>OV702297.1:8180770-9430770 GCA_916181665.1 Avena sativa | reverse complement strand
CCAGGTCGCCCTCTTGGAAGGTGCGAGTTTTCACCCGCCGGCTGTGGTAGCGGCGGAGTCCCTGTTGGAGATAGCGGTGCGTGACCGAGCCAGGTCACGTGCCTCGTCGAGTTGATCGACCCCGTTTTGGTGGGCGAGCTCGTTTGCGGCCTCCGTGTAGTGGACGATCCACGGCGAGTCATGCTCGAGGTCGGTAGGCATGACTGCCTCGGCGCCGTAGACCATGAAGAAGGGGGTGAAACTTGTCGACCTGTTGACCGAGGTGCGGATCCCCCAGATGACAGAGGGCAACTCCTCGACCCAGCACCCGGCGGTGCGCTCGAGTGGTACTTGGAGTCGCGGCTTCAGGCCATGGAGGATGCTCTGGTTGGCTCGTTCCGCCTGGCCGTTGGATTCCGGGTGGGCGACTGACGCAAGGTCGAGCCGAATGTGGTGCTCTTCGCAGAATTCGGCCATGGCTCCTTTGGCGAAGTTGGTGCCGTTGTCCGTGATGATGTTGTTTGGGAACCCGTAGCGATATATGATCTCGCGTAGGAATTTGGTGGCGGTCTTCCCATCGCATTTCCGAACTGGCTTGGCTTCCACCCACTTTGTGAATTTGTCGACCGCGACCAAGAGGTGGGTGTAGCCAGAGGGAGCCTTCTTGAAGGGGCCTACCATGTCCATACCCCACACAGCGAATGGCTAGGTGATGGGGATTGTTTTGAGCGCTGAGCTCGGCACGTGCGTCTGGTTGGCGTACTTCTGGCACCCGGCGCACCGCTGGACAATGTCGACAGCGTCGGCGTGTGCGGTGGGCCAGTAGAAGCCATGTCGCATAGCCTTGGCGACAAGAGAGCGGGCGCCGGCGTGGTGGCCGCAGTCACCGGAGTGGATGTCGTGGAGGATCTTGCGTCCTTCGGCGGGTTGGACGCAGCGTTGGAACACGCCGGTGACACTGCGCTTGTGGAGCTCGCCGTCGATGATGGCGTAGGACTTGCATCGACGGGCGATCATCCGAGCTTCCGTCTCGTCTGCCGGCAAGGTGTCGGCTTCCAGGTAGGCGATGTAGGGCTTGGTCCAGTCGTCTGGCTCGTTGATGAGTGCGACCAGGGCTGCCTCTGGTTGGAGCGGGACTCCGATGTCGATCTCCCTTGGGAGAGAGACTGATGGCTTGGTGATCGTGTCGAGGAAGACGCCAGCGGGTGGTGCGAGTCGAGCCGACCCGATGCGAGAGAGGGCGTCGGCCTCCTCGTTCTTCCGCCTGTCGATCCACTCGACGGAGTAGCCTGTGAAGTGTCCGCCCAAATTGTCCACTGCTTGGCGGTACGTCGCCATGGTGGGGGAGACGGCGTCGCAGGTGCCAGCGACTTGCCCTGCGACGAGGTCGGAGTCGCCGTAGCAGCGTAAGCGATTGACGTTCATCTCCTTGGCCGCTCGAATGCCGTGGAGTAAGGCCTCGTACTCGGCCATGTTGTTGGTGCAGGGTGTGAAGTCGAGGCAGAGGATGTAGCGGAGCTTGTCGCCCTTTGGTGAAGTTAGCACGATCCCTGTGCCTGCGCCGTCCGTGTTCTTGGAGCCGTCGAAGTGTAGGCTCCAGTAATGAAGGTATGGCAGCTTCTCTGGCTGCTGGGCTTCTTCCCAGTCAGCGATGAAGTCCGCTAGGTCCTGCGACTTGATCGCTTTTCGCGGCTCGTATTTGATGTTGTGGACGCCGATCTCGACGGCCCACTTGGCGACCCGCCCGGTCGCCTCACGGTTGCGGATGATGTCCTGCAGTGGTGCCGAGGAAACGACCGTGATCGGGTGCTCCTGGAAGTAGTGCGGCAGGCGCCATTGGGCTCTGAACATCGCGTATACCAGCTTTTGGTACTGGGGGTACCGCTGCCGCGACTCGATGAGGACCTCGCTGATGTAGTAGACCGGTCGTTGTACTGGGCGCTCCTTTCCTTCCTCCGGTCGCTCGACGACCATTACGGCGCTGACAACGCGTTCGGAAGCCGCGACGTAAACCAGCATGGGTTCTTTGTCAGCGGGGGCGGCGAGTAGCACCTTTTTGAGATCGCGGAGCGCGTCGTCCGCCTCCTTGTCCCACTGGAAGGTGGGGTTCTTGCGCATCAGGCGGTATAGGGGCATCGCCTTTTCGCCCAAGCGGGGGATGAAGCGACTGAGAGCCGCTACTCGCCCGGCCAGTTTCTGAATGTCGCGCAGGCACTCGGGTTTGCCGAGCCGGGCGATCGTGTCGATCTTCGTGGGGTTCGCCTCAATCCCTCGTTTGGAGACGACGTACCCCAGTAGTTGTCCTGCAGGTACACCGAAGGTGCATTTGCCTGGGTTGAGCTTTATCTTGTATTTTCGCAAGTTGGCGAACGTTTCCGCCAGGTCAGCGAGTAGGTCGCCCTGGCGAGCGGACTTTACGACCACGTCGTCGATGTAGACGTGGATGTTGCAGCCAATTTGGCTCGCAAGGCATTCTTGCATGCACCGCTGGTAGGTTGCCCCGGCGTTCTTGAGGCCGAAGGTCATGGCGGTGTAGCAGAAGGCTCCGAATGGCGTGATGAACGCCGTCTTCTCCTCGTCCTCGACAGCCATTTTGATCTGGTTGTAACCAGAGTAGGCGTCGAGGAAACACAGCGACTCTGATCCCGCGGTGGAATCGATTATCTGGTCGATCCGCGGGAGGAAGAACTGCTCCTTTGGGCAGGCGCTGTTCAGGTTTGTGTAGTCGATACACATCCTCCAGGTCCCGTTTTTCTTCTCGACCAGGACTGGGTTTGCCAGCCACTTGGAGTATTTGATTGGCCGGATGAAGCCTGCAGCGAGTAGACGCTGCACCTCCTCGGCGATTGCTCGGCGGCGCTCTTCATTGAAGGGCCGCAGCGACTGCTTGATAGGTCGCACTTTGGGGTCGGCGTTTAGCTTGTGCTCAGCGAGCTCCCTGGGGACACCGGGCATGTCAGAGGGCTTCCATGCGAAGATGTCCCTGTTCTCACGGAGGAACTCGATGAGCGCGCCTTCCTATGCCGGGCTCATGCCCGTCCCGATCGTCACCGTCTGGCTGGAGTCGCCTGGGACCAGCTCGACGGTACGGGTCTGCGTAGTGGCCTCGAAGGTTGAGGTGTTTGCGCCCTCCGAGTTGGGATTCTTGAGTATGGTGGGGTCGTCGTTGTTGACCCCGCTCGCGTACTTGGCGAGTTCATCCGCGTGGTTGGTCTCCGCCGCGATGACGGCGTCAGCGAGCTCGGCACCTTTGGCCTCGCACTCGGCGGCCATGTCGGGGTCGCCGTTGATGGTGATGACGCCGCACGGCCCGGGGAGCTTCATCGCGTGTACGCGTAGTGGGGCGCTGCCATGAACTTGGCGAACGCCTGGCGCCCCAGGACGCAATGGTAGGGGCTGTCGAAGGGCACGAGCTCGAAGACGATCCGCTCGGTGCGGAAGTTTGCTGGTGTGCCGAAGGTGACTGGCAGCGTGACCTTGCCGATCGGGTACGCCTTCCGACCGGGGACGATGCCGTGGAACGTGGTGTGGGTCGTCTCGATCATCGACTGCGGGAGCCGCAGCCGCCTGAAGGTGTCCAGGTACAGGATGTTGATGGAGCTTCCGCCGTCCATCAATGTCTTGGGGAGCCAGTAGTCGCCGACCTTAGGCTTGACCACCAGGGCGACTCGACCTGGGTACTCGATGCGTGGCGAGTGGTCTTTTCGACTCCAGGTGATGGGCTGCTCCGACCAGTTGAGGAACTGGGGAACGTCCACCTGGGCCACCGCGTTGACGGCAACGGCGCGGGCGATAACCTTCTTCTCGCGCTTCGTGTTGAAGCCTGTGAAGGTGTGGAGCGAGCCGGCCACTTTGCCGAATTTTTCGCCGTTTGGCGGGTCGTTGTCGGGGTCCTCCCGTGCTCGCCGTGCCTTCTCGATCTCCCTGAGGGTGTGGCAGTCGGCGGTGGTGTGCGTGGCGGGCTTTCCTTCCCTGCTATGAAACGCACATGGTTGGTTAAGGAGAGCCGCGGGGTCGAACCTTGGCTTGGCCTTGTAGTTGCCGCCGTCGCGGCGTTGTCCTCCGTCGCGGCGGAAGCTCTTGGGCTCGCGTTGCGCGTGCCCGGCGTTGGCAACAAAGTCGACTCGCCCGTCACTGCGGCGCTTGCCGGTAAGGCGAGTATTGCTGTAGCGTAGGTCGGACCGTCGTCCGCTGTCGTTGCCGCTCGTGCGGCGTTGACCTCCTGACTCGTCGTCAGTTTCCTGGTTTGGATCTTCCTCCGCGTACCGTTTGGCGATCTCGAGGAGGTCGGGGATGTTGTCGAGTGTGCGCGAGTGTCGCTTGAGCTTGGAGACCAGGGGCTCGTAGCGGCACGAGGTCTTGAAGCAATGGATCGCGGTGTCCGGGTGGATGCCGACCGCGTTGTACCAGAGTTCTTGCCACCGTTGGACCCAGTTGCGGGTCGACTCGCGGGGTCCCTGGACGCATCGCTCCAGGTCCTCGATAGTGGTGGCGCGGGTGTAGGAGCACTCGAAGTGCCTGAAGAAAGCGTCGCGCATCTCCTCCCAGGAGTCTATACTGTCCTGAGGGAGGGTGTTAATCCACTGCCTCCACGTCCCCTCCATCATCAGGGGGAGGTAACGGGCGGCTAGCAGGTCGGTGTGGCCTGCGATCCCCATTTCCATGAGGTATGTGTCGAGCCAGACGGCGGGGTCGTACGAGGGGTCGTACTTTTCTATCTCCTTCGGCGCCTTAAAGTTTGGCGAGTACTTCTCGCCTCGGATCATTGGTCCGAAGCACTTGGGGCCGAGTCGACTGAGCGACCCCATGGGCTCGCTGTCGCGGCGATTGGTTAGGGTGTGTCGCAGGTCGTCGGGCTGGCGTGCGCGCCAGCTTTGGTTGTTGATGATGTGGGTGCGGGCGTCGATGGGTTGACCGTTGGCGGCGACGAGGTTGGTCGCCGGCCTGGGGTCGTTGGTGGAGAGTGCCGCGTTCGCGGGTCGGTGTTGGAGCTGCAGTGGCTCCGGTGGTGGGCAGTTGAGTGTGTTTGCCGCCATTGGGCGGCCGCTCGAGGCCGCCCTGCTTCCCGAGGAACGCGAGTATACTCGACCTTGCGAGTCGGCGCCCGCTCTTTGCTGCTCGACGGCCTTTGCGAGCAGGGCCCTGACGTATTGGATCTGCAGGGCGCCGTCGCCGGTAGCCGTGATGCTGTCGGTGACTGCCCGGCCTGCCACGAGGTTGTCCATCGGGGTGGAGAACAGTGGAAGGCCGTTTGCGTCTCGCTCCCGTGTGGAGACTACTATCCGCGGCTGGTCCCTGGGGGGTGTGCGGTTGGGTGGAGGCGGGGCACCCATCGCCGTCGAACCTGGCGGGGGTCAGGCACTTCCTCCTGGTGGCGCGTTCTCGCAGATCGCGCGCTCGGCCACGCGGGCCAGGTCGTTTTTGTCGTCAAAGTTCAGGGTGCGCCCCTGAACGGTGGGGTTCAGGCGCGACCTGATCTGCTGTTGGTGGTAGCGCGATAGCTCCTGCACCGTCACCTGCTCGAGGCGAAATTTTTCGTGCTCGGCTTGCTCCTTGTGCACTGCCTCCACCAGTTTCAGGCGGAGTTCCTCGACCTCCGTCGCCGTGGCGTTAGGAGGGATTGGGGTGGAGAATGGATCCTTCGGCGGATCGGTGTCGGTCGCCATGTAGGTCGCAGCGTGGCGGCCGGTTCCGTCACGGAGGTCGGCGGAGTTCTCCGACCCGGAGTCGAACTCGAAGATCCCGAGGATGGAGGGGTCCTCGAAGTCTCCGACGTTGGAGACCTAGATGATGGAGCCCGCGGGTGAAGCCACGGTGATGGACCCGGCGAGTGACGCCGGGGTCGCCGAGTCGGCGTCGTCGTTGAGGGCCGCATCTTCTGCGGTCGCTGAGTTTTCGGCCACATTGCTGTGGGCCGAATTGTACTCGGAGGCGAGGCGATGGATCGTGCGGATCTGGCTCTCGAAGAGCCGATCGCGTGGCGGCGACTCGCGGATGCGAGACGAGTCCTCCGAGACGATGACGTCGGTGAGGCCGACGAAGAGGCTGATCGTGCCGACCGGCAAGATCACGCTGTGCGTGACGGGTCGCGCCGCCGGGACGTAGCTGCTCGGCAAGATTTGGAGCATCTCGCCGATCGCTATCATGCGGCCGGTGGCGACCGTCTCGTTGATGGGCAGATTGGATCTCGCCGCAGAACACCGGCCAGACCGGCCAGGCCCCACGATGGGCGCCACTGTCGTTGGAATGGTCACGGCAGATGCTGCAATCGGCAACGAGTAGTAGAACAAGGGGCAAGGGCGGCCAGCCATCTGCGGTGCGAGATGAGGGCGGAGACTCAGGGTTTTACCCAGGTTCGGCCCCCCGGAGGGTAAAGACCTACTCCTGCTAGATTGTATTATGAAGGTGGTACAATGGGCGAGCTCGGCGGCTAGGCGGCGAGTCGCTTGGGGGTATGATGGAACGTATCTCTACACGCCCCGCAGGGAGGTTTATATAGGCTCACCTCCCCTAGGGTTTACATATCTCAACCGAATCAGTTAAGGCTTTGGTGCTTGTTTAACCTAATCCGACTGGGCCTATCTACTCGCCTGGGCCTTCAGCTTCCAGTCGCTTGGATCCACGCCGGGCTTTGATCCAGTCGCCGTCTTGCAGGCCCACTCGCCAGTTCTTTGGGCCAGTCGGAAACGTCCTGCTGGGTATACCCCGGTAGGTACATCCCCATCAACTACCAGGCCTATCTAGATGAACCAATTAGATAAGATTTGGATCCCTAAGCCTTAGACCAACATCATTGGTCTTAGGGAATTCAGAGAAGAGCATCTCTATTTATCTTATAAAGCCAAGTTTGTCTCAAGCCTCAAACAACCCAATCAATGGATTAGAGTATTCTTGTGTGCCATATCATGATGGTGTCACAAGAACAATCCATTATGAATCAGGAAAGACAGTAAATCATCATAGATTCAGATAATCAACTAACTAATCATTTTCATGTTAACACAGGAATCATAACTAGGATATTCCTATGATACACTTCACTGTTTGATCTCAAACCACATGTTAATTCCCAAGCTAACAGCACTAAGACAGTAGCTGTATCCTATCATAATCATGACCATGAATCAAATAAACAGTGGAAAGCTATCAAATCATTGGCTTTACCAAGCATGTTTCCCAAATAACTATATCATCTGAATCTGATGCAATCCAAGCATCAAATCATCTAGTAAGCCACCAGAAACATCATAGATCATTTTAAGCAACAAGCCTCAGACCAATAAGCATTTAGCATGTGTACGGACCATCCAAACATGAATCAATTCATCCAATACATGAACAAGCATATAGCAGGAACCCTAAATGGATGATCATCTTAATCTGAATCAGACAATAGCCAGAGAGGACACTGCCAAGGTCGGGGTCAGAGGAGGAGAGGATGAACTCGAGGGAGAGAGAGGCTGTGAGGAGTGGGCCGAGCTGGGCCAGACCCTTCGGGGTGGTCCTTTTGTCTAGGACTAATGGGCCACTAGGGCCCAATAAGAATAACTAGCCCAGAAACTTTTTCAGGCTTGTTTTAATAAAAAGGAAAAGACCAAAATACCCCTCGACTTAATTAAATTTTAGACAATAAAATAAAAGTCCAAAAATTATAAATAAAATACTTTTGGATTCACAATAATCCATACTATTCAAATAAAATGAAATATAAAGTTTTAGACATTTAAAATTTTATAAGAATTTTGTAATTTATATATTCGTTATGGAATTTTACAAAAATTATTGAAAGATGATAAAAATAAATAAAAATCACTTTCATTATATATTAATATTATAGTAATTTTGAAAAATACTAAATAAATATTTAATAACAATTTTAAGGTATAATTGATAATTCCTAAAAGAATTATTAAATCAATAAAAGTCAAATAAAAGGGAAATAAAATAAAATAATTCAATATATGCTATAAATATTTAAAAAAAATATAAATGCTTTATTATTAAAAGGCCCCTTATATAGGGAAAATGCATATAGAGTTAAAATAATGCATTACATTACTTGCATAATCATTTTGCTTCTTTAAATATTGTCCTTACCGGGCAATAATGATGTTTTTGTAGACATAGAAGCTCAAGGTCCAGTGCAAGCATCAGACTTCACTACCTTGCCATCACAAGGCAAGTTCATCACTTGCTCATGTCCTTTGAAGAGTCTTTATCCAAGTATTTTCAAATTGTGTGTTATCATATATGCTATAAAAGAAAGAAATAAATTATAGATATCATCCTAAGTGGTGATATGATGGAGCAATAGAACTTAGAGTTCTAATTGCAATAATGATGATCAAGTCGGGACTTAATAACCCCTGATATCAGTGATTCTAGCGCCGTATATTACACGTTAGCCATGAGATTTGGAATGGGACAGAGAAGTCAGTTGTATCTTCTTCCTCTCGCATGAAGCCGGATGTGCAGGTCGTGGCTGTTATCCTCGTAGCGTGCATATTAATTGGTAATTCGTAGAGGATATGCAGCATATGGGTGGGAACCCTCATCGTCCCACGATAGTTCTAGCATCTAACGGTTTGTACAAACCATTGCCATAATTCATTATGTGGGCATGGTGTACACCAAGGAGGCATGCGGGGTCGCGAAGGGGGCAGTGATTGGCTTGGACCAACTACTGGGCCCCACATCATGGAATTCTGGATGGGAAAGTACGCCCGGTTGTGCAACAAGGAGTTGATCTCTCATGGGTAAAGTAACGAACCTCTGCAGAGTGTAAGAACTGTAACTTGTTACTCCCTGTTCCGGGAAGGAGCTACGAACGCGGCAGGAAAGGAACTCCATGAAAGTTTTGGTCAACCTGTGAAGGCTGATTGTCATAGTTTTTCAGAATAAAATCAATCTTTGAAGAAAGATTTACAAAAATTGCATAGTGCCAAGGATTTATAATCCGAGGTGGTAGTTAGAGCATCAAACTTCCCACCTTGCATATAATGAACTTGTTGGGTAACGCTGTTACGCATTCTTTCCTTTGATCCCTTGCTTAGACTCTGAGGATTCCGAAGATGTGCCAATGTATGCAGCCGAATGTCAAGAAGATGTGTTCTATGAGGAACCTGATCTATCCGGAGGCATTTAAGGAGTGGATTACGAGATCCGTTACAGTGTCGACGATAACGAGTCCAACTAGGTACTCCTGGTTAGTAGTGACCAATGGAGCCGAGCAGCATGAACTCTATAGAATAAGCTGCTGAGCTCAACTCCTAGTCAGAGTTGTTACTTTTAAATTCCACTGAAACACTTTATATTTTGATTTGTAAGTTGGATCTTTTGGAAGTCTTGAACTTCCGGTATTGTAATAATAATAATGTGTGTACTTCTGTAATATGGACCCGCAATGTTTATGTTGTACCACTCTGAGGGATGTGATATTTACGGAACGGTGTTCTGTGGATGTCATGTCAACGACTATAGTGTACTACAAATGCAGTGGTATGCTGGGTCACCGCAGTCCTGCTCTATTCACACCTTTTTCTTTAGTATTTTTAGGACTCATAAATTTTGAGAGGGGATTGATAAATTTATCTTGAGTTTCATGATGCTTTTCATGTACTTAAATATTGTACATAACATGATCATTTGACACTTCAGTTAATTCGGTGTTTTGTCCATGTACCCATCTATTTTATAAGCATGAGGAGTTTGACCTGTAAAGGTTGTGTTGATTTGCTGAACTCAAAGTGGCTTGTTGTACTTATCCATAACATTCTTTTGCAGTGAAAGAAAAATATCAATTACCAAGATTATCTATATAACATTAATATTATGCATGTTCATCTGAAATATGCGTTTGAGTTCCTCCATGTTGTAGGATGCTGGAGTAGTTCATGATGTGGTTACTCTATGTTAGGACATGTTTTCCTAGAGAAAATTGTATAACAGATATGCATTATTTTTATTATTAACATGACATGTGAAGCCTGTACCTTGGTTTAGATTTAGTTTCTAAGAGTCTCTAATTAGTTTTACATGCTAAGAGTCTCTAATTACTTGTGGAAGCATCTGAAGGATATGAACATGTCCTTGTGTCATTCTTCTCAACTAGGGCAGATGCTTGCAATAGGATATTACAATGGTTTAGTAGTTTTCACATCTTAGGGCATGGTTTTGTAATAGTGCACCTCTCATGTGTAACTGTAAGGGTGGATTGTACTGATGTGTGCCTATTTTTAATTCTTAGACATACTATTTCTTTCAACATAATCAGAAATATGATTTTGATTCCTTAATGGTATCTTCAAACATATGGGATGCAGTGTCATCCAGTTTGTTGTTCTTGGTTGTGTGAGGAAGGATCATGGCCTTGGAGGTTTTCATGCTCTTTTCCTTCTTTATATCTTCCTCTTCCATAGCAAGAGTGTGTTCTAAGTGGAGATTTTTAGCATGTTGGGGTCATTGCATTTGTATCATATGGGTTTTGCGCCTGGTGAAAACTCAATCTAAAAATTAAGCTCTTAGTGAGGATCATTGCACCTAGATTTTCTTGCTCCTGCTGGTAGGTTGCGGGGGTAGGGTAGGAAACACCATGGCATGGTCCATTTGTTGGCGTATTATTTTGTTTTGTTCACCTATTGTATAATCTGTTGTAGCGCATTATTTTTCATAGCACGTGGTGGTGGTCGCTCTATGTGACGATCCTCTAAAGTCGCATTAGGTTGCAACTTGCAAGGCATGTACTAGATGGGATTTATCAATTCAGTATTTAAAAACATGTTTGATTTTGGTAGGAATCAGGTGCATCGACTAGCTAGGGTTGTCGGATCCGGAAACATGAGGGAAATTCAGTGGATACGTGGCGGCCATTGACAGTGTTAATATCATTTTTTTCTTCTCCGCAAAACATGATTGATGTATATGGTAATTGTCTCCATCGTGTGTCAGCTGAACTACAGGTGATATTTTTTACACATCTTTGTTTTGTGGGCATAGTTCTGTAGTATCACATACTTCCATTGTTGTTTTATTTGGGTGGTTTGAAGATGCTTAATTTTTAGAGACCTTGCATGGAGGCCAACAAATATTGGCAAGCAGCACCATCACTTTTTGTGGTCTTCCGGGTGAAAAAGCTGATAATTTTGTTTCGCCCCTATAAAATTTTAAGATGCAACAAGGTAGAGGACTTGCAACATAAGGTCATGAACCATGTGAAGATTGTTTCTTTTCTATGTTTTTGGTGGACAATATGTGCATCTCCATTTCATTTGCTTCTCTATAATTCATTGCTTTATATCTCTTTATCTATGCGAATGGTATAGAGTCATCATTGGGTTGGTATGCTGGACTCTACAGTTAGCCAAGTGTAGTTGTTTGAGTGAAAATATAGTACATGTTGATATGTAGCCCGCAGCTCTGATTCAGCCATCACGCTTTTGTGATTGCAGGGAGATGTGCTTATTTATTGGATCTGCAATAATATTCTTTATGCGGAATCCAATGGTTGGTGCTTGTGTTTAGCGGCAATTCAATTTTTAGTAATTTGCCCAGTTTCTTACAGGAAGTCTAAAGTTGATAGGTGAAACATGTATGTGTTCATAAGCTGGTCTTTAGATTAGTGGTGAAATTTAGATCAAAGAATACATTTAGTAGATTGTGTTTTATGTTTATGTTCTAAAACATAAAATGATAAATATGTTGATTATAAAAAATAGGAGGAACCTAGATTAAGAGTCTTATGGACAAGGATACTATTGCTGATTTATTAAAATCGATAAGAAACTCATAGGCATGTATACCATATTTACTAGCCAATCTCCTAAATTTGAAGTTGCTTGGGAGTAGGTTATGCAAAAAATCTCGTGGGAAAAATCTAAGTTCACTGGTAACGCTATAGCTCTTTCATAAACATCAATTTTTTTTTGGCATTTATGAAGAGTTAGCATGATGCCTGACTAGCATTGGCCTTGAGAGTCTTCATTTTGAGATATTTTGCTAGGCTACTGAACGAGACTAGCACCTCTGGAAAGAAGACTCCATAATCTTATCTGAAACACTGGAAACTTTTCTAACAAGGCTTGGTGAGCTGGAAATCTCTATGTCAAGGTATGTTGTTTTATTCATAGTTTGGAATGAATTAATAATTTCTCATATAACCAAGTATGTCTTATTGTTACTATATGTAGCATGTATAAGAAGCTACTCATGCTCTCTACCTTGCCATTAAAAGTATTTTTTGCAAAATCATTAATTATGTTTCACTCATGATTCTGCTCAGATTTTTTGAGAAGGTTGTCCCAGTTGTTTATTCTGGTATGTTCTATGTGTGTTCTATTCTACTCAGATTAGTACCTACCTGAAACAGGAATACTGCATTTTCATAGGTCAAAATTCCAAATAATGTGTTCTTTAGATTAGTTTTAGTGTTTACTAACCAGGATGTCAAAACTGCACCTTGGGACACGACTAGACTTTGTCTTAGAGTGACCCCAATATATATGTATATATTTGTGTGTTGTGATTAGGTTTTTTTGCATCTTCAATTAAGAACATGATATCTGTTAGAGTTGTCTGTCATATTATATATGTTTGTGTAGTACAAATAGTTAAATACAATATATTCACATGTTTTATTTATGTATTCCTATCCCCTGAAGAAATATGAAGTTAATTGTTGAAGTGTATTTAGTTTATCAAAGTTTTTTATAGGTACTACAAGTTAAAATACTAAATACTTCAAGTTCAACCAATAAATATACATTTGGTTCTTTCACATCATACCCTGACATTATAAACATAGTTAGACAACTATATATCCCTGATTGTAGGTTATCAGTCAACAAATTTGGATTGGAGGAGGCACAAGAGTATCTAGAAGAAAATCGACTTATCAACCCTAATCTTATTTTTACTTTGCTTAGTCCCATGTTTCTTTGTTTTGCAATAGGTGAAAATGGCCAAGTTATGTTCGCTGGCGGTGGAGATGAGATGGGAAACTTACTTTCCATTTTCTTAGAGTTTATTGTGCATAAATGAGTATTGAATGGCTGCAAGGCTGCATATTTTAGTTTCATACTTTGACAAGTAATAATCTGCGGCATTATTTTCCATATGAAATGTTTTTCTTTATATATACACTCACTCACAAGGTCTTAGGTTAAATTATACGCAAAGTATTCACCTCGAGATAGGGGAATCATAGATATATCCACTCATCATCTTTTTTTCCTTGCATGTATTCATGTTACTGAGCACAAGTTCTAGAACACATAATGATGCTAAGATATTACTCCCTCCGTTTGGAAATAACTATCGTAGGGGAGATATTTTTTGAACTAAGTCCAATTTACATACACACCCTTATCATACAAAGAAAGACAACGCAGTCCAGAATTCAAAATCGAACCAACCGACCCGTCACCAGGATCCACTCGATCACCAGCTCCATCTCCGCGGATCGATCGTCAGGTCCGGCAGCTCAGATCGATCACCAGGTCCGGCAGCTACCGATCCATCTCTGCCATGATCGCCAGCGACATCAACCTATTTGATCGATCACCAGGATCCATCGGTCACTCCCCATCCAGGAGCACCTGATACCTCCACTGCCCTTCTCACGTCCCCAGCACCTCCGCCTCCCTGCTCGTTGCAAGCACGCCTTGTTGCCGACAGCTCCAGGAACCTGCTTGATCGATATCCAACACCTCTGTCTCTTTGCTCCCTGCCCACCTACACCTCCCTCTCCCTGTTGTTAGAACCTATGCCTCCCTGCTCATTGCAAGCACACATCACACATGCACCTGCAGCATCCCCAACAGCTCCAGCAAGCCATGTTTGCCTATGTGCGTGATCTGTAGGCGGCCTCTCTACGTCAGGCTGGTGAGGTGCACGCTCTACAGGTGGGCTCTCCGCATCGGGCTGGTCCGTTGCGCACTCTGCCGTTGCCCTCTCCGTGTCGGGCTGGTCAGGTGCGCAGTCCTCCAGCCCCAGTACACGACCGCAGTCACGTGGAGGACCTTTAGTCCCGGTCTGTGGCACAATCAGGACCTCTAGATCGAGGTCGTCTAGAACCAGGACTAGAGCTCGTTTTTCTACAAGTGATAGTACAAGCTCCTTAAGTCAATGTTTCATGACCTCACATTGTCCATGTACTGGCGAAAATACACGTAACGAACGCGTTCGGGGCTAAATACCACTCGCAACCATCGCTTTGCATGGGGATCTGAGTATGAAGGCCCACCAACCACCCATCTACTTTACTGTTAGATTCCTTCTTCAAATGTACTACTAATTTAGAATTGAGCTCAAATTTCACACAAAATTGCAAATTTATTTTTGTTTGCATATTTGACATTCTCACAACGAACTCTTCGATTTGAGTCTAATATTCAATATATTAAAATTTATTTTTAAAAAATTGTGACCTAGATCTATAAAGTTCTTTATAAATATGAACTGGATCTATAAAATCCCAACTCGTTGCGCATAAAGTTCTGTAGTAAATTATATTAGATCTATAAAGTTCCAACACATCACACGTAAAGTACGGCAGATTGCTTTTTTGGGTGGGACATATATGGAGCTCATGGGCTCGGATCTCAAATAGGATGGACGGTTGCGATAAGTATTCCGTGCTGAATCCGTTCGTGAATCTCCGGGTCGATGTACTAGCTGCTTGAATCATCATGTCCGTTTTGTGTAGATCAGAGAGGAGATAGTATGATCTAAGTGGCTGGAGACTGGGTTATGCTACCGATCATGTCCAGAGCAATGCATGGCTGGTTAGCAGGCACCTGGAAAGCGCAGATAACAATAGGGAAAAAAATTCAGATAAAGAGCATGATAGGAAATCACGGATGGATGCGTGTTGAGAAACTTACAAAGTGTCCAGCTCCAAGAATCCAGTAGAAGTGCAGGTTGTTGTAGGATCTGACGAAGGCCTGGGTGAGCTTGGCCGATCCACATCGTAGAGGCTGCCTCGGCAGGCTCGTGAAGTTCTTCAGCCCATCCCATCTGAAACGCAGTTTTCACATAATTTAATCCTTGCATTGCATTGCATGCAAGAAGAAGAGTATGTGAGTGAATTTAAAAGGCTCACTTGAGCTTCTGAACCCAGGCTTCTGCGCCACTCGTTGAGCATATCACATCGAGCTTCACACGGATTAAATTATTTTAGAAATACTTCCGCAGACAAGAATTCAGATTTTACTACTGTAGCAGTATCTGGCGAGGACAGTAAAGATGGAGAGCAGGGATCACCTGGCCATTGTACACTGTCACATTCACGCCGTAAGACAGCAGCTCATCGATCTGCGCGGAGCAGAACATAGGGCATATATATAGAGAGAGTGTTAATGAGTGAAACGCCATCGGTTTCAAGAAAAGATAACTAGCTAGCCGTGCTCACTCACTCACCTCGTCGATCCTGGGCTTCATGAAGTCGTTGAGCAAAGCGCTGTAGACCGGATTAGACAGCTCTTGCCACGTGAGGTTAGTGGGGATGATCTTGAGCTTTTGCTTGACGACACCGTTCATGATGCCGCCGATGGTGTTGGCGTCAGCGTCGGCCGCGGCCTCATCCTGGCTGCTGAGGTACCTGGAGTACTTATTGACGTGGGTATTGCTGGCCGTCGCTGCCGTGGTCGTGGTCACCGGGTCCATGCCGCTGTCAAGCAAGAAATTGTACACGTCCTGCAAACATATATATGTTTCAATAATTATTGGCATGATGAAGAAGAAGGGGAAGACTAATTGAGTTTGTGACGACAGTGAGTGGATCAACAACACTTACGACGCTGGCACTCTTGGAGTCGATAAACTGCAGCAAGTCGTTCCAGGAGCTCCATGCTGAAGCAAACTGGCCAGCCGCGATCTGCTGCTGCACCGTGGCTGCCATCCTGAAACGAAACCAGCAGGATTCGATCTTATTTGTGGGCATGGCATCATATATAGTCGTAGTAACCGATCGAACAAAAAGTAATGTTTACCCTTTGGCGGCGTCTCCGGCGTTGTCATCCAGCCTCGACACCTCCAGGAGCAGCGGCGCGTAGGAGAGCTGCATGCGTCGTCGAGTTAGCCATGCATGCAGATGCAGTATTAGTAGATTGAGAAATAATCTTAGCTAGAGGGATCCAATTAAGAAATCATGATCGATTTTGCTGCTGATGCTCACCGTGAAATCCACTGGCGAGACGAAGCTATCACCCAGCGCGACGCCGCCGAGTGTGAGGTTGAGCTGGCCGGCGCGGATGGCTCTGGCGAGGGAGACGCCGAGCGTGGCGGCGTACTTGCCACCGTAGGACTCGGCGACGAGGAAAAGCGGGCTGCCCTGCTGCAGGGCGGGCACCTGCGTGACGAGCGACCTGATGAGCGCGGCGGCGTCCGTGGCCGCTTCCCAGTCGGTCTTCACCAGCAGGCTCGGGTCTTCCGCGTAGCTGTACCCGACGCCCACAGGGTTGTCCTTTTTTGACACACAAGGAAGAATACACGTTACGTTACGTGAGGCGAGGACTGTCGATCCAGAGGTGAGAAATGTGGGATTGGACATGGACTGACCACAAATATGAGGTCGGCTTTCTGTAGCCACGTCGAGTTGCGTGGATTCAGGCCGACGTCCAGCGGTCCGATCTCCAGGAAGTTGCCGATCCCGACGCCCGATGCTCCCTGATGATCCACAACCATGGAACTCTCTCATGTACTACAGTACTAGCTAACATGAGTGAGATGAGGCAAAAATGTATGTATGTATGGGTCACGTACCGGGCCGCCTTGCAGCCAGAGGACGGTGGGCCATGGCTTGGACGGCGTCGACACCCTCTGCGTCTGGGGGCTCTTGTAGTACCACCAGAACAGGTGAGCCTCTGTAACGCAAAAGAAACAGCTTTTCAGGATGATTCTTAGCCGGCCTTCTATATGGGCTGAGTGTAGTAATTACTTGGCCGGACTTCCACATATCCCCACAGCTCACTGCCATCGGGGGCGCCGCCGGTCACCGTCGCGGCGGAGCCGGCACGGAGCAGAGAGAGGATCACAAGGAAGATCAAAGCGAGAGGACGGAAGAACCTGTCCATTTTTCCAAGCCGGTGTGGTGTGGTGCGGCTAGTAACAAGCGTTACACGTCTAATTAAATAGGTGCCGCAGTTGCCGCGCATAAACAAATGTTTCATCGGGAAATACAAGGCGCGCGGCAGCTGGACTAGTAAGTAGTAACGCCGTCCGGGGACGGCCGGTCACAATTGTGCCGGCAATTTCCATGTGACAGCTTAATCGATCTTATATCTCGCTTCCACGGACGCCAGCGACCTCTCTGCCGAACCCAGCCCGCACGGTTGACGCCTCACTCAGAGAGAAGACACGTAGAAATGGTAAGGGCACCTTCAACGGCCCACCGTATTTTGGACACTGAATCGGTCTGATTCAGTCGTTTGCGGGTGGAGCACACACAGTCCGGGGTGAGGTTGGCCTGTGCCTCAACAACCACCCCGCGGAAAAAAGATTGCAGAAAAAAATAGAAAATAATTACACAAATTATAATATCTTCCGGTCAGTCAAAATATCCAAAAAAAAGAAAGAACAACACCCAATATTATGGGTGGATGTAGCTTGGGGGAAGCCAGCGGTGTTGCTGGCCGACCGGCGCTGGTCCTGCGCATCATCTACTTCTTGTCCTCGTCGTCGATGACGATGATGACCTGGGGGCGATGGCCATGCGCCGCTGGAGCGGTAGGAGACGCTCGTAGTGTGGAAGTCAACGGTAGCATATGGGTCCGTGCGGCCACCTAGGAGTCATGCAGGGTTTGTTCCATGCCATCCCACTTTCTCTCCTCCTCCAGCTGTGACACGAGGATGGTGGCCTCGAGCTCCTCCTCCTCTGTCATCAGTCGGGGCTGTTGCGGCATCTCCGTCTCATCCACCTTGAAGGCCAACTGGCCGGGCCACCGCAGCTACACCTTCGACTCGATGGTGTCGGCGCCCCTGCAACATGATCTATTAGGGAGGGAGGGTTGCGGCAGACCGAAGTAGTCGAGGTCGACGTCGTCCTCCATGCCGAAGTCACAAATTGTGTCCGGTATATGCACGCGGATAGGCGATTGGGACCGGTCCTAAATACATCGTCAGGACAGGAATGGGCCGGGTCTGCCCTGTCGGGTCACCGACCGACACAAAACATCATGTCCAATAGGATCCTACACAAGATTTGGGTCGATGAAGCCGACAACGAGTGACCCATTGGCTCAATGGGGCCGACCTACAATTCTCAATATTTTATGACTAACGAATTGATGCACTACCCAATTATTCTAAAAATCCGAACTGATGAGAAAGGTTGTGCAATATTTCTTACACTCCCCTTATGTGCCGACTGTGGACTTTTCTCACAAATATAGTACGTGGATTAGGTTGTTCATGGATATTTATTTTTAATACTGCATTTGCCAAGATTTAAACTATATATTTCTAACGCTGATACCATAATAAATTGATACACTAGCCATCTAACCTAGTCCAAATTGATGAAAAAAACTGTGCATTATATTATATTTCTTTTTTATAATCAATACCATATATATTTATATCGACAAATAGTACATGATAGAGATACACAAGCCGACTTCAGCGTTTACAAAATAAAGTCTACAAGAAAATAAGCAACTATTCGAGGTCTTTAAATTCTTCTTCTTTCATGACACGATGTTGTACTTTTCTGAAGGTAGCCAAAGAAACATGAACAGATCTGTAAATAGCAACGATGGTTCTCATAATTTTAATTTGCCGCAGTGCCAAGATTACGTGCACGCACGCAACCATTAAAGTAATCAACCAATACAATAGTACCTAATATATTATATTTCTGATAGTGACGTGTTTGAACAAAATTATGAGGTGACTCCTAGCGACATGTGTTACATGAGTTTTGCTATAGCGGATGTTAAGAATATATATCAACCCGTGTGCTAGTTTAGGGCATGTTTGATTCAAATAATTTTTAAAGGAATTCTATAGGATTCTAATTCATAGAAATTTTTCTAATAGTGTGTTTGATTCAAAGGAATGAATCCTACAAAATTTCTATGCATTGCTTTCCTACACTACAATCTTAGGATTTCTATCAAGAGGTGAGACCTCTTGAAAACTATAGCTATGTGTCTATGACAATTATGACATATACTTAAACCCATAAAATTTCTTGTGCTTGTGGTGTTTATTTTATCTTACCGATTCCTGCATTTTTCATTCCTATAGAATTTTAAGTATCATGTTATTCTATTCCTAGACTTTTCTTATTCCTATGTTTTACAAATCCTTTGAATCAAACCAAACAAGCGCTTAGTCTAAATACTTGCGCTACACTTGCACCTCTCACCAGAACAGCAATCGGTTTGCAATAGTATGAATCATCTCACACCAAACTAATTTCTGGACTTGGATGGAGGCACATTTCCTCTGGTCCATACGAACAACCATTCTTCCTAGTTTTCCTGTCTCGTACAAACAACCATGCAAACCGTAAAATTCCTGTGTGTTTCTCATTCCTGAGTTTTAGAAGGTACTCTTATAACATGGGATGTCAATCTCCTTGCAGAGAGGTTTGGAGCCTTCTCAGGTGACCAGCCAGAGTATGGTTTTGTCCATTGACCATCACGGAGAAATGCTGACACCGAACTAAGAGGACTTTGCACTGTGATCTACAATACTGAAACATACTTTCTTTTGGCAGGATCCTTAACAATTCAAAACAAACAAAATGCAACGAGACAACCAGGCAAGGTCTAAAATTTAAATGCTCAAAAAAACATTGTTCCCATCATATGCCATCTCCAGCAAACTTCCTAATCACCAGGTTGTTACCAAAACTATGGTTTCTGGAATACACTGATAGCAAACTAACCAAGACCTCAGCCAAAACATCTGGATTTGAAAGAGATGAAAAAGGAGATATCCAAGGCATGCATCTTCTTCTTTAAGCGCTTTCGTTCACAGGGTACTCAAAGACGACCTCCTTCCCACAAAGCCTGCGGTAGACAGCAGAGAAGGTCTCCAGCTTGTACTCAGTGTTGTTGCGCTCTTTTGGGTCCAAGTATATCTGAAAGATGACAGCAAATGGTAAGTAATAGCATTATGCGCCATCAGGCTGACTGTTCAGTGCAAGATGCTACTACTAGACTAGTGTAAAGTAGTTGAACCTTGACAGATTTTAGGCAATACAATTAATTTGGATCAGAGGAAGTACTACCAAATCCAGTGATCAATGCATATGTGATATTGTCAAATTGTAGGATTTATATGATAAATCAAGACTCGAAAGTTGCAGACTCTACCTTGATGACCTTGGCACCATCCAAACGGTACCGGATACGCTTCCCCACAATCTCAGCTGGGAACACAACATCTTCCAAGATACCATCATGAACAGCTGTCAGAGTTCTGGTGCGAGGGCGCTGAACAGCGGAGCCCTTCTTTGGTGGCCTTACAATCTTTCTTGTTGCAACAAAAACAACATCCTGTTTAAGTAAAGCACATGATCAGTTCACTGTTCAATTCTTGATAAGCAGTCTTATGGTTTAAGCAAACTCTTTCAAATAGAAAACCACATGTTTCACTAATGAACTGGGGCAGTTTCTATAGCAAATGATCAGGAACGATGTGGGAGGAATTACAGTACATGTCAGTTCTAAGCAGGAAGCTCAAAATTATAATACTGCAAACTCAAGCATCCATGTAACACAACAAATTGTAGAAAGCTCACTCTTCTAGGTTCACCAACCGTACCATTTTTTATTAGGGCAATTTGCTTATAATGTAGTAAAGAAAGATGACTACTTAAGAAAGTAGTGATTTCATTCCAATGTTATAGAAGGAATAGCATGAGACGTTGACCTGTGGCATACATGCCCACCAAGACCAGATGTGTTTATATACTCAAGCATCTTCATAAACAGATCATGGCATGTTGATCTTGAAAGGCTAGCTTAACGCAATTGATAAGACATTAAATTCTTCAGTGAGTGGTAAATTCAGTAATCCTAATTTAACATTACAAAACTAGATTCTAGCAACTATACTCCAATCACCGTCTAAAAATAACGTATATAATAGTTCAGGACTGCTACTGCAAGGTAGTATTTACATCATTTGAGAATAGGAGCTTAAGCATGCACTAGCCCGAAAGTGCTTACATCCAGTGACAACAGAAAACTTAGGTATGTGCAAATTCACCTTGCCGCTGAACTTCTTCTCGAGCTCCCTGACAAGCCTGACATGGATCTTCCTGAAGGCCTTGCGCAGACGGTACGGCACATGAATAACCACGGCCTTCCTGTTCCCAACGATATCTAGCTGCCTGCAAACACAACACCATAGATAATTACGCGTCGCCCACTGACAAATAAAGCAGCACGCACAAGAGATCGAG
This sequence comes from Avena sativa, assembly GCA_916181665.1. NCBI lineage: Eukaryota > Viridiplantae > Streptophyta > Magnoliopsida > Poales > Poaceae > Avena > Avena sativa. Next base: position 9,409,379 of record OV702297.1, on the reverse strand, counting down.
ATACACTGGAGGTAGCAAACAGGGGCTTACATCGCAGTGTTGATGTAGAGGTCCTTGAGCTCGGTTTTAAGCTCTGCGTTACCGTTCTCCAGATCGAAGAAAGCCTACAACATATCAACCACCGCAATCATGTCAGACCTTGACAAATCCAAACGAAGAGCAGTTCTAGAAAGAGACCGAGAGAAACAAGTGAACGGCACGAAGCCGGAGACGAGAGGATGCGGTAGAGCCGCTCACCTGCGCGACGGTGTCCTCCAACTCGGAGGGCTCGACGCCCTTGTCCTTCTGGATCTTCTTCCTGGCGGTGTACATCTTGCTTCCCTTTCGCCGGGCCCTGCCGCTGGAAAGGTTGGATACAAGCAGATCAGCAACGAGCACGGGCGGGGAGTGGCGGCGGAGGAGGAGGGGGAGCGAGATAAGATACCTTGGCGCGAGGAGATGAGGGAGCAGGGAAGTGGAGGCGCCGGCGCTAGGGTTTGGGAGGAGGCCTGGGGTGGCTGGCGGAGAGTGCTCTTATAAAACCCTAATCCTGAGGACTGGGCCGACTAGACGTTGTGTTACTGCCGGGCCCAGATAGTATAAGGCCTGAAGGGGTCTTTCCTTGTCAAGTGTTTCGGACTTGTCCTTCTGGGCTGGCTTCACTCCCATCACGGGAGGCCTTTCTCCATCCCTCAATAACGAGAGGCATTTTGCATCTTCCTCCCCATGGAAAAAAGAATCCGGACCGGTTACGCAAAATTCCGCAATCCATCTCAACTTCTCAACTAGACCAAAAAATAATGACGCGTGGTTAAAGGAAGAAATGGAGAAATGCCGAAAATTACTTTCCAACTTTATAGAAATGGAAAGTGCACTTTATATTTGAGAAGTTTCAAGACCAAGAACTCTAGATTCAACTTTAAATGATGTCATGGTCACCAATAATAAGCACTAGAAATTCTAGTTCTTCCAAATTCTGAAGTTATGGCACTAGTGATCTTTATTTTACGAAAATTCCAACTATCTATTTATAGTTGCTAGAAAAACAATTTGTCCAAGACAAAAGGAAAAGAAAAGAACAAGTTGATAACAACGGCAAAATCCTCTAATTGAGCATTTCTTGAAAGGCAAAACCTGAGAAACAAACTATAACTATTTACGAACATCTAAAGCAAACAGTTACCAGATCCGAAAGGTCTAGTCCAAGTTAAGACAAAAGTTGGATATACAGAAATCACTTTTGCTTCCCGAATGGCTAGGTCTTCGCTTCCGGCTCAAATAAGGGCAATATACCAAGAATATGAAGAAGGACAAGTGCCAGGGAGGATGTCTACAGCGCATTCCCATCTATGGTTGCAGAAGTATGCTTTGAAGTCAAAGAATCTGGAGTCATATTCTTATTTCAAGATGAAATGGAATTCAGATGATAGGCTTGTTTTATCCCCCTTGAGGATTGTAACATGGAACAGAACTTCAGCTACTTCACTGCGACCTAAACATCTAACCTCGTGCATTATACTGCTTCGTCACTATTTTATGGCGAAGCAAGAGTAAACATGACTTTTCTTCTTCATGACATAGAGCCAAGTATATCAACATAGAAATCAATAAGTTTCACATGGCCCCCAAACATCTGAATGGATGGTATAAAATGGCACATTGCTCCTCATACCTAAATAATTATATGATCACCTCTGCGCTTTGCTAGTTCACATGTCTCACATACTAGCATATTCTTGTCGGTTGTCGTGGCGATATATAAACTCCAGTGTTCCAAGCTTGAAGTGAAATTTCATCCATTGGAATTCAACATAAGATAGTGGGCATCAACATGATCTTGCTTTATATAGTATCTCATTGTCCCTAACCAAGTTTGATTCCAGTTTTTCATTGTCGAAAAAAACACAATCTCGGGAAGCAACATTTTCGTTGTGCACTAACATAGTGGATGCGTAGAGCATGTGCAAGACTGATGAAAAATTCATAGTGGACGCATTGTTCTTGAAGGACCATCAGCTAACAAAACATTTTCTTCTCCACTTATAGGAGTGCGGCAACTTGAACCATATGACGAGATGCACATGAGTCTATCAACCATAAGTCACTTGTAGATGACAACCGCACTTAGTGACATGTGCTATGCTTCATTGGCATCATCATTCACTCATTTCCATAGTTCACATGACTCATGAGAATAGGTAGTTCTAAGCCCTTGCTCATGAGTCGCACCCTTCATCACTTTTTGTTGTTTCTTGCACCATGGTCATACTCAAGATTTATCTATCCCCGAGGCGAAAATATTGTATTTCCTTTTTGTCCACTTCATATCATGTTTGTTTTGAGTGAACACAAGTAGCATCATGCTCTACCACGTTTCATCAAGCATCTCTTATGCATAAGAAGGGATAAACAAGCCAACATACACCTCGTAAATTATTGGGGTAGCCAACCAAGATTCACACACAAATAGCACGCAGAACAAACCAAAAATACCCATAAGCATCCATACCAGTAATTTATCAAGCGCGTGATATTACACCGTGTGGTACTACTGCTGCTGTTGCAGGTGCCCTTGATTCATTGCACATGTCGTCTAGTAAGAGATGAGTACAGATGGATGGATGAAAAGATATGCCCAAAAGAAAGAAACTCATTTCAATAGAAGCAGAGATGGAATTCTTATGACGGGAAACTAGCTCCATCCCGTCTAGTAGACTATTCTGGTTTCAGCTTGAGGGGAATTCTTTAAATCAATTCAATGTTATTCTTATTTATGGATCAACAATGAAATGGAAGAAAAACAACATGGAGATTGCTTATTTGCTTTCGACTCCTCATCTCGTGGTTACTGGTTTCCTTTTCTCAATGAGTCTAGACTCTACTTTTCATTTTGTATGTGATGTTTGTATGTTGTTTTCTCAAGAAACAAGACATATTCTATCACAATCCAAGAAAATAAGTCTAGCACCATGTGAGAATATTTCTAACATAGGCCCATCGAGTCCAAAATAGGTCCATTGAGTCCAATCTTGGTTATGGAACCAACTCCTATAATTATGAAACCCATGTGAGGAAGGGGGTATTCCTTTTTAGAATCCAAGAGAAGTGGAAGCTCTGTTCCCTGGGGAAAATATATAATGAGCATGAGGTAACAATTATATGTTGATCCAAATCAATCTGCATGCTCCCATCTTTTAGAGGTTTCCCGCTAAAAGCATACATGTATTGTAATGCGCTTTTCGAACTCTGATTAATAGATAAATTGAACCATCTAGACTTTGGGAAAGGGGAGTAGCGGAACTTAGGTTGAGTTGTGAAATCCTACGACACATTATAGTCATCAAATAAAGGAAATTGCAATCCAAAATCCCATTCTCAACTAGCAAAGGAAAGGAATAACGATTTAGGGCATGGTTTGACTAGAACAATATGTTTCTCGTGAGAGGCGAGCAAATCCCTCTAAATACTAAGAAAGCATGCCTATGGAGAAGGGGCATTTGCTAAATCAATTGGTTTGATTGTATAGAAAGATCGATACTTGTTTCCAGTCTGCTTTGGGGAAAGGGCATAATTTATTGATTGAGGAAAGGATTGGTAGCTTACATACAAAGGAAAAAATCTCGTCAAACCAAGACAGAGTACTGTCGTTCTCACTAGGTGGTGTTTCCCTTACTAGTTTAGTTGTTATTGTCCCCACGACGAGGACGCTATTGCTCCATGAGATGCTTAGTTAAGTTGTCACCCGCTTTCTCGGACTCTTAGTAAGATCGTATGGCCTATCTAGAAAGTAAATGTAGTGAAAATCCACACATACTTTAGTAGCTAGAGTGAAAATGCTCACCTTCTTTAGTAGCAAGATAGAATACAGTTGAGTGCTCGGTTCTTCCAATGGTGTACTTGCAACAAAACAGGAAGAATCCATATTTATTTTCCATAGTTCCCCTGAGCCGGTATCTTCATAAATTCAATTATTATATCTCGGCTGCTTAGAATTCTGATATCAATTTCCAAACCTGATAGGGACAACCTGCTCAGAATCAATGAATGAACCTATCGATATTGTTTGGCATGCGAAATGCTCGGAATGAATGAATGAACATTTTGTATTGTTTGGTATGCAAAACTGATGCCCCAAAGGCGATCTAGAAGTACAAACTAGGATTCTTGTCTTAAGCAAGTTCTTCGTGTAATGAAGACGTGGATTGAATGCATTGATTCTTCTATCGGAATCCAATATATGACAAGAGAGAATGTAGATTGCATCCTAATTTTCTTCGCAGAGATGCTCTTATATGGTTGTTAAATGTCCTTAGGCTAGCTCTTACAATATCGTTCACTTTGTTTGGGAAATAATATGCATGTATTTCTTATCTATACCCTTCAAAGAAGTATTGATTCTTCTCCTCCTTGGTCATGTCATGTAGAGGATGCAAAAGGGGGAGAGATGGCTCATGTGGCAAGTGAAACATCTCTGCGAGAAGACACTCTGGACATTTTTCCTCCTTTTGTCCATTGCATGTTAGAGTAGTTCTTAGGGATGTGCACTGTGGCATAAAACTCCTTGACCGTGGAACAATATTGCTTGAATTCAAAGAAGGTCACAACTACCAAAAGAGGAATCACTACTTTGAGTTCATCTTGATTTCCTACATGCTCCTAGTTTACCCACTTATCACTTCCAAATACCTTCTTGAAGTAGACTGAATGATATGCATCAAATTGAAGTTGCCTTTAGAATCTGTGATCAAAACAGGACAACTATCACTTTTCACGATCAAACCAATGGGAACATGCAATGGATAAAAACCATATAATGGGAAAATTTAATGAATAAAAATCATGGATAATCCCTTTATCTTTTCTTTCAAGTACCTCTGTCTTATTAAAATGTACAACTTTCGTGAAGAGGGAGGGGTCGAAAACAGAACACACAAGCCGCCATCCCATCTAGAAGGGAGAAAGAAGAGATCCGAAGAGGAAGGAGAAGACGTTCTTCAACCTCCTAGCCACCACACCTCCATAGCCATTACTTGTACTTGAGAGAGAGAGAGATCTCCACCTTGCAATACTGGGGTTTGAGATTGTTCTTTCCATCTTGAATTGTGTTGGATTTGTTTCTATTTCTTATTGTGGATCTCCACGGTAATATCAAGAAGAACTCCCTTTATTTAATTATATTGATGATGCTTTCTTCTCTCATGTGTGAGTAAGTTTCCTTGGACGTGGGAGATGTAAGGGATTGGTGAGATGTGATGTGCCTATACAATTTCCATTAAGTTTGTGATTGATTTTAATTACTATATTATGTGTGATTGACTATCTATGGGATGCTTAATGCTTGTTGTCCAATTAAGGGCCCAGACAACATGATACCCTGTTCTACATAGATAAGATAGTGTTTACTAGCAGACCGGCGACCCCCCGAGTAACACGGGGATATCAATGGAAAACTAGTTGAACTCGAGGAGCACGAGGAGTCACTGTGCTTATTGCATTAGTCCGATCCAAGGAGCTTAATTGCTAAGCAACATGAAGGATCTTAATCGTCTAGTGACTGACCATGGTTTTGGTAACAGCCTAGTAGGATTATTGAAGTTGGGATAAAATCTACCAAGAGGAGTTCCGGCTAATTATGGGTTGCTCGCGTACACACATACTATAAGATTATAACTGCTACACTTATCACTCATTCACCTGGCACATTCACTATCACCATGAACTGAATCTCCCCGTGCCTATTTTGTCATCTGCAGAAAACAACAAACAAATCGCTCTTTACTTTTATGCTTTTTATTCCTGAAGTTTACATTTTCGTTTTATTTAAATACATTCCTTTAATCCAAATTCTATTATTATTTTAATACTTGCAGTCAATTCACTTGAAGACTTGTGACAACTTTGGGTGTGACAGAGACTTTACTCATAAACACTTATCTTTGGGCTTCCTGTGGGATCGACATGTTAACTTCAAAACTAGCTACAAACGATTTGTGCACTTGCAGCCATCAAGCTATTTTGTGGCACCATTGCCGGGGAGCTAAGCGCTAAGTGTTTGTTTCTTGACATTTTAGGTGTTACTATTATAAGATGTTCTCCCTAGGAGACAAGGGGTCTACATGCTCTAGTAGTGCTTATCTACCAGATTATCTTGATCGCGTACCTGCTCCAAGGCGCGAGGAAATTGTTGAATTTTTTTTAGATCGAATAAGGTTGAAGTTGAAAACCTGGGTGACTTCATGGAAATCATGTATATTCATAGTACAACTCCCAAGAAACCTAGGGAAACTCTTAGAGAATACAGTGCCTCCAAATTCTGCTTTTCTTAAACAACCAATAGAATTTCCTAATCCTGAAGTTAGAGAATATCGATTTGATGGTGAGATTATTAAAATTTTGCAGGAAAAAGCTTTCAGCGAAAGGGAAGATGAAGACCCAGGAATACATCTTAGAGAGTTCGACGATGTGATAACATCACTTGGACCAAAAGGTTTGCCAAGAGATTTTTCCTGTTTAAAATTATTTCGTTGGTCTCTTAAAGGTAAAGATCTAGACTGGTTATATTCTCTCCCTCGTCATTATATTAAATGTTGGGAAAACTGCATTGTTAAATTCATAAACATGTTTAATCCTTTTAAAAGGTAACTAAAATTAGAAAGAATATAAGCAACTTCAGTCAGAATATGGTAGAAAACTACCCACAAAGGATAGATTCTTTGGAATGATCAATAATATTCCTAATCATGGCTATTCCGAATCAACTATTTGCCATTTATTTTACCACGATCTTAATACTCAATGCAGAGAGTTGCTTGATTTATCAGCAGGAGAATCGATAAATACTTTAACTGTTAAAGCATGTTTGGAATTGATGTCTACTAGGTCTAAGAATGATTCTTTATATAATCCGGATTTTGGCACTAAGCTAGAAAATGGAATACTTCGTATAACTCCTGATCTTATGCCTGAAGTACACAAAACAATGAAATAAAAAGGTATACCTTCTGAACTTGTTAAGGAAAACAAAGTAGATTTGTTACAAGTTTTTACTAAAGAATATGAAACTAGAAAAGTTTTTCAAGAATTGAAACATCGATAGGTCAAATCTCATAATAACCTGCATAAGCAATTTCAAAGACACAAGAAGATTTTGGCCGAACTAACAGAAAATTACGATGATATTGGCCAAGAAATAAAATTGTTTCATAAGTACCTTAGTATGATCGAAACCCAATGTGAACAAATAGCATCTGGTTATCAAATTTTTCTTCAAGATGATATAAATATTCCTATCTCTGCTAATGTTGTTACAAGGAGAGGTGCAGTTGTTATAGGGTCACTAGGACCACCAGAATATGAAACTGAAAAGGAGCGAAGGGAAAAAACTTTGCTTAAAGCAAGCCAAGAAGATGACACGCTGGTGGATCCTCGGGATGAAACTGCTCAAGAAACACAAGACCAAACCTTGGAGGAGTAAAATGATGCACGAGATGACAATTATGACTCTGATGCGGAGACTGTTGATCTAAGAGGAGAAAAATAAACAAGCAAAGAAGACGAGGTTGGTGCAATAGAAAAGAAGAAAACTGATAAGCAACAACAAACGAAAGCAACTAAAGAGTCTCATCCCCCACAAAAGGTAAAAGACAAAAATAAGAAAGGTGAGCAAAAACTCCCATATCCAGATCGTAAAAAGAAAGCACTAGATCAGGTAATCTATGATTCTTTCAAAAATGCACTTGGTGACCTTCGTCTAGAAATTCCATTTGCGGATGCAATAAAAGTTCCTACCTATTCCTAATTTTTCCATCATATCCTTAATAGAAAAAAAAGAAATAACTGAAACCGTTGCCATGGTGACTAGTTATCCTGCAAAAGGGAAGTTATTGTCTAAGTCGGGAGATCCCGGAATACCAACTACTTCATGTTTCATAGGCAAAATTGATATTCATAATGCCTTGTGTGATTTAGGTGTAGGAGTTAGTGTAATGTCATATTCCCTCTATAAAAGGTTAGGATTAGGGGAGTATTCCCCCACTTCTATCACTTTACAGATGGCTGACAAATCCACTAAACAACCTATTGGTATGATTGAGAATGTTCTACTTAGAATAGATGGGCATGTTATTCCCACTGACTTTATTATTCTTGAAATGCCAAAGGATGAAAAATTATCTATAATACTTGGAAGACCTTTTCTTAGCACTGCAGGAGCGTCAGTTGATTGTGCTGAAGGAAAAATAATCTTCAATGTTTATGATGCTGAAATCATCCGGTATTTTCCAAAGAAACTAGAAGCAGGAGAGAGGTATATTCCACCGGCAAAACGATTTCATGTGGTAAGTGCCTTTGATAAAGGGCAACCCAAGGTAAGACTTCGAGAACAGAGAAGAGGTTGAAAAATTCAACCGCTAATAATAAAATGCTTAATGGGAGTCAATCCATCATAATAATAAAATAAAGTTAAATAATAAAAATTCATCATATTCCTACAACTTTTTCACAGACATTCTTGCGGAAGCGCGCCCGTGAAGATGCAGCTGTCAAAAGGTAGTAGAAATATCGACTGAATAAGCATAGATTTAGTGTAGAAATTAAGTTTGAGTTTTATATGCAGAAACTAGCTTAATCGTATTGTACCGATTAAAAAGTGAATCTCTGAAAATTTGGGCGAAAAAACATGTTCCAGGAGTTGTAACGACCAACTATACGGCGATAATATATATTCGAGCCGTATAGTTGCGGCCGTATAGTTATTGGCAAAATTCTCAAAAACGGGGTCTCGGATACAGAAGGTTTAACGACCAACTATACAGCGGGACCATTTTGGTCCGGCTGTATAGTTGCGTCAGTATAGTTGTGATCTGGCGTGGAGAAACCATAACCCTCGCCGCCGCCAGAACTATAAAGCGGGAGCTACCTAACCCGGCGTGACCATTTTGGTCCAGCTGTATAGTTGCATCCGTATAGTTGTGATCTGGCGTGGAGAAACCATAGCCCTCGCCGCCGCCAGAACTATAAAGCGGGAGCTACCTAACCCGGCCGTATAGATTCCGCCGTATAGTTTGTCGCGACCACTTAAATGCCCCAGGGCAGCTAGGGCTTCTCCTCCACCTAATTATTTCTCTCATATTCTCCCCAAACCTCTCAAAATCCACCTAGAACTCTTGATTCTTTGTGGATTTCGTTCGTTTGAGTGGGGGAATCAACAGATCGGTATGTTTCTCTCCCTATCCATGCTTTATTTTCAGAATTCCATGGTTGAAATCCTCACATTGAATTAGTGGATGAACTCAAGCTTGATTGATTTTCTCTTTTGATTTCTCACGTTAGGATTGAATTACTCCATGTAAAATCGTTCATATATCATGTAGAAACTATATGCCTAAGGTTTTATGTTGAAATTTCTCAGTGCATCAAGATGAACAAGCTCGGTAGTATTTTTCGCAATAGCAAGCGCCAATGTGGTGAAAGCTCGGGGCTCCGGGCTGAGATCGACAACAAGTACGCCATGGTTTTATCAAGGAAGGTGTTGCCCACATGATGGGCCGATGATGGCTTTCTCAGCTCAGCAGGGTTGAAGGTGGACTTCGTCCACATGTGTGCAAATGCGGGGTTGTCTAACCTCGCCTATGCAAGCCACTACACCTATGCTGAGCTCACCCATGAGTTCCTCGCCTCCTTCTACGACGACTACAAGGAGAAAGGTAATACATGCACGGTGAGTTTCACCATTAACCAGTGGCCATATCAAATCACTTTCCAGCAATTTTGTGAAGCTTTTGGATTCCCTCAAGAAGGGGAATCAACTGTTACAAACCTGTATAGCGTCTCAATTGGAGCAACTTGGGAGGTTATTTCTGTTAATGGTGGCAGGGACTTCTACCAGAAGAAGATGTCCACCATTCAGAACCCGACCATCCCCTACTTCGCTATGTTTCTTGCTAAAACTTTGTTAGGAAGAGGAGACACCGGCTCTATGGCCAATGCATACATGGCCATGATCACCAAGGCACTCTTCCCTGATGCACCGTAGAGTCCCACTCCTGCAGCTCTACTCCTCCAGCACCTCCGCCACCAGAGCAACAAAAATAAAGGTGATATTCGCATCGGTGGATTGGTAACCCACCTACTCCAAGACCGTGGAATTCCGATACCTATTGTGCAACCTTTTGATGGCTCCATACTTATGGATGTCAAATATATAACTGATTGTGGCTTCCTCGGTGTATACCGAGCTAACAAGAGGCTCTGAGCCTATCAATTTGGTTATCTTGATGTTGCATAGGTCAGGTGACATTGTCTTATCCACAAGCATTCTTGATTCAGGAGAGGAACAACTGGATCCTCACCAAGGATCAAGTGATGGAGATCATGGCAGCACTCTACCCTGACTCCGAGGAAGATGAAGAAGGAGAGCTGATGAGGTTTAATCTCGTCAATGCCCATTGTTATGAGCTTGGGTTTTGGAGAAGGTGGGGATGTTGGAGATCGTGGAACGGTTAGCAAAAAAGCAACACGGGGACACGAGGTTTACCCAGGTTCAGGCCCCCGGAGGGAAAACCCTACTCCTGCTTGTCTGCTCTTGATTACGGCGGAATCGAAAATTACAGGGGTGCGCAGATGCAATCTGGCATGGAGGTGTGTATGCGGTGAGCGGTGTCCTCCTAGTCGTGCCCTCCTAGCCTTTATATAGATAGGAAGGTCCCGGGCGTAGGTCGAGTCGGTTACAGATTAGGGTTTGCCCTTTAAAATTCTATCTACACTAGCCTTGGTCTCCAAGCATCCGAAGGCATCATGGGCCTGGGCCACTCGGAATCTCCACGGGCCGCATATCTTGTAGTGGGCCTTCCTTCGGGCTGGACTAGGTATGCTGATGTTGTGTACCTGTGGGGTATAACCATGTCAGTAGCCCCCGAGTGCTTAGTTGAATCGTAGATTCGGCTGGGGACTCCTCAATATTTCGGGTGCAGTTTTATACCTATTTACAAGAGAATGGTTTTAGTTTGTAGGGATTGCTGATGCGTGTGCCTGACTCTCCTGATGGATCAGGGTCAGTTAACTGTCACAGGACAAAACAACATGATCTTCTTCAGATTCGAGTCCCTAGACTCGAACCTGGAACAGATGCTGGTGTAATTCGACTCAGGCCGCTGAGGTCTTACAGTAGTCGAATCCCAGTAATTTTCGAGTGATGTACCCAACGCGTCCGTCAGGATTTTCATCGTGTCTGTTGACACGGGTTTTTACTGTCACGGCGCGGTCAGGTGAGTTGCCAGGCCATCAGATGGTATCTGTAGGTCTTATCTTTGTGTCGTACACACAACATCCGAAATTTTACCACCACGGAATTGTTTCGGGTGGCCAAGGAGATTTCTTCTCACTTAACGTTGGTTTGGGCAAAGTTGCCAAAAAGTTTTTTGCAATTTGATCCAAAGGATCGAAGTCGAAGAATTCATAGGATGCGCGACCAATGCTCCCTATGGGAGTAGCCCCCGAGTGTCTGTTTGAGTCATAGACTCGGGCAGAGACTTTAGTTCAGTTGTTTTTGGCTTCGGATCCGAAGGACACAATTTTTTCGGATGCTTGAATCAATCCTCCCTATGGGAGTAGCCCCCGAGTCCCTAGTGGAGCCGTAGACTCGACGTAGGACTCGAAGAATCACCAGTTGTGTAGAACATTAATCATGCCTCATGTGCGCGACCAACGCTCCTGATAGGAGTAGTTGTTCGAATTGTAGATTCGAGGAAGTACTTATTTTTTTCAGTCAAAGAATTCCAGCCGTTGCTAGGCTGCTTGATGACGTTAGTGCTGACGGTCGATGATCTCAACCGTCTGCGGTGCCAGAGGTGACGTAACAGGACGATCGTGGGTCCCACTTTCTAACTTGAAGTTGACTAGTCATGTGCGACGTGGCGAGAATTACGGCGTCTCCTCGGTTTCTGTGCATAGTGGACGGCATGCGGGCAACGGTTCGCTGCTATGTTGACACGTGGATGGTTGGATATGTTCCTGGCGTTAGGGCTTCTGGATGAATGGCTATAGGTCATCGTCTTCATATTTATAACCATGGGGAAAACAGTGATTTGGTTTTTCACCCTTTGCCATTTGCTTTCACTGCCTCCATTTTCGCTGAGCTCGTCCTCGTGCGCACTGGACATTCTTCGATCTTTTCCCTCCTCGTTCCTATGTGCGCACCGCCGTCGTCGATGCTTTGCCATGGTGAAGTCAAAGAAGGCTTCTACTGGAGCAGGCTCAAGCATCGCCGCCGGTGGAAAAAAAGTTGTCACCGCCGCTCGCGTTACTGATGGTGGGTGGAGTCGCACGGAGACGCGCGAGGGTGACCTACGCAAGCTGCCCGACGCGGGTTTAATCCCGTAGGACAAGGAGGACGTCAAGATCCCCTGCAATGAGGTAATTTCCCGTCCACCCGCAGGGTTTCGGGTGATGTTTGTCGCTTTCGTTCTTCGCGACCTCTCGCTCCCAGTCCACGATTTTCTTCGTGGACTGTTGTTCTTCTATGGCATCCAACTCCACCATGTTTCGCCCAATTCTCTTCTCCACATCGCCTGCTTCATTACTTTTTGCGAGTGCTGGCTCGGTATCGAGCTGCACTTTGGCTTCTTCCGGAAGCTCTATTCCGTGAAGAGGCAATCTGGCACCGGCGGGGTCTACCCGCTTGGCGGCTGCATTATTTCCCTCTGATCTTCTGTTCTCTTCTTTTCCTTTTGTATGTCTAAGTCCGTCAAATACTGGAAGAAGATGTGGTTTTATATCCATGACTCCAAAGTGGACGGGCAAAATTTTGGCCTTGCTCCCTTCGACTCCACCCAGGAGATCCTGCCGAAGAGATCCCGGAAGAACCATATCCTAGAGGGCGAGGTGGAGGAGGTACATGAGCTCTACCGTCGGGTGGAGGCCCTCCAGATGGTTGCGAAGAAGGAGGTGAATGGTGTGGACATCATCCGCACCTTACTCAAACGTCGGGTGCAGCCACTCCAGGCGAGGGCGCATCCGATGTTTCTTTACTCTGGCCGCCACGACCCGACGAGGGTTTCTGCTGAGGAGCTCTCCAGGGGCGACCTCGATAGGGCTCTTTGGCTGTTGCTGAAGTTTAAGGCTGAAGAGGACCTCCCAAAGAAGTCCTTGACTGCCCCCTTCAGCTCTTCGAATCCAGTTAATCAGGTTTTAGAACTGCGTCCTGTGCGTTGTGCTTTTTTATGATTGCTGTTTTTCGCATGACTCGGCGTTGCTTAATCACGTTCTTTGTCTTCTTTTGCAGGAACTGAAGGTAGCTGGCATGGTGCCTCCGCTGCCTGAAAAGTATCCGATTGCGCCGGACAACGAAGTTGTGGACTCCGAGTCTGAGCTTCCGTCGGCGCATCGCCAACTCATGATGCCCCCGAGGCGAGTGAGGGGCAAACCCGAAAGCGGGCACGGAGTCCGAGTGAATCTTCGGATGCCTCGACCCCGCTAATGCCTAGGGACTCATCCTTCCTTGTGCGCCATAGCGGGGATGACGGTGCTTCCTCCTCACCGTTCCCGGCCGTGCCGATGTGGGCAATGGCGCCGCAGTCGCCGGCCAAGAAGAAGAAGAAGGAGAAGGCGCCGCCCGTCTTTGATTTGAGCAACATCGACTCGTAAGTACCTTCGGATGCTATTCGTTCTATTTTTTGCGTGTGCACTTTTCTTCTTGCTTTAATGAATATTTTCCTTGCAACCACTCCTCGGAGGGCTCTCTTAGTGAGGGCGCGCAAGAGACCATAGGGGAGTCGAAGCCGACGACCCCTCCCTCTCAGACGGTGGCCAACTCTGGGGGCGATGCTCCGAACCCGTCTCCGCAGGGGGCTCGAGTAGTCATCACTCAGAAGACTACACCTAGACCTTCGGAGTCCCCATCTGAGCATGTAAGTTGTTTTTCCTCTTGTCCTGGGGGAGCCCCCTGAAAGGATCGTATGGACACCTAGAGGGGGGGTGAATAGGTGCTACTTCAAATTTTCTTCTTTTTCAAATTAAGGTTTGACAATAAGGTAAATTCTCTAGATAATGCAACTAAGGTGAATTTACCTATATGACAAACATGCACAAGCTAACACAACGCAAAGTAGTAACAAGTAAGTAAGGTGCGGTAAAGGATAGAAGTAACCGAAAAGTGGACGCAGAGACACAAGGATATGTTTCCCGTAGTTCCTTCCTTTTGAGGGGAAGTACGTCTATGTTTGGAGAGGGGGTGGTTTCAAACCACCAACGCCACGAGAGGCCTCCCTTGTTCTCCGATGAATCTCACCCCAACAGGATCGATTCACCTTCCACTATATCGGCAACCTTCAAGGTGGAAGCCGGCACCGTTACAAGTTTGGGGCACACATCCACAACTTAATCGGAGGCTCCCAAATACAAGCAAGCTGTCAAAGACAAGCTTGTAAGAACAAAAACAAGAGCTAGGGTTTCCAACAAAACACTAGAGCGAAGGGGCCCTCAATGAAATGAAGGGGAAATGAAGATCTCTTTTGGTGAAGTAGTAGATCAGGGTCTCCTCCTTCGATTCTCCAAAGATCAAGGACTTTGGGTGGTTAGAAGAGGAGATCTTGAGATTTGAGTGGCTCCAATGGACTCCAATGGTGGGCAATGACTTTAATGTGCTGATCAATTTGTCCCAAGGTAGGTGGAGGGGTATTTATACCCCTCCACGAAATATATGGCCGTTGGAGCATTTAATGACAAGTAGTACCGGTACTCAAGCGGTAGTACCGCTTGCGTGCGGTACTACCGGTCCAGTACCGGACCATGTACCAGAGCTGCCTCTGTTCTTCAGCCTTTGGGCGGTACGCCCTTGCGGTACTACCCCCAAGCGGTAGTACCGGATGTGGGAAGCGGTACTACCCGTTCAGGCGGTAGTACTAGTCTCAAGTACCGCTTGGTACTGACCAAAACGGAGGGGGGTTGGTGCTAGTCAGTATGCCACGGTACTGACGAGCGGTACGACCGCCTCAAGCGGTAGTACCGCTTGTACCAAGCGGTACTACCGGTTGGGCCGGTAGTGCCGCTTCGTGGTACCGGTGGGTACTGACTAGTACGCACCCTTCTCCCTTTTGATCAGTGCCAACCGGTACTGGAACCGGTAGTACCGGTGTCAAGCGGTAGTACCGGTTGCAGGTCCGGTACTACCGGTTGACACGGAAGTTTCTGCAAGGGGAAAATGTTATGCCATGACTTGTGCCTTCTTTTATCAATCCTGTGATAAACTTAGTACACGGTTAAATCGATAAGTGTATTGTTATCAAACATCAAAATCAGAGGGATAGAAAAATGCTCTTTCAATCTCCCCCTTTTTGGTGTTTGATGACAATACACTTTTGCAGGATGATTTTAACAATAGGCAAATGAGATTTGTAAAATAGAGAAGAGACTCCCGCTAGATGTGTAGAGACAAATCTCCCCCTCTATTTTACAAACCCAACATGGGTACACAAGTATGGATACTAGAATTTGAAGACATACCTTTGCACAATACATGTGATGAGGAATATATAGACAATAGATATTGCATAACATCACAAGATGGATCCAAAGAAATAAACCACATAGTCGCATAAGATGGATCCAACCACATAGTTTCACACGACATAAACCACATAGTCTCACACAACATAAACACATAGTAGTCTCATACATAAAATAGAGAGAAATCGAAGTTCACAAGCAATGAAAGGATCAAAGAGAAGAACGAGCTTGTGACTTCCCATGCAACACCCGTGCCTAAAGTGCAACTTCTCCCCCCTTTGGCATCAAGACGCCAAAAAGGGACAAGTGCAGAGCTACCGCCCCAAAGGTCAATCATCATACTCCTCCTCCTCCTCATCCTCATCCTCAAGATCCTCCTCATCCTCATACGTAGGTGGGGCGCGGTGCGAGGAAGAGACATTATCGTCCCAACGGCTGTGTTGAGAAATCCACTGATCTTCTGGAGTGATGTTGTTCTCAGATCCCTCGGAGATGGTCAACCCTTGAGCAGACATGAGTTCCTTATGACAAGCACAGGCTTTCTTTGCATACACGTGCGCCTCATACATACGCTTCTGGTTGTCAACCTGGAAGCAGAAGATCTTCTTGAGCTTGACCTCCATCCTTTTGGCCTAAGAGGGCTTGGCGTTCTTGCAGCGAGAGACCTCATAGTCAGTGTCATGACCACTGTCAGCATGCTCAGAGTCATCCTCATCCTCATCCTCCTCACCTGGCGCAGCGCGAGGTTTAGCATGTATCTTGATCTTGAGTGCCTTTGGCTTGTGCACAACGAGAGAGCGAGTGGAGAGCGTCCTAGCAATGACGGGGCACTTGGACACAATGAGGGCCATAATGTAAGGAGCAAATGGTGGAACCCTCCGAGTGTGTGCGGCGGCAACCATCTCATTCCAAATGAAGTCTGTCACATCAAGAGGTTGGCCTGATTCTCTGTTGAGGAAGGTGTTGAACAGCAAGTCAATGGAGAACCCATGTATCTCGTCCTTGTTGCCCGCACGAGGAGCAACAGTCTCACGGAAAATGCGATGGAGAATGTCATATGTGGGGAGGAGGTCCTTGATCTTGCTAGAAATCCCACGGCCTCGAATATACAAGGGTCTGAGAACATCCTTTTTGGAGGGATGCTCCTGCATGTGACAGCGGAAACCACAAGGAACGTCCCGGCCGCGGTCCTCATACCCCAAGATGGCAGCAAACTCCGCAAGCGTGGCTTCCTTGACAGCCCCTTGAGTCATCCAGGTAATCTTCCTATTGCGGCCATTGTGGAAGTGTGCAGTGGCATAAAACTGGCAGATGAGTAGGGGATCATAGTCATGCTGAAACTCCATAATGGGGAGCATGCCAAGGTTTGAGCAGATTTCCTTAGCTTCACCAAAGTAGCCAGAGTTCTTGTCAATGTGTCCCATGTCAAGCCATTGCTGAGGCACCACCAGCTGGGTATTGGTCAAAAGAACCTCATGATACACACGCTCTTGGAAGTCATCATAGAAAAGACTGTCTGCCCTTGACTCGCTCCTGTTGCGAGAGTATGCATTTTCCACCCGGAGAGCCCTAAAGTCTGCCTCAGAGATGTCTGAAAGTTTCTTTGGCCCAGATGGCCCAGAGCTGAGACTCTTGGTACGCCTAGTGGAAGGGGGGCGAGAGGGAGGGGCTCTGCCACGCCCAGCTGAGCGCTTGGTAACCCCTTCACGACCCCCACGACCACCTCGATTGGTAGGAAACTTCGAACGGTGTCTTGGCTGTGGCATAACTTCTTCCTCAGACTCAGTCTCTTCCTCAACAATCTCACGGTCAGACTTGGAGCGCTTGCGTGCACCCCGAGAACCACCTGCATCTGTGAAAGCACGAGGGAGGATAGCACGGAGATAAGGACACAAGAATCAAGAAGGAAAAACCGAGAGAATCTACAAGTTGAGCAGAACACAGTGGTCAGAGTGGACCGGTACTACCGGACCTGACAACCGGTAGTACCGCTTGCAAGCGGTAGTACCGGAAAAAGTTCTGGTACTACCGGTTGAGCGGCACACATGTAGTCAGATCTGATGAGCACGGCCCAAATTGACGGTATAAACTGCTAAATTGAAGATTCTACGCGGTAACAAGGAATAATATGGCAGTACAACCTTGCAAGTAGTCAATTTCTCCACAGATCTAAGCCAAAACCTAGATCTAATGGGGAAATCAAACAAGAAGAGGAGGGGCGGTTGTACCGGGATCCATGGCGGTGGAAAGGAGTGGGAGCCCGCCCGGAGGACGAATCCAAGGAGAATCCGGAGAGAGGAGGGCGCGGCAGGGCTCCGGGGGCTTCAAGATCTCCGGTGGCGGCGCAGGTTTGAGTGGGGGACGTGGGAAATAATGAGGCACTGAGGGGTGCCTCTCCCCACGCGTCCATTATATACCTGGAACCGTCAACCGGTAGTACCGGTTGTTGGAGCGGTACTACCGCTTGGAAGCGGTAGTACCGGTTCCACGACCGGTAGGACCGGACATGCGGGCGGTAGTACCGTTCCTGGAGCAGTTTTGCCAGGAGACGACCTGGGAACTTCCCAGGTGCGGTAGTACCGCTCTCACATCCGGTAGTACCGGTCCCATCTGAGTCCAAAGCCAGGGATCAAGGATGATTCTTGTGCGGGAAGAGAGAGGGTTTTCATGATGGAGTACAGAGGCTTGGGTTAAGACAAGTGAGCTGAGAAGCACATGCACTCTAAAAACAATGGAAGAAACAAATAAATACCAAACTAGAGTGCATGAGACTAAGAACGATGAAGACACTTCAAATAGATGACAACCATGAGTGAAGACCAATTCAACTAGGTGACAAACACGAGTACGCACATCAACCTCTCGATTGAGAGGGGCGGTGGCCTAGGCCACCATATTTGAGTATACTCGGCTTGGCACCACGAAGATGTATCTTGGGTCCATTACCGAAACTCATCATTGAGCTCACATATCACAAAATGATATTAAGAGGAACGATTTTTGTTTAATTTGCGCATAATGGGGGGAGGGATAGTCCAATCAATTAGGACCGCACTCCCCCTATGTCCATGCCTACACCTAAACCAAACATGGGTCGAGTATTAGGTGAGAATGCAAGATAATCAAGTCAAGCTCCTTGAATCTACGATATTTAGTTCATTCCTCAAGTAGCAAAACCTTCCTTCATCAAGTGGCTTCGTGAATATATCGGCAAGTTGATCTTTGGTTGATACATAGGATAAATCAATATCACCTCTAGCAACATGATCTCTAATAAAGTGATGTCGAATCTCAATATGCTTTGTCCTTGTGTGATCCACGGGGTTGTATGCAATCTTGATGGCACTTTCATTGTCACATAGAAGAGGCACTTTGTCACATTGGACACCGTATTCCTTTAAAGTTTGCCTCATCCATAGCAATTGGGTGCAAGCACTAGCAGCAGCAACATACTCGGCTTCGGCGGTGGAGAGAGATATACAATTTTGCTTCTTAGAAGACCAACATACCAAGGACCTACCAAGGAATTGGCAAGCCCCGGATGTTGATTTTCTATTATCCTTGTCTCCCGCCCAATCCGAATCCGTGTATCCACAAAGAGCAAATTTTGAGCCTTGAGGGTACCAAAGACCATAAAATGGGGTATGAACTAAATATCAAAAGATTCTCTTGACCGCCATTAAATGGCTTTCCTTAGGAGCCTCTTGATATCTTGCACACACACCTACACTCAACACAATATCGGGTCTAGATGCACAAAGGTAAAGCAAAGAACCAATCATAGACCGGTATACCTTTTGATCCACATCTTTACCATTTGGATTTTGTTCTAGATGAGTCTTTGTTGCCATGGGAGTTGGAGCTCCATTCAAATCTTGCATTTTGAATCTCTTGAGCATATCTTGAGTATACTTGGCTTGATTGAAGAATGTTCCTCCTCTAACTTGCTTGATCTCAAAGCCAAGAAATACTTTCAACTCCCCCATCAAGGACATCCGGAACCTACTAGTCATATGCTTTGAGAATTCATCATTAAAAGCTTTGTTAGATGAGCCAAAGATAATATCATCAACATATATTTGGCATACAAAAAGCTCCCCATTAACCCTCTTAGTAAAAAGAGTGGGATCGATTTTCCCAACCTCAAAGCCACGGTCAAACAATAACTCTCTAAGGTGCTCATACCACGTGCGTGGGGCTTGCTTGATCCCATAGAGTGCCTTATCAAGTTTGTAGACATGGTTTGGGAAGTTGGGATCCTCAAAACCCGGGGGTTGCTTAACATATACCAATTCATTTAAGGGACCATAAAGGAATGCACTTTCAACATCCATTTATTGCAACTTAAAGTTATGATGTGCCGCATAAGCAAGAAGGATACAGATGGACTCAAGGGGAGCCACTGGTGCATAAGTCTCTCCATAATCAATGCCTTAAATTTGGGAATAACCTTGTGCAACCAATCTAGCCTTGTTCCTTACAATGATCCCATGCTCATCTTGCTTGTTCTTGAATATCCACTTTGTACCAATAACATTGCGGCAATCTTTTGGCTTCTCAACTAACTTCCACACTTTGTTTCTCTCAAAGTTGTTGAGCTCTTTGTGCATAGCTTCTAACCAATCCGAATCTTTAAGGGCTTCCCACACTTTCTTTGGTTCAATCATGGAGATGTGTGCTTGGTGTTCACTGAACCTCTTCAATTGAGCTCTTGTGGAAATTCCTTTCCTTAGATCTCCAACAACATTTTGGAGGGTGTGGTCTCTTAATTCCAACATTCTTTCTTTTCTAGCTTTGCGACGAGCGTGGATCTCCTCATTGTTTCTTGGGGGAACCTCTTCATCATTTTGATCCTCGTCTTGACCATCAACTTGACCTTGATCATCATTGGAGTCTTCCTCTGCATTGGGAGGCACGGATTGACCTTGGTCTTGATCAAGTGCTCTTCTAGCCTCAGTTTGAGCTCGTCTCAAGACAGTTTGGATGGATCTTCCTTGACAAATTGACTTGGCACCACTTGACAACCCATCGAAAGGACCAAGCTCCCTTTGATTAGAGTTCACACATTGATCACTATGTTGAGGGTTCACATCTTGTCTTTGGCTTGAGTCAATGTCCTCATCGGTAGATGGAGCATGTTGAGGTTGTGTAGATGAGGGCTCCACTTGAGTGGAGCATAGTTCTTCTTGATCCGCCATAAGGGGTTCCTCAACAGGGCGGATATAACCCACACCCATTCTTCCTATGGCATCCTGAGGCATTTCATCATCTGCATCACAAGCATCAACACGCCCCCCTTGGGGACCATCATATTCTTCGAAGGTCACATTACAAGATTCTATGACGGCTCCGGAGAGCTTGTCATAGATTCTATAAGTGTGAGATTCGAGACCATAGCCAACAAAAATACCCTCTAATGCTTTAGATTCGAATTTAGACAAACGAACACCTTTGATGGGATAGAAACACTTACAACCAAACACCCGGAAATAAGATATGTTGGGCTTGTTACCGGTAAGTATCTCATATGGAGTCTTGTTGATTTTCTTGCGGAGGTAGAGCCGGTTTGAAGCATGGCAAGCGGTGGAGACGGCTTCGGCCCAGAAGTTGTATGGAGATTTAAACTCCACCAACATGGTCCTAGCCATCTCAATAAGAGTCCGGTTCTTTCTTTCGGCCACACCATTTTGTTGAGGGGTGTATGCCACGGAATATTGATGTTTAATCCCCTCATCACTAAGAAAGTCATTCAAGGTGTAGTTCTTGAACTCGGTGACATTGTCACTTCTTATAATCAACACGGGAACATTGTGTTGCCGTTGAACCAAGTTGATGAAGTCGATAAAAGTCCTTTGAGTTTCACTCTTCAACTTGAAGAAATAAACCCAAGAGTATCTTGAGAAGTCGTCAACAATCACCAAACAATATTTCTTCCCACCAAGACTTGCATGAGATGGAGGACCAAATAGGTCCACATGAAGGAGTTCCAAGATCTTGTTAGACTTGATTTGGTTCGTGGGCTTATGAGGAGCGTCATGCATCTTCCCTAGAACACATGCCCTGCAAACACGATCTTTGGCAAAGGAAACATTTTCTTTTAGTCCAACAATATGGCCCTCTTTATGGAGACTTTGCAAAGTTCTCATATTGACATGGGCTAGTCGGCGGTGCCATAGCCAACCCACATCGTCCTTTCCGTATAAGCACATCGGACCTGCAGTGGCTTGCCCCGAAAAGTCCACCACATACAAGTCATTTTTGACGTACCCAACGAAAGCGACCTTGAGAGACTTGCTCCACATGAGGACCACAATATCATTATCAATAAAGACGGCAAAACCCATCTTTCCAAGAGCACGGACAGAAAGTAAGTTGTATCCAAGGGTTTCAACAAGCATGACGTTCACGAGTGTAATGTCGTGAGCCACCACAACCTTGCCGAAACCCATTACCGTAGATTTTGACTTGTCGGCGTATGTGACGGTGATTTGATCTTCATTTGGCACCAAGTCCTTGACAATAGACGAGCTTCCGGTCATATGACTAGTGCAACCACTATCGATCACCCATTTTGAACCTCCGGAAGCATAGGTCTACAAAAGATCAAGCTAGTTTTTAGGTACCCATTTTTCAATGGGTCCTCTTTTGTTAGCAACAAGGGTCTTGGGAACCCAAATAGACCAAGCAATATAACCATCATAAGGACCAACATATTGTGCATACACATCACCATAGTAATCACGCATTAGAACATAGTGAGGGTTAGCACTACCCGCAAAGTCATCATGGGACTTGGTTTTACCACTTGTGGTCTTACACTCCACAAGGGTCTTGTTGGTCACTTGTGCGGGTATGTCCTTCATCTTCTTGTTGTTCTTCTTCTTTGTTTTGGAGACAAACCAATGCCCCCTTTATCACCACTACGCCTTTGCTTGCTCAATAGATCATCAATAGACTTGTTGCCTTGTGGAAATGTGGCCTTCGCAAGCTCCCCCTTCAACCTAGCATTCTCTTCAAGGATAGTTGTGCTACTAGATGGAATGAAGTTACTAGGTGAAGGAATATTGGCCAATTGAGTTTGAAGTGTTTCATGGGACTTTGTGAGTGACAAGAGTTCACTCTCCAAGACCTTGTGGGCCTTGTTGAGCAAGCTAAAATCCTCGGCAAGTTTTTCATGAACCACACCAAACTCAATATTGTCCTTTTTAGCACGTTTGTATTTAGCAATAGCATGATCACGCTCTTTGATGAGTTTGTTAACAATGATGTCATTGGCCTCATCAAGCCCTTCAAGCTTTGACTCAAGAGACAACCTAGTCTCTTGTTCTTCTTCTAGAGCATTGCTCAAAGCCTCTAGTTCAATCATATGTTCATGCCCAAGTTTACATCTAACATCTAGAAGCTCTTGAGTATGGGAGAGTTGATCTAAGATGTTCCCAAAATGTAGCTTAGCATCACCTTCTAGGTTAGTCATGAACTCATCAAAGGCAATTAATTCCTTTTTAACATCAAGAGACATTTCATCATTATCTAATTGAGTAGAGTGGGATGATGATACCTCCGTTCCTCTTGCCATAAGGCAAGTGACGTTCTTGGTGGAAGAGTTCTCATTTGGAGAATCGAAGAGTGAGAGTGTTGGAGTAGAGGTGGTGGCTAGAGCAGCCACACCATGCAAAGTTTCATCTTCATCATCTTCATTGTCGGAGGAGTATTCTTCATGAGTGATCAACACAATTTCTCCCGACTTCTTGTTGACGGGATTCTTCTTGATGAAGGGTTTCTTGTAAGGTGCCTTGAGAGTCTTTTTCAACACAAGCTTACCACCATAATCCTCTCTCTTCTCATAGGGACAGCTTGCCACAAAGTGATAGCGGTCACCACAGTTAAAGCAAGTTCTCAACCTAGTGGTATTCTCTCTTTTCCCATTTGGATTGCTTCTTCGTTGCATTTCCATCTTGGCCTTGGCGGGGTTCTTCCAAAAGTTCTTTGCATAGAAATCCATGTATTGACTATGAGCAATCTTGACATCATCGGGATGGTCCAAGGGGAGGCCTTCATCACTATCATCTTCATCTTCAAAGTCCACAACTTTGGCCTTCAAAGCAACATTGACCACATTGCTCATACCGAGGGCACGAGCACGGGCATCTTTGGCATTCTTGGCGGCGACCTTGAAAGCGGCCATCTCTTGCATAACTTCATTTGAGGTCATGAGATGATAATTGTGTCTACCTTGTAAGCTCTTCAAGTCGGTGGGCTCAAAAGGCATGAGTGCACTCACATATTTCCTTTTTATCCATGCATCATCCACATGTGAGGCACCCACATTTCTAAAAGCGGTGGCGGTGGTCTTGAGCCTTCGATACATGTATTCGTGATCTTCACCTTCTTTCATGTAGAAACCTTCGACTTCATTGCTTAGAGCATCATATTTGTTCCTCCTCATACTCTCATTTCCAACAAACAACACAGTGAGAGCATCCCAAGCTTCCTTGGCAATGCTAAAGTGCTCAATGTGTGGATAATCCTTTGTTCCCAATCCTTGTTGAATCATATTCAAAGCAGTGGCATTGAGTTGACTATTGACAACCTCTCTTCTTGTCAAGTTGTTTGGATCCCCAATAAAGATTCCATGCTCGATGATGTTCCATAGTTCAATGCATGAGCTGCGCATATGAGTTCTCATTAGTGATTGCCATTGAGCAAAAGTAGTAGACTCTTCTAGCTTAGGTGGGTCACCTCTATTGTACACATGAGGGTGAGGGATGGGAGGATCGGGAGAGTACCAAGAATCACGGTTCTCGCCTTTCCCCCCATCAAGTCGTGTGGAGGAATTAGCATTGTCTAGTTTATCCCCTACCACCATACCTTCGGGGGATATCGGAGTATTCCCTTTAGGTACGGATGGTAGTTCCTCTTGAGGAGATGGGGGTGATGAGCCATCTTTGTCTTTAAGAAGTTGCTCAAGCATCTCCTTGACTTCGTTGACCAAGGAAGAGCTCAATCTTTTTTCCAAGTTTTTGAGATCTTCCATGGTCACCGGGGTTGACTCACTACCACCATCCCCATCATGGCTACCCATATTCTCTTAGGCGGTAAAGCCCGAATAAAGAGCCGAGGCTCTGATACCAATTGAAAGGATCGTATGGGCACCTAGAGGGGGGGGTGAATAGGTGCTACTTCAAATTTTCTTCTTTTTCAAATTAAGGTTTGACAATAAGGTAAATTCTCTAGATAATGCAACTAAGGTGAATTTACCTATATGACAAACATGCACAAGCTAACACAATGCAAAGTAGTAACAAGTAAGTAAGGTGCGGTAAAGGATAGAAGTAACCGAAAAGTGGACGCGGAGACACAAGGATATGTTTCCCGTAGTTCCTTCCTTTTGAGGGGAAGTACGTCTACGTTTGGAGAGGGGGTGGTTTCAAACCACCAACGCCACGAGAGGCCTCCCTTGTTCTCCGATGAATCTCACCCCAACGGGATCGATTCACCTTCCACTATATCGGCAACCTTCAAGGTGGAAGCCGTCACCGTTACAAGTTTGGGGCACACATCCACAACTTAATCGGAGGCTCCCAAATACAAGCAAGCTGTCAAAGCAATCAAAGACAAGCTTGTAAGAACAAAAACAAGAGCTAGGGTTTCCAACAAAACACTAGAGCAAAGGGGCCCTCAATGAAATGAAGGGGAAATGAAGATCTCTTTTGGTGAAGTAGTAGATCGGGGTCTCCTCCTTCGATTCTCCAAAGATCAAGGACTTTGGGTGGTTGGAAGAGGAGATCTTGAGATTTGAGTGGCTCCAATGGACTCCAATGGTGGGCAATGACTTTAATGTGCTGAGCAATTTGTCCCAAGGTAGGTGGAGGGGTAATGACCGGTAGTACCGGTACTCAAGCGGTAGTACCGCTTGCGTGCGGTACTACCGGTCCAGTATCGGACCATGTACCAGAGCTGCCTCTGTTCTTCAGCCTTCGGGCGGTACGCCCTTGCGGTACTACCCCCAAGCGGTAGTACCGGATGTGAGAAGCGGTACTACCGGTTCAGGCGGTAGTACCGGTCCCAAGTACCGCTTGGTACTGACCAAAACGGAGGGGGGTTGGTGCTAGTCAGTATGCCACGGTACTGACGAGCGGTACGACCGCCTCAAGCGGTAGTACCGCTTGTACCAAGCGGTACTACCGGTTGGGCCGGTAGTGCCGCTTCGTGGTACCGGTGGGTACTGACTAGTACGCACCCTTCTCCCTTTTGATCAGTGCCAACCGGTACTGGAACTGGTAGTACCGGTGTCAAGCGGTAGTACCGGTTGCAGGTCCGGTACTACCGGTTGACACAGAAGTTTCTGCAAGGGGAAAATGTTATGCCATGACTTGTGCCTTCTTTTATCAATCCTGTGATAAACTTAGTACACGGTTAAATCGATAAGTGTATTGTTATCAAACATCAAAATCAGAGGGATAGAAAAATGCTCTTTCACCCCCAAGCCTTTTTCGTGTCGTTTTGTTTGATGCTTTGCTCGTTTTGGGGCGCAGCCCCTGAGCCCTTTTCCTGATGCTTTCTTCATTGTTTGCTTCTGCTTCTTTCCACAACCCTTTGTGCACAGCGCGAACCTGCTCATCCAGCAGCATCTGGCGCTGGAGGCCAGTATGCAGCTGCTCCGAGGTACGTGTCTTGCTTGCTCTTGTCTTTTTCGCCCGTTGCCTGAATGTAGCTTGTGTTGCTCATGTGTGTTCTTGATGTTTTGTAGATGAAAATAATGCGGCCCTTCGCCGGCTGGACGCTCTTCAAAAGAGTCTCGGTCACGCGAAGAAGCAGGTCGCTGATGCCGTGAAGGCGAAGGAGCGCCTGCAGCAGGAGTTGGCTGATGCTGCCGAGTCCAAGGAGCGCCTACAGCGGGAGGCTTCGGATCGCGAAGAGCAGCTCGCAACTATTGCGGCTGCGCGCGAGAAGGAGGTGGCTAAGAAACTGATGGCTGCGGCCAAGGCCTTCTCCGGTATGTGTCTTGCATGAAATTGGTCTTTTGGATTTTCGATTGTTCTTTCTTCTTGTCCTTATTCGACTCCTGCATGTTCTTCTTTGTGCCAGATGCTTCGGGCATTGCGTTTGAGCGCAGTGTCTTGGAGCACGGGAGCGCTCTGGATGATGCCACCGCAGCGGTCGAAGATCCTTGCGGCACTGTTGTTGGTTCCCTTGCTAAGGCCAAGGAGGTCCTCCAGCATTTCTACAAGGAGATCGTTCCCAAGGGCGCTGCCCTTGAGGATGTTGATTCTCTGGCGGATGCGCTATCAGAGGATGCCCCTACGACCTTCAAGCATAAGCAGAAGGGCATCGGCGCCTCTATGGGGCTGGCCATGGCCATGGCGTCTAGGGTGGAGCTGGATCTTCAGCACGTCACCTCCCAGATGCCAACAGCTCCCGATGGCTCTGAGGTAGCCTTTGCTCTCTTCGCTTCTTGTTGTAAGCGGTATGGTTTGAAGCTTATCGACCTGCTGGCGGACTACGTGGCGAGGCAGTAGGGAGAAGCCAGGGGCAGGCAATCTGGCTTCGAGGCTACCCCGGATGCGGGCGCCTAGATCTGATGTAGCTAGGATAGCTTTTCGTCTTCTGTTAATGTAATATTTTGTCGAAAAATTTCTCCTTGTGCCACGCAGTGGCTTCTGATGTATACAAATGATGCTTCGGGATGTTGCCGGAGAAATGTGTTGTTCATATTCTTACTTGCTTTGCCTTTAGGGACCTTCGAGTGAGGCTCCCGTGGATGATGCGTCGCAGCCACGACCATCTTTGGATGATGCGTCACAGCTTGTTTTTCTTCGTGACCGCGTCCGCAGCCTAGAGAAGGAGATCCTTGGCGTTCGAGGCCACGCGGACGTGTGGAAGTCGAAGACTGAGCGGGCTACCGCCAAGGAGGAGTATCTGATAGGGGAGTTACGGCAGTTGATCGAGCAACTGCAATGTGAGTTTTCTTGAGCTGCTGCTTATTTTTGGATGCCCGCCTGGTTGTCGCGTCATCTATTCTGAGTTTTCTGCAGGTGCCAACCTTGTTCCGAGGGAGGAGAAGGAGCGTGTTTGAGTTCGGATTAACTGCCTGACCCAACAGGATATGGAAGCTGGAGGCTTCTTCTGTATGGAACGTGACCGGGCCACCGTCCTTGCGATGGTGCAGGATCGTGTTCATCAGGTGTCGCGGGTGCTGAGGCAGGTGAAGACTTCCCTGGCATCGATTATGTACGTCATGTTTCCTCTGGACAAGGCACCGTCCACCCTTTGGGGTTTGTTGTCGAAGTTTCGGGACGTGAATCACGTGAGGGAGTTGGTGCGGTACCAGCTGGTTGCAGGGGTGAAAGCCGCCCTTTTGCTTGTTCGTCTGCATCACCCTGATGTTGATCTCACGGCGATGGCGGCTGGGCCGCCCCCTCGACCATATGGTGGCCTTTGGGACATGCGCCCGCATTATGCCGCTGTTAGGCAGTATGCCGAAGAGATCATGGATCTTTTTGAGCATCGGGCACACGTGATTCTTCAGAATAGGTAGACCCTATAAAAAGATAGATGTAAAACTTGTATATATTCGAGTGGGCTTGTTATGCCCTTTTTTTGTAAAGTTTGTTTGTGCTAGCACGTGGTGCTCTTGTTGTATGCATGTCCTTTTCGTTAGCCTGGCGTGGTCAGCTTCTCAGGTTACATGCGTTATTCTCAGTCGACGAGGTCGTGAGGTGAGGCGGAGCCCCCGAGCGTGTTATAGCGAAAAGTAATGCGAGATAAAAGAAAATTTCGGGCGGAACACTTAGCTTTTATTCATATCGTAATCCAGGAGGTACATTGTTCGGCTGAGTAGCCTTATTGAAAGTAAAGGGATAACTAGGGGTAGAAGCATCGCAGACGCGTGATGTTCCAGGGGTTGGAGTATTCGTCTCCTGATGCGATGTCCTTGAGGCGATAGGCGCCGCCTGGGATGACTTCTGTGACGATGTAGGGTCCTTCCTAGGGTGACTCGAGCTTTTTCGGCCGCTCTTGCTTGAGTCGTAGGACGAGGTATCCTTCGACGAAGGACCTTGGTCGTAGCCGTCGGTTGTGGTAGTTGCGGAGGATTTGCTGGTAGACCACTGAGCAAGCCGCGACGATGTCGCATGCCTCGTCGAGTGTGTCAACGGCATCTTCGAGTGCGGCCGTCGATTCGGCTTCGCAGTAGGCAACGACCCGTGGGGCCTTGTGGCGTATCTCGGCAGGTAGTATGGTTTCGGCTCCGTGCACCATGAAGAAGGGTGTGAAGCTAGTTGTGCTGTTCGACGTTGTGCATAGGCTCCAAAGGATGGAGGGTAGCTCCTCTGCCCAAGCCCTCGCAAGTCGTTCAAGTGGGGTGAGCAGGCGTTTCTTGATGCCTCCGCCTACGAGGCCGTTGGCCTTTTCGACCTGCCCGTTGGTCTGCAGGTTTGCCACCGAGGCGTATGATATGTTGATTCCAAGGCCCTCGCATAAGTCCTGGAATTCGTTCGAGATGAAGTTCGAGCCATTATCCGTGATGATGCTATGCGACACGCCAAACCTGTAGACTATGGACTCGAAGAACTTGACGGTCGTTTTGCCGCTTTGGTTGGTGACGGGCATAGCCTCGATCCACTTGGTGAATTTGTCAACTGCGACCAGGAGGAAAACATGACCTCCTAGCGAGGACTTTGGCAGTTTGCCGATCATGTCAAGGCCCCATTGGGCGAAGGGCCAGGCCAGTGGTATGGGCCTGAGCTCCGATCCTGGTGCATGTGGCTTGTCCGCGAATCTTTGGCAGCCATTGAATCTTTGGACGATGTCCTTGGCATCGTTCATGGCCATTGGCCAGTAGAATCCGGCTCGCAGAGCTTTGGCAACGAGGGCGCGGCTTCCTGCATGGTGACCGCAGATGCCTTCGTGGATGTCTTGGAGTATAGTTTTGCCATCACCGATGGTGACGCATCTTTGGAGCACGCCCGAAATGTTGCGTTTGTATAGCTCGCCATTGTGAAGAGTGAATGCTTTTGAACGACGAGATATGTGCCAGGCATCTGTCGGGTCGTCGGGCAGTTCCTTGTGGAGCAGGTACCGAAGGTACGGTTGCGTCCATGTCTCCTCGATTGTCATGACATGCATCAGGCTGACGAGATCAGCCTCTATGTCGAGCTTTTCGGGCCCTTCGTGTCCTTCAGGTGGCGCAGCCCCCGAGTGTTCTGCTTCTTTGGGTGATCCCTTGGGGAATTTCCTTTTGATGGAGGGTACGCAGATTTGTTGGAGGAACACACCTGGTGGCACCTGTGAGCAAGTGGATCCGATATTGGCGAGTCTATCGGCTTCTTCGTTGCTTTCCCTTCCAACGTGTCAAAGCTCGAAACCGTCGAAGTCTCCTTCGAGTTTGTTGTAGAGCGATCGGTACGCGATCATGTTGGCAGCGTGTGTGTCGCACTCATTCATCGTCTGCTAGACAACGAGGTTCGAGTCACCATAGATGACTAGGCGCGTTACGTCGCAGATCTTGGACATCCTCATGCCATGGATGAGGGCCTCGTATTCTGCCTCGTTGTTGGAGGCGTGGAATTTCATCCGAAGAACGTCTTTCATCTTGTCACCCTGCGGGGATGTTAGTATGACGCCAGCTCCTGCTCCAGCTTCGTGCTTGGAGTCATCTAAGTGCATCGTCCATGACTGCGTCATGTCCGGGGTGTCCAGCAGCTGAAGCTCCATCCAGTGGACGAGGAAGTCAGGGAGGACCTGAGATTTGATCGCGTGGTGCCGCTCATAGACTATGTCTAGAGGGGATAGCTCAATGCCCCACAGGGCTACGCGTCCCGTGGCTTCGGGGTTGTTCAGGATGCTGGACAGTGGCGCCTCGTTGATGACCATTATCTGATGCTCCTGGAAGTAGTGGCTTAGTCGCCGAACCGTCATGAACACGCCGTAGGCGAGCTTCTGGTAGTGAGGGTACCTCTGTTTTGTTGGCGTTAGTACCTCGCCGAGGTAGTATATTGGGCATTGGACCCTGTGGGTCTTGCCATCTTCGGGTCGCTCGACCACAAGTACAGTGCTTACCACCTGGTGGTGGCGGCGATGTATAGCAGCAGAGGCTCACGTTCTTTTGGTGTGACCAGAACAAGCGAGGTGGAGAGTAGCCGCTTCAGGTCTTCGAATGCGTCGTCCGCTTTGGGTGTCCACTCGAATTTTTCGGCTTTGCATAGCAGTTGGTAGAAAGGCAGGGCCTTCTCACCCATGCGGCTGATGAATCTGCTCAGTGCCACGATGCGCCCAACAAGTTGCTGGACACCTTTGAGGTTCTTCGACTTCTCCATGGTTAGTATGGCCCAGATTTTCTTCGGATTCGCTTCGATTCCCCGTTGGGAGATGAAGTAGCCGAGTAATTGGCCAGATGGGACGCCGAAGGCGCGCTTTTTTTGGATTTAATTTGATCTTGTAGTGATCAAGGTTGTCGAACGTCTCGCGGAGATCGTCGATCAGCGTCTTGGCTTCCCTGGTCTTGATTACTATGTCGTCGACATAGACTTGGATGTTTCGACCGATCTGGATCTTCAGACATGCCTGCATGCACCTCTGGTACGTGGAGTCTGCGTTATTTAGCCCGAAGAGCATGGTGTTGTAGCAGAACACCCCGAACGGCGTGATGAACGCCGTTTTCTCCTGATCTTCGACCTTTAGCCGAATCCGATTGTAGCCTGAGTAGGCTTCAAGGAAGGAGAGTTTCTCGCATCCTGCAGTCGAACGATGATCTGATCGATCCTAGGAAGAGGGAAATGGTCCTTGGGACAGTGCTTGTTGAGCGACGTGAAGTCCACGCACATCCGCAGGATGTCCGTGTCTTTCTTTGGGACTAGCACAGTGTTGGATAGCCACTCGCTCTCCTTGATTTCTCGAATGAAGTTGGCGTCCAGGAGTCTGTTGACTTCGATTCCAACTACTGACAGTCGTCGGATCGACTGCTTGACCGGACTTGCGTCTGGGAACACATTGAGTGCGTGCTCGGCGAATTCCCTGGGAACTCCTGGCATGTCCGCAGGACACCAGGCGAAGATTTCCCAGCGCTCACGGAGGAATTCGACGAGCGTGCTTTCCTATGCGGGGCTGAGGTCATTGGCGATTAGCGCCGTCTTGGATGCGTCGGTTGGGTGGACCTGCACCTTTTTCGTGTTGACCGTGGAGTCGAACGACATATCAGGTGATCTTTGCCTGGCGACTGGGGGTGCCCCGTTGTCTGTCACCTCTCGGAGCCTCGTGAGCTCCTCTTACATGCCGAACGACTGGGAGATTCTGTTGAAGTCTCTATCGCAGTGGTCCGATCGGGTGAAGCTTCCCTGGACTGTGATGATGCCTTTGGGCCCAGGCATCTTGAGCAGCAGGTACGCGTAGTGTGGTACTGCTAGGAACCTTGCGAACGCTACACGCCCGAGGATGGAGTGGTACTGTGATGGCCAATCCACCACTTCAAACTCGAGCCGCTCACACCGAAAGTTTTCGGGCTTGCCGAAGATGACGTCAAGTCATATCTTTCCCAGGGGATATATGCCCTTCCCTGGGACTATACCGTGGAACGTTGTATCGGATTATTCCAGGCCGCACAGCGGGATCCGCATCGCTGCGAGGGTGCTGGCGAACATTAGGTTGATGTCGCTGCCGCCGTCCATGAAGACGCGGCTCATATCGAATCCTCCGATCTGCGCCTCGAGCACCAGGGCGGCATGACTTGGGCGAGGGATCTGGCGGGGATGGTCCAAACAATCGAAAGTGATGCAGGACTCCGAGCCACTGAGGTACTCAGGGATGGTCGGCGGAGCGGTTACAGCGAGGCTGACTTGTCGAGTGATCTTATTTTGCACCCTATTGGTAGGGAGTCCCTTCTGGATCATGAGGGACCCTTTTGGTGATGGATATCCACCTGTGCCATTGTTTGGCGCAGGTATGATTGCGGGATTCGACGGTCCCACGGGTGGTGATGGAGGAGCTCCATGGGCGATGTCACCTAGTGTAGGTGCGGGTCCGAACCCAGGGTTCACGATCTGGCGCCGCATTTGGGTCATACCTTCGCTGAGTTTCTGGAACTCGCGATAGTCCTTTAACATGTGGCTGGCCTTCTTTTTGCCGTCCTGCTTGTCGATGTAGAAGTGGATGGTGCAGGGGCCCAACAGCTTGTCGTATGCCGAGGGTTTGTCGTCACGGCCGCGGCGCTGCCACGTTTGTGTTGGGCGTCCTCCATCGTGGAAGTTGCCTCCGCGGTATCCTCCGCTGCTGCGGTTGTTGTCGTTGCGGTGTTCGGCGTAGCCAGCCGCAACCATGTCGGGTCCATCGCGATCATCGTAGACGTGCGATCTTTGCTTGCTATGGCGTTCGAGTCTGCGGCCGTATTCGTCCTCCTCATCCGAATGTGCTCGATGGAGGGAATCCTCGCCATCTGCCTACCTGTTGGCGATGTCCATGAGGTGGTCGAGTGTCTTGGGCTTGACGCGTCCAAGTTCTTCCTTGAAGTCCGGGCGCTTGACGCCATCCTTGAAGGCGTCGATCGTTCTCTCCTCGGAGATGTGTGCCATGGAGTTCTTAATGTTCGACCAGCACAAGATGTACGAGCGAATGGATTCGCCCGTTCGTTGAGTGCAGGCCCGCAGTTCTTCGATCGAGGATGGCCTCTTGCTGGTACCCTTACAATTTCGAATGAAACTGTACGCCAGCTCCTCCTAGCTTCAGATGGAGCCTGAGTACAGGCCACTAAGCCAGATCCGGGCTATGCCTGTCAGCTGCAGCTGAAGGCATTGTAGGGCGGTGTTCTTGTTGCCACCGTGCAGCTTGACGGACAAGAGGTGGTCGCTGAGCCAGGCCTTCGGGTCCTGCGTGCAGTCGAACTTCGGAGTGTCCGAAGGAATCTTGAATTTTTTTGGCATCGGTGTGTGTCGAATAGATCTGCTGAAGCATCGAGGTCCGCACAGTTCTCCGTCATCATCTTCGTAGGATTCGGTTGAGCACGCGCGTTTGGCGCGTGCCTTGTTGACCTTGCGCTGAGCGAGGTCGTTTCGAACGCCGTAGTCGCGGTTGCGACGTCTTGGGCTCTTGCATCGTCGAGGTAGATCGTGCTCGTCCTCTTCCTCGTCGGATGAGGGTGTGGGGCTACGGTTGAATCTGACCGTAGCCTTTTTCTTCGGCTCCGTAGGAGCTTCTTCATGGAGCGCAGCTCCGACGAGTCCGAGTCCGGCTAGCGCGGACTTGTGCATGGCACTCTTCGAATCCCCACCGGAGGTGGATGTTATGCGAGGTACATGGTGGTTGTCATGATCGCATCCTGAGGCGTCTTCGGTATGACGTTGCCGTTGACGTCCATCTCCATGAAGGACGTGTTGAGGGTTTTGGTGACCTCACATCGCGCGGCTGGATCCATGTTATCTGTGCGAGAGCGCTGCTTGTTGGCGTGATTGCCGTGCGAGCTGGATCCGCCAGCGGTGGAGAGCGCAGCTTGCTGCGCGCTAGACTCTAAAGCTGCCTGCTTGCGCTTGTCGAGCTCCTCCTGCAGTTTTACCTACTTGTTGTGCTCAGTGATGAGGAGGAGGTGGTATGCCATCCGCAGATCCCGTGAAGCATTCACGTGTAGGATCTTGTTGCCCGCCACGGCTTCTCGTGCCTGGCGCCAGCCGTCCTCGTTGAGGTTGATCCTCTGATATGCGGCAGCGTCGCCCTCGTTGGGCTGGAGGGGCGGCTGCCCTCCGTTTCCTCCGTTCCCAGCCTGCGGGTTGGTCGGTGGATTTGGTGGTGGGTTGGGTTGAGTCGAATTTGGCTGCCCTTCCATTTCACCATGGATGACTACGGCTCATTGGTATTGCCTGCAAATTGGATCGCTGCTGCCACAGCTTTCGGATCCGGAACCGTAGGTTCCTTCGTCTGATGGAGGGCCGCACAGATCTGAGTTGTAGTTGCTACTGTCATAGGACTTGTCTATTAGTGTTGACGTGCGTAGTACGCTGATGGGTGGGACCCACGAAGCGGGCCAGATGGATGGTGGTGGCACCCGCTCTGGGAGGCGGAGAGTGTCGGTCTGCCCCACCTGGAAGCAGAAGCTCCCAAACAGAATCTCGAGCCCGTCGCCTATGGGCTCGAAATCCTTCATGGTGGCTGGCGAGTGGGCGATGAAGTCGAAAGCGCCAAAGAGGAGGTGGCTCTCTATCGCCGAGGAGTTGTAGATCGCTTCGGATGGGACCATCACGATCGCACAATCAGCGCCCCTGCTTCCCACAGACGGCGCCAATTGACGAGGTTTAATCTCGTCAATGCCCATTGTTATGAGCTTGGGTTTTGGAGAATATGGGGATGCTGGAGATCGTGGAACGGTTAGCAAACAAGCAACACGGGGACACGAGGTTTACCTAGGTTCAGGCCCCCGGAGGGAAAACCCTACTCCTGCTTGTCTGCTCTTGATTACGGCGGAACCGAAAATTACAGGGGTGCGTAGATGCAGTCTGGCGTGGAGGTGTGTATGCGGTGAGCGGTGTCCTTCTCGCCGCGCCCTCCTATCCTTTATATAGATAGGTAGGTCCCGGGCGTAGGTCGAGTCGGTTATAGATTAGGGTTTGCCCTTTGGAATTCTATCTACACTAGCCTTGGTCTCCAAGCATCCGAAGGCGTCATGGGCCTGGTCCACTCGGAATCTCCACAGGCCGCATATCTTGTAGTGGGCCTTCCTTAGGGCTGGACTAGGTATGTTGATGTTGTGTACCCGTGGGGTATAACCATTTCAAGAGCAGTAGGATGAGCAGGGGCAGCAGTAGGAGCAGGAGTACAACCCTGCTTGGGAAGGATAGCAGCAACAACAAGAGGGACCTTGGGATCCACAGCCCAATCAGCAGCAACAGCGTCAGGGGTTCAACAATGTCCCCTATAAAGATTTTCTGCAGCTCAACCAACGTGTTGGGGAGATCGACCAAACTCTTCATGGAGTGAATGAAGATGTTAGTGCCCTAACTAACAACTTTAGCCAATTCATGACCCACTTCTCTGACTACTACCATCAGCATCCGTACCCGCCGCCAAACGATGGCAACACCTAATCATGGCAACAGCCTAAGCTTGGGGGACGTTTGAAAACCTCCAAACTTTGCATTCATATTTTTATTTCTTCTTTTGATTCATTTCACTTCTTCAAAAATTGCATGTTTACTTTCAGTTTGCATTCTTAAACCAAAAACACACAAAAATAGTTGTAATCTTCATTTGAAAATTTGTTTCTTTGTTTCTCTCAGAGATTGCTCAATTTCAGGTGACTTGGCAATAGGGAAATATAGAGGGGATTCGACTCAAGTACGAGAATGAAGCAAGCAATAGGAGGTATCACATTTCTTTCATCACCTCTTCTGCAACTTTAAATTGGACCAACAATTATTTACTCGCTTGCACTTGAGTCATTCCCCACTTAGCTTATTATCCTATAAATTCTATTCCTTTGCTAGTGTCTCCTTTTAGCTTTGAAACAATGAGCAATGAACTTGGTTAAAATATTTCTGATATTTTTACAACAAGAAAAAGCATCCAAGAGATGACTTGAGTCCATGTTTAGCCCAAAGGATTTGATTTTAGAAACTACTCAACCCCATTGAGCTTAATGTAAATAGACTCAATAACACCCTTGAATGAAATTGTCTGACAAAATAGATGCTTCGAAGTAGTAGAGATTATGCAACTACTTTTTCTAATAATTACAGTAAGATATTGCTTTACGCATGTTGTTATAACACTGTCGTACTCCATGGGGAACTATTAACTCTGCTGGCCAATGAACGATCTAAATGTGGGAAACCACTTGATTTTGGCTATTGAGTTATGTAAGCGTTTGTAGCTGCAATGCTATGACGGGTAAAATTTTAGTCCCCTCGTGGTTTCACGTTCCAAGTGAAGTTGTAGTATTCTTCCGACCCACTATTGCTCAACAGTTATCTATTGGCATGGTCACGAGTGCATAACACAGTCCCAATTAATATGTTAAAAATAGTGGCATGATTTCTCTATGGAAGAGCTGAAGTTTTTGAAAAACAAGGAAAGGAAAAATATGCTTTGAGAGTATTGAAATTTTGACATGGGAGTAGATGAGTTATTCTTAAATTAAATGTTGTTGGTGCCAACTTGAGTGCTATTAATTGATTAAAGGAACAAGAGCAAAAAGTTTTTCATCTCTCAATAAGGAGAGAAACCAAAAGAAACCAAAAGGATTTGTTTCACTTTCCTAGCTAAACTATTGACACTTGCTCAGGCATATGATTTATTTGGTAGCAAGATATACGTGGTGGGAAGTGGACTCTAGTGCAATCTTGTGAACACTTGTATGATCATGTTTAAGGTTACAAGAATTGTGAAGAAAAGAATTCGACACCAACTCGAGCTTGTAAGTTCTTTTATTTTAGCCTCGAATCTCCACTATCCTTCTTTATTTTCCTATCACTCGAGGGTGAGCAACATCTAAGCTTGGGGGAGTTGATAGATGTGAGATTCGACACATTTTTTATGGTTTCTATTGATAGTTTTCCTTTGGATTTGATGGTTTTCTAGCGTTACCTAACGCTAATACTTCGGTAGCAAAGAAAACTTGGTTTTTAATGTGTGTTTCAGGTTCTGAACACCAACATAGGGTTTTAACAGCAGAAACACAATAGTCAGACGAAAACAAGCAAGTATCTTATTGGAAGCAATCGACGTGAGCATACAGAAGCTTTAACGAGCAACTATACGGCGGGAACATTTAGTTGCCATTGCCTCCGTCTTATTAAAAGGGACAACTTTCGTGAAGAGTTAGGGGTCGAAAATAGAACATAGAAGCTGCCATCCCATCTAGAAGGGAGAAAGAAGAGATCCGGAGAGGAAGGAGAACACATTCTTCATCTCGCTCCACGATCTTCGACCTCCTAGCCACCACACCTCCATATCCATTACTTGTACTTGAGAGAGAGAGAACTCCCTTGTTCTTCCCATCTTGAATTGTGTTGGATTTATTTATATTTCTTATTATGGATCTCCACGGTAATATCAAGAAGAACTCCCTTTATTTAATTATATCGAAAATGCTTTCTTCTCTCATGTTTGAGTAAGTTCCCTTGGGTGTGGGATATGTAATGGATTGGTGAGATGTGATGTGCCTATACAATTTCCATTAAGTTTGTGATTGATTTTAATTACTATATTATGTGTGCTTGACTATCTGTGGGATGCTTAATGCTTGTTGTCAGATTAAGGGCCCAGACAACATGATACCTTGTTCTACATAGATAAGATCTTCTTTACTAGCAGACCGGCGATCCCCGGGTGACACGGGAATATCAATGGAAAACTAGTTGAACTCGAGGAGCACGAGGAGCCACTATGCTTATTGCATTAGTCCGATCCAAGGAGCTTAATTGCTAAGCAACCTGAAGGATATTAATCGTCTAGTGACTGACCATGGTTTTTGTAATAGCCTAGTAGGATTATTGATGTTGGGATGAAATCTACCAAGAGGAGTTCTAGCTAATTATGGGTTGCTGGCCTAAACACATACTTATAAGATTATAATTGTTACACTTATCACTCATTCACTGGCACATTCACTATCACCATGAACTAAATCTCCCCGCGCCTATTCTGTCATCTGTAGAAAACAACAAACAAATTGCTCTTTACTTTTATGCCTTTTATTCCTGAAGTTTACATTTTAGTTTTATTTAAATACATTACTTTAATCCAAATTCTATTCTTATTCCAACACTTGCAGTCAATTCACTCGAAGACTTGTGACAACTTTGGGTGTGACAGAGACTTCACCCATAAACACTTACCTTTGGGCTCCCTGTGGGACCGACATCTTAACTTTGAAACTAGCTACAAA
This sequence comes from Avena sativa, assembly GCA_916181665.1. NCBI lineage: Eukaryota > Viridiplantae > Streptophyta > Magnoliopsida > Poales > Poaceae > Avena > Avena sativa. Next base: position 9,371,035 of record OV702297.1, on the reverse strand, counting down.
TGATCTGTGCACTTCCAGCCATCAACAGTCCCACCTCCGCTGTCGGCCATGGCGCCGCCGAGAGAGGATCTTCGCCACCACTCGACCAGGGATGCCGCCCTGACCGCTGCATGTCAGCGCATCGACCATCCTTGCCCCAGCATATCCGGTGGGAACCTCCGGGAACCACCACCCGAAACATCTTTCGGAGGCTAGGCCCGCCACCACCATGTCGAGGGCCAATGGTAGCGGCAGCGAGAGAGGCAGGCGGCGGGGGCTCTAGTGGTGTAACATCCCAAAAATACTAAACTTAGATCATCAAATTTCTAATCACCAAGATTAGGGTTAACAAAAACTTTTCTAAGTAAACCCATGAATGCATGTATAGGTGTATGCATGGATTTTGAATTTCTTTAAAAACCACATTGTTTGTGTGATCCATTGCTTGTAAAATGTTTCTTAGGTGAAATGAACATCATCTAAAACATTTCCCACACTTTTCCTTAAGACAAGTAAATCAAAACAAATATATTAAGTGAATGGTCATTTTGACCAATTTAACTCCCATGCCTACTTTGGCTGTCTCAAACTTTCAAAACCTAACAGAAACTTTTCTGGATCTTTGCACCCCTTGAATGTACTCATAACAGAGTATCAAGGCCCACTTTGTGATCATCCAGAAACTTTCAAATGCATAGTTTAAATGACAATTCAAAATTGAATCTTCTTCATATGGGAAGATCCCACTTTTTCAAAACCCACTCAAACAAGCTCAACTTTCAAAACCCAAGCATCTGCAGACTCACCAGAACCAATCTAGCAAACCCACCAAAATTCATTTCAAAATTCAAAACTTGATTTCATGCGGCCATTTCATCAAAAAGGCTGCAGACACAAATCAAACAAAACATCAAACACTATAGTGTGCAGTGATTCTTGCCTAACTTGTTCCCTAGTTAGCTCACACACACCTCAGTAGATCATCTAGAAAGATTAGCCCAACACTAGCACCCCTGTGAGCTTGCCATTGCCATTAATGGTGAACAGCCGAGCACCTCAATGCCACCCCATAGTCGACAGCAGGCTAGAGGAAGAACTAGCCGTGCCAACCTTGTCTGGGAGGCAGCCCACCGTCCACCACCACTGCCTGTCCCAGCCGCGAGCGTTGCCAAGCCCTGGACCACGCGCACAAGACACGCCCAGACCATGCCGAGCGTGCGCCAGAGCGCCACCCTCGACCAGCATCCACAGACAGCGCGCCGCCCTCACCGCGTGCATACACGATCACCGCCGACCCAGGAGACCGCCAGACATCCCCGTTTGCCGCCCCTTGCCATACAGCCACCGCCCGCTGTCGAAGACGCCGCCTCTGCCGCGCAGAGCATCGTCCGTTCCAGACCAAACCACACCGCCCCATGCCTCGCGACCATGTCGTTGAGCATCGCCAGGAGACACAACACCGTCCCCTACCCTTGCCCATGCCATTAGCTGCCTGTAACATCACCCCCGACGAGCTCACCGTGCACCCCGACGGTCCCCTCGCTCGACTATAAATAGAGGCCACCCCCGCACGATTTCTTCACACCATCTCACTCCCCTCTCCCCACTGACCGTGCCACACCATCCTCAGAGCAAGGCGAGCACCACATCGCCGGAATTTCACCGGAGCCCGCCGCCTCTAGAGAAGAAAGGAGCCAGCGATTGGAGCCGCACCACGAGAAGCCACCGGTACCAGGAGGTTCGCCGTCGTCGACTTCGTCGTTCGCCCGCCTCGCCGACCCTCGCCCGTACCCCGGTGAGCCCCCAGCACCCCTCACTGGCCGCGCTAGGTTTCGTTCTCGCCGGAGTTGTCTCGCGTCGACGATGACCCCCAGCCGTTGGATTAGAACTAGATCGAACGATCCACGTTGCCCCATACCGCTTCTCCTAGCCCCGTGTCACTAACGAGTGGGGACACCCACTTAAGCAGCCCGCGGGAGCACTGCGCTTAGCAGGCCGGCCCGTTAGAATTTCCCGCGCAGCCCAGCAATTCAAATTAAACCTTTTCTTTTTAAATTCAAACACACTTCTGTACCCAACTTCAAAAATCAACCCAGATCAATTCAGTGCACCAAATTGGATGAAACCAATTTTGTTGGACAGGTCTGTGAATGCTTAATCCAAGCCCGTTGGATTCAAGTCATTTGGATCTGTAGATCACCCCTAGCAAAAATAACAAGGCAGAAGCTTTTCTGCATTCAAACATTTTTCAAATTTAAACCATAAAAGCTTTTGAGTTGATTCCAACTCTCAAAAATCACATTTAACCATACATTTCAGAATATATAAAAATATATAGGTTTACTTGCAGAAATAATGTTCAAGGAATAAAAGAATGCTTCATAAGCATTTCTAGTCACTTTAGTTAATTAAAATAAAAAGGTAAAACCTTATTAAATTGTGACACCACTTTAAATCATATTCCCATGGACTACAATATGTGGTGATGACATGTGTCAACATGATCCCATGTTTAGTTTGGAGAATATTAAATCTTAAGTAGTTTTTCAATGAGTAGAAATTACTTTTCTAAAATAAAAAGATTTAAACCAAGCCTTAACCTTGTAATGTTAGAGATGATGCTAGATCATCTATAGGACCTTGTGTGTGATGATTGCAAGTAGTTAAGTATTGTTTGGTGATTGTGTACCTTGTATTTATTCATAGACGCTAGTACCGACCAAGGATACGAGGAGGAAGGAGGATACTACGAAGAAGAAGCCAAGGAGAACTTCAACCACTTCTCTGCACAAGGCAAGCCTAATACTACTAGTGAATGTGCAAGCTAACACTTGCAAGATACTATATCTATGCAAGCTTATACTCATATTGATGCAAGCCAACCCTTGCCAGATACCCTACTGATGCCACAAACCCATACTTGTGATATGAATACTATATGCCTTAAGCATATGTGATCATACCCACTTGATAAACCAATCCTAGTTTTATGGCAAGCTTCTTACTTTATTTCTTTATCAAAGCTTACTTAGAGTCTACCTAAGAGTTTGGTAGATACTAGACAGTTGTGCTGAAGGTTGCATAAAGAGCATAAAATTTGGCCTAAGCTAGAAACCTTGATCTCAGCCTAAGACATGAGATTGAACTTAGTAAAACTCCACTAGTTACCACCCCTCATTAGTACCAACCCCACATGTAGATGCTAGTGCTAAGCATAAAACTTGATCAACTTTAGATGGGAATACTTGGTGGAAAAATGGTTATGAAAACCTTGGAATGATGGATCATTCTATTGAAATGTTTTGGACATGTGTTTCCACACTTGATGATTCTGGTGATAAAAATGTTGAGGCATGAGCCTTAGCCCTTTATAAAACTGATGGTTGTCTGGATGCGATACCATTCCAATTTTTGCGTACAACCATAATACCCGAATATTGGGTAGGGCTTGACTGGAAACTTATATACCTTAGTATTTGTTCCCTCACGGCCAAGGTCTGAGCTGAGGCTACCTTGTGAAGATTGTCCACCTGTGCAGTACCCAAGATGACAGTGGTCATGGTTGGGAGGCCAAACTCACAGGAGAGGTGCTTATACTAGGGAGTGTAATTGAAAGGTTAGGATTGATTATCCGCATACTGAGTATGGTGAATTCAGGATTTGTTCCTGACGGATGTATCGAATGTTGTGGTGAAAGTGTACAATCTCTGCAGAGTGTCAAACTATTCGAATAGCCGCGTCCGCGGTTATGGACAGTTGGAGTGGCCATACTGTTCCCCCGTCAGACTTTTCAAAATGACTTGTGAAATGAAGTGATACTTTGACTTGACCACAACAGAGTTGTGACCTGGACTACAAGATCCCACTTAGGAGTTATAAAATTGTGACTAGCTTTGGAACTTAGTAGAGATAAACCTGGCTTTTTGCAAAACAACCCTAGAGCCTAGTGTCCTCTTATCCAAAAAACCCTTATCTGTTAGTATTAGTTTGGGAGTACTTAAAGAGTACTCATGGCTTTGTCCCTGGCTATTCCCATGGCCAGACTATGAAGAGGAGTACCTCGAAGATGGAACCCCGGAAGGTTATGACAACTAGGATCATCTCCCATCGTCAGCATTGCCTGTGAACTCGAAGATGGAGCTTCGCCTACTCTACCGTTATTATTACGTATTCCGCTGCTTGATGTTGTATTAAAAACTGGATCATGAGATCCCTATTTGTGTAAGAACCTATGTATCGTTTGTAATGGATGAAGTACTATGGTATCCAATTCTGTTATGTCTCGCAAAAATGGTAATCCTGGGATTGCGATGTATGGCATAACAGGCATCTAGGATTGAAAAATCCGGGTGTTGACAAGTTGGTATCAGAGCCATTCTGACCATAGGAGACCCTAGTTAGGTTGGACGTTGAACCAAAAACTTAGTTTCAAAAACCAAAGAAAACAAATATTTACAAAAAACTATTCTCATTCTTATCTCTTTAATTCTTTCATAAAACTTCATGTTCCTCAAAAACTCTTGCAAAATAGATAAAATTTTGACACACTTGATCACTCTGCTAATCTACTCATCCTCTATTTAGATAGATGGACGTGAAGTACAGCAAGTTTTACCAACTTGGTAATGGGGGAGACCTTATCTTTGAGAGGGATCTGGATCAGCTTTCGGAACTTCTGGAGCGTCCACACCCCGAGTTCTTCGGAGCTCAGCTCAATGATCAAGGAGGAGAAGATCTGCAGTGGCTAATTGTTGCAAGTCTCCGAGGAAAGATTGAACCTCCCACAGCGGAGGGAATTCAGTTTACCTTGAGGGAAAACAGCTGGCTCGATGGACTTGCCAGAGCAATGCAGGAAGCTCTTTCCCGTCTGTGTGGGCAGAGCATCAATCAGATCAAGGGTACTCGCTTTGAGTTTTTCCCAAGACGTGATGCAAATGGCCAACCACTGGAAGCCCCATACCACCCCGAGCTGAAGACTCAATTGGACCACCTTAGCTTCATGATGTATGATCGTCAGCAGGAATTGGACAACTGCCGTGACTATTGCAACCACAAGTCTGCCATCATCAAGACGAAGGACCAGACCATCGCCATGCTAGCAAAGGATCGCAAGTCTCGCTGCCGTCAGCTCGACAAGAAGGAGCGCATTATTGCCCGTCTTCGCCATCGCATATCATCTCTGGAAGAGACCATCCACGAGAGGGACATGCAGTTGGAGGAAAGGGAGAATGCCGGAGAGGATCTTCGTGGAGACCCTTACTCCTATCTCAGCGATGACGATGATTTTCTGGAGGATCGGGCCATGGACTTCTTCACCGATGAGGATGATTTCGCCTTCATCGATGATGCTGAAGATGATGAAGCCACAGACTCCAAGGAGTAGTAGCACTGAGCACTAGCGTAGTGAGTAGTAGTCGGTCCCACTGTATCGTAGATTCCAGAATGGTTCTTAAAACCATCTGTTTTTCCTTGATGTGGTGTGTGTTGTACTGTGTGCTATGAGTGAATGAATGAAAACGCAAGTTGCTAGAAAACTTGAGTCAAACTCTAAAAACTTTTCAAGGACCCAAAACCTTAGAAATTTCCCTCTTTTCTCATGATCTATATCAATCCTCAGATGCCACGTGGAGGAAGTGGTTCAACCCCGGACCCGATGTTGCAGATCCTGCAAATGTTGACTTTTGACCGCGAAGCTGAAAGAGCGGAACATCAAGCCAACCTAGCCACCCTGCAGCAGATAGCCCAGCTAGCCCACAATAACCAAGGCCACGGAAATCAGGACAACCACGGATCTAAGCTCAAGAATTTCCAGAATACCAACCCACCCGTTTTCACCAAGTCAGAAGAACCCCTAGACGCCGATGATTGGTTGCAAACCATGGAAAACAACTTAGAAGTAGCAGGAGTCGAAGCCAACAAGAAAGTCCTGTTCGCCACCCATTATCTAGCCGGAGATGCCAGGGCATGGTGGAATAGTGTGCGTGCAATGACTGGAGGCCAGATGATGACCTGGGAGGAATTCAAGGTCAAGTTTAGCAGAACCCATGTGCCACCAGGTTTAATCAAGAGAATGAGAGACGAGTTCAGAGAGTTGAATCAAGGAAGGATGACCGTAGTGGAATACCGTGACAAATTTTTGTCATTAGCTAGGTATGCCCCGGACGAGATAGACACCGAAGCCAAGAAGAAAGAAAGATTCCTGAATGGTCTGCATGACGAGATGCAGACCGTGTTAGTCAATATCCCCTTTGTTGATATTGAAGCCCTTGTAGACTCTGCTATCCAGATGGAAGGAAAGATCAACCAGGCCAATGAAAACCGCAAGCTTCGCATGATGCATCAACCAGGAACCCATCAGACCCCAAAGTATCGCCCCAACCCATCTCCAGGATTTGCCCCAAGAACCAATAGACCCCCTACGACCCGTCCGACCTACCCCAACCGTGGAAACCCTAGACCCGGAGGAAATCACAACAACCCCGGCAACTCTAGCAATTTCACCCGTGCCCCACCCAAATTCAACACCAACAATGCTACCGCCAACCCTAACACTGCCCCGAGGACTGGAAGCAATGCTATGCCTGTCGCAGCCAAGGACAAGTCACAAGTGACCTGTTATGACTGTGGAAATAAAGTCCACTATTCCAATGAGTGCCCCAACAAGAAGAATGCTACAGCCCCCAACGCCAATGTCCCATCTCAGCAGCAGCGTTGTGTCCAGCCAGGGAGAAGATTTGCCCCAGGGAATTCACTCAACCGCAATGGCCGTCTTTTTCTCATGCATGCTGAAGAAGCTCAGGAAGCGCCAGACATCGTGCTGGGTATGTTTTCTGTTAATTTAGTACTTGCAAGAGTGTTGTTTGATTCTGGTGCATCGCATTCATTTTTCACTGAAGAATTTGCCTGCACTAGTAAAATTCAACCAACCAAATTGAAGCATGTGATGATTGTACAAATTCCCGGATCAACCACCAAGGCTAGGCAAATTTGCAAAGCCGTCCCTATCCGAATCCATGGCATAGATTTTTATGCTAATCTAATAGTACTCGGAACTAAAGGTTTGGAAGTAGTACTAGGAATGGATTGGATGTCCAAACATAGAGGATTGATTGACTGTGCCAAGAAAGCCATCACCATGACCAGTACCACCGGAATATCAGTCGAGCATATATCTGAAACCTTACCTCGCCAATTCAAGTGTAACAAGAGTATATCCCAAACTACCATTGACCAAGTTCGGATAGTCTGCGAATACCTCGATGTATTTCTAGATGTTTTGCCCGATATGCCCCCAGATCGGGATATCGAGTTTATCATCAAACTAATCCCCGGAACAGGACCCATAGCCCACAGACCCTATAGTATGAACCCGTCAGAACTAGAAGAACTGAAGAAGCAACTGGATTCCATGCTAGAAATTGGATTGATTCAACCGAGTGCGTCCCCATGGAGATCACCTGTCTTGTTTGTGGACAAGAAGGATGGAGGTAACCGTTTGTGTACGGATTATCGGAAGTTGAATGATGTTACCATCAAGAACAAGTACCCCTTGCCTAAGATAGAAGATTTGTTTGATCAGTTGACCGGTGCCCAGGTGTTTTCTAAGATTGATCTTAGGACTGGCTATCATCAACTCAAAATTCGTGCAGAGGATATTCCAAAGACTGCTTTTACCACCAGATATGGATTGTATGAGTATACAGTCATGTCTTTTGGATTAACCAATGCCCCCGCTTATTTCATGAACCTCATGAATAAGATTTTTATGGACTTCCTGGATAAGTTTTTCGTTGTTTTCATCGATGACATACTGATTTATTCCAAATCAGGAGAAGAACATGAGCTACACCTAAGGACCATTCTTGGAACCCTTAGGGAGCATCAATTGTATGCAAAGTTTAGCAAATGTGAATTCTGGTTACATGAGGTAGGATTCCTCGGTCACATTGTATCAGCCGGAGGAATTGCCGTTGACCCTGCCAAAGTGAAAGATGTCGAAGATTGGCAAGCCCCAACCACTCAAACCCAAGTTCGTGCTTTTCTCGGATTGGCGGGATATTACCGCAAATTCGTAGAAGGATTCTCGAGTATCGCCCGACCCATGACCCAATTGCTGAAGAAGGACAAGTAGTTTGAATGGACCGACAAGTGTGAAGCGAGCTTTCAAGAACTCAAGAGGAGATTGATTTCAGCCCCAATCTTGATTATGCCTGATATCACGAAGCCCTTCGATGTGTATTGTGACGCATCCAAGATTGGTCTCGGATGTGTGCTAATGCAAGAAGGCAAAGTTATATCTTATCTATCTCGACAATTGAAGCAACATGAACAAAATTACCCAACCCATGACCTCGAACTCGCAGCCGTAGTTCTAGCCCTGAAGACATGGAGACATTACCTTATGGGAAACCGTTGTGAGATTTATTCGGATCACAAGAGCCTAAAGTATATATTCACTCAGAAGGAGCTGAATATGAGTCAGAGAAGATGGATTGAACTAATCAAGGATTACGACCTGGACATTCACTATCACCCTGGAAAAGCCAATGTGGTAGCCGATGCCCTTAGCAGATTGTCGTGCCGCTTGAACTCCATGATTTAGAAGGAGCAACCAAGTTTGCACAAAGAGATGGAAGATTTTCGAGTGGAATTAGTAAGTGAAGGATTTTTGGCTAGCATAGAACTTCAGCCCACTTTGATCAGTCAGATTAAAGAGGCGCAGAAAGGAAATGCTAGTATCGATGGAATCAAGCGTCGTATCGGTACAGGCAAAGTACCCGGATTCACCGAGGACGAAGGAGTTTTGTGGTACAAAGGACGCCTTTGTGTACCATCCGATTCTGAGTTAAAAGAAGTTATCTTGAAGGAGGCTCATGATACTCTTTATTCTATCCATCCCGGAGGAACTAAGATGTATCAAGATTTGAAAGAGCAATTTTGGTGGCATAAGATGAAGAGAGAAATCGGAAGCTATATCGCCAAGTGTGATATATGTCAGCGAGTCAAGGCAGGACATCAAAGACCCGCTGGATTGTTGCAACCTTTGCAGATTCCGGAATGGAAATGGGATTCTGTAGGAATGGACTTTATCACTGGACTACCTACTTCTAGTAGGGGAAATGACTCTATCTGGGTCATAGTGGACAGATTGTCCAAAGTCGCCCATTTCTTGCCCGTCAAAACCACCTATCAGAGTTCGAAGCTAGCGGAGTTGTACATCGCTAGAATAGTTAGTTTGCACGGAGTCCCCAAGAACATAGTATCGGATCGAGGAACTCAGTTTACCTCGAGATTCTGGAAGAAAGTCCAAGAAGGTTTAGGAACCCGCCTAGATTTCAGTACCGCGTATCACCCTCAGACCGATGGACAAACGGAGCGAGTAAATCAAATACTCGAAGATATGCTTAGAGCATGTGTGCTAGAATATGGATCCAAATGGGAAGACTGTCTGCCGTTTGCAGAATTTTCATACAACAATAGTTACCAAGCCAGTTTGCAAATGGCCCCCTTTGAATTCATGTACGGAAGGAAGTGTCGCACCCCTTTGAACTGGTCGGAAGTAGGAGAGAGTCAAATTTTCGGACCCGACATCCTACGAGAAGCAGAAGAGAAGGTTCACAAGATTCGTGAGCACCTCAAGACAGCCCAATCCCGACAGAAGAGTTATGCCGACAAGAGACATCGAGACCTCGCCTTCAACATCGGAGATTTTGTTTATCTGAAAGTGTCGCCATTGAAGGGAATGCAGCGTTTCCAACTCAAGGGAAAGTTAGCCCCCAGATATATCGGACCTTTCAAAATTTTGAACCGTCGAGGAGAAGTATCTTATCAACTGGAGCTACCAGAAGAGATGTCAGCTGTGCACAATGTGTTCCATATCTCGTTACTTCGCAAATGTCTTGAAGTCCCCGAGAAGACCGAAGTATTCAAGAATATTGATCACCGGACCATAGAGATCAATGATGATCTGACCTATCCCGAAGTACCCACCCGTATATTGGAAGAAGCCTTTCGAACTACCAGAACCCGAAGCATCAAGTTTCTCAAAATTCAGTGGAGCAACCACACAGAAGAGGAGGCTACCTGGGAACGCGAAGATCACATCAGAACGGAGTTTCCAGATCTCTTCAAACCCTAGGTAATCTTTTCGTCCTTTTTCAAATCTCGGGACGAGATTTTGTTTAAGGGGGGAAGGTTTGTAACATCCCAAAAATACTAAACTTAGATCATCAAATTTCTAATCACCAAGATTAGGGTTAACAAAAACTTTTCTAAGTAAACCCATGAATGCATGTATAGGTGTATGCATGGATTTTGAATTTCTTTAAAAACCACATTGTTTGTGTGATCCATTGCTTGTAAAATGTTTCTTAGGTGAAATGAACATCATCTAAAACATTTCCCACACTTTTCCTTAAGACAAGTAAATCAAAACAAATATATTAAGTGAATGGTCATTTTGACCAATTTAACTCCATGCCTACTTTGGCTGTCTCAAACTTTCAAAACCTAACAGAAACTTTTTTGGATCTTTGCACCCCTTGAATGTACTCATAACAGAGTATCAAGGCCCACTTTGTGATCATCCAGAAACTTTCAAATGCATAGTTTAAATGACAATTCAAAATTGAATCTTCTTCATATGGGAAGATCCCACTTTTTCAAAACCCACTCAAACAAGCTCAACTTTCAAAACCCAAGCATCTACAGACTCACCAGAACCAATCTAGCAAACCCACCAAAATTCATTTCAAAATTCAAAACTTGATTTCATGCGGCCATTTCATCAAACAGGTTGCAGACACAAATCAAACAAAACATCAAACACTATAGTGTGCAGTGATTCTTGCCTAACTTGTTCCCTAGTTAGCTCACACACACCTCAGTAGATCATCTAGAAAGATTAGCCCAACACTAGCACCCCTGTGAGCTTGCCATTGCCATTAATGGTGAACAGCCGAGCACCTCAATGCCACCCCATAGTCGACAGCAGGCTAGAGGAAGAACTAGCCGTGCCAACCTTGTCTGGGAGGCAGCCCACCGTCCACCACCACTGCCTGTCCCAGCCGCGAGCGTTGCCAAGCCCTGGACCACGCGCACAAGACACGCCCAGACCATGCCGAGCGTGCGCCAGAGCGCCACCCTCGACCAGCATCCACAGACGGCGCGCCGCCCTCACCGCGTGCATACACGATCACCGCCGACCCAGGAGACCGCCAGACATCCCCGTTTGCCGCCCCTTGCCATACAGCCACCGCCCGCTGTCGAAGACGCCGCCTCTGCCGCGCAGAGCATCGTCCGTTCCAGACCAAACCACACCACCCCATGCCTCGCGACCATGTCATTGAGCATCGCCAGGAGACACAACACCGTCCCCTACCCTTGCCCATGCCATTAGCTGCCTGTAACATCACCCCCGACGAGCTCACCGTGCACCCCGACGGTCCCCTCGCTCGACTATAAATAGAGGCCACCCCCGCACGATTTCTTCACACCGTCTCACTCCCCTCTCCCCACTGACCGTGCCACACCATCCTCAGAGCAAGGCGAGCACCACATCGCCGGAATTTCACCGGAGCCCGCCGCCTTTGGAGAAGAAAGGAGCCAGCGATTGGAGCCGCACCAGGAGAAGCCACCGGTACCAGGAGGTTCGCCGTCGTCGACTTCGTCGTTCGCCCGCCTCGCCGACCCTCGCCCGTACCCCGGTGAGCCCCCAGCACCCCTCACTGGCCGCGCTAGGTTTCGTTCTCGCCGGAGTTGTCTCGCGTCGACTATGACCCCCAGCCGTTGGATTAGAACTAGATCGAACGATCCACGTTGCCCCATACCGCTTCTCCCAGCCCCGTGTCACTAACGAATGGGGACACCCACTTAAGCAGCCCGCGGGAGCACTGCGCTTAGCAGGCCGGCCCGTTAGAATTTCCCGCGCAACCCAGCAATTCAAATTAAACCTTTTCTTTTTAAATTCAAACACACTTCTGTACCCAACTTCAAAAATCAACCCAGATCGATTCAGTGCACCAAATTGGATGAAACCAATTTTGTTGGACAGGTCTGTGAATGCTTAATCCAAGCCCGTTGGATTCAAGTCATTTGGATCTGTAGATCACCCCTAGCAAAAATAACAAGGCAGAAGCTTTTCTGCATTCAAACATTTTTCAAATTTAAACCATAAAAGCTTTTGAGTTGATTCCAACTCTCAAAAATCACATTTAACCATACATTTCAGAATATATAAAAATATATAGGTTTACTTGCAGAAATAATGTTCAAGGAATAAAAGAATGCTTCATAAGCATTTCTAGTCACTTTAGTTAATTAAAATAAAAAGGTAAAACCTTATTAAATTGTGACACCACTTTAAATCATATTCCCATGGACTACAATATGTGGTGATGACATGTGTCAACATGATCCCATGTTTAGTTTGGAGAATATTAAATCTTAAGTAGTTTTTCAATGAGTAGAAATTACTTTTCTAAAATAAAAAGATTTAAACCAAGCCTTAACCTTGTAATGTTAGAGATGATGCTAGATCATCTATAGGACCTTGTGTGTGATGATTGCAAGTAGTTAAGTATTGTTTGGTGATTGTGTACCTTGTATTTATTCATAGACGCTAGTACCGACCAAGGATACGAGGAGGAAGGAGGATACTACGAAGAAGAAGCCAAGGAGAACTTCAACCACTTCTCTGCACAAGGCAAGCCTAATACTACTAGTGAATGTGCAAGCTAACACTTGCAAGATACTATACCTATGCAAGCTTATACTCATATTGATGCAAGCCAACCCTTGCCAGATACCCTACTGATGCCACAAACCCATACTTGTGATATGAATACTATATGCCTTAAGCATATGTGATCATACCCACTTGATAAACCAATCCTAGTTTTATGGCAAGCTTCTTACTTTATTTCTTTATCAAAGCTTACTTAGAGTCTACCTAAGAGTTTGGTAGATACTAGACAGTTGTGCTGAAGGTTGCATAAAGAGCATAAAATTTGGCCTAAGCTAGAAACCTTGATCTTAGCCTAAGACATGAGATTGAACTTAGTAAAACTCCACTAGTTACCACCCCTCATTAGTACCAACCCCACCTGTAGATGCTAGTGCTAAGCATAAAACTTGATCAACTTTAGATGGGAATACTTGGTGGAAAAATGGTTATGAAAACCTTGGAATGATGGATCATTCTATTGAAATGTTTTGGACATGTGTTTCCAAACACTTGATGATTCTGGTGATAAAAATGTTGAGGCATGAGCCTTAGCCCTTTATAAAACTGATGGTTGTCTGGATGCGATACCATTCCAATTTTTGCGTACAACCATAATACCCGAATATTGGGTAGGGCTTGACTGGAAACTTATATACCTTAGTATTAGTTCCCTCACGGCCAAGGTCTGAGCTGAGGCTACCTTGTGAAGATTGTCCACCTGTGCAGTACCCAAGATGACAGTGGTCATGGTTGGGAGGCCAAACTCACAGGAGAGGTGCTTATACTAGGGAGTGTAATTGAAAGGTTAGGATTGATTATCCGCATACTGGTATGGTGAATTCAGGATTTGTTCCTGACGGATGTATCGAATGTTGTGGTGAAAGTGTACAATCTCTGCAGAGTGTCAAACTATTCGAATAGCCGCGTCCACGGTTATGGACAGTTGGAGTGGCCATACTGTTCCCCCGTCAGACTTTTCAAAATGACTTGTGAAATGAAGTGATACTTTGACTTGACCACAACAGAGTTGTGACCTGGACTACACGATCCCACTTAGGAGTTATAAAATTGTGACTAGCTTTGGAACTTAGTAGAGATAAACCTGGCTTTTTGCAAAACAACCCTAGAGCCTAGTGTCCTCTTATCCAAAAACCCCTTATCTGTTAGTATTAGTTTGCGAGTACTTAAAGAGTACTCATGGCTTTGTCCCTGGCTATTCCCATGGCCAGACTATGAAGAGGAGTACCTCGAAGATGGAACCCCGGAAGGTTACGACAACTAGGATCATCTCCCATCGTCAGCATTGCCTGTGAACTCGAAGATGGATTCGCCTATGCTACCGTTATTATTACGTATTCCGCTGCTTGATGTTGTATTAAAAACTGGATCATGAGATCCCTATTTGTGTAAGAACCTATGTATCGTTTGTAATGGATGAAGTACTATGGTATCCAATTCTGTTATGTCTCGCAAAAATGGTAATCCTGGGATTGCGATGTATGGCATAACAGGCATCTAGGATTGAAAAATCCGGGTGTTGACAAGTTGGTATCAGAGGGTCGTCCCTAGTGTCGCCCTGGGGAGCGACACGAGGGGGACCAAAATTGGAGGGAGGATTTCACTTTCCTGGCCTCTGCACCAACTAGGGATGCACACAACCATTAGGCATAAGTACTAGGATTTTTAAACTTGGTTAAGTACCAAGCATGATCCTCAGTATAAATTGCATGAGTACTAGGAGAGCCTGGTCGTCAAGTATAAATAGGAACCTTAATTCGCTTTCGTGAGGATTTGAACTTAGGTATTGGGTTTGTACAACCACTCCCCGACCAGTTGAGCTAGGCTAACTCCCTATATCATCCAAGGAAAGACAAGAGAAGGAGAACCTCTTCGATGTCTCAAAGTGTAGATTTGTCTGATAAGATAAGAAAAAGGTCCTAGCCTATAGTGCTCAACTTACTGCTTCTGCTAGTGATCTTCCATAATCCTATACTCATGATATGGAAGAAATATCATAAGAAAGCAACAGTTCTAATGAATAAAATACTTCTACTGCCTCCTTGCTCAAGGGATTCAAAGTTGTTCCCATGAGTCCTTGTTTGGCACGAGTGTTTTAGTGGGGATTAGATGGGATAATCCCCGAGGGTGATTCGGTGAAACCCCCACCTAAACCCAAACCCATCTAATCCCCAAACAAACCAATCCCCATCAATCCACTGGGTAGGGGTATTGTATTGGATATGGGGAAAAATATAGTAGAACTTGGGGAAAAGTGGAGATTGAATCAGTCCAATACTCTAAAACCAAACATAATATTTGAAGTAAGCGTGGATTTGGGGTTTGGTGGGGATTATCCCCTCTAATCCCCACAAATACTCTAGTACCAAACAAGGCCTGAATAAGCTTGAGTATCACCATCCTAACGAGGCAGATGAGAGAGCTCTTTGATGTTTCCAAGAGCAATACTTGAAAGCTAGAAAGGTTAAAGCAAGTGCTTAAGAATTGTGCTTTGAAAGTTTTGGATGACCCTCTACCAGCTTTGAATGTGCCTCTTGAAAGAGATATGCCCTAGAGGCAAATAATAAATGGATTTTATTATCATATCCCAATTAGTTCGTAATAGTTGCATACTATACTATAACTGTATTAAGCGGAAACATTGATATACATGTGGTATGAAACAAACCAAGTCCCTAATAGCCTATATTCATACTAGTTCATTGGGTAACCGATAATCAAAGATCCCTAATCATGGAGCAGCCATGCTAGTTGGAAAAAAGGTCATATCATTGGTGAATGAGGTGATGGAAAGTAGCCAAAGATTGCGATATGATCAAGTCACAAAGTTCATCGTTGCAATAGTTAGAAACATAGTCTCCTTCTCCTTGGATCGTGAGATTATATTAATCACTGTCTCTCGAGGCTGCTTTGACTGCATCAAACATCATGTCCGTAACCGGGTGACTATAAAGGTGTACGTTAGGTATTCTGGAGGAACATTTGAGACCTATGTATCAATATCAGGATTTGTTCATCCGCATGACGAAAGATACACACTGCCAACTTGGTGAGAATACATCTATAATGTTGCAACATGTGACTACGTCACGGGGATGGAATATCACAGGAACAAGTGCAAAAAAACTTGTTAGTAACGAGGTTGAACAAGGTATATAACACTGATTATCATATCTCGGATAAGTCATATAAAAAAACAAAGGAGACTCGACGTTTACAGTTCAAACGACATTGTCATCATGGAATGCACAAGGGTCATTATGGGCATCCCGGTACCGCTATTGATCATTGATAGGATCATGTCTATGGCATTCCCGAGTCGTTGGGGAAATACACTTAAGAGTATGATGAGCTAGAAATATTCTGTAAGATGGAATCACTATAGAGAAAAGAGAATGCAGGAATCGTTTCGAAGAGAGACCCAAAGTTGTTCGGATAAAGAAAGGACCCAAAGATGTTTTGGATAAATGGAAATTTTTAATATGCATTTATTATATGTTAATTATAAATTAATATATACTAAATAAATATTTAAATTAAAATTTATAGGGCAGCTTCCTCAATAGGCCAAAACCCAGGAGGGAATTGGGCCAGGAGGTAGCCACCCTGGAAAAGTGATAGAAAATAAGCCACCGTCGCTGCTGGGCCAGTTTTTCACCTAGCCCAGGTAGATAGAGGGCGGGCGGGGCAAGGCGCCGTGCTGGGCAACAAACAGTTGCCGACCACCAGTGGGGCATAGTCTCGCGGACCACCCGGTCTGGTGCTGTGCCATCACATTGCCGCACGCGCTATGTGCCATGAGTGGGCGCGCTGTCCCACCCCGGGCGCAGGCTACTGCTGTCGCTGCTGGCCACTTAGCGGGCGGTAGGCAGGTGGCCGGCCCACTGGGATCCGCTGCGCAGGCTGGGCCACGCCCATCCGGGTTGTCGCGAGCTACTGCTGGGCCATGGTGGGGTGGCCTAGCCGACTGCCCAGTTGGCCTAGCTGGCCAGTACCCCTTTTTCCTGTTTTTCCATTATTCCAATAGTCCTACATGGGGCACCCAAAGGGGAGGGTACACACCCCTCCATATATATAAAGGGATACCCATTGGGAGGGATTAAACACAACAATTTAGATATTATCTAAGACAGTTTCCTTAGATAATTCTTTCCTCTCTCTCTAGTTGTCTCCTTGTGTTGGACTGTAAACGCAAGAGACGGGGCACCTATATCACGATGTTGCGCTGCAGGGATTCCAAGCCGGAGATCTACTTCCGCACTCTCGGCAGGAATCAGGGAACCGAAGGTCGTCATCGTACATCGTATGTGTACGAAAACCTCGAGGGTGCTGCCAATAGTGGCACCTTGGATGCCGTGACTCATGAGCCGGAGTACTACACGATGGAGAAAGTGGTGACTTGCGAGGAGGTTCACGACTTTGAGGTCAGCTACAGGCACGACTACATCAGCCACGTTCCCCTCGTAACGTTAACCGCTTTCGGATTATAAGGGCACATATCCAAAACCTTGGTCGTTACTGCATTACTTCTAGATAGATATTAGACAGTTAGGGCTTTCCAACGTAGGGAATTTTTTTGTTTTGTACCATAGAACCCCTTCACCTCCTTCTTCAGCGGAAGCTCCTCAAGATTCTTCATTCTTTTTTGTGCTTGTGGGATTCGAATAGCTAGATTGATAATTCTAGTCATGATGCTTGAAGGGTAGGATAGAGGTTAAAAAGGTAGTATGAATTGATTCATATTTTGATCTTTTTATGGATTGTTATATAAACCTCCTTTGGATGATGCATGTGTGTTTCATTTCTCATATCTAGTATCACTTCTGGATATTGCTTCTGTTATGTCATATGCATGCTTCATTATTGTGCAAGTGTATCTTTGACTCTACGCTTATTGAAATAGGCTTTGCACAACATAATTGTGTGTGAGCTTATCTTTTTCTTGATTTCTTTCCAAAATATATAGAAACGTGGGAAGACGAAATGAAATCCATTCATCTGATAGTTATTTGACGACCTTGTAGGGGTGGGGCTAAATTCTTATCCAATGACACCATTTCCTTCACGGAAGCCCACAATTTGACGGTTAGGAAAGCGAGGATGAAGCCTTTGGTACAAGTTATCAGAGAATCTATATAGTGATTCTTTCACGCCTAAATAAAAACATAAGGATATAGATCCTCCGATAGATAAGAAGGGAATATGTGTAGCATAGTAGAAGGTGAAAGGATCGTATGGGCACCTAGAGGGGGGTGAATAGGTGTTACTTCAAATTTTCTTCTTTTTCAAATTAGGGTTTGAAAAGAAAGGTAAATTCTCTAGATTATGCAACTAAGGTGAATTTAGCTATATGTCAAACAAGCATTAACTAGCACAACACTATGCAAGAACAAGTAAGTAAAGTGCGGTAAGGGATAGAAGTAACCAAAGTGGTGGACGCGGAGACACAAGGATTTGTTTCCTGCAGTTCCTTCCTTTTGAGGGGAAGTACGTCTACATTTGGAAAGGGGGTGGTTTCAAACCACCAACGCCACGAGAGGCCTCCCTTGTTCTCCGATGAACCTCACCCCGATGGGTTTGATTCACCTTCCACTATATCGACAACCTTCGAGGTGGAAGCCGGCACCTTTACAACGAGTTCGGGGCACACATCCCCAACTTAATTGGAGGCTCCCAAATACAAGCAAGCTGTCAAAACAATCAAAGACAAGCTTGTAAGAACCAAATCAAAGCTAGGGTTTCCAAAGAAACACTAGAGCATGGGGGCCCTCAAGTGAATGAGGGGGAAATGAAGATCTCTCTTGGTGAAGCTGTAGATCAAGGACTCCTCCTTCGATTCTCCAAAGATCAATGACTTTGGATGGTTGGATGAAGAGATCTTGTTGATTTGGTGGCTCAAATGGGGGTAGTGTTCTTGAGTGGGTCGAGCAGCTGGAGGAAGGGCATAAGGTCCCCTATTTATAAGCAGCCCCCTCCATGAACCATTTTCTGACCGTTGGAGAAGAGTCAGACCGGAGACTCGGGCCTGCACACCAGAGATTTCGGCCTATCTCCGGACCAGCCTCCGGACCAGTATACTGATTGATCGAGCCCTTCTATGAGCCAAGTGGGCCAGAGACTCCGGTCCAGTGGGACCGGAGACTTCGGTCTGAGGCTCACACCGGAGACTCCGCAATAGTCTCCGGACCTTGTTCCGGACCCCCTTACAGACTGTCCCAGCCAGAATCCGGATGCCCCCTCCAGGGATTCCTGCGGAAACTCTGGTCTACACCGAAGACTCCGGTCCAGCCAGACTGGAGACTCCGGTCTGGAATTTATAGAAACATGCCAAACTTGCAGGAATCTTTCCATAGTGTAAGGGTCCTTTTCACTTAGCATTATAACAAACTATAGACAATAACATACTATAAAATGATCTACTTGTTGTTAACAAACACCAAAAGTGATTATGACAGGAAATGTCCTTTCAATCTCCCTCGTTTTGGTGTTCAATGACAACAAGTGATTTTGCATGGAATAATTTGTATGAAGCTCCCCCTGACTATTTGCATTAAGGAAAACAAGTAAATCATGAAAGATAGATGGTATCACAGATAAATCACATAATCCTCACATGAGTTACAATGATAGGTGCACAAGGACATAGTCACACACATAAGTGGAAAATAACACATAGTCACACACATAAGTGGCAAATAAAGGCAAATAACAGCGAATCCAAAGCCCAAGCCCATGCAAATCGATGACAATGTCTTCTCCCCCTTTGGCATCAAAATGCCCAAAAGGGAAAAGACCTAAGCTAGCGCCCCAACAACTTAGTAGTCCCCGTCATCCTCTTCATCCTCATCCTCATCATCACCACCCTCATCATAGTCATCATCATCATCATCAGGAACTGCAGGCCCTTTTCCATGAGGGCGAGACGAGGAGGTACCCTGGTACCCGTATCCAGAGGTGATATCTGAAAAAGTCTTCCAGTCCACCAAGCTTTCTTGTTGGGCATTTCGTGCCCCAAAAGAAAGAGTGTGATCTGACTCTCTGGACTGCTGAACACCATGCTCATCATTGTACTCACCCTCTCCTTCCTCATCATCCTCTTCACCTTGAGCCTTAATTTCCTTGAGGAGATTCTCAATGTGCCAGTTGCTCTGGTAGGAGGCATGATGTTGCTTGCGGATGTCTACATTCATGCAACATAGGGTCCTCTCCCAGAAAGTGGCCTTCTTAACCTTCTCATGTACATAGTCATGGGTCATGGAAGGCATAGGTGCATTGGAGGCATTCTTCCTCCGAGATCTAGGAGGAGAGGGATCCCTCTCAGTCTCATCCATCTCCTCATCATCATTGCCATAGTGACGCCAAGGGAGAGGCCCCATGCGCCCCTTCTACTGCAGTGACACCAGAGTGTGCTCAGTGAGATTGGGAGCCAAGCCAAGTGGGGAATCATGCTTCTTGGAGTTGATGAGCCGCATAACCAGTGGTGCATATGGAGGAGACTTCTTGTATATAATGGCATGAAACATCTCCTCAAAGATGAAGTCCATCACATCAATAGTATTTGCATCTGCCTCGGGCCCAGCATTGTGAATCCTGTGGGTATGATAGAGTAGGTTGACTGGCCCACATCTAATAGCATCATCATTTCCAACACTTGGTGAGATGGTATGATGGAATATCCTCAACATCGGGTTGTAGAGGGGCTTGAGTCCCTTGGACCCTCCTACAATGCCCTCGCTGCCATACAAAGGTGCAAGCTTCATCTTGTTCTCACCAAGAGACGCTAATTGCATGCGCAGCCCAACAGGAGTGGATACACCATGGAAGGTCTCGAACATGACATTGGTAAAGTCATAGAAAGTAGCTGAGCAGCGGGTGGTGCCAGTCATCCAAGTCATCGTCTTGTCTTGGTCAGATCCAAACACTACAGTGGCGTAGAACTGCTACACGAGAGTGACGTTGTAGTCTTCATGGAGCTCCATCAAGTTGAAGTAGGGGCTGAGTCTCATCTGCTCAACACTCATGAACTTATGGGGGCACACAAGAGATTTCGTGAGCACACCATACACATCCTTAATGAACACAACCTGCTCCTTCCTCCAGAAACGAGGATCCTCACTGGTGCGTGGCAAGTCATAGAAATCAGTCTTCCTCAGCTCACGGAACTCATTCTTTGACATGTAGGCCAAAGACTGAAGATTGTCATATTTGGCCCTCTTGGCGTGGTTCTCTTGCTCAGTCCTTTCCTGCTCCCTTCTCATATATGTTGCATCACGGGCCTGCTGTCTCCGGTTGGAAGGTGGCACGATAAACCGACCCTAGGACTCATCATAGCGAGGATTGGCCCTTCTTGGCTTGGCCTTGGTGCGAGGAGGACGACGACGAGAACCATCACCTGTGAATAGCAGTGAGGGAGATAGCATGGAGGTAAGCATATATGTCCCAAAGATGCAGTACAAGAGCTTTGATGCATTACATAACCTTTTTGAGTCACCCCACACCGGAGTCTCTGCAGCTCATACCGGAGTCTCCGGCTCAGACAGGAGTCTCCAATCCTGTGGACCAGAGTCTCTAGCCTGTACCGGAGTCTCCGGCCCTGGGACCGGAATCTCCGGTCGGGAGGCTCGGGCATGAGCTGGGAGGGTGCTGGTGGGGGTGAATCTAATAGATCGGGCAATGCAACAAGACTAAATTACTAGAGTGCACGCATACGAGTGATTCCAATGGACAAAACAACATCAATCCTCAAAAACACATCTAGAGATGAACCCTAGGATAAAAGGAGGAGGAGAGGTACCAGATCTATCCATGGGATCGATTCCACCGGTGGGAATGACCCAATGGAGGAGAGGAGAAGGTTGGCCAGTGGCACGGCGGATCCCGGGGGCTTCTTGACCTTCGATGAGGAGTTTTGGAGGAGGGTGCCACGGGTTGGAGGGAGGGGAACGGGGGTGGAAGAATGAAACTGTTGTTTCAGTTCACCTCATCCCCTCCCTTTAAGTGGCAGAAATCGTCTAGACCGGAGACTCCGGCCTACACCGGAGACTCCGGTGTAGGTGCACTGGAGACTCCGGTCCTCCTCGACCAAAAACTCTAGGTTTTGTGTATGGGGACATATATGAGAGATAGAGTGTTTTAAGACAGGGTATAGGCTTGGGTTAAGATGTCAAACTGTGAAGAATCAATAAGAGCCATAGAAATCCACTAAAATGTTCAAGAAAGCTCCAAATAGGCACGAACCAACAAATGACAAACACGAGTAAGCACCAACCTCTCGAATGTGAGAGGGCGGTGGCCTAGGCCACCATGTTTGAGTATACTCGGCTTGGCACCACTAAGATATATCTTGGGTCCATTACCGAAACTCATCATTTAAGCTCACATATCACAAAATGATATTAAGAGAAATGATTTTGATCGCTTTGGGCATAATGGGGGGAGGGATAGTCCAATAAATTAGGACCGCACTCCCCCTATATCCATGCCTGCACCTAAACCAAATAAGGGTCAAGACATAGGTGAGTATGCAAGGTGATCAAGTCAAGCTCCTTGAATCTATGATATTTAGTTCATTCCTCAAATAGAAAACCTTGCTTCATCAAGTGGCTTCGTGAAGATGTCGGCAAGTTGGTCTTTGGTTGACACATATAATAGCTCAATATCACCTCGAGCAACATGATCCCTAATGAAGTGATGGCGAATCTCAATATGCTTTGTCCTTGTGTGATCCACCGGGTTGTAGGCAATCTTGATAGCACTTTCATTGTCACATATAAGAGACACTTTGTCACAAAGGACACCGTATTCCTTTAAAGTTTGCCTCATCCATAGCAACTGAGTGCAAGCACTAGCAACTGCCACATACTCGGCTTCGATAGTGGAGAGAGATATACAATTTTGCTTCTTAGAAGACCAACATACCAAGGACCTACCAAGAAATTGGCAAGGCCCGGATGTTGATTTTCTATCATCCTTATCATCAGCCCAATCCGAATCCGTGTATCCACAAAGAGCAAATGTTGACCCTCGAGAATACCAAAGACCATAATGTGGGGTATGAACCAAATATCGAAAGATTCTCTTGACCGCCATCAAATGGCTTTCTTTAGGAGCCTCTTGATATCTTGCACACACACCTACACTCAACACAATATCGGGTCTAGATGCACAAAGGTAAAGCAAATAACCAATCATAGACCGGTATACCTTTTGATCCACATCTTTACCATTTGGATTTTGTTCTAGATGAGTCTTTGTAGCCATGGGAGTAGGAGATCCATTTAGATCTTGCATATTGAATCTTTTGAGCATATCTTGAGTATACTTGGCTTGGTTGAAGAATGTCCCTCCTCTAACTTGCTTGATCTCAAAACCAAGGAATACCCTTAACTCCCCCATCATAGCCATTCGGAACCTACTAGTCATAAGCTTTGAGAATTCATCATTAAAAGCTTTGTTAGATGATCCAAAGATAATATCATCAACATATATTTGGCATACAAAAAGCTCCCCATTGACCTTCTTAGTAAAAAGAGTGGGATCGATTTTCCCAACCTCAAACCCACAGTCAAACAACAACTCTCTAAGGCGCTCATACCATGTGCGTGGGGCTTGTTTGAGCACATAGACCGCCTTATCAAGTTTGTAGACATGGTTTGGAAAGTTGGGATCCTCAAATCCTGGGGGTTGCTTTACATACACCAACTCATTTAATGGACCATTAAGAAATGTACTTTCTACATCCATTTGTTGCAACTTAAAGTTATGATGTGCCACATAAGCAAGAAGGATACGGATGGACCCAAGGTGAGCCACGGGTGCATATGTCTCTCCATAATCAATTCCTTCAATTTGAGAGAACCCTTGTGCAACCAATATTGCCTTGTTCCTTACTATAATTCCATGCTCATATTTCTTGTTCTTGAATATCCACTTGGTGCCTATAACATTGCGGCAATCCTTTGGCTTCTCAACTAACTTCCATACTTTGTTTTTCTCAAAGTTGTTGAGCTCTTTGTGCATTGCTTCCAAACAATCCGAATCTTCAAGAGCTTCCCACACTTTCTTTGGTTCAATCATGGGAATGTGTGCTTGGTGTTCACTAAACCTCTTAAATTATGCTCTTGTGTAAATGCCTCTCCTTAGGTCACCAACCAAATTTTCTAGAGAGTGACTAATGACCCACAAGTGTAGGGGACCGCAACAGTCTTCGCGGGTAGTATTACCCAATTTATTGATTAGACACAAGGGGAGCCAAAGAATACTTGCAAGCCTTAACAACTGAGTTGTCAGTTCAGCTGCACCTGGAAATAGTTCTTGCTCATAGAAGTTCATTAGTAGCAACAGTTTATAGTAGTAACAGCAAAGCAACAACAACAACAAAACAGGAGCAATAGTAACGGTAACGGTAACAGTGGGATTCGAGTGCGGTAGGCATAGGGATGGATGGACGGGCGTTGCATGGACGAGTCTAAACATGTAACTACAAGATCTAGGGCATTGCATAAATAATAACGAGCATACAAGTACTAAACAATCTTAGGCATGTGCTCTAAATATAGTCATACGTGCTCGCAATGAGAACTTGCACAACATCTTCTGTCCAGCCAGCCCGTGGCAGCGGGGCCTCTAGGGAACTACTGGCAATTAATGTGCTCCTTTTAATAGAGCACCGGAGCAAAACATTAACACTCCGTGAACACATGTGATCCTCACACCACAGCCATCCCCTCCGGTTGTCCCAATTATTGTCACTTTGGAGCCTTTGGATCTGGACAATGATATGTGTACACAACTTGCAGATAAGATCAAAAAAATACTATCATAATGATTCAATAATAAGTTCAGATCTGAGATCATGGCACTCGGGCCCTAGTGACAAGCATTAAGCACAACAAGTTGCAACAAAGTCAAATAGCACTAATAGAGATACTAGGCACTATGACCTAACAGATCTTATTCGATTACATGATAGAACTCATCCAAAACCTACCATCCCCAAGCCTACAGCGGGGGATTACTCACTCGTGGATGAGGGAAATATCGGTGGTTGATGGAGATGCGTTGGTGATGGCGATGATCCTCTCCAAATTCCCCGTCCTGGCAGGGTGCCAGCACGGAGTTTCTGGATCCGAATCTTGGTTTCTGGTGGCGGCGCCGGAGCGGAACTCTTTCTGGAAAACTATCGACCCCCCCTCGGTTTTTAGGTCGAAAGGCAACTTATAGGCGCAGAGGGAGGCCGAGGGGGTGTCTGGGGTGGCTACACCCCCTAGGCACGATGCAGGGCCCACCCATGCCTAGCAGGGGTGTGGACCCCCCAGGCCCCTTCTCTGTCTCATCTTCTGGCTCCGTGGGTCTTCTGGTGAAATATAATTTTTGGCATATTTTCCGGGATTTTTCCTGATAGTTGATTTTTTGCACAAAAACAAGACACCAAGGTAATTCTGCTGAAAACAATGTCAGTCCGTGTTAGTTGTATCCAAATCACACAAGTTTAGAGGAGAAACAATAGCAAAAGTGTTCGAGAAAGTAGATATGTTTTGGACGTATCAACTCCCCCAAGCTTAGCTTATTGCTTATCCTCAAGCAATTCAGTTGAAAACTGAGTGCGATAAAAGAACTTTCACGAACACATTTGCTTCACATGATGCATATATTCTCAGCACAGGAGTAGATGTTTAAACCATTCATAATAAGAATTATGCAACTAAGTCTACTCAATAATCATTGCAAACTATGAAGAGAAACCAGCTCAATAATAATAAGTAGCATGAAACATAAACATAAGCAACATTGCAATGCTCATAGTAAGGTACGATGGAGTGGTATCTCTCTTGCCTTTGTTTGTAGAGCACATATAAATGCCAAGGCACCTCTGAAGTTCAAGTGAAGACTAGAGGTAAAAATATCAAAGATACAAGCATCAAAGTCATAACATAATTAACCAAGTTTTGGAACAAACACAAGAATGACAACTATGCTCTCAAGAAGGTGCTCAATAAATAAGTGGTCACTCAACAAGGTTGTGAAAATGGTTTTTGGAAAGTTTGAAAGGCTTCCTAATGCTGAAAGGAAGGTACTCATTAGCTTTGAGCTCTCATTGCCCCTATCATAGGCATCTTCATGTGGTTAAGGTGAAAGTGATGTCCACTCTGAATCATATGCTTGACAGACCATAGACTGAAAATCCCAAGTCCCTTGAGTACGAGGGCCGCTCCGCATGCTACTCAACTTTGGTTACCTGTAAGTTCTTGTCATTGTAAATACATGCGTATCATAAAGAACCGCCAACGGGGTACCCCTTGCACATGATACATGAGCTATCCCGTGATCAAAATGACAAGGCAAGCAGACAATGAGCATCTCAGTGATCTTTTTATTTACTATGTGCATAGCTTTTTATTGGGGATGCTTCATAGAATGCTCATTATGGTGATGCTGCAAGTTTCCACCATGATTAGGCATGGCTTAGGCTAGCGGCCCAGGCGTTTCTCTAACACAATGTATAGACTCCATGAACTCACAAGCTCCCCTTTTATTTCACATCGTCGACATCCGTAAACAAAAGAGCAAAGTATCAACTGGATAGGATATCCAAAAAGTGTTGAAAGTGTTCCCCGTGGTAGCACGGTTCTGCTGACTCCCAGCATATAATTTGCAAGCATATAACTTTCATGGACAAGTCACAATGGTTCAGGATTATTAAGCATAAGGAATAAAGTGTGCCATCAAGTTCGTGAGAGATTTACTAACTAACTTTCTCAAAACAGACAAACATTTTATTTGGAAGAAAACAAGGCATATTGATGTTAATAGGTAGGTATGGTGGACACTGTTGGCAATATTGGTTTTGGAGAGTTGGAAGCACAAGTAGAGCTCATACTCAGTGTAAGTGAAGGCTAGCAATAGACAGGGAGCGACAAACGAGAGAGCAATAACTGTCATAATCATGCTTGCAACAAAACATGACTAAATATGGCATGAAAGTGATACAAGAACTCTGAGGCAAAATAAATCATCGAGGCTTACTGACTATTGTTTAGTCATATGCATGCGTGAGCATGTGCCAAGTCGATTCACATGAAACTTTCAGAGGAGGATACCACAATATCATACAAAAATATTAAAGAACAATGCAAGCAAACATTCATATGACATGCTACAAACTATTAGCAAGCTGGAGCTGATCACAAACAAGCAAGAACTACTAAGCATCCATCAGTAACATACTCCTTACATGAACAGACTAAGCATGCTCACCATGATGAGTATATGTACAGAAATGAAACAAATAGAGTTCGTTACCAGCCTCTTACCACTCCTCAAGTTGTCTTAATATTCATTATTGCCCTTCACTTGTATGCCTTGAATAATAACATGAAAACCAAAATCCACTAAGGACGGCTGAACCTTGCAAAGAACTCACAAAACCAAAGAAGAACAACAAATATTTTTGGTGTTTTTGATTTTTTTAAAGAAGCCAACAAAGCAAAAACAAGCAAAGCAAAATCTTTTTGGATTTTTCTTTTAAGGCAAACCAAAACAAAGAAACAAACCAAGAGAAACAACAAAAATATTTTTGGTATTTTTGTTTTTTTGAGAAAGAAGCAACAAGAACCAAAAAGAAAGCAAAACAATGGATATAGAAAGAACCGACCGAACATGATATATCGATGAGTGTGATGTCGGTATACCTCCCCCAAAGCTTAGGCTTTTGGCCTAAGTGGGGATCAATCCCATGGTGCCCAAGTAGGTGCACCTCCGTAGTATGACGAGGAGGCTCCCTCGTCCTGGTACGAGCTCGAGGACTCCCCTGTGTAGTGTACCGCAGGGTCATCAGAGGGCGCTTCCTCCTGATAGTGCCCATGGAAGGCAAGAGAGCACAACATCTCATCCATCTCCTCCTTGGAGCATGACAAAGGTCCCTGAGAAATACTGAACAAAGTGGTTTGGGGTAGAGGGATCTCTCTCTCTCTCTTCCCCGTCAATAAACATCATTTTATAGACCAAGTTCTCAAGGGTAGATCCATTAGTGACAAAGTGGTGCGCCTTCATGGCAGCAAGATCAAGCCTCCGAGGAGCCAAAATTGTATCATTTGGATCAACAACAATGTCCAAGGAAGCAGCAACACGCATAGCAATAACTCCACCATAAATGGGTCCCTTAGCTGTTAAGCGACGAGCAATGAGAGAACCAAGATTATACTTGGTCTCATTGTTTAGCGCAATAACTAAGAAAGCCAAATGATAACTAGAAATATTACTAGTGTTCTCCCTACCAAGAACACTAGTGGCAAGATATTAAGTGAAGTACCTGATGGCTGGAAGCTGAATGTTTCTTATCTTTCCCTGTTGAGCTCTACAGTTATCATCGTTGGTTATTTCGCGATAGAGCTCCAACAAATCAGCGGGTTCAGCTGGAATCTTCTTTGCTGACCCAGCTGTACCAAGTCCTCGAGCTTCACAAAATTTCTTCAAAGTCATATGGTAAGACCTGCCATAAACTTTGAAAGAAACATCTGGATGGAACAAGCTGTTAGTGAAGGAGAAGCTCTCCAGAAATGTTTTAGTGAGCATATCATATTGCACACTCTCATCCTGCATAAGACTTGTTAGACCAGCCCTCCGAACCAAGGTCATAAAATCATCAAGAATCTCAGCATCCCGCAAGAAGGTTTGGCAAGGAAAGGCGGAGGGATGCGCATCCCCCTCATCCCCCTCGTCACCAAATCGCGGAGTGATGAGATCCTCATTGTATGAGGGCCTGACACTGGTTGATGATCTTGGAAGCCTTGCCCTTATAGGTGCATCACCCTCAAATATCTCTCCAAATGTGTGGTTATCCATGACCACTCTATTCTGAAATTTTTAGACAAACATCAAACCAAGTGATTTCCAAGTTGATAAATGATGAGCAACTACTATAGGAACTTGCTAGAGGACAACACATGCATCAAAATAAAATTTCTAAGCATAGAACAAGCATGCAAGCTCAAACAACCTGTCACCTATAGCAGCAAAATACTCAAGATACAATATACCAATCACAAATCTAATTAGACAAGTGGAGGAGGCACATACCAAGGAGCAATCCCCCCAAAAATCAGCAGCAAAGATGGGCTGATCAAGGAGATCGAAAATCGCGAGCAAGAACATCAAGAAGTCGAGATTGAGCAGGTTTTTCGGTGTTTTTTGGGAGAGAGAAAGAAGATGGCTATGAGGGGACACCTTGAATGGGCCCAGGTGGGCCAGACCCTCCTACGCGCCACCTACAGGTAGGCCGCGCC
Organism: Avena sativa; assembly: GCA_916181665.1. NCBI lineage: Eukaryota > Viridiplantae > Streptophyta > Magnoliopsida > Poales > Poaceae > Avena > Avena sativa. The sequence continues at coordinate 9,342,031 of OV702297.1, read as the reverse complement.
TACCATGGGTGTGGTGACCTGGGGTGGCCCCCTGGGTCAATTCAGATGTCCCTCTGCCCCTTCTTCGAGGAAATTTTATTTTGACTTTTCTGGGATTTTTCGGAAAACTTTATTTTTGGCCAATTTTCAGGGTATGAACATTGATTTTCTCGCAGAAACAGTTTTTTCAGAAGAAGCAAAAGCAAACCAAAAGCCAAACTATAGGAGCTCTAAGGCAAACTAACAAGCAAACAACTAGCAAAACCAAAGCTATCAAAAGAAAGGCAAAGACTAGGAAGGAGAAAAGTAAAAGAAAGCAAATACAACCATAGTGGAAACATTATTTTGTTCATAAAAATCCTTTTGTTAACAAGGTTGATCAAGTCTTGTTACCAAAACAATCTTATATGAAACAAAACTTTGTAATCCACAAGGTGATTATGTTACCTCATACTTGATAGAAATGGTCCCAATCATAATAGTTTCAAAAATTTCTTGTGGAATGGGACAATATATTTCTCCAACCTTGATACTCTCAACATTCTCAATGGAATTCATGCAATAGATTCTAACAACCTTCTTGGGAAATAAACAGTATGCTCTTTGTCATCAATATTGAATGTTACTTTTCCTTGATTGCAATTAATGACAACACCTGCAGTATTAAGAAAAGGTCTCCTAAGAATAATAGACATACTATCATCTTTAGGCATTTCAAGCACAACAAAATCAGTCAAAACCAAGCAATTATGAGCCACTTGAACAGGAACATCCCCACATATACCAACAGGAATAGTAGTTGACTTATCAGCCATTTGCAAAGATATATTAGTTGGTATCAATTTTTCTAGCTGGAGTCTCTTGTAGAGAGAAAAAGGAATAACACTAACTCCAGCTCCCAAATCACATAAAGCAGTTCTAACATAGTTGTTCTTAATAGAGCAAGGAATAGTTGGTATACCTGGATCACCAAGTTTCTTTGGAACATTACCATTGAAGGAGTAATTGGCAAGCAAAGTAGAAATCTCCTCATTAGGAATCTTCCTTTTATTAGAGACAATGTCCTTCATATACTTTGAATAAGGAGAAAACTTAATAGCATCAGTCAAAGGAATTTACAAAAATAAAGGTTTCATCCACTCACAAAACTTGTTGTAGTGTTCTTCCTACTTTGACTTGTGTTTCTTACCTGGAAAAGCATAAGTTTCTGCACCCAAGGTTCTCTCTCTTTACCATGTTTATTAGCAATAAAATCTTCCTTAGTGTATCTAGTGTTCTTAGTGTGCTTCTCAGGTTCTTCCTCAACTTCCTCCTTATCAGGAGCATCATTATTACCACTCTCAGTTTCAGCATCAGAGACAGATATACTATTAGGATCTATAACAGGTTCAAGTAGTTCCTCAACTACCTTATGTTTCTTTTTCTTTCTCTTGCGAGGACTACCACTACTTTCACCTTGTTGAGAATCCTGCTCAATTCTTTTAGGGTGTCCTTCAGGATATAAAGGATCTTGAGTAGCTATACCACTCCTAGTTCTAATTCCATAAGCATGTTTATCTCCTGAGGCATTAACTAGCATATCATTTTGTACCTTAGCAAGTTGATCAAGTTGGGTTTGAGCCATTTGAAAGTGTTTACAAAGCATTTTAATACCATTAGAAGTTCTTTCCACAATATCTTTCAACTCATGGATAGCTCTACAGTTTTTCAATAAATGATTCTGAACTTGTTTATTTAAATTACCTTGTTTAATAATAAATGTGTCAAGTTCCTCTAAGCATTGATCAGGAGTCTTACCATAAGGAATATCACCTTCATTAAAGTGGAGAGAGTGTACCTCAATAGTAGATGAGTGGGGAATTTGCTTACATAATTCTTCTATAGGAGGTAAATTCTTCACATCTTCAGCTCTAATACCTTTCTCCTTTAGACATTTCTTAGCTTCCTTCATCACCTCATCATTTAATGCAATAACTCCCCTATTTTTTGGTGTTAGTGTTGGAACTGGTTCAGACACAACTGGTTCATTAGTAATAGGCTCAGGTGTATTTAGCTCAGTTGAAGTCCAATCATCATAATTCTTGCTTATCTTAGCCATCAATTTCAACATCTGTAGGAGTTCTTTTCCTGAGAACACAATCAGCAAAGCTATCTAGGTATGTCCTAGAATCATCAGTTAGTCCATTATAATAAATATCAAGAAGCTCATTCTTAGGTAATGGACATACAGGATGTGCATGAATCAAGGCACAGAACCTTGTCCATGACTCAGGAAATTTATCTTCTTCTCCCTGTTTAAAATCAAAAAGTCTCTACAAAGCAGCATGTCTAGCACTGGGAGGAAAATATTTCTGGAAGAAAGAAGCAATCAAGCAATCAGGGCTATCAATGGAACCAAGAGGTAATCTATTAAACCAAGCCCTAGCTTCTCCTTTTAGTGAAGAAGGGAATATCTTAGTAACAAAGTACTTGCGCATCTTAAAATCATCAGATAATAAAGCACTCATAGTAGAAAGCTCATTCATATGAGCCACAACACTCTCATTTTCAGCCCCACAAAAAGGTTCTTTCTCAAATAAGATAAATCAAGAGAGAAATCATAATCTTTATCTTTAATATCTATGGGAGAGGTGGCAAACTTAGGATCAGAGGACAGTTTAGGCATAATGGTGCGTCTAGCAAGGAGACTCTTAATAGCACTAGTACCATGTGTACTTCGGCACTCTTCAACAAATTCATCAGTGAACTCAATGTAACCATCATTAATATCATAACTTTTTCCAGACTCAGGTGAGCTAACAGTTGTAATAGTGTCTTCACTAGGAGTTTCGGTATTTCCTAGACTAGCCATAGTAGCATCTAGAAAAGGACCTAATGAATCACTCGCATCAAGCACAATAGAAGTAACATCATGAGCATCAAAAGCAGTTTCAGATTCAGCAGTAGTAGCAGTGTGTGTAGCATGAGTATGTGGTGGTGGTGTGACAAGCTTACTTATAACAGACAGTGAATCAAGAGCAACGGAGGTGTTTAGGACTGTACCTCTTCTTGTAGTGGATGGTAATATAGGTAACTTTCCATCACGAGACTTACCCATGATGAAAGGAGTAGCAGTGAACAATAATAGATCCAAGTGAACTTACAAATAAAGCTATGCCCCCGGCAATGGCGCCAGAAAATAGTCTTGATGACCCACAAGTGTAGGGGATCTCAACAGTCTTCGCGGGTAGTATTACCCTTATTGATTCGACACAAGGGGAACCAAAGGATACTTGCAAGCCTTAACAACTGAGTTGTCAGTTCAGCTGCACCTAGAAATAGTTCTTGCTCACAGAAGTTTATCAGTAGCAACAGTTTGTAGGAGTAACAACAAAGCAACAGCAGTAGCAAAATAGGAGCAATAGTAACAGTAACGGTAATAGTGGGATTCGAGTGCGGTAGGCATAGGGATGGATGGACGGGCGTTGCATGGACGAGTCTAAATATGTAGCTTCAAGATCTAGGGCATTGCAGATAAATAATAACAAGCATCCAAGTACTAAACAATCCTAGGCATGTGCTCCAAATATAGTCATACGTGCTCGCAATGAGAACTTGCACAACATCTTTTGTCCAGCCAGCCCGTGGCAGCGGGGCCTCTAGGGAACTACTGGAAATTAATGTGCTCCTTTTAATAGAGCACCAGAGCAAGCATTAACACTCCATGAACACATGTGATCCTCACACCACAGCCATCCCCTCCGGTTGTCCCAATTATTGTCACTTTGGAGCCTTTGGATCTGGACAATGATATGTGTACACAACTTGCAGATAAGATCACAAACAATACTATCATAATGATTCAATAATAAGTTCAGATCTGAGATAATGGCACTCGGGCCCTAGTGACAAGCATTAAGCACAACAAGTTGCAACAAAGTCAAATAGAACTAATAGAGATACTAGGCACCATGCCCTAACAGATCTTATTCGATTACATGATAGAACTCATCCAATCCCTACCATCCCCAAGCCTACATCGGGGGATTACTCACTCATGGATGAGGGAAACATCGATGGTTGATGGAGATGGCGATGATCCTCTCCAAATTCCCCGTCCCGGCATGGTGCCAGAACGGAGTTTCTGGATCCGAATCTTGGTTTCTGGTGGCGGCGGCGGAGCGGAACTCTTTCTGGAAAACTATCGAACCCCCCTCGGTTTTTAGGTCGAAAGGCAACTTATAGGCGCAGAGGGAGGCCGAGGGGGTTCCTGGGGTGGCTGCACCCCCTAGGCGCGGGGCAGGGCCCACCCGCGCCTAGCAGGGGTGTGGGCCCCCCAGGCCCCTTCCCGTCTCATCTTCTGGCTCTATGGGTCTTCTGGTGAAATATAATTTTTGGCATATTTTCCGGGATTTTTCCTGATAGTTGATTTTCTGCACAAAAACAAGACACCAAGGTAATTCTGCCGAAAACAGCGTCAGTCCGTGTTAGTTGTATCCAAATCACACAAGTTTAGAGGAGAAACAATAGCAAAAGTGTTCGAAAAAGTAGATACGTTTTGGACGTATCAGTGACCTCTTAATTCCAACATCCTATCTGTTCTAGCTTCGCGACGACTGTGGATCTCCTTGTTGTTTCTTGGAGGAACCTCTTCATCATTTTGGTCCACGTCTTGACCATAAACTTGACCTTTATCATCACTGAAATCATTCTCTTCATTAAGAGGCAAAGATTGACCTTGGTCTTGATCAGACACACTTCTAGAATTGATTTGAGCTTGTCTCAAGGCTGTTTGTATGGATCTTCCTTGTGTAATTGACTTAGCAGCACTCGACATTCTGGATAATGATGACTCAAGCTCCTCCTCACTAGAGATGTCACCTTGATCAACATGTTGAGGGTCCACAGCTTGTATTTGGCTTGGGTCCTCCTCGGTGGATGGAGCTTGTTGATGTTGAGAAGATGAGGACTCCACTTGATTAGAGCATAGTTCTTCTCGATCCTCCATAAGGGGTTCCTCAACGGGGCGGATATATCCCACACCCATTCTTCCTATGGCATCCTGAGGCATTTCATCATCTGCACCACAAGCATCAACACGCCCCCCCTTGGGGACCATCATATTCTTCAAAGGTCACACTACAAGATTCTATGACTGCTCCGGAGAGCTTATCATAGATTCTATAAGTGTGAGATTCGAGACCATAGCCAAAAAAATACCCTCTAATGCTTTAGACTTGAATTTGGACAAACGAACACCTTTTATGAGATAGAAACACTTACAACCAAACACCCGAAAGTAATATATGTTGGGCTTGTTACTGGAAAGTATTTCATATGGAGTCTTGTTCACTTCTTTGCGGAGGTAGAGACGGTTTGATGCATGGCAAGCGGTGGAGATGGCTTTGGCCCAAAAGTTGTATGGAGATTTAAACTTCGCCAACATGGTCCTTGCCATCTCAATAAGAGTCTGGTTCTTCCTCTCGGCTACACCATTTTGTTGATGGGTATATGCAGCGGAATATTGGTGTTTTATCCCTCATCACTAATAAAATCATTCAAGGTGTAGTTCTTGAACTTGGTGCCATTGTCGCTTCTTATTATCAACACATGGACATTGTATTGACGTTGAACCAAGTTGATGAAGTCAATGAAGGTCTTTTGGGTCTCACTTTTCAACTTGAAGAAATATACCCCCATGAGTATCTTGAAAAGTCATCAACAATCACCAAACAATATTTCTTCCCACAAAGACTTGCATGAGATGGAGGACCAAAGAGATCCACATGAAGGAGCTCCAAGATCCTTGTTGACTTGATGCGGTTCTTTGGCTTGTGGGGAGCATCATGCATCCTTCCTTGAAGACAAGCCCTACAAACATGATCTTTGGCAAAGGAAACATTTTCTTTTAGTCCAACAATATGGCCCTCCTTGTGGAGACTTTGCAAAGTTCTCATATTGACATGGGCTAGTCGGCGATGCCATAACCAACCAATATCGGCCTTTCCAAATAAGCACATCGCATTTGTAATGGTTTGCCCCGAAAAGTCCACCACATACAAGTCATTTTTGACGTACCCAACGAAAGCGACCTTGAGAGACTTGCTCCACATGAGGACCACAATATCATCATCAATAAAGACGGCAAAACCCATATTTCCAAGAGCACGGACTAAAAGTAAATTGTAATCAAGGGCTCAACAAGCATGACGTCCACGAGTGTAATGTCGTGGGCAACCACCACCTTTCCAAAACCCATTACCTTAGACTTTGACTTGTCGGCATATGTCACGGATATTTGATCATCATTTGGCCTTAAATTCTTAACAATAGAAGAGCTTTCGGTCATATGACTTGTGCAACCACTATCAAGCACCCATTTTGATCCTCCGGAAGCATATGTCTACAAAAGATGAAGCTAATTTTTAGGTAACCATTTTTTCAATGGGTCCTCTTTTGTTAGCAACAAGGGTCTTGGGGACCCAAATAGACCAAGCAATATAACCATCATATGGTCCAACATATTGTGCATACACATCACCATAATAATCGCGCATTAGAACATAGTGAGGGTTAACACTTCTCGCAAAATTATCATGAGACATAGTTTTACCACTTGTGGTCTTACTATCCACAATGGCCTTGTTTTTCTCTTGTGCGGGCTTGGCCTTTTTCTTGTTGTTGTTGTTCTTATTCTTGGCTTTGGAGACAAAGCCAATGCCCCCTTTCTCACCATTTGACCTTTGCTTACTCAAGAGGTCATCAATGGACTTGTTACCTTTTGGAAATGTGGCCTTAGCTAGCTCCCCCTTCAACCTAGCATTTTCTTCAAGAATAGTTGTACTACTAGATGGAATGAAATTATAGGTGAAGGAATATTGGTCAATTGAGTTTGAAGCTTTTCATGGGACTTTGTGAGTGACAAGAGTTCACTTTCCAATGCCTTGTGAGCCTTGTTAAGCAAACTAAAGTCCTCGGCAAGTTTTTCATGAACCACACCAAACTCAATCTTGTTCTTTTTAGCCCTTTTATATTTAGCAATAGCAAGGTCAGGTTCCTTAATGAGTCTTTTCACAATTAAATCATTTGCCCCATCAAGCCCTTCAAGTTTTAGTACAAGGGACAACCTAGTCTCTTGTTCCTCTTCTAGAGCATTATTTAGGGCTTCTACCTCAATCATGTGTTCTCTTCCTAGTTTACATCTTTCATCAAGAAGCTCTTGGGTGTGAGAAAGTTGATCTAAGAGGTCCACAAAATGTCTTTTGTGTTCCCCTTGCAAGTTATTCATGAACTCATCAAAAGCAATTATTTCCTTTTTAACCTCAAGAGACATTTCATCATTATTTTCACCATTACTCAAGAGGGTGGGTGAGATGATGAAGATACCTTTGTTCCTCTTGCCATAAGGCAAGTGACGTTCTTGTTGGAGAGATTCTCATTTGGGGAGTCGAAGAGGGAGAATTAGGGAGTAGAAGTAGTGGCAAGAGAAGCCACACCACTTGACGTTTCCTCTTCATTATCTTCATCATCTTCATCATCGGAGGAGTATTCTTCATGAGTGATCAACACAATTTCACTTGACTTCTTGTTGATGGGATTCTTCTTGATGAAAGGTTTCTTGTAAGGAGCTTTGGAAGTTTTCTTCAACACAAGTTTGCCCCCATGATCTTCTCTCTTCTCATAGGAACAACCCGCCACAAAGTGATAGCGTTCACCACAATTGAAGCAAGTTATCAATCAGTGACATTTTCTCTTCTTCCATTTGGGTTGCTTCTTCGTTGCATTTCCATCTTGGCCTTGGTGGGGTTCTTCCAAAAGTTCTTTGCATAGAATGCCATATATTCACCATGAGCAATCTTGACATCATCGGGGTGGCTCATGGAGAGGCCTTCATCACTATCATATTCATCCCCATGTTCCACAACTTTGGCCTTCAATGCTAGGTTGACAACATTGCTCATTCCAAGGGCTCGAGAACGGGCATCTTTGGCATTCTTGGAGGCAACCTTGAAAGAGGCCATCTCTTGCATAACTTCATTGGAGGTCATGAGGTGGTAGTTGTGTCTTCCTTGTAGGATCTTCAAGTCGGTGGGCTCAAAGGGCATGAGTGCACTCACATATTTCCTTTTTATCCAAGCATCATCCACATGTGAGGCACCCATATTTCTAAAAGCGGTGGCGGTGGTCTTGAGCCTATGGTACATGTCTTCATGATCTTCACCTTCCTTCATATAGAAGCCTTCGGCTTCATTGCTTAGTGCATCATACCAATTCCTTCTCATGCTCTCATTCCCAACAAACAACACTGTGAGAGCATCCCAAGCTTCCTTGGCGGTGTTGAGGTGCTCAATGTGTGGGTAATCCTTTGTACCCAATCCTTGTTGAATCATGTGCAAGGCGGTGGCATTGAGTTGACTATTGACAACTTCTCTTCTTGTCAAGTTGTTTGGATCCCCAATATAGAGTCCTTGTTCAATGATGTTCCATAGTTCAATGCAAGAGCTGTGCACATGAGTTTTCATTAGATATTGCCATTGAGCAAAAGTAGATGCCTATAGCTTTGGTGGGTCTCCTCTATTGTTTATATGAGGGTGAGGGATTGGTGGGTCGGGAGTGTACCATCCATGAGAGTCATGGTGCTCTCCCTTCCCACCATCACTTTTGTGGAGGAATTGGTGTTGTCTTGATTACCCCCACCACCACACCCTCGGGTGATACCGGGGCATTCCCCTTAAGTAATGGTGGAAGTTCCTCTTGGGGAGAAGGGGATGATGAGCCACCTTTATCTTTAACAAGTTGCTCAAGTAACTTGTGCAATTGTTTGATTTCGTTGGCCATGGTGGAGCTCAATCTTGTTTACAAGTTATTGAGATCATCCATGGTCACCGAGGTAGGCGCACCACCACCTTCCCCATCGTTGCTACCCATATACTCTTAGGCGGTAAATCCCGAATAAAGAGCCAAGGCTCTGATACCAATTGAAAGGATCGTATGGGTACCTAGAGGGGGGGTGAATAGGTGCTACTTCAAATTTTCTTCCTTTTCAAATTAGGGTTTGACAAGAAAGGTAAATTATCTAGATTATGCAACTAAGGTGAATTTACCTATATGTCAAACAAGCATTAACTAGCACAACACTATGCAAGAACAAGTAAGTAAAGTCCGGTAAAGGATAGAAGTAGCCAAAGTGGTGGACACGGAGACACACGGATTTGTTTCCCGTAGTTCCTTCCTTTTGAGGGGAAGTACGTCTATGTTTGGAGAGGGGGTGGTTTCAAACCACCAACGCCACGAGAGGCCTCCCTTGTTCTCCGATTAACCTCACCCCAAGGGGTTCGATTCACCTTCCACTATATCGGCAACCTTCGAGGTGGAAGCCGACACCTTTACAACGAGTTCGGGGCACATATCCACAACTTAATTGGAGGCTCCCAAATACAAGCAAGCTGTCAAAACATCAAAGACAAGCTTATAAGAACCAAATCAAAGCTAAGGTTTCCAAAAAAACACTAGAGCATGGGGGCCCTCAAGTGAATGAGGGGGAAATGCAGATCTCTCTTGGTGAAGCTGTAGATCAAGGCCTCCTCCTTCGATTATACAAAGATCAATGACTTTGGATGGTTGGATGAAGAAATCTTGTTGATTTGGTGGCTCAAATGGGGGTAGTGTTCTTGAGTGGGTCGAGCAGCTGGAGGAAGGGGATAAGGTCCCCTATTTATAAGCAACCCCCCTCCACGAACCATTTTCTGACCGTTGGAGAAGAGTTAGACCGGAGACTCCGGCCTGCACACCGGAGACTCTGATCTACACCGGAGATTTCGGCCTATCTCCGGACCAGTATACTGATTGATCGAGCCCTTTTGTGAGCCAAGTGGGCCGGAGACTCCGGTCCAGCGGGACCGGAGACTTCGGTCTGAGGCTCACACCGAAGACTCCGCAGTAGTCTCCGGACCTTGCTCCGGACCCCCTTACAGACTGTCCCAGCCAAAATCCTGATGCCCCCTCTGGGGATTCCTGCGGAAACTCCGGTCCACACCGGAGACTCCGGTCTGGAATTTCCAGAAACATGCCAAACTTGCAGGAATCTTTCCATAGTGTAAGGGTCCTTTTCACTTATCATTATAACAACCTGCAGATAGTAACATACTATAAAATGATCTACTTGTTGTTAACAAACACCAAAAGTGATTATGACAGTAAATGTCCTTTCAGAAGGGAATGGAATATGCCAACAAGAAGTAGTCAGAGAAGAAAACAAATGAAAGATTCAAATCAATAAAAGCTCGAGATATGCCAATCGTAATAACAACTCAAGCTGAAGCTGAACTAATGCATCACTACATGAGATGTCCGAATGGTTGGGCCTTGGTAAGATAAGTAGGTCGATACCAACTTGATTTGCCCAAATCATGAATCCCACCATATGGACATCTTTGGGCTTCTATTGAATCAAGAAATTGGATTGTACATCTTATTGATTTTGATCCAACATATATGGAAATCGAAGCTATTTGATGGCAAAAAGAAAAGAAAGAAGAGAACATAAGAATAACAAAACTATGTATTTGGTAACTCTCATGTAGTTATGTTTAACCTTGAATGCATTTTATAGATTCGACACCAATAGTCCCTCGGACTCGAAAACAATGAAAATGGCTAATTTCCTCACTAACGAAGAAATTGATTGACCCATCACATCAACCAAATAAACGGAAAATACCATCCAAAGAGTGGAGCGGAATGCCAAAGCATGTGGAACTTGCATACCATTTGTGTTGTTTGTTGTCCAACTCAAGATTATCTGAAAAAATCCAAAAATATTCCTTTAGAAAGATCACCCCCAATCCTCGCCCTTCCATGAATATGAAATCACCGGAGCAACATCGTTCAAGATTCAAGGGCATATGAGGACTGGCCCAGAGAGCATCATAACACGAATAGAAGGGGGACTTAATGATGTGGCAGCCAACAAGAGTCAGTTAGTTGTCAAGATGTCGACATAGTTCTGCTAAATATCCACATGCCTAGCGGAAGGTTTCGGTACAAGCCACTTCGGATCATCTTGTTTCTTTTATGTTCCAACCTTGTGATATAAGAGCATCTCCACTCGTTGGGCGAAGCCAGGCCAAAATCCGGACTTTTTTGGTCGGACAGAGCTTGATTTCGGCCTGGGTACGCCCAATTTTCCACTCGCGTATTCAGACGAGGTCGCATTTGGCTAAAATTTAACAAATTTTGGCAAACTTTGGGCGAACTTTGGGCGAATATAGGCGGTTTTGGGCGAATATAGGCGGTTTTGGGCGAATATGGGAAAACTTTGGGCGAATATGGTCGATACGGACAAACTTTGGGCGAATATGCGCGGTATGGACGAACTATGAGCGAACTTTGGGCGAATATGGGCGATACGTACGACTTTGAGCAAATATGCCCGAATTTTGGGCGAACTTTGAGCGAATCTGGTCTATATGGGTGAAATTTGGGCGAATATGGTCGATACGGACCAACTTTGAGCGAATATGCCCGAATTTTGGGCAAACTTTGAGCGAATCTGGTCTATATGGACAACTTTGGCCGAAATTTGGACGAATATGGGCGATACAGACGAATTTTGGGCGAATATGCCCAAATTTTGGGCGAACTTTGGGCGAATATGGTCTATATGGACGGACTTTGGACGAATATAGTCTATATTGACGAACTTTGGGCGAATATGGACGAACTTTGGGCGAATATGGGCGAACTTTGGATGAATAATGGCGAATATATGCTGACTAGGCGGGTCCACTCGCCGAATCCGCTTCATCCGGCCTTTTCAGGGCGTACCCAGGATCCTGAGTTCGGCCTGGATAGCTCGGACCAAAACACGCCGAAATCCGGACGAAAATAGGTTCTTAGATACACGACTGGGCCAATTTTTGACGTCCGGACTAAAATTCAGCGTCCCAATCGGCCTCCTAGATAGACGAGTGAAGATGCTCATGCATGAGTACCATCCCTCAGACCGGTGGACACCTGGGCTTGCCGGCGCCACCACACTTTTAATATGATCCTTTATAGCAATTTGTCCGAATGGGATATTTTAGACACGTTCGTCTAGGATTCTAAAAGTTTCTGGCTCATGTACTGCCTCCTGTGCAGACTAGTTGAGTTTTTTTCACCCATATATAGCCAAGGTCAATCGGTCCCACACATCTAAAAGATTTTTTCAATAGCGATTGTTAAAAGCAAATCTCCAAAGACACAATAAAAAATTCTGAAAACATTTACATGTGTATATCATAGTTTTCTCTTTCTAGTCCATATATAAAGTTGAATTTCAAAATCGTTCTATGCTAATACCGAATAACCTTGAACTTGAATTTATGTGAACATAGTAGAACACGCCGTGCTATACTGCTATATGTATTCCGCTTTTTTTTCCCCAGGTTTGTAGCTCTCATGAAGATCGCACCGATCGAGCGAGAGTCCACATGCACCTTGTTCATGAATCATTCATGATCTCATCCATCGCGTCTCCCGATATTCCTTGCCGCCTTCGGAGAGGTTTCTTCTCGAAGGCGAGGTGACCCAACCTCCCTAAGTCACACATGCCCCCATCAACCGCCGGAAATTGTCAACACGCGCAACCTTACGAGACCCGTCTCTCTCGCTCGGTAATGCCTCGCCACTTCCTTTCCCCTCCTCTTCATTTGAACCGCTTGCTTCCTTTGACCAGGAGAGACGAGATGGACGAGATCATGAACAAGGTGGGCTCTTACTGGCTCGGGCAGAAGGCCAACAAGGAGATGTCGTCGGCCGGCGACGACCTCGAGGTCTGTTCATGGGACACCATCCCATCTCCCTGGCTCCCTGGCCTGTGTTGCTCTGTTCTGTTTTTTTTTTTCGTTCTCGCAGCGTGTTTCCTTTAATTTTCGATTGGACATACTCCGTAGTAGAATTGTTGCAATCCTTGTGCCGATTATGCGATTTTCTTTGACCGATCGATCGGCGGTGCTGCAGTCGCTGTCGACCAGCGTCGGGGACGGAGCCAAGTGGCTGGTGAACAAGATGAAAGGCAAGATGCAGAAGCCGCTGGCGGAGCTGCTCAGGGAGCACGACCTGCCGGCGGGGCTGTTCCCGCGGGAGGCGACCAACTACGAGTTCGACCCGGAGACGCGGCGGCTGACGGTGCACATCCCGGCCGCCTGCGAGGTCGGCTACAGGGACGGCTCCGAGCTGCGGTTCGACACCACGGTCACCGGCACGCTGGACAAGGGCAGCCTCGCGGCGGTCGAGGGACTCAAGGCCAAGGTGCTCGTCTGGGCCAGGGTCACCGCCGTCAAGGCGGACGCCGCCAAGGTCTACTTCGCCGTGGGCATCAACAAGTCGCGCAGCCGCGAGGCGTACGAGGTCATCAGGGGCGCCATCACCGTCGACAGATTCTAGTCGCGCGCGTACTACGTTGTTCAGATGATCATCATTTTTTCGAAATAATTTGCGTGCTCGTTCTACGTGTGTATATGTCGTTAGCAGCTCTGTCAGAGCAGGTGCTTGTAAACGGGGTTTCTAAATTCAGTTTTGCAGCTTGACAAGCTCACACGGTGATATGTTTTCCTTCTGTGTTCTAAGCTAGACGCGCTGAATTTTGCCCCAATTCAGAGAGGTTTTGAACTCTGGAAATCATGCTAAAATACGAGCAAAAAATTTAAAAAACAAGTAAGTGCACCAGCCGGGAATCGAACCCGGGTCTGTACCGTGGCAGGGTACTATTCTACCACTAGACCACTGGTGCTTTCATGACAACGATCACGTAATTACATTAAATATTAAAGTACAGATTGCATCTAATTTTGTTCACCAAAGAGAGACCGTGAATCGGTTTGTCAACGACTGGTTAACCAATACGAAACTGTGTGTGCAGTGATCGACTTGTACCTCCGTCTTTGGCGAGATCGTGTGGATAAGCAACATGCAGTGAACCTGGGCTATCGCCCCCCAGCAAAAATTATTTTTGTTGAGTACCCTGTAGTCCGGCCGCTCCGGCCGTCCGATGAGCAGTCTCCTGTAATTCCTTTCGTACGGACCATGTCCACACTATCAATTTAATTTCTTGAATCTTGTCCCGATTCTTACAATTTAGAATTGGGAAAAAAGCTAGTTGCCATAATCTAAAACTTATTGGTTAAAGATTGTTAATTCACTATGTTGGCAGGAAGTAACCATGGGAAAGGACAAAACTAAGACAAGACTGTGTAATAAAATAGAGGATGAGTTTCTTGTCAATAGTTTGCTAGTAAACATAGAGAGGGAAATTGCCGAGAAGTACGACTATGAGAATATTTTTCTACACTAGTTAAATGCCCGTGCGTTGCCACGGCCACTTTTTCTTTTTACATCAGATGCCGGTCACATGTCAATATAATACATGTGAACTTTCATGTGTATAAAAATGAAAGATAGCCGCATATGGTGTCCTAAAAGGCATAAAGATTCTGGTTTGTTTGAAGTGGATTCAGATTAAAGGTATACTTTAACTTCATTGGAATATAAAGTTATGACCAACTAATTACCTTTTATAATAATATCCCCAAACGATCTTCAGGACGTTTTCTTTGATTTCATTTGCACGGTATTTGAATAAGTGTACAAAACAATTCATACTCGGCTCCTACCATTTTCCAGGAACAATAATTATCATTACTATGAAAGATTCTATGTACAAAATATTAAAACACATGCAACATAGTGTACTCATCGCACAAACTGGTTCAAACAATTAGTTATCACCCCATGATAGCATAAAACAAAAAACATAATAACCAGCTTGATCCATGTAGATGAATACATCATCATTTTCTGGATGTTATTCCGAGACTAAATGCTTGTACTTATTTCCAGAGAAATTCACCAATCTAAGCTTTTTAGAATACCAGCCACTGATCAACATGGCCGGAAGAATATGTTAAAGAGTACTCCATCGTGAGTACCCGTCACTCCCGCTTCTCTTGGATCATCTCTAGCAGATCCCTTAAAAACACAGCTTTTAAAGCGCATACAAGGACCGCGAAAAACTTGTTTTATAATGACGTTTGAGCTCGGGCAGAAGAGAAACGTCAAATGCAGACCTTAAAACCGAATATTCGCAGCATATTCCTGGAATCGTGTTTTTTCTTCGACTTCATCTTCCTCCTAGCCCGACCACTCGCTCGCTGGCATGCCCGCCTGCCCGCCATGGTCGCACGCTTGCCCTGCTCGCTGCTTGCCCTCTGCGCTTGCCTCGCTCGTTGATGCAACTTGCCCTACGTGCGCTGCTGCTGCCGCCGCTCGCCCGCCCGTCGGCCTGCCATTAATTCCTCAACCTATTAGACAAATAAGTAGCCATCTTTTATTCGGGATGTCATTAATTCCTCAACATCTTGGTAGCTCATACTCTAAAGAGCAGATATAGATTTCCATTACTATCCATCTTTTTGTAAGTTATACAATGTACTGGCCATGATGGAATAAACATACATAATATATGTTACTACTTAGTTCCCAAAGAGGCAAAGATCTAATTAACATCAACAGAAAAGCAATATGTGAGGAATGGTCTATGGGCATACATGCATGGATGATGCGACAACAATCACATTTTACTAATAATTTGAGATTGTATAAATAAAGAATACCTGATTTATCACAACACTGAATCCACTTTTAAAGTCCATTATTTTCTATAGACCCTTCCCCGGTTTTGCTGGGAATTGCATCAATCTTAAAGTATGCCATGTAGGAGCAGTATCAAAAAAATATAAGAGAGTAACCCATTGTTTGAACTAACGTATAGTAAGAGAGAAAAATAGACTCTGGTAGTTGCTGGAAATTGAGAAGTGGGAACGGAAGAAAATGAACACTAAATAGGGGGTTATAATTACATCAGCATTTCAGCAAACAGCCAAAATCATCACTTTCTACCTTGGGACCAATTTTTGAAAAATAAGCATTAAAGTGAAGTGGATTAGCCAAAAGAAGTTTTCTAGTAAAATAAGTGAGGTTTTTATTTTAATTGTCAGACTAATAAAAGTGAAAAATCAAAACACAACAGGTGCAACTAAGGCGTGAAACATAGCTTACTCGAATCATTGACAATCCTCTCGCTCCTAAACAGACTTAAGTTAAGCTATATTCAGTAAAACAATCAAAAATACATGCAGGTCACTCGACGGTTCAATTCTCAAGTGCCATGCTCTTGAAACTACACAAATGTTACTTGCCATTCCTGGTATCTCATTTCACCATTTTCTACATGCAGGTCCGTAGAAAAATTTCTGTTGTCACTGGTTGACTTCGTGTAAAGTTCAGCAGCGGAGAGCAGACAGTTCTATTTCACTAAACTATGGTCTGCCATCCCTGCTATCAGCTCCACATGCATAATAGTCAAGTGCTACTGGAAGGAGAAAAGCAACACACAATCAACATAAGCACGAGTAGTACTATTGATGGAGTTCTCCAACGAGCAGTAAGCATCAAACTCAAAAATCAAACTCAAAAGTCACATGTATTTCTCCTTCTCCGTATATTTTATGGTATGTGCAGTACAATTGTATTTTTTAGTTTATTGTCCTCAACTCTGTATCATGTATGTTGTGTGCAGAACATATATAAACATCTCTACAGTGGACATGACTTGTTTTTTCATAATAGTCATCACATAGGTTGTTAAGAACATACTACATGAAGTCGCAATCAGTATGTTTATCTGCCCTGGTCTCTCCAAGTCAAGAGGCATAGGCCAAGCACCAAGCCATGCTCCTATTACAGCTCCATGAGAAGGCACATAGTACAAGTAAACCAGAACAGTGATGATATGCAATAGCTGAGATGCAAAAACACAAATCTGTTGTAGTATAATGTAAGAACGATGTAGTATAAAAAAGATCTCAATGAATTGAACTCCTCGTAAAACAAAAATATTTAGGAGTTCAGAAATATACATGGAATGAGAGAGCATATTCTGACCTGAGATCTCCATGAGACACCTTGTCTTCGTAAACAAGCATATGCAAGAACCACATATCAAGGTAAGAAATTATCTCAGCCCAATTAAGTACAGAATGCGAGTAATCTTGAGTTTGTAGCTGCTGAATCAGTAATTTGGAAGACAAAATCCTCAAAATCTCATGTAGCGAGCAGTCGAATCCAGTGATTACACCTAAAATATCAAATAGTGAATTGACAGGCCAAACACGATTTAGATCTGAGGCCAAACACAAGTTATAAATTGAAGCAGGATTTTTAGAATAACTTAAGTACTTCTGGGTGATATAAATTATTCCTAGCACAAAGTAGGAGGAAGCTGCATATATGAAACAACCAAAAAGAAAACCAACATTGTCATTTCCTTGTACAATTATCTTCTAGTGATACTACAACTGGAGCGCAGCTCCATTGCCGCATCCGTCCATAAGAACCAAGATAAATGAATAATAGGATATGAATTGATGAAACAATTATTGTTCTTCCTATCATTTCAACAAATGAAAAGATAAGTCATATTCACCTTTCACAACATGTCTAGTCGGATTTTATTCATGAAAATGTTACCAATCCAGTTATTAAAAAAGTGAAGTACCCATGGAGAGGTACCGATTCCATAATATTCAACTGAAATAAAATAACCTGAACTTCCTAATAAACATGATGTAAATTTATATCAAAGTTCTGTATATATAATAACAGAATATCTAATTTGGAAACACATATATGTAGGAATGACTAATTCTTCCGACTATCATCCATGATTCCATGTTCTCATACTTCCTCTTTTTTACAGGAAAATAGTTGGAGAGAGACCCACTGAAATTATACTAAAAGGAAAAAACAAGTATGTACACAAGAGTGGGCATGAGATCCCAAGATAAATGAAAACAAAACGGGAATTGAAATAACAAAGGTTAATAATTAAATGTTTTGCATAAGCTAGCGCCAAGTCGCTCTCCACATACTATGTTAAATAAAAAGACACTTGAAAATGTTCCTCGCTGCAAACATGGATGAGAGCTAACCTCAGAGATGGAGCTTCTTAAAAGGAGTGTATGCCTGCCCATGTCACCATGAATGAGCTTCCACCTAAGAAAATTTGTAGCTCTGATCATGGTATTATGATAGTGGCTCCGAGTGTTCAAAATGGAAAACAAATGACCAGAACAGTATCCAGCAGCTTGTTCAGTCCAGCTCCCGCACCTCCATGAACAAGTTCCTGCCTAGTCCAACATATGCATGTCTGAAAAACATTCAGAACACAGTGCAGTGTTAGATCACTAACCAAAAAAACCAGTAGGAAAATGAAGTTGCACATTGTTCAGAAGTTAAGAACACTGAGCAAGTGAACATGCATTGACAGAGTCGCTTGCCATTGGATGCATGGAAGACTTCGGAACTTGTTCTAGCCAATGGACTCTGAACCACACTGGTTGGGAACTGCTGCTGGCGGACCTTAGTGGAGGCCAAAAGGGGCCGTCGCCCCCCAGCCCAGGCAAAATTTGACTACTGTTCATAGGTATTTGGCCCATTTATCAATAGAAAATCAGCCTGAAGCCTATATTTCGCCCCCAGCCCATTTTGCCCCCCCCCCCCCCCCACCCACCCAAAGATGTTGGCCCAAGGTCCGCCAATGGCTGCTGGTGCCCGTGCAGAACGCTGGTGATTAAGAGGTGTCTTGCACCATAATAAGAAGAAATATGTGGTATCCCTTTTCTCCAAAGACCTGTGCAGCCCCCACAAAAAATAAAATAAGTAATCCTTGCAGAATATGGGATGCATGTTTCCTAAACAAAGATCCACAGAAAAACAGAAACCTACCAAGAAAGCAACGTTTTCTCATGGCTTAAGATTGTAAATCGTTAGTTTTCACAAAATAAGGACTTCAAACAGAATAAGGTCATAGTAGAACATGTTGTGATAGTGTACAATGTTAACTGAAATCTTCGCATCCACCAAAACCTAAGCATGAGCATCCAAACTGAAGAAGAAAATTGTCCAGCAACTATATAACGAACACAAAATGTCATTATTTCATAGGAAATAGTATGAAGTTGTCATGGATGATGGATCTAGAAAGTACAAACAACTACACCTGGACAGATCACCAGAAAGAAGCATTGAGCAAGCACAAGAAGACACACCATAAATTTAAGTTGTTACGTCTATACCAGATTGTGCGGCGTGAGGATCCAGATTATGCCGAAGGTGCACCCACCGCTAGACATGGATCGCCGGAGATTTGGCCGCCTGGTGGCCGTGGCCTCGAAGGAAATACGTCCTGCTGTGCCTATCACCGAGGGGCGAGGGCTGTTGAGCATGGTGATACGCCATGTAGCCCACTGGTGCTGAAGATTTGACTAATTATAATTTATGATTAGCAAATGGCAAAAAAAATCAGCAGCTCATGATATTCTACAGCCCAACTATTTACTGTCAGGCTCCGTCACCAACTCATTTTGCTAGGCCATAGCCTTGAATATCTAAGAATTTGCGCATGCATCAAATTTACTACTGCGGTCATAATAAAACTCTAAAGCTAAGCTATGTCATGATTTATTGCCATGATTTACAGCAGCGAACGTGAATGAGCAAATCAAAAGGGGAATCAAATTGATTTTCTATGTACTTAGCATCGTATATTTGCAACTAAAGAGAGAACCACCAAGCAGCGGTGCATCAATCTTTCTCAAGAGCAACAAATGCAGTCACATTTGTCATCCATACTATAGAAAAAAAAATGTGACCGGACCCCCTCACCTGTGATGCTTCCTATGCTCTGGTGAAGCCAATGGTACCATCGGCCATGCGCAGGCGGGATCGACGGCGGCCGCGACGTGACTTGGTCGGAGGCTGCTCTGGAGATTCGGACGAAGCGCCTGAACCTTACCCGCCGTCGCCCTGTTGCACCGCCGAGGACCAGCCCGGATGGTACCCCGTTGCTCCGCCGAGGACAAGGCCCTTCGCCGCGCCTCAGTTTCGCCCAGGAATTCTTCCGGTCGCCGCACCCTTGCTGCTTCCAAGATTCTTCCAGAGAATAAGGGGAGGCCCAAGATCAGAACGGATAGCGCGCCTTGGCTCCGCCCAGGAGCAGGCCGGACGCGGCAGCAAATAGCTAATCGGCGGCGTGCGATGGGGGAAGAGGCGCGTAGGAAGCTAGGTGGTGAGGCGGCGAAGAACGGATTGGCGGCGTGATTTCAGGCGAGAATGGAATCGTGGGTTAGAGGTTCTATCGGGGCAGCCAAGCGCTCGTGGCAACCAACAATTCCAGGTGGGTTTGTTGGGCTTGGGACGGCTTGGCCCATGTGCATGCTCGCGGGGCGAGGGCGAAAGGAAGGCGAAGTCGGACGATACCACGAGCGAAATGCTACTCTGGCTGAAAACGGAACACTTGTTCTTTTTAAGTAGTAGAAGATTTCACCGGCGCAAAGAGGCGAAGAGCTGATCTGTAATGATGAGTGAAAATCCATGGTTAAGTAGTAGATGGCAGTTGTGGTAGATGGTTTCTTTTGTTTTAGGCTACCTTATGCATATATTGATCTTAATTGTATTTTATAGACGAGATCAATATCAATATATGAGTTTTTGATAAATACTAGAAATTCTACCTAATTACTTTGATTTGATTTGCATACAAAAACAAATTTACATGTCATTTTGTAGCTTCGCCCTCCCACGGATTCTTTGCAAGGTCCGTCACTGTGTACGATAGCTTCACCGGTTATAAATAATAGTAGAACAACAAAGCGAGAAATGTTTAGCATCCGAAAGTAAGTGATAACAAGTAATCCCCGCATACCACTTACTACTAATGTTAGAAGGGAAAGAACAAAACTAGCAAAGAAGAGTTCTAGACGGTAAAACCAACAAGCCAAAACACACACTTAACAACCAAAAGCCTCGAAAAATGCATTTAGCTCTCGAGTTCCATGTGTCCCTTAATTTTGAAAAATTAAACATGATATATTGAAGTTTTAGAAAAATATGAAAAATACATGTACATATATAGGTAATGATGTAAACTTCGAGCGTGCAAAGTCTTAATCTCAAATACTGTCATATTATGGGACACATAAAAAAGACAAAACCTAGAAAGATTTGAATATGCAATGTTCATACACCCAAATTTAAATTTTATATTTTTTCTATATGGTAGAATAAAATGTATTATGGATTGAGACTTTGCACACTTAAAGTATATATCGTTACATGTATAGTATATTTTTAAAAGAAAATTTTCAAACTTTGAAAATAAGCTTTCTAAATGTTCAAAATAAATGTCTCTAGTGATCTTGAGAGCCAAATTTACGCTCTCGCCTCCCCTATATACACAAACATAATTACAAGTCAACATATTTCACCTCTTCGATATTCGTTCCCTCATGTTTTATTGAAGTTTCTTCCAAATCTATCTCTTCATCATCAATTATGTGGATTATCTTCATCAACATTAACATCACCAGCACCATCACCGATCTGTAACACTCAACAAATGAAAAGATGTAGTAGGAACCACCACAACATCATCTAGTGCATTTTTATGTAAAATCTCAACACCAATTCATTGGGCATCGTGTTCACGAGACATCAAAACTTGCCCCATATTTGATGAAGACAGAATCATAAGAGTATGTCTAACAACTGCCGCAAAATGCGACAGAAGCCCAAATAACTACCAAATGCGGCAGCGCGGAGCAAAAAATGCCTCCAACAGATGCCGCATTTTCTCAGCGATATTGCCCCCTCTTGCTGCATATTTGCGACAGCGGACACACTACCGCATTTCTGCTTTGCACACGCGCACGGACCCAACTGCTATGAGAAACTTCCTTTTTTTGCTTAAAATGGGACAACTAGTAAAGTGTCAACCGTTTTGGGCATAATTGCAAATCAGCTGTCACATCTCACATTTTCGCTGTCGTATTTTGCAACAACTGTTAATGATGCTCTAAGGTACTAGATCAACAAGAGATTATAAGTTTCTCTCATAACTAGTCTATTTTTTAACTTCCAGATTGTCCAGCAAATTGACGCCCAACCAGTGATTTGCACCTATATGCTAACAGACAGATATTGAGGGCTCACACGAAAAACCGGGAAAAGAATACCAATTTATTTTCCAACCACACTCCAAACATACTTCGCAATTGAGCATTCAAAAAAAAAGATTGCTTCTTCCTTATCGCAAAAATGGTATTTCCCACCAATGTCCTTGTGTTCATGTTGTCCTTAATTATAATTGCATTGTGGCAAATAAAAGGATTTACGCATGGCTCAATGCATGTGGTACACAGATACTAATTTAGAACAAATAACTCCCTTCGGTACCGAGAGGCGGAAAATATGATCACCAACAAAAACCCACGACCCTTAAATCCATTAAGCTAGCGTTCCACAATATTATTCACCTAAAGGTGTTCACCTTCACACTTGATCTCCGGAAAACCAAAACCACATACCGGGCTAAAACTAGCTAAAACTGCCCGTCCAACATCGTTTCAGATTCTTGATGCCTTCTCCCTGACACACGTGTAAAGTTGTAATAAAGCTCCTCAACTAAATCTTGTTTGCACTACGAGGTCCCTCACATTTTGCATTACACTCCTTACACTTTCGTCTCCTCTTTGCAAAGACTAGCTGGAACAAAGAAAATGTCGTGAACATTGATTTCAGCCATGTTTCTTTGCATTTCCTTTTCTTCCACCAAGAATAAGGCGGAAAGGAATAAATAAACCCACGTTTTTTTTAGAGTAATAGTGAAGTGACGCCGCGTCAGGTTTATCAACTCCTAGTGTGCACCAGATAAAGTTCTAACTATTTTCTAAATGAATATTGTAAATTGTGAGCAATGGTGAGATGGCTTCTTCGGGATGGTATCCTTGACCCAATAATTTCAAGCGACGTTGTAGAGTAGAGCGATGGTCTACTTCACCTTCATTTTGTCTACATTTTGTGTTATGGGAGAAAAGGGGCAGCGTTATGAGCATGGACATGCAGACCGCGGCGCCGTTAACACCGCCAACAATGGATATGAACTCGTACTAGGGGTGGGGGCAAGGACACTAGGCGTTGACCGATTGTTACTAGGCTTCTGCCCCTCATCCCTCTATGGGTGACTATCCTACCAAAAAATTATGTAAAAAGTCTAAAATACCAAATTTAATCAAATATTAGGTTAGACTTATATTACCCCCTCTTCTAGTAGTAGTAGATGTACTATAAAAAAAACTTTAAGTTAAGAGTAGGCCCACTAGTGGCGTAGGAGTGAAACACCAAGTAAGAATTATATTTCAAGACCATGATATATTGTCTACCTATGTTGTAATGTATTGCATACATGTTTTGTACCTATAGGTGACCACGTCTCTGTATCTCTTCAAGAAGATACACAACAACAAAGCCTTCACCTTGACACATAGCTGGATGAAGATCCACATGTGTCCCAAGTGAAAAGAGCTTGTTGCTTCACTCAAACTCCAAGCCAACAATGAAAATGTGATACGTCGAAAACGTATCTATAATTTTTGATGATCAATGCTTGTTTTGTATCAACTATCTTATGTTTTGTTTTTTTACTTTAAGGCATTTTTATACATTTTCTGGAACTAACCTACTAACAAGATGGCACAGTATCAGTTCATGTTTTCTGCTGTTTTTGGTTTCAGAAAAGTTAGTAAAGAAATATTTTTGAAATTGGACGAAACAAAAGCCAAAGTTCCTATTTTGCATGACACAACATGGAGCCCAAAGCAGAGACGGAGGAGGGCACCGAGGTGGACACACCACCTGGTGGCGCGAGCCCCCTGGCCGCGCCACCGTATGGTATGGCCCCCTAGGGCCTCCACCGACCTTGCCCCTTCGCCTATATATCCCCCCCGAGGCAAAAACCCTAAGTACCAGATCAGAAATCCACGAAAAGTTCTGCAGCACCACCGCCACCGAAGACGAGATTCGGGGGACAGAAGTCTCTGTTCTGGCACCCTGTCGGGATGGAGAATTTCCCCCCGAGCCATCTCCATCAACTCCACCACCATCTCCATCGTCGTTTCTGACTCCCATGATGAGGAGGGAGTAGTTCTCCCTCGAGGCTAAGGGCTCTACCGGTAGCTATGTGTTCATCTCTCTCTCTTTATGTGTGTGATCTTATTGTGATCATGAGCTTTGTAATCTAGTTGAATAAGTAGATCTACTCTGCTACTCAAGTGCTTTAATGTTTATCCCCACGTGTGTGAAGTTGATAGTGTGCACACCGTGTGGCACTTAGGCTAAAGGTTACATAAATACTTATCATGAGTATAATTTGAGTTAGATGTCTCTATGAGATTGTGGTGTTTGTTGGAACCATCTAGTGCTCAAGGTGACAGTGTCGGGTTATCTAGATGGGGAATGCGAACTTTGGGGTGTGCTGTTATAGCCCTACACCGTCCAAACGGAGAGTAGTTCATGATAGCATAGTGAAGAGAATATATTATATGTTTATTAAGAGTGTCCACTAGTGAAATTATGATCCCTAGGCCTTGTTTCTAAGCATTGAAACACCGTTTACAATCAGTCCTGCTACATGTTTGCTTGCTGCCATTTTTATTTCATATTGCAATTACTACTTATAATCATTCATATTACTTGTATTTCACTATCTCTTCACCGAACTAGTGCACTTATACACCTGACAAGTATATTGGGTGTGTTGGGGACACAAGAGACTTCTTGTATCTTGATTGCTGGGTTGCTTGATAGGGATACCTTTGACCTCTTACTCCCTGAGTTCGATAAACCTTTGGTGATCCACTTAAGGGAAACTTGCTGCTGTTCTACAAACCTCTGCACTTGGAGGTTCAACATTGTCTACAAGAATAGAGGCATGCGTAGACATCAAGCTCTTTTTTGGCGCCATTGCCGGGGAGGTAAGGTAAAAGGTACTCACATCCTCTGGCTACTAAACTATCTTCTAGTGCTCTTGCTGGTGTGTGAGTGCTCGAAGTTATTTCATTTAGATTCTGCAATTATATCTTTTTGTTTCTTGTTTTTATTTTCACTAGTTAGGCTTAATGGAAAACAAAAAAAAATTAGAGAGCTTTATAGTATTTATCTTGAGTTAGGACATGAAGTGTTTGAAGAGAAAATTTAAAAACCTATGGAACTTTATTTGCATGCTAATAGCAATGTTATTAGTATGAATTAAAAACCTATGGAACTTTATTTGCATACTAAAACCTATGGAACTTTATTTGAACACCATTATTGCTAATGCTATGGAAAAGTCTAAGCTTGGGGAAGCTAGTTTTTATGATCTTTTTAGTTCCCCAACTTTAGAGGAGAAAATTTGCTATGATAATACTATACCTCCAATGTATGATGATTACAATGATGAATATGATATTTTCAGTCCACCTACTATTGAGGAGAAAATTAATTATGATTACAATATGCCTCCTATATTTTATGACTATGGTGATGAGAATAATAATGATAGCTATTTTGTTGAATTTGCTCCCACTACAATTAATAAGAATTACTATGCTTATGTGGAGAGTAATAATTATTATATGCATGTGGCTCATGATAAAAATGTTTTATATGATATTTATATTGTTAATTTTATTCATGATGCTACTGAAAGTTATTATGAGAGAGGGAAACATGGTTTTATGCATCTCAATAATATTAAGTTTCCCCTCTTTATGTTGAAAGTTTTGAAGTTGCACTTGTTTTGCTTTTCTATGCTTATTGCTTTGTGCTTTCATGACTTGTTTCTTTACAAGATTATTTTTCATAAGAAGTGGGTGAGACTTAAATTTGTTTTATATTTGCTTCTTTATGCTCTCTTTCACTTCAATTCATATTTCTTATGTGAGCATCATCGATATTATCATGCCTATCTTAATGGCTATAAAGAAAGAGCTTTTGGGAGATAACCCATTATATTTTTGCTTTTAGTTTATTTTTGTTTTGTTGAGACTTGGAAGTTATTGCCTCTGTAATAACCTCTCCTTATCATTTTTGTGTGTTTTTTTGCCAAGAATAACCTCTAATGAGAGGGAAGTAAGTTTGGGGAAGTTGCTGTTCCGAAACAGATTTTTGTGCTTCGTTGTAAGAAATTGTGAAAAATCCCAGAATATTGTGCTGAGCTGTAATTTTTTGTGTGCATGCCCCTTGTATTTAACAAACTTTCGTTAGTTTTGCACTTTTCGATTTGATCAACAGAAGATTTCCTAAAAAATCGGTATTTACCTGATGATCTGTTTTGACAGATTTCTGCCATTATTTGCATTTGCCTCTTAATCGGTTTCTTTTTTTTGTTCTTTTGATCACTTGAGCTTTTAAAAGAAGTTGATACAGTAGCTTATGTTTTAATGGGTGATTTATTTGAGTTGAAACTGAACCCAAAGGCTTATTATCTTGAATACACTAATGTTGCTAATGAAGATTGTGTAAAGTTTTGTATGAAGGAAGTTTTCAAGTGTAGGGAGAGAATGATGTGATGAGATGAAGTATGGACAAAAAAGCTCAAGCTTGGGGATGCCACCTATGTCACCCTAAGAAATATTCAAGAGTTACAAGCGTCAAAGCTTGGGGATGCCCAAGGCATCCCCATCTTCATCAACAAAAACCTTAGGTTTTCTT
Source organism: Avena sativa (assembly GCA_916181665.1). Lineage (NCBI taxonomy): Eukaryota > Viridiplantae > Streptophyta > Magnoliopsida > Poales > Poaceae > Avena > Avena sativa. The sequence continues at coordinate 9,315,445 of OV702297.1, read as the reverse complement.
TCAAGACACTTTATTTTTGCTTCATGCACTATATGTTGTTCTTGGAGCGTCTTTGTTTTTGTTTTTAGTTTTTTTTGTTTGCTGCAATAAGTTGGTCAGACCCCAACACACCTATTTTGGAGAAGTCACGCCCAGTTCTTCATTGTCTAGAACACTCTAGTTTTCCCTCAGTAAGAAACCGAGGTTATCGAACCAGTAGGAGAAAGGAAACGTCACACAGGTGTTGCAAGCAACATGGAGACCTGCACAACACAAATTCAAGACTTTGCCCCAACGAATCAGTGAGGTTGCCAAGCTCACCGGTTTGTTGTAACAAAGGATTAAACGTATGGTGTGGAAGTAATGGTTTGCAGCAAGTAAACAAGTAATAGTGGAAGATGTATCAATGGTAAAGATTGGACCGGGGTCCATAGTTCACTAGAGGTGCTCTCCTTAGATAAACAATATGGCATGAAGGGTAAACAAATTACAGCAGGTCAATTGACAGGAACTGAGCAAGGCATAATAATGCAATTACTAGTCAGAAAGATCCTATGAGATTCAATTGGGCAATACAACAAGATACATAGACCGCCATCCAACTGCATCTATGACTAGAAGTCCACCTTCAGGTTATCATCTGAACCCCCTCCAGTATTAAGTTGCAAGCAATAGACAACTGCTTTAAGCAAAGTGTGTAAGGTAAATAGTCCACATGTTCCATGAACAAGAGACCGTTGTTTTCTCCCTAGTAGCAACAACACATCTACAACCGAAGAGATTATTGTCACTTCCCTTGGAAACTAGAGGCATGAACCCACTATCGAGCATAAATACCCCCTCTTGGAGTCACTAGCAACTACTTGGCCAAGATAGCTACTAACAACGGAGAGCATGCAAGATCACAAACAACACATACATGATAGAATCATAAAGACAAAACCATTAATCAAACCAACATAATAATCTCAATATCCATCGGATCCCCGCAAACACAACATGCATGATTACAAATAGATTAGATCTTGATCATGAACGGAGCTCACAAGATCTATACATGAAAGCACAAAGGAGGAGATACAACCATCTAGCTACTACATGGACCCATAGTCCAAGGTGGAACTACTCACGCATCATACCGGAGAGAAGGCCTCCAGGATGATCTCCCCTCCGACAGGGTGCCGGAAAGAACTTTAGATCCACCCCGATCTAGGGATGACGGTGATAGCGGCTACAGACGGTTTCGTGGATATTTGATTGGGTGCTCAAGGTTTCTGCATCGGGGGCTTCTTATAGGCGAAGGGGGAGGCCAAGGAGGCGGCCAGGGTAGCCAAACCCTAGCCAGGCGCGGGGCAGGGCCCACCCATGCCTAGGGTGGGTCTATCCCTCCTGGATGGCCCCTCTGGCTCCCCTCTAGACTTCTTGTTCCTCACAGAAAGTAATTGACTTTGACTTTTGTCTCGTCCAATTCCGAGAATATTTCTTTACTAACTTTTCTGAAACCAAAAACAGCAAAAAACAGGCATCTGGCACTGTTGCAACTTGTTAGTAGGTTAGTACCAGAAAACATGTAAAAAGCACCTCAAATCGTGGACAAGTAAAGCAAAGTAGATACTAAACAAGAATGGAGCATCAAAAATTATAGATACGTTTCCAACATATCAACATCCCCAAGCTTAACTCCTGCTCGTCCTCGAGTAGGTAAGTGATACACAAAATAATTTTTGAGGTGACATGCACCCTCACAATAAAGATCCAACCATTTGCAAGCATTGAAAGGTGGGATCAAAGAAATCTAAACATGTGCATGAAAGATGGAGTTCTAACAATAGGACATAGTAACTATGCATGCAACATGGCAAACTACAAACAAAGATCATGAATAACATGCATTGAAAAACATTTGTTTGTTTCACATACAGAAAACATAGCATAGTGGCAATCATCTTGTCCCTCATAGAGTAGCAATAGATTCATAGGAAACCTGCAAAGTTCACAATGGTGACTACAAACAAATAGCATAAGAACAAGTAATAACACAATATGCATCAATTAATAAGCTTTGGAACACTACACACAGAATGACAACTATGCTCTTTTAATGGTGCCTAAAGGTAGAAGGTGGAGACTCAATAGTGGTGGAAGAAAGGCCTTTTTGTAAAGGAAGCAGGGATTACAAGTTTCAAAAAGAGCTTCCAAAAATTATGGTACTTGTTAGCTTTCAGCCCTCATTGCCCCTATCATAAGCATCTTGAAGTGGTTAAGGTTAAAGTGGCAAAGCTGGAGTATATGCTTGACGAAGTATAAGTTGGCAATCTCAAGTCCCTTGAATACGAGGGCCACACCTCATGCATACTCAACTTTGGGTCTAGGTAAGTTCTTGTCATTGTAAGTATTTGCATATCATTGAGAAACGCCAATGGGGTACCCCTTGCACATGGTACAGGAGCTTTTCCATAACCAAAATGACAAGGCAAGCAGACAATGAGCACCTCAATAATCTTTTTATTTACCATATGCATAGATTTTTATTGAAGATGCTTCATAGATAACTCACTATGGTGATGCTGTAAGTTTCCACCATGATCAGGCATGGCTTAGGCTAGCGGCCCAGGCGTTTCTCTAACACAGAATACAAACTCCATGGACTTACAAGTTCTCTCTTTATTTCACACCAGTGACATTCATAGACAAAATAACATGATATCAACTGAGTACAGAGTACAAGTGCAATGTTGAAAACGTTCCCCATGACAACACAGTTCTGCTACTTCCAACTTATAAGTGCAAGCATATACAACAAAGTTGTCACAATTGTTCAAGTTTATTAGGGGCAAAGAATAAAGTGTGCCATCAAGTTCGTGAGGTCTTTAATCACTAAGTTTTCACATAACAAAATAGTTTTTAATTGGAAGATAGTTGAAAACAAGAATATACTTGGAGTTGTGTAACACATCATGCATAGGAGTTTATAGTGGACACTTTGAAATAACTTGGTTTCTTGGGAGTTGGAGGCATGATTAGAATTTACTCATACAAGTGGAGGCTAGCAAAAGACTGGGAGCAACAACCTAAGAGAGCAATAATGGCCATAATCATGCAATGCAACAAAGCATACTAATCAAAGCAAAGAGTGGTACTACAAGTCAAGGACTAAATGATCATAGAGTCTAATGGTGACTTGTCATATTCATAACATGATGTAAGCATGTGCCAAGTCAACCCAAGCAAAGCATCAAAGGAGAATACCACAATACTATGCTTTTGCATGCTAAAACAACGCACAATTTCTTCAAGGCACACTAAGCAATCCCAATTGTTTGGAACAAGACATTCTACAGAAATAATCACTAAGCATAATGCTAAAACAATACATAGCATGTCATGCTAAAGTCTAAGTCACAGTCAATGCAAGCTCCTCTTGCACTTCAAGCAAGAACTTACTACTCCTTTCCAACACCAAGCAAACTTATTTGCAAAACAACACAACAAGAACGGGGGTACAAACTACTTTAGCAAACTAAACAACCTAAGCAAAGCAAACGAAAACTAAGACGCTCTAAGAACAACACAACTGTGCATGAAACAATAAAAACGAAGTGTCTAGACATACCTGAGCTTTTTATTGATGAAGAAGGGGATGCCTTGGGCATCCCCAAGCTTTGACGCTTATACCTCTTGGATATTTCTTGGGGTGACACCATGGTGACATACCCAAGCTTGAGCTTTTGTCCATTTTTCATCGCATTGCATCATTCTTTCTCTACACCTGAAATTTTTCCTTCATACAAAACTTCAGACAATCTTCATTAGCAACATTAGCGTATTCAAAGGATATTAGACCTCTAGTAAAGCTTTGGAACAACAAGGCTTTTCACTAAAAACACAAGCTACTGTAGTAACTCCTTTAAAAATCTCAATTCACCTAAAGAGAAGTCAAAAAGGAATCAATAAGAAGCAAATGCAAATAATGACAGAAATCTATCAAAACAGACCAGCAGTAAGAAACCGATTTTTTTGAACATCTTTTGTTGCTCAAATTAAAAAGTTTTTAACTAACGAAAGTTATCTAACATACTGGGGGATTTATTCATAAATGTTGAGCTCAATCTGAGTTACAGAGCCTTCTCACGATTTTTTTTGGTGGAGGACAGAAATCTGTTTCGGATAGCAACTCCCCAAATCTTACTTCTCTCTCATTAGAGTTCATTCTTGGCATAAAAAGCAAACAAAAAGGATAAGGAGAGGTCATTACTGAAGTAATAACTTACAAGACTCAAGTAAACTCTTGGATTATCTCCCAACAAGTACTTTTCTTTAACGCCTTTAAGTTAGGCACAAGAAGCAAGAAGAATCAAGTATTTTCAAATAAAGAAGCAGCCTTCTTGTTCCTTCCTTTCTTACCATTCTTCTTTTCCTTAGGGAAAATATGATTGCTTACCGGAGGAGCAAAATGCATGATGCCTTTTCCCACATCTATTACTGCCCCAAGGTGTTTCAGTAGAGATCTTCCAAGTGTGATATGTCCCTTGCCTACACATTCAATAACAAGATAATCAGTAGTCACCAGTTTCCTGAGATTTTTGTAAACACACCTTCAGCTATTCCAATGGGTAATATAGTGGCACTATTGGTAAGAGAGATTTTCTCTCCTCCTTCAATAAGCCCCCAAAGACTCAAGGAATCAAAAATATCTTTAGGCATGATACAAAATTCAGACATGATATCACAGCGAGCATCAAAAAGTGTAGTGTTTATTGAGACTTTGATTGTGGGAAACCACTTTGAAGGCTCAGAATTTATGGGAACACAATCATGGTAAGCCCTAAGTGTGTGATAGCAACTATTCATAGCAGAAATCCCGATCTCAAGAGTGTTCAACCTAGCAAAAATATTTGTAAAAGAGGAATCAGATTTGCCAGGTGTACCATAGATCATGATTAATTTCCTTATGGCATCAAAAGCTTCATCCTCAGTACATAGCAAAAAATATTTCTCGGCCACAACATCCAAAGCATATCTATAACGAAGAGCAATACCGCAGTAGAAACTATCAATAACCAAGCTGAGGCTTAGCTCAGGCTCGGTTTAAGCAGAGATTCTAGACCAAGCTTCCTTAAAACTTTCTTCACTTTTTTGCTTTAAAGTGGAGATTTCTACCATAGGGGAAACAGAGGTTGATCCAAAACCAGACATGGTAGCAACTAGAGCAGGAACTAAATCTTTTGGGTTTTTGAATAAAGAAAGCAAACCAAACTAGACTAATTTTTTTGTTTTTTTTGGAAAGAGGGAAACAAAACCAAGCAAAAGAAATAAAGCAAACTAAAAACAAAGTAAATAGAAAGGAAGTGAAAGACTCCCCTAGTGAAGACGTCCTTAGCCTCCTCGGCAACAGCGCCAGAAAAGCTTGATGCAGCGCTGGGTTGGTGTAGGACGCTTCATTGGGAACCCCAAGAGCAAGGTGTGAAGCAGCACAGCAGCAAGTTTTCCCTCAGTAAGAAACCAAGGTTATCAAACCAGTAGGAGGAAGGAAACGTCACACAGGTGTTGCAAGCAACATGGAGACCTACACAACACAAACTCAAGACTTTGCCCCAACGAATCAGTGAGGTTGTCAAGCTCACCGGTTTGCTGTAACAAAGGATTAAACGTATGGTGTGGAAGGTAATGGTTTGCAGCAAGTAAACAAGTAATAGTGGAAGATGTATCAATGGTAAAGATTGGACCGGGGTCCATAGTTCACTAGAGGTGCTCTCCTTAGATAAACAACATGGCATGAAGGGTAAACAAATTACAGCACGGCAATTGACAGGAACTGAGCAAGGCATAACAATGCAATTACTAGTCAGAAAGATCCTATGAGATTCGATTGGGCAATACAACAAGATACATAGACCGCCATCCAACTGCATCTATGACTAGAAGTCCACCTTCAGGTTATAATCCGAACCCCCTCCAGTATTAAGTTGCAAGCAACAGATAACTGCTTTAAAAAAAGTGTGTAAGGTAAACAGTCCACATGTTCCATGAACAAGAGACTGTTGTTTTCTCCCTAGTAGCAACAACACATCTACAACCGAAGAGATTATTATCACTTCCCTTGGAAACTAGAGGCATGAACCCACTATCGAGCATAAATACCCCCTCTTGGAGTCACTAACAACTACTTGGCCAAGATAGCTACTAACAACGGAGAGCATGCAAGATCACAAACAACACAGACATGATAGAATCATAAAGACAAAACCATTAATCAATCCAACATAATAATCTCAATATCCATCGGATCCCCGCAAACACAACATGTATGATTACAAATAGATTAGATCTTGATCATGAACGGAGCTCACAAGATCTATACATGAAAGCACAAAGGAGGAGATACAACCATCTAGCTACTACATGGACCCATAGTCCAAGGTGGAACTACTCACGCATCATACCGGAGAGAAGGCCTCCGGGATGATCTCCCCTCCGGCAGGGTGCCAGGAAGAACTTCAGATCCCCCCCCGATATAGGGATGATGGTGGAGGCGGCTACAGATGGTTTCGTGGATATTTGATTGGGTGCTCAGGGTTTCTGCATCAGGAGCTTCTTATAGGCCAATAGGGAGGCCGAAGAGGTGGCCAGGGTAGCCAAACCCTAGCCAGGCGCAGGTCAGGGCCCACCCACGCCTAGGGTGGGTCTATCCCTCCTGACTGGCCCCTCCGGCTCCCCTCTAGACTTCTTGTTCCCTACGGAAAGTAATTGACTTTGACGTTTGTCCCGTGCAATTACAAGAATATTTCTTTACTAACTTTTCTGAAACCAAAAACAGCAAAAAACAGGCATCTGACACTGTTGCAACTTGTTAGTAGGTTAGTACCAGAAAACATGTAAAAAGCACCTCAAAGCATGGACAAGTAAAGCAAAGTAGATACTAAAGAAGCATGGAGCATCAAAAATTATAGATACGTTTCCAACGTATGAACCAGTCACCTTAGCCTCTATGATCATTTATTTTTTGACTTGTGATATCACTTTATGCTTTAATTAATAATGTTTTATCACTTTGCATGATTATGTCCATTATTGCTCTATTAGTTGGTCGCTCCCAGTCTTTTGCTAGCCTCCACCTGTACTGAGTATGAGCTCTACTCGTGCATCCAACTCCCAACAAACCAAGTTATTCTAAAGAGTCCACTATAAACTCCTATGCATGATGTGTTACACTATTCCAAGTATATTCATGTTTTTATCTATCTTCCAAATTAAACTTTTGTTATGTGAAAAATAGTGATTAAAGCTCTCGCGTACTTGATGGCACATTTTATTTTCTTGCACTTAATAAACTTGAACCATTGTGACCATATATGTTTCTTATATGCTTGCAAGTTATAAGGTGGGAGTTAGCAGAACCATGCTGTCATGGGGAACACTTTCAACACTTGTACATATCTATTCAGTTGATATCATATTCTTTTGTTTATGGATGTCGGCGGTGTAAAATAAAAGGGGAACTTGTAAGTCCATGGAGTTTTGTATATGTGATGGATAAACGCCTAGGAGTCTAGCCTAAGCCATGCCTAATCATGGTGGAAACTTGCAACATAACCATAGTGAGCAATCTATGAAGCATCTTCAGAAAAAAAAGAAAAAAAAGGAAAAACCATGCTCATGGTAAATAAAAAGATCACTGAGATGCCCATTGTCTATTTCCTTATCATTTTGATATGGGATAGCTCCTATGTCATGGGGCAAGGGGTACCCCGTTGGCGGTTCTCTATGATACATATATACTTACAATGACAAGAACTTGCTTGTGAATAAAGTTGAGTAGCATGAGGAACGGCCCTCGTACTCAAGGGACATGAGATTTTCAACTTATGATTTGTCAATCATATAAATCATATTTGTCTCACTTTAACCTTAATCACTTCAAGATGCTTATGATAGGGGCAATGAGAGCTCAGAGCTAGTAAGTACCATAATTTTTAGAAGCTCTTTATGAAACTTGAAATCCCTACTTCCCTCTGCGAAGGGCCTTTCTTTTTTACTTTTGTGTTGAGTCTCCATCTTCTATCTTTATGCACCAATTAAGAGAGCATCGTTGTCATTCTTAGTTGAATGTGCATTTTCCCAAAACTTGTTGATTGATTCATAATTATGGTATTGCTTGTTCTTAAATTATTTGTATCTAGTCACCCTTATGAACTTTGAAGGTGTCCGATGCATTTATCTTTTGCTATTCCATGAAGGACAAGCTGAATACCACTCTTGCTGTGTTTTCTATATATGAAACAAATAAATGTCTTTCAAAGCATTATTCATGATCTTTTGTTTATGTTGTCTTTCATGTTGCAACATAGTTGCTATGTCTTATTGTTATAAATATATCTTTCATACTTATGTTAGAGTACTTTGATCCCAGCTACCAATGCTTTACAATATCTTGATCAAGATTGTGATAGTGCATGTCACCTCAAAAATTATTCTTTTTATCGCTTACCTACTCAAGGACGAGCAGGAGTTAAGCTTGGGGATGTTTGATACATCGAAAACGTATCTATAATTTTTGATGCCCCATGCTTGTTTTGTACCAACTATCTTATGTTTTGTCTTCACTTTTAAGCATTTTTATATATATTCTGGAACTAACCTATTAACAAGATGACACGGTGCTAGTTCCTATTTTCTGCTGTTTTTGGTTTTAGAAAAGTTAGTAAAGAAATATTCTCGAAATTGGACGAAACAAAAGCCAAAGTTCCCATTTTGCCCGACACGACACGGAGCCCAAAGCAGAGACCGAGGAGGGAACCGAGGTGGCCACACCACCTGGTGGCGTGGGCCCCCTGGCCGTGTGACACCGTATGGTGTGGGCCCCTTGGGCCTCCACCAACCTTGCCCATTCGCCTATATATTCCCCAGAGGCAAAAACCCTAAGTACCAGATCATAAATTCATGAAAAGTTCTGCAGCGCCGCCGCCACTGGAGACGAGATTTGGGGGACAGAAGTCTCTGTTCTGGCACCCTGTCGGGACGGGGAATTGCCCCTGGAGCTGCCTCCATCGACTCACCCACCATCTCCATCGTCGTTGCTGACTCCTATGATGAGGAGGGAGTAGTTCTCCCTCGAGGATAAGGGCTCTACCGGTAGCTATGTGTTCATCTCTCTCTATGCGTGATCTTATTGTGATCATGAGCTTTGTAATCTAGTTGAATAAGTAGATCTACTATGCTACTCAAGTGCTTTAATGTAAACTCCGCTTATACCCACGTGTGTGAAGTTGACAGTGTGCACACCGTGTGGCACTTAGGCTAAAGGTTACAAAAATACTTATCATGAGTATAATTTGAGTTGGATGTCTCTATGAGATTGTGGTGTTTGTTGGAACCATCTAGCGCTCAAGGTGACAGTGTGGGGTTATCTAGATGGGGAATGCGAACTTTGAGGTGTGTTGTTATAGCCCTATACTGTCCAACCGGAGAGTAGTTCAGGGTAGCATAGTGAAGAGAAGATAGTATATGTTTATTGAGAGTGTCCACTAGTGAAAGTATGATCCCTAGGTCTTGTTTATAAGCATTGAAACACCGTTACAATCAGTCCTGCTACATGTTTGCTTGATGCCATTTTTATTTCAGATTGCAATTACTACTTATAATCATCAATATTACTTGTATTTCACTATCTCTTCGCCGAACTAGTGCACCTATTTGTATTGGGTGTGTTGGGGACACAAGAGACTTCTTGTATATTGATTGCAGGGTTGCTTGAGAGGGATACCTTTGACCTCTTCCTTCCTGAGTTCGATAAACCTTGGGTGATCCACTTAAGGGAAACTTGCTACTATTCTACAAACCTCCGTACTTGGAGGCCCAACACTGTCTACAAGAATAGAAGCGTGCGTAGACATCAAAATGCTCATGCAAAGAAGTGTGCGGACAATGATTTTTCTCAAACAAACAATGTTTATGAATACGCCCCTAGGAAGAAGCGTGTGATTCGACCGAGGGAAGATAAGTTTGAGAAAGATACTGCAAAGTGTGCGGCTTCACCAAGTTCATTGCAAAAATCCTTGATCGAAATTATGAGTGTCAAGGAGGTGTCAAGTGGAGCAAAAGAAAGGTGAGTGCTCTTGGAGCTTCATGAGTTACAAGCTGAGAGGGCGGTGATTGAAAACGAGATGCACATGATTGAAACGGGCCGCAAAGCGATAAGTTGAGGGCGGCAAGGAAGGCGAAGGAGGTAGATCTCAAATTGATCACCAATGAGGTCCATGTAATGTTGGCCCACGAGACCTTCATGGATGACATGACAGAGTCTTAGTATGAACAAGTTTGTGTCAAGATATCCTGTCACATTAGCTGATCAAACTATGTCCTATTATACGTCTGTATGAAGTATTTTGCAATTTCTGATCGTTTTGGTACTTTATGGATGCTCGGTTAGATTTGAATTACGAATACGTACTTTAGCTTGCATATTTGTTACATGATGTGTTTGTGGTTTTGTGCTGAATTTGTTGCATATGAAGATAAACCGAAATGAAAAGAAGACACAAAACAGACATGTCCGCTGACGAAGACACAAGTGTCCATGGTTAGATATCCGGGCACCCCAAGCGGACATATTATGTCCGAAATCGGACATGTAGGAGTATTGCTGAATTTCTGTGGTACACAATTATACAAATCTTGATTTACATACAAATAATAACTCCTTAAAAAGGGAAGAAAATCTGAAAATATGTCACAACAGCGAAACCCACATCTGAAAACTTTTTTTTGAGAAAAATATGTGTTCTACTAATATCACACAAAACTAGCAGAAGATTTCTGACTGGTGTCATGCCTGCTTTCCTCTAACCCTGTTGTCCTATTATACGTCTGTATGAACTATTTTACAATTTTTGGTACTTTATAGATGTCCGGTTAAATTCAAATTACGAACACGTACTATAGCTTGCATATTTGTGGTTTTGTGCTGAACTTGTTACATATGAAGATAAACCGAAATGAAAAAAAGACACAAAACATACATGTCCTTTGACGAAGCCACCAGTGTTCGCGGGCACATATCAGGCACCCCAAGCGGGCACATTGTGTCCAAAATCGTGTGGCCGTTAAATTCGAATTACCAAGTAGGAGTATGAATTTATGTGGTACACAATTACACAAATCTTGATTTACATACAAATAATAACTCCTTGAAAAGGGAAGAAAATCAGAAAATATGTCACAACAGCGAAACCCACATCTGAAAACTTTTTTTTTTGGAGAAAAAATATGTGTTCTACTACTACTGTCACACAAAATAGCTGAAGATTTCTGCATACCCTATACTTTTGCAGTCAGTGATGTGACGCCTATTGTCCTCTAACCTTGTTGAGGTGCACAAAGTCAAAGGCCACCACGACGCTCCCGTCCATCCTCTTGACCACGAACCTCTCCACCAGCACCGACCGGCCGACCACCTTCCCGGCCTCCTCCTCCTCGTCGACCCACCCGCCCCTGTACTCCTCCCACCTCATCCTCTCCCACACGCTCGCGCACACACCGACGCTCTGCCCGGCCGCCGCCCTGAACCACACGTACCCGTCGCCGTGCCGCCCGGCGCCGGTCGACACCACCTGCCTCGCCTCCAAGCTCCCGCCGACGAGCACCCTCGTGCTGTACATCTTCGATCCGCCGCGGATGTCTTCGCCGACCGGCTCCCAGCGCTGCTCGAGCGCCACCTCGTAGAACGTGCCTCGGTCCATCTGCTCCGACGGGGACACGCCGTCCTCTTTGACGAGATAGAACGGGCAGTACCATTTCCCAACAGCCGTCGACACCTCCGTCGGGAGGCTGGCGTCGGCGAGCTGGCGCGACCGTAGCGCCGCGTCGAGTCCCGGCGCGTCGCGGAGGTCGAAGTGGTTCTTAGCCTTGGAGGCGTAGACGCGCCAGTACTTCTTGCGGTAGAGGAAGTGCGGGAATCCGTCGGCGGCCACGGCCCTGGCCGTGAACCTCCCGCGGCGGCGCTGGACGATCTCGATCTGCTGGTAGACGTCGGCCGGGTCGAACGGGCGCGGCTCGACGTCGCTGATGCAGCGGCAGAAGCAGCAGGGCGTCATGTCCTCCTCGCCGGAGCAGGTCCTGACGAGGCCCCTGCGCTTCCCCGTGGCGACGACGGCGTAGTAGCGGTTGGAGGCGAGGGGCGCGTCGGGGACGGGGAAGAAGACGACGGAGTCGGTGTAGGTGGTGCTGCTCTGGCCGTGGTGCTCCGTGTAGCGGAGCGTGAGCACGCGGTCCTGCGGGAACGGGAGGTCCCGCACGCGCGTCCCGCCGCACTGGCCCCAGCAGCACGTCTCGTCGTCGTCCCCGTCCTCGTCGCCCTTCACCACGAGGTAGCCCGAGTTCCGGCCCTCCGGCGGCGGCCGGGATGCCGCCTCCGGGTGGCTCTTGAAGAGGGACAGTGGCCTGGTCGCGTACATGGTGGCAGACTTGGTTTCCTCTGCTTCCTTCTGCTGTTTACTTCTTTCAGGTATACAAATCGTTACTTCCTTTTGCGTTGGTGACGATGAGCAGTTGATCATGTATATATGCAAATCGTTGCTGAATGGTTATAAAAGAAAATGTTTAAATTCTGATCTTATCGCGCGAATAGTAAAATTGGACAGCAAGAAAGCCTCGAGTTGTTGAGGACCAAGAAAACGCGTCTCTCAGGCGATTAGTCGCGGCTAGCTAACGACGTGCTCCTTCTGCTCTTCATCTTTTCAATTGCAGGAGAAAGAATTGCTAGTCCATTTCTTGTCTGAGGGCATAATGCCTATCAGCCTCCGTATCGATTGTGACCAAGTGTAGTTTCGTGAAGCTACCGTCTACGGAAAGAGAAGCGATCGTTTCCAAGAAATCACCTTCATCTGACCACTGGAATCTCCGAGGTGTTTCTTGTTCTGCGTATTGACCAATAAGGCGACAACATCGGCTTAACCTGGCCTGCCACGATCACGCCATCGCGGCACTATAAGGATACATTTCGATGATCCTTCCATGTGCATATGAGGTTGACTTATCCTGCGTTTGACAAACGAGCTGAGGAAGAAGTAAGAGCATCTCTAATTCATCCTCTATTTTTTAAGAAGAAAACGGCCGGAGTAGTCCTAGAGGAACAAATTTTGCTCCTCTAAACTTAGGGCCGTGAAATTTGCCGAATTTTGTTTGTGTATTTGTAAATTGTGTTCGATTTAGTCCAATTTGTAAGCTCACGTGGATAACACGTGGACTGAAATCTTATAAAAACACCCTCTCGCATCCAAGAAAATGCAAAAAACACAAATATTGCAAAATACAACATTAGTTCCTGTACTTGTCCGGGTAGCTTGATTTAGTCTTGGTACTTGGAATTTGCACAATTTAACCTATATACTTGTCAATTAGACTCGATTCAGTCCAAACGCATGTTTGCTGTCAAATTTGAGCTAATGCGTACGACATGTGACCGCAAGTCCCACTTATAGGAGACTAGCTGGCCTAAAAATTTACAGAGACTCCCTCTACATTTTCTCTCCTAGATATTTGCATGTATCCACTCCCCATCTAATTAATAAGCCATCACTCTACGCCGCTATAGTACCCTTCAATTCAAGACTGTTCTATTTGAGGGGGGGGGGGGGGGGGGGGGACGAGGGAGTCGATGGAGAGAAAGATGACGGTGGCGATGATCACTAGACCGAAACGTGTAACATTTTTCCATAGATGAGAGATGATGTCGAAGCAACACCAGCAGCCGATGAAATGTATGTTCTAGATGAGGGAGGGGAGTCCTACAAGTTTGCATGTCAGCCGCTCTCCGGCAAGTGGGACCAGCATCTATGTGTTGTTCACGTCATCTCAAATTCGACGACAAATATGATTTTGGACTAAATCGAGTTTAATTGACGAGTACACGGAATAAATTGTACAAATTACGAGTATCAGGACTAAATCGAGCCAACCAGACGAATATAGAGACTGCTATTATATGTAGCCTCAATTGTGGTAGTTTTTGTAATTTTTTCAGATGTGGAAGCGTATTTTTGCAAGATTCCATGTCGTCTACGCTCAAATTCGACGGAAAACATCAAATTAGACTAAACCGAACCTAATTCACAAATAGACGGACAAAACTCAGCAAATTCTAAATACAAGGACTAAATCGAGCCAGATTAAGAGACTGTTAGTGTATTTAACGCAAAAGAACAACTTGACACCTTATCCCAATACATGTGACGTGATTGATTTTGTTTCTGAAAACGTAGACGTATGTTTCGGCTGTTAGAGGATCCTCTAAGCAACGAGATGGTCTAAGGTGCACAGGCGAAGAAATCCAAGAAACCATAAAGGAACAACTTGACACCATATCCCAACATCATTGTGATTGTTTTTGTTTCTGAAAACGCAGAAATATATTGTCAAGTCCTATACAGTTTTCAACAGTTCGTTTCGCAGGACAGTACAGCAATTCAGAGTGCAGATGTGCAAAAGAATGCACCAGCCGGGAATCGAACCCGGGTCTGTACCGTGGCAGGGTACTATTCTACCACTAGACCACTGGTGCTTTGATGGTAGCAAAGAGTAGCAAGCTTACATATTGAGTGTGATTCTCTTGCGTCATCAAGTCAGCACTTCCACTGCATATGTACCTGCTACATATTCAGACAAGACATTACACATCAGAGGTCATCATAAGATATCTGGAGGTGGGAAAAGGAAGGGAAACTGTAACGAAAAAAAAAATCTCATTTCATTTTATGAATAATCTGGCACAAAAAAGGCCATACAATATGCTCAGATCAAACTCAGGCAAAATTATTTCTAGTATTTGCTACCCCGAACCAGGGCTTGGAAAAATGATACACATAACTTAGCTGAAATGAAATACAAGGGTACAGACAGATCATCGCTACAACGGATTCCGATGCACAGAGCATCATTCCAAATGGATCCCTCTGCTGCGCACAACAGCTCTGTCCAGGCGGCGCTGCCTCCTTCTGTCAGCCGCCGAAGCACAGCGCAGTATGGAAGTACTTGACTTCAAGGAAAATACACGCACTCTCGAGCAATGCTCCATCTATTTTCTCCTTTTCTCGTTGAATCTTTCAAAGAATGACTTCGAGGCTTCGTATGTGGACCAGCAGATCGCAGCTGCAGGTGCGTGGAACAGCATTCTTGGCTTCCATCCCCTTATTAGCCCAACGTATCCATCACGCTTTATGATTGTTCTAAACACATCTCCTATAGAGCTACTAGCAAAGCGCTCACAGCCGCATACACCCTGAACAGTAAAAATCACAGTTACTACCTTGAAAGTATAAATAGCACAACGGAATTTACATACAACAGAATCTGTCCAAAGTAAAGTCGAAAAATATGTGGGGACACTATGCACAGGCGCACAGCAATATGGTTCAATGATATTTCTGTAATACATATAGAAGCAGCTGCTTTCTAGTTCACACATAAGAGTTGAAGACACTACTTAGTTAGCTAATTAGAACATCAGTGTAGTAATATCAGTAGCAAATATAGTTAAAAAGTATACCCAACCTGATTATAAGTCATGTTGTATTTTATGGTCGTACCAAATCACCTACAGGATACAAGTCCGTGATGAAACAACAAATACATCACACACCAGATAACCACGGTTGCCAAAAAGTTCAAGATTTAGGGAAGATTTCAAGGTGGCTATGACTTGCATCTTCCATCTGGCATATTTGTTTGTGTTTCTCTTTTCATCGAGGTTCACATCTATACTATCTATAAAGTTCATCCCCACTAAGATGTATTAAATGTTTGCAAGCTGAAACCTCATGCTTCCACATCACCCTAATTATTTCTAACGTTGGATTTCAAATATACAGTCTCTATCCTCTATTCATATTTGTTTTACACGCAGAACCCATCTCATAATTAGGCACCCGACAGCTCCAACTTCTCTCCAAGGTCATATTCAGTATTTGCTTGCAGTTCTTGCCCTGTCGTTTCGTGCTTCCTCTCACCCAGTTAATAGGCAGAAACAAACCGATAAGAACATTTAACCAGGGATACAATTACCGGCCGGCATCCTGTTTATTACCCCATCGCCCACAACCATTTTCCAACACATCCTCCTCCATCACCTTCCCTTCCACCAAACAGATTCCTCCTGCAGCAAGCATCGCCATGTACTTCATGTTCTCCAAGCTTAGACAAGGTTGTGCATTTCCTTGCATGAAACATCACCTCATCAAGCGGTTGTCCGCCCTGGATATTGGCAGCTCACATCCGGTGCCCATGACTGCCAACTCCCCAGACACATCAATATAAGTTCCTCCTAATATAAATTCCAAGTTCTTAGTTCATTGATTATAGTTTTTGCTCCTTTCGTTGTTGAAATGATGACTGCTCACAACATACTTCTTTCACAGATGAACACTTTTGTGTTGACGCCATGTCGTTTTCCTCCTTTTGCCATTGTAGGCAGCAAGAAGGTTCTTCCACCAATTTGTTTTGACCTTTTTCCATGTTTCTAGTAGAGAATATGTACCATATTGCTTCCATGTTTCTTTGGTGCTATAGTACACTTATGTCATATGATATCAGACATATTTATCAAATTTTTGTGGTGCTATTGTACATATCCCATATGGCACAATATTACCTTGCAAAAAATAAACTAACTATATGCTTCTTACCTTCTATTGACCAAATAAACATATTTCTAAAAGGCCACTAGAAGTTCCGCAGCAACACGCAGGGTATCATCTAGTAGTTTATTAATATAGAAGGGGCAGATGAGCACATAGAAATGGAAAAATATAAGCCTTTTTTCTCCTAAAGACAAAACGATCACTAATAATAGCTATGATGTACTGGCGTCAAGTACATAAGAATAACACATTTCAACTAGTAACTGAGTTATAGATAGTCATAATTCATCATACGATTAATAACGGCAAAGATTCAATCACCTGAACTACCCGTGACAGATCAATCTACAAGCCACGTTATAAGTATGCATAAGAAAATTTGACTGCCATGTCAAACAGAAGTACTAAAAATGATAGTGAGGAGCTGAGAATAAAAAGATTATTTACAGTAAGGTTCAAACAATTTACGACTACAATTATTAACATATGCAACCAACCATTTAAACTTTTCAGCAAATTTTCCATCAAATCCTTGTGAGATCAGCAGTTGGCTGCTGATATGTCATTTCAACCAGGGTAAGGTGGCAAAAGAACTACACCTTGAGCATGGTTTTTAAGGCGTTAAGGCGTCTTAAGGTGACCTAGGGGTGCTCTGACGCCTAGGCGGGTGCTTTTGGACGCCTAGGCGCCTAAGGCGGCCAATTTTGCAAGGACGGCTTTAAAACCATGACCTTGAGTTTATACTAATTAGTTTTCATTTTTCCTAGCAGAAAGTGCCACAACACAATCATCTTTTTTTATGGATAACACATTAACACTCACTTAAGATCCGAGAGAAAATCTATAGATGACAAGACTGCAAATTTAGATAAGGACAATATCAGCATATGCTCCTCTATCTAGCAGTCCAGATGGAGTAGACTAGTGACATGGAAGTACTGATTCCTGAGCCCTGAGTTGTACAATCTAACTGGCCCGTTAGCACTTAGCTCGACCGAAAATTTGGTCCATATATTACTAGTAAGCTTCAATATTAATGGTAGAGAGCGCCCTATAAGAACAGTAATGCCCACTAAGTCAGTAACAGAGCAAAGGAGCTAGATTTTGTACTGTACAGAGTCACTCCAATAATCTTGGAGGTGGATATAAGCAACAGAACAGGCATATAAATATTTTATTTTTTTGAGCAAGCCACACAAACCGACTCAAATCAGCTAGTACACTATTAGTAGACGTCATTCAAGAGTGTGTGTATTTGGGCAATGAGCAAACCGAATGCATAAGATCCTGACCTGGCACTGCAGCTGCGTTTTGACAACGTCGAGCGGCGTGGTTACCGCGGCGGCAAGCGCGCCGGCCGCAGCACCCGCAGTGGCGTGCACTGCGAGTGAGTCCTCATCAGCTGCCATGTCCCCGAGGACACGCTTGGCCGCTTCATATGTGGAGAAGTGAACGGCGGTGTATGGCGCGTTCATGAGCACGGTTGTCCGGTAGGAGACGAAGAATGCCCCGAGGCCCTCGTCGCGGAGCACGGTGCGGACGCAGTGCGCGACGCCCGTGTAGGGGCTGCTGGTGAGCTGCAGCCTCTGCTTGACGGTGTCCATCGGGGTGAATACGGCGTCGCTGGCGACGGTGGCGAGCACCCCCGAGGATGCGTGGGCGGCCGGGTTGTTGGGGCCGAAGCGGTCCGAGAGGCGCGACTTGGCGAACTCGTAGACGGAGAAGTAGACCGCGTGGGCGGGGCCGGCGCCGAGCGCCATGGCGGGGAGGCCGCGGTAGAGCGCGAGGGCGCCGCCCTCCCCCGCGACGGCGGCACGCAGGGCCGCCCCTAGGGAGAGGGTGGGGCGGCAGGGCGGCGATGCGGCCTGCATGTGCGTCTTGAGGGTGTCGACCGGGAACATGGCCGTGTGCTCGACGACGCCGGCGACGGAGCCGGCGAGCATGTACTGCCAGAAGCGGAGGCCGTCGTGTGTCGCGGCGGCGGCCGGGCCCGCGACGCCGAGGACCGGCTTGGGCGGATCCTGGGACGGGTCCTCGGTGGCGGCGGCGGCGGAGGAGGGGAGGAGCCTGTCGGGGGTGCGGTAGTCGGCGGCCATGGGCGCCGGCGGCGCCGCCGCTAGGGTTAGGGTTTTGAGCGGGGACGGGGCGGAGAGGGAGAGGGAGAGGGAGGAGGAGGAGGAGGGGGCGAGGAGGGTGGAATAATGAAGAGGAAGAGGCGAGATTTGGAGGAGATGTCGCCATTTAGGAAGAGGGGAGGTGTTGGTGGCGCCCCGGTGGTCAAATCGATCTTGAGCCATCCTCCCCTCTTCAGCCCAGCCCCAGTTCCAGCTCCAGCTCCCCTCCCCTGCTGTCTTGCCTCCTGTCGCTGCTTCTCTTCTCCAAGTTTTCCTCTACTCGTGCGGCAATTCTTTTTTCTTTTCCAAGAAGCAAAATTATTGTCTTTTTTTTTCCCTCCTAGTTCTTTCTTGCGTTTTCTTTTTCCGAATTAGCACACTGGTTTCCGTCAACCCCTGGTTAATTGCTTGGACCAGGAGCAAAGGAGAGTTTGCCTTTTTAACCTATATATACTCCTACCAGGGATATTCTAGTGGAGAGGATCAATCTCTGATCTAATTGGTATTGTACACGGTAAGTATTTGTTTAGCATGCTTGGCTGACCGAAAGGGACCGCTCATTGGGAGTAGAACAAAGAGAAAAGGAAGACAAGTCCAACATAAGGATCTTCTGCAGGTCAAAGGAAAACGCAAAATGAGGCTGACTATGTGCAAGAAGCTGCCGGATGTTTCGAGCACTACGATATATATAACATGAAAAAAAATAGCGAAAATAGCGCGCTATTTCTTCGCTATAGCGTATTTAGAATGTCAACGCTACGCAATCTGCTCGCTACGGCGCTAATTACGCTTTAGCGATGCTAAATACGCTATAACGTCACAACGTAATAGCGTCGCTAAATACGCTGTAACGTCACAACGTAATAGCGTCGCTAAAAAAATCTATGAGTATAGTGCCACCCCATAAGCCTATTGAGCCCACGGCTCCACCATGCCCAACACTCTACATCTAAATCTATGTCAACTCAACCTTATTCTCAAGTTCTCCCTCCCCACATGACGGTGACGGCTGCTAACACACTGCAACGCCAGTCTCCTCCAGGTCCAGCCGGTCGGCCGCTTCTCTGCTTAGCACGTCACCAGACACAGTGAAGCACCAGGAAGACGCGCATCTGGATAATTCCTCTGGTTCAGATTTGATGCAAGTTGACACCACCTTATCCATTAACTATGCTCTGGTTAATGACAACTTAATGAATGTTAGTTCTGAAATTTGGATGGCAAGGAACTTTGCTCAATCTGCCTTTAAGGAGTTTTGTTTCCCCAACTTTGCTCTGGATAATGTCAAGCTCCTTCCTATCCCTGTTTCTCTGCCAAAGTTTATGCGGTTTGAATTGGTTGATGAATGGGAGTTACTGCTTCATTCTAGGAAGGGGAAGGTGATGAGCTCTGATAAAAATGTGATGTCTTCTGGTATGTTACTTTTTGCTAAAGCTGGCACAAAAAGGAAGATTCATGTGCTTCAGGATTCAGATGTGGACTCCTTTGGGACACCTATTTCTACTAACCAAGTCAGAAGAAGCTCAAGGACTACTAGATACAGGGGCTTTAAGCCTAAAATAATTTGTGACTCCAAGCATACTAAATCTAAAGTGAAACCAAGGAAGATTCCAGAAGTGCAGGTTGTTGAAGTCACAGAGGAGACTGATATGACTCAGACACCTTCTGTCCATGTAAACATGATCTCTGACAGGAATCTTCTTGCAACTCCAATCCCAGTGCTCCAGTCTATTGGAATTTCTCTTTGTGGTGTTCCTCAGGAAGATCTCACTCCTTTGAAGATCATGGAAGGATGGCAGGAGAAGGAGAATGTTGACAGTGCCTAGTGCCTGTCTATTTCTATTTTGTTTTCTTTGCCTTTGAGTTGTAATAATGTCACTACTTAAACAATGGGTTATTTTGTGCTGGAACATCAGAGGGATTAATGCTAGAGAGAAACAATTAGCCTTAATGAATGCAATTAATGTAAGTGGATGTTCAGTTATTTGCCTTCAAGAAACAAAAAAGGAAGCTTTTGATCTGAAGTTTATTAAAGCTTGTTGTCCAGCAAGATTTGATGAGTTTGTCTTTGTGCCTTCTGTGGGGGCTTCTGGTGGCCTCATTATTATATGGAATAGTTCAATTTTTTCTGGAATGGTCATGCATTGTGAACAATTTGCTCTCTCTGTTCATTTCACTTCAACCCATTCTGGACATTCCTGGACTTTAATTAACATCTATGGCCCTTGTAATGGTGAATTGAGGGAGAAATTTATAGAATGGATGTTTGAGGTGAATATTCCTGATGATGAAGACTGGATCTTAATGGGTGAATTTAATTTTATTAGGTCCCCTGCAAATAGGAATAAGCTTGGGGGAATGTTAATGACATGCTTGTCTTCAATGACTTCATTAGAGAGCAACATCTCACTGAATTGCCAATTAAAGGAAGAAAATACACCTGGAGTAACATGCAACAAGATCCTCTGTTAGAGCAGCTTGATTGGTTTTTTACTTCCATCCACTGGACAACTAGTTTTCCCAACACAGTTGTTTCAACACAAGGCAAACCAACCTCTGATCACACTCCCTGTGTTGTCTCTATTTAGACTAAGATCCCTGGCAGTAGGATTTTCAGATTTGAAAACTTTTGGGTAGCTCATCCTGGATTTCTGGAAGTTGTAGCAGAAAGTTGGAGTAAACCAACTCATAAATCCAATAGTGCTGCAAATCTTAATGCAAAGCTTAAAATGTTGAGATATGATTTGAAATTTTGGAGCAAACCAATTTCAAAGTTGTCCACTTGTATTGAAAATACCAATAGAGTTCTCTCTGAACTTGATAACCTGGAGGATAGAAGACCTTTCTTCTGTCAAGAAGCAAATTTCAGGAGAATTCTAAAAGCTCATCTAGAAAGACTATTACCGTACCAAAATTCTTATTGGAAGAAAAGATGCACAGTTAGATGGACAAAGTTTGGAGATGAGAACACAAAATTCTTTCATAATTTTGCTACTGAAAGATATAGAAAGAACAACATTGCCTCCCTCAAACTTTCAGATGGTTCTTTTGTAACTGAGCATGCTGACAAAGAGCAAGCTATTTATCAAGTCTATAAAGAAAGATTGGGCACTTCTTCTCAACCTGAGATGCTTTTTGATCTTCAACATCTGATTTCTCCAACTGAGGGCCTTGAAGTTTTATCCATACCATTTACCAGGGAGGAAATCGACAAGGTGGTGAAAGAAATGCCTAGTGATAAAGCCCCAGGCCTAGATGGTTTTAATGGTCTCTTCCTAAAAAGTTGTTGGCACATCATCAAGGAAGACATCTATTCCTTATGTTTTCAATTTTATGAAGGAGATCTGAATCTAGAAAGTATAAATATGGGTAATATTACACTCATTCCAAAGATAGGTTCACCTAAATCTGTCAATGATTTCAGACCAATCACTCTACTAAACTGTGTTCTGAAGCTGATCACCAAAATTTTGGCTAACAGGCTCCAGAAGGTAATACCAAAAATTATTCATAAAAATCAATATGGTTTCTTAAAAGGTAGAAACATTCAGGATTGTCTTGCTTGAGCCTTTGAATTTCTTTATCAATGTGAAGCTTCTAAGAAAGAGATCATTTTACTTAAATTGGATTTTGCCAAAGCCTTTGACACCATTGATCATATGGCCATGATGAAAATTATGAAGCAAATGGGTTTTGATGATAAATGGCTAAAATGGATTGAAATTATTTTTGGCACTGGAAAGTCTACTGTTTTGCTTAATGGAGTACCTGGGAAACAATTTCACTGCAAAAGAGGTGTTAGACAAGGAGACCCTTTGTCCCCCCTAATTTTTGTTCTTGTTGCTGATTTACTACAATCTGCAATCAATAATGCATTCAGAGAAAACATCCTCGGGGCCCCTTTCTCCCCTGATTTTGGACAGGATTTTCCAGTTATTCAATATGCAGATGACACTTTGATTATAATGCAAGCAGACAAAGATCAAATTCAAATAATGAAAGGGATTCTTCATAATTATGTTGTTTCTACTGGTTTACAGATCAATTTTCATAAGTCTCACCTAATACCAATAAATCTGGCTGACAACATCTCTAAGGAAATTGCAGATATGTTGGGATGTGCAATTGCCAAAATGCCTTTCACTTATTTGGGGCTCCCTCTTGGCACCACTAAACCTACAGTGTATGACCTTATGCCACTGATTGACAGAGTTGAAAGAAAGGTGTCTGCTTCATTCATGATGATGTCTTATAGTGGGAGAGTAATTGTCATTAATTCCTTATTGGCTTCAGTTGCAACTTTCACAATGTGTGCAATCAAATTACCAGATAAGATTGTGGGGCACATAGAAAAAAATCAGAGACATTGTTTGTGGAACAAGAAAACTGAAGAAGGTGAAAAATGCAATTCTCTTGCTGCTTGGGATATGATCTGCAGGCCAAAAAGTAAAGGAGGTGTTGGCATCCTTAACCTTAGAATTCATAATGAAGGCATGTTGCTTAAATTCCTGCATAAGTTTTATAATAAGGATGACACACCCTGGGTCTCCCTAGTCTGGAATGCATACTACATCAACACTATTCCTCATGCTTCTAGGCCTTGTGGCTCTTTTTGGTGGAGAGATGTCTCTAGACTTTCACATTTATTCAGAGGGATAGCTAAAAGTTCTATTGGTAATGGGGCTAGTACACTGTTTTGGAAGGACTAGTGGCATGACACTATCTTAGAAGAGTCACCCGATTATTTACTCCTATGTAAGGAATGAAGATATATCTGCCCAAGATTTCTTAACAGCGGACAGTTTAGCACATCTCTTTTATCTTCCTCTGTCACCTGAAGCACTAGCTGAATTGAGAGCAATTCAAAATAGTCGCAGAGAGATACAACTAAGAGAGCATTCACATGACACTTGGAGTTATGTTTGGGGGGGCAAAGATTTCACTTCCAGCAAATATTACCAGTATAACTTCAAAAACCTAAACCCACACATATCCTTCAAATGGCTGTGGAAATCAAAGTGCACTGCAAAAGTGAAGTTCTTTGGGTGGCTGGTTCTATCTGACAGACTGAATATAAGAAACATGCTCAGAAGAAGGCATTATGCACTTGGGACTGGATATGACTGTTTAATGTGTAGTCATAATATTGAAGAAACAATTGAACACTTGCTTTTTCACTGCCCCTTCAGTCAAGCTTGCTGGGATTCAATTAACATCTCTTGGTCTATGGATAACTCTAGACTTCAGATCATTGAGCAGGGGAAAAAAGCTGGAATAAAAATCTATTTATGGAAATTACCCTGCTTGGATCCTGGAACATTTGGAAAGAGAGAAACAACCTCTGGTTTAATAACATACAACCCTCAGTTCAGGCTTGGAAGTCAAGATTGGTTGCTGATCTGTCATTGCTGATTCATAGGACAAAGGAGGATTTACACCCACTCATCAAGAGCATTATTCATAGTCTGTAAATCTTTTCGAGATCCTAGACCTTTCCAACCTGTCTTTTGGGGATCTTTTCTCCACCTTTTTTGCCCTTATTTAAATATGTAACCTTACAAACTCTGATTTATTATTAAGAGCCTTTCCTACTGTTATTACCCTAAAAAAAGATGCACATCTCAAGTTCTCGACTAGTGAGCTGACCTACCGCGGGTCTTGTCCTCTAACTTGTCCTGAACCGCATGTCAAGCAAACTTTGTCATTTGGTCACTACTAGTTAATTGGTTATGCATGTATTACTCAAAAAAATAGCTGTTGAAATCCCTAGAAATACATGCTAGACCTTAATTTTAAAAAAAAATTACACACGCTATTAGCACGCTATAACTTACATGGCATTTGGAGAAGGGTCACGCTAAAAGAAATAGCACGCTATTTTTTTTCTTGATATATAACCCTTTGGTCTCAAATCAGAGTGACCCAGATTGTTAGTTTTTTTCTGAGTTGAAAGAAGAAATCCAGTTACAGGTAACACACACAATTGTCATTCTTCCCCCCAAAAGAACAGAGCAAAAGCCGTAAGCTGGGATCGAACAGCAAAATAACAAAGAGGAACCTATGCCACTCGATTATCAGCACAGAATCACAGGTTGGCTGCTATACATACATACGGTAAGCAACGCTACTACCTTTGATGCACCTGGTACTGATGATAAGGACATGGGCCTCGACCTAGCATCGGCCCAGCCCACCAAGCGAAGCCGCCTGCCCAGCAATCATTACCCGCCGGCTGACTGGCTGTCTACTTAAACTGAGATTGTAGATCATGTTAGGTGGAGAATATACACCAAGGGAAAGATCTCCTCATGATGTCCGGTCCCAGACGGGTTCATCAGAACAAAGACGGAGGGACACGCATAACAGGAAGGACGCTATCCCTATATCCTCCAACCACGGAAGCAAGGCTCATCCTCGTTGCCCATCTTCACCGTCCCGGTCCCCCCGACATCACGAAGACCCATGAGCTCACCACCGTATGAGCATGCCTCCGCTAAGGCGCCCTCAGGTCGGCATCGTCATTCGCAATAACGCAGAGGAGCCTCGTCATGGCGGTGAGCGCAATGGCAATCAAGGACACAAGAGTAGGTCACACCATGACCCTCAGTGTCCGACAAGCAATCGCGACAGATGATGATGTGTAGCTCAGATCACTGTAGAGCTTCGTTGGGAGACCCCAAGAGGAAGGTATGATGAGCACAGCAGCAAGTTTTCCCTCAGTAGAAACCAAGGTTATCGAACCAGTAGGAGGAAGGAAACGACTCAAAGGTGTTGCTAGCAACTTGGAAACCTGCACAACACAAACTCAAGACTTTGCCCCAACGAACAACGAGGTTGTCAATCTCACTGGTTTGCTGAAAACAAAGGATTAACTATATGGTGTGGAAGGTAATGGTGATTTGCAGAAAGTAAACGTAAAAGTGGAAGATGTATCAATGGTAAAGATTGGACCGGGATCCATAGTTCACTAGAGGTGTTCTCCTTAAGATAAACAACATAACATGCTGGGTAAACAAATTACAGCGAGGCAATTAACAGGACAGAGCAAGGCATAACAATGCAATACTAGACATTCATGATCCTATGAGATTTGATTGGGCATTACAACAATATACATAGACCGCCATCCAACTGCATCTATGACTAGTAATCCACCTTCGGGTTATCATTCGACCCTCCTCCAGTATTAAAACTGCTTTAAGCAAGGTGTGTAAAGTAAACAATCCACTTGTTCCATGAACAAGAGATCGTTGTTTTCTACCTAGTAGCAACAACACATCTACAACCTTAGAGATTTGTGTCACTTCCCCAAATTAAATAGAGGCATGAACCCACTATCGAGCATAAATACCCCCTCTTGGAGTCACTAGCATCTACCTGGCCAATATAGCTACTAGAAACGGAGAGCATGCAAGATCACAAACAACACAGACATAATAGAATCAATAAGATAGAATCATTAACCAATCTGACATAGTAATCTCAATATCCATCGGATCCCCGCAAACACAACATGCATAATTACAAATAGATGATCTTGATCATGAACGGAGCTCACAAGATATAAACATGGTAGCACAAAGGAGGAGAAACAACCATCTAGCTACTACATGGACCCGTAGTCCATGGTGGAACTACTCACGCATCATACCGGAGGCTGGCATGGTGATGAAGAAGGCCTCCGGGATGATCTCTCCCCTCCGGCAGGGTGCCAGGAAGAGCTTCAGATCCCCCAATCTTGGGACGATGGTGGCGGCGGCTACAAACTGTTTCATGGAAGATTGATCGAGTACTTAGGGTTTAGGTATCGGGGTCTTCTTATAGGCGAAGAGGGAGGCCGAGGGTGTGCCCGAGGCGGCTGCACCCCCCTAGGCGCGGGCCAGGCCAGGCCGCATGGCCAGGGTGTGTGTTCCCCTCAAGGCCCTCCTCCGTCTCGTCTTTTGGCTCCGTGTTCCCCACGGTAGAATATTGACTTTGGCTTTTGTCCCTTACAATTCCGAGAATATTCATTTTCTGACTTTTCTGGAACCAAAAACAACAGAAAATAGGCAACTGGCACTTTGGCATCTTGTTAATAGGTTAGTCCCAGAAAACATATAAAAATACCTCAAAGTGAAGACACATAAAATCAAAGTAGATACTAAACAAGCATGGAACATCAAAAATTATAGATACGTTTACGACATATCAAGCATCCCCAAGCTTAACTCCTGCTCATCCTCGAGTAGGTAAGTGATAAAAAGAATAATTTTTGAGGTGACATGCACCATCAAAATCAAGATCAAACCATTTGCAAGCATTGAAAGCTGGGATCAAAGAACTCTAAACATGAGCATGAAAGAAGAAGTTCTAACAGTAAGACAAAGTAACTATGCTGCAATATGAAAGGATACAAACAAAGATCATAAATAACAATGCATTGAAAGACGTTTGTTTGTTTCACATATAAAAAACATAGCATAGTGGCATTCAGCTTGTCCCTCATGGAGTAGCAATAAATGCATAGGACACCTTCAAAGTTCATAAGAGTGACTAGATACAAATAGTTCAAGAGCAAGCAATATCAACAATATGAATCAATAAGTTTTGGGACAATGCACATAGAACTAAGAATGGCAACTATGCTCTCTTAATTGGTGCCTAAGGATAGAAGGTGGAGACTCAATATAAAAGTGGAAGAAAGACCCTTCATAAAAGGGATGCAGGGATTTCAAGTCTCATAAAGAGCTTCCAAAAATTATGGTACTTGTTAGCTTTCAGCGCTTATTGCCCCTATCATAAGAATCTTGAAGTGATTAAGGTTAAAGTGAACAAACTATGGAGTATATGCTTGAAAAAGTATAAGTTGGCAATCTCATGTCCCTTGAGTACGAGGGCTGCTCCTTATGCTACTCAACTTTAGTCACCGAAAAGTTCTTATCATAGTAAGTACATGTGTATCATATAGAACCGCCAACAGGGTAACCCTTGCACATGATACAGGAGCTATCCCATATCAAAATAACAAGGCAAGCAGACAATAAAAATCTCAGCAATCTTCTTATTTACCATGGGAATATGGTGCTTTTTTTCTCTCTTTCCTCTTTTCAATGTGGCTCTTTTTTTCATAAGAAGAAAGCTTCATAGATTTCTCACTATGGTGATGCTGCAAGTTTCCACCATGATTAGGCATGGCTTAGGCTAGTGGCCCAGGCGTTTCTCTAACACACATACATAACTCCATGGACTTACAAGCTCCCCTTGTATTTCACACCAACGACATCTGCAGACAAAAGAGCATGATATAAACTGGGTACAATGTACAACTGCAATGTTGAAAGCGTTCCCCATGACAGCATGGTTCTGCTAATTCCAACGTATAAGTGCAAGCATATACAACATATATGACACAATGGTTCAAGTTTATTAGGGGCAAGAAAATAAAGTGTGCCATCAAGTTTGTGACAACTTTAATCACTAAGTTTCACATAACAAGTTTAATTTGGAAGATAGATAAAACAAGATTATACTTGGAATGGTGTAACACACCATGCATAGGAATTTATAGTGGACACTTTGGAATAACTTGGTTTATTGGGAGTTGGATGCATGAGTAAAGCTTACTCATACAAGCGGAGGCTAGCAAAAGACTGGGAGCAACCAACTAAGAGAGCAATAATGGCCATAATCATGCAGAGCGACAAAACATTACTAATCAAAGCATAAAGTGGTACTACAGGTCAAAAACTAAATCATCATAGTGGCTAAGGTGACTTGTTCATAGCCATAACATGGTGTGAGCATGTGCCAAGTCAACCCAAACAAAGCATTAGAGGAGAATACCACAATACTATGCTTTTGTATGCTAAAACAATGCATGATTCTTTCAAGGCACGTTAAGCAATCCTAATTGTTTGGAACAAGTCATGCTACAACAATAATCACTAATCATAAGGTCAAAACAACATCTAGCATGACATGATAAAGTCTAAGTCACAGTCAAAACAAACTCCTCTTGTACTACTAAAGCAAGAACTTTCTACTCCTCTCCAACACCAATCAACTTATTTGAAACAACACGGCAAAAACGGGGTCCAACTACTTTATTCAAGCAAAATAAGGAAACCAATAACCAAAAACGAAGCTAATACACTCCAAGAACAACACAACAGTGCATGAAACAATAAAAACGAAGTGTCTAGAAAGACCTGAGATTTTTATTGATGAAGAAGGGATGCCTTGGGCATCCCCAAGCTTTGACGCTTGTACCTCTTGTATATTTCTTGGGGTGATACAGGGTGGCATCCCGAAGCTTGAGCTTTTTTCCATTCCTCATCTCATTACATCATTCTTTCCTTACACCCGAAATTTTTCCTTCATACAAAACTTCATAGAATCTTCATTAGCAACATTAGTGCATTCAAAAGATAATATACCTTTGGATTTAGTTTTAAAACAACATAACTTTCACTAAATACACAAGCTACTGTAGAAAATCCCTCAAAAAGCTCAATTTCCTAAAAAGAATCCAAAAAGGAATCAATAAGAAGCAAATGCAAATAATGGCAGAAATCTGTTAAAACAGACCAGCAGGTAGAAACCGATTTTTTTGAAGACCTTCTGTTGCTCAAGTAAAAGAGTGTTGATGTAACAAAAGTTAGCTAACAACCTGGGGGATTTATTCGGAAAATTACATCTCAATCCGACATAAATAGATTTTACACAAATTTTTACAGTGGAGCCCAAAAATCTGTTTCGGTACAACAACTCCCCAAATCTTACTTCCCTCTTATTAGAGGTTATTCTTGGCACAAAAATCAAATTAAAAGGATAAGAAGAGGTTATTACAAAAGTAATAACTTTAAAGACTCAATAAAACTATTGGGTTATTGCGGTGACCCAGCATACCACTGCATGATGTAGTATACTATAGTCGTTGTCATAACACCAATGAAACACCGTTCACTAGTATTACATCTCTCAGAATGGCACAACAAAAACACAACGGGTCCAATACATGGCTAAAGGTTACAACTCACTCTTTACACACAAGATCCAGAGAACACTCTAAGTTAAAGAGAGAGAAAGAACTTCTTACTGAGGAGAATCAAAGATAAACAACATAGGAACTATTATACTATTAAAACTAGTATTTTAACTAAGGGACTAGCATTGCTGCTATTGCAATACTCTACAGAATTAGGTTCTTTGGCTAGAAATTATATTCCTATCTAGTTAGTAGCTTTGTCCTCACTTGAGTTGAGGTATATGTTGACTTCCTTGTCTTCATTGAGGAGCTTTTAGCTTTGCATGATAAGTCCTGGAGCATAACTTGATGTGGTTGTTGTCTACTCTGGCTTCAGAATCTAGCAAGGGTTAAGAAGATACTTTGAGTATGAGCGTACTCAGCAAATTCACTAGAAAAGGAGTGTTTGATGCACTATAACTACAGCCACAGACCATAAGTCGTGGGCAATGCAAGTTTTCATAAACATTTCTTCAAAGATTGCTTTTATTCTGAAAAGCTATGTCCGTCAGCCTTCACGGGTTTACCAGAACTTTCATGGAGTTCCTTTCCCGCCGCGTTCGCAGCTCCTTCCCGAAACATGGAGTAACAAGTTACAGTTCTTACACTCTGTAGCGGTGCGTTACTTTACCCATGAGAGATCAACTCTTTGTTGCACAACCGGGCAGCTTATTCCCGTCCACAATTCCATGATGTGGGTCCCAGAAGATGATCCAAGCCAATCACTGCCCCCTTCGCGACCCTGCATGCCTCCTTGGTGTACACCATGCCCACATAATGAATTACGGCAATGGTTTGTACAAACCGTTAGATGCTAGAACTATCGTGGGACGATGAGGGTTCCCACCCATATGCTGCATATCCTCTATGAATTACCAATTAATATGCACGCTACGAGGATAACAGCCACGACCTGCACATCCGGCTTCATGCGAGAGGAAGAAGATACAACTGACTTCTCCGTCCCATTCCAATCTCATGGTCAACGCGTAATATACGGTGCAAGAATCACGGGCGACATTGTTTGTTATGTCCTAGGTGATATAGTTCTGAACAGTGGTAATCCAACTATCAGATTTAATAGATTAGTTGATCACCCTGGATCAGTAACCAATAGTTCACATTATTATCAAAAATAGTGTTTTAAGATCCTTTTCAAATGCAGGTGATAACAACACTGGATTTGTAAAATACTTTACAGAAAATAAACAAAGGACATGAGCAAATGTGAACTTGCCTTTGATTGCAAGATTATGCACTCACGGTCTTCGAGTCAGTATAAGATCCAAAATCTAAAATCAGCATCATTGGTCCGATAAGGACTAATGTTTAAAGAATCAATATGCTTTTATGCATAAGTAATGTGATGCACGTTCTAAATGCATATCCCGGGGATAATGTTGTCCTAGGGTTTGGATTCCGAAAATGGTTACTTTGGAATGTGTGGTCCTTTTAGATAAGTTTCACATTTGTGCTTCTATTAGAGCTTATAGGTGGTCGTGAGCAACACATGTGTAGCAATAAAATATATACTTATGAAATACTAGTCAAAATTGCTTATATAAGAGTTCTTGTTTGAAGTGGCAAAAAGAATAATCTTCGAAGAAAAGGTTTCTCTATTAAGGTCTAAACAAGCTTTGGGGTTAGTTGAGTTGGGTAGCTGTTATTTATGTTTGCTTGAATGGTTTGGGTTTGAGATGTTTTTATAACTTAACTACTTCAGACCAAAGTTAACTATAAAACATATAGTAATGCTTATAGTGTTATATTTAGATTCTTGGAGACTAAAGTTAACTTTAAAATATAGATAATTTTGAAAGTATAATACTTATAATATTTGTATCTTGTGTATTTGGAATGTTTCCTTTAGGTTACTTAAAATTGGTTATCCTTTTACTTAGTGTAATGGTTCCTTGGTATTTATAATGGAGGAGTATCATTAACTTTTATCAATGAGTGGTTATAGTTTATAAACCAAAATATAATATTACTTAACTACTTATGGATTTATTATAGTGTGGTGGTAGTTTTTGTAACCTCGTGGTTAAAGTAGATAGGAATAATCTGATTTATTCACAAGTTATTATTTAAGGTTTTTTTTATGGATATGAATTCCTTTAGAATGTAGTCTTCATTTAAAGTTAAAGATAATAATAAAAACATTTATCATGTTTTAAACCATTATGGCCGTATATTATTAATATTTAAGACTATTATTATTTATTAGACTTATTTGACTCATTTTAGAAATATTAATAAATTTTATTTATCCTTATATGAAGTATTAATGAAGTAAATAAGTTTAAATTTGAGTTATTAAAATATTTAAATTCTTATTTAACTCAAAAGGAGATTATTAGATTTTTAACATGTAGACATTATTGTTGTGATCATTTTGGTATATTATAATTATTTTTGTGATTTATAAATAATAAGATATGATTTTTATAATATTTATTACTTTACAAATACTTAATAAATAACAAATACTTAATTAAGTTGAATTATAATGTATGATTATAATTTTAAATTGTAATTCTTATTTTTCGAAGATTTTTGGTATCCTATTTATATTTTTCACATTTACCATTATTAAAATTTAATTATTAAAGTTTTATTACTTCTAAAACCTTTATTAAATAATATTTATTTAAATAATCATTATATTAATATTTGATAATAGATTTAAGTTGTAGATTTTATTTTCTACAAATTTTCATATATTATACACATTTTTCTGAATTATAAATCAAAAGTTAATAATTAAACAAGATTTAATCATTTATTTGATTTCTGAAATATTAATAATTAAGTTTATAACATTTTATCTATTTCTTAAATAGGAAATACCTTTTTACACCGCACCTCAATCTAGCCTCAGTCAATGACTAGTGGGCCAGTGGCCACCTCAGCACACTGTTTAAAGAAAATGCATTTGTTACCGACCTTCTCTCTACTCCCAGTCGATGACATATGGGCCCTGGGCCATGTCATCAGCCACGCGAGGCAAGACTAGTCAAACGAGCTGACGTGGTTCGGTCCTGAGGTGAGCATGACGTAATGATGGCGTCAGCACCACCACCGCCGCTAGTGGTTGGTCGCCGGCGACGATCTAATGCGCCCTAGCAAGCGAAATAAGCCTAGTTCGAATCAGTGCATTGTGCTGAGTCCTAAAGTGGCGGCGCCGCTCGGAAATGGTCATCGGAGCCTCAGATCCGACGAGCTCCGACGGTGGTCGACGGTGGCACACGGTGAAACATCGATTTACATCGAGATCAGGCGATTGAAGGTTACTGGAAGGTTTAGGAACTCACCTGATGATGATAGAGAGGTCGGCGAGGACAGGCGCGGTCGGAGGCGAGCTCTCTGACAAGATTTCTGACGAACTGCCGCTAAGAAGAATGGCCAAATTCATCCACTCCAGTGCTCCCCTTGATGCAGGATTTCTCTCAGAGGATCTACGGAGGACGATGCTTCTCCATGGCTGCTTGGAAGGGTGTGGGGAGATGTGGTTCGAGAGCGAGGGGTGGCTCCGGTGAGCTAGGTTTTCGGTCGCATTCGCATCTGAGAGGATAAGGAGGAATTAGGGATAGGGATTGAGACAGGGCATCACGGTGGCCTTATTATCCCCCTCTGGAACAACGACAAGTATCTTGGCGCACGGCTGACGACGACGACGGCATCGGGCGGCAGCGAGCTCCTCCAGCGAGCTGCCTATGTGCGTGACGATGACGACGACGGCTATTTTGCGAATGACCCCCTGACGATTCTTTTAGCTCAACCCGTGGTCCTTTCCTGACCCCACTCGTCAGTCACAGATAGAAACGAGCTAGGCTCGGTGCTGGGATTTTGTGGGCTGCATATGGCGTCAGATAAGTATAGGGTTGTTAGGCCACGACCAGGTACTGTTTTTATTTGTTTTACCCTTTTCTATTTTCTGTTTTCCTATTCAGATTTGAATTTGATTTATATTTTGAACCTTTCTTGGTATGATTTATTTGCTAGATATTTGCACAATACTAAAATATATTTGGTATACTTTGTGAACTTTTATTATATCATCTTTTTGTATTTCTTTTATTTACTCAATATGAACCCCTTTTTAATAGTTTGTAGAAACTTTTCTTATTATTTTTCTCTCCTATTTTAGTTATGGATTTCTTGAATGATATACTCTTATTTGTTTATAAACTTAACTCTAGTTGGATCATAGTTTGAATAGAAACTTTTATATGTATAATGATCCTATATCATTATTTGATGCATGAAATATAAAAGGCATTGATATGGTTATTACTACTCCCATTAATTTATAAAAATGGAAATGTATATATTCTATTGTGATAAATAAAGAAGTTTAAGGTTTTGAATTGTGCATATTTACCCTAGGGTTTAGGGTTTTTTAATATACTTAGATCCCTTTTTGGATATGAGTAGAGGATTAATAACTAAGCATATTGTCTTCTGTTTGTGATATTTGATGACATCACCTTTTATAATAGGAAGTTATAATTAGAATGTTTTATAAAAAGGATTTGGTAAAGATATGTGAAAGTGCAATGGATGTCGCCTAGAGGGGGGTGAATAGGCTTTTTAAAATTATTACGGTATAGGCTCAAGTAAATGCGGAATAAAACTACCGTTTAATTTATTGAGCATAAAACCTAGCCACTAAGTTCACCTAGGTGCACCAACAACCTATGCTAAGCAATACAAGCAATAAGGTGATAGCAAGGTATAAATACTTCAAGCACGATGGCTATCACAATGTAAAGTGCATAAGTAAAGGGCTCGGTTGAGAGATAACCGATGGACGCGGAGACGAAGATTTGTTTCCCGAAGTTCACTTCCAAAGAAGCTACGTCTCCGTTGGAGAGGTGCGATGGCGCAATGCTCTCCGAACGCCACAAATGGCTCACCTCAAGGTGTGGTGGCTCGATGCTCACCCAACGCCACACAAGGCATCACCCCGGATGCGGAAGCACACAACTCACCGACGCCACAAAAGGCTCACCCTATTCTTCCGACTGCGCACCACAAAAGGCGGGCACTTTCTCCACTATGGGACGCTTGAGGGTGGTCACCGAACCCGTACAAGGTTGGGGCTAACTCCACAACTCAATTGGAGGCTCCCAACAACAAATCCACAAAAGGCTACAATGCCACAAAAGGCCAACAAAGCCACAAGAGGCTACAAGACCACAAAAGGTCAACAAGACCACAAAAGGTCAACAATCCAACCACACAACCGTCTAGGGTTCCAAGAACCCAAGAGTAACAAGCCCACAAGCTTGTACTCGCCGAATCTCCTAGGAGAACTCAAACCTATGCACCAAATGCAAGGGAAAGTCCTTCTCTCCCAAATTCCAACAAAGCTACAAAAGCTATTGGGGAAATAAGGGAGGAAGAACACAAGAGGAGAAATCAAACCTATGCACCAAATGCAAGGGCAAGTACTTATCTCCCAAATTCCAACAAAGCTACAAAAGCTATTGGGGGAATAAGGGAGGAATAACACAAGAGGAGAACTCAAAACTCTCCAAGATCTAGATCCCAATGATTCCTTCAGAAAGAAGGGATTTGACTTGGGGGGATTGTAGATCTAGATCTCCTCTCACTTTTCCCTCAAAAAGATGTAACAATCATGGGAGGGAGAGGGAGTAAGAAAGCTCAAATAGGTCAACAATGGTGGGCAAAAACGAGCTCAAAAGATGGAGAACCATTGGGGAAGAATCCCCCCTTAAATAGGACAAGGAAAAACTGACCGTTTGGGCCAGATTCGTGCCCCACCGGAACTTCCGGTCCCCACCGGAACTTCCGGCAAATAGAAACACAAGTTTCTGATCCTGACCAGAACTTGGGTCGGAACTTGGGCCGGAACTTCCGCTCAAGCAAAAACGCAGGATAACATTGCACGAAAACTTCAATAACTTTTGATTTCGGACTCCGTTTTTGATGATCTTGGGCTCGTTTTGAAGAGAAAGAAAAGCTCTATAATATTATGCAAAGAAACATCATAGTACATCATGGAAGGATAAAACAAAATTGATAAAGTTATGACCTCCCTAGAAGCAATGAACCGGTAAAACCTCCAAAACCCAAAACACAAGAAGATGAGCTTGGAAACTCCGATTGGGATGAAACCAATTTTGTTGGAAAGATACAACCAAGATAACCCAACAAAATGTTAAATATTTGATACCACCAAGGGAGAAAATATCAAGTATATATATGTGAAGTATCCCCCAAGGTGTGGAGCCAGAAAACTCACAAGATCAAAAAACCACAATAAGATATGCAAGGGAAATCCTTGGACGATGAACTAGAGCTTGTTATGATGATGACCACAAGCTCTAGATCCTCTCATGCACAAGAAACAAATAACAACCAAGAAAGATGATGCTATAAATGCAAAGGTTTGAGCTCTCTCTGAACGATGCAATCAAGACACCCGCTTGAGAGCCCCTCTTGATAGTACAGCTATCTATCCTAAACCCAGTCTCCCAACTAACAACACGAGACCGGCAAAAGAGAAGCCTATCAAGAACATACCTTTGCCTTGAGCAACCCACTTGAACTTGATGTAGTCTGTCTTGTTCTTATATAGTGGGAACACCTTTCTTGATAGCTCTTGCTTGATGAAGATGAATACTTGCGAATTGCTCCCCCATACTCCATGGGGAAACATCTTCTTTGAACTTGTGTTCATCGCCCCATGATCATGAGGATGGAAAGCTTCAAGCATGAGATCTTCTAGAGATGGCGCATCTTGAGCTCGCCCTTCATCATCTCTTCTTGAGGTTGATCCATCTTGATGCAACTCTTTGCACATGTCTTGATCAACCTTCAAGCTCCTTCTTTCTTCATGATTCCAATGGGCACAAAGCCCTTGGACATTTCTTCATCTTCCAACCTTGATACCAACACATGGCCCAAGCAATGCCAATGGACAAACCTACAAATGAAACTCAATTTACATATTAGTCCATAGAGATTGTCATTAATTACCAAAGCCACACATGGGGGCATACATGCCCTTTCAATATGCTTATAGGATTTGCTATAGGAAAATATTGTATAAAGTGATATGAATATAAGATGATAGATCAATCACATGAAATGGATATTATGTTTGGCTTAAGATTTAAAGTTGATTGTTTACCAATAATTACTATCTTTCATAATTCATAATTCTAGACTTCTTATTAACGAATTCCTTTCCTAGATATACTTCATTTTTCTATCTATCATCATGATTAACATGATGAGGTTTACTTCATAGTACTATTCTCATTCACTGATTAACCTTCTAAACTCATAGATGAATCAAATGAGTTTGATACTAAAATGTTTCATAACTTCCACATATCCTTGCTTGATTGCACCTACTACTCTACTGTTGATAGCCTTCCATTCAGCAAATAGTTCCTTCAAACTCCACTCATAATCTTCCTTAATTCATCCCTCACTAATATTTCTTCATCAGATGAATATATCCAACTATCTTCCTCCCAAGTTTACTATCCTTTAAAATGTATAACACTACTTCCATAACTCTATGCTTTACTAACTTTAATTGCATATATATTGCCTTATATCTACTCTAGTAACTCATTCACCAACCTTACATTGTATTGTTGTGATTTGTAATGGTTAATCTAGGATAATATATCTAGACTAGGGTTCAATAATGTTCTATCCACCAATGTCACTTATACATTATATAAGCATTCAATTTTGGTGAATAAGGCATGATTATTATAATCTTTTTATCCTTTATGGTTTAGGTTTCCAATTGGCTAATCAAGGCTTCATCAATACAACATTACAGTTGTATTATAATTATCTTCTCTTTAGCTCTATTGGATTAAGAGATATAATTCATTAACTATACCTACTTGATCCAATAGGACTACTCCTGGTAACTATCTTCAGACTTCATCCTTGTAATCTTCTTTTCTATCATATGATTGGGTAACACAAAGAATTCTTCTATCTATCAAGGAGGGATTTAACTTCATCAACTATCCTATTGATTGGATTCTTTTCAATCATTCCTATCAAATAAATGACATCTGAAACTAGCATCACTATTCACCTCTTCTTAGTTGTTTCTTTGTAGACACTTATTTGTAAGCTATGTTATGATCAAGAGCTTGATAGGTTGAGAATGGGTGAATCAATAGTTGATTTCTCAACATTAATGAACAATAGACATGGGAATCTAACTCAACAGAGATGACAAGGATTGATATGGAAAGAAAGATATATGGTGAATGATCTAAGCTTAGTTTCTTTCCTACTCAATCTTACTTTAGAAGTAGGGTTAGGTATTACCATGATACTCATGGTATATGCAGATGAGATTAAGGTATAGTTGTTACATTCTTGTTATTTGTGTTATATCCTTAAATTGGTACTCATGAGTGATTATAATGGATACTATGATATGATCACCTAAGGATCAAATATAAATCATAATGTATTAGGTTTTAACTTTTATTTCATTTGATCTACCCTTAGATCAAATCTCCCTTACCCAAAATAAGGTTTTAACAAAGGTCATATTGAAACTTATCGCAGTCAACTTGATGATCTACTTCTTATTCCATCAAGTTAAGAGAAGCTTCAATCACTTTGACAAGTGTTGTTCAAAAGCGTGAAAATTATTCGGATTTTCTATGCATGCACAATGCACACATCTGGGTTCAGCTTATTTCTAGGCTCTAATGCTGGGATGTTACAGTAGACTCATGAATAAACTCAACAATATAATTATCACATAAAACATGCTTTTCATGATCTACAAGCACATAATTTTTATCAAGATCAAGAATAGTGGGATTAAAACCTTCAAACCCACTTTTAATAATTTTATAACAAGGTGACTGATCATTCAATATAGGACCATCATCTAGAGCTTTATCATAAGCATTTGATAAGCAAAACTCTTTAGTACCATGCATTTCGAAGTTAGGCACAAATATGGGATTATCATAGATAACATGAGCAAAAGTATTATCACAAGTTTTACCCATAGCAGATATTTAAAAAAAAACCACAGGAACATAACATTCATCCTCCTTTGGTAAGCATGGGGGACAATCAAATAATGTAAGGGATAAAGAGTTACTCTCATTAGAAGGTAGGGATGGGTAGCTAATCCATTCTTTCTCCTTTTGTTCATCACTCTCCTCCTCTTTTTCATCTAATGAGCTTCTAGTTTCAGCAATTTCTTCTTCCATAGGCTCCTGCAAAGCATTAGTCTCTTCTGTTTGTGGAAAGCATCTATTAAAATATTCAAGAATATAGCCATTTTATTCCTTGTAATTATCAAAGAAAAATTTAAGTATATCATAAACCTCATTTATAATGTGAATCATCAATATTTTTAAGCAAACTAGCAAGTTCAAATGCACCCTTCCAAGCAATAAATTCTTCAATTTGTTCCACATCATAAAAGTCATAATTTCCTTTAACATAAGAAGATATGGTAACATTATCATTATACTCACATTAGAAGGGGAGGTGTTTATACCTCCTACATTAACAAGATTTATCAAAGCAATAAGTAACATTATAAGTAGATGTCACATCCCAAAATTTTCCAAATTTTGTAATGTGAAAAAAATAAATAAACAAAATAAATAATTGTTGAAATTTAGGGTGAAAAGAAACTTTTGTTTCTAAATGGAAAATTAAAAATCTCTTCTTGAAAAAACTTTGGTTAATGTTTGAATCCAACTAAAATTCAAATCAAGTGGATTTCATTCTTCATAATTGCATCTGGAAATTTAAACACTTGAGAAATAAACCAAAACCCTAAGACCCTAATGGTATAAAAAACATTTCCAAGTTATCTCCAAGATCATGGATTGGATACATATAAAAATTTGTCAACAAACATTTATAAATGATCAAGAATGACAAATGGAAATATTATAAAACCATATAAATTGGTTTCACTTAAATTGGAACCATAGATAAAATCTTATGAATTTAATAAGATACGGAAATTGAATTCCAAAGCTAATAAAGCACCCATCTAGAAATCCATACCAAATGGTGAGCAAATAATCCTAAAGATATTTAAAAAGGATAAATAAATATTAAATAAAAATATACAAATTGGAATCACCAAGTTTGAATCTACAAATAAAAAGATATGGATTTTATAAGATAAAGATAGAAATATTAAATGAGGAATATTTAAAGACCAAATTAAATCTTGACCTAATCCATAAGAAAATGGAATAAATATAATCCAAATCCAAATAAAATAATGGATAAAGAATTATCAAATTAAATAAAATGGCATCAACCAAATTCTATTTTCCATTTGAATAAAGACAAAATCCCTATTAGAAATGATTAATTAATCATGGGAGAATAATATTTGGAATTTACCCAAGTGGAATAAAAGTTATTTAATTAACTTAAATGGATTCAAAGAAATCTTCTAAATAAAAATTATGGAACTAAAACCATATTTGATTTCATTGGAATAAAAACAAATACCCAATTCAAATGATTTATAAATCATATTAAATATATCCCAAATAATTCAAGATGAATTATTTGACACCCTAACAAATAAATAAAACCTACTGAATAGGTTTGGTAAAAATATGGATGTCAAATAAAGTTTTAAAACACATTAAAACCTAATTGAAATAAAGACAAATGTCTATTTATAAAATAAATAAAAGACCCTAAAAAGAATAAATAGAATTATTCTAAATTTGACTCTAAAATGAACTATTAAACAATATTTGAATATACATAAATTTGGTTGAAGTTTGAAATCAAATTGTTGTTTGAAAAGTTTAAACAAAATCAAAACAGATAAATAGAAAAAGAAAAGGGAAAAACATTCAGAACAAAAAAATGAAATAAGCAGCCAGCCCAAGTAACCTAGCCCAACAGGCCCAGCAGCCCACTCCCTCTCTCCCGCGAGAAAACATTTCACACCCAAAACTTGACTCGTGCAATCGCTGACTAGCAGGCCCCACATCTCTCTCTCTCACGCTGACAACAACGCCCCACCGCTAGATCATCATCTTCCCCACCCGCGCTAACCTCGCCGACCGTTTCTGCCCGATTAAACTCGCATCAATACTCGTTACTGCCGCGTTGATTTAGCCCAATGACCACGCCCTCTTAATCGCCCCTCTCTTACCTCTCTTTTCCCCCAGACGCCACGCCATCGGAGCCTCTAGGCTGCGAGAATTTCTACCTACACCGTCACTGCCTCCGACGAGCATCCGCGATGATTCCGGCGAACCCTGACCGTATCCTGCCCCCTTGTGCACGTGAGCTCACTCTCCAGACTAGTGCGCATCTACCCGTGGTGCCATCCTGGCCGCGCTTGCCCCAGAGCGTCGGCAAGGACGACCTCTGCACGCCGCCGTCGTCTGCTACCTCTCCGGCGAGACCTCCTGGTAACTCCTAACCACCCTATCCCCTCTGACTGATACTCCCGTATTCGCCTTTCTCGCGCGAACCTAATAGCATTGTTTGTTGGGTTTGGCGTGAACCGTACACTCGCCTCCGACGACAAACAGACAAACCTGACGCAGACGTGAACTCCGGCGAGCAATACCCGCCATTACCGTGCACCCCTCAGTCGACAACAACCACTTTGAGCATCCCCACGCCACGGCGAACTCGATGAGATTCTCCCCTCGCTCTCTCGCTTCCTATAACGCGCCGCCGCCGTTCACCACCGCTAGCGCCGCCAGTATATGTACAGTGGTTGTGAGCCGTTGGATTTTGATCGTGTGTACGCGATAGATTGACTAAGCGAACCGGTACACTCCCTCTGCACCGTGCGATTTCAGTTAGATCCAACGCCCCACAACAGCTGAACCGCGCGAACCGTTTTTAACCAATCAGATCCTTCCACGTGGACAACCTTTTGTTTTAAAAACAGAATAGAATCTATTAGATGTTTGAATTTGTAAATTGCATAACTTTCAAACCACACGTCCAAATTTTGCAAATTTTATATCAATGGAATCATCAAGACAAGTACTTTCCAACCATGCACTTTGTTTAGTAAATTGCTTCTGGTAAAATGGTTGTTTTTGTAGAAACTTGTGTAGACATAATTTGAATATAAAATTCTTTCTAAAATTATTTTTGTGATAAAACTTTTGGGCAAATGGATTGTTTTAACCTACTGACCATCTAAACCAACTCGTGGTTTCAAAAACATATTTTTTGTGAAGCAAGAGAATAAAACTTTGAATTAAAGCATTTCTAGTCAAATAAAAATAATGTTATTATATTAAAAATGCTTTTTGAGAAAAACAAAACCTTTGGGAAATGTTTTGATTTAAACTCTATGACCCCAAATAACAAGTTTTAGAATTAAAAATGTATTTGGTGAACCCTGTAAAGATTATTACTTTGCTAAAGGCATTTTCAACCACATAAAATATTGATTTGGTTTAAAAATGATTTATAAGTAAAATCTTTTGCAAATGATTTTGCCACTTATATAAAATGACCAATAGGTGTTTTAGAATGTTTATAACCTATTAGAAACCACTTTCCCAAATAAAACAATCTTTAGCATGCTTGCATGCATTGCTTTGTTTCTATTATTTTATGTGATGTTTGCTTGAATGGTAGATTGAAATTGTGCCTTGCTTGATTGAATTGTAGTGATTTGAAGAGTGTGAATATTGCAAGATCAAGGAGTGAACCTATATTCTCTACCAAAAATTCAAGTGATGCTTCATACTTTGTCCCATTATTTTCACTATGCATTAATGATATTTCTAAGTAGGACTTGCATGGAATTTTGCTAAGTATAAACTATGCCATGGGAAATCCTAGTAGATGAAACCTTAGTAGAAATTTCCTAAGTTAAGATTCCTACTACTATCATGCTTAGCTTAGCTAGTAGAAAACAAGGGTGGATTATATTCATACTATGGAATATTTCTAAGTCAAGGATTTGTGTTTTGTTTAATAAAACAACTAAGTGAATGAAACACCTGGGTGGAATGGAAGGAATGGTTTGTGTTGAGTGGTTATACACGGCCCATTTCTATGGTTTACCTTGTGTATCTCACTTGTGGATGGCCACCCAGGAACAAAGAGATTTGAGATGTCAAATGTTGAGAAGCTTCAAGTGCAGCCACTTGGCATTATGGGCTCTGCCTGGATCATATAGGTTGCAATAACTTAGCCAAATGGATAGTTGGTGGTAGGGGTTTGATAGGTTGGAACGCGTCCATTCTGGTCTAAGGGAAGGCTTTTGAAAGATCTTGTCTTGGTGAAACCAAGTCTTGTGGGAAAGTGCACCACCTCTGCAGAGTGTAAAATCTAAGTACTTAGCCATGTCCCTGGTAAAGGACAAATTGAGCATCAAGACATGGAAGCTATCAAGAATCTCCTCATCCAAATTTCTAAGTTAAAAACTTGTGGTTGAACAAGGGTTGAAGGATCACCAATTTCTATTGGGAGATGCCTTGGGTGATTTTGTCAAGCAAAACTTAGTGTTTTAAAATGATAAGGAAAATCTATTTTGAGAAAAGCAAGCCTAAGATCCACTTAGCCAAATGCATATAGATGATAGACTCCACTATACTACCATAGTATCACTTGCCAATACAATTCAAATGTATTTACCCTTGTGGCTGTAACTTGTTATGTTGCAGGTTTGTTTGATATTAGTGAAGTGTGTTGATTAGGATTACAAGTCTACAACCAACATGTTTGCCTGTGGCACTTTGAAGATGAAGGACCCCATGCTATAGTTATTTCTGCTGCATTGTAATGAGATAGCCAAATGAGCTATGTAAGATGTAATAAATTATTTTATTCCTGGTTATAAAGTTGTATTATGACCTTTGTTTCTTGATATTACATCTTAACTGTGGATGCTAGCTATTGATCCAGGGACTAGCATTGTAAACACAGGGATCTCTACCTTATTAAAGGTTGGGACCTCTACAGTAGAGCACATGTCTCTAGCAATAGTATTCAATTGATCAATTTGTTCCCATAAGTGTTTCCCTTTATGTGACAAGCGGTGTTCTTTATAATAATATTTTTGTTCTTCCGTGAATCCACCTTGCCAATAAGAACTAGTTTTAAAGAAACCATCCATTGATAGAAAGCATGACAAAGCAAGGCAATAACAGACCAACAACTATAGTAGGAACTAATTTTTGTGTGTGTTTTTGATAAGAAAAAGCAAACCAAATGAAACTATTTTTTTTGGACTTTTTGATAAAAAGAGGCAAAAGAAACTAAGCAAAACAAAAACAAAGTAAAGAGAAAGGTTGTGAAGGACTCCCCTTGTGAAGCCATCCTTAGCCTCCCCGGCAACGGCGCCAGAAATAGCCTGATGATGTGTAGCTCAGAGCACTGTAGAGCTTCGTTGGGAGACCCCAAGAGGAAGGTATGATGAGCACAGCAGCAAGTTTTCCCTCAGTAGAAACCAAGGTTATCGAACCAGTAGGAGGAAGGAAATGACACAAAGGTGTTGCTGGAAACTTGGAAACCTGCACAACACAAACTCA
This sequence comes from Avena sativa, assembly GCA_916181665.1. NCBI lineage: Eukaryota > Viridiplantae > Streptophyta > Magnoliopsida > Poales > Poaceae > Avena > Avena sativa. Next base: position 9,271,179 of record OV702297.1, on the reverse strand, counting down.
AGACTTTGCCCCAACGACCAGTGAGGTTGTCAATCTCACCGGTTTGCTAAAAACAAAGGATTAACTGTATGGTGTGGAAGGTAATGGTGGTTTGCAGAAAGTAAACAGTAACAATGGAAGATGTATCAATGGTAAAGATTGGACCGGGGTCCATAGTTCACTAGAGGTGTTCTCCTTAAGATAAACAACATAACATGCTGGGTAAATAAATTATAGCGGGGAAATTGACAGGATAGATCAAGGCATAACAATGTAATACGAGACATTTATGATCCTATGAGATTTGATTAGGCATTACAACAATATACATAGACCACCATCCAACTGCATCTATGACTAGTAATCCACCTTCAGGTTATCATCCGACCCCCTCCAGTATTAAGTTGCAAGCAACGGATAACTGCTTTAAGCAAGGTGTGTAAAGTAAACAATCCACTTGTTCTATGAATAAGAGATCGGAGTTTTCTCCATAGTAGCAATAGCACATCTACAACCTTAGAGATTTCTGTCACTTTCCCAGATTAAATAGAGGCATGAACCCACTATCGAGCATAAATACTCCCTCTTGGAGTCACTAGCATCTACTTGGCCAAGATAGCTACTAGAAACGGAGAGCATGCAAGATCACAAACAACACATACATGATAGAATCAATAAGATAGAATCATTAACCAATCTGACATAGTAATCTCAACATCCATCGAATCCCCACAAACACAACATGCATGATTACAAATAGATGATCTTGATCATGAACGAAGCTCACAAGATCTAAACATGGTAGCACAAAGGAGGAGAAACAGCCATCTAGCTACTACATGGACCCGTAGTCCAAGGTGGAACTACTCACGCATCATACCGGAGGCTGGCATGGTGATGAAGAAGGCCTCAAGGATGATCTCTCCCCTCCGGCAGGGTGTCCGAAACAGCTTCAGAACCCCCCGATCTAGGGACGATGGTGGTGGCGGCTACTGACTGTTTCGTGGAAGATTGATCAGGTACTTAGGGTTTAGGTATCGGGGGCTTCTTATAGGTGAAGAGGGAGGCCGAGGGGGTGCCCGAGGCGGCTGCACCCCCCAGGCACGGGCCAGGCTAGGCTGCACAACCAGGGGGTGTGGCCCCCTTGAGGCCCTCCTCCATCTCGTCTTCTGGCTTCGTGTTCCCCACGGTAAAATATTGACTTTGGCTTTTGTCCCGTACAATTCCGAGAATATTCATTTTCTAACTTTTCTGGAACAAAAAACAACAGAAAATAGGCAACTGACACTATGGCATCTTGTTAATAGGTTAGTCCTAGAAAATATATAAAAATACCTTAAAGTGAAGACAAAGCAAAGAAAAGTATATACTAAACAAGGATGGAACATCAAAAGTTATAGATACGTTTACGACGTATCAATAGACGTGAGGAGTCGCAGGAGGGTAACAGCAAGAAGGCTAACCCACGCCACCTCCGCCTCCGTTGCCACCTAGCGGCCACCATGGCGGAGGAGGGCCGCATCGCTCACGCAGCCCCTCCCCTGACGGCAAGAAGGAAAAAGGAAGCCCGGAGCCATACGACACATGTTCAGGCCTGGACAAGATTCATGAGGCCCGGAAAGGACAGTACCTGGGACCATGTTGCTTTGTACCTGTGATACGGACCGCAACTTACCCCAAAGGTTTCGGGATAGACAAGACGATCAAGCCCTATGACGGCACCGCCAATCCAACTATGTGGTTGCAGGATTATGGCAACGTGGTGGAGATCGCCGGGGGAAACCCCAACGTTGCCGTTAAGTACCTCCCACTGATGTTGACGGGCACGACCCGCCAATGGATTGACGACTTGCCGGAGAAGTCCATATGCAATTGGTTGGACATGCAAGAAGTATTTACCAAAAACTTTGAGGGTATGTACAAACATCCCTGCACTGTTGGCGATCTACAGCGGTGCATGCAAGAAAAAGACGAGACATCTCGAGCCTACCTCTCCCGCTGGATGGATATGAAAAATTCCTGCGTAGGAGTGCAAGATCAGACCTATATGGCCACCTACATTGATGGTTTGGAAAAAGGTACGTTGCTCCGACATAAGTTGAAGCGCATGCAGGACAATCACAGGCTAGATCTCAATCAAATGATCTCATTGGCTAGTGAGTTCGCGGCTACCGATGATGATGCTCGCGGCTCCTTGCCGGCAATTGCCATTCCAACCCAAGATAAGAGGAGAACATCCCCAGAATCCGCCAGAAGAAAAGCCAACCTCCGACATTGTCGCAATGATGTTTGCAGGAAGAGGTGATGGCGGACATCATGGCCGAGGATGGGGAGCTGGTCGTGGGCAGCAGCGCGGTAGTGAAACTACCCCAGCAGCGCCCCGCGTTCCCCAAACGTACGAGGAATACCGTGATATGCCATGCCTTGTACACCTCGATGCCAACGACAAAGCCACTCACACCAATCACCATTGCAAGTTCATCAACGATCTCAAAGAAGACCCAGAGTCTGGCTACAAACAAAGACGGAAGAACCGACCGCAAGGCAAGGGAAAAGGGAAGAAGGAAGAGGATTCCAAGGATTCAAGTGACATGGACGAGGACGTTGACCCCAAGCATGCCGACAAGGGCGATGTCAAAGGCAAGAACCCCTTTGAGAAGAAGGCCCCCGTCTACCACACTTTCCTTGGCACCCCAACTGTCCGGGCACAGAAAACCTCACTGAGGATACTGATGGACACCCTACCCCCAGTTCCCCAATACCTGTTGGTTGGAAGTTCCAATAACTTGGGATAGGAAGGATCACCTAGACCTTGTTCCAACGGAGAACCAATATGCCATGGTCATCAACCATTTGATTGACGGCAACGAGTTCACCAAGTGCATGGTAGATAGTGGAAGCAACATCAATATCTTGTACCTGGATACACTACACAAGATGAACTTGACGGAGACCAACCTAAGGCGGACCAACACCGTGTTCCATGGCGTAGTTCCTGGTCGGGAGGCTCGGTCCCTTGGGTGCATCATGCTTCCGGTCGCTTTTGGCGATGTCAACAATTACCGCCAAGAACGCATGACCTTTGAAGCGGTCCCCTTCAAAAGCGTGTACCACATCATATTCGGATGCGACATCTTCCACTCCTTCATGGCCAAACCATGCTTCATCTACAACATGCTCAAGATACCTAGACCAAACAGTGTTATCAGCGTATCCGGAAGCTTTTCAAAGGCAAGGGACTGCGAGATTGGATAAGCAGCCTTTGCAGAAGCTGTCCTCTACAGCAAAGAATTCAAGGAGATCTAGAGCAAGGTCGACACCTCGAAGATGCCGGCATCGAAGAAGTAGATTTCTAACTCCGATCCCATCTTCAAGGTCGCCATCGAAACCAAGTCGGTGGAACTTGTGGTAGGCGATGCCTCCAAGGTTACTGCCATTGGGACGAACCTGGACCCTAAATAGGAAAGCACGCTCGTCGAGTTCCTCCGTGAGAATAGGGACATCTTTGCATGGCAACCTGCCGACATGAAAGGTGTACCTAGGGAACTTGCCGACCACAGCTTGAATATTGATCCAAAATGCAAACTGATGAAACAACCTCTACGATGCTTCGAAGACGAGAAGAGACGTGCCATAGGCAAAGAGATAGTTAGGTTACTTAAGGCTAGTTTTATCAAAGAAGACCTTCACACCCGATGGGTGGCCAATCCTGTACTTGTCCCCAAAAAGGGAACCAAAGAATTAAGAATGTGCGTTGATTACACCGGCTTGAACACAGTGTGTCCGAAGGATCCGTTTGCTTTGCATTGCATTGACCAAGTCATTGACTTGATGGCTGGCTCGGAACTTCTGTGTTTTCTAGATGCATACTCGGTATACCACCATATAACTATGAGGAAGTCAGACCAATTGGCCACTTAATTCAACATACCTTATGACACGTTTTGCTATGTCACAATGCCCTTTGGGCTAAAAAAACGTAGGTGCTACGTACCAGCGGACTATGCAGCATTGCCTGCATGACCAAATTGGTCGGAACATTCACGCCTACGTGGACGATATCACAGTGATGTCTAAAAAGTCAAACGACTTAATCTCTGATTTAAAGGAAACCTTTGATAATCTCCGGAAATACAACATGATGCTTAACCCAAAGAAGTGCGTCTTCGGGGTTCCAGCCGGCAAATTGTTAGGCTTCATCGTTTCCCAGCGTGGAATCGAGGTCAAACCGGAGAAGATAAAGGCCATCCTAAACATTAATGGTCTGACATGCCTGAAGGACATCCAATGGCTCATAGGTTGCACTGTAGCAGTAAGCCGGTTCGTCAGTCGACTTGGAGAGAAGGCCCTGCCATTGTACAAGTTGCTGAAGTGGGCGGACAAATTCGTATGGATGGACGTGGCAGATGCTGCGCTTAAGGAGCTGAAAGATATACTTTCTTTAGCCCCTGTACTCGCAGCACCCGAGCCAATGGAGCCTATGTTGATTTACATGGCGGCCACCAACCGGGTTATCATCACCGTTGTCATGGTGGAGCGGAAAGAACCAACACATGAGTATAGAGTACAACGACCAGTTTACTATGTAAGCAAGGTCTTGCCAGATTCCAAGCAACGGTACCCGCACTACCAAAATCTAGCTTTTGGAGTGTTCCTTGCTTCTCGGAGGCTAAGACAATACTTCTAGGAGCACCCTATCACAGTTGTGAGCAAGGCTCCACTGTCCGACATCATCAACAACATCGACACTACAGGACAGGTCGTGAAGTGGGGCATTGAGCTTGCCGCCTTCGAGACCACCTACAAGAGACGCGTCGCTATCAAATCACAAGTCTTGGTGGATTTTATTGCAAATTGGACGGAGATGCCAGATGCTACCCATGTACCAGAGCCAGAATATTGGGTGATGTACTTTGACGGATCAAAGCTACTCAATGGCTCGGGGGCTGGTGTACTACTACAATCACCAACAGGGGAAAAACTGCACTACATTTTGCAGATCCACTTTGAGGCTACAAATAACATGGTGGAGTATGAAGCACTCATTCACGGACTTCATGTAGCCAAGGATATTGGCATCAAGTGCATAGTTTGCTGTGAAGATTTTGACTTGGTTGCCCAGCAGGTGGCTAGCACCTAGAACGCGCGAAACCCTATGATGGCGGCATATCGAGACGAAGTGGACGAGATAGCCAAGTGCTTTGAAGGCTACGAAGTCAAGTATGTCAAGAGGAAGGAAAATGAGGCGGATGATTGTAACATCCCAGCATTTAGGAACCTAACGAAGGGTAGATTTAGGATTATGTATTGTTGCATGCATCTATTTGTGAAAAAGTGGGTAAATTTTTTGCCAAATAAAATCTTAAGTGATCAATGTTTCTTTCTTACTTTAAGATTAGGTTTAGACTTAAAGTAGGATTGCTATAAACTTTGATGTGATCTTAAAAGAATTATGTGTGTTTTTAAAGGGGTTTGAATTTAAAAACTTAAGTGCTTGAATAATAATTTAAATGATTTAGATATAAGATTTGAATCTTAAATTAATTAAGATATAGGTAGTATAACTTAAATCTCAAAACAATAGAAATTATGAAATTCATTTTCATATTATAAAGACATAAACATGATACAACAGAATAAAGAATAAGAATCTTCTTTATTAATAATAACATAATCTTTATTACAATTGAATAAAATAAAGATTACATGAACTATAAAATTTTAATTACATCTACTAACTATCCTATATCTAAAACGTAAACTAAATCTTCATCTTTATCTTTGAACCTGCAAAACAAGGATTAAACAGAAATAAAACAATATTATTGTTAGTATGTATTTCTCTCAGATATGTTAGTGAGGTGCACTTGACAATCTCATCATTGAGAAATGTTAAAGAGGGGCAAGTTTCACCAATATGAAAGATTTCATCTTTCATAAATTCACAGCCAGAATGCAAAGGACAGCCAAAAGGGATCAGTTCACCAGCCAAGGTAAAAGTAGATTGGTAACAGTAAGATCAAATCTTCTGAACCTACACATGCTACACACACAAGCATGCAAGGGTGTGCTGTCGATTGCACAAGCACAGCCAGATCAAACAAAACAAGAGCACATCCGTGGGGAAGCACCCCAGTGCATTACCACACCACACCACAGCATAGCCAGGGTGAACAACAAGTAAACCAAGAACAGCAGCCAAACCAACCACCAGATTAACCCAAACATCACCAGGATGGTGACATAAGGAGGGAGATGAACAAGGTGGACAGCAAGGCCAAGCCCATGAGCTAGGAGGAGAAGGCTAGCTCCAGATCAAGCACAGAAGTCCAGCAAAACCAGATCAAGATCATCACCAATTTACTCCACAAATATCAGCTTTTGTGGTGAGTTTCATAAAACCTTCACATGATCTAATCATCTTATTTAGAGAAAGGCATGTGTTGTTTTACAAAACAAACCCTCAGAAGACACCCAAGTGGGGTGAATCCATCATAGGGATTTCTGAAAATCTAAAGGCAAACAGCAAAGCACCAGAATCCAACCAGAGTTCAGAGCAACATCCTTGCTCTGGTTGTTAAACCATATTCTACAATTCAATCATATATATACCTATGATCTATTTCTAGGCACATCTCTAAAGGAAGAGTAGCACCTTAGAAACAAATCTTTGGGATCCATAGATTGATCAAGCTCACTATCATTTTTCCAAGCCATGAATCAATAAAGAATAGCTGGTACTACTACCAGGACTATCTAGATGAACCAACTAGATAAGATTTGAATCCCTAAGCCTCAGACCAACATCATTGGTCATAAGGAATTCAGATATGAGCATCTCTAGTTTTCAAAGCCAAGATTATCTCAAGCATCAACTGACCAAATCCATGCTTTAGAATTAAACTTGTGTGCCATACATGATGGTGTCACAAGAAAAATTCAATATGAATCAGGAACAACAGTAAATCATCCTAGATTCAGAAAATCAACTAACTAATCATTTTCCTATTAAAAAACAGGAATCACAACTAGAATATTCCCATAATACACTTCACTGTTTGAGATCATGAGGATCTCAATCCACATATTAATTTCCAAGCTTACAACACTAGAACAGTAGTTGTATCTTATCATAATCATGACCATGAATCAAATAAATAGTGGAAAGCTATCAGATCATTAGCTTTACCAAGCATGGTTCCCATACAACCACATCATCTGAATCAGATGCAATCCAAGCATCAAATCATCAAGTAAGCCACTAGAAACACCATACATCAGATCAACCAACAAGCCTCAGGCAAATAAGCATTCAGTATGGGTACAGACCATCTAAACATGAATCAATTCCTCTAGTACATGAATAAGCACATCACAGAAACCCTAAAGGGATAATCATCCTAATCTGAATCAGACAGTAGCCAGAGAAGACACTGCTAACATCTAGCATCAAATCAACAAGCACAGAGAGCATCAGGAGAGGGAAATCAAACTCACCATAGGTCCTCGCTGAAGGATAGAAGAGGAAATAGAGGGGCCGGCGGCCATGGCGGCACGGCGAGCACCCCAGAGGGGGCGCTACAACCCGCACGGCGCCACGACAATGACCCTGATCACGCCTGGAAGTGCAGAGCATCACCTCAACACACGACGACCACAACTGCACTTGAATCCATGCAAATCCCCCAAACCCTAGGATTCGGGACGATATCGATCCATCGCAGGAGAGCCCTAGGCTCGAATCCAATTGGATAGAACGAACGGCCGTCATCGACAACCCCCTAATGCACCACGACAGCGACCAGAACGGCCGATGGCGGCGGGAATCGCCGGTGTCGGCATCGCCGGCCACAGGGTCAGGGTCAGAGGAGGAGAAGATGAACTCGCGCGCGAGAGAGAGAGACAGTAAGGAATGGGCCGAGATGGGCCACACCCTTCGGGGTGGCTCTTTTGTTTAGTACTAGTGGGCCAACAGGGCCCAATACAGATAAACCAGCCTAGAAATTCTTTCAGGCCTGTTTTAATAAAAAGGAAAAGACCAAAATACCCCTGGACTTAATAAAATCCTAGAAAATAGAATAATAGTCCAAAAATTATAAATAAAATATTTTTGGATTCACAATAATCCATTCTATACAAATAAAATAAGATATCAAATTTTGGATATTCAAATTTTTATAAAAATTTTGTAATTTAAATATTCCTTATGGAATTTTACAAAATTATTGAAAGGTGATAAAAATAAATAAAAATCACCTTCATTATTTATTAATATTATAGTATTTTTGAAAAATACTAAATAAATAGTTAGTAATAAAATTAAGGTATAATTAATAATTCCTAAAGGAATTATTAAATCAATAAAAGTCAAATAAAGGGAAATAAAATAAAATAATTCAATATATGTTATAAAATATTAAAAAATAATATTTATAAGACTTTATTACTCAAAAAGAAACTTTTTGGGATAAATGCATACAAATTTAAATAATGCATTGCATTACTTGCATAATCATTTTGCTTCTTTAAATATTGTCCTTATCGGGCAATAATGATGTTTTTGTAGAACTAGAAGCTCAAGGTCCAGTGCAAGCATCAGACTTCACTACCTTGCCATCACAAGGCAAGCTCATCACTTGCTCATATCCTTTGAAGAGTCTTTATCAAAGTATTTGCAAATTGTGTGTTATCATATATGCTATAAAAGAAACAAAATATTATTTTCCCAAATAAAGAAATTATTGATATCATCCTAAGTGGTGATATGATGGAGCAATAGAACTTAGAGTTCTAATTGCAACAATGATGATCAAGTAGGAACTTAATAACCCCTGACATCAGTGATTCTAGCGCCGTATATTACGCGTTAGCCATGAGATTTGGAATGGGACAGAGAAGTCAGCTGTATCTTCTTCCTCTCGCATGAAGCCGGATGTGCAGGTCATGGCTGTTATCCTCGTAGCGTGCATATTAATTGGTAATTCGTAGAGGATATGCAGCATATGGGTGGGAACCCTCAACGTCCCACGATAGTTCTGGCATCTAACGGTTTGTACAAACCATTGCCGTAATTCATTATGTGGGCATGGTGTACACCAAGGAGGCATGCGGGGTAGCGAAGGGGGCAGTGATTGGCTTGGACCAACTACTAGGCCCCACATCATGGAATTGTGGATGGGAAAGTACGCCCGGTTGTGCAACAAGGAGTTGATCTCTCATGGGTAAAGTAAACGCACCTCTACAGAGTGTAAGAACTGTAACTTGTTACTCCATGTTCCGGGAAGGAGCTACGAACGCAGCAGGAAAGGAACTCCATGAAAGTTCTAGTCAACCTGTGAAGGCTGATTGTCATAGTTTTTCAGAATAAAATCAATCTTTGAAGAAAGATTTACAAAAACTGCATAGTGCCAAGGATTTATAATCCGAGGTGGTAGATAGAGCATCAAACTTCCCACCTTGCATATAATGAACTTGTTGGGTAATGCTGTTACTTATTATTTCCTTTGATCCCTTGCTTAGACTCTGAGGATTCCGAAGACGTGCCAATGTACGCAGCTGAATGCCAAGAAGACGTGTTCTACGAAGAACCTGATCTATCCGGGGGAGTTGAAGGCGTGGACTACGAGATCCGTTACGGTGTCGATGAGAACGAGTCCACTTAAGAGTCTAGTTAGTGGTAACCAACGGAGCCGAACAACATAAACTCTATAAAATAAATTGTTGAGCTCCACTCCTAGTCGGAGTTGTTACTTTTAAATTTCCACTGAACATCTTATATTTTGGTTTGTAAGTTGGATCTTTTGGGAGTCTTGAACTTCCGGTATTGTAATAATAATAATGTGTGTACCTTTGTAATATGGACCCGCAATGTTTCTGTTGTACCACTATGAGGGATGTGATATTTACGGAACGGTGTTCTGTGGATGTCATGTCAACGACTATAGTGTAATACACATGCAGTGGTTAACTGGGTCACCGCACTGATCTACTGCCAAAGCTTGGATCAGGGCACAAACCAATTCCGCCTAGAGTTTTTCTGGAGCATATATGGACCCCATCCGTGAAGGGAGCCGACACCGAGAACCCAGATAGAGTAGACTCATTTGTTCATAAAGTAACAAAAGTCCCTCTGGCTTGGACAAAACCGTTTATGGAATATCTCGTACACGAAACTTTGCCCATCGACAAAGTCGAAAGTCAACAAATAGTACGACGAGCAAAGGGCTATACCATAATCAATGGGCAGCTCTACAAAAGAAGTACCATTGGTGTATACCTGAAGTGTGTCTCCCAGCAAGAAGGTATTGAAATCCTTCGTGAGATCCATCTCGGAGATTGCGGGCATCACGCCGCTCCTCGATCGTTGGTCTCCAAAGCCGCCCGACAAGGATTCTACTGGTTGACCGCGAAGGCGAACACCGACAAGCTAGTCGAGACATGCATGGGATGCCAGTACTATGCCCGACAACCACACGTACCGGCTCAAGAATTGCGAACCATACCAATAACTTGGTCATTTGCAGTTTGGGGGCTTGACATGGTTGGTCCATTACATACGACACCTTGTGGGTTTACGCATCTGCTAGTAGTAGTTGACAAATTCACAAAATGGATAGAAGCTGAACCCATTAGAAAGCTTGATGGGGCAACTGCCCTTAGGTTTGTCCGAGATCTAGTGTTGAGATTTGGTCTCCCACACAGCATTATCACCAACAATGGCAGCAACTTGTCACTCGAAGAAGTGGAAGCTTATTGTTGGGAGAAGAGCATCCGACTTGATTTGGCATCTGTGGCACATCCATAGTCCAATGGACAAGTTGAGAAAGCCAATGGATTAATTCTGCAGGGAATAAAGCCACGTCTAGAAGAACCACTACATAGAGCAGCTGGAGCCTGAGGGGAGGAAATTCCATATGTTTTGTGGAGTTTACAAACTACTCCCAACAGATCCACCGGCTACGCCCCTTATTTCATGGTATATGGAGCAGAAGCAATCCTAACATCTGACATACTTCACGATTCACCAAGAGTTGCTGCCTACGATGAGGATGACGCTGAAGAATCCAGGCGCCTAGATGTAGACCTTCTCGAGGAAGAGCGCATATTGGCATGCCAAAGATCCGCCATCTACCAGCAGAAGCTACGCAGCTACCATATTCACCACGTTCGGCATCGCTCGTTTAAAAGAGGGGGATCTGGTGCTCCGACTTAAGCAAAAGAAGTCATAGAAACTACCCTCGCCATGGGAAGGACCGTTCATCATAAGAAAGGCGCTATTCAATGGTTCCTATTATATTGTTGACAATCGTGAACTATAGGATAGGCCAAACGAGGATCATAAGCGTAAGCGACGTGACCCGGATGATGACTATCCGGAGCTTGATCGGCCATGGAATATAGCACATCTACGTACCTTTTACACTTAGTATATTTTACTATCTACTGTGTATCTCTTATATGATCAATGAAATAAAGCTCTTTGGTTCACTCATATGCTTGAGTCTTCTAACTCCTTTAGTGTTCATTTTTGGATCATATAAAACCTTTATGCGCAAGTTTTGGCTTTGCACTTGTGAAAATTCCGCCTACGGGCGTTAGCTTAAGTTTTCTGGTTTACACGTTCTTGGTTGTTTTTATGTGGATTCTGGAGTAGTGACTTTCGGCACTCGAAGTCGGCGATTTTGTGCTTAGGTTTTTGACGGTGCCATTGGGTATCATCACTTGAGCGCATAGTTCTGACTAAGGGTCTTCCGACTCACAAAAAGTCAAGCATAAAAACAGAGTAATGGATAAGCCAGCACTTGCTTAAAAATATATACATGCTGGAATTAGTTCTTAAGTAGCAGGAAGCTTATAGCCATAGTTTTCCGCCTTAAGATACAACCATTCTTTTCCGCATACATACAAACATCCAGAGATGACAAATATTACATAGTATTTTCATTCCTCTGGTGTAGGGGACTTTGACGTAACGTCGTCGGCTGCAGGAGAGCCATATTGCCCATCAACAAAGTCGCCAGTCTTGAGGGACTCAGAGAGCTAGCTTGGTCGGCATCGATTACCTCAAGAGGCACGAAGGTGTTTGCATCAACCAACTAGGTGACCCTAGTATCGTAGCCGGCAAGTGAAGACCAGATAACACCATGATCGATCTTCTGTCCATCTTCATCTACGTCCGGCAAGCCAGAGGTCACCGTGTCGATGTGGGCATCATCGTAGTGAGCCTTGACCATGGCTAGATCCATCCTTGCGCCAACCCGGGTACATGAAGCCTTCCATCTTACGATACGCTCGGGGGCTTGGCGCAGGATCTCCGAGTACTTCATGATAGAGTCCACTGCCTTAATATTAATGACTAAGGGCTTAGCGATCTCTTTTGCCTGGGTGATGGCGGTACTGATGAAGTTGCCGGCAAGAACCATGCATTCCTTTGGCAGAGGAGGATTATTGGTCAAACCAATAGGAGCTGCATTTCTGGCCAAAATGTTGGAATACATGAGTTCAACACAATAAGTTCAGAGTACCTGGTTTACAGAAGTACAAGACGGAGAATGCTTACCGAAGATGCTATCCTCATCTTGCTGGAGAATCTCCATCATGGAATCCTGTTCCTTCAGGAGGGTATTGTAAGCCTCAAGGTTCCGAGTATTTTGCTCGGAGGCAGCTTTGTTCTGCTCCTTGAGGATTGCAATTTCCTCCTTAAGGCAGTTGATTTCAGTGTTTGCGGATTCTTGCACGACAGCCATTACATCTTCATGCATCTTTAGTGAGTCAGCCCTCTCCTGCTTCAGGATCTTGTTTTTGCTATCCAGCTCTTGTATGTGCTTGGATTGCTCAACAATGTCCTTGGACTTGGCGATAGCTTCTACAAGTCGAAAAAATGACATATCACAATGAGTAGTCGGAAATTGACGATGCAAGGTCAAGATGAGCGTGAAATTGAAAAGAAAACACACTCTTGCCCTTGGTGATCTGTTCCTTCAAGAAGGGAGTTTTACCCTTTTCAGCTTCGAGGTCCGCCATCTTGTGGAACTTGTCGTTGGCAGCATTCCTCCGAGTATTCTCATTCTGCAAAAAGAGTAAAGTTACTTAGTCTACTTAGAGCATCTAGCCGGACAAGTATCCGCCTAGAAGCTTGGGAGGCTACAGTATGAATTTTTAACTCAACGTTATGCTTAGTCTTTCTTTAAGCATCTGTTTCAACTAGAGGCTTGGGGGCTACAGTATTTAAATTCACAAACACTGTGTATGCTACTCTAAAAGTATCTAGTTAGAATAATTCATTCAAACTAAATACTTGGGGGCTACAATGAAAAGTTTCTAGCTTAGTCACTCTTAGATCATTCAGACCCAAAGACTTATGGTTTTCCATCTAAATCCTTGGGGGCTACAGTGGGATACTACATATGAAATGCAAAAGGCATGAAAAGCTTACACGTGCGATGATATTGAGGTTGCTGGCGCTCTTAGAGAATATCTTGCTAAAAGAAAGTGTGTTTACGCGGACGATTTCCGCCTATTTGAGTAGCTCCTCAAGGCCGCATGTAGGAGATGTCGGCGCAGCACCAGGAGCCATCGCCTTACCACTACCAGAGGCATCCTTAGTCTGAGCTTTAGCCACTTCAGATGATGTGCGCTTCTGCGTCGCCTGTTCGCCGGCAACGTGGGGCTCTGCGTTAGCATCTGGGACCTCCTGAGAAGGAGTTGGGTCCACTTCCATGGCAGAAGGTTCATATGCTACCTTTGCCAGAGAACCTGTTGGTGCGGAAAAAGGTTGGACACTCAAAGTAGGAGGGGCGATGGAGGGAGACGCTTGGACAAACATTTCTTTGATGTTTTTAGAAGCCCCCGATGTTTTGGAGATCTTCTTCAAACTCACACTAGCCTTCTTCCTGAAATGTGCAAAAGTATAAGTACAGGAATAAGATGAGCAAAAAGACGATGTCGGATGATAAGAAGCTTACACAACGGTTGGTGCCTTTGTCAATGGGATACCAACCATTCTTATTTTCTCCGCCTCCAGGGAGGCGGTGGATCTCTTGGAGGCTCCACCCTCGTCTTCTTTTTTTGCCTCTGTCGGCAGCATCAGAGGTGGAGCTCTTCCGCTTTTGCGCCAACGGGACCTCATTGTTGGACACTACAGTGACATCCTTCATATCGGGGTCATAGAATTGGGGAGCCATGATACCTTCGTCCAGATTCCCCAGCTGTTAAGTGAATCCTAAGTGTTAGATGCAAAGGTATATGCAAGATGGAAGAACTGGAGCATATGCCATAAAGGGAAAATAAACGAGTACCTCTAGGCACTTGCCGCCCTCGAACGTGTCGTAGGTGACGGTGAAGCCGCGCTTCCGATCCTTCACCTTGACTATGTCTTTGAGGCGAAGCTTGACGGAGTCACTGTAAAAGTTGTCCTAGAAGATACAGAGGCTATCCTTCCTGTCCTTGGTGTACTGGTGCATGAGCTTCACGCAATGTTGCAGAGGCTGGATCCGCTTGATGAACCAGCACATGGCTAGGTCCAAGTCGGTCAGACCCGTCTCTACGAACCAGTAAATCCGCCTTACAGCGCGAGAGGCTTCATCGTCGGAGGGGAGGAGGGCTTGGGATCTCCATGTCGGGGCTTCAATGGCGGCCCCGTCGACAAAGTCTGGGTGCGTTGTTTCTCGGTCGTCCATAGGAATATATGAGCCATAGAAATATGTCCTCTGCCAATTCTTGCATGATTCGTGACCTACAATGCCGGGGAATCGCCGTCTAGGCCGGATCTTGAAACTAATGGTTCCGCAGTTCCTGAGCTCCTCTTTGCTCACTCCGGCTTCCCTCTTCACGGTGAAGAAGTAAATAAACAGATCTAACCTAGGCCTAATTCCTAGGTAACCCTCGGACATCGCCGCGTAGTTTCTAAGAGAGAGGATGCTATTCGGAGAAAGGTTCTGAGGTTAAACCCAGAAGTGTTGGAGGACTTGGATGAAGAAGTCGGAGATTGGGAGGGAGACACCACACACAAACTGAGCCTTGAGGTATACCTTTTCCCCGACTAGGGGAGAAGGGACGACCTTGCTGGTCGGTGTCGCCCGCCAGACCAGGCCCTCTGTCGCAGGAAGGTAACCTTCGGCGAGCATCTCCTTGATGTCGCTCTCGAAGATGTCTGAGCCACGCCACTCCCCTTTGTGGGAGTCAACTTCCTCCTCTAGCGGCTCCAGCCCCGCTGGAATTTGGTCGCTGCCGGTGCATTCAACCACCACAGAATGCGACACCACCACGCCCTTCGGCGAGACATGAACATGGCCTGATGACTTGGCCGTGGCCTTGCCCGACGCGGCCATCGATAGGGCACTACCGCAGCTCACCATTGGAGTGGATGGAAGGTGACCGTGGATTGGATAAAAGGCTAGGGTTTTCTCTATGAGTGCGAAGAGCTCAAGGAGAGGATTGGCTAGAGTAAGAAGATGACACGAGGAAGAATGAGGTGAAAATATAAATGTCACCGTGGTTATAATATATAGTACTCGACGTCAAGATTCGTGAAAGTTGTTCCAACGATTGATGCGTGGACAGCTCGTGCGCAAGCGTGCACGGAAATTTCACCATGTTCCCACCGCCACCGCCAACATTTCGTATCCTTCGTGCGGAAAAAACGACTATGATTACGTTCTCTGCATGTGTGAGTTACGAAGCGTCACTGATCTATGGTCTACGACACTGTACTGACACAGGCATGTGAGTAGTCCCCTCTGAAGATTTCGGCATGGACGGATCCCATCCCGCTACGAGAAGAGTACGATGGAAATCTCAGTGATTCTCTGACTTACATATCGAAGACGGAGAACATAGCAGGGTTCTTGGGAGGTCTGCAAGATATTGCTTGACGATTTTTCGACATTGATACATCGAAAACATATCTATAATTTTTTATGTTCCATGCTTGTTTAGTATCTACTTTGCTTTGCTTTGTCTACATTTTGAGGTGTTTTATATGTTTTCTGGTACTAACCGATTAACAAGATGCCACAGTGCTAGTTGCCTATTTTCTTCTGTTTTTGGTTCCAGAAAGGCAGAAAATCAATATTATCGGAATTGGACGGGACAAAAGTCAAACTCAATATTTTACCGTGGGGAACACGGATCCAGAAGACGAGACGGAGGAGGGCCTCGAGGGGGCCACACCCCCTGGCCGCGTGGGTGGGCCCACCCCACGCCTAGGAGGGTGCAGCCGCCTCGGGCACCCCCTCGGCCTCCCTCTTCGCCTATAAGAAGCCCCTGATGCCTAAACCCTAAGTACCCGATCAATATTCCACAAAACCATCTGTAGCCGCCGCCACCATCATCCCTAGATCGGCAGGGGATCTGAAGCTCCTCCCGGCACCCTACCAGAGGGGAGATCATCCCAGAGGCCTTCTTCTTCATCATGCCAGCCTCCGTGTCACATCCCAAAATTTTCCAAATTTTGAAATGTGAAAATAAATAAACAAAAGAATTAATTGTTGAAATTTAGGGTGAAAAGAAACTTTTTTGCTTCTAAATGGAAACATCAAAACCCTTCCTGAACAAAATTTGAATGAAAAGGGAATCCAACAAAATTTCAATCAAGTGAAATGCATTCATCAATGAATGTATCTTGAAATTTAAACACTTGGAAAAGTTAAACCAAAACCCCAAATCTTAATCAAATAAAACACTTCCAAAGATCAAAAGCATTTTATGCATGGAAAGAATCTTGAAATTTAAACATTTGGAAGACAAAGAATTTTAAAAGATAAATAACCCTAAAAGCTCCTAGCTAAAATCCATACCAAACTATGAGCAAATTAATCCTAAAAGGATTTTAAAAGATAAATAAATATTAAATAAAATTATACAAATTGGAATCACCAATTTTGGAACTATAAATAAAAAGATATGGATTTTAGAAGACAAAGAAATAAATAAGGAATATTTAAAAGCCAAATTAAATCTTGGCTAAATCCATAAACAAATGAAATGAAAGTTTATTGAATAATAAAAGGGATTAAAAGATTATTTAAATAAAATCATATGGATTGAACCAAACTCAATTTTATTTAAATAAAGACAAATTGCCTAAACTAAATAATAAATCCCAAGAAAATTATTTAGAAGACAATTTGAAACTTGAATTAAATCTATAAGCAAATGGAATAAAGATAATCCAAATAAAATAAAGGAATAAAGATTATTTGAATAAAATCTTATATGGACTTGAACCATATTTTATTTAAAAGAAGACAAAATCCCTATTATAAATGATTAATTAGATCATGAGAAAATAAATAATTGAAATAGGCAAAGTGGACTAAAAGTTATCTAATTAACTTAAAAAGAATAAATGATTAATTAAATAGAATTATATGTTTTGGAACCATATTCAAATTCATTTAAATAAAGACAAAAGCCTCATTTAAGTAAATATTAAATCATATTAAAATATTTGAAATAATTTAAAGTGAATTATTTAAACACACTAATGAATAAATAAAACCTACTGAAAAGGTTTGATGAAAATTTGAAATCAAATGGGGGCTTGAATCAATGGTTTGAATAAAAACAAGTGCCTCATTTAAGTAAATATTTAACCATAAGAGAATAAAAGAAATTATTCTAAAATAGACTTTAAAACACATTGTTAAATAGTATAAAAACCTACTAGAAGTTTGGAAAAGTTTTGAACTAAAATGAGTTTTGAATCATTTGAATAAAATCAAAACAGAAAATAGAAAAGGAAAAAGAAAAAGAAAACAGAGAAAAAAAATAGAAAAGAAATAGCCCATCTAATCCTACCCACTAACCTAGCCCAATATGGCCTAGTACACCCCACCTGGGAAATCCAGCTCTTTCCCCACGAAATGTTTTCTCACCCATGCGTCTACCCCTCAACCCACTGACCGCGAGACCTCACCGTACCTTCCCACACCTCGCTGACAACCAGGTCCCACCGACCACGTCATCGTCGTCCCCGCCAGACCCGTTCTTCCCCCTCTTGTCGCCGTTTCTGCCTTTGATTTCCCGGTCTGAATTCGTATTAATGCGCCAGTAAATCCGCCCCGTGAGCTCGCCCATTTAACCACCCCCCTCTTCCCTTCCTTTCCCCTCAGACACCGTTGCCAGAGAGCCACCAGGCTATGAGAATTGCTTCCCACACCATCGCTGCTCCGACGAGTTCTCCAGCCAATTCCGGCCAACACAGCCACCCCCACTGCCTCTGGTTTCCACGAGCTCACTCCCCATCGTCTCGCGCACCTGCCCATAGCCTCTGTTTGCACGCGCGTGCCCAGGAGCTCGCCTCGGTCTAACCTCTGAACGTCGCCGTCCACTGCCTCTACTCCGGTGAGTTTCTCTGGTAATTCCTGACCTCCCCTTCCCCTCTGAATGATGCTACTGCACTCGCCAATCTCCTACGCATCTAACGACACCGTCTGTTTGTCTTAGCGCGCCATGTATCCTCGCCTGCATCGATGACCGTGCTCACCGGACGCAGATACAAACTCCGGCGAGTAATCAAAACGACTACCTCGTGCGCCCCTTGGTCTACGGCGACCACCACGAGCATCCCCACGCCACGGCGAACCCGGTGAGCCTCTCCCCTTCCTTCCTTGCTTCCTGTTTTCGCAGGAACACCTCTGCCCAAGCGTGCCGCCGCCGTCCACCGTTGCTAGCGCCGCCAGTTAGTGGCCAGTAGCTATAGGCCGTTAGATGCAGATCATGTGGATGCGATAGATCGTCTAATCGAAGAGGTATGCAATGATCTGCACCGTGCGATTTAACTTAGATCAAACACACCGTGTCGCTCGATCCAAACGAACCGGTAACAGCCAATGAAAACATGACACGTAGCCCAACTTTTGTTTTAAAAACAGAAACATTTCTATTAGTGGTTTGATTTTGAAAAATTCATAACTTTTGTTCTACACGTCCAAAATTTGCAAATTTTATATCATTGGAATCAGAAAAATGAAACCTTTGCAACCATGCCCTTAGTTTAGTATTTAGATTCTGTAAACTTAGGTGTTTTTACAGAAACATTTCTAGGCCTTTTTTGAGTATAAAAATTATTCTAAAAATGATTTTTGGATAAAATCTTTTGCAAATGATTTGCTTTGAACCTACTGACCAGAAACACAAACTTTTGGGTTTAGAAATTTATTTTGTTAACACAAGGAATTATTCCTTTGAATAAAAGCCTTTCTAGTAAAACAAAAATGTTGCTATGATTTAAAAATGGTTTTTGGGTGAAACCTTTTGCAAATGGATTTCTTTTAAACACTTTGACCATAAACACTAACATTTGTGTTTAAAAACATAGTTGGCTAACACTAGGAATTATTCCTTTAACAAAATCATTTCTAGCAAAACAAAAATGATTTAAAATGACCTTTTTCACTAACTTGTTTTCAAATGGTTTTGCCACTTTTATAAATGACCAATAGGTGTTTTAAAATGTTTATATCCTTAGTAGAAACCACTTTTTCAATAAAACAATATTTTGCATGCTTGCATGCATTAATTTGTTTTCTTTATTTTATGTGGTGAATTCTTTGAATGCTAGTTTGAATTTGTGCCTTGCTTGATTGAATTGTAGTGAACTTTGAAGAGTGTGACAATTGAAAGATAAAGGAGTATATATATTCTCTACTAAAAAGGAAAGTGGTGCTTCATACATTTTGTCCTATTATTTTCACTATGCATTAGTGATATTTTGAGTAGGACTTGCATGGAATTTTTACTAAGTATGCTATGCCTTGGGAAATCCTAGTAGATGTGTAAGGTTCCCAACCTTTAATAAGGTAGAGATCCCTGTGTTTACAATGCTAGTCCCTAGATCAATAGCTAGCATCCACAGTTAAGATGTAATATCAAGAAACAAAGGTCATAATACAACTTTATAACCAGGAATAAAATAATTTATTACATCTTACATAGCTCATTTGGCTATTACATTACATTGCAGCAGAATATCTATAAGCATGGGGTCCTTCATCTTCAAAGTGCCACATGCAGACATGTTGGTTGTAGACTTGTAATCCTAATCGTTACACTTCACTAATATCAAACAAACCTGCAACATAACAAGTTACAGCCACAAGGGTCAATACATTTGAATTGTATTAGCAAGTGATACTATAGTAGTATAGTGGAGTCTATCATCTATATGCATTTGGCTAAGTGGAGCTTAGGTTTGCATTGCTCAAAATAGATTTTCCTTATCGTTTGAAAACACTAAGTTTTTGCTTGACAAAATAATCTTTCCCAAGGCATCTCCCAATAGAAATTGGTGATCCTTTCAATCCCTTGTTCAACCACAAGTTTTTAACTTAGAAATTTGTATGATGAGATTCTTGATAGCTTCCATGTCTTGATGCTCAAATTGTCCTTTGCCAGGGACATGGCTAAGTAATTAGATTTTACACTCTGCAGAGGTTGTGCACTTTCCCCACAAGACTTGGTTTCCCAAGACAAGATCTTTCAGAAGCCTTACCTTAGACCAGAATGGACGCGTTCCAACCTATCAAACCCCTACCACCAACTGTCCATTTGGCTAAGTTCTTGCAGCCTATATGATCCAGGCAGAGCCCATAATGCCAAGTGGCTGCACTTGAAGCTTCTCAACATTTGACATCTCAAATCTCTGTGTTCCTGGGTGGCCATCCACAAGTGAGATACACAAGGTTCACCAGTCCCCTGGCCTTGTGTAACCACTCAACACAAACCATTCCTTCCATTCCACCCAGGTGATTCATTCACTTAGTTGTTTTATTAAACAAAACACAAGTCCTCAGACTTAGAAATTTTTCCATAGTATGAATATATATATTCCACCCTTGTTTTCTATTAGCTAAGCTAAGCATGATAGTAGTAGGAATCTTAACTTATGAAATTCTACTAAGGTTTCATCTACTAGGATTTCCCATGGCATGGTTTATACTTAGCAAAAATTCCATGCAAGTCTTACTTAGAAATATCACTAATGCATAGTGAAAATAATGGGACAAAAGTATGAAGCATCACTTGCCTTTTTGGTAGAGAGTATAAGTTCACTCCTTGATCTTTGCAATGTTCACTCACTTCAAATCACTACAATTCAATCAAGCAAACAATATTTAAATCTACCATTCAAGCAATTCATCACATAAAATAATAGAAACAAAACAATGCATGCAAGCATGCCAAACTTTTTTTTATTTACAAAAGTGGTTTATAATAGGTTATAAACATTATAAAACACTTATTGGTCATTTTATAAAGTGGCAAAATCATTTGTATAAGATTTTACTTCATAAACCATTTTTAGATCAAGTCATTATTTTTATGTGGTGAAGAAATGCTTTTAATAAGGCAAAATTCTATAGGTTTCACAAAATATGTTTTCAAACCATATAACTTTGTGTTTAGCCTCAGAGAGTTTATTTCCAAAACATTTCTCAAAGGTTTTCCTCCAAAACCATTTTTAATAATTTAAACCATATTTTTATTTGACTAGAAATGGTATAAATCAAAGATTCATTCTTTTGCTTCACCAAATACATTTTTGAAACCACCAATTGATTCCTAGGGTCATTAGGTTCAAAACAAATCATTTTCCAAAGATTTTATCCTCAAAATCATTTTAGAACAATTTCTATATTCTAAACATGCATACACAAGTTTCTGCAAAAACAAACATTTTACCAGAAGCTTTTTACTAAATAAAGTGCATGGTTGGCTAGGGCTTTTTTTTCTGAATCCATTGATATAAAATTTGCAAACATTGGACGTGTAGATTAAAAGTTATAGATTTTACAAAATCTAGCATCTAATAGATCAAATCTGTTTTAATTCTAACTAGCCGAGACACGTGGCGTGTTTTAATTCGTCGGTACCGCTTCGTGTGGATCGTGCGTTGGCATCCGTTGGATATAAAGTGAATCGTGCGGCACAGAGGCGAGCGTACCCCTTCATTCATGTTCTAATCTTAATCGTCAGATCAAAATCCTATGGACCATATCGCCTTGACCATTAGGCAGCAGCGCTGGCGGCGGCGACTGGCGGCGGCGTGTCTGGTGGTGGTGGTTCGGCGAGTCTAGGAAGCGAGGGAGTGAAGGGAGGTTCTCACCGAGTTTGGCGTGGCGTGGGGGTGCTCGAGGTGCTTTCCGTTTGTCGAGGGGCGCGCTGGAGCTACGGGGATTCCTCGCCGGAGTGGTGTCTGGCGACGGGCATGCGCTATCGTCATCGGGGACGTCACTGTAGAGCACGGGAGAGGGGGCAGATGATACTATTAGATGCGTGGGAGAGTAGGGAGCATGGGAGCATCAAAGAGAGAGGGCGGCGCGGTCAGAGGCTACCTGTGGAGCTCGTCGGAGTTGGAGCAGACGATGGTGTCGTTCAGACGAAGACGGAGTCGACGACACAAGCTCGCGCAAGTGAGCTGAGGGTGCAGGGAGGTGCGCCAGAGTCTGGGGAAGGTGCTCGTGTGCTCCAGTGGGCGAGGGGTGGAGGAGGCTGGCCGGAATTTGCTTGCGAGCTCATCGGAGCAGAGCGTGTTCTCTAGTGAAATTAGCGCAGCCTGGTGGCAAGCTAGTGCGTGCGAGGGAGGGGAAGTAGAGAGGAGGGGCATGCGCTTTAGTACGCATGATCGAGGGGCCGATTAATCGCTGCGTTACTGCGTATTATGCCGGCATTGATTTGGCAGCAACGGCCGGTGAGGTCAGCGGGAGGGTGAGGAAGAAAGGAGTTGGCGGTAGGGTCGTCTGGCAGCGAGAGAGAAAGAGAGGGAATGGGGTCCACCAGTCAGCGTCTTTGCGGGTTAGGTCTGTGGTGAGGAAAAACGTTTCGGGGGAGGGGAATAGGTGGGCTTGCTGGGCCTGGACTGGGTCTGCCGGGTTGGGTTGCTTTGTTTCCCTTTTTTTGTGCTGTTTGCTTTTCTTTTTCTCATTTGAATTTTCTATTTTGATTTTGAATAAGCAATTCAAACATTCATTTGAATTCAATCCCTTGCCAAAATTTGTGTAGACTTGAATACTGATTAATATTATATTCTGAAGTCAATTTTGAAATAAAATTTTATTCTTTTTTTGGAGTCTTTTATTTATTCAAATAAGCCCTTGTTTTAAATCAAATAGGATTTAATAATAATTCAACCACCATTTAAAATCTTTAACTTTCCAAATCCTTTCAGTAGGTTTTTATTTGATTATTTGGGTGTCAAATAATTCATCTTGAATCATTTGGAATAATTTAATATGATTTATTAATCATTTAAGATTGGGTATTTGTTTTAATTTCAATGGAATTTTAATATGGTTTTAATTCCCTAAATTTTATTTGGAAGATTTATTTTATTTAAGTTGATTAAACAACTTTTATTCCACTTCGGTAATTCCAAAATACCATTCTCTCATGAATTTTTATAATTATTCTTATTAGAGATTTGTCTTTATAAAATAGGGATAGAATGGTTATTGCCATTTTATTTTATTTGTAAAATTCTCTATCCTTTTATTTTATTTGGATTTGGATTCTATTCATTCCACTTGCTTATGGTTTTGGCCAAGATTTAATTTGGTCTTTAAATATTCTTTATTTAATATTTCTTTCATCATCTTATAAAATCCATATCTTTTTATTTAGAGATCCAAACTTGGTGATTCCAATTTGTAAAACCTTGTTTAATAATTGTTTATCCTTTTAAATACCTTTAGGATTATTTTCTCACCATTTGGTTTGGATTTTAGATAGATTCTTTATTAGCTTTGGAAATTACTTTTCCCTATCTTATTAAATTCATAAGATTTTATCCATGGTTCTAAATTAAGTGAAACCAATTTCTATGGTCTTATAATATTTCTATTTGTCATTCTTTATCATTTGTAAATGTTTGTTGACAAGATTTATATGGATCAAATCCATAGGCTTGGAGATAACTTGGAAATGATTTTTATTTTTAAGGGTTGAGGGTTTGGTTTTATTTTCCAAGTGTTTAAATTTCCAGATGCATTTATTGAGGAATGCATTCCACTTGATTTGAATTTAGTTGGATTCAAATGTTAACCAAAATTTGTTCCAGTTGGGATTTTAAGTTTCCATTTAGAAACAAAAGTTTCTTTTTACCCTAAAATTCAACAATAATTTATTTTGTTTATTTTATTTTTCACATTACAAGATTTGGAAAATCTTGTCCCGAGATTTTGGGGAGGCTAGGGGTTACAAGTTGGCTCAAAGTATCTAGGGTACTACCACCCTTAAAAATTTTCCAACTAGATTACATCTTGGCTTGCTTGGGATCTTGATGAAATCTCTCTGGGCAAACATCTGCATAGTGTCCTTTGTTTCCACACTTGAAACATGTGACAAGGCTGAGATCCTTCATAGGCTTGTTTATCTTGTGCTTCATCTTTTCTAGACAATTGCTTGCATAATGTCCTTGGTTACCACAATTGTAACAGGTGATAAGATTGAGTTCATCACGTATCTTCTGTGGGCAAGTTGCTACATAATGGCCTAGCTCTTTGCAGTTGTTGCACCACACTTGGCTAATCTCCTTATACTTCTGCTTCTCTGGACATTCACTGGCATAGTGTCCCATTTCTTTGCAATGACCACATTGCACATGGCTTTTGTCCTTCTTTTTCTTGGGTTTCTCCAAGGCTAAGAGTGCTTCTAATTCATGTTCTTCATATGTTATCTCAAAGGTAGGAACAGTTCCTGGTCTCCTTGACCTTCTATTGCTCCTTGGATAATACATATGTCTCCTCTTTGGTCCTTTAAATTGGGTCATGTTGCATGGAGGTGCAAACTAAGATTTCCCTTTGTCTTCATCCTTCTTGGTAGACTTGGCTCTCTCATGGTAGTCTGCAATCAGTTGTTGCACTTCACCTTGTTTCCTTTGTTCAACTAGGGACATGATTGTTTCCTTCACATAGGTAACAAGTAGCTTGGGATGTGGGGCATTGGTTAGCTGGATGTTTCTCTTCACAGTTGGGGCATTGATCTTCATGCTCTTTGGAAGTGTGATCCTTGTCTCCACAAATATTGCAAGCTTGGGTTCCTTCTAGAATAACATCTTTGTCATCCTTGTTATCATAAGCTCCTTGGGAAGAGTTGTCTCCCATGTTGATCATTTGAGTGGCCATCCCTTGCAACAATTGGGATTGAGTTACCAAAACTTTTTGCATGGTTGGGTCTATCTCATTGTTGTTGGCTAAAAACTGAGTTGTCACTTGGTTCAACTGGGTTTGTCTTGCAAGCAGTTGGTCTCTCATGTTGACCTCTTGGTTGTTGTTGTTGCCATCCTTGTTGTCTCTTGGAGAAGTCATCTGTTTGGGTTGGATTGGGATTAGAATAGGCAAAATATTTCTAAGGGAAAAATTCTAATCACACACATCACAAATTACTCAAGCAATGTGCAAGAAATCACAAACAAACATTCCACTCAAACAACAAAGTTTAAGCACATTTTTAGGCAACCAAAAATATTTTTGTTACACCACATAAGTTGGTGGGTTTGACTTAAACTAAATATGGTGGTCCATCTATATGGTTCACTTGAGATCTTTCCATCCTTTTTGGTTGATTCTTGTTGAACAAGATCTTTGTATCCTTGAGAAAATTCTTGGTCACAAAACTTCAAAGTGATGATGGTTCCTTCTAAGTTGTATTCCCTTAGTCTTCAAGTCTTTGAGCAAGATTTCTTGTCTCACTTGTAGTCCTTAGTGATATCCAAGGTTGAAGTCCTTGGTGATAATGTTGAAGATGTTGAAGTCATTAGAGTTGAAGATGTTGAAGTCATTAGAGTTGATGAAGTCCTTTGCACATGGTGAAGTCTTTGGCCATGGGATAGGCTTTGTCCATCAAGTTTGAAATAGAAGAGATGTAGAATCAAAACCAAAATGGTTGAGGAAAGAGTTTACAAGATTGTTTGTAAATAAGTTTTGGAACAATACAACTCCTATTTTTCTAAAGGGTTTTGTCCAATCCTAGGGTTACAAATCCTACAGGCAACACAATGCTCTGATACCATCTGTAAGGTTCCCAACCTTTAATAAGGTAGAGATCCCTGTGTTTACAATGCTAGTCCCTTGATCAATAGCTAGCATCCATAGTTAAGATGTAATATCAAGAAACAAAGGTCATAATACAACTTTATAACCAAGAATAAAATAATTTATTACATCTTACATAGCTCATTTGGCTATTACATTACATTGCAGCAGAATATCTATAAGCATGGGTTCCTTCATCTTCAAAGTGCCACAGGCAAACATGTTGGTTGTAGACTTGTAATCCTATTCAACACACTTCACTAATATCAAACAAACCTGCAACATAACAAGTTACAGCCACAAGGGTCAATACATTTGAATTATATTGGCAAGTGATACTATAGTAGTATAGTGGAGTCTATCATCTATATGCATTTGTCTAAGTGGAGCTTAGGTTTGCATTGCTCAAAATAGATTTTCCTTATCGTTTGAAAACACTAAGTTTTTGCTTGACAAAATAATCTTTCCCAAGGCATCTCCCAATAGAAATTGGTGATCCTTTCAATCCCTTGTTCAACCACAAGTTTTTAACTTAGAAATTTGTATGATGAGATTCTTGATAGCTTCCATGTCTTGATGCTCAAATTGTCTTTGCCAGGGACATGGCTAAGTAATTAGATTTTACACTCTGCAGAGGTTGTGCACTTTCCCCACAAGACTTGGTTTCCCAAGACAAGATCTTTCAGAAGCCTTCCCTTAGACCAGAATGGACGCGTTCCAACCTATCAAACCCCTACCACCAACTGTCCATTTGGCTAAGTTCTTGCAGCCTATATGATCCAGGCAGAGCCCATAATGCCAAGTGGCTGCACTTGAAGCTTCTCAACATTTGACATCTCAAATCTCTTTGTTCCTGGGTGGCCATCCACAAGTGAGATACACAAGGTTCACCAGTCCCCTGGCCTTGTGTAACCACTCAACACAAACCATTCCTTCCATTCCACCCAGGTGATTCATTCACTTAGTTGTTTTATTAAACAAAACAAAAGTCCTCAGACTTAGAAATTTTTCCATAGTATGAATATATATATTCCACCCTTGTTTTCTATTAGCTAAGCTAAGCATGATAGTAGTAGGAATATTAACTTAGTAAATTCTACTAAGGTTTCATCTACTAGGATTTCCCATGGCATGGTTTATACTTAGCAAAAATTCCATGCAAGTCTTACTTAGAAATATCACTAATGCATAGTGAAAATAATGGGACAAAAGTATGAAGCATCACTTGCCTTTTTGGTAGAGAGTATAAGTTCACTCCTTGATCTTTGCAATGTTTACTCACTTCAAATCACTACAATTCAATCAAGCAAACAATATTTAAATCTGCCATTCAAGCAATTCATCACATAAAATAATAGAAACAAAACAATGCATGCAAGCATGCCAAACTTTGTTTTATTTACAAAAGTGGTTTATAATAGGTTATAAACATTATAAAACACTTATTGGTCATTTTATAAAGTGGCAAAATCATTTGTATAAGATTTTACTTCATAAACCATTTTTAGATCAAGTCATTATTTTTATGTGGTGAAGAAATGCTTTTAATAAGGCAAAATTCTATAGGTTTCACAAAATATGTTTTCAAACCATATAACTTTGTGTTTAGGGTCAGAGAGTTTATTTCCAAAACATTTCTCAAAGGTTTTCCTCCAAAACCATTTTTAATAATTTAAACCATATTTTTATTTGACTAGAAATGGTTTAAATCAAAGATTCATTCTTTTGCTTCACCAAATACATTTTTGAAACCACCAATTCATTCCTAGGGTCAGTAGGTTCAAAACAAATCATTTGCCAAAGATTTTATCCTCAAAATCATTTTAGAACAATTTATATATTCTAAACATGCATACACAAGTTTCTGTAAAAACAAACATTTTACCAGAAGCTTTTTACTAAACAAAGTGCATGGTTGGCTAGGTCTTGTTTTCCTGAATCCATTGATATAAAATTTGCAAAAACTGGACGTGTAGACTAGCATCTAATAGATCAAATCTGTTTTAATTCTAACTAGCCGAGACACGTGGCGTGTTTTAATTCGTCGGTACCGCTTCGTGTGGATTGTGCGTTGGCAGCCGTTGGATCTAAAGTGAATCGTGCGGCACAGAGGCGAGCATACCCCTTCATTCATGTTCTAATCTTAATCGTCAGATCAAAATCCTATGGACCATATCGCCTTGACCATTAGGCAGCGACGACTGGCGGCGGCGTGTCTGGTGGTGGTGGTTCGGCGAGTCTAGGGAGCGAGGGAGTGAAGGGAGGTTCTCACCGAGTTTGGCGTGGCGTGGGGGTGCTCGAGGTGCTTTCCGTTTGTCGAGGGGCGCGCTGGAGCTACGGGGATTCCTCGCCGGAGTGGTGTCTGGCGACAGGCATGCGTTGTCGTCGTCGGGGACGTCGCTGTAGAGCACGGGAGAGGGGGCAGATGATACTATTAGACGCGTGGGAGAGTAGGGAGCATGGGAGCATCAAAGAGAGAGGGCGGCGCGGTCAGAGGCTACCTGTGGAGCTCGTCGGAGTTGGAGCAGACGGTGGCATCATTCAGACGAAGACAGAGTCGACGACACAGGGCTCGCGCGAGTGAGCTGAGGGTGCAGGGAGGTGCGCCAGAGTCTGGGGAAGGTGCTCGTGTGCTCCAGTGGGCGAGGAGTGGAGGAGGCTGGCCGGAATTTGCTTGCGAGCTCATCGGAGCAGAGCGTGGTCTCTGGTGAAATTAGCGCAGCCTGGTGGCGAGCTGGTGCGTGCGAGGGAGGGGAAGTAGAGAGGAGGGGCAGGTGCTTTAGTACGCGTGATCGAGGGGCCGATTAATCGCTACGTTACTTCGTATTACGCCGACATTGATTTGGCAGCAACGGCCGACGAGGTCAGCGGGAGGGTGAGGAAGAAAGGAGATGGCGGTGGGGTCGTCTGGCAGCAAGAGAGAAAGAGAGGGAATGGGGTCCACCAGTCAGCGTCTTTGCGGGTTCGGTCTGTGGTGAGGAAAAACATTTCGGGGGAGGGGAATAGGTGGGCTTGCTGGGCCTGGACTGGGTCTGCTGGGTTGGGCTGCTTTGTTTCCCTTTTTTTGTGTTGTTTGCTTTTATTTTTCTCATTTGAATTTTCTGTTTTGATTTTGAATAAGCAATTCAAACATTCATTTGAATTCAATCCCTTGCCAAAAATTTTGTAGACTTGAATACTGATTAATATTATATTCTGAAGTCAATTTTGAAATAAAATTTTATTCTTTTTTTTGGAGTCTTTTATTTATTCAACTAAGCCCTTGTTTTAAACCAAATAGGATTTAATAATAATTCAACCACCATTGAAAATCTTTAACTTTCCAAATCCTTTCAGTAGGTTTTTATTTGATTATTTGGGTGTCAAATAATTCATCTTGAATCATTTGGAATAATTTAATATGATTTATTAATCATTTAAGATTGGGTATTTGTTTTAATTTCAATGGAATTTTAATATGGTTTTAATTCCCTAAATTTTATTTGGAAGATTTATTTTATTTAAGTTGATTAAACAACTTTTATTCCACTTGGGTAATTCCAAAATACCATTCTCTCATGAATTTTTATAATTATTCTTATTAGAGATTTGTCTTTATAAAATAGGGATAGAATTATTGCCATTTTATTTTATTTGTAAAATTCTCTATCCTTTTATTTTATTTGGATTTGGATTCTATTCATTCCACTTGCTTATGGTTTTGGCCAAGATTTAATTTGGTCTTTAAATATTCTTTATTTAATATTTCTTTCATCATCTTATAAAATCCATATCTTTTTATTTAGAGATCCAAACTTGGTGATTCCAATTTGTAAAACCTTGTTTAATAATTGTTTATCCTTTTAAATACCTTTAGGATTATTTGCTCACCATTTGGTTTGGATTTTAGACAGATTCTTTATTAGCTTTGGAAATTACTTTTCCCTATCTTATTAAATTCATAAGATTTTATCCATGGTTCTAAATTAAGTGAAACCAATTTCTATGGTCTTATAATATTTCTATTTGTCATTCTTTATCATTTGTAAATGTTTGTTGACAAGATTTATATGGATCAAATCCATAGGCTTGGAGATAACTTGGAAATGATTTTTATTTTTAAGGGTTGAGGGTTTGGTTTTATTTTCCAGGTGTTTAAATTTCCAGATGCATTTATTGAGGAATGCATTCCACTTGATTTGAATTTAGTTGGATTCAAATGTTAACCAAAATTTGTTCCAGTTGGGATTTTAAGTTTCCATTTAGAAACAAAAGTTTCTTTTTACCCTAAAATTCAACAATAATTTATTTTGTTTATTTTATTTTTCACATTACAAGATTTGGAAAATCTTGGGATGTGACAAGATGATGCCTTAGTAGAATTTTCCCTAAGTTAAGATTCTTGCTACCAGTATGCTTAGCCTAGCTAGTAGAAAAAAAGGTGGATTATATTCATGCTATGAAATATTTCTAAGTCTATGACTTGTGTTTTGATTAATAAAACAACTATGTGAATGAATCACCTGGGTGGAATGGTGTGAATGGGTTATGTTGAGTGGTTACATAGGTCCCATATTAATGGCCTCCCTAGTGTATCTCACTTGTGAAAGCCACCCAGGAACAAATAAATTTGAGATGTCAAGTGTTGAGAAGCTTCTAGTGCAGCCACATGGCATATGGGCTCTGCCTGGATCATATAGGATGCAATAACTTAGCCAGATGGACAGAAGGTGGTAGGGGGTGATAGGTTGGAACACGTCCATTTTGTCTAAGGGAAGGTCTTGATGCATGTCGAGTCTTGTGGGGAAAGTGCACCACCTCTCGAGAGAGTAAAATATAAGTACTTAGCCGGGTCCCCGGCAATGGACAATTTGAGCATCAAGACATGGAAGCTATCAAGGATCTCCTCATCCCAATTTCTAATTTAAAAACTTGTGGTTGAACAAGGGTTAAAGGATTCCAATTTTCAATTGGTAGATTCCTTGGGTGATTTTGACAAACAAAAACTTAGTGTTTTCAACTAATAAGGAAAACCTTATTTTGAGCAAAGCAAGCCTAAGATCCACTTAGCCAAATGCATATAGATGATAGATACCACTATTCTACCATAATATCACTTGCCAATACAATTCAAATGTATTGACCCTTGTGGCTGTAACTTATTATGTTGCAGGTTTGTTTGATGTTAGTGAAGTGTGTTGAATAGGATTACAAGTCTACAACCAACATGATTGCCCGTGGCACTTTGAATATGAAGGACTCCATGCTATATAGTTATTTCTGCTGCATTGTAATGAGATAGCCAAATGAGCTATGTAAGATGTAATGAATTATTTTATTCCTGGTTATAAAGTTGTATTATGACCTTTGTTTCTTGATATTACATCTTAAACTGTGGATGCTAGCTATTCGATCCAGGGACTAGTATTGTAAACACTGGGATCTCTACCTTACCAGGTTGGGACCTCTACACTCCGGTATGAAGCGTGAGTAGTTCCACCTCAGACTATGGGTCCATGTAGTAGCTAGATGGTTGTATCTCCTCCTTTGTGCTTTCATGTCTAGATCTTGTGAGCTCCATTCATGATCAAGATCCCATATATTTGTAATCATGCATGTTGTGTTTGCGGGGATCCGATGGATATTGAGATTACTATGTCAGATTGATTAATGATTTTGTATTATTGATTCTATCATGTCTGTGTTGTTTGTGATCTTGCATGCTCTCCGTTGTTAGTAGCTATCTTGGCCAAGTAGTTGCTAGTGACTCCAAGAGGGGGTATTTATGCTCGATAGTGGGTTCATGCCTCTATTTAATCTAAGGGAAGTGAAAAAAATCTCTAAGGTTGTAGATGTGTTGTTGCCACTAGGGAGAAAACAACGGCCTCTTGTTCATGGAACAAGTGGATTGTTTACCTTACACACTTTGCTTAAAGAAGTTGTCTGTTGCTTGCAACTTAATACTGGAGGGGGTTCGGATGATAACCCAAAGGTGGACTTCTAGTCATAGATGCATTTGGATGGCGGTCTATGTATCTTGTTGTATTGCCCAATCAAATCTCATAGGATCATGAATGTCTAGTATTGCATTGTTATGCCTTGCTCAGTCCTGTCAATTGCCCTGCTGTAACTTGTTTACCCAGCATGCCATGTTTGTTTATCTAAGGAGAACACCTCTAGTGAACTATAGACCCCGGTCCAATCTTTACTATTGATACATCTTCCACTGTTTACTGTTTACTTGATGCAAACCACTATTACCTTCTGCACCATACAGTTAATCCTTTGTTATAGCAAACCGGTGAGAATGACAACCTCACTGTTCGTTGGGGAAAAGTCTTGAGTTTGTTTTGTGCAGGTCTCCAAGTTGCTAGCAACAGCTTTGAGTCGTTTCCTTCCTCCTACTGGTTCGATAAGCTTGGTTTCTTACTGAGGGAAAACTTGCTAGTGTGCTCATCATACCTTCCTCTTGGGGTCTCCCAATGAAGTGTTCATGCACTCATCAAGCCTTTTTCTTGCGCTGTTGTCGGGGAGGCTAAGGACGTCTTCACTAGGGGAGTCATTCTCAACCTTTGTATTTACTTTGTTTTTGTTTTGCTTAGTTTCTTTTGCTTGGTTTCGTTTGCCTCTTTTTATCAAAAACTCCAAAAAAATTAGTTTAGTTTGGTTTTCTTTCCCTTATCAAAAACACAAAAAAATTAGTTCATGCTCTAGTTGTTGCTGTTGTTGTCTTGCTCCACTTTTGCCAAAATGAACTCTGATGAGAACACTAAGTTGTGTGACTTCACTAGCACAAATAACAGTGATTTCCTAAGCACCCCTATTGCTGCACCTGCTCCTGATGCTACTTTTTATGAAATTAAGCCTACTTTGTTGAATCTTGTGATGAGAGAGCAATTTTCTGGTGCTAGTTCTGATGATCCTGCTGCCCACCTCAATAACTTTGTTGAACTTTGTCAGATGCAAAAGCATAAGGATGTAGATGGAGATATTATTAAGCTCAAGTTGTTTCCTTTCTCCTTGAGAGGAAAAGCTAAAGAATGGTTGCTATCCTTGCCTCGAAATAGTATTGATTCTTGGATTAAGTGCAAAGATGCTTTTATTGGAAAGTACTACCCTCCTGCTAAGATTATATCTATGAGAAGTGATATTATGAAATTTAAACAACTTGATAATGAACATGTTGCTCAGGCTTGGGAAAGAATGTAATCTTTGGTTAAGAATTGTCCCACTCATGGACTTACTGCTTGGATGGTTATCCAGACTTTTTATGCAGGTTTGAACTTCTCTTCAAGAAACCTGTTGGATTCAACTACTGGAGGTACCTTTATGACCATCACCTTGGGTGCTGCAACAAAACTCCTTGATAATATGATGGTTAATTATTCTGAATGGCACACTGAGAGAGCTCCACATGGTAAGAAGGTAAATTCCGTTGAAGAAACCTCCTCCTTGAGTGATAAGATTGATGTTATCATGGTTATGCTTGTTAATGGGAAAGCTCCTTTAGATCCAAATAATGTTCCCTTAGCCTCTTTGGTTGCTCAAGAAGAGCAAATTGATGTGAATTTCATTAGAAACAACAATTTCAACAACAATGCCTATAGGAATAATTTTGGTAGCAACAACAATTATAGGCCTTATCCTCCTAATAATGGCAATACCTATGGAAACTCCTACAACAACACTAGAAGTGCCCCCTCTGAACTTGAAGTCATGCTCAAAGACTTTATTAGTAAACAAACCACTTTCAACAAGACTGTGGAGGAAAATCTTTTAAATGTTGAGAAAAACATTTCCTCTTTGTCTGAAGCATAATCCTCTTTGATTAATAAAATGGCTACTAAACCTGAAACCATGGAAAGTACCTTTGATGCTACTCATGCCATACAAGTTACTATTGATGAAAATGTTAGACTGTTGGCCCAACTTCATGCTAAGTGGGAAAGAGAAGATGAAATTGCTAGAAACAATAGTGTGTGTACTATCAGCACCACCAATATGGATGCCACTAAACCACAAGAAGTACCTATTCCTCCTCCTACAATGCCTAAGCACAATGAGTATACTACTAGTGATGATAAGTTTGATTTTGATCTTGATGGTTGCAATATTTCTGAAGTGATTATGTGTTGGAATTATGCCCTAGAGGCAATAATAAAGATTTTATTATTATAATTCTTGTTCATGATAAAGTTTATATTCCATGCTAGAATTGTATTAAGCGGAACCTTTGATACTTGTGTGGTTTATGAACAACACCATGTCCCTAGTACGCCTCTATGGACTAGCTCATTGATTAATGATGGTTAAGGTTTCCTAACCATAGACATGTGTTGTCGGTTAATAATGAGATCATGTCATTAGGAGAATGATATGATGGACATACCCAAATTAAGTAGAGCAATTAGATCGTGTCATCGTGTTCATCTTTGTGAAGCTTTTCCTATGTCAAATATTGTATTCCTTAGACCATGAGATAATACAACTCCCTGGTATCGGAAAAAGCTTTGAGGTCATCAAACGTCATCCTATGTGAGGGTGATCATAAAGGTGTCTCTTAGGTGATTGGAAAGTACTTGTTGGGTTGTATGTATCGAGATGGAATTTTTCCCTCCCGAGTCGGAGAGATATACTTTGGGCCCACTCGGTAATCGATATCAACACCGCTTGCAAGCACGTGGTTAATGAGTTAATCACAAAGTGATATCGGATTACGGAACGAGTAAAGTATTTGCTGTGAACGGGATTGAACTAGGTATGCCGATACCAACGATCGAATCTCGGGCAAGTAAAATATCGCGTGACGAAGGGAATACATATATGGGATTAATTGAATCCTGGCATCGTGGTTCATCCGATATGATCATCGATGAATATGTGGGAGTCAATATGGGTTTCCAGGTCCCGCTGTTGATTATTGATAGAATATCATGTCTGCATATTCTCGAACCCGTAGGGTCACACACTTAACGTGCATCGACGCTAGGATAGAATGGATAATTGGTTTATGAGTTTTTGTTCAGAGTCTCGGATGAGATCCAGGACATCACGAGAGGTTCCAGAATGGTCCGGAGAATAAGATTCATATGAAGGAAAGCAGTTTTTGGATTTCGGAATCATTTCGGAGTTTATCGGTGTTGTACCGGAACTTTCTAGAAGCTTCCAGAGTGGGACCAACGTGGCCCACTTGTCAGAGGCCTGCGTGGGCCTAAGGGGAAGTGCCCTGGCCACTTTGGGCCAGGGGCACAAGGCCCCTAAGGCCCAGCCGGCCAGCCCTAGGGGAAACCCTAGGGAAACCTTCTAGAAGGGGGGATGACTTGCCCCCCACTCCACCCCTTGGGCCGCCGCCCTAGGGCTTGGAGGAGGGGTCAAGGGGGGCCGGCCAGCCGCCTATATAAGGAGGGCAGGGGCACAGCCTCCCCCCACTACTCCTCTAACCCTAGCCGCCAACTGCTTCCCCTCCTCCTCTCTCTCTCCCGACTGCGCGTAGGCGAAGCCCTGCCACAGAAACTCTTCACCATAAGCACCACGCTGTCGTGCTGCAGATCCAATCTATCTCTCCACCATACTTGCTGGACCAAGTAAGGAGGAGACATCACTGCATCGTACGTGTGCATCTCACGGAGGCGCCGCCACTTGCGGCGTAGGATCGGATCGGATCGGATCGCGAGGAGGAGACGACGAGTATGACTACATCAACCATGTTCTGTTGAACGTTTCCGCTGTGCGATTTCTTCAAGGGTATGAAGATCTCATCAATCTATCTCGTTGATTGCATCTCCTAGATTAGATCTTGGCTTTCTTGTTCGCATCCGTAGAATTTTTTTGATTTACCATGCTGCGAAACCCTACAGTGGTATCAGAGCTAGATCTATGCGTAGATGTGTTTCACGAGTAGAACGCAACATGCTTGTTGCGGGCGTTGATGTTTTCTGTTGCAAAACTCTTATTGTGTATTTCTTATGGCGCGGCATAGTGAGATCGAAGCGGTCCAGGCCAACTTTACGCGAACTCGTTCGCGAGACCGGCTCCGCACTTGACGTGTGGGTTGTTCCACACATGCGGCTGGTGGATGCCAGTTTCTCTCACCATAGTAGTCATGGGATTTACAACGGATGTTGGCAACCATAATATTACCGTTGTGGCTTTCCGTAGGTAAGAATCGTTCTTAGCTTGTTACTCCCATAAGCCACGTAAAACATGCAACAACAAAGTAGAGGCGTCTAACTTGTTCTTGCAGGGAGTGTTTTGTGATATGATATGGCCCAATACATGATGTGTATGTATTGATATGTATGCAATGATCATGTTTTGTAATATTTCACGACTTGCATGTCGATGAGTTCACAACCGGCAGGAGCTGTATGGTTGTCTTTATAATTGTGTATGACCTGCGTGTCAACTTCTTATACGCCATGTAATAGCTTTACTTTATCGCTAAGTAGTTAGCAATAGTTGTAGTTGCTATTCGTGGTGGAGGCAATCATGATGGAGTGATGGATATCATGCTGGCGTGCACAAGATGGAGATCATTGCGCGGAGATTGGCTATACCATGTCACATAAAATTATATGCATGTGATTTTTATCCTTTTATGTATCTTATTATGCTTAGATCGCGACGATAGCATTATAAGATGATCCCTCACTTAAAGATCAAGATAAAATTGTGTTCTCCCCATGTATGCACCATTGCGAAAGTTCGTCGTTTTCAAGCACCTCGTGATGATCGGGTGCTATAAACTCTACGTTCACATACAACGGGTGCAAGCCAGTTTTGCACACGCGGAAATACTTGGGTTTGACTTGACAAGCCTAGCATGTACAGACATGGCCTCGGAACACACGAACCGAAAGGTTAAACATGAGTCATATGAATGATATGATCGACACTTTGTTGTCCACCATTGAAACCACATCTCTTCTCATGAAGATCGGATTAGGTGTGGTGAATTTGGATCGTGTTCACTAAACAACTTGAGGGATGTTGAATTTAGTGGGAGTTCATCTAGTAATTTGATTAAGTTGAACTAGTTATCATGAACATAGTCTAAATTGTATTTGCAAATTTTGTAGATCAAATGGCTAAGTCCAACTTCAACTTAAACATTTTTGCTGAGAAAGAAAAGCTTAAGAACAATGGGTCTAACTTCACCAACTGGTTCCGCAATCTGAGAATCATTCTCGCTGGCAGACAAAAGGACTATGTACTTGAGAAAGCGCTAGGTGACGCCCCTGCTACTGATGCGCCGGCTGATGAAAAAGCTGTTTATCAGTCACGCAAAGATGATTATGGAGTGATTAAGAGTACCATGTTGTTTGCTATGGAACCGGAACTTCAAAATCGTTTTGAGGAGTTCGCCGGGCCCTTTGAGATACTTGAGGAACTCAAAACCATGTTTCGGACTCAGGCCCATTCTGAGAGATATGAGATCTCTGAGAAGTTCTTTAACTGCAAGATGGAGGAAGGGAGTTCCTTTAGTGAGCACGCCATTAAGATGTCGGGCTACACCCAACGTCTTGGGCAACTGGACTGCAAGATTCCAGAAGATCTCAAGATTGACAGAGTTTTGCAATCACTCCCTCCTAGCTACAAAGGTTTTGTAGTTACTCACAATCAAATTGGTTCCACTGATACGATCACTGAGCTCTTCGCTAAGATGAAAGCTGCGGAGGTGGATATCAAGAAAGATAATCATGTGTTGATGGTCAACAAGACCCCTAGCTTTAAGAAAACTAAGGGTGCAAATAAATCCTTCAAGAAAGGCAGCGGCAAGCGCGTTGCCCCTGCTGAGAAGAAACTCAAGTATAGACCTAAGCCGGACACTAAGTGCTTCTATTGCAAGGACAAGGGTCACTGGAAGCGCAAGTGTCTGACGTACTTAGCGGACAAGAAGGCTGGCACCATTAAAGGTATATTTGATATACATGTTATTGATGTTTACCTTACTAGCGCTCGTTGTAGTGCCTGGGTATATGATACTGGTTCAGTTGCTAATATTTGTAACTCGAAACAGGAGCCACGGAATAGATGGCGGCTAGCAAGGGATGAGGTGACGATGCGCGTTGGCAATGGATCAAAAGTTGATATGATGGTCGTCGACACGCTCTCCTTAGTTTTACCTTCAGGATTAGTTTTAAACCTTAATAAGTGTTATTATGTGCCTACGTTGAGCATGGACATTATATCTGGATCGTGTTTATTGCAAGACGGTTATTCATTTAAATCGGAGAATAATGGTTGTTCTATTTATATGAGTAACATCTTTTATGGTCATGCACCCCTTGTGAATGGTTTATTTCTTCTAAATCTCGAAAGGGATGAAACACACATCCATAACATTGAGGCTAAGAGATGCAAAGTAGATAGTGATAATACTACTTATTTGTGGCACTGTCGTCTAGGTCATATTGGTGTAAAGCGCATGAAGAAACTCCATTCTGATGGACTTTTGGAGTCTCTTGATTTTGAATCATTTGACACATGCGAACCATGCCTCATGGGCAAGATGATCAAAACCCCGTTCTCCGGTATGATGGAGCGAGCAACGGACTTGTTGGAAATCATACATATCGATGTATGCGGACCGATGAGTGTTTCGACGCGCGGTGGATATCGCTATTTTCTCACTTTTTACTGATGACTTAAGTAGATATGGGTATATCTATTTAATGAAACATAAATCTGAAACGTTTGAAAAGTTCAAAGAATTTTAGAACAAAGTGGAAAACCATCATAACAGGAAAATTAAATTTCTACGATCCGATCGTGGAGGTGAATATTTGAGTTATGACTTTCTCACGCATCTTAAAACAAGCGGAATCGTTTCGTAACTCACGCCACCCAGAACACCACAGCGCAATGGTGTGTCTGAACACCGGAATCGAACTATATTAGATATGGTGCGATCAATGATGTCTCTTACAGATTTGCCGTTATCATTTTGGGGTTATGCATTAGAAACCGCTGCATTCAGTTTAAATAGGGCACCATCTAAATCCGTTGAGACGACACCGTATGAACTATGATTTGGTGCTAAACCTAAGTTGTCGTTTCTTAAAGTTTGGGGATGCAAAACTTACGTCAAGAAGTTGATGCCGGACAAGCTCGAACCCAAAGCGAGGAAATGCGTCTTCATAGGATACCCTAAGGAAACGATTGGGTATACCTTCTACCACAGATCCGAAGGCAAAGTGTTTGTTGCAAAGAACGTATCCTTTCTTGAGAAGGAGTTTCTCTCGAAAGAAGTGAGTGGGAGGAAGGTAGAGATAGATGAGGTTATTGAACCTTCTCTTGAATTGGAGAGTAGCGCAGCACCTGAAATTGTTCCAGTGCTGTCTGCACCAACAAGAGAGGAAGCTAATGACGAGGATCATGAAACTTCGAATGATGCTACTACTGAACATCGCAGGTCGACAAGGTCACGTGCCACTCCTGAATGGTATGGCAACCCTGTCGTAATCGTCTTGTTGTTAGACAACAGTGAACCTGCGAATTATGAGGAAGCAATGATGAGCCCAGACTCTGAGAAATGGCTAGAGGCCATGAAATCCGAATTGGGATCTATGAGTGAAAATCAAGTATGGACTTTGGTGGACCCTCCTAGCGACCGTAAGGCCGTTGAGTGCAAATGGATTTTCAAGAAGAAAACGGACGCGGGTGGTAATGTTACTGTCTATAAAGCTCGGCTTGTCGCAAAAGGGTTTCGTCAAGTTCAAGGTGTTGACTACGATGAGACTTTCTCTCCCGTAGCGATGTTTAAGTCCATTCGGATTTTATTAGCAATTGCTGCATTTCATGATTATGAAATATGGCAGATGGATGTCAATACGGCGTTCCTCAATGGCAACATTGATGAAGAGTTGTATATGATGCAACCCGAAGGTTTTGTCGATCCTAAGGATGCTAATAAGGTGTGCAAACTTCAGTGTTCCATTTATGGACTGAAGCAAGCATCTCGGAGTTGGAACCTTCATTTTGATCAAGTGATCAAGAGTTTTGGATTTGTTCCAAATTGTTACGAAGCTTGTATCTACAAGAAAGTGAGTGGGAGCTCGGTGACATTTTTAGTACTATATGTGGATGACATATTGATTATTGGAAATGACATAGGTATGCTTAACGATATGAAGAGTTATTTGAATAATTTTTTTTCAATGAAAGACCTAGGAGAAGCTGCTTATATATTAGGCATCAAAATCTGTAGAGATAGACAAAGACGCATAATAGCTTTAAGCCAAAGTACATATCTAGACAAAGTTCTGAAAAGTTTCAGAATGGATAAAGCAAAGAAAGGTTTGTTGGCCATGTTGTCGGGTAAGATATTGAGCAAGGCTCAGTGTCCAGCTATGGTAAAGGATAGAGATACTATGAGCAAAGTGCCATATGCCTCGGCCATAGGTTCTATCATGTATGCCATGCTATGTACTAGACCGGATGTGTCCAATGCTGTTAGTTTGACGAGCAGATACCAAAGTGATCCAGGAGTGGAACACTGGACAACCGTAAAGAACATCCTAAAGTATTTAAATAGGACTAAAGAAATGTTCTTGGTCTATGGAGGTGATGAGCATCTCGTCGTAAAAGGTTACGTCGATGCTAGTTTCGACACCGACCCGGATGATTCTAAATCTCAGACAGGATACGTTTATATTTTGAATGGTGGAGCTGTGAGCTGGAGAAGCTACAAGCAAAGAATGATCGCGGGATCTACAACAGAAGCGGAATACATGGCTGCTTCAAAAGCGTCAAGTGAAGGAGTTCGGATCA
Organism: Avena sativa; assembly: GCA_916181665.1. NCBI lineage: Eukaryota > Viridiplantae > Streptophyta > Magnoliopsida > Poales > Poaceae > Avena > Avena sativa. Next base: position 9,230,416 of record OV702297.1, on the reverse strand, counting down.
GGAACTTCATCACTGAGCTTGGTGTGGTTCCAAGTGCCTTGGACCCATTGGAGATATTGTGCGACAACACTGGCGCCATAGCATTGGCTAAGGAACCAAGATATCATCCAAAGACCAAGCACATCAACCGCCGTTTTCATATAATTCGAGATTATATAGCAGATGGAGATCTGAAGATTAGCAAAGTACATACGGATCTGAATGTCGCAGATCCGTTGACTAAACCTCTTCCACGAGCAAAACATGATCAGCACCTTAATGCCATGGGTGTTAGATTGTTGCCAGATGTAAACTAGATTATTGACTCTAGTGCAAGTGGGAGACTATTGGAATTATGCCCTAGAGGCAATAATAAAGATGTTATTATTATATTTCTTGTTCATGATAAAGTTTATATTCCATGCTAGAATTGTATTAAGCGGAAACTTTGATACTTGTGTGGTTTATGAACAACACCGCGTCCCTAGTACGCCTCTATGGACTAGCTCATTGATTAATGATGGTTAAGGTTTCCTAACCATAAACATGAGTTGTCGGTTAATAATGAGATCATGTCATTAGGAGAATGATATGATGGACATACCCAAATTAAGCAGAGCAATTAGATCGTGTCATCGTGTTCATCTTTGCAAAGCTTTTCCTATGTCAAATATTGTATTCCTTAGACCATGAGATAATACACCTCCCTGGTATCGTAAGAAAGCTTTGAGGTCATCAAACGTCATCCTATGTGAGGGTGATCATAAAGGTCTCTCTCAGGTGATCGGAACATACTTGTTGGGTTGTATGTATCGAGATGGAACTTGTCCCTCCCGAGTCGGAGAGATATACTTCGGGCCCACTTGGTAATCGATATCAATACCGCTTGCAAGCACGTGGTTAAGGAGTTAATCACAAAGTGATATCGGATTACGGAACGAGTAAAGTACTTGCTATGAACGAGATTGAACTAGGTATGCCGATACCAACGATCGAATCTCGGGCAAGTAAAATATCGCGTGATGAAGGGAATACATATATGGGATTAATTGAATCCTGGCATCGTGGTTCATCCGATATGATCATCGATGAATATGTGGGAGTCAATATGGGTTTCCAGATCCCGGTGTTGATTATTGATAGAAGATCATGTCTGCATATTCTCGAACCCGTAGGGTCACACACTTAATGTGCATCGATGCTAGGATAGAATGGATAATTGGTTTATGAGTTTTTGTTCAAGTCTCGGATGAGATCCAGGACATCACGAGAGGTTCTGGAATGGTCCGGAGAATAAGATTCATATGAAGGAAAGCAGTTTTTGGATTTCGGAATCGTTTCGGAGTTTATCTGTGTTGTATCGGAAGGTTCTAGAAGCTTCCAGAGTGGGACCAACGTGTGCCCACTTGTCGGAGGCCTGCATGGGCCTAAGGGGAAGTGCCTTGGCCACTTTGGGCCAGGGGCACAAGGCCCCTAAGGCCCAGCCGGCCAGCCCTAGGGGAAACCCTAGGGAAACCTTCTAGAAGGGGGGATGACTTGCCCCCCCACTCCACCCCTTGGGCCGCCGCCCTAGGGCTTGGAGGAGGGGTCAAGGGGGGCCGGCCAGCCCCCTATATAAGGAGGGCAGGGGCGCAGCCTCCCCCCACTACTCCTCTAACCCTAGCCGCCAACTGCTGCCCCTCCTCCTCTCTCTCCCCCGACTGCGCGTAGGCGAAGCCCTGCCGCAGAAACTCTCCACCATAAGCACCACGCCATCGTGCTGTAGATCCAATATATCTCTCCAGCATACTTGCTGGACCAAGGAAGGAGGAGACGTCGCTGCACCGTACGTGTGCATCTCTCGGAGGCGCCGCCACTTGCAGCATAGGATCGGATCGGATCGTGAGGAGGAGACGGCGAGTACGACTACATCAACCATGTTCTATTGAACGTTTCTGCTGTGCGATTTCTTCAAGGGTATGAAGATCTCATCAATCTCTCTTGTTGATTCAATCTCCTAGATTAGATCTTGGATTTCTTGTTCACATCCGTAGAATTTTTTTGATTTACTATGCTGCGAAACCCTACATTATGTTCCTACAAAAGCTTGCTAGAAGTCCTCATGCTAGTGATATGCATGTAGCTTTCACTAAACACATTACATATGCTCTTGTTAAAATTAAGGAAGAAGTTGAAACACAAAGCTTCTATCCCTAGGAAAGTAGGAGATAGTTGGGAACCCATTATTAATATGCAAGTGACTTTGATCTCAAAGCTTCATGTGATCTTGGTTCTAGTGTCTCTATTATTCCTAGTAAGATATATGAAATGCTTGATTTGCCACCTTTGGAAGATTTTTATTTGGATGTCCCACTTAATGATAATGCTAAGAAGAAACTCATGGGTAGTGTTAATGATGTTCTTATTATGGTTAACAATGCTTATGTCCCTATTGATTTCTATGTTTTGGATGTTGAATACAATGCTTCTTGCCCTATTACTTTGGGAAGACCTTTTCTTAGAATAGTTGGTGCCATCATTGATATGAAAGAAGGCACCATTAAATATCAATTTCCATTCAAGAAAGGTATTGAACACTTCCCTATGCGGAGAGAGAAGTTGTTTTTTTCTCCTCCTTTGAAAGCAAGGTTTGATGTTAATGCTTCTTCATTTGGAAATACTTGATTCTTGCTTCTTGTGCCTAACTTAAAGGCGTTAAAGTAAAGTACTTGTTGGCAGATAACCCAAGAGTTTTCTTGAGTCTTGGAAGTTATTACTTCAGTAATGACCTCTCCTTATCCTTTTTGTTTGATTTTTGTGCCAAGAATGACCTCTAATGAGAGGGAGGTAAGATTTAGGGAGTTGCTGTCTCGAAACTGATTTTTGTGCTCCACCGTAAAAATTTGTGAGGAATCTCTGTAAGTTTTATTGAGATGATATTTTACGAATAAATTCCCCAGTATGTTAGCTAATTTTTGTTAGTTCAATACTTTTTTATTTGAGCAACAGAAGGTGTTCGAAAAAATCGGTTTCTACCAACTGGTCTATTTTGACAGATTTCTGCCATTATTTGCATTTGCTTCTTATTGATTCCTTTTTGGGTTCTTTTTCGGAAATTGAACTTTTTGAGGGAGTTTATACAGTAGCTAGTGTTTTTATTGAAAGTTTTTCTGTTCTAAAGCTAAACCCAAGGATCTATTATCTTTTGAATACACTAATGTTGCTAATGAAGATTGTGTGAAGTTTTGTATGAAGGAAAATCTTCAGGTGTAAAGAATGAAGTAATGAGATGAAGAATGGACAAAAGCTCAAGCTTGGGGATGCCACCCTGTGTCTCCCCAAGAAATATTCAAGAGGTACAAGCGTTAAAGCTTGGGGATGTCCAAGGCATCCCCTTCTTCATCAATAAACAACTCAGGTCTTTCTAGACACTTCGTTTTTATTGTTTCATGCACTGTTGTGTTGTTCTTGGAGCGTCTTAGTTTTCGTTTGCTTTGCTTAGTTTGCTTGAATAAAGTAGTTTGGAACCTCGTTCTTGCTGTGTTGTTTCAAATAAGTTGATTGGTGTTGGAAAGGAGTAGAAAGTTCTTGCTTGAAATAGTGCAAGAGGAGCTTGCTTTGACTGTGACTTAGACCTTAGCATGTCATGCTAGGTGTTGTTTTGACCTTATGCTTAGTGATTACTGCTGTAGCATGAATTGTTCCAAACAATTGGGATTGCTTAGTGTGCCTTGAAAAAATCATGCGTTGTTTTAGCATGCAAAAGCATAGTATTGTGGTATTCTCCATTGATGCTTTGTTTGGGTTGACTTGGCACATGATCACACCATGTTATGACTATGAACAAGTCACCATAGCCTCTATGATCATTTAGTACTTGACTTGTAGTACCACTCTATGCTTTGATTAGTAATATTTTGTCGTTCTACATGATTATGGCCATTATTGCTCTCTTAGTTGGTTGCTCCCAGTCTTTTGCTAACCTCCACTTGTATGAGTAAGCTCTACTCATGCTTCCAACTCCCAAGAAACCAAGTTATTCCAAAGTGTCAACTATAAAATCCTATGCATGGTGTGTTACACCATTCCAAGTATATTCTTGTTTTCATCTATCTTCCAATTAAAAAGTATTTTGTTACGTGAAAACTTAGTGATTAAAGCTCTCACGAACTTGATGGCACACTTTATATTTCTTGCCCCAAATAAACTTGAACCATTGTGTCATCTATGTTGTATATGCTTGCACTTATATGTTGGAATTAGCAGAACCGTGCTGTCACGGGGAACGCTTTCAACATTGCACTTGTACATTGCACTTGTACATTGTACACAGTTGATATCATGCTCTTTTGTCTATGGATGTCGTTGGTGTGAAATAAAAGGGGAGCTTGTAAGTCCATGGAGTTATGTATGTGAGTTAGAGAAACGCCTGGGACGCTAGCCTAAGCCATGCCTAATCATGGTGGAAACTTGCAGCATCACCATAGTGATAACTATGAAGCATTCTTCTTATAAAAAAGAGAGACACATTTTGAAAAGAGGAAAGAGAGAAAAAAGAACCATATTCCCATGGTAAATAAGAAGATTGCTGAGATGCTCATTGTCTGCTTGCGTTGTCATTTTGGTTATGGGATAGCTCATGTACCATGTGCAAGGGGTACCCTGTTGGTGGTTCTCTATGATACACATGTACTTACTATGATAAGAACTTACAGGTGACTAAAGTTGAGTAGCATGAGGAGCGGCCCTCGTATTCAAGGGACATGAGATTTCCAACTTATACTTTATCAAGCATATACTCCATAGTTTGTTCACTTTAACCTTAATCACTTCAAGATGCTTATGATAGGGGCAATGAGATCTGAAAGCTAACAAGCACCATAATTTTTGGAAGCTATTTTTGAGACTTGAAATCCCTGCTTCCCTATATGAAGGGCCTTTCTTCCACTATTATATTGAGTCTCCACCTTATACCTTTAGGCACCAGCTAAGAGTGCATAGTTGCCATTCTTAGTTCTATGTGCATTGTCCCAAAACTTATTGATTGATGCATATTGTTGATATTACTTGTTTTTGTGCTATTTGTATCTAGTCACTCTTATGAACTTTGAAGGTGTCCTATGCATCTATTTGCTACTTGATACGTCCAAAACGTATCTACTTTCTCGAACACTTTGCTATTGTTTATCCTCTAAACTTGCGTGATTTGGATACAACTAACACGGACTGACGCTGTTTTCAGCAGAATTACCTTGGTGTCTTGTTTTTGTGCAGAAAATGAACTATCAGGAAAAAACCCGGAAAATATGCCAAAAACTATTTCCCACCAGAAGATCCATGGAGCCAGAAGGGGAGACAAAGAAGAGGCCTGGGGGGCCCAGACCCACCCCAGGCGCGGGCCCACCTGACCCTGCGCCTGGAGGGGGTTTGGCCATCCTAGGCAGCTCATCAGCCTCCCTCCGCGCCTATAAATTGCCTTCTGACCTAAAAACTCAGGGGGGTTCGATAGTTTTCCAGAAAGAGGTCCGCTCCGCCGCCGCCACCAGAAACCAAGATTCGGATCTAGAAACTTCTGGCACCCTGTCAGGACGGGGAATTTGGAGAGGATCATCGCCATCGTCATCACCAACGCATCTCCACCAACCACCGATGTTTCCCTCATCCATGAGCGAGTAATCCCCCGCTGTAGTCTTGGGGATGCTAGGGATTGGATGAGTTCTATCATTTAATCAAATAAGATTGTTAGGGCATAGTGCCTAGTATCTCTTGTGCTATTTGAATTTGTTGCAACTTGTTGTGCTTAATGCTTGTCACTAGGGCCCGAGTGCCATGATCTCAGATCTGAACTTATTATTGAATCATTATGATAGTATTGTTTATGATCTTATCTGCAAGTTGTGTACACATATCATTGTCCAGATCCAAAGGCCCCAAAGTGACAATAATTGGGACAACCGGAGGGGATGGCTATGGTGTGAGGATCACATGTGTTCACGGAGTGTTAATGCTTTGCTCCGGTGCTCTATTAAAAGGAGCACCTTAATTGCCAGTAGTTCCCTAGAGGCCTCGCTGCCACGGGCTGGCTGGACAGAAGATGTTGTGCAAGTTCTCATTGCGAGCACGTATGACTATATTTGGAGCACATGCCTAGGATTGTTTAGTACTTGGATGCTTTTTATTATTTATCTGCAATGCCCTAGATCTTGAAGTTACATGTTTAGACTCGTCCATGCAATGCCCGTCCATCCATCCCTATGCCTACCGCACTAGAATCCTACTATTACCGTTACTGTTACTATTGCTCCTGTTTCACTGTTGTTATTGCTTTGCTGTTACTACTACAAACTATTGCTACTGATAAACTTCTGTGAGCAAGAACTATTTCCAGGTGCAGCTGAACTGACAACTCGGTTGTTAAGGCTTGCAAGTATTCTTTGGCTCCCCTTGTGTCAAATCAATAAATTGGGTAATATTACCCGCGAAGACTGTTGCGATCCCCTATACTTGTGGGTCATCAAGACTATTTTCTGGCGCCGTTGCCGGGGAGCATAGCTTTATTTGTAAGTTCACTTGGATCTATTATTGTTCACTGCTAATCCTTTCATCATGGGGAAGTCTCGTGATGGAAAGTTCCCTATTTTACCATCCACTACAAGAAGAGGTATAGTCCTAAACACCTCTGTTGCTCTTGATTCACCGTCTGTTATAAGTAAGCTTGTCACACCACCACCACATACTCATGCTACACACAGTGCTACTACTGCTGAGTCTGAAACTGCTTTTGATGCTCATGATGTTACTTCTACTGTGCTTGATGTGAGTGGTTCATTAGGTCCTCTTCTAGATGCTACTATGTCTAGTCTAGGAAATACCAAAACTCCTGGTGAAGCCACTGTTACACCTGTTATCTCACCTGAGGCTAGTGAGAGTTATGATATTAATGATGGTTACATTGAGTTCACTGATGATTTTGTTGAAGAGTGCCAAAACACACATGATACTAGTGATATGAAGAGTCTCCTTGCTAGACGTACTATTATGCCTAAGATGTCCTCTGATCCTAAGTTTGCCACTTCTCCCATAGATATTAAAGATGAAGATTATGATTTCTCTCTTGATTTATCTTATTTAGATATTGTTGAGAAAGAACCTTTTTGTGGTACTAAAAATGAGAGTGTTGTGTCTCATATGAATGAGCTTTCTACTATGAGTGCTTTGTTCTCTGATGATTTTAAGATGCGTAAGTACTTTGTTGCTAAGATCTTCCTTTTTTCACTAAAAGGAGAAGCTAGGGCTTGGTTTAATTGATTACCCGCTGGTTCCATTGATAGCCCTGATTGCTTGATTGCTTCTTTCTTCCATAAATATTTTCCTCCCAGTGCTAGACATGCTGCTTTGTAGAGACTTTTTGATTTTAAACAGGGAGAAGAAGACAAATTGCATGAGTCAGGGACAAGGTTCTGTGCCTTGATTCATGCAGACCCTGGATGTCCATTACCTAAGAATGAGCTTCTTGATATTTATTATAATGGACTAACTGATGATTATAGGACCTACCTAGATAGCTTTGCTGATTGTGTTTTCAGGAAAAGGACTCCTACAGATGCTAAAGAATTAATGACTAAGATAAGCAAGAATTATGATGATTGGACTTCAACTAAGCTGAATGCACCTAAGCCTATTACTCCTGAACCAGTTGTTCCTGAACCAGTTCCAACACCAACAACAAAGATGAGGGGAGTTATTGCATTAAATGATGAAGTGATGAAGGAAGCTAAGAAGTGTCTAAAGGAGAAAGGTATTAGAGCTGAAGATGTGAAGAATCTACCTCCTATAGAAGAATTATGTAAGCCAATTACCCACTCATCCACTATTGAGGTACACTCTCTCCAACACTTTGATGAAGGTGATATTCCTTATGGTAAGCCTCCTGATCAATGTTTAGAGGAACTTGACACATTTATTGTTAAACAAGGGTATTTTAATAAACAAGTTCAGAATTATTTATTGGAAAACTCTAGAGCTATCCATGAGTTGAAAGATATTGTGGAAATAACTTCTAACGATATTAAAATGCTTTGTAAACACTTTCAAATGGTTCAAACCCAACTTGATCAACTTGCTAAGGTACAAAAGGATATGCTAGTTAATGCTCCAGGAGATAAACATGCTTATGGAATTAGGACTAGGAGTGGTATAGCTACTCAAGATCCTTTATATCCTGAAGGACACCCTAAAAGAATTGAGCAGGATTCCCAACAAGGTGAGGAAAGTGGTAGTCCTCGAAAGAGAAAGAAAAAGAAACATAAGAGAGTTGAGGAACCACTTGAACCTGCTGTAGATCCTAATAGTATATCTGTCTCTGATGCTAAAACTGAGAGTGGTAATAATAATGACGCTCCTGATAAGGAGGAAGGTGAGGAAGAATCTGAGAAGCACACTAAGAACACTAGGTACACAAAGGAAGATTTTATTGCTAATAAACATGGTAAAGAGAGAGAACCTTGGGTGCTAAAACCTATGCCTTTTCCATGTAAGAAACACAAGTCAAAGGAGGAAGAACACTACAACAAGTTTTATGAGTGGATGAAACCTTTATTCTTTAAAATTCCTTTGACTAATGCTATTAAATTGCCTCCTTATTCAAAGTATATGAAGGATATTGTCTCTAACAAAAGGAAGATTCCTAATGAGGAGATTTCTACTCTGCTTGCTAATTATTCCTTCAATGGTAAGGTTCCAAAGAAACTTGGTGATCGAGGTATACCAACTATTCCTTGCTCCATTAAGAATAATTATGTTAGAACTGCTTTATGTGATTTGGGACCTGGAGTTAATGTTATGCCTTTTTCTCTCTACAAGAGACTCCATCTAGAAAAGTTGATACCAACTGATATATCTTTGCAAATGGCTGATAAGTCAACTACTATTCCTGTTGGTATATGTGAGGATGTTCCTGTTCAAGTTGCTCATAATTGCATGGTCTTAACTGATTTTGTTGTGCTTGAAATGCTTGAAGATGATAATATGTCTATTATTCTTGGGAGACCTTTTTTAATACTGCAGGTGCTGTCATCAATTGTAATCAAGGAAAAGTAACATTCAATATTAATGACAAAGAGCACACTGTTTATTTCCCCAAGAAGGCTGTTAAGATCTATTGCCTGAATTCTATTGAAAATATTGAAGGCATCAAGGTTGGAGAAATTTATTGTCCCATTCCACAAGAAAATTTTGAAACTATTATGATTGGGACCATTGCTATCAAGTATGAGGTAACATAATCACCTTGTGGAATGCAAAGTTTTGCTTCATATAATATTGTTTTGGTAACAAGACTTGATCAACCTTGTTAACAAAAGGATTTTAATGAACAGAATAATGTTTCCACTATGGTTTTACTTGCTTTATTTTTCCCTTCTCCTTCCTAGCCTTTCCTTTAGCTTTATTTTTGCTAGTTGTTTGCTTGTTTGAGTTTCTTAGAGCTCCTGTAGTTTGGCTTTTGGTTTGATTTTGCTTCTTCTGAAAAAACTGTTTCTGCGAGAAAATCAATTTTCATACCCTGAAAATTGGCCAAAAATAAAGTTCCCCGAAAAATCCCAGAAAATTCAAAATAATTTTTTCCTCGAAAAAGGGGCAGAGAGGTACCAGAGGTGAACCAGGGGGCCACCCTAGGACACCACACCTGTGGTAGGCGTCAGCCCACCACTGGTGGCGCCTAGGGGGGGTTGGCCCACCTAGGCCCCTCCAGGCTGCTTCCACAAATCCACCTTCTTTCTCTCTCCTGAAAACATCGGAAAACTTGCTCAAGCTCGAGTTCTTGCTGTTCTTGCTCGCGATTTTCGATCTCCTTGTTCATCCCACCTCAAGTGCTGATTTTTGGAGGGTTTGCTCCTTGGTATGTGCATCCTCCACTTGTCCAATTAGATTTGTGATTGCTAGATTGTATCTTGAGTATTTTGATGCTATATGTGACAGGTTGTTTGAGCTTGCATGCTTATTCTATGCTTAGAAACTTTGTTTTGATGCATGTGTAGTCCTCTAGCAAGTTCCTATAGTAGTTTCTTATCATTTATCAACTTAGAAATCACTTGGTTTGATGGTTGTTTAAACATTTCAGAATAGGGAAGTCATGGACCACCACACCTTTGGTGACATTTTTGAGAGTGATCCACCTAGAAGGGAAAGGATTCCAATGTCATCTACCAGTTCTAGACCCTCATACAATGAGGATCTCATCACTCCGCGGTTTGGTGACGAGGGGGATGAAGGGGATGCACACCCCTCCACCTTTCCTTGTCAAACTTTCTTACGAGCTGCTGGGATTCTTAACGATTTCATGACTTTGATTGAGAGGGCTGGTCTAACAAGTTTCATGCAGGATGAGAGTACACAATATTCTTTGCTTACTAAAACATTTGTGGAGAGTTTCTCATTTACCAATAGTATGTTCAATCCTTCTGTGTCTTTCAGACTTTATGGCAGGGCTCATACTATGACATTGAAGAAATTTTGCAAGGCCCTGGGACTTGGTACAACTGGGTCATCAAATAATATTACAGCTCTACCTGCTGATCTGTTAGAGCTTTACTGAGGAATAACCAATGATGATGATCGTAGAGCTCAGCGAGGGAAGATAAAGAACATCCAACTTCCAGCCATCAAGTATTTTGCCTACTATCTTACCACCAGTGTTCTTGGTAGGGAGAACACTAGTAATATCTCAAACTATCAATTGGCCTTCTTAGCTGTTGCGCTCTACGGTGAGGATAAGTATAATCTTGGTTCTCTCATTGCTCGTCGTCTAGCTGCTAAGGGACCCATTTATGGGGGAATTATTGCTACTCGTGTTGCTGCTGCCTTGAGCATTGCAGTTGATCCACATGATACAGTTTTGGCTCCTCTGAGGCTTGATCTTGCTGCCATGAAGGCGCACCACTTTGTCACCACTAGCTCTACTCTTGATAATTTGGTTTATAGAATGTTGTTTACTGACGGGGAAGAGAGAGAGAGATCCCTCTACCCCAAACCACTTTGTTCAGTATTTCTCAGGGACCTTGGTCACGCACGAAGGCGGAGATGGATGACAAGCTATGCTCTCTCAACTTCCACGAGCACTATCAGGAGGAAGTGCCCTCATATGACCCCGCGTTACACTATACAGGGGAGGCCTCAAGCTCGTACCAGGACGAGGGAGTTTCCTCGACATACTACGGAGGTGCATCTACTTGGGCACCATGGGATTGAGCCCCACTTAGGCCAAAAGCCTAAGCTTGGGGGAGGTATACCGACATCACACACTCATATATATATATATATATCATGTTCGGTCGGTTCTTTATATATCCATTGTTTTCGCTTTCTTTTTGGTTTTTGTTGCTTCTTTCTAAAAACCCAAAAATACCAAAAATATTTTTGTTGTTTCTCTTGGTTTGTTTCTTTATTTCTTTGCTTTGGTTTGCCTTAAAAGAAAAATCCAAAAAGATTTTGCTTTGTTTGGTTTGTTTTGTTTTGCTTTGTTTAGTTTGTTTTGCTTTGTTTGGTTTTTCTTTGTTTGCTTGTTTCTAAAAAAATCGAAAACACCAAAAATATTTGTTGTTCTTCTTTGGTTTTGTGAGTTCTTTGCAGGGTTCAGCCGTCCTCAGTGGATTTTGGTTTTCATGTTAATTATTCAAGCAACACAAGTGAAGGGCAATAATGAAGATTAAGACAACTCGAGGTATGGTATGAGGCTGGTAACAAACTCTATTTGTTTCATTTTTGTACATATACTCATCATTGTGAGCATGCTTAGCCTGTTTGTGTAAGGTGTATGTCATTATGGATGCTTAGTAGTTCTTGCTTGTCTATGATTAGCTCCAACTTGCTAATAGTTTGTAGCATGTCATATGAATGTTTGCTTGCATTGTTTTATTCATACTTTGGTATGACATTGTGGTATCCTCCTCTGACTGTTCATGTAAATCGACTTGGCATATGTTCATGCATGCATATGACTAATAAATAGTCAGTAAGCCTTGATGATTTATTTTGCCTCAGAGTTCTTGTATCACTTTCATGCCATAGTTAGTCCTGTTTTGTTGCAAGCATGATTATAACAGCTATTGCTCTCTCGTTTGTCGCTCTCTCTCTCTCTCTATTGCTAGCCTTCACTTGCACTGAGTACGTGCTCTACCTGTGCTTCCAACTCCCCAAAACCAATATTGCCAGTTGTGTCCACCATACCTACCTATTAGCATCATTTGCTATTTTAGTGCATATTCCATATGCCGTGTTTTCTTCCAAAATAAAATGTTTGTCTGTTTTGAGAAAGTTAGTTAGTAAAGCTCTCACGAACTTGATGGCACACTTTATTCCTTGCGCTTAATAATTTTGAACCATTGTGACTATTCCATGAAAGTTATATGCTTGCTAATTATATACTGGGAGTCAGCAGAACCGTGCTGTCACGGGGAACGCTTTCAACACTTTTTGGATATCTCATCCAGTTGATTCCTTGCTCTTTTGTTTACGGATGTCGACAATGTGAAATAAAAGGGGAAGTTGTTAGTTCATGGAGTTTATACATTGTGTTAGAGAAACGCCTGAGCCGCTAGCCTGAGCCATGCCTAATAATGGTGGAAACTTGCAGCAACACCATAATGAGCATTTATGAAGCATCCTCAATAAAAAGCTATGCATATGGTAAATAAAAAGATTTTTGAGATGCTCATTGTTTGCTTTCCTTGTCATTTTAGTTATGGGAAAGCTCCTGTACCATGTGCAAGGGGTACCCCGTTGGCGGTTCTTGATGATATGCATGTATTTACAATGACAAGAACTTTTAGGTGACCAAAGTTGAGTAGCATGCGGAGCGACCCTCGTACTCAAGGGACTTGGGATTTCTAGTCTATGGTCTGTCAAGCATATGATTCAGAGTGGACCTCACTTTCACCTTAAGTACATGAAGATGCCTATGATAGGGGGAATGAGAGCTCAAAGCTAATGAGTACCTTCCTTTCAGCATTGGGAAGCCTTTCAAACCTTCACAAAACCGTTTTCACAACTTTGTTGAGTCACCACTTATTCTATGAGCACTTTCTTGAGAGCATAGTTGTCATTTTTGTGTTTGTTCCAAAACTTGGTTAATTATGTCATGACTTTGATGCTTGTATCTCTGATATCTTTATCTCTAGTCTTCATGTGAACTTTAGAGGTGCCTTGGCATTTATATTGTGCTCTTCAAACAAAGGCAAGCGAGATACCACTCTATCATACCTTATTATGAGCATTGCAATGTTGCTTATGTTTATGTTTCATGCTACTTATTATTATTGAGTTGGTTTCTCTTCATAGCTTGCAATGACTATTGAGTAGACTTAGTTGCATACTCATTATTATGAATTGTCTAAGCATCTACTCCTGTGCTGAGAATATTTACATCATATGAAGCAAAGTGTTTGTGAAAGTTCTTTTATCGCACTCAGTTTTCAACTGAATTGCTTGAGGACAAGCAATAAGCTAAGCTTGGGGGGAGTTGATACGTCCAAAATGTATCTACTTTATCGAACACTTTGCTATTGTTTCTCCTCTAAACTTGTGTGATTTGGATACAACTAACACGGACTGACGCTGAATTCAACAGAATTACCTTGGTGTCTTGTTTTTGTGCAGAAAATGAACTATCAGGAAATATCCCGGAAAATATGCCAAAAACTATTTCTCACCAGAAAATCCACGGAGCCAGAAGGGGAGACAAAGAGGAGGCCTGGGGGGCCCAGACCCACCCTAGGTGTGGGCCCACCTGACCCTGCGCCTGGAGGGGGTTTGGACACCCCCAGGAAGCTCCTCGGCCTCCCTTTGCCTTCTGACCTAAAAACTCAGGGGGGTTCGATAGTTTTCCAAAAAGAGTTCCGCTCCACCGCCGCCACCAGAAACCAAGATTCGAATCCAGAAACTCTGTTCTGGCACCCTGCCGGGACGGGGAATTTGGAGAGGATCATCGCCATCGTCATCACCAACGCATCTCCATCAACCACCGATGTTTCCCTCATCCATGAGTGAGTAATCCCCCGTTGTAGGCTTGGGATGGTAGGGATTGGATGAGTTCTATCATGTAATCGAATAAGATTATTAAGGCATAGTGCCTAGTATATCTTGTGCTATTTGACTTTGTTGCAACTTGTTGTGCTTAATGCTTATCACTAGGGCCCGAGTGCCATGATCTCAGATCTGAACTTATTATTGAATCATTATGATAGTATTGTTTATGATCTTATCTGCAAGTTGTGTACACATATCATTGTACGGATCCAAAGGCCCCAAAGTGACAATAAATGGGACATCCGGAGGGGATGGCTATGGTGTGAGGATCACATGTGTTCACGGAGTGTTAATTCTTTGCTTCGGTGCTCTATTAAAAGGAGCACCTTAATTGCAGTAGTTCCCTAGAGGCCCCGCTGCCACGGGCTGGCTGGACAGAAGATGTTGTGCAAGTTCTCATTGCGAGCACGTATGACTATATTTGGAGTACATGCCTAGGATTGTTTAGTACTTGGATGCTTGTTATTATTTATCTGCAATGCCCTAGATCTTGAAGTTACATGTTTAGACTCGTCCATGCAATGCCCGTCCATCCATCCCTATGCCTACCGCACTCGAATCCTACGGTTACCGTTACTGTTACTATTTCTCCTGTTTCACTGTTGCTATTGCTTTGTTGTTGCTACTGATAAACTTCTGTGAGCAAGAACTATTTCCAGGTGCAACTGAACTGACAACTCAGTTGTTAAGGCTTGCAAGTATTCTTTGGCTCCCCTTGTGTCGAATCAATAAATTGGGTAATACTACCCGCGAAGACTGTTGCGATCCCCTATACTTGTGGGTCATCACTACTCTATGAGAGACAAGCTGAATGCCACTATGCCATGTTTTCTGTATGTGAAACAAACAAACGTTTTTAATGCATGTTATTCATGATCTTTGTTTGTAGACTTTCATGTTGCATGCATAGTTACTTTGTCTTCCTGTTAGAACTCCATCTTTCATGCTCATGTTTAGAGTTCTTTGATCCCAGCTTTCAATGCTTGCAAATGGTTTGATCTTGATTTTGATGGTGCATGTCACCTCAAAAATTATTCTTTTTATCACTTACCTACTCGAGGACGAGTAGGAGTTAAGCTTGGGAATGCTTGATATGTCGGAAACGTATCTATAATTTTTGATGTTCCATGCTTGTTTAGTATCTACTTTGCTTTGCTTTGTCTACACTTTGAGGTGTTTTATATGTTTTCTGGTACTAACCTATTAACAAGATGCCACAGTGCCAGTTGCCTGTTTTCTTCTGTTTTTGGTTCCAGAAAGGCAAAAAATCAATATTCTCAGAATTGGACGGGACAAAAGCCAAAGTCAATATTTTACCGTGAGGAACACGGAGCCAGAAGACGAGACGGAGGAGGGCCTCAAGGGGGCCACACCCCCTGGCCGCGCGGGTGGGCCCACCCCGTGCTTGGGGGGTGCAGCTGCCTCGGGCACCCCCTCGGCCTCCCTCTTCGCCTATAAGAAGCCCCCGATGCCTAAACCCTAAGTACCTAATCAATATTCCACGAAACCATCTGTAGCCGCCGCCACCATCATCCCTAGATCGGGGAGGTATATGAAGCTCTTCCCGGCACCCTGCCGGAGGGGAGATCATCCCAGAGGCCTTCTTCTTCATCATGCCAGCCTCCGGTATGAAGTGCGAGTAGTTCCACCTTGGACTACGGTTCCATGTAGTAGCTAGATGGTTGTATCTCCTCCTTTGTGCTTTCATGTCTAGATCTTGTAAGCTCCATTCATGATCAAGATATCATCTATTTGTAATCATGCATGTTGTGTTTGCGGGGTTCCGATGGATATTGAGATTACTATGTCAGATTGATTAATGGTTTTGTCTTATTGATTCTATCATGTCTGTGTTGTTTGTGATCTTGCATGCTCTCCGTTGTTAGTTGCTATGTTGGCCAAGTAGTTGCTAGTGACTCCAAGAGGAGGTATTTATGCTCGATAGTGTGTTCATGCCTCTATTTAATCTAAGGGAAGTGACAGAAATCTCTAAGGTTGTAGATGTGTTGTTTCCACTAGGGAGAAAACAACGATCTCTTGTTCATGGAACAAGTAGATTGTTTACCTTACACACTTTGCTTAAAGCAGTTTTCTGTTGCTTGCAACTTAATACTGGAGGGGGTTCGGATGATAACCCAAAGGTGGACTTCTAGTCATAGGTGCAGTTGGATGGCGGTTTATGTATCTTGTTGTATTTCCCAATCGAATCTCATAGGATCATGAATGTCTAGTATTGCATTGTTATGCCTTGCTCAGTCCTGTCAATTGCCCTGCTGTAATTTGTTTACCCAGCATGCCATGTTTGTTTATCTAATGAGAACACCTCTAGTGAACTATGGACCCCGGTCCAATATTTACCATTGATACATCTTCCACTGTTTACTGTTTACTTGTTGCAAACCACTATTACCTTCCGCACCATACAGTTAATCCTTTGTTACAACAAACCGGTGAGATTGACAACCTCACTGTTTGTTGGAAAAAGTCTTGAGTTTGTGTTGTGCAGGTATCCAAGTTGCTAGCAACACCTTTGACTCGTTTCCTTCCTCCTATTGGTTCGATAACCTTGGTTTCTTACTGAAGGAAAACTTGCTGCTATGCTCATCATACCTTCCTCTTGGGGTCTCCCAACGAAGTGTTCACGCACTCATCAAACATCCATCTAGATGGAGCATTCAACTTGAAAAGGCAAGGCGGCGCAAGATCTCGGAGTTCTTCGGGGGCTAATATTGGGGATATGCTAAATGGGTATCACCATTGCATGTCTCTAATCGGGATAGCCCGAGTGGCCCACAATTGGTAGCAGGGCCTATGGCCTGTTGGGCGGCCCAATTAGATGGATCCAGAAGGGAGGCCCATGACGGATGAAGGAAGGCTACGGTGGAGTCATCAACGTACCCGGAGCCTTGGAGTGCAAGACACGTTAGACTAGTTGAATACCATGCAGGACTCTGTAACCTGTCCGGCTAGGACTTTCCCTATAACCCTAGGATCTGGCGTCTATATAAGTCGGACCTAGAGGGGCCTTTAGGGCATAACTCAACTCATATCATGCACAGCGAACCGATCCCTGTAACTCGACGTATTGTCGTTATAGTGATTTATAGCAGGAGTAGGATTCCACCACCGTCATGGGATCTGAACCTGGGTAAGCTGTGTCACCTTGTACCCGCCAACCTTCCTCCTTACCCCACGTCTCTAAACACGCACTGTGAGGACCCCTCCATGGCGTACTCGTCAGCAATACCACGACAAGGCCCGTAAAGATAAGGCCTTACAAACAATCACCTGAACTCAAGTCTGAAGTTGAAAAACAGATACATGAAATTCTTGCCTCTCGTATTATTTCTGTGATTTCAAGTGCTTTTTCTTCACCAATTATCATGGTCAAAAAGAAGGCTGATAATGTTGCACCAGATGAGCAGAAACAACCTGACCAATGGAGGTTGGTAGTGGACTACAGAAATCTGAACATGGTTACCTTAAAAGCAAAATATCCCCTACCAGTCATTGATGAGTTGTTGGATGAGCTGTCAGGGGAAGCATGGTTTTCTAAGCTTGATCTTAGAGAAGGTTACCACTAGATAAGGCTGGCACCTGGGGAGGAGTACAAGACAACATTCCATACACATAATGGGAATTTCCAATTCAATGTAATGGCATTTGGACTAACTGGAGCTCCAGCTACTTTCCAAGAAGTTATGAATGACACTTTGGCACTAGTTCTCAGGAAGTGTGCCATTGTCTTCTTTGATGATATATTGGTGTACAGTAGGACCTTTGATGATCATGTGCATCATTTATCTCAGGTACTCCAATTGTTGCAACAACATCAGTGAAAGGTTAAGGCCACCAAATGTGCTTTTTCCCAAGAACAGATTGCTTACCTTGGTTATGTTGTCAGTAAGCAAGGAGTGACAACAGACCCTGGCAGGATCAAGGATGCCCAGTCTTGGCCAGTACCAACAACATTGAAGGAATTGAGGGGTTTTATTGGGTTATCTAGGTATTATAGAAAATTCATCAAGCATTATTGTATGCTCAGGCAACCACTCACCAATCTCCTCAAGAAACATGTGCCTTTTGTTTGGACACCATATGCTCAACAAGCTTTTGACAGTCTCAAGAATGCTCTTACAACTGCACCCATCTTGGCATTACCTAATTTCTCCAAACCTTTCTCTATTGAGACAGATGCTTGTGATAGTGGAGTTGGTGATGTCCTATTGCAAAGTGGCCACCTACTGGCTTATCTTAGCCGTGGATTAGGTCCTCACTCTCGTGGCCTCTCTACTTATGAGAAGGAGTACATGGCTATCATGTTGGCAGTCGATCAGTGGCGCTCTTACCTGCAACATGCAGAGTTTACTATCCACACTGATCAAAAAAGTTTAGCTCATCTGGAGGAACAGCGGCTGCACACCTCTTGGCAACAAAAGGTCTTTACTAAACTGCTTGGTCTAAAATTCAGCATCAAATACAAGAAAGGGACTGACAATCGAGTGACTGATGCTCTTTCTCGGCGCCCTAAGCCTGAAGATCGGTTGCTTGCCATTTCTAGTTTGTAGTCAGCTTGGTTGTGTGATATTGAAGACCTGTATCAAAAGCATGACAGCGCTAAGACACTCCTAGCACGACTGGCTGTTCGCCCTGATGACAAATATGCACTTCAATAGAGTTTGATTCGTTACAAAAATGGAATTTGGTTGCCTGCTGATGAGGACTTCACTGTTAAACTCATTGATGCCTTCCACTCCAGTCCTATTGGTGGACACTCTGGGTTACCTGTGACATTGTCACGAGTGAAGAAGCTCTTTCATTGGAAAGGAATGAAGCAACAGATCCTGAAGTTTGTCCAGGAATGTGTAATTTGCCAGAGAGCCAAACTAGATCGAGCAAAATACCTTGGACTCCTTGAACCACTTCCCATTCCTACCCAGTTTTGGCAAATGGTCACTATGGATTTTATTGAAGGCTTGCCGAAATCTGGGCGATTTAACTGCATATTGGTGGTTGTTGACAAACTGTCCAGGTATGCACATTTTATTGGGCTGCAACATCCATTTACTGCTGATGTCTACGCACTTCTATTCTTGTAGACAGTTGTTGGGCCTCCAAGTGCAGAGGTTTGTAGAACAGCAACAAGTTTTCCTTAAGTGGATTACCCAAGGTTTATCGAACTCAGGGAGGAAGTGGTCAAAGGTATCCCTCTCAAGCAACCAGGTAATCAAGATACAAGAAGTCTCTTGTGTCCCCAACACACCTAATACACTTGTCAGGTGTATATGTTCATTAATTCAGCGAAGAGATAGTGAAATACAAGTGATATGGATGATTATAAGACAACGATGCTAGAAAATAGCTTGACAGGAGGAAGAAACTAAAGGCAATCTGAAACAAAGATGGCAACAAGCAAACATGCAACAGATCTAGTTGTAAACGGTGTTTCAATGTTTAGAAACAAGGCCTAGGGATCATACTTTCACTAGTGAACACTCTCATATAAATATCTTCTCTTTATGATACTACTCTCCGGTTGGATAACTCTAATCCACGGTAGGGCTACAAAACTCCTTAAAGTTTGCAATCCCCATCTAGATAACCCCACACAGTCACCTTGAGCACTACATGCTTCCTTCAAACACCACAATTTCATAGAGACAACTAACTCAAAATATACTCATGATAAGTATTTATGAGATCTCTAGCCTAAGTGCCACACGATGTGCACGCTATCACTTTCACACACGTGGGGAGATCCGGAGATCTATTAAAGCACTTGAATAGCAGAACAGATCTACTTGATTAAAAGCTCATGATCCCAATAAGATCACGCATAGAGAGAGAGAGAGAGCGAGATAAACACATAGCTACCGGTAGAGCCCCTAGCCTCGAGGAATAACTACTCCCTCCTCATCGTGGGAGTCAGCATCGGCGATGGAGATGGCAGTGGAGTCGATGGAGATGGATCCGGATATCGAAGGAGATGGCTCCGGGGGCACTTTCCCGTCCCGGAAGGGTGCCATAACAGAGACTTATGTCCCCCGAATCTCCCCTTCGGTGGCGGCGGCGCTGCGAAAGTTTTTGTGGATGTATGATGGTTATTTTAGGGTTTCTGCATCAGAGGCTTCTTATAGGCGAAGAGGGCAAGGTCAGTGGAGGGCCAGGGGGCCCACACCCCCTGGTGGTGCCGCGCCACCATAGGGTGTGGCCACTCTGGTGCCCCCTCCATATCTGCTTCGTGTTTCCGTGTTGCTCCGGGGAAAATAGGCAGATTGGCTTTTGTCCCGTCCAATTCCGAGAATATTCATTTTTTAGCTTTTCTGAAACCAAAAACAGGAGAAAACGGGCAACTGGCATCTTGTCAATAGATTAGTTCCAGAAAGTGTATAAAAATACCTCAAACTGTAGACAAAACATAAGACAAATGAT
Organism: Avena sativa; assembly: GCA_916181665.1. Classification (NCBI taxonomy): domain Eukaryota; kingdom Viridiplantae; phylum Streptophyta; class Magnoliopsida; order Poales; family Poaceae; genus Avena; species Avena sativa. Next base: position 9,209,944 of record OV702297.1, on the reverse strand, counting down.
AAAAAACAAGCATGGAGCATCAAAAATTATAGATACATTTACGACGTATCAAGCATCCCCAAGCTTAACTCCTGCTCGTCCTCGAGTAGGTAAGTGATAAAAATAATAATTTTTGAGGTTACATGCACCATCACAATCAAGATAAAACCATTTGAAAGCATTGAAATATGGGATCAAAGTACTCTAAACATGAGCATGAAAGATGAAGTTCTAACAATAAGACATAGTAACTATGTTGCAACATGAAAGAGGTACAAACAAAAGGTCATGAAAAACAATGCATTGAAAGACGTTTGTTTGTTTCACATATAGAAAACATAGCATAGTGGCATTCATCTTGTCCCTCATGGAGTATCAAAACAAAAATGCATAGGACACCTTCAAAGTTCATAAGGGTGACTATATACAAATAATTCAAGAACAAGCAATATCAACATTATGAATCAATCAATAAGTTTTGGGGCAATGCACATAGAACTAAGAATGGCAACTATGCTCTCCTAATTGGTGCATAAAGATAGAAGGTGGAGACTCAATATAAAAGTGGAAGAAAGGCCCTTCAAAGGGAAGCAGGGATTTCAAGTTTCATAAAGAGCTTCCAAAAATTATGGTACTTGTTAGCTTTCATCTCTCATTGCCCCTATCATAAGCATCTTGAAGTGATTAATGTTAAAGTGAACAAAACATGGCGTATCTGCTTGACAAAGTATAAGTTGGCAATATCATGTCCCTTGAGTACGAGGGTCGTTTCTCATGCTACTCAACTTTAGTTATCGGCAATTTCTTGTCATAGTAAGTACATGTGTATCATAGAGAACCGCCAACGGGGTACCCCTTGCCCCATGATACATGAGCTATCCCATATCAAAATGACAAGGCAACAGACAATGAGCATCTCAGCAATCTTCTTATTTACCATGGGAAAATGGTGCTTTTTTCTCTTCTTTCCTCTTTTTTTTAATTTTTCTCAATCTTTTTTCTATCTCTGTTTTCTTTATAAGAAGAATGCTTCATAGATTGCTCACTATGGTGATGCTGCAAGTTTCCACCATGATTAGGCATGGCTTAGGCTAGCGGCCCAGACATTTCTCTAACACATATACATAACTCCATGGACTTACAAGCTCCCCTTTTATTTCACACCGCCGACATCCATAAACAAAAGAGCATGATATCAACTGGGTAGATATTTACAGGTGTTGGAAGCGTTCCCTGTGATAGCACGGTTATGCTAATTCCCAACTTATAAGTGCAAGCATATACAATATAGATGACACAATGGTTCAAGTTTATTAGGGGCAAGAAAAATAAAGTGTGCCATCAAGTTTGTGACAGCTTTAATCACTAATTTTCACATAACAAGTTTAATTTGGAAGATAGATAAAACAAGAATATACTTGGAATGGTGTAACACACCATGTATAGGAATTTATAGTGGACTCTTTGGGATAACTTGGTTTTTGGGAGTTTGATGCACGAGTAGAGCTTAATCAGTACAAGTGGAGGCTTGCAAAATACTGGGAGCGACCAACTAAGAGAGCAATAATGTCCATAATCATGCAGAGCGACAAAACATTACTGAGCAAAGAATAAAGTGGTACCACAAGTAAAAAACTAAATGATCATAGAGGCTAAGGTGACTGGTTCATAGTCATAACATGGTGTGAGCATGTGCCAAGTCAACTCAAACAAAGAATTAAAGGAGAATACCGCAATATTATGCTTTTGTATGCTAAAACAACGCATGATTCTTGCAAGGCACATTTAGCAATCTCAATTGTTTGGAACAAGTCATGCTAAATCAATAATCACTAAGCATAAGGTCAAACCAACATCTAACATGACATGATAAAGTCTAAGTCATAGTCTAAACAAGCTATGTTTTGTACCACTATAAGCATGAAGCTTCCTACTCTTTTCCAACATCAATCGACTTATTTGAAACAACTCACAAAGATAATAATAAATAAAGATCAGTTAGAAAGTCTCGCAAATCCACAAAAAAGAACTAAAAAGTTCTAAGATGAAAGCACAAGAAAACTAAAGCTAAACGTAGTGCTAGCAAAGGAGAACACTCACAGAACAATAAGAGTGAAAACTAGAGTGTTCTAAACAATAAAAACGAAGCGTGTATCTCTCTCCAAAAGAAGTGTGCTCTAATCCAACCAACTTATTACAGAAAACAAAGCAAAAGAAAACTAAAAACAAAAAAAAAGACGCTCCAAGAACAACACAAAAGTGCATGAAGCAATAAAAATAAAGTGTCTAGAAAGAGACCTAAGATTTTTATTGATGAAGGAGGGGATGCCTTGGGCATCCCCAAGCTTTGACGCTTATACCTCTTGAATATTTTTTGGGGTGACACGGGGTGGCATCCCCAAGATTGATATTTTCTCCATTATTCATCTCATTACATCATTCTTCCCCTACACTTGAAAATTTCCTTCATACAAAACTTCACACAATTCTTTATTAGCAACATTAGTGTATTCAAGATAATAAACCTTGGGGTTTAGTTTCAACATAGAAAAACTTTCATTAAAAATACAAGCTACTGTAGCAATTCCTTTTTAAAACTCAAGTGATCAAAGAGAACTCAAAATAAACCGATTAAGAGGCAAATGCAAATAATGGCAGAAATCTGTCAAAACAGACCAGCAGGTAAAAACCGATTTTTTCGAGTACCTTCTGTTGCTCAAATAAAATAGTGTTAAACTAAAAGAAGTTAGCTAACAACCTGGGCATAAGCTTAGAAAATTATAGCTCAATCCGACATATAAAGATTTTTCACGAATTTTTACAGTGAAGCACAAAAATCTATTTCGGGACAACAACTTCCCCAAATCTTACTTCTCTCTCATTAGAGGTTATTCTGGGCACAAAAACCACACAAAAAAGGATAAGTAGAGGTTATTACAAAAGTAATAACTTCCAAGACTCAATAAAATAAAATCCTAACGAAATTTGGGTTATCTCTCAATAAGTACTTCTCTTTAACGCCTTTAAGTTAGGCTTGATAGTTTGAGAAGATGCTCACATAAGAAATATGAAATGAAGCAAAAGAGAGCATCAAGAAGCAAATTCAAAACACATTTAAGTCTAACCCACTTCTTATGCATAGGAATCTTGTAAAGAAACAAGTCATGAAAGCATAAAGCAACAAGCATAGGAAAGCAAAACAAGTGCAACTTCAAGACTTTCAACATAAAGAGGGGAAACTTAATATTGTTGAAATACTTAAAACCATGTTTCCCTCTCTCATAATAACTTTCAGTAGCAACATGAATAAAATTAACAATATAACTATCACATAAAACATTCTTATCATGAGCCACATGCATATAATAATTATTACTCTCCACATAAGCATAGCCATTCTTATTAATTGTAGTGGGAGCAAATTCAACAAAATAGCTATCATTATTATTCTCATCACCATAATCATCAAATATAGGAGGAATATTGTAATCATAATTAATTTTCTCCTCAATAGTAGGTGGACTGAAAATATCATATTCATCATTGTAATCATCATATATTGGAGGTTTGGTATCATCATAAGCAATAGAATAGCTATCTTCCCAAGCTGGGGAACTAAAAATATCATTTTCATAAAACCTAGCTACCCCAAGCTTAGACTTTTCCATAGCATTAGCAATAATGGTGTCCAAAGAATTCATACTAATAACATTGCTATTAGCATGCAAATAAAGTTCCATAGGTTTTTCAATTTTCTCTTCAAACACTTCATGTCCTAACTCAAGATAAATACTATGAAGCTCTCTAATTTTGTTGTTGTTTTCCATTAAGCCTAACTAGTGAAAACAAGAAACAAAAAGACAAAATTGCAGAATCTAAAGGAAATAACTTCGAGCACTCACACCGGAAGATGTGAGTACCTTTTACCTTACCTCCCCATCAACGGCACCAGAAAAGAGCTTGATGTCTACGCACTTCTATTCTTGTAGACAGTTGTTGGGCCTCCAAGTGCAGAGGTTTGTAGAACAGCAACAAGTTTCCCTTAACTAGATTACCCAAGGTTTATCAAACTTAGGGAGGAAGTGGTCAAAGGTATCCCTCTCAAGCAACCCTGCAATCAAGATACAAGAAGTCTCTTGTGTTCCCAACACACCTAATACACTTGTCAGTTGTATAGGTGCACTAGTTCGGCGAAGAGATAGTGAAATACAAGTGATGTGAATGATTATAAGACAAAGGTGCCAAAAAAGAGCTTGACGGGAGGAAGAAACTAAAGGCAATCTGAAACAAAGATGGCAACAAGCAAACATGCAACAGATCTAGTTGTAAATGGAGTTTCAATGTTTAGAAACAAGGTCTAGGGATCATACTTTGACTAGGGATCATACTTTGACTAGTGAACTCTCTCATATAAATATCTTATCTTTATGATACTACTCTGGACTACTCTCCGGTTGGATAACTCTAATCCACGGTAGGACTACAAAAGCACTCCTTAAAGTTTGCAATCCCCATCTAGATAACCCCGCACTGTCACCTTGAGCACTAGATGGTTCCTTCAAACACCACAATTTCATAGAGACAACCAACTCAAAATATACTCATGATAAGTATTTATGAGATATCTATCCTAAGTGCCACACGATGTGCATGTTGTCACTTTCACACACGTGGGGAGAGCCAGAGATCTATTAAAACACTTAAGTACCAGAATATATCTACTTGATTACAAAGCTCATGATCCCAATAAGATCACGCATAGAGAGAGATGAACACATAGCTACCGGTAGAGCCCTTAGCCTCGAGGAAGAACTACTCCCTCCTTATCATGGGAGTCAGCAACGGCGATGGAGATGGCGGTGGAGTCGATGGAGATGGCTCCGGAGATCGAAGGAGATGGCTCCGGGTGCACTTCCCCGTTCTGGCAGGGTGCCATAAGAGAGACTTCTGTCCTCCGAATCTCCCCTTCGGTGGCGGTGGCAGTGGCGCTACAAAAGTTTTTGTGGATGTATGATGGTTCTTTTAGGGTTTCTGCATCGGAGGCTTCTTATAGGCGAAGAGGGCAAGGTCGGTGGAGGGCCAGGGGGCCCACACCCCCTGGTGGTGCCACCAGGGGCCATCCGTGCCACCATAGGGTGTGGCCGCCCTGGTGTCCCCCTCCGTCTTTGCTTCGTGTTTCTGTGTTGCTCTGGAAAAATAGGCAGATTGGCTTTTGTCTCGTCCAATTCCGAGAATATTCATTTTTTAGCTTTTCTGAAACCAAAAACAGTAGAAAACAGGGCACTGCGGCATCTTGTCAATAGGTTAGTTCCAGAAAGTGTATAAAAATACCTCAAAGTGTATACAAATGATAAAAAAAAGCATGGAGCATCAAAAATTATAGATACATTTACGACGTATCAACTGCTGCCACTGTTGCTACTGTGTTCATGGACAATGTGTATCGACTGCATAGTATGCCAGAATCTGTCGCCACTGACCATGTTCGCATTTTCACAAGCCTGTTTTGGAAAGAAATGACAGCTCTGTCAGGGATCAAAATGCGCATGAGTTCCTCACATCACCCCAGACAGACGACACTACTGAGCGAGTTAATAAGTGTCTTGAGGGATACCTTCGTTGTTTTGCTCATGCGTGTCCGACCAAATGGGCGCAATGGCTCTCGCTTGCGGAGTACTAGTACAACTCTAGTATGCATTCTGCACTTGGTGGAAAATCACCATTTGAGGTCCTCTATGGCCACTCACCACGTCATTTTTGTCTCTCTTCGGCTGATGCCTGTAGTGTGCCTGACTTGGATGAGTGGATACGTGAACGAGCTCTAATGGTCATAGTGCTGCAGCAGCATCTCGAGCGTATTCGCAACAGAATAAAGAATCAGGCTGACAAAAAGCGTTCGGGACGTGAATTCCAGATTGGTGACTCGGTTTTCTTGAAGCTACAACCCTATATCCAATCTTCTGTTGCGCCCCGCGCACATCACAAGCTGCTGTTCAAGTTTTATGGCCCATTCCTTGTGACAGAGCGCATTGGCGGATCGGCTTATCGCATCAAGCTTCCTGACCGCAGTCGCATCCATCATGTCTTCCATGTGTCGCAGCTGAAGCGCGCATTGGGAGCTTGTTGCCAGGTACAAGATGATTTACCACCTGATGATGTTGTTTATGTAGTTCCTGCGCGCGTGCTTCGGCAAAGTTTCCAACAACAAGGAATGTTGATGGTACCTCAAGGCCTCATTCAGTGGTCTGGCCAGCCGGAGACGCTGGCCACCTGGGAAGACATCACTGACCGACATCACTGACCTCAAGCACAGGTTTCCTCGCGCGCCAGCTTGGGGACAAGCTGGTACTCAAGAATGGGGGAGTGTCAGCAACGCTACTACCTCTTATGCACCTGGTACTGATGACAAGGACGTGGGCCTCGACCCAGCATCGGCCCAGCCCACCAAGCGATGCCGCTGGCCCAGCAATCGTTACTCGCCTGCTGACTGGGTATGCACTTAAGCTGAGATTGTAGATCATGTTAGGTGGAGAATAGACACGGCTTTGCCGATAGCTGTAATGGACATGTAACCGTGAATTCCGGATCGAATAACCTCAGAGCAACTTCCCGATCGATTAGCTAATACAATCTTCCGCTAGAAGTTGGCTGTTAACACATACATACACAACACATGAAGTTAGCATCGAAAGCTTCTCGGTTCATACAATCAAACAGGGAACACTATCTCTGTGGAAGCACATATACTTTACCCTAGATAGATCAACAACATAGAAGATCGTATTAGAGCATCTCCACTCGCCTACCCAGGACAACGATCCGGACGCGGAATTTAGGTCCGAACGCCGAAAATCGGCCCAGTCGCGTACCCAGGAACCTGTTTTCGTCCGATTTGGGTGAATTTTGGTCCGGGCTTCCCACGCCGTACCCAGGTTCCCGGGTACACCCTGGGGACGCCGGACGCAGCGAAAACGAGCGTGGGCCAGCTCTGTCGGCGAGACAGTCCCATTCTCATCCACTACACTCTCCCAGACCGCGGCAAAGAGCTCCCACCGCCTCTGTCGCCATGACTTCGCCGGCGGAGCTCATCCACGCCGAGACATGCCCATGCCTCTAGATACGCTCGCCGTAGTTGCCGCCTATTTCGCCGCCCGTTCCGCCGCCGCTTTCGGCGCCCGAACTATGCCATAGCTCTGCTTCGCTGCGTGCTCCCACCACCACGCCCGCCAAGTGTTCGGCATTTGGCCGGTTCGGCCATGGACTCCGACAACGAGGAGATACTCGCCATGGACTCTGACGATGAGGAGATACTCGTCGTACTGCTGGAGGAGGAGAGCACTGAGGTCGCCGAAGGTGAAGAGCACACGGAAATCCTCGCCTCGCTCGCCCAGCTGTACCTGCAGATGGCGAAGCCGAAGCGCGGTGGTTCGGCGCCGGGTCGCCGGAAGTGCAAGGCGAGGCAAAGAATAGAGGGCTACTGTTTGTTGTACGCCGACTATTTCGCCGACCAGCCACTCCTTGGAGAGAACGTGTTTCATCGCCGTTTCAGGATGAGCTGAAAGCTCTTCCTCAAGATCGTGCATGCCATCCGGAACTTCGACCCCTATTTCGTTTACAAGAAGGACTGCACTGGCTTGGTTGGGTTTTCCTCACTGCAGAAGTAAACAAGGAGAAGATACTATAGACACTAAAATGATTCCCTCTTGTGCGAAATAGTCGCATCACTTTCTGGGCTAAAGCCTAAAGGAGTGGCAACGAAGCAAATTACCATCATTTTCCCTATGATAGTAGGTTTCTCTACTTATAATAAAGTCACATCACAATAGTTATACGTATGTCTCAATGTTTTCTGTCCTTCAGAATTTTATTTCATCTGCCAAAGATTGCGGCCAATGCCAGAAGTCCCATAGCTTCCACACATTGTAACGGAACAGAAGTAGCTAATTTTTTTTAAATAATACATTTTTTTATTAATTTTCATAAATAATACGCAAAACGGGCAAATTGCAATTCTGACGGTCCGTCGTCCGTTCAACAGACGACACAGATGCTTCGTCTTTTCAAAAGACGACCGACATGTCTTCTTTTGTTCAAAATACGACACGTCTTTGTCGAGCTGTCGGGTGACAAGGGGTAAGCCTCGTCGTCTGTTGAACGGACGAAGGGCGTTTCGTCCTTTGAACGGACGACGCGCCCCAGCATATAGCTAGCTCACGCGCCTGCCCGTGCTTGCCCGTCGTTGTCCTTCCTAGCTCGCGCGCCTCTCTCTCTCTGGTTGTTCTTCCTCTCACGCTTGCTCTCATTTTCTCAGCCGTTACACCGATTTGTAGCCCAGATTTCTATCCAAACTCAGCTCCTCTAACACATTAGCAAGCTAATAGAGTCCCGATCTACTAATGGGATAGCCTGGTGTAGTGATTTGAGTCATTTTGGTGGAGGGATCTGGTGGTGTTCTTGTTGAGCAATGGCCATGGTGGAGGCTGATGCTGGGACTTGAGGAAGGTGCATGGTGGAGGTGCTGATCCGTTGACCTGAGGCAGCTGCACGGCAGGACTTCGCACGCTTCAAGGGTAAACCCTAATTTCTTTATAATTGCAGTCATGTGTGTATGTTTATAGGTAGCCTTTGATGGGGTCTGTTAGATGCAAGATATTTGTAGAGTATTATGTGTCAATGTACCTATTTTTGACTATTTTCGGTATTTTTTAGGTCGAAAATCATGTCAAATAATGTAGTGTTTAGGTTCTTGTATGGTCCTGGTTCCGTCAGAATAAACCAGCACGTAGTTGATTTGAGCGAGTTTAGATTTATGGATGAAGTGCTTCAGAATCCTGAAACAGTGCCCGTTACTCAGTTGAAGGATTGGTTATGTGTTCGTTTAGGGCTCCCTCCTACCCATACTGTCGGTGTGCATGCTTTATGGACTAAGTCAAGGCAAACCCCTAATTTTTATTTAAGGCCAATATAAGTGCAACAGAAATGGGTCAAATTTTTGCAAGCTTGCCAGAAAAGAGAAGTTAACCCCAGTCTCTTAGTGTTACCTGTGGCGAAAGAGGCTGGGTATGATCACGGCCATAGTAGTCAGACCGGTCATGCTGGAGGTAGTTATGATCATGGCCAGAGTAGTCAGACCGGTCATGCTGGAGGTATTTATGATCATGGCGAGAGTAGTCAGGGCCAAGAGGGTGGCGGCGGTTATGAATCAGGTCACAGTAGCTATGCACACACCGGGGGTGATGGTTATGTATCAGAGGACGGTGGTGAAGGATTAGGGGAAGGCATATTCAGTGGTGAAGCTGATGAGGACGAGATATATGATGGTTTGTTGCAACATCAAATGGAAGCCGAAGACTCAGAAGGCAACAGTGATACGGCTGATGATTCTGGCGAGTCTGATCAAGAAGAGATCGGCCAACCTATTCCGGCATCATGGAATAATGACAACATAGCAGCAATGACTGTGAATGATGGGCATGATTCGGCGTGGCATTATCACGCGAACAACATCTCTCTGGGTGCATTATATCCTAGCAAGAGACATCTGCAGGAAGCAATTGTTGAGTGGTCAATGTCCATGCAATGGGTCTTGAAAACGAAGGTGTCATCACAACAATATTTGACATTGGTTTGCGAGGAAGCTGGATGTCCTGCAAGGGTGCATGCCCATGTCCCTAGGTATGACACAAACTGGAAGGTCACCGATGTTGTGATGCACACATGCACACTTGAAAGTGTCCTTCAGGACCATCGTAACCTCACGTCAACCCTCCTGGCTAGACCGTTGTACACATAGATAGTGGAGGGCAAAGCCATGGGGGTGAATGATATCATTCACAAAGTTTCTGTCAGATTCCGCTACAATATTTCATACGGGAAGGCTTGGAGGACTAAGCAAAGGGCACTGGAGGCAAGGTTTGGTTCGTTTCGAGACGGGTATGACCGTGTTGTTAGGATGCTCCAGACACTGCAGGATAGGAATCAAGGCACCTACGTGGACATCCAACACTTTACATTGCCACAGGAACCTAATTTGAGGGTACTTCATCGAGTGTTCTTCTCATTTGCTATATGCATAGAAGCTTTCACTCACTGTCGACCAGTCATCTGTGTGGATGGTACATTTCTCACTGGCAAGTATAGGGGTCAGATATTGACTGCCATAGGTCAAGATGGAAACAATCAAGTTGTTCCACTTGCTTTTGCTTTCGTGGAGAGCGAGAACACCGAGAGTTGGGCATGGTTTTTCAGGCAGCTGAAGATAGCAATTGTAAGAGATACACCGAATGTATGCGTGCTTCATGATAGGCATCCATGTATACTAAGCGCGATAAAGAAGCTCACACAGCCCACTCCTGATGAAGTAACTCCATGGCTGGACATGCATAGTCGTTGGTGCATGCGGCATCTAGGGGCCAATTTTTTCTCACAGTTCAGGAACAAGGCTCTTATGAACCTATTCAAGAAGCTTTGCAAGCAGAACCAAGAGTGGAAGTATATCAAGTCTCGTGGCTATCTTGATGACTTCACTAAAAAAACATGTGACTCGGAGAAGAGCAGCTAGAGCAGCAGCGGTCGTGGCTCATGCAGCGGCGTTAGCTGCACAGGCAACAACAGGAGCAGCACCACCGGAGGAAGAACCCATTTCCCTTTGTGACTTGCCAGGATTTGACCAACCCGGTACTAGGAGAAGGCCTGGCAGAAGGATTAAAAATTTTCAGGAATGGATACAACACGAGCCTGTAGAGAGGTGGTCTCTACTGCATGACACTCATGGTGCTAGGTTTGGCGTCATGACTACAAATCTGGCTGAAACTTATAACTTTGTCTTGAGAGGAAGTAGGGTTCTACCATTAACAGCCATTGTGGAGTGTATTTTCACCGGAACTCTGAAGTATTTCAGAGACAGACTCCAGATGGCTCACATGCATATCATGAACAACCCAAACACGAGGTATTGTTCAAAGATCATGCATTACATGGATGCCAAGATGGATAAGGCTCGGTCCATGCATGTCATCGCCATCGGTAATCAGGAAAGAAGGTTCGAGGTACGCCTCCCTTCCAACCGGATTGGAACAGGAGAAGAGGTAAAGACACAGGAGGTGAGGATAGGCAACGAAGCCTAGCCAACGTGTGAGTGCACGTGCAATAAACCCAAGTTGTTGCATCTGCCTTGCTCTCATGCACTAGCTGCATGAGGGCTGATGGGTATGGATGCAATCTCGTTTGTGTCTCCTTATTTCCTTAAGGACGCGGTGGTCAATACGTGGACAGGCGAGATGATGGGATATAGGGCATGGGGAAATTTCAATAAAGTAAATCCAGGTGAAAGGGTTTACATCCCAGATCCTGAACTGATGCGGACAGGAAGAGGAAGACGACAATGTGTCCGCATCCGTAATGATATGGATGAATATGAAGTCGGAGGCCCTACTAGGCAATGTTTTCTGTGTAATCAATTTGGTCATATAGACACCAGTTTCCACATCTTCGGGACTGGTGGAGCTGCTCCTCATGGACGTGGCAGCCGAGGAAGAAGAGGCAGAGGAAGAAGAGGCAGAGGAAGAAGAGGCAGAGGAAGAAACTAGATGTGTGGAACTATGTCTTAAATTTTCAATATGTGTGGAACTATGTCTTAAATTTGCAATATGTGTGGAACTATGTCTTAAATTTGTAATATGTGTGGAACTATGTCTTAAATTTGTAATATGTGTGGAACTATGTCTTAAATTTGTAATAAGTGTGGAACTATGTCTTAAATTTGTAATATATGTGAAACTATGTCTTAAATTTGTAATATGTGTGGAACTATGTCTTAAATTTGTAATATGTGTGGAATTATGTCAGAGGCATGTGACATTTATTTCTCTTGTTGTTGGGATATTTATGGGCCAATGTGACTAAATTGTTCTGCTTTTTACTTATGTAGATTGAAGTGGGCTGGGCTCTTACCCTTCGTTCGTTTGGTTGAGGCCACTCGTATGGAGGAGATAGAAGGGCGACAACTTGGGTTCCAGACTAGTCGCTTACAGTACGACTCGTCTTTGCTCACGTGCTTGGTGGATCGATGGAGGCCCGAGACTCACACTTTCCATTTTTGATGGGGAGAGATGGCTCCTACCCTTCAGGACATCTCGTACTTGCTGGGACTTCCGTTGACTGGCGTGCCCATAGGCCCAGTGGATCCACCGGCAAATTGGGCCCAAGACATGGCCCAACGATTCTTTGGCATCCGTGATGGAGCTCAGGCCTTTGGCCATGACAATCATGGGCCAAAATTTGGATGGTTGGAGCAGTATCAGGTGTGTTTCATTTATTTGTTCTATTTTGTTGGAGAAGTATCATGTACTGAAAATTGTTCTATTTTCCAATGCAGATACAGAGGTTTGGGTTCCCGGCCACTCCGATGACTGCGCCACAGATTACACGCAGCCTGGGGGTATACATTATGTGGCTGCTCGGAAAGGTGATGTTCACTGAGAACCACGTGTCGACCATTAGTGCGCGATACATCCATTTTGCTAGAGGGATCACGGAGGCGACGTGCCAGGAAGAATGCACACAGTGGAGTTGGGGTTCAGCTGTCTTAGCAGCTACGTACCGAGGTATGTGCAATGCTTGCCAATTAACCAAGGACAGTTCTGCCTTGCTAGGATGCCCATTGTTGCTGCAACTGTGGTCATGGGAGAGGTTCCCTATCGGCCGTCCATAAGTAAGTGTCAACCAAATAGTCGGCAACCAGGAACATGAAACAATTGTCTATCACTCTGACCTGATGTTCGACGAAGAGCAAATTGACTTGCCTACATTTGGCACTCACTAGACCCGTCGCAAGGTCAGTGTAATGTCTTAATAAATTGCACTTCTGGTACTACAATATGAAAGTTATAACAACTATTTTGTCATGCAGTGTCGTTTCGCGGGAGAGCAAGTCGTTAGATGTTATCCATCGTTCAGCGAGCAGTTCGACACACTGAAAGAGGATGTCGCGCAGACACGACACGCACGATATCCCGGCGGGTTATCTATTATGTGCACTAGAGATCGAGAGTATTGGTTGACTACATCGAAGATCATCTTTGATTGCCAAGTTGAGGAGATGTCTCAACAGAGGGTCATGCGGCAGTTCGGTCTTTGCCAGATGGTAGATCCCCCGCGTCCGGATATTCCCCTTCCAGATGTCGTGCACGCGTAAGTAAATATATGTACATAAGGAATGCGTCTTATACTTCATCTATGTTCTTTAATGATGGTCTAACAAATTCTAATGACATGTACTCTCGGAAAAGTAGCAAGACCGCCACTCAATGGCTCCAACGGGTGGGGATTTACGTCAACGAGTGGCAGAATGCACCAACACAAGTGTGGCACGCTGGCCCGTTTGATATGGAGCTATTCCACGGATACTTACAGAGGTACATGTCGATGACACGGCTACGTCCCATTCCACACGCACATGACGATGAGATATACCCTAGCCAGTCAACACTGGAGTCCAGACAGTCAGCGGTAAGTACTTTATTTAGAGCATAATCAACATGAGTACCTATGTAGTGCATACCTAACTATGAGACAAATGCAGGCCGATATGACGTGGGAGCTACAGACTGAGGTGGCTCAGTACGGACGATCGTTTTCGACCGTTCCTCTTGTGCCCCGTCAGCAGGCTCAGTCTTTTGCCCGGCGGGTCGAGGAGAAGCTGCGGCGTATCTACGCGGCCATCACGTGCACCAGCGTCTCAGACGTCGTTCAACACCGAGAAGCACAACGCCCACCGCGTCACTCGGTGGAGGAGCGCGCCCCACGTCGATCCACGCAGCAGCGCCCACCGCGTCACTCGGTGGAGGAGCGCGCCCCACGTCGATCCATGGAGCAGCCACCTTCTCCAGACCATGCTAGAGGCTCGGGATGGCACGAGGAGCATATTTCTCCACCACTCCGCCACGGGCCTCGTCCACGACTCTCATAGCAGGCGCCGCCGAGAGCACCACCTACAGACCAGGCTGGAGGCTCGGAGTGGCAGCAATCACAGTTTACTTCTGACCCGTGGCAGCAATCGCAGTTTAATATCGACCAGTTGCAGCAGAACCAGATTACTTTCGAACAATGGCAGCATCAGCAGCCGATCCCCTACATGGACTTCGCTTATCGACCACAATCTCATCCTCATGGTAAGCGTGTCCCTTCCTACTATTGTTAGATGTAGTATGACATTGTTCAGTACTTAATTTCTTGTACACTAGCAGGAGACTCCGTTACATGGGACAGTACTGACGACCGTGATCAGCAGACACAGCACGAGCAGGTAGACTGGTTTGGCCAGTATCAGCCAGGTACTCCACCACCTATCCCCACACAGGATACACAGGATCAAGGTGAAGGGTCAACTGCACCTCGCCGTGATGTGATGCCATCCCACAGATATGGATGGAGTACACCGAGGCCTCCGCCACCTCGTCATCGACACCAGTGATATCTACTTATGTATCAGTCATTTACCTATCTATGTATGAGACATCATTCTATTATTTCATGATTTTATTCGACAAACTACTCAACATAACTTGCAACATAGTTCAACATAACTTGCGGTACATAAATAAGAGTCCTATCTATCCCTAGCATGATGCCTTTCCCTTTTCCTTCGATGATGCCTCGCCCTTTCCCTTGGACGATCCCTCGCACTTGCTCTTCTTGGCATGCGCTTTCTTCTTCTCCTGCCTCTTGTCCCACTCAGCTCTCACCTTGCTTCCAACGGGTGGCGGCATGAAGATATCATCCTCATCTTCGCTCTCTTCTATCCAGGCCCTAGGTGCCACAACCTGCTCCGTCATGTCAGCTTGACTCTTCTTGGCCTGCGCTTTCTTCTTCTCCTGCCTCTTGTCCCACTCAGCTCTTGCCTTGCTTCCAACGGGTGGTGGCATGAAGATATCATCCTCATCTTCGCTATCTTCTATCCAGGACCAAGGTGCATCAGCCCGCTCCATCAAGCGAGCTTCACTCTTGAAGGTGAGCTTGTCCCACCTTGCCTGGATCCTGAGAAGCTCTGCTCGTACCTGATTTGGGGTCTTTAGTTTCCACCCTCTTCGATGAAGTGACTTACCAAGCATAACGAGAGCATCATGGTTCGTTACCAACGTATCCCAGTCGGCTGGTTCATCGCCTATCACAACAGTTCTGGCTATTAAGAAAAACCCAATGGACATATCTAGAGGCCAGGGAGATGCGTCGGTTATAGTGGAGAGGAGTGGAGGGAAATGCGAGAGCAAGAGGAGAGGAGGGAAATGAGAGAGTAAGAGGAGGAAGAGATGAACTGGGTTAAAGGATACATCTCGTTGCCCGGATTTATAGAGGCACCGAACCGAATAGGCGGGAAAAAAGGGCGGGAAGTAGTGGCGGGAAAAAAAGGGCGGAAAGTAGTGGCGGGAACAAAGGGCGGGAAGTACTGGCGGGAAAAATTGGCGGGGAGTACTGGCGGAAAAAATCGGCGGGGAGTACTGGCGGGAAAATTCGGCGGGAAGGATTGGCGAGGAAAACTGTGGCGGACGATTATTTAGCGGCAGTACTGCCGATCAATGCAACCTTGCATGAGCAATGCACCCTTCGTCCTTCCAATAGACGAACAGTGCCGTCGTCCTCCCAACAGACGAACATTACTTTCGTCTGTCGAACAGCCGAAGCTCTGGGTCGTCGTCCTCTCAACAGACGAAACAATGTGTCGTCCGTTCAACAGACGAATCGAGTCTGTCGTCTGTTGAACGGCCGACCGACCAACAGATTTGCAATTTGTCCATTTTGTGTATTATTTGTAAAATTCAATAAAAAAATATATTATTTAAAAAAAATAGCACAAAAGTAAATAAACAGAGAAGTGGAGGTCTCAGTCTGACCTTTTATAATTTTGCCATGCGATCGAGCACAAGCATCCTGCTGTCGACAATACTCACAAAATTACTTTGGTTTATCAGTATTTAGACAAGTTCCTTTCAACAGGACAGTTCTATGATGCAGATCGCGGGGTCAACTTCATGCAAGAGTCCCAAGCAAACAGGCTGAGGAACATACATGAAAAACATGCATAAGAGATTCTCTTATTCATGTTTCTCAATCCACTCAATCATTTGCACCACTGTTTGGCCGTGTTATCAGACCACATTGACCAGGGATCAGAACTATGGTTCCGTGCTACCATATACTCCCTCCGTTTTAAAATATAAGATGTTTTAGGTTTGTGAAAAAAATAAATCTAAACTTATTTTAATGTATAGATTGACCTCAAAGTTGAGTGAACCTACACACTAAAACAAGTCTAAATACATTTGCTTTATAAAGCTAAACATCTTATATTTTAAAACGGAGGGAGTAGTTTCAACAATTTCTCACTAGATCTGCTTATGAAGGGAGCCTGGCTTCGGCTGTCCACTGGAATGGCAATGAAGGAAGCAAACTACATCCATCAAGCAATATCAGTCAACAATTACCTCATTTCATCCATCAAGCAAAGAACAAGTAACACTTGCAAGAAATATTCACCTTCATGCCTTGGCTTCCTCTAGACAATTACCCATATACATAATACAGGATTAACAAGAGCGAGAGGTGATCAAATATTACTTTGTTAGGCACACACACCGGCATATTACTAAAACATAATTCAAGTACTACCGTCATCATTAGCTGGTACTACAAAATATGGCTTAACATACACCACTTAAGCAACAGCTACCACTACATCATGACATAAGTAGATCGGATCAAGTGACCTCAGATCTCTTGTTAGCATCAGCCATCCAAGGTAGTAACTACCAAGGGTAGAAGAGTGACCACGCAACACTAACTTCCATACTACAAGAGCCACTCTTCAGCTCAACACGTGACAGGCTTATACCGGCCTTTGCAGGTTTGAAAGATGCCTCGCTGCTCTCACAAACCTGTTCCTTGTTCATAGGGCATGCCATGGCAGACACTTTCAGCATCTCCTCGAGTCCAACGGAGACCACACTGCGTGTGAGCTTGATCATGCCACCATCATCAACAGGCAATCCATCGTGTCCAAAATCAAGTAGCTTGACTTTCAGGTCATCAGCACTAGAGGTCACGCCGCGAAAACCATCTGGCCATGACCCACCCGTGACTTTTATGCAAATCGTGGCCTCCACAGAGTGCATAATGATATCGTGTTTCAGTTCCAGCGTGCTAAGCCTGCTAGGGTAAACACCATAGAGTACGCATCCAGACCTATAGTTCACAAGTAGCTCGCTTAAATCTTTATCATCGGAGTTAGCTGTGCCGCCCTTCACTTTCAGCGAAACCTCAATATACGTAGGTTTCATTGACACGGCGACAGCACGGCTAGGACCTGTCAATGCTAGGTATGGATCCTGCATGCAACAATTATTGAAGTAAACAATAATGTTTTTTTATCAATAACAAGACTACACCGAGCAGAGTATAACCAATCTATTCTGTTAATATACATGACATAGGAAATATGGACAGGAAAAAAGAATTTTAATGATAATGAGTTGAACTACTTAATCTGACATTACCAAATGCAGAAAAGGTTGCATAAATATAAATGCAGGTTGTTAGAGAAGGGATGGAAAAAAAAAATGGGGAAGCAGGAAGTTTTGATATACGAACATCCTCGCTGATGTGTTGGCAGTTATTCCTGGGACGCTGGAACATAATATTGCGTTTGTGATCCAAGACATCGCGTACAGCAACAATACCAAAAACTTGCAGTGGCCAGAGCAAAGGCTCCTTGATCGCCGTGACCTTGACCGAAACAATCTGCATAGTTTCCATGGTTCTGGTGTAGTGCTCATCATCGGGGGTAGGGTAAGTGTAACACTTGGCCGGGATAGAAGCTGCATCACATGTGTAATTTACAGTAATATAGTTAGTTAGGGAGTAGTTGATAATAAGTAACTAAAAGGCAAGGATTACCAAATGAAGCAATGCGCCCAAGGACAAATATATCCCCCCTACATATACAGATAAGAATGCAAAAGGATGACAGGAGAAGGAAGCTTCCAGTCCGTTTTAATACAAAAAAATTACTCCCTCCTTTTCTTGATATAAGGAACACTTAAACTAGATTGGGTGATCCAATTTCAGGAGATGTGGATGTGTTGGTGCCTATTAAGTTGATTGGGCCATTGATGTGCGGCTCTGTGATGCGGTAAGTGTTCCACTTGTGTGGCTAGCTGCTGGTTTCCTCAAATTGGGTGAAGGGGATTTGCAATTCAGAATGCAGGTATGATTGGAGGAGGGAACTTGGTAGTACTAGTATTTAGTTTGCTATTGCATGATATCAAATTGGTGGCCCATTGACATATGCACAATATCAAATCGGTGGCTCCATTGACATTGCACAATATCAAATTGGTGGTTCCATTGACAGCACGGTAGAGAGAGAAAGAGGAGGAGACCTTACTGGTTTCATGGAAGCTGATGCCGCCATGCATGTTGGCGAAATGTCGGTTCCAGAAAGGGCGGAAATTAGAGGCGACCAGTTCCTCCTCGCACTGCGCCCATTCCGTCTCCTTGTCCTTGAGCCGCCTCGCCTCGTCCGCTGCTTCCGTGGCCCTCGCAGCCTCCTCGGCCGCTGCCTCGGCCATCTTCGCGGCCTCTTCGGCCTCCACGGCCTTCGCCTTGGCCGTCCCCCATGCCTCTTCGGCCTCCTCGGCCTTCGCCTTGGCTATCCTCGCCGCTTCTCTAGCCTTCCTCTTGGCTAGACCCGCGGCCACCACGGCCCTCATCACGTCGATCTTCCCAGCGCATTGTTCAGCCTTCTTCGCCCTGGCTATCCTCCTCCTGGCTCTCCTCCCCTTAACAATGGTCGCGGCAGCAACTTCTTCAGGTGAGTTGCCGGGGGTTCCCAACTCTTCCCCGGCTTTCTTCCCTTTTTCAGAGACGGATTCTCCTCGGATGAATCCATCTGCATCTCCAGGGCGCCGCGGGCAAGGCCGATCGCCGCCGCCGCCCTTTCCCAGCTCCTCGTCCGCGGGTTTCATTTTCGGGCCGGGCCGATTCCAACAAAGAGAAGACGTTCAGGCCCTGCCCAGCTCGTCGATTTCTCTTCTAAAAAAAGTTTGGCATTTCCGAAATCCGTCAATTTTCAACGTATATATGTAGAAAAAGAAAAACTCGCATGAGAACTTTTTTTTTGCAAAATTCTACAGATATATTAATAATCATCAACATTTGTACAAAATATACCGAAAGTAAAAAAATTAAAAATAGATCAATGTACCACCTAACGACGACTTTAAACACTAGAGTTGAAGGTGTCACCATCCTCACCCCTTCATCACTAGAGCCAGACAAAACTTGTCAAAATAGAGCTTGTACTGATGGAAAGTCATTGTACTAAGACCCAAAGAACCAGCGCACCAGAGCAGGAACCATTGTCGAAGATGACAACCGTCGATCAGAAGAGTGTGACCTCAAATCACACCAACAAAATACCATTCCAAAGAAGACACTAAAAAACTGTTGGTAATATGTCCTGGAGGCAATCATGTTTGATGATATTCCCTAAAGTATTCATAAAGTTATTAAATAGTCTCTTGTGTGAATATATGATATATATCAGTGCAACTATATATTCATGATGTTCTTACAAGATGCCTTTAGTCGTTGAGGTTGTGTTGGACACACAACTTAGACTAATATGAAGTTGGCTTGATGACTCGGTTTCACTTGTCATGGGCATGGTGATGCTATTCCAACTTGCACGAACTCGGCTAAAAAGTTTAGCAAGTCAGACTGTCCCATAATTGAGATGCAACGAACATGTTGTCATTTGCAGTCTCATACAATAGAATCCTTTTACTTGAGGTGATCGCATGATCTGAGTTATGGATCGCCAACTTAGATTCTATCAAACGTTGTTCCGTAAATGGACAATTATAAAGGTAGAGTTGAGTTGGTCGTGAATCAAGCTACGTGACATGGATTACCAAGATGAAATTTGCTCCTTCGTAATAGAGAGATATTCTATGGGCCCGCTCGTGTCATATAATTCGGAAGTATGGCCATGCGCTACTGAGCTAAGTGTTAACTGAGGAGCCGAACTAAGAGTTAGTCCAGTGAATTGCATATCATAAAACGAGAAGAGGGTTAAGCTATTAAAGGGATGACAACTACTTGTCTATAGCTTAACAAGGTATATCGTGTGGCAAAGGGATTTGAACGAAAGTCACATTGAAGGTTTATCTTCCGGACTTTACGACATTTGGAAGATGACACGTCTTGCTAGAGGCCGCTACCATCTATCGACTTGAGACCAAGTGTTTATGGGAGTGAGTGAGACTCAAAACCATGACAGGATACATGGAGGTGTAGCTCATGTCATGTCCATATGTACGTGAAACTACAGGATCACACACTTAAGGGTAAGGAGCCCATGTGGATGAGATCCATGTGATAGTTGGGTTATGGCCTAGATGGGTCTCAAGAGTTGAGCCCAACTAGATGTGTATATAAGTGGAGCGACAAGTGATAGTCTCTGACTTAGCCGTCACTTTCTCCACTCTCAAATCGGGTTAGACAGGATCTAGCAGTCCTTTGCCCGTGCTCCTTCCTGTATGTGTGGATACCGGGAGAGGTGTTGCACGTGCGAGTTGCGACGCTGAAGACAAAGGAATCTGGCGAAGGAGTTCGTGGGGATCCGGAGGAGCTGTTCGTGAGATCGGTTGGCACTGTATCACCTGATGCGTTTCATCGATAATCCGCATCTGCGCGTCTAGTGGTAAATCACTTGGCCTATTACATGAGTTGGACCTTGGGAGCACCGCGTTAGATAAAAGTTTTGTTTATCGTCCCGCGGCCCAACAAAAACGACCCCAAAAGGAACAAGAATTGTCCGCCGGCGAGGGTCCATGGTCCGCCACGCCTCCAAGGCCCCAAGGATAGCGGAGACGGAGCGGACCGGCAGCATCCCTGGCGAGGGGACGAAACCCTAACAAGTTTGGAGCCGGCACCTATGATCGTATGGGTCGCTTCTGTTCTGTACCAGTTCCAGCACATTGACGACAATTTTGTCTCCTTCGTCCAATGATTCACTCTCCTCCGCCCGGCCCTGCCGGCGTCCGAAGTGGCAGAAAACTGATATGTGGATGGAGATTTTAATAAATAATGGTAGATTTTCAGCAGTTTTATGGGAACCATGTTTTCCAGGTATGTATTCTCCATTACAGGGACGGAAATTTTGTCTCCTTCGTCCAATGGTTCACTCTCCTCCGCCTGTCGCTGCTGGCATCCGGAGTGGCGGGAAACTAATATGTGGGTGGATCTTTTAATATAGAATGGTAGATTTTTAGTAGTTTTATGGGAACCCGTTTTTTCGTATGTATTCTCCAGCACAGGGACGATAATTTTGTCTCCTTCGTCCAAAGGTTTACTCTCCTCCACCCGGCCCTGCCGGCGTCCGGAGTGGCGGGAAACTAATCTATGGGTAGAGCTTTTATTAAAGAATGGTAGATTTTTAGCAGTTTTATGAGAACCCCGTTTTTCGTATGTATTCTCCAGCACAGGTACGACAATTTTGTCTCCTTCGTCCAATGGTTCACTCTCCTTCGCCCGGCCCTGTCGACGTTCGGAGTGGCGGGAAACTGATCTGTGGGTGGAGCTTTTATTAAAAAATGATAGATTTTCAGCAGTTTTATGGGAACCCTGTTTTCCCGTATGTATTCTCCAGCATAGGGACGGCAATTTTGTCTCCTTCATCCAATGGTTCACTATTATCCGCCCAGCACTGTCGGCGTCCGAAGTGGTGGGAAACTGATATGTAGGTGGAGCTTTTATTAAAGAATGGTAGATTTTCAGCAGTTTTATGAGAAGACCGTTTTCCCGTATGTATTCTCCGGCACAGGGACGACAATTTTGTCTCCTTCGTCCAATGGTTCACTCTCCTCCGCCCGGCCCTGCCGGCGTCCGGAGTGGAGGGAAACTGATCTGTGTGTGGAGAGAATGGTAGATTTTCAGCAGTTTTAGTGTCGGATGTGGTGATCGTATTTTTCTTGGCCTTCATTTGATAACAACTTCTTCAATAAGTCTTCTTCGACTCTTCATTCTACAAAGTGAGTTCCTTCCCAACGTTTTAGGTATGATCTTCCAAATCTTGCCTCGCCATATCCATTTTGGATTGTTATTGATGACTAGGAAATGTGGACACGCCGTGCCCATGAAAGCAATTATTTTCTCTGAATGTATAATTAAGTAGTATGTTGATTCTGTTTTAAGTAGGCGCAATACAATTATAAATGCGAAGGTTATAAAATCGTCGATAGATATGCTCATAGCGGATTGAAGACTGGATTATAGCTGATTAGACTACATTACTAAGTAGGGAGCAAATTTATTTAGTCTAAACCATGGTACTCCTGAGCAGAGCAATTCATATTATATCAGCTCACACCATAAACGAAGATCAGTTGATCTCTTGTTACAGAACGCCTGGCCCGCCAAACCACTGCAGCAAAACAGCAACCAGTTAACACCCAACAGAATACGTGAATATGCTACCTGCCACAAGAAAGGGATGATCGATTTTAGTAATAGGGAAGAAAGAAAGGGATCACTTCTAGGTTAAAAAAAGCACCCGGTAGAAAGAAGCACCACAATGCATACAAATGTGGTGAGGGCTACCGTAGTAGGACCGGCGAGGCCAAGCACCTGGGGAAAAACACACTAGCACCCGCCAACATTAAGAGGAACAGAATGAAAAGAAGCAAACAAAAAAAGGGGAGGGGGATAAAGCAGCAGGCAAGACTGGCGTTTTAGCACAATGATCAAATCAGTAGGCAAAGGCAACTGAAGGCGTCCAAGTTGAAACCCTGCTCGAACAAATACTTCACGCCGTTGAGCAACTGAAGGCGTCCAAGTTGAAACCCTGCTCGAACAAATACTTCACGCGATTCAGACATGCCCTACTTGCAGGAACCAAAGGAGTAGGAGGGACTGAGACAAACAAAGAAACACCAAAGGAGCAAACAAAGATAAGTAAGCAGTCAGACCTGCCGGTAAGCGAGATGCAACACGGGGATCCAAGCGCGGCCAAAGGGTCAGCCCCAGGCCCGCGAAACAACTTGAGCTTCGTCGTTAGAGGAATCCACGTAGGGAGCTACAGAGAACAAAATCAAACAGTCAAATGCAGCACAAGGTTCCAAAAAAACAAATAGGTTATGACAGAACATAAGCATCTCAAGAAGAATCATACGCACCACGTAAGAAGAACTCGATCCAAGAAAAGGAAGAGCAGCACCGTAGGACTCAGCATGATCTGGAAAGCAAGGGGCAGAGATGAGGAAAACATACATGAGATCCCAGATCGCAGAACGATCAAACTAACCGAAACGCCGACAGGCGCAGGTACACCGTCAAGTGGCCGCTTTCCCAAGCGAATACCCTGCCTCCGCGCGTCCTCCTCCAATGACGCAGGAACAGGAGTAGTCCGGTCGAAAGGAACATGTGCGGTAGGGGATGGAACAGGGGAAGAGAGGACATCGACAGCAGGACTACCCAAACCATAACAGCCGCGGCGCGAACGGCCGTTCCAGCCGCTCACACGGGAAGAACGCCCACGGGCACGCCCTGGCGAAGAGTCCCTGATGTGAACGGAGGCACGATCGGCCAGAAGAAGGTAAATCATGCCGTATACCAGGAGAAAGCACGGCAGAATAGGCACCGGCAAAAACCGACAAAGAAGAAACGTCATCCAAAGCACGGCAGCAATGCAATAACGGAGCAGGCGATGTCGAGGCAAACAAAATGAGGCCTTCCTACCAGGGAGAAACCAAACCCGCAGGCACATAAAACGAAACAGCCGTAGAATACACATAAGCGGCAACCGGCGGAGGCCGATCCATCACAGCATCACTGAAAGATAGACTAAACGCAGGGGACGGAGCAGAGAAGTCGAGAGTGGCGGAATACGTGGGAGGTCCAGTCAGGACATGGGCAGGATCACGGCGTGCACATCAGGCAGGTCAAACAAACCGTGGCGGTGGCGCGGAGTGGGAGGGGGCGAGGCCGAAGAGGAGCGGCGACGCCTCTGAGCAGAACGGATAAGCTCCGCCATCCTAGACCCCTCGGAATACGCAAACAACAGAGGGAACAGCTAGCCGGGCAAAATCGACGGTGGCGATTAGCAAGAAATTAGGCGGAGGCGTGGAGCACGTCGAGAACGCTGGCCTCTCAACCAAAAAAACAGAGCCGTTCAAAAAAAAAACATTACGACAGGACGACGCGTAGCGTGTCAGGGAATGAACCTGGCGCAATTGCATGGACCAGCGAGGGAGCACTGTTCATCTACAGTACGTCTTCCTAAACCATGGTGATTTGGCGAGCTATCAGGTCTCTATTTTTTTCGTCTTTCATATAGGTAGTATTTTCGTGAGGATCCATTTTGGATTGTTATTGATGGTTTCCACGAGAAGGTTGTGTGCTTGCAAAATCTAGCCACACTGTTATGTCCTCGATAATGGTGATTTGTTCTCTCGGTTCACTCAGTTTCCAAGCAACATCAACCAAGTTATTCAGTTCATCTTGATACTCTCACTGATGTTGGTTGATCACTCTCGTGGTTGCACGCTCAAATTAAAAGTATGAGAGAATCCTCATGGTACAAATATGTGGTTTGATACCTATGTCTTTTATACGGCCAACTGTGTTTGAAAGAAAAAAAGAGTTTTAAGACCTTGATAATTTGCTAGTTTTTATAATTTATTTTGTAATGTTCACTTTAAAAATGGATATATCGTTCAACTATAAAATTCTGTTGGGTATGAAGAAAGAAAATCGACCGCGAGGGCTGTATTGAACTTGTCTCTACTGAAAACCATGTGCAAGTACAAAATAGAGGTTACATAATATTGGCACCTAGATTCTGAAAAGCAACGAGTGTGTGCCTTTTCTCTAATAATTTCTAGAAAAAAATGAAGGGAAGAACCTGCTACTGTAAGTTATCAACTCAATGCAAGATGTATCTTTTCCAGACGATCTGTGTTGATATGTAGCAGTAACAAAAGGAATTCATCTGCCATCGGAAAGCAATGGGAAAATGAATTTGAGTAAGTTGGGCTAAGATTAGAAGAGCAGCACAAGCAATTTAATTTTGAAAGTAGATCATGGATTTATGATCCTAGATTCAAGGGCCTACAAAACTGAATAAGTGAAAGGCCAGTACTCCATTACATGTACATTCATACTATGATCATAACACTTGCCATTGAGCCAAATTTGAATAATTAGCAAACATCAGCTATTATCTCTCTTGCATGTTCTTGAAAAAAAAAGAGCATCAACTATTGCACATGTGAGATGCTTCCACCTCGCCCTGGAAATAGAAGAGAAAATAAGTAAAAGGGAACTCGCTACAGGTAGTCTACGGACCTACTGAACGTAATTATAATCACTGGCTCATTAATAACTCGATCAGATACCCCACCACAAATATGCAAGGGGCTATTATTGATGGTACCTGACATATTGACACAGACCAAATGTTTAGCTTTCGCCCCAGTCCGCATATGCTTGTTAACTGTATGGCTGCCAATACTGTTCTTGGATTATTCTACTTCTCAATTGTTTACAGGGGCATATGGACCTCTAGCATCTCTGCTGCGACTTCTTGGATTTCTTGTTGAAGGAACAAACACACTCTGGACAGATAAAACAAGCCATAAGATTACATTTGATGACTATCGAACATCCTATCACTCCTATGAAGCTTTACAACCGGTAAATAATGTAAACTGCAGAAGCACCATTTCCCTATCGGAGACAGCAACATCTGGTTCCATATTGAGAATGACAAATTAACTAAACAATATAAAAATAATGCAGACCTACCTTAGATGCTTATTAATCATGGAACTTGTTTTAATGCATCAGTAATTGCACAACAGACTCATCTTGAAACAGTCTTAGCAATGTATCATTAATTCTGGTTGTACTCGAGATAAAAAATAAGTGCAAAACAAAATACCAGGTAAATATAGAAAAAAACCAAGTGCAATGGAATACTCATACACAGAAGCCTGTTCTATATAGAATAGACATTTATTTAAAATTACCTTCAATTTTGTTGGCAAACTTTTCCAAAATTCCAGGTTCGGGATGGCCTAGAGTACAGGAAGAAAGTAAGACAACAATGTGGTTTGAAAGCATTAAAATGGTCGACAAATTGTAATGCAAGATGAAAAAATTAAAATGGTTAACAAATTGAATGCTTGACACTAATCTGTAAATTATTGTTTACATAGAGAAACAGTTCACATATCATCACCAACTGATGATTAATTCATGGTGCACTTCCACAGGACACACTATTGAGCTAGTTATGTTTCATTTTGCTAGTTTTTCTACTGTGGTTTGTAGTCGACTATCTTTCAAGTAATTCTTCAGAAATCCATAAAAAGGACGGGAATTCATTTTCCTGGAAGAACTAGAGTTTTTTAGGAAAAAATAAGTGGGTCTGCAAAACCACACTTTTGTAATGTTGTTATGAAGTGGCAATGCGTCCCTGTCCACATCAGGACGCCTAATCATTTCCGCTGAAATTCCAAAGAGTGTGGTTCTTGAAACAGTAAGGAGTTTGGTTTTGTGAATCAATTCCTTATAAATGTGCTTCTTTGAAGCATTAAAAAAAATTAAATCCCAAAGAGTGTGGTTCTTGCAACAACAGCTAAATCATTGAAACTGAGCTTTTCATGAGAAACCATATTTTTCACTACTGCCAATTATCTTCCAAGTTACAAGTAATGTTGCTGAAATAACGTCACTCGACATGGGCTAGAACCGCCAGCTTTAATTTGGAGGTATGATTTGGACATTAACCATTTGAGTTAACTATTTCGATCTCTCAAGTCACAGAATTCTCAGGCACAATTAGATCTTTTTTGGTAGCTCGAATCTAGGAGTGGATCTAACTCGCTCCTCTTGGCAAAATACTTCCCAAATTTTAACAGAAGAATTTGCTGGACCTATCTACGAAGCTGAGAGTTCAAAAAACACAACATCTGGTTCTACCATAAAATAGCATGAAATAGATATAGTATTTATTGCATAAAAGATAAGACCAAGGACCTTATGCAGGAATGTCATTACCTCTACAGAATGAATGCCAAGGAAATAATATCTATAAATTGCACCTATCAAAATATACCCTCCAAGAAGGCACAATATTCTGCAAAACAGTTAAATATTAATGAAGCCAGACCTCAAGAATGAGTGCAACTTTACTGGCACCGAGCAATCATGAAGAACATTCATCAATGGTCTAACAACAAACTGAGGTTTAGTAAATAAATGTGACTGAAAAGAACATACGTTATGAACGAAGTTCCTAACCATCCCCAGCCATCTCCAGAAGCAGAAACTGATCTTGCACAACCAGAAGGGTGTCTAAGTACTGTAACCTGTGAGATACAACTTTATTAATGTCATATGAGAAAATCGGCCAAATCAAATTGCACTATTTTTGAGAAATTATGTGTACCCACGTAATCACAATTTCCAGATTGGCTAAATTTATCTGGGAGCTGAAAAATCAGGGAAGAAACCAATACGGTAAAATATGAATGCAATATTGACAGAGAAAAGGAAAGAGAAGAAAAGAATGTTAACTTGAATTTACTCACTTGGGCTACAGCTGAATCACAGAAGATGAAAACAGAAAAGGAGCACTTTGATGAGGACATCTTGACAACAACACCCTTTTGAGGATTACTCTCGTCTGTTTTTCCCCCGGCAAAAACAAACAACTAGGTAAGATTCATATAGCAAGGATATTTGGAGACTATGCAAACCATGATTCTTGCCTATTAGAGAGAGATGAGATTCAGATGCCCTTCCAATGGTTGTGCAAACATCATACCCTGCAGAAAGCGAAATGTGTACACTGAGCATGAAATCACTATACCAGCAGCCAGAAAGAATATATTGCAACTAAAGTTTGTAAAAAAATTGAACAACATAAGAAGATACATAGAGGGAAGTGGGAACTATACTTAAAAACGATTGCAACTTAAGGAGTTTTAAACAGGAAGTAATAATCATTAGAAAATGCATGGTGGAAAGTACTTAAACATCCCACCACTCCAGTATCATACCTGATGCACACGGAAGACTCATCAAGGAAAAAATAACTGGTGAAAATATATCAAATCAGAAGAATGAAGGTACCTCGAATGTAATGTGACACAAGTGCACTGCACTGGGTGCCACACCTCAATGGACCACCACAGGCCTAATTTAGCAAGGAAAGGGTTAGTACAGAAAAACGAAACAACTACTTGCAAGAAGAAGAAGAAAAAAATGGTCACTAAGGAAAATGCAGGCATAGATGAATCCAAATGCATTCGTAAAAACATTATCCGAGTAGTATCATATATTCACATCACCGACGGCTATAATTAGATTAATCCTTGACACGGGAGTTTATCAACGTTTTTCAACAGATGCAAGGGCACTCTCTACTCTCTAGCACATGCAAAGGTCTGTGTCCCACGCAGCACATGCTACTTATTAATGATGACTGGGTATTCAACCGATGCAAACAAGCAGTAAAGTATGCATTTCTGACAGGCAGTGTTCTTCTGTGAGGCAACTGTACTGTTGAATACGGTGAACGGGGTTATTACTGAAACAGAGTTCATGAAAAAATTAATATATCCAAGCACCAATCGTGAACGAGAAATAACATTCATATCATGTATCTTTGTCGAAATAAATTTTTTCGGTTCGCCTTTTTGTGCCCTGAAGTTTGGAGAGCAGTTTTATGTGGTCAGTCCGGGATGCAATTTGCTGGGCCATTTGGAATGTTGAAACGGAGCGTGCTTTGATCATCATATCATTTGTCCGCATATGAAAGTTGTACTACTACACTCTGGTTTTTTCTTTAATAATGGGCAGGTCTCTGATCTTTTTTTATTTTGGAGAAACCTGCCCATTCATATAAGCAGAAATATTTACAAGGGGTAATTTTGCCTCATGGCGAAATTCTCAGAATAGTGAACATAGCATTAAGTCACTCTGGGCCACCTCCTCATACAACACCAGACAGATTGTTCGCAAAAGCTAGCATCCACTGTAAAGTCTCTTCCTAGAAAACAAGGTGCTCTCACTCTCCTTCCAAACACTCAAGAGAAACGGAGTTTGCTTGAGCTAAAGCATGAGAATGTTCAGGCTGAGCCACTGAGGTATACACAACATAGAACCAGATAAACCAACAAGAAAAAGATGCACTTGTCTTAGAAAAACGGAGAAACAAAAAACAGATGCATCATGCAAGTAACAAACACAGAAGCTAACTCAGAAAAGGAAATTTGCTACAGTAAAATCTTTCGAGCTGATTGATTAGGAGAGTACCTCGCAGCGAAGACAGAGAGGTGGATCAAAGTTGAATATCATCTGATCGCACAGCTGCACACAACAACGAATGAGAGAAACAGTTAGAAATGGAACAACAGATGCAAGAAAGAAAATAAAAAATATCACACAAAAAAGGGCTGTCCTATATCAAACGAACCTGGAACCAGATTACTGAATCATTCATAGCCACCTTGTAGAACCTGAAACACGAGATGCCCATTGTTTACGGGACAGAGTTGAAACACAGATAGCTAGCTAGTAGCATAACGCGTGAGGGTGTATAAGTAAAGTACTTGGAAAGAGTAAAGTACTTGCACAATCTCACAAACAATATTTTTAATCATGGTTTCAGCTTTCAAGAAGTAAGCCGAGCAGGGACCAATGCTTAAACAGTAGTATTAGAGATCTTGCTCTCTGCTAGCACAGCATGCTCCATGGAGCATATACTAATCGCCTAATGCGCCCATGATGCGAAACGCATATGAGGCTCCTAAAACTGCGCAGCAACACATCCCCAGACGCCTGAACCTGGCAATTAGCACCGCATAACCGCTTTGTATATGCTCCACTTCAGAGATGAGTCCAGGTGTTAGTGAGCGGGCAGTGGAAAGTTAGTTGGTTACCCATCCTCGCTGAGGACGCCGTGGGGGTGCGCCGGCGTGGGCGCCGCGAGGCTGAAGTTGTAGAGCGCGCCGCCGCGCGCGACGGAGAGCTCGCAGGAGCCGCCTCCGCTTTCCCCGGTGCTGCCGGTGACTAGGCAGAATAGGCCGGCGCTCCAGGCCGCCGCGAGGAGCAGCAGCAGGTGCGGGTTGGGTGCCGGCATTCGCAACGGCAGCGCCGAGCACCGAGGACGAACGGCCTGGCGAGGAGACGAGCGGTGAGCCCGCGTTCGGAATCTCTCCTGCTCGAGTGCTCCGCCGTCTCTTGCAGCTACACTCTCGGAGTCGCGGTCGGCAGCACGAGCGAGCTGACGCACGTGTCGGCTTCCGTGTGTCTCTCTTGGCCCCGGCCGTTGTGGCCTCCGCCCGCCAGTGTCTGTTCCGCGCGGCCTGCATCGCCCACGTGCTGCCCTCACTCAGGTGCAGCGGCTGTTCGCCCCGTGATGGGCACACAGTGCAGGGCCTGAGTGGTCTGGCTAATTACTAGACGATGACAGGCACGGTCGGTTTGAACATGCCCTGCCCCTGCCGCTTCACTATCTGATTTGTTCTTGATCCGATGGGTAGTCACTCTTTGTTTGAAAACAAAATTCAGTTTCTCAAAAAGTTCACATCAAAATGGAAAATAATAATAATAATAATAGTTCACATTAAAATAATAGTAGTAAAAAGTTCACATGGGAGTAAGGCCAAAGAGTAATATGCTTTTTATTACATTATTATTCAGTCATTGCTAGGGTTTAGCAGCTGGATACTCGGGCTACAACACGAAGCGCAACCCACAGAAACCATTTGCGTCCCAGCGCGGCAAGCATATCATCAGGAGTCCAGGACTCACAAGAACCTAAGTGGTCGTGTACACAGCGACACACACGAACAGCTTGATTAACCATCTAGCTGCGGCGCACCAAGGCGCGCCTTCCTCCCCGCTCCCGCAGCCACTGCCACAGCGGCCACGGTGTCGTCACTGGCAACGCCGTCCAGAGCACCGCTGGGAGGCGGCACCGAGGGCGATGATGACCCGCCGACGGTCTGGTGGTGCCCGTCGCTGGTATCGTCGCCGGCCTCGCAGTACCCCTTGAGCATGTCCCCCTCCTCCGGTGTGAACCCAATCACGGAGAGCATGGTGTCGGCGGCCCAGCATCGCTGCTCGATGACGCGGATGGCGCGGCAGCACCCGGGGCCCAGGTACGCCTCGCCGTTGAGGAAGAAGAGGATGATCTCCCCCGTGCACGACTTGATGTCCATCAGCGACTCCCAGCACGGGCCATCGCCCTCCAGCCGCTCCGCCAGCCCCGCCGCCGCCCGTGCTGGACGCGCGCCTGCCGCCGAGGGCGCCGTGGTCGCGACGAAGACGAGGAGCAGCAGGAGCGCCGGAAGGAAAGTGCGGGAAGAAGCCATGGGTGCTCTTGGTCGACTCTGCTAGCAAGTGACGGGTCGATCGATGAGTTCGTGCTGCCGTGTGAGATGATGGATAGCTGGTGTATTTATACACACGGTGGATGATGGTGCCCGCCCCGTGGTAGTAACGCTGTGGCAAGGCGAAAAGGCATATTGGTGGTAGTGGGCATAATGACATGTAACTGACGGATCGGATCGGAATGTGAAAAGCTCTGTTTGGGCAATCATGGATGCAATTGCTCGACGTGGCGTGATTATTATCTTTGCAAGTAGTAGAAAAATGTTCTATATATCCTTGAATTTTCTTGTATATTCTCCAATGCAGGACTCTGACTAACGTTTTCCGTCATCATATGCTGGCAGATGGACACAGACACACAAACATACTGTTCCCGTTTCTCGGTTTGCAAAACAAGCCGGATAATATTATTTGAAGAATGTTAATCCATATAACTAGTGGTGAAAGTTTGAAAAGTTGACCGTCAAGATCTCATGGCGAAGTTAAAATTAAGGGACTACTCTTACGCAATTCTGATGGATCTGGCAATGCTATAAAACCATTTTTTCTCTATTTAGTTTACAAGAAAGTGGGAAGGCAAATCGATTACTACATGGCTTGTAGTGCAGAATAATGGGCTGTAAATACAAGCTGTAACTTACAGCAGAACGTGAAAGTTTCACGTTACACGATCAAGGATCTATATTAGCCACAGTTGAGTTGTCCACAGATGTAGGACCTATTTACAGTACTGACCGTGTTTCTCATGCTGTTTTCTTTATTAAAAATTTGAGATTCCCTGGTAGTTGACACATGGAAAAAGCATGGGATGTGGTTTCATGAAACTAGTAGAAATGAACAGCTCGTGTCTTGTAATGAGTACAACGTAGGATTCTACACAACTTCAGAGATGCTTCTTGGTACTACACATTTGATAGTGCACTAAGACTTGAGTTAGCACATGCCACAGAATCACACAGAAACATCTTGAAGGCTCAAACTAGGCCTCAAATTCATCGGAAAAAAAGGGCTGGGCAGCTACATCAGAGATCAGACTAAACTGTAAATGCAAAACCACGAAACCAGTATCCACAATATGACAAATGTCGGGTGAAAAGAAGCAGCAGCAGAAGCGCGAATTGCAAGAGCAAATAGGCAATTATCGACAGATGGATCAACGGTGGTTATCAAACCTAGGCCATTGAAGCTGCAGCTCTCCTCGCTCTGATCATGCTGCTGATAGTAACTGTTGAAGGCAAACGACACATTCCCGGGCCAGGCAATACCTGTGCAGGAGCCACCAGGTGACAGAGCAGTGCAGTCGGCGTTGGAGCAAGCGGCAGAAAAACTGGAGGAAACATTGGACAGGTCCTTGTTGTTATCCACCACACACCATTTAGATGGAAGGTAGTCCACATCAACGGCATTCTTGAGAGCCGTAGGACCTTGGCCCAAATCGACATGATACTTGGCTTGGCCATCAAACGTAAAAACGCCGTAGTGTCTCTCATAGCTTCCGCTTGCTATACTGCGTTGGTCTTCGTCTAAAAGGCTGTACAGGTATGTCTCGGTCGGAACAAATTTCGGGCGAAGTGGAGTCCCAGGTTTTCTCGCCAGGTGGTTGACCAGGCCTGTCATGAAGGATCGGGCAATGGCTGGAGTTGCATTCACAGCTCCATCTGTTGGCCATCCTGCTCTCCCAACAGTGATGTTCATATCACTGAATC
The DNA here is from genome assembly GCA_916181665.1 of Avena sativa. Lineage (NCBI taxonomy): Eukaryota > Viridiplantae > Streptophyta > Magnoliopsida > Poales > Poaceae > Avena > Avena sativa. The sequence continues at coordinate 9,176,798 of OV702297.1, read as the reverse complement.
CAGCTTTAGTTAGAGCAGTAACCAGAGCATCTATGCTCGCGTCGAAGTAGTTGTCATACTTGTTATGGCCATCACTCACTGGACGCGACATTAGTTGGAAAAGGTAATAGTCCAACGAAACATTCTTCCTCTGTTGAAAGCTCAAAATTGGATTCAGCTCGATCATAAACGGTGAGCTGTGATTAGCAAGAAACGTGAGGAGCTCAGCCATGGTTTTGTTGACATCTGGCCTGAAGTAAGCTTTTGAAGGCAGAGTAGATGCATTCTGGTATGCATCGGAACTACAAGGCACAACTACTTTCATCTTGCTGGATAACTTTGCGTCATCCAATGCCTGTTGAATATTTGCTGTTGCACGAACCACAAAAGGTTGAAACTGCTGCCCATGATTGAGCATAAATGGATCATCTCCAACAGCAATATACCTGCAAATTAAGTTGCTCATCAGTAAAGCATGTATTATCAAACAAACACTGATGCATATATGAAACAAAACAAATTAAGCACTGTTACGGAGCACACAGTGTGCCTCAAACCATGGGTTCACCTCATCTACACAGCAATGAGCTCTTGTTCACAACCATATTACCCTACACTTTACCACTCCCTCCAATCCATAATAAGTGTCGCTGATTTAGTACAGAGGGAGTACTAGTAATTCAGATTTAAAAATAATATACCACACGCACTTGATTAGCACAGAAGAATCTCTCCTAGAAAGGAAATGAAAGTAGTGCAGATCTGTCCAAACGAAATATCATCGGAAGATGGAAGGTAAAGCTTTGTAACAGACAGAGTACAGATCTGTCCAAACTAGCTGTTGAAGGTTGCAGCTCTTCAAATAATATACTCCACCCCACCCCCGAACATTCAGTGAAAAATGATAGTAACTAGCTGTGCTATAGATCTAATTTTGCCAATTGTTAAGTAGCTCAAGGCAATTCCTTATTATATTCTCTGGTTCACCAAGAGGAATTCATATATACATTATTTCTAGCACGCTGGTATGCCTTTTTTTTAGTCTTTTGAAATCATACTCATTTGTTTCATGAGAAAAAAATACCTTGAGATACCTAGTAGAAAATTACAGTGCAATACTGCAATATAGACACATCTACTTGTCACAGTCAACCAATGCACTTAATTAAAGCAGCGTCTTCTATGGTTCTATCTTCAGCTCATGCTGGTCAACCGTAGGTCAACATTATAGGATACTGGTGTTGAGAATGACAGCATGCGGCAAAACTAGTGGATGCACCAGTAGAATTTGGTCAGCTTGAAACAGAATTTTAGACCTGATTTCTTTAGTCAACTAGTACTACCATACATTATCTGTCTAACGAATCCGTATTGGTCCATTCGCATTTCATGATATAGGATCAGTAAAAATGCCATGTCGAGCAGAAAAGAAAGAGATCGGTAAGAAAAGGAAACACGCATTTGAAGGGATGCGGGTCTTACTCGAACAGTACGCCGGGGGAGTAGCGGGTGACGTTGTCGTGGACCCAGGCGGCGGCGGCCTTCCTGGAGGCGGCGAGGGGGCGGAGAAGCTCGTTGGGGACCCCGACGGTAACGGCGATGCCGGTGCCGGCGAGGGCGGCGAGCGCGTCGGGCGATGCGGCGGAGAGGCGCACGCGGGGCACGGAGTTGGGGAGGAGGAGGTCACGCACGACCTGCGCCGCCGGGAGCGGGTGGGATGCCGCGAAGCCCCAGTTCACGCCCACCGCGGTGGCCGGCGGCGGCGGCGCAATGGCGAGGAGGGTGAGGAGGAGGAGGAGCGGGAGCGCGGATGCCTGTGGCGGCAGCGGGTGGTGGCGACTGGGCCGCATTGCCAATGCCTGGTGTTCCGCGTACAGTGACTGCTGCCTGGCAAGGTTGATATCAGTATTTGCTTTTTCCCCCAAATTTGTTTCGTTGTTCTCCCGTGCTCCACTCCACCTTGCACACCGGTTTCTAGTTTCAGACTCATCAGAGGCAAGTGTTTTTCTTCTTTTCTGGGACGGCGGCAAAGTTTTGCCTCGTCTCATTTTCGATTAAAACGAATGTAATTATCCAGTTAATTATCGAAAACCAGGCGAAACGAATGTCACATTGTCATGGAACATGATCACGTTGGACACCACCGACTGATCTAGCAGCCGTGTCGAGGAGAGATCACCGTCGAGGTTGCCATTGAGCACCGTCGTCATCATCACTCCTCCCTGAGGAGCGACTCTGACTTCACATTCGACAACCACATGTGGGGACCTAGGCTCCCGCTAAAAAATTCAACCCCCCTAGTATTTGTTCAAATTTCAAAGAAAAAATTGAAATTCCACAAAGTCCTAGTATAAGAAATGCCCAAGGCAATTGATTTGCCCCCTCTTAATTCTTTGTGGGTCCATCGCTGACTAGCAGGGCCCGGATAATAGCATGCCAAACAGTCAATCCAACACGTTGAGGAAGTGGCTGCTCGGACTTTGATGATGAGCTTCACACTGCTACAACAAAATCAACACATTCAGGAACAACTGGAACGGTTTTCTCTTCAGCAACAAACTAAAGACAAACAAACAAACAAACAAACAATTGAATCACAGGAGGAATGGGCTAACAAGTTGCATTTATAGAAACGATCAGAGCAATATTGACCACAAAAAACACTTGTGCAGCAACAAAACTATGTTTCACTCCCGAGAAAAAAGAAATAGGTACTACTCAATCAAAATAAAACCCATCACTGGCTCATTAGCACCAAAGATGACACTACCAGTGAATCCCAAGGGCTTTAAAACAGGAAAACTTCTGGATATTGGCTGGTGCTATACAACAAATCTCATCCAAAACAACTAACAGAGACTCAATCTGCATTGACGCCAGAATTCGTAAGGTCGATATCGCCCATTCCTGTGTCTTCCTCATCTTCACTGTCATCATCACCAGCAACCTCTGCGTTTTGCTCAACCAGGGTATCCAACTGGGCGTTCAATAGCTTATCTTCCCTTTCACTCACCTGTTTATAAAATGCAAATAGGCAAAGCTTTATGAATCATGAACTGGGACAAGCTGCTATAGTATCGAAACATGTATACTGCCGAGATATATGATGGAAAGAAGAGATGTAGACAGACTATTAAATCATGCAGAAAACTTACAGCTCTCGGTGCTTCTTTCACTACCAACTTTCCCTTGTGTTTTTCAATCCCTGCTGTGCATGCCTTAACTGCAGCAGTCAGTACTGAGATGCCTTGGTCCTATCCAAAGGAGGAAAGTGCAAAAGAAGAGCAGCTGTTATTTTCTGCAGAGAGTAATACCAAGATTGGAATGAAGGTCTAAAAAGATCAAAAAGCTGTAAGCTCAAATGAACTTACGATTTGCATGCTTTTACAAGTTGGTTATACACCAGAGACATACTCAAAATATTACATGCAGATAAGCAGTGTTACGCAATGGGTAGTTTAGATCATTCTAGTTCACACATATATCTACCTGTTGCTGTTAGTTAAGCACAAGCCACAATAAAAGAATCCATACTCAGAAAAGGCAATTAATCTGGATGTGGCAATTATAAATTCCACACCCTTGAGCGTGACCAGGCAATCAACCCCATTTATAGATGACAAGGAAAAACACCACATTACAGATTATAGACAACTAATTGCCAAACATTGCATGCAGTGTAATAGCGGATGTGTTAATGTAGCTGCAATCAAGGATGCATTGCCCCAATTGCCCCTAGAAAGATCCCCAAAACTGGAAGCAGGTATAGTACTATAACAGCCATCCTGATACTAAGGATAAGATGATCCATGTGAACAAAAGCCTAATGTGATTATTAATCTTAAATTCTATGTCAAACTAGGAGCTTCTTTCTATATGAGAATTGGTCCATTTAATCAAATCAAGCAGAATTCCATGAGCTAAAGCCTACATGAATCATGAAAAGTAGCTGAAGAAAATACCAACCTTGTCAAGGGTTTGTGTAGTCAGAACATAAAGGGGAGGAGCAACAAGCTTAATCTTCACAGGACAATTAGTGTTACCAGCAGCTTCAGCTTTCCTCATGGCTTCCTGCAATTTCAATTAGAATAAGCACCCCCAAAATATATGCCCTTAAAGCAGTAACATATTTAAACAGAACCTTAATGTGGAGCACCCCGTCATATTGGAAACATTTCATCTCGACATCTGCACGGATCTTGAGTGGTTGCGGTGTCATCCTCCTCCTGATATTCTGGACCAGGGTCTCCTTAATCTCCGGGGTGACAGCAGGAATCACCTTAGTCACCTGCAAGTAAATTGAAGTGCATTTTTGTTATGGCAAGAACTCTTAATTTGATTATGTCAAGGTATAAGTTCAAAATACATTCCCAGGGCAGAGTATTCTCATCAGTTGAAATATCATTCAACAGTTAGTTAGAACTTAGAACTAAACCCGACCAAATTGAATCAAGCGGTACATCCCAGCATTAAGCAATTAGTTGCAGCTCATGGTTCAATTGGTACATCTGACATCAGCTAAACTCCTGATGTATCAATCTTTTATATGTAATATAGAGTACAGGCAAGATGCATATGGTGTAAACGATAATTCAACAAATGAACCATAACATCTAGCACACATGCATAAATTCACATGACAAGTCAGTCTGTAACATCTAGGCATGATGAAGTTATTAGTGATTACATTTAATTGTGGGTCAATACATAGCACAGACAGCAGAATTATGAAATGTAAATCATGATGATATTTGGTGGGTCGACAAGGAAATTGAACCTCTTCGCCATCAGGGCCGGTCTCCTTCTCCTCGTAGGTGAGGACATCGAGGATGGCGTCTGGGTCGGCGACAATGAGCTTGAAGGCCTCGAAGGCGTGGCCGTACTTGCGGTAGAGCGGCCAACAGATGCGCACGTAGATGGGCTCGAGGTCGATCTCGAGGGTCTCGGCGACGTGCCGCATGATGGAGTGCACGAGCTTTGACTTGTTGTACTTGTCCTCGCAGGAGCGCGCCTCCTCCTCGGAGACCCGGCGCTTGGAGAGATCGATGTAGCCCTTGTCGCGGTCGACACGGAGCACGATTGCGGGCTCCTGGCGTCCGACCTTGATGAGCGAGGAAATGGACCGGATGCGTCGGCGGGAGAGCTCGGAGAAGAGTATCATGCCCTCGACGTTGTTGTACTCGAGGAGCGAGACGTAGGCGCCCATGTCGGCGATGTGCTTGACCTGGATCATCACCGCGGCGTCCACCTCCGGGAACCGCGCCTCGTACATCCGGCACTCCAGGTTCGGCATCGCGGCGTCCGCGTGGGGACCCGGGGCGTCGCCGGAGCTGGAGAGCGACGCCGCAGATCTAGGGTTTCCTTGGGTTTTGCTCGGAGGGGGAGGGGGAGGGGGAGAGGGAAGGCGGCGGCGGCGGCCAGAGGATGCTGCTTTGTTGTACACCTCTCTCTCGGGTGGGAGTGGGAATGGGGGAGAAGTGATCCGATCCGACGGTCCTGGACTCCTGATGGCCTTGTGCTTGTGGGGGTTTGCTGATCACGATAGCGCACTTTAAAGAATACGTTAGCGCCGAACCGTTTGCGTAGTTCTGTCTTCAGTGGCAGGGAGCTCGGCTCGTGCCGCTCACGCGAGCTCACCACCGGATCCCCTTCCTTTCTCCCTCTTACCGCCGCCTCTTTTCTTGGAGCGGAGGAAAGAAGGAGGACAAGAAGCCGCCGGGAGGAACATCTCGGCTTGGTTCTTCTCCTTCTTCGTCCCCCATTGCCTCCCTTCTGGCTTTCTAGCGACTCCCACGGGCCGTGCACCTGCAGCTTCCTCCACCGTCGCGCTACCGGGAGGGGGGCGATCAGACCGCGGGATGGCTTCACCGGAGCCATCGGCGCCGGCTGCCGGGGCGGGCGGCGATGCGGCGAGCCAGACGGCCGCCGTCGCGGTGGAGCAGATCCGGTTGCCGTCGCCGGACGAGATGAAGGCGCAGGAAATGTGGAACAACTGCTTCGTCCGGAGCGTCATGAGTGGTGTCATGGGTAACGCTACTCAATCTCTTTTACTCAGTTGCTCCTACTTAGAAGTAGGCCACGGTTGTCACGGGGAAACTCTGAACATTATTTGTTGTACATGTGCGCACAAATGTGTGATTAAATCATGATAAAAGGCGGATTTTTTGTTGTTGCAACCAAGTCAATATGTCTCCACGATCTAGTTCAAATTCATGACATAGTAGATTGACTTCGCGTCAGTGCTATGGGAAAAAATTAGAGATTCTTATGAACATTTGCACTAGTTTACACGTTAGTATCAGCCTATCAGGGTATCATTTGAAGTTTGGTATCGCTAGAAATGTCCTCCTGTTAACTGCTAGCTAACCTGGTTGAAGGAACACCTTTGGGGGCAATAAAAGAAAACCTTTTTGCTCCCATTTCAGTGAACTTTCATATGAACTTGCCTCAGAGACCTGGGGTGTAAAGTTGCCGTTGTGATTTTGTCATGTAAAGTTGGGGTCCAGGAATCAGCTCAATAAATTTTAGAACGGAGTTAAGGCATATAATGCCTGTGCTTCACTCTGTATATTACCTTTCAGAGACTTGACATTGAGAGTCTCCCTCTACATGTCAGATGGTCAAGCATTTAGGAAGTGGTTGGACCAAGTTTCAACTAATCTGAAAGAGGTTTGGTAGAGTATTAGAAAAGTTGCTGTTTAATGATGCTCAATCTTTTTGCACCAGCATGTGATGAAGAAGTATCTATTGTAGGGTCTTGCCTTGTGTAATGATTTATTTTTTGATGTTTTAGGGGATAGAACCAGTGATGTTGATACCATGAGTATCAGTATTTCCCTTAAGTTTGCATTTGGTAACTAAGGTAGAACCTCCGTTGGCTATTGACTAGTACTTTTATGCTTGTCCAGTCATGCTTTGTTTTACCTTCTAAACTGCCTGGAGTATCGTCTGCTGGCTTATCCCACATGCATAGTGCATAGTGCATACTGCATAGTGCTTTATACAATGGACTTTTTTTGCGGGTTTTATACAATGGACTTGCGGAGTATGCAAAACTGTTATTAACAGCACTGCTTTCATTTGATAGGTGGTGGTCTTGGTGTACTTATGGGACTATTTGTTGGAGCTTTGGACAATCCAATAATGCAAGAGGAGATGACAGCAAGGCAACAAATAGTCTACCAGGCAAAGCAGATGGGAAGGAGAAGTTTGAGCAATGCTAAGACCTTTGCAGTAATGGGCTTGATTTTCTCTGCAACTGAATGTGTCATAGAGAAGGTAGATGCAGTGTGACATTTTTTTCACCTGTGCGCAGTTTTTAATGTTTAATACTTATTTGGTCACTTCAAATTGTCCTGGCAGGCTCGGGCAAGGCATGATGTTGTCAATTCTGCAGTAGCTGGCTGTGTCACAGGAGGGGCTCTAGCTGTCAAAGGTAAGTTTGTGTGTAATAACTGTGAATGAGATCCAACATATAATTTTACAGTGGATCAATTTATGCTCCAAGAGAATTTCCCTGGCTGCGATCATTACGGATGTTTAGGTTGGCTTGAGGTTGATGGGCCGACATTTCTTTTCAGATGTACGGAAGGGTGTAAACACGCTCTAAAAGTAGTTCGATTATACTAGGACAGTTTGAAGGGCAACCATACTCGATCATGTAGTTGGTGCGACAGACCAGCAGTTTGTGTCCTGAATAACGGAATTCTCTATTCTCAGATCTCAGTTAGTTTCTTCTATAAAATTATGGTACGCTTTTGGCGTACTCTCGAAAAAAAAGGATCTCAGATAGTTTAACCAATGCTACATTTGTGGTATTTGGGAGTTCGGAGATACCTATGTCTGTTATGGTGTTTTCATCACTTACCTTCTTTATCACTTTATTCTGTACTGCTTAACCAATGTTGGGATCACTTCTTTTGAAACAATTGTCTGGTATTTTTTATTCGGCTAATTTTAGGAGTAAATCTTATGGATGAGGACAGCAAAACCATGGATAGCAATTACCAATCACTATAGCGCTACCAAGTTCCTATATTATTGTCCGTCATGCGGCCCAATTTGAATAAGGGAATTTGTGTTTCCTTGCAGGTGGCCCTCAAGCCGCATGTGTTGGTTGCGCGGGTTTTGCTGCCTTCTCGGTGGCGATTGAGAAGTTCTTCGATCGCCATACTTGAATCACTGATGGAAACATTGCATCTGATATACATGTCAGTAAATCAACCGGTCGTTTTTGTAGCAAGCATTAGCAGGATTCAGCGTTGCCCAGGGAAATTCTAGTTATTATTTTGCAATATTCAGCCGTTGTTGCATGTATCCAGAGAGTTTGTTACCTAAGTTCCATACCTTCCGGCTATCCTTAGCACTGAGTAGCTATATTATTTCTAGCAGTCTGTCTGCCCATCTGATGCTTATGTTATGTCATTCCTGCATTTTTACTGACACAATAGCTGACCGCTTGAGCTGATATGCATTTTTGCTCGACACGGCTATATAAAGGAATATATAGTTTGAGACTTAAATTTACATTTTTACCTGTGCTTTTAGTAGTAGGGAGGTTTTTCACTGTACCCATTTATGACTTGTATCCGAAAATAGTTTCGGAGGACTCGCTTAACCTTCTACTTATGCATAGAAGCTTACATATACCACAAGAATGACATGAAATCTAATCAGGACTTGTAAGACTGATAAAGTGATACTAGCATTATAGTCAATGTGATTGCAGCCAGTGCACTTTATGAAGGTGCGACATCTGTAATATCTTGTCTACAACAAACTTATAAGACTGATAAAGTACGGAGTAATATATGTCAAAAAAAAGTACGGAGTAATAGCATTACAGTCAATGAGATTACAGCAGTACACTTTATGAAGGTGCAACATCTTAATGTCTTGTCTACAACAAAACTGTCTATATCAGCATCCCTCTAGAGTTAAGTAGCAAGTGTACTTCCTCTTAGTTTTAGTCATAGTCAAATTTTGTAAAGATTGACTAAGTATATGTAAAAACCTATCAATATCTACAAAACATCCTAGCGTGGATTTCGTCAACTGAAAACATCCCATTGAGTATGTTGGAACTGCTTCACCGATTCCACCAATGTTTTCTTCCTGGCCTTGGATACACCTTGTTCTTTCCGGTCTCGTACTCTCTTCGGGAGATGTTTGAAAGCATCATTTTTTTTATTGTCCTACCATTGTTGGTAAGCCGAAATACTTTTTTCATAGTGTCTCGCACGAAATCCCAATCATATTTTTCAAAGGAGTACTATCCTCACCTAGGCAGCCTTTGCCAAAGAAGATTGATGACTTGTGGATATTAATCCACCAATGAGCATGTGTGGTATTTCTTTTGTCAAATCTGACATTTTCGCGAAACTAATTCCACGTCTGACCCCTTGGCAAAACTATTTCGGAATCTGATCCCGGGGGTCGGCGTCATTTAAAACGGCGTCGAAGTTGTGCACATCGGCGCCAACACATAGCAGCTAGGAGGCAGCCTTGGAGGTCGGCGCCAAGTGATACGGTTGAACTCACCTCGGCGCCATATCACATGGCGCCGACCCCTTTGGCCTGCCTTCCAGCTGCCACGCGTTGGTGCCGACCTGCACAACTTTGGCGCCGTTTTAAATGGCGCCGACCCCAGGGGTCAGATTCCAAAATAGTTTTTCGTAGGGATCGGATTCGGAAGAAGTTCTTCGGTTTGGTTAGATTTGGCAAAAATACATAAGATTGTAGAACAAATTTAGACGCAACGAGGACTGTTGAGCCAAAACTAACCCCCGAGAATTCTTTCACCCCCTGAGCCTGATGAATAAGAGCCAAGAAACCTTCCACATAGAATAAAAGTAGATAAGGTTACATGGGATCGACCTGACGAAGGCCCCTCATCGGCAAAATGGTTTCCAAAATGCCCCTATTCAACTTGATTGAGAAACAAACGGAATTAATGCATCTTATCACCATTGATACCCATTATTGTGAGAAGCCCATTTTCATCATCTGCTCGAGGAAATACCATTCTACTCGATCATAAGCTTTTCATCATATCTAACTTGACAGTAGATAGAGGCTTCTTCATTTTCCTTGTTCTAATTGCATAAGCACATTCATACGCAATGAAGACATTGTCGGTGGTCAACCTACCATGGACAAAAGCACTTTGTTCCTCGGATATAAGAATTGAGAGGATCCTTTACAACCTATTTGCCAATTTATCCAACACAATTTTGTATAACACATTACATAAGCTAGGTCGAAATTGAGGAAGTACATCCGGGACATTCATGGGTGGAGCCAGATCGGTACATATTTGTACACCTATTATTTTTGCAAAACCTTGTATACCTATGGGGCTATGTCTAATTCTCATATCGAGTAATATATATCAAATACATTAGTAGACATGATAATACCGACTTTTAGTGTACTATGAGACCCATTCTTCATACGCTGGCTTCATCACTTGGGACATTCACTTTTGGAATCAAAACCAAAATAATGTCATTGAAATCCTCTGCGTAGTTATTTCTCTCCAAGAAGTCCCTAACCGCACGGCAAACAAAAATGTTTCAAAATCAGCCAGGGTAGTTGGCATAAAAGGGTCGGAAGCTCATCTGGACCTGGAAATTTGGTTGGGGCCATTTGGAATAATTCCTCCTCGATTTCTCAGTTTGATGAGAAGGCAGTTGGCAGCATTCTATTCATATCTTCAGACACAAAGGGGTCAATCGGATTAAGGACGTTGTCACTGTCCATAAAACCTTCTCAATAATATAATAAATGGTAAAAATCCAGCCGCTATATTACATATTTCTTCATCATTATTGCAGATGGAACATCCATCCTTTAGTATTTTTGTCTCCACTAAGACACTTTATTTTAAAAGAATTTTGTGTTTCGGTCACTAGCCTTAGGCCATTTCTGCCTACACCGTTGTTAGTACATTACCTCCTTCCCCTCATAAATTTAATGTAGATTTCCTTTCACATGTAGGTAGGTAATATGGTATAGTTTGTAGAAAAATTAACAAACATGAATTTCGATTTTTTCTGTAAAAAAATATCAGCCATAACTTTTGCATACGATATCGAAAAAAATATTAAATATATCAAAATGATGAGCACAAAATTTCGCATCCGCTCGCAACTAGATCACATTACTTAGACCATGGTAAAATAGCGATTATTTAGATTCTCAAAATTCGAAAAGGATAAAAAATTACGATATGATTTTTTCTATAGGAATAAAAATGGTGGCCACTTACCCGTGACGCATCACCATGTAGTGCGCCACGAGTAAGTGTGAGCGGGATTCAAAATTTGAGTCTGGCCGACCACCTACCCCCTCTCCTTTTTACCTCCCATTCTTCTCCTTCTCCTCCCATTCTCCTCCCATCTCCTTCTCCTTTTCCTTTTCCTTCTTCTTCTCCTTCTTCTCCTTCTCCTCCTTCTCCTCTCCATGGCCTCCTCTCTTCAGGCTCCTTGCTCCGGCCTCCTCCTCCTTGCAGTATGACGGTGATGGTGGCCTCTTCCGCCTTCTTGCAGTGACGACGACCTCCCCCTCCTCCAACAACGATGGCCTCCTCCTCCTTGCAGTGACGACGGCGACGACGGGATCCTCATCCATCGACGGCGGCCTCACCCTCCTAAAAGAACATGTGCCCCCCCATGTGTGGTTTTGGTAATTAATGACAATCTCTATAGACTAATGCTTGTATCAAGTTGTACTTGTAGGAATTGTCCATAGGCAATGCTTGAACCATATGTTGGCTTCAAGTTTTGGAGAAGAATAAAGTGAAGAGGATCAAGTGGTGACCAAGGTGTTCAAAGAGTGATCCACAGATTGGTCATGTGAGAGTTAAACCTATGGCAAGTATGTCTTGAAGAATAAGATGGAGTAATATCTCTGAAGAGGATCAAGTGGTGACCAAGGTGTTCAAAGAGTGATCCACAGATTGGTCATGTGAGAGTTAAACCTATGGCAAGTATGTCTTGAAGAATAAGATGGAGTAATATCTCTGATGCACCTTCAAGGCATCAACATAATGAAGAAAAGAAAAAATGATGTGCAAGCTAAAGATGTGCAATATCTAGAAGATCTCATGCTTGAAGCTTGCCATCCTCGGTGATCATGGATCGATGAAGACAAGGTCAAAGTAAAGGTTTCCCCATGTTGTATGGGGGAGCAACTTGCAAGTCTTCATCAAGCGAGTGCGTGCAAGAGCAATCAAGAAAGGTGTTCCATCTTGAGAAGGACAAGATCGTATACATCAAGATCAAGTGGGATATGCGCAAGGCAAAGGTATGATCTTGATAGGATTTCTTTCTTACCGGTCTCGTTGTGTTAGTTGGGGGGACCGGTTTATAGGATAGACAACCGTACTATCAAGAGGGACTCTCAAGTGAGTAACTCGATCATATCTTTCGAAGAGAGCTCAAACCTTTGCATACTTAGCATCATTCTTTATTGGTTGTTATTTTGATCTGATCCATGTGAGGTTATAGAGCTTGTGGTAATATTCATAACAAGCTCTAGTGCATCAAAAACAGATTTTGCTTTTATATCTTATTGCATTTTTGATATTGGAGGTTTTACCGGTTTGTCTTTTAGAGGTAGGTAAAACCTTCCATTATTTGGTTCTTACTCATGTGAGGATTTAGAGCTTGCTTTAATCTCTATGACAAGCTCTAGTTCATCGAAAACGGATTTCATATGCATTCTCTACTATGTTTTCGATGTTGGAGGTTTTACCGGTTTGTCTTTTTGAGAGAGGTTAAACCTTTTGTCATTTGGTTCTATCCTCCCTTGCTGTACTATTATGTTTTTCTGTATGATCTTGTAGAGCTTATTGTCCTCTTTAAAACAAGCCCAAGATCATCAAAATCGGAGTCCGGATGCAAAAGTTATGGTTGTTTTCGTATTGGTATTTCTGCCAGTTTTTGTAAGACCGGAGACTCCGGACTAAATCTCCGGTCTATCTCTGGACCGCGTCCAGTACGTCCTCCAGATTGTCCCCGTTTGGCCTAGGTACACCGGAGACTCCGGTCCTAGTCCGGAGACTCCGGACCGGGCGATTCCTGGGCCTAACGTTGGATTTCTAGGGACCTATTTAATGGGACCTTCTTCCCCAATGGTTCTCTAGCTCTCTTGCAAGTTTTCCCCCACCATTGTTGACCTTTTGAAGCTTGCTATCTCTCAATCCCTCCAATGATTCTTGCATATACTTTAGGAATTTGAAAGAGGAGATCTAGATTTACAATCCCACCAATCCATCTCTCCTCTAAGTGAGGGGAACATCTTGGAATCTAGATCTTGGAGTATTTTGTGGATTTCCTCCATTGTTCTTCCTCTCTTATTCCCCCACAAACTTTTGTAGCTTTGGTGGAATTTGGGAGAGAAGTATTTGAGCACTACGTGTGTTCTTGCCATTGCATTTGGTGCATAGGTTTGAGTTCTCGGTGAGAATTTGATTGAGTGAAAGGTGAGAAGCTTTTTATTCTTGGGTTCTTGGAACCCTAGATGGTTTGGTAGTTTTGCAGGTACTTAGATTACTTGGGGCCTCCAATTAGGTTGTGGAGATTTCCCCAAGATTGTTTGTTGGGAGCCTCCAATTGAGTTGTGGAGAAGTGTCCCAACCTTGTGAGAGGTTCCGGATTGCCACCGACAAGTGCACCGATAGTGGAAGCGTGAATCGATCCCGTTGGGGTGAGATTCACAGGAGAATAAGGGAGGCCTTTTGTGGAGTTGGTGGTTTGATATCACCCCCTATCCAAACGAGACGTACTCCATGTTGGGAGGAACTCGGTAAAATATCGCCGTCCCCATGTGCCTCGGTTATCTCTATCCCCGAGCTATTACTTGTGCACTTTACTTTATGATAGCCTTCGTGCTTGAAGTATATATCTTGATATCACATAGTTATTTGACTTGCTTAGCATAAGTTGTTGGTGAACACAGGTGAACCCTAGTTGTTATTGGTCTTGTGCTTATCAAAGTAAACACTAGTTTAATTCCGCCTTTGTTGAGCAACTCTCGGAAAAGTTTTAATCGCCTATTCACCCTCCCCCTCTAGGCGACATATGTATCCTTTCAATTGGTATCAGAGCACGGTCTCTCATTTTAGGCTTCACCGCCTTGAGAGTAAAGATGTCAGCTAGGGGATTTGTGCACAATGATAGGTTCACATTCGATGGCACAAATTATGATGTTTGGAAATCTCGCATGCTTAATTTATTTCGGGGAATTCACCCAAATATCGAGGGAGATCTATATATGGGTTTCTCTTCTCCTACGGATCCCCAAAACGAAACTTTAGAGAAGAAGTTGAAATATTGTATAGATGCTCTAGCTACTAAAATTCTTTCACTTGTTGTGAGCAATGTAGTTCTTTCTTCGATCATGCCTTATTCGAGTGCTCATGAAATATGGACCAAGCTTCAAGATAAATATAGCAAGTCCAGCATTATTGAGGATGATTGTGTTGCTTCCACTTCCGGTCGAGATGATTTCTCATCGTCTACCACTTCACTAACATGTGATTTTTTCACAAGGTAATAATATGGTGAGTGGTGATAGAAATTGCAATTTGGATAGTGTGCTTACTATTTATAATCCCTCATATCTATCTAGTTGCAATGATATATCTTTGGACTTTAACACTTCTAGCACTACAAACTTCTTACATGCTTGTGTTAATAGTCCTTGCATATCATGTAGAAATGACTTGAATAAATCTCATGATGATATTCTTATGTTATCTTGTTTCCATGATAAAAAATGCTTCTATTTCCTCTAGTGCTTGTGTTGCTAACCATGTAGAGGAAACCAAAGATTCTATGGACCAAGACAAGGTCTTGAATAGAGCTACAAGTGCAATCTCATCATCACCTTCCTCCGGTTCTCACATATGCCTTATGGCTAAGGGAACAAAGGTAACCTCTTTGGATCCCATTGTATCTCATGATGATGAGGTTGAAAATGATAATGATGATTATCGAGGTAAGTATGATATTACCTCTATTAAGAAAATGGGAGAGGTTGTCTATAGTGCTCTCTACAAAAAATAAAATTGCTTCCTCCAACTTTCTTGAAATCTTGAATTATGCTATAGAAGGCAATGATCTTATTAAGGAGCAAGAAAACATAATTGATGAAAAGTTTGCGCTTGAGCGTGAGTATGCTAATGAACTTGCTCAACTAAAGGACTCCTTTGAAGAAGAACAAACCACCAAAGTATCTCTTGAGGAGACTTTTACTCTAGAATTATCTAGAGTAAAGGAATACCATGATAGAGAACTTGTGGTGGCAAACTCCTTCAAGATTAAAAATGATGAACGCGAAGTTGCTTATGCTAAACTTGTTGAGGATTTTAAGCACCTCAAAAATGGCTCTCAGGTCGTTAAGAGGGAGCTCATCAAACTCACCGAGTCGCATGAGCAACTTAAAGCTTCATATTCAAAAGAGCTTGTCAAGTTGCCCTCACCTCTTGCAAATAGTGATGATGCTTGTGCTACTAACTCTATTTCTTGTGAAGCATCTATTTTGAAGGATAATGTTGAGCTAAAGGCTCAACTTGCTTTGCTAACTAGAAACTATGGGAAATTAGAAGAAAGTCATGTCAAGCTCTCAAGCTCGCATGAGGATCTTCTAGTCTCCCATGGTAGGCTAAAGTTAGCTCATGAGGCCATCGTGTGAAAGGTAACATCTAGTGGGCCTCATATGGACATTAGCACTATATCTACTCCAAATGTTATATTTCCATGTGCTAGTCCTTGTAATTCATCATCTCACAACCATGCTATATCTCGTGATGAATTACATTCCGTGTCTTGTTGCTCTAACAATGTAGCTTCTACTTCCTCTAGTACTTTTGTTGAAACTAACCATGTATAGGAAATCAAAGAGCTCAAGGCTCAAGTCACTTCTTTGAAGAATGACTTGAAAAAGGGTCATCAAGGGAAGGTCACACTCAACAAAATCTTGAGTGTGCAAAAATTCCCCAATGACAAGAGTGGGCTTGGACTCAACTCCAATGTCAAGAACAAGTCCACTATCAAGTTGAAGCACAAGGACAACAAGAAGAATGGCCAAGATCAAGTCAAGAATCCGGCCAACATTGTTTGCTTTAAGTGCAAGGAAGAAGGGCACCATGTTAGATCTTGCCCATTGAAGAAAAAGCCTCCTAGTGTGAAGCAACAAGGGAAGCGACCTTAAGCTCCACCTCAAGTCATTGACGGACCTATTCCTAAGAGGACTACTCGAGCTCTTCCTCGAGTTGTGGCTTCACCTAAGAAGAAAGATGGCAAGAGAAGAACTTGCTACATATGCCGTGCAAAGGGGCATATTTCTTCCTCATGCACTATTGGTATCTCCTCATCCAACCCTATCATTATTAATGATGCTTATTCTCTTTGTAAGGATGAGGTTGGCAATGTGTTTGCCAAATTTGTTGGTGCTCAATGTGGTTTCAAGAAAAGAACCATTTGGGTTGCCAAGCCTATTGTGACTAACCTCTTAGGACCCAACTTGGTTGGGGACCAACAATCCAAAACTTGATCAATAAGTGTTTTTGGAGAGCATTGGAGACTTGGTTACATTATGAAGAATTGAGGGATCTTCATCTAGTATAATTGTCAAGTCAAGTCATGTGGATTATATTGCCTATATTATATATCCAATGTTCCTCCTTGCGGTAACAAATGCTTAACTTATTACATGAAAGTTACTAGCTCCCTTGTGCATGTGTTGGTTTTGTATCTTCCATGCTTTTGTACATGTTGTGCTTTCCACTTAATTATCTTGAGGTATCAAGCTTATTTGTGTATGATTAGGTGAAACACCATGTATGTGTGTTTCTTATGTTTGAGCCTTTCTTGATTATATTTGATATCTTATTTGGCTCTTATGAGAGATTAATGGATTATTCCATTTTGGGGGAGTGTTATGCTTAGGCATTCCTCAATCCTAAAAATGTGTGTACATGAGGAATACCATCTAGAATTTATATTGGAATATTATGTAGTCTCTATGTGGTACAATTCTCATGAGAAATTTAAGTTTTATAATGTCCATTAATTATCTCTATTTGTATCATTTTGCCTCGTGTTGGTTTTATGGTAGTATCACATTATGGGGGAGTCATATGCTTAGTGCATATTACAATCCTAGAAAATGTGAATATTCGAGGTTGTGTCACTTAGAATTGATATTGATAATTATCTAGCTCCTATGTGACACATTTTGCTCATACAAGTTCCAATTTGCCTGAATGCCTTTATTGCTCATATTTTGGATCTTGTATGTGAGAGTGCTTCTTGTTATTTGTTTCCTCATATTTATATATATATATATACCCGCATGGAAACCATTTACTTCAAGTTACTCTACTCACTAGTGATTGTGTGACTATTGGAAGCTACCAAGAATCTTGTTTGAAGTATCATGCTCAATTCTTATATTTAGTTATATGCTTCTTGTTGTGACTATGATCTTGGATATCCATGCAAGCTACCTTGGGAAAATTATTCTCGATATTTCTTGTCCTTGGACAATGAGTACCCAATTTATGGTAGAATTTATTGATCATATTCACTTTGGCCCTTGCTTAATCTTGTCCTATCTATGGCCAAGTAAATGTTTCATGTGCTCCCATGCCTTCCTTGCCTCTTATGAATCTTCTTATTTTATTGATATCCTCTTGTGTTTTATTTAATATAGGTAGTAGTGATGATCTCATTTGTGTACATTTTGCATTCAAAAGAAAATTCTATATAATGTACTACTTATGGGTGAGCTCTCCTATATTATCTAGAACAATACTTTTATGCGTCTTGTTTTGTTCCATATCATGTTTTATGCGCTTGGAAGCTCAATCTTTTTGTTTTGGTATTTTGTGCCATCATGAAAAGTTTGGGAAGTTTGGTTTCTTGTTGGAACCTTGCTCTTTTTGGGAGTTGGTTTTGTCTCATCCCTTGTCTCATGTTTTGTCCATTTTGAGAATTAGATAAATCCTTGAGCATTTGTGTTCTTATCTTTTGCTCTTTGGTTTTTGCCTAGTTCATTTGTTGAACTTGTGATCTTTCATGTGTTGAATTGGTTCTTTGATACAATTTGGACATCGTTTGTCATGTCACACTCTTGTGTGTGCAATCTCGATTTACTTGGTGTTTTTGTTCAAATTGTATCTCATTTTTGGTTCTTGAAAGCCTTCTGCATGCATATTTACTACATATCTATATTATGTCATGCTTGCTTTTTTTGATCCAATATGTAAGGGAAACTCCACCAATTCCCATCGGCTAAGTTGTGCATGAAATTCAATTTCATATCAATATGCACATAATTATGTGGAGTCTCTCCTATGTATTGTAGTTGCACTAACTACTTTGGACCCAATATGTTTGGGACCATTTTGCACTTAATTATGTTTTAGGTACATTGGAGATATATTGGATGCTTGTCTCTCAATTTTGAAGAAGTGGTGCATATATGAAAATTTGAGGCAAGCTATATGATGATCAACGAATTCGTATCCTCTACATCCTACCAATTATATCTTGATAACAAGTATCTCTTTCTCATGCATATTTATCTTGCTTCCAACCTTTTGTAGGTTGCATATTGGCATGATTTTTGTTATTGTACAAATTGTTGTATTTATAGCCATGGTATTAAGAGAACTATTTATTGTAAATATGTATAAGTTGAGATGAGTGCATATAATTGGGATTATACAAAATCATGCATATGATCCACCAATCCCAAATATGTCAATCTAGCAATTTTATTGCTTATCTTTTCCTCAACTTCTCTCATGTGCAATGGTGATATTTTGCTAGTTGATTTATCCTTGTGATACTTGTTGCCTTTATCCATATATTCCAACTGAAAGAGTAATTGCCCCTATGTGTGGTTTTGGTGATTAATGACAATCCCTATGGACTAATGTTTTCACTGAGTTTTATATGAAGGAATATTCCATAGGTCATGCTTGTAGTCTATGTGTTGGATTCAAGTATGGATGCCATGAAGATAAAGATATACCTTGAGTATTGGCATCAAGATCATCGAGTTGAAGAGAAGAATATGATATGATCAAGATCTTGAGAGTGCAATCTCAATAGAAGAATTCAAGATATGGCTCTAAGACGGTGTCATGATAACCTCATTAGTTGAGCTATGATTGACTAAGATTTAGAGCATGTAATCAAATTAAGAGTTCTTTATGTACCTCAAGATATTGAGATGGATCATGAGAAGATACATGGTTAACCTATACAAAGAGTGAAGAGTGATTTCAAGTTGGTCAACACATGAAGCATAAAAAATGTACCACATGGATCTTGTGGTATGGTAAGCCTTGTCAATTATGCATCATGAACTAACCCATTATATATGTGTCTTTGCATTTTCTATATGGTATAGGTATCTTTCCATGGGCATGCTTCAAAAGTAAAGATCTTATATAGCCCATGAGAGGATGACATCAAGTGGTGATCGTCATTAAGGTTGAGAAGGGCAAGTTCAAGATAAACATCTCGAGAAGATCATTTGCTTGAAGCTTGCCGTTCATATTGGTGATAATGGACATGTGAAGACATGTATTAATGAAGCTATCCAATAGTGGTGTATGGCGGAGCAAATTAGGAGTCTTCATGAAGCAACAATGATCAAGTGATGCATTCCGGCTTGGATGGAGATTAAAGTGGTGTCATCAAGATCAAGCGGGATGCGCAAGGCAAAGGTATGGCCTTACTAGGTTTTCCTTTTACCGGTCTCAAGGTGGTTGTTGGGAGACCGGGTTATGGGATACATAGTCGCACTATTAAGAGGGGCTTTCGGTTGGGTAACTTGATCACATCGTCATAGGGAGCTCAATCCTTTGCATTCTTTGCATCTTCCTATTTTGTTGCTTCTTGGTGTTTCTCCATGTGAGGTTCTTGAGATTGTTGCTAGCTCTTCAACAAGCCCAAGTTCACCGAAAACGAAATTCGTATGCATCTTCTATGGCGTTGTCGAGTTTGAAGGTTTTATCGGTTCTTCTTATAGGGAGGCTTCTTACCTTTCTTCATTTGGTTCTATCCTCCTCTATTGGACTATGATTTTTCTATGCACCATATTGTAGGGCTTGTTGTCCTCATCAAAACAAGCCCAAGATCATCTAAATCGAAGTCCGGACGCAAAATCGTTGTTTTCGTGTGTCCTGTTTGGTTCCAGCGGAATTCCGGCAGGAATTCCGGCGGACCGAGTATGTGGCCAGAAATTCCGGTGACCACCGGAAATTTTCGGCAAACCGCCGAAAAACTATTTTGTATGTTGTTTCGGTTTGTACCGGAACTTTTGGTTTTGACCGGAATTTCTGGCGGCTGATCCGGCGGCGCCGGTTTCATCGCCGGAACGTGTTCGCCCAGCGCATCTTGCTTCCAACGATCATCCCCCTTGAATGGGTATAAAAGGGGGGCTTCTTCCCCAAAGTTCTAAGGCTCTTGAGCATGTTTTTGACCTCCATTATTGACCCCTTTGAGCTTTATTCCTCTCCCTTCCCTCATATGATTCTTGCATCTTTTTGAGGGCTTTGGAAGAGGAGATCTAGATATACAATCCCCACCAATCAATTCCTCCTCTAAGTGAGGGGAACCCATTGGATCTAGATCTTGGAGTCATTTGTTGATTTCCACCATTGTTCTTCCTCTCTAATTCCTCCCTAGAACTTGTTGCTTTGGTGGGGTTTGAGAGTGAAGGATTTGAGCACCCTTGGTGTTCTTGCTTTGCATTCTTGCATAAGTGTTGAGCTCTCCATTACAATTTGTTCGAGTGAGAGAACGTGAGCTTGTTACTCTTGGAGGGTGACCTCCTAGTTGGCTTGGCGGTTGGTACCGCGGTGTCCTCTTCGTGGAAGATTGTGAAGAGACCCGGGCTTCTCCTTCGTGGATCTTGTGAATTGGTTGTGGAGCTTGCCATCTCCGGAGTGGAGGAAAACCTAGCCATAAGGAAAGGGCATATTCCTTCGTGGGATAGACTCGAAGAACAAGGTGAGCCTTTGTGGCACGTGAGGAATCCTTCGTGGAACCTCACACCTCTCCAACGTGACGTAGCCCCCTTCCCAAAGGTGGTGAACACGAGAATACATCTTCGTCTCCGCGTGCCTCGGTTATCTCTATATCCGAGCTTACTTTCCTTGTGATAGCCATCGAGGTTGAAGTACTTATATCTTGCTTATCACTTATGGTATATTTATATTATGCTATCTTTCTTAGCTTAATTTGTTGTTGGTGCACTTAGTTGAGCCTAGTGCATTTAGGTTTTGTGCTTGTAAAATAAACGTTAGTTTAATTCCGCATTCTATCAAGCCAAAACCGTAATAGTTTTGAAATTGCCTATTCACCCCCCTCTAGGCGACATCTCTATCCTTTCATCAACTTTCTCCTTTTTTCCTTGGTGATAGTTATAATGTATGGGGTGTGTTGGTTGGTGAAGCTCATCGATGTACAATAAGATATAGTTGAGACTTCGGCCAAGCTTTCAAGAAAAATCTTATTGGTATTGTCATGACTTCATTTTGGATATCTTGCTCTATTTATTTTAAGTATCTACTCTATGTGTACATGTTTCTTTGTGGATCAATATCTTTGCAATATTGTCTACTTAGAAACTTATACACATGAAATAGGTTACACTATTTTGTCTTGATATCTTCCTTGTTTCGTGTGTGTTGTATGGTCATGCTAAGCAATATCATTCATTGAAGACTATGTGGATACGCCATAATCATCCTTGTACTAGTCTTATAATATGCTATGTCATGCATCTCACACATCCTTGTGGTTGAGCCTGCTAGTATGTTGTCTCTTACTTATTGCTCAACCATTTGTTTCTTGCAAATTTTATACCTTGGTATATGCTCATTTGCACAAAGTTGTGTTATAAGTAAAATATAGGAAGTGGGGATTCCATGTTGTGCACATTGTATTCATATACAAAAACCTAATCTATGCACGTACCTTGGGGAGCTTCCTAATTTTATTTATAGTACCACTGTGTGCTTATCATATTTGTTCTCTCATGCCTTGTATTGTTAAATGAACTTGGATGAGTGAGGATTCCATGATTATGCACCTTGTTTCCAAATACAATTATCATAATTGGTGCATTATCTTTGGGGAGCTCATCTAATTCATTTAATAATGCTCATTTGTCTTCTTTCTCATTTATTGTGCCTTAAATGTTTATGGAGGAGCAAGGATTCCATATTTTTGCATTATGTATTCCAATGACTTTATTTAATTATGCACAAATCTTGGGGAGCTTCTCTGTTTGTTATTTAAAACACTCATCTACTCGTATCATAATATCTTGTTGTTTCTATTTGGACTCATTTGATGTTTTCAATTGGTTTGTCGGATCTTGTGATTGCTTACATCATTTGTTGATGCTTCTTTTATTTTATTTCTTTTGGCAATCTTTGGGTCCTCGATATAGTTCTACTTCCTCCCAAGTATTCATCATTGTATATGTGCGAATGCACACCTTTGGGGGATTTATCACTATATTGGTAACTTGTCACCCATTTCGGCAATCGATGCCAATGGGGGAGAAGTTTTAGAGGGTTTAAGGTAAATGGTTTATGTCTTGAGTTTGTTTCTAAGCATTTCCTTTCATGCTCTTGCATCTTTGTTGTTGCTTAGCATGTGGTATATATAGAGGAAACTCCACCAATGATAATGATTGGCAATATATGCAATGAAATTCAAGTTCATCACACATGCATAGATTATGGGGGAGTTTGCTCTATATATGATGATGGTACAAATATCACATACTTATGTAGTATTTGATATTGGTGCTACCATTTTATGAGTTAAATTCCTTATATAAACCCTCTCAAATGGATTGTCATCAATTACCAAAATGGGGGAGATTGAAAGAACATGTGGCCCCCCATGTGTGGTTTTGGTAATTAATGACAATCTCTATGGACTAATGCTTGTATCAAGTTGTACTTGTAGGAATTGTCCATAGGCAATGCTTGAACCATATGTTGAATTCAAGTTTTGGAGAAGAAGAAAGTGAAGAGGATCAAGTGGTGACCAAGGTGTTCAAAGAGTGATCCACAGATTGGTCATGTGAGAGTTAAACCTATGGAAAGTATGGTATTTTTTTGCCAAATCTTCCTAAATCTGGAAAGTTCAACCAAGTTTGACCCTTTCTCGAAACTAATTCACAATCTGACCCCTGGGGTCGGCGCCGTTTAAAATGGCGCCGAAGTTGTACATGTTGGCGCGCACACAACAGAAAACCGAACTGAAGGAGGTCGGCTCCGTTTAAAACGGCGCCGACCTCCCTAGTTTGCCTCCCAGCTGCTTCATCTTGGCGCCGACCTATACAACTTCGGTGCCATTTTAAATGGTGTCGATCCTAGGGGTCAGATTTCGAATTAGTTTTGTGAAGGGGTCAGACTTGGTTGAACTTTCCAAATTTGGGCAGATTTGGCAAAAAATACGCAACTATGTCTTGAAGAATAAGATGGAGTAATATCTCTGGTGCACCTTCAAGGCATCAACATAATGAAGAAAAGAAAAAATGATGTGCAAGATAAAGATGTGCAATATCTAGAAGAACTCATGCTTGAAGCTTGCCATCCTCGGTGATCACGGATCGATGAAGACAAGGTCAAAGTAAAGGTTGCTCCATGTTGTATGGGGGAGCAACTTGCAAGTCTTCATCAAGTGAGTGCGTGCAAGAGCAATCAAGAAAGGTGTTCCATCTTGAGAAGGACAAGATCGTATACATCAAGATCAAGTGGGATATGCGCAAGGCAAAGGTATGATCTTGATAGGGTTTTTTTCTTACCGGTCTCATGGTGTTAGTTGGGGAGACCGGTTTATAGGATAGACAACCGTACTATCAAGAGGGGATCTCAAGTGAGTAACTCGATCATATATTTCGAAGAGATCTCAAACCTTTGGATACTTAGCATCATTCTTTCTTGGTTGTTATTTGGATCTGATCCATGTGAGGTTCTAGAGCTTGTGGTAATATTCATAACAAGCTCTAGTGCATCAAAAACAGATTTTGCTTTTATATCTTATTGCGTTTTTGATATTGGAGGTTTTACCGGTTTGTCTTTTAGAGGTAGGTAAAACCTTCCATTATTTGGTTCTTACTCATGTGAAGATTTAGATCTTGTTTTAATCTCTATGACAAGATCTAGTTCATCGAAAACGGATTTCATATGCATTCTCTACTATGTTTTCGATGTTGGAGGTTTTACCGGTTTATCTTTTTGAGAGAGGTTAAAAATTTTGTCATTTGGTTCTATTCTCCCTTGCTGTACTATTATGTTTTTCTGTATGATCTTGTAGAGCTTATTGTCCTCTTTAAAACGAGCCCAAGATCATCAAAATCGGAGTCCGGATGCAAAAGTTTTGGCTGTTTTCGTATTGGTCTTTCTGCCAGTTTTTGTAAGACCGGAGACTCCGGACTAAATCTCCGATCTATCTCCGGACCGCGTCCAGTATGTCCTCTAGATTGTCCCCGTTTGGCCTGGGTACACCGGAGACTGTGGTCCCAGTCCGAAGACTTCGGACCGGGCGATTCCTGGGCCTAACGGTTGGATTTCTAGGGACCTATTTAAGGGGCCCTTCTTCCCCAATGGTTCCCTAGCTCTCTTGCAAGTTTTCCCCCACCATTGTTGACCTTTTGAAGCTTGCTATCTCTCAATCCCTCCAATGATTCTTGCATATACTTTAGGGATTTGAAAGAGGAGATCTAGATCTACAATCCCACCAATCCATCTCTCCTCTAAGTGAGGGGAACATCTTGGGATCTAGATCTTGGAGTCTTTTGTGGATTTTATCCATTGTTCTTCCTCTCTTATCCCCCCACAAGCTTTTGTAGCTTTTGTGGAGTTTGGGATAGAAGGATTTGAGCACTACTTGTGTTCTTGCCATTGCATTTGGTGCATAGGTTTGAGTTCTCGGTGAGAATTTGATTGAGTGAGAAGCTTTTTACTCTTGGGTTCTTGGAACCCTAGACGGTTTGGTGGTTTTGCAGATACTTGGATTACTTGGGGCCTCCAATTAGGTTGTGGAGCTTTCCCCAAGCTTGATTGTTGGGAGCCTCCAATTGAGTTGTGGAGAAGTGCCCCAACCTTGTGAGAGGTTCCGGATTGCCACCGACAAGTGCACCGATAGTGGAACCGTGGATCGATCCCTTTGGGGTGAGATTCACAGGAGAATAAGGGAGGCCTTTTGTGGCGTTGGTGTTTTGATACCACCCCCTCTCCAAACGAGACGTACTCCATGTTGGGAGGAACTCGGTAAAATATCACCGTCCCCGCGTGCCTCGGTTATCTCTATACCCGAGCTATTACTTGTGCACTTTACTTTGTGATAGCCTTCGTGCTTGAAGTATATATCTTGCTATCACATAGTATTTGACTTGCTTAGCTTAAGTTGTTGGTGAACGTAGGTGAACCCTAGTTGTTCTTGGTCTTGTGCTTATCAAAGTAAACACTAGTTTAATTCCGCCTTTGTTGAGCAACTCTCGGAAAAGTTTTAATCGCCTATTCACCCCCCTCTAGGCAACATCTGTATCCTTTCACCTCCTCTTGCTCCTCCTCCGACGGAGGCCTCCTTCTCCTCCTTGTAGTGATAACGGCGGCCTCCTCCTCCTTGTAGTGACGACGGCGGCCTCCTCCTCCTCCTCCTTGAAGTGATGATAGCGACCTCTCCGACGAGGCGAGGATGACGACCTCTCCAATGAGGCAACCATGATGACCTCTCCGATAAGCGACGAAGACGGCGGCGACGAGATCCAGATCTTTCGCTTTTTTTGAAATTTGAAATTTTTATCTGTAGTGCACCTGTACCCCTAACTTTTTTTACCCATAGCGCACCATGCAGTGCGCTAATTTACCCGTAGCACGAACCTTGTGGCGTGCTGCAGTTGCACTACGGGTGCACAAAATCGGTGCGCCGTGGATAGCTGTTTTTCTAGTAATGTGGAGCGAACAGAGCAGTGCCTATGTTGAGCACGTGTGGTAGCGCCGCCCCTGCATGTGCGCGAGCCGCCATGAGTCGAGACGTGTCTTTTGGCTGGAGGCGCGGGAATGGTGGCCGTGAGCAGGGGCAATGGTTGTGGTGCTAGTGTCGGAGGCGGTGCCGCGAGCCAGACCTCCTTATTTTTTATTTGTGTTTTTTATATTTTATATGAATATTTTGTTCTTTAATTGGGCTGGCATGTGGACCCTGTCCATGTTAACAAATAGGCCCTAACAGTTGGGTCCCACCTGTTAGAATCACTGTCAATTCATGACAAATTCAAGTTTCGTGTTTTTTAAATTTCTATCCACAAAACGTAAAGTGATACAAAGTCAAAAATACAATTTTATCGTAAATATGCTGGTTTTATACTAATCCTGAAAAAGTAATACTAGTATTATAGCAGCAATAAGCGAGGATCAGTTCTCTCCGGTAGTATAATGTTATTATAGTCCAGTACACTTTATCAAGGTGCAACATCAGTAATGTCTTATGCCGGAAGCAATTCTTTTAGAACGAACTCTCTTAAATACTCCCTCCGTATCCATATTAATTGATTTTAATTTATTTAAATTTGGATGAACCTATATATTAAATAGTGTCTAGATTTATTTAAATTTAAATAAATTTAAGTCAATTAATATGGACCGGAGGGAGTAGTTTAAATTGTGCATAACACTGCATACCAAAACAAGGCAAACAAACAATGACTGGAGTGAGTTGTGGCTTTGATATAGCCTGATAAATAGAGTGGAGATTCGGTACACATGGACATCGGTGATTCCGTCTTTAATAAAACAAAAATCATATTTTTAAATTTCAATTTTTTTAAAAAAGTAATTCAGGATGTATTCCGATTTGTATCACAAACATGTAAAATCTTAGTTTAAAATAGTGTGAGCTACACAAAAAAGACAAAATTATAGATCTATAATATCTGGTGATTTTGGATCATAAAAAAGTCATACTCTGTCTATTTTGGGTAGCTCGAAATACAAAGCACTTTGAATTGAGATTTACATCATTAGCAATTTTTAGGATTTTATTTCATGATTTTTCAAATTTTATAAGTGTAGTTTTTATTTTCTTTAATAAACAGGTAGCACTAGAGCTCGGGAGCCAAAAAAAAAAAAGACTTTCCGGATTGACCACCACATGTGGCAAATAATAAAACTGAAAAGTAAAGTGTGGCAAATTATAAAATCCCCCGATAAAGTAATACAACTAACATCATAGCAATATACGATAAGCGAGGATCAGTCGTCTCTCTGGTAGTAAAACGTGATTACAGTTCAGTACACTTGATCAAGGTGCAACATCTGTACTGTCTTACGTCTAACAGAAAACATCTAGTACTACATGAGCATCCATAGATTTTACATCCACATCAAGAATTCAAGAGGTCACGCCGGGCGATCTAAATTCTAAAATCACACCCGACTTGAAGCAGCGCCTAGTCTAGTCTTCGATGATGGCGATGAGCATGGAGGCCTCTTCAGCATTCGGCCCCCGGGTATCTGCAGTGAAGGCAAAAACAGAGAGGACAGTCATCAGGTCCTCTGAAACAAATCGAGGCAAAAAAAGGGACGAGATCGATCAAAGAGCAGGATGGCAATGCACCTGAAGTGGGGAGGTTGGACATGAGCTGCTTGACGATCCCGTTCGAGTTCGATTCGTGTCCTTCCTCCTTGCTCTCGCCTTTACTTTGATCAGCGTCTCCATTGCTCGCCTTGGCGTCTTCCTCGCCGCCGCCGCCGCCGCGGGTTCCGTTGCCGTTGGCGCCGGACATGGCCATGCCGATCTTGGAAGCCATGGCGCTCAGTATGCCCGTCTGCTCGCTGCCGCCTTCCTCCGCATCGGCGCCTCCCCTTTTCTCTTCCTCTGTTCCTGCTGGTACAGATACAGAATCGAATTGGTTCACGGAAGATGCGAACTGTGCTGTTCTGAGATTTCATAAAATTGGGTGACCAATCCTTACCCGTGACCGGTGGGGAAGGAGACGAGCCGGACAGGAGCTTGTGGAAGATCCCACCGCCGCCATTGCCGTCCTCCTTCTCGTCCAGGCCGTCCGAGGCAGCTGGAACCGCATTCCCGTTGCCATTGCCTGCGCCAACGTCCTCGGCGCCGCCGCTCCCGTTAGTGCCCGACATGGCCGCGCCGATCTTGGACGCCATGCTGCTCAGAAACCCAGCCTCCTCCACCACCTCCTCCTTCCCCAGCACCACACGGCCACCGCCCGCTTCCTGCTCTTCTTCCTCTCGCCCGCGCTTCTTCCCCTGCGCCATGGCCATGGCGTCCTCCTGCTCCCTCCCCTCCTGCTCGCCCACCGAGTCCTCCATCTCCAACCGAAACCAGAACGGGTGAGCTACTTCCTCGACGAGAGTGTGTCGGTCAGCTAGAACTGCAGGAAGCTCCGAACAGATGAGGGAGGGATGATAATCTGGGAGGCGTGACGCGGGGGAGATATATAGGCAGGCAGGTGGCGACTGACAAGAGCACGCATGTACACGCGTCCCGCGGACATGGACGGCCACCCTCGCGTGGTCGCGTGCCCTGCCTGGGGCGACGTAGCCTGCCTAGCACGGATTGGTCGGCTGTGGCCAACGATACTTTGAGGGTCGCTTTGTGGATTGCGCTTTCGATTTTTTTTGTCGCCTCTTTTTTTCGATAAAGGGCGCTTTTATTACTTAGACAGTAACTTACACCCGGCCTCTGCATATAAATACACACAGCCACACTAATCCACATGGTCCAAAACATAAAAAGAAAAATACAGGCGAATTACATATCAAACTGAGAAATTGTAAAACGCCTAGGGTGCATAGGGCAAGTCAATCCGAAGATTATGATGTCATCCATGTCTGGTAAAAAAGTCCCGCGCCGTATCCTCCAGCCGCGTGCACACCTCCATAAAAAGATCACGATATTCCGCACGATGCAAAGTCGATCAGACCCGAAAGGTATGAGTACACCTGTAGAGAACCTGCAGCAGAGAACAATTTATATCATTAAAAATCTTATTATTTCTACACAGCCATAGCGACCAAATAATGGCTATCGCTCCGACCCTAAGAAGATTTTTGTACTTGTTATCAATACCATGTAATCAATTTCCAAAAATGTTGGCAATAGAACGTGGTGGATACAAGCCTGAAGCTGCTTGGGTGATTGACCATATAGACCGGGCAAAACTACATTGGAAAAATAGGTGTTTGATTGTCTCATCATGATGACAGAACACACATCCAGGATTTCCATGCCAATTTCGCTTAATAAGGTTGTCTTTTGTAAGAATAATCCCGCGACGAAGATACCAAACAAAATTTTTGTTTTTTAGAGGTATCTTCATCTTCCAAATCATCCTATTATCCACCGCCGGAATAGACGGCTGGATTAAAGCATCATACAAAGAGCTAACAGAAAAGGACCCGTTCTTAGTTAGATTCCAACGGAATTTATCTGGCTCATCCGACGATTGTACATGTGCCAGACGATGTAGCAACATGATCCAAGAGTCAAATCTAGAACCAATTAGATCCCTTCTGAACGTTATATTAGGCGGAAACGATTCGAGCACTGTGGCAACCGTTTCCTCCTTATAACGAACAATAGAATATAACGAAGGATATTGTTCTCGAAGGGTAACATTATCTAACCATTTATCCTCCCAGAACCTTATCTGCGTCCCATTATTAATAGAGAAAGTCCCGAAGCGTAAAAAATGTGTTTTAGACGCCATTAGACCAGCCCAAAAGTGAGAGTCACCAGGTTTCCATACCATTTGGGACAATGCCTTTGAGCCAATATACTTCCTTTTAATAATAGTTTGCCAAATCCCTTCCTCATTTAATAATTTGAAGAGCCATTTACTAAGGAGGGATGTATTCTTAACCTGTAGATCATGAACACCGAGCCCACCCTGTTCTTTGGGTCTACACAAAACACTCCATTTAGCCAGTCTATACTTCTTTTTCTCGTTATCTCCCTGCCAAAAGAATCTTGATCGGAAATAATCCAACCTTTTTAAGACACCTTTTGGAAGTTGAAAAAAAGAAAGCATATACAAAACCATATTACTAAGAACTGAGTTGATGAGTACCAATCTTCCCCCTATAGAGAGAAGTTTGCCTTTCCAACTACTCAAACGTAACTGTAATCTTTCCTCGATAATCTTCCACTCAGAATTTGTAAGCCTTCGGTAGTGTACCGGAATACCCAAATATCTGATCGAAAAAGTGCCATGACAACAGCAGAAGAGTTCGTTATAAAGGCCAACCTCCTCTTGAGCCTCACCGAAACAAAATAATTCACTTTTATGGAAATTAATTTTTAATCCCGAAAGATGCTCAAAAGCCGAAAGTATAAGTTTCAGATTCTTGGCTTTTTCAAGATCATGTTCCATGAAAAGGATTGTATCGTCTGCATATTGAAGTATAGATAACCCCCCATCTACAAGATGAGGGATCGCCCCTTCAATCTGGCCATCAGACTTAGCACGCTCAATCAAGATAGATAACATATCAGCTACTATATTAAAAAGCATGGGTGATAATGGGTCCCCTTGTCTTAACCCCTTCTTAGTCTGAAAGTAGGTGCCAACATCGTCATTGACTTTGATGGCAACACTACCACCGACTACAAAGCTTTCGATCAAGGAGCACCAATCCGCAGAAAAACCTTTTATTCTAAGAACTTGTTGTAAAAAGGACCAATTAACTTTATCATAAGCTTTCTCAAAGTCAATTTTAAGAATTACCCCATTCAGTTTCTTTCTGTGGAGTTCATGAACCGTTTCATGTAAGGTAGCCACACCATCGAGAATGTGTCTCCCTTGCATGAAAGCGGTTTGTGAAGGCCTAACAACATGATCAGCCACAGAGTTCAACCTAATAGTGGCAACCTTGGTAAAAATCTTGAAGCTAACATTAAGAAGGCAGATCGGTCTATATTGTTGGATCCGTTCTGCTTCATTAACCTTAGGCAGTAATATGATTTCACCAAAGTTCAATCGAAACAGATCAAGTTGACCCTCATGTAAAGCACTAAATATATTCAAGAGATCTGGCTTGATTACATCCCAAAAAGTTTGGTAAAACTCAGCGGGGAAACCATCCGGACCAGGTGCCTTATTATGCTCCATCTGGAAAACAGCTAATTTGACTTCCTCCTCAGAATAGGGAGAAGTCAGATAATTGTTTTCCTCCACAGAAACTTGGGGTATATCATTAATTTGGGTCTCATCCATTGAGAAAGTGCCTTCCTCTGGATCCCCAAACAAACCCTTATAATAATTCGTAATGTGAGACTTTAATTTCTCATGTCCTTCAATCAGCTCGTCATTATGCTTTAAGGAATGAATACGTTTCTTCTTGTGTCTGCCATTGGCAACACTGTGAAAATATCTAGTATTCGAATCCCCATGCAAAATAAATTATGATTTAGAACGTTGATACCATTTGAGTTCCTCCTCGCGCAGTAACCAGGCAATCTCCGCATTTGATTGGCTTTTTAGCTCAATTTCCTACGGAGTGAGCAACCGGGTTTCTGCTAAAGCTTCGAGATCATCAATAGTAGCAGAAAGTCTAAGTTTTTCTTTTTTAAGAATACCAGCAGTGTGACGCGCCCATCCCCCGAGATGTTTTCGTGTCAAACGCACTTTATTATTCCATCTCTGGATTGGGGTAGCACCAGCAACTGGTCTTTCCCAAACTGCTTTCACCATATCATGGAAACCATCCCGAAGCAGCCATCCAAGCTCAAATTTGAAAGGACGGCCACAACGTGGTAAAGGTAAACCAGTGGTTAGCAAAATGGGAGCATGATCCGACAGAGACTCAATACGTTCTAGAGCGCGTACCGAAACTAGAGGGAAGTGCTCTTCCCATTCTAAGTCCATCAGTACTCGATCAAGTTTTTCGTATGTTGGTTCCGCCAAAGAATTAGCCCAAGTAAATTGTCGACCAATCATGTTTACATCCTTCAAATCAAGACTGTCAATGACAGCATTAAAGAGGAAGGGCCAATGATCGTCGAAACGGCCTTTGCTCTTCTCAAATGGAAACCGAAGCAAATTAAAATCCCCCCTATAAGGATAGGGTACGGATTGTCCTTTGCTAAGTTCACCAATTCTCGAAGGAAATCGACCTTGAAATCCTCTTGAGCCACACCATAAACAGCAACGAGAGTCCACACGAAATTATCAGCTTTGTTACGGATGTGTAGTTTAATATGAAACTCCCCGTCCGCAACAGCTAAAATATCCATTGTGTCTGCCCGCACGCCAAGTAAAATGCCCCCAGACCGTCCCCTGGGTGGATGAGAATGCCACATAAAATCTACACCGCCTGATAGGCGATCTAGTATAGTCTGTGAAAAATTCTCGTCTACCTGTTTCGGAGATAGCCACAAAATCCAAATTGTGTTTCCTAGAACATAGTGCAATGTGTAAATGTTTAGCCAAGTCTCGAAGACCTCTGCTATTCAAAAACATGCCATTCATTGGGAAACAATAATAGATTTAGACGCAAGTTCTCGTTTACGAGATTTATTACATTTTTTCCAGAATTTGATTTACGACCAGAAGCAGTTAGCTCATAAATTGAGCTTAATCTATCTTCGTCCAAACCAACTTCAAGAACTTCACCTACTAGATGAGATAGGATCAGACCATCTGCTGAGATGTCTGTATCCTCATCATCAGAGTAGGTGGAAATATAAGAGGCCGAGGCTTTTGGAACAACCGTTAACCGGTCAAATTCCATCCGCTTCAAGACCTTAGCAGAAATAGAAACATCACTTACGTTCTTACCTAAACTAATTCTAACAGAATTAAGCTTAGAATTAATGCAAGTCGATGAAAAAGGAATAAAAGACTTGGATGAAGAGGAGTTACCAGCCGTGTCCAGATTCTTCTCCGCCTTCCTGCGCATGGCCTTCTCTAAAGAATCCATGTCAGTAGACGACGCACCATCGGTACTCACTGGATGCCTTGCACTCCTGCGCAGCACTGGTATCTGAGAGACCTTGAGAACCTGCAAATGTTGATCATCCTCCACAGCTGCATCCGTCACCAATCCCGACTCGACCAGCGCATCCTGTGACGAAAAATGCCCATGGCCCTGGCCATCATGTGACCCAAAACCATCGCCCTCCTGGCCCAACGCAGAACTCTCCTGAGGTGCCTGCCACGTAGAGGGCTGAACCTCCTGTGTCTCCCGCGCAGCAGAAGGTGAAGAGGTAGTCGACGAGGCCGTCTGAGAAGAAGTATGTGATGCTGGCTGGCCCACGGTAGCCGAGTCCACGAGTGTCCCCATCCCCGGAAGCGGAGACACGTGGACGTGCTGCACTACAGGCGGTGCAGGAGAGAAGGCCGGCGACCGAGACGCGGCTCCAGAAAGATCCTCCTCAACCAAAACCAAAGATGCAGTAGTAGAGAACACAATAGGCCGCTGAAAGCAAGATCGAGAACGTCGTGCAGCGTCAACAATAGCTTTACCCCTGGGAGTTTGGGGACTAGGATTGAAAGGCGTGACCGCAAACACAGGCAAAGTAGAAAGCTTGTTGGTCTGAGGACCACCCACAACTGTCTGAGAGCTCGCGTCAATCTCCATCTGATTCCCCTGAGTCCGAGTAGTGGTATCATCATTAGATGGGTCCTTCCCCTTCTGTCCAGTACCATCATCCTCATCTGAATCATCTCCCTTCCGTCTCCAGAACATAGGGGTGAACGTAGGATCAGGGGAGAAATCTGGGGCCTCCGGGCGAAAAGTAAAGTCATAGCCCTTCAACTTCAGAGTAGCAGTAGTACCAATGTAGGGACCTCTAGCATCCACACACTTCTGAAGCGCATTTGGATTCATTATTGCCACACAAATACGCACAATATTGCGACTGTACAGTGTCGGCAAATCCACATCCACTGTCGTACCCAGAAGAGAGCCAACCGCCCACAAGCCATGGAAGTGCCTGATGGTATGAGGAACACCCTCCACATGAACCCACACCTGAGGTAGTACAAAACTCGGCTGGATATCCTGCATCTCCCAGACATTGATAACAATCCGAGCATTATGAGAAGGTACCGGCATCTGTATGCCATCGACACGCTGTAAATCCTCGAAAGAAGGGAAGCTAACAAGGAAAGAATCATCACCATGCGGAAGGGCCTCCCATTTCCACTGAGTACTGAGAGGGCATATCCTTGTCATCTGAGACTCAATGACAGACACAGGCACCACCGCACCCACCATAGTCACCTTAGCTGTCGGTGTACACTTTGGAGCCAAATTTTCCTTGAAAATACTATCAGGCAACTGATTGAAAAGAGTATCTTCGGTACCATTACCTTCCACAATCATCGTAGGCTTGGGTAATTTCAAATTTGGACACTTGGCCGTGGGGTGAGCAGAATTATTACAAACCAAACAGTAATGCTGAACCGGACAATTTTTGGAAGCATGAGTATCAGCAGAGCATTTCCAGCACTTCACCATCTTCTTGGTCTTTCCAGTATCAGCCTGACCAGAAGAATCCCCAACAGCAACCACAGCTGCAGAGGCAGCAGAAACAAGCGGCGCTGGCATGTTCACGGTCGGCGGAGGACCATACATCATGCCCGGTGTGGGCACCGGTGTAGGTTGAAACTGAGGCTGAAAAGTCTGCTGTGTAGGCACCGCAGATGGCTGCGGCTGTGCACCCTGAACATTCTTCTTCTTCTTGCGTTTATTCCGTGGCACCACCGGATCAGCAACAGCAGCGGCAGGTTGCGCAAATTGTGGAAACATCTGCGCATATTGCTGAGGCGGGATGATTGGTGGGAAAACCGGCCTAGCAAAATTCATCTGTGGCTGGAAGAACTGCCCCATGGGCTGAGCATTGAACCCCGATGGACCCGCAGGACGGAACGGTGGCTGAAGAGGCCTGAACGGAATTTGAGTAGCCATCCCTGGTTTTCCACCACCAGGCAGAACCGAGAGCAGCGCTGGATTGGCAGACGTAGCAGCAGCCCCTCCCGCCGGCGCAGCAGCAGTGGCACCCGCCGACGCAGCAACAGATCCTCCCGCCGGGGGCATGGATGGTGCAGCCGGTGCAGCAGATCCTCCCGTCGACGTGTGAGGCTGGGGCGCCGCAGCCATCACCGCGCGGACGAAAGAAGGTGACCCTGGCGTCCAGAAGCGGGTGTTAGGGCAGAGCAGGGTCGAAAGCGGCGCGACGGAAGTAGGCGCAGCAGTCCCCGGCGTCCAGAAGCGGGCTTTAGGGCAGAGCAGGGACGATGGCGGCGCGGAAGAAGCAGGCGCAGCAGTCGATGGCGGCGCGGAGGAAGGCGCAGCAGACGAGCGACGAAACGAGGAGGTATCGAGGGGAATCGGTCTCCGAAGGCATGGAGCACGCTTACGGCCCGACCTCGACCCCGACCCCGCCAGGACTCCCGCCCGCAACCGAGTCCCACCTGGTCCCGATTCCAGGGAATCCGCGCCAGGGGGTCCACCCGTCTCCGCCACCTTCGCCGCAAACGAAGGAACGAATTCCGCGAGCGTAGGAGGCGGCGTAAACCGACGCCTTGGCAGGGGGCCTCGCCACGAGCCCATGCGCGGACGATGCGACAGCCGCAGACCCGACGGCGACGACGAGGAACACCGGCGATCACCCGGCGCCAGACCAGCCTTCGGGGGAGATGACGATCTTGCATGTCGCCGGGGAGGGGATTCAGCCCCAGAGGACCGACGGCCCTTCCGAAGCTCCCAGTAGCGCGAGGTCTGAGAGGGGAAGCCCGCCTCCTCCCAGAAGGCCTGCAGCGAGCTCCGGTGGTCCTTACGACGAGACACCATCGTCCAACCTCCTTCGTCCAAGGCCTCTTCCGCCATCTGGATCGCGACATGGTTCTCCCCGAGATCCATCAGCCCGCCGAAGCGACTGCCGAGGACGGCGCCAGCAGCAGGCCGCGCCTCCATGGCGGCCACCGGCGGAGATGGTGGCCAAGATGGCGACGGCGGCAGGCCAAGGCGACCGGGTTCAGTTAGAACGAGAACGGTCTCTACTTATTAAAATCATATATGCTTCATTCGCACCAGTTCTCTTGGGTTTGTACTACATGCGGCTCCACCCAGGGCCCGGCGGCAGTGACGGACCGGTGCGCGGTGGCCGGTGGATCTCGGGGGCTGGTCGGCGCGGGCGTGCCGCTGCCTGGGACGGAGAGTGGAAAATACATACTGTATATTTTACTGCCTCCGAAGGGCACCGGGGTCTTCACCTGTCCTGGGAAGTGCGACTGTGTGAGTAGTGGTCGCTGCTGCATCTGATGCTCGCTGTGAATGGAACCTGCAATCAGCCGCGTGCACATGTCTATCCACACGGGTAGCAGGCTGCTCTGTGCCCGTGTCTATATGGTTGAATAGCTCTGTGAAACAAAAGAGAAACAACAAAATCAGAGTGGCGCAGCGGAAGCGTGGTGGGCCCATAACCCACAGGTCCCAAGATCGAAACTTGGCTCTGATATGATTTGCTACTTTTATTATTTCGTTTGATTTTTTGCTCATACTTCCTGTTTGGTCAGGAGATTTTTTACATAAAGAAATAAATCATGGGATATCTTTCGTGGAAAAATGTTCAGATCCTAATTTTCCGTTTCGTAAGCACAGATGGATGCCACACAACGAACATGTTTGGTTCTTCGTATGAAAGCACGTTTGGCGTAGCATGCGTTTTCTTCTCTGCTAAATAAATCCACGCAAAAAAAAAAGTCTGCTAAATACACCAGTCAAGATCATATCTCCTCTTCTCCAGCGCCAACACAATTGCTAAGATGTACAAAAGCGACGAAAAAACTGCTAAGATGTATAAAAGCGACGAACAGTCCGAACAGATGTGCAGAGCAGCGCCTGAGATATGAATCCCCTCGACAGCTCTAAGGTTAAAACCAACTTCGGCATCGAGGTCGTGAAAACCATCATGTCAAACTCGTGAAATTATTGATCAAACACTTGCAAAATAGCCGAACCGGTACGCGCACATGGTAAGAGGGAGGCGGCACGGTTCTTGTAAAACAAATTTAGGGTTTTCGTCCCTCCCGCCAGCGATGTTGTCGATATGCTCTGTCTCCGATGGACTTGGTGTCATGAGGTGTTGCGAACCACGGACTTTTGTCGGCGAAAAGGTTCATGTTCTTTTTTTTAGATTAATTTAGTGTCTTTTTCAGAATATTGAGCCAACGGCTACGTCCAAAAATTAGAATAAGTACTCTTTGCTCTATCCTTGCTCCGGTGGTGAGCACCGATAGAGGACGCGTGTAGTCGTGTGTCTGGCGGATCTCTTGAGATCTGGTTTTTTTTTTTCGTATTCTTTGGTGTGATGATGTCAGTCTCTTCCGATCTACGATTGTCATCTTCGATGATGGTTGCTACTCTAGCGCCCTGGTTCTTCGGGACCTTAGCACGACGACTTTCGGTCCATCTACTATAGCAAGCTCTACTACGACAAGCTTTGTCCGGCTTCTGTGGTGGAGGGGGAGGACGACGACGCGCATTTGGCTCGTGCTAGTGTATGTAGTCGTCGCTAAATGGTCCAATGACATATTTGTAATTTTTATTATTTTTAGACTCCTTTGTACTATTGACATGGTTATACCCTACGGGTACGTAACTTCAGCATACCTAGTCCAGCCCAAGAAAGGCCCACGGCAGACATACGCTGGCCCATGAAGATTTTCGGGTGGCCAAGGCCCATGACGTCTTCGGATCCTTGGAGAGCAAGACTAGAGTTTGAATACAACTTGTAAACCTACTCGTATCGGTACCTGAGACCTAGCCTCCCCATATATAAAGGCTAGGAGGGGCCAACGAGGAGGGATACCCTTGATACGACATACACGCATCCACGCCAGATCGAATCTGCGCACCCTGTAACTTTCGGTTCCGCCGTAATCAAAGAGCAGACAAGCAGGAGTAGGGTTTTCCCTCCGGGGGCCTGAACCTGGGTAAATCTCGTGTCCCCTGGTTGCTTGTCTGTTAACCGTGCCACGATCTCCAGCATCCCCATCTTCTCCAAAACCCAAGTCCATAACAATGGGCATTGACGAGATCAAACCTCGTCAATTGGCGCCGTCTGTGGGAATTGGGGCTGCTGATTGTGCGGTCGTGACGGTTCCGACCCGATCGATCTACAACTCCGCGGCGACGGAGAATCACCTCCTCTTCGGCGCTTTCGACTTCACCGCCCACTCGCCGGATACCATGAAGGATTTCGAGCCCGTAGGCGACGGACTCGAAATCTTGTTCGGGAGCTTCTGCTTCCAGGTGGGACAAACCGGCACCCTCCGCCTCCCTGAGCGGGTGCCCGTGCCGTCAATCAGGCCTGCTTCGTGGGCTCCACACCCCGTGCTACGCATGTCACCATCAACAGATGAGTTCTACAGCAGCAGCAGCTGCAACTCCGATCTGTGCGATCCACCTTCGGATGAAGGGACCTACGGTTCCGGATCCGAAAGCTGCGGCAGCAGCCAACCAATCTGCAGGCGCTATCTGTGCGCCGCAATCATCCAAACCGACGAGGAAACGCCTAACCCGCCGCCCAACCCCAACCCGCAGGACGAAAACGGCGAAAACGGGGACAACAGGGGCCACCTCATCCAACTTAGCAAAGAAGGATGGGTCGAAGCACGCCGCGCCGTCACAGGCGAAATAGTCCTACCTCTGGACTCCCCACGTGATCTGCTGATGGCATACCACTACCTCCTCATCGAGGAGCACAAGAAGCAAGTCAAGATGCAGGAGACGCTCGACAAACGCAAGAAAGCAGCCTCTGAGTCCAGTGCGCGGCGAGCTGCGCTCTCCGCCATGGGACCCGGCTCCAGCACAAACAGAAACCAGGGAAACAAGCACCACTCTCGGGTGGAAAACATGGACCCGAATGAGCGGCGTGACGTGACCCGAACTCTCCACACATCGTTCATGGATATGGACGCCGACGGCAACATCATCCCGAAGACGCCACAAGCTGCGATCATGGCAGCCACTGCGTATCTCGCGGCTCACCCACCTCCGGAGGGGGATCCGAAAAGGGCCATGCATAAGTCCGCACTCACCGGACTAGGACTAATCGGAGCTGCGCTCCACGAAGACGCTCCTACGGAGCCGAAGAAGAAAGCTCCGGCCAGGCGCGACCGGAGCCCCACTCCCTCATCCGAAGATGAAGAAGAACACGATCTTCCTCGAAGGAAGAAAAGCTCGCACCGCCATAAACGCGACTACGACGCCAGGGACAAGCTTACACAGCGCAAGATCGATAAAGCACGCGCTAAACGCGCATTCTCGTCTGAATCTGAGATGGATGAAGACGAAGGAGAACTCTGCGGGGCTCGATGCTTCAGCAGATCCGTCCGGCGAACACAGATGCCACGCAACTTCAAGCTTCCTTCGGATACTCCGAAGTTCAACGGCACGCAAGATCCAAAGTCCTGGCTCAGTGACCATCTGTCATTCGTCAAGCTTCACGGAGGCAACAAAGAAACCTCCATGCAATGCCTTCAGCTGCAGCTGACAGGCGCGGCGTGGGTCTGGCTTAGCAGCCTATCATCAGGATCCATCCGAAGCTGGGAGGAGCTCGCTTACAGCTTCATCCGAAATTTCAAAGGCACCAGCAAAAGGCCAGCCTCAATCGAAGAGTTGTGAGCCTGCACTCAGAGAATGGGTGAATCTATTCGCTCATACTTACTACGCTGGTCTACAACCAAGAACTCCACAGCACACATCTCCGAAGAAAGGGCCATCGACGCCTTCAGAGACGGCGTCAAGCGCCCAGACTTCAAGGAAGAACTTGGACGTGTAAAGCCCAAGACACTCGACCACCTCATGGAAATCGCCAACAGTTGGGCAGACGGCGAAGATTGCATCCAGCGGGCGCAATCAGATGAAGAGGACGACTACGGCCGAAGACGCGAACGCCGTAGCAAGAGGAGATCGCGCGTCTACGAGGACCGCGACGGACCCGACATGGTCGTAGCCGGCTACGCCGACCGCCGTAACGACAACAGCCGCAACAGCGGAGGATACCACAGCGGAAACTTCCGCGACAACGGACGACCAACGCAGTCATGGCAACGCCACGACCGCGACAACGGACCCTCAGCATTCGACAAACTTTCGGGTCCATGCACCATCCACTTCTACATCGACAAACAGGATGGCAAAAAGAAAGCTAGCCACATGCTCAAGGACTGCCGCGAGTTCGAGAAACTTAGCGAAGGCATGATGCAGATGAGGCAACAAGCTCCAATTCCTGCGTTCGGAAACGCACATGCGCCAGGTGAAATAGCACACGGAGCTCCTCCACCGCCGCCTATTGGAGGCCCAAATCAACCAGTCGCACCAGCGCAACACAACGCCGGGGTCGCATACCCCCCACCAAAGGGAGCACTAAATATGATCCAGAAGGGACGCCCAACCAACAGGGTGCAGAAGAAAATCACCCGACAACTCAACTTGGCCGTAGCAACTCCGCCTGTAATCCCTGAGTACCTCAGCGGATCGGAGTCCTGCATCACATTCACTCGCGTTGATCACCCTTGCCAGATCCCTCGCCCAGGTCATGCTGCCCTAGTGCTGGAGGCGCAGATCGGAGGCTTCGAGATGAGCCGCGTCTTCATGGACGGCGGCAGCAGCATCAACCTAATGTTCGCAAGCACTCTAGCAGCTATGCGGATCCCGCAATGCAGCCTGGAACAATCAGACACAACGTTCCACGGCATTGTCCCAGGGAAGGGCATCTCCCCCCTGGGCAAAATAGGGCTCGACGTCATCTTCGGGAATCCGGACAACTTTTGGCAGGAGCGCCTAGAATTCGAAGTGGTGGACTGGCCATCGCAATACCACGCCATCCTGGGACGTGTAGCATTCGCAAGGTTCCTGGCCGTCCCACACTACGCATACCTACTACTCAAGATGCCAAGACCGAGGGGCGTTATCATAGTCCACGGGAGCTTCACCCGATCGGACCAATGCGACAGGGATTTCAACAAAATCTCCCAGTCTTTCGGCATGCAAGAAGAGCTTGTAAGGCTCCGCGAGGTGACGGACAATGGGCTACCCCCAGTCACCAAGCAGCATGCACCTGACATGTCTTTCGACTCCACCATCAACACCAAAAAGTGCAGGTCCATCCAACGGATGCCTCCAAGACGGCGCTGATCGCCAACGACCTCAGCACCGCATAGGAAGGTGCGCTCGTCGAATTCCTCCGTGAGCGCTGGGAAATCTTCGCCTGGTGTCTTGCGGACATGCTAGGAGTTCCCATGGAATTCGCCGAGCATGCACTCAATGTCTTCCCAGACACCAAGCCAGTCAAGCAGTCCATCCGAAGACTGTCGGAGCCACGAGCCGAAGCTATCGGCAAGGAGATCAACAAATTACTCGCAGCAGACTTCATCCGGGAAATCAAGGAAAGCGAGTGGCTGGCAAATACGGTGATGGTCCCGAAGAAGGACACGGACATCCTGCGGATGTGCGTGGACTTCACATCACTAAATAAACACTGCCCAAAGGACCACTTCCCTCTACCTCGGATCGACCAGATCATCGAT
Organism: Avena sativa; assembly: GCA_916181665.1. Lineage (NCBI taxonomy): Eukaryota > Viridiplantae > Streptophyta > Magnoliopsida > Poales > Poaceae > Avena > Avena sativa. The sequence goes on along the minus strand of OV702297.1, from coordinate 9,135,203 downwards.
TCGACTGCAGGTTGTGAGAAGCTCTCCTTCCTCGACGCCTACTCAGGCTATAACCAGATTCGACTCAAGGTCGAAGATCAAGAGAAAACGGCGTTCATCACACCGTTCGGAGTATACTGCTACAACACAATGCCTTTCGGGCTAAAGAACGCGGGTGCCACGTACCAGCGATGCATGCAGGCCTGCCTCAAAGACCAGATCGGTCGCAACGTCCAAGTCTATGTCGACGACATAGTCATAAAAACCAAGGAGGCGAGAATACTTATCGACGATCTCCGCGAGACGTTCGACAACCTTGATCGCTACAGGATCAAGCTCAATCCAGAAAAGTGCGCCTTCGGTGTCCCCTCGGGTCAGCTGCTCGGGTACTTCATCTCTCAACGAGGGATCGAAGCAAACCCGAAGAAAATCAAAGCTATCATGACAATGGAGAAGCCGAAAAACCTTAAGGGCGTTCAGCAGCTCGCAGGGCGAGTAGCGGCACTAAGCAGGTTCATCAGCCGTATGGGTGAGAAGGCCCTACCATTTTACCAGCTGCCGCGCAAGGCGGACAAGTTCGAGTGGACACCAGAAGCGAACGACGCATTCGAAAGCCTCAACCAGCTCCTCTCCACCTCGCCAGTTTTGGTCACGCCAAAAGAGCGCGAGCCCCTGTTGCTGTACATAGCAGCCACACACCAGGTGGTCAGCACAGTACTCGTGGTCGAACGACCCGAAGAAGGCAAGACCCACGGGGTACAACGCCCAATTTACTACCTCAGCGAGGTTCTCACTCCAACAAAACAGCGGTACCCGCACTACCAGAAGCTGGCCTACGGCGTATTCATGACGGCTCGACGACTGAGCCACTACTTCCAGGAGCATCAGGTGATGGTCGTCAATGAGGCACCCCTAAACAGCATCCTGAATAACCCAGAGGCCACAGGACGCGTGGCCCTGTGGGGCATTGAACTATCACCCCTGGACATCATCTACGAGAAGCGACACGCAATCAAATCTCAAGTCCTTCCGGACTTCCTGGTGCACTGGATGGAGCTGCAGCTGCCTGACACCCCAGACATGTCGCAGTCCTAGACAATGCATTTTCACGGCTCCAAACGCGAAGCCGGAGCAGGGGCAGGAGTCATACTGACCTCCCCGCAAGGTGACAAGATGAAGTACGTCCTTCGGATGAAATTCAGAGCCTCCAACAACGAGGCCGAATACGAAGCCCTCATCCATGGCATGAGGATGGCAAAGATATGCGGCGCAACACGCCTGGTCATCTACGGTGACTCCAACCTTGTCGTACAACAGACGATGAATGAGTGCGACGCACACACCGAAAACATGATCGCGTACCACGCGCTTTACAATTCACTCGAAGGAGAATTCGACGGCTGCGAGCTTCGGCACGTCGGAAGAGAAAGCAACGAGGAAGCCGATAGACTCGCCAACATCGGCTCCACTTGTGCAAAGGTACCACCAGGTGTGTTCCTCGAACAGATCTGCATGCCATCCATCAAGCGGAAATTCCCCAAGGGATCACCCGAAGAAGCAGAACACTCGGGGGCTACGCTACCCGAAGGTCATGAAGGACCCGAAAAGTTGGATACCGAAGTTGCCATGATCAACCTGATGCAGGTCATGGCAGTCGAAGAAACTTGGACACGTCCATACCTCCAGTTCCTGATAAACGGAGAATTGCCAGACAACCCGACAGATGCTCGGCGCGTATCTCGTCGGTCAAAAGCCTTCACCATCATCAATGGCGAGCTGTACAAACGCAACATTACGGGCGTACTACAACGGTGCGTCACCATCAACGACGTCAAAGCCATACTCCAAGATATCCACGAGGGCATATGCGGCCACCACGCAGGTAGCCGCTCCCTCGTCGCCAAAGCTCTGCGAGCAGGATTCTACTGGCCAACGGCCATGAGCGACGCAAAGGACATCGTCCGAAGATGCAACGGGTGCCAACGGTTCGCCGACAAACCGCACGCACCTGGGTCCGAACTTCGACCCATACCCATAGCCTGGCCTTTTGCCCAATGGGGCCTCGACATGATCGGCAAACTGCCAAAATCTTCGAAAGGAGGACACGTCTTCCTCCTGGTCGCAGTCGACAAATTCACCAAGTGGAACGAAGCCATGCCAGTCACCAACCAGAAGGGCAAAACCCGAAAGAAGGATCAACTTACATTGCAGCTGCTCGGACAGCCGACCTAGTTCCGCCATCAAATACTCCTCTCTGGCTGCACCACAGTCTGCTTTGGATTTCCAAACGTCAGCGCGACCGCGTAACCCAAGCAAATCTCTCTCCAAGCTGCGCACGCGATCTCGAAGAAACGCGAGCTGCGAGGAATCATCCAATGATGCTCGCAAGGGCCTTTCGGATGAAGTGTCAACTGGGTCAGCACCCGAAGGAACCTATAGCAGCAGAAAAAATAAGGCACACAGACATTCAGCCAAGGATAGAGCACAACTTGGAGAAATTCATTAAAGGCCACTACGTGGCACAAGGATGGTACTACAAAAGATATTTACAACAAAAATAGACTACAAGCTACCATACGACTACTACGCCTACGGCGGAGGGCACTGAGTCGCCTCAGAACCAGACTGCCTAGCTTTGGCCTCGCCCTGCTGCCGCAATGCATACTCAGACAGCAAGTCAATGAGCTTGGGCCCATATCGTCTGCAGCGAGCGGAGTAGGCGGCGAAGGCTACCTCGGATCCATCCGCAGCCGTCGGCATCCGAGAAGTAATCTAGGGCAGGTCCAGCTCCGCCCCAGCCGCCATGGCCATCGCCAGCCCGACGGACGCGCCGATGCCCTTCTGCTTGCGCTTGTATGCTACAGGCGCTTCGGATGATAGAGCCTCTGCCAGGGCACCCACGTCTTCAAGGGATGCGCCTTTCGGGAAGAGCTCCTGGTAGAAGCGACCAAGGACCTCTTTCGCCTTGGCAAGGGAGTTGACGACGGTGCTGCAGCGGTCTTCGACCGCTACAGTGGCATCATCTAGAGCACTCCCGTGCTATAGAGCACCACGGTCAAACTCGATGCCTGCGGCATCTGAGACAACAAAGAAGAAAACATGAAGAAAGGCAACATAGAAGAAGATCCGAAGAAAAAGAAGCAAGAACAAAAGCTAGTGCTCACCCGAAATAGCCTTGGCAGCAGCCATGAGCTTCTCCGCCACCCCTTTTTCACGAGCAGCCGCAAATGGTGGCCAGCTGCTCCTCACGATCCGCGGCCTGCTGCTGCAGACGCTCTTTCGCTTCGGCTGCCTTCGTCAGCTCCAGCTCAAGGCGCTCTCTCGCCCCAGCGGCAGCTTCGGCCTTCTGCTCCGATTGGCCAAGGCTCTTCTTCAGAGCATCGACCTCACGGAGAGAGTCTTTATGCTCCTCTGCATTTACAACAAGCAAGTGTCAAAGAACAGGACCAGGATAAGCAAGACAAGTACTACAAGGCAGACGAATACCTTGAAGCTGCCGCAGTTTCGCCTCCAGCGTCAGGCGTTCCTCCACCAGCCGCTTGGCCTCTTGGACAAAAGGCTGCAGCAACAGGCAATAGTAGTAAGAACAGGACTTGGGGGCTACGCCCAACACAAAGAAGCATAAACAACATCAGCACACGAAGACACTCGGGGGCTCCCCCCGTAACATCAAGCAGGAAAACTTACGTGCTCCGAAGGCGAACCCGCAGGCCCGCCTGTGAAATTCTGAGGCGCAACCATCAGCCTCTCCTGCGCAGGAGGAACTGGCGCAGCATCACCAGAAGTCGCCACTGTCTGAGGAGGAGGCGACGCAATGTTCGACTCCCCCATCATCTCCCCCGCACCATCACTGGAGCCGTCGGAGGATTGCCTGCATACGAAGCCAATCAGCACAGGTGCAAACATCATAAAAAGAAAAGGACAACAGTAGCAACAAGAAAACTTACGAGCCCAACGCGCTCAGGTCGAAGATAGGAGAAGCCCTTCGGGCCCTCTTCTCCTCTTTCTTCTCTTCCTTCTTCTCCTCCTTCTTTTTTTCCTTCTTCCGCTTTGCTGGCGGGTGCGGAGCAACAACTCGCACAGGAATGGCAGGAAGGGGAGAGGAAGAACCCCCATGAACATCATCATGACGCTCAAGGCCCAGAGGATTTCTGGGAGTCGGAGGAGTTGAAGCATCCGAAGACTCGCTCGAGCTCCGTGATCGCTTGCGCGTATGGTCCTCACTCGACTCGTCGGCATCCTCCACCGGAGATCGCGCCGACGGAAGCTCGGACGTGGAATCCACCACTTCATTATCCGGGGCATTCGGATACCTTTCGGGCAACGGTGGTGCCATGCCTGGCACTTTGAAGCTCTACAAGATGAGAAGAAACTTTGTTAGCAAACAAAGGACACAAATAAACACCCAACAAAAAAGGGAAACACTACGTGCATAACTCTACACCTTTGGCACGGCCAACGTCGAAGAAAAGGGAGGAGTCAGCGACTTCTCCGGGAGCCCCTCGTCGGCCTTGAACTTCAACAGCACGCGAAGAGCCTTGTCAAGTTCCACCTCGGAGATTTTCTCACTCGAAACCCTCGTCGGATCACGGCGCCCAGAGTAAAGAAACATCGGATGCGCCCTCGCTTGGAGAGGCTGCACCTGACGCTCAAGAAACATCTGGATGATGTCGACACCGTTCACCTCCTTTAGGAATCAATTGGAGATCCTCCACCCGATGGTACAGGGCCTCTATCTCCGCCACCTCACCATCCAAGATTTGGTTTTTCCAGGATCTTTTCTTCTCAATCAACTGGGAGGGGTCAAAAGGAACGAGACCAAAATCTTGCCCAGGCAGTACGGAGTCACGGATGTAAAACCATTTCCTCCGCCAGTACTGGACAGATTCGGACATGGAAAAGGAAAAGAATTGCACATTGGGACTGAGGGAGATGATGAAATCCCCAATGGGATACACACCATCCGAACCAGACTGCCTCTTCACGGAATAAAGCTTCCGGAAGAGGCCAAAGTGCGGCTCAATGCCAAGCCAACACTCACAAAGCGTGATAAAACACGCAATGTGGAGAAGGGAGTTGGGAGACAGATGATGGAGTTGAACCCCATAGAAAAAGAGCAGTCCACGAAGGAAGTCATGGACCGGAAAAGAAAACCCGCGAATCACGAAGGCAACAAACATAACCCGATACCCAGACGGGGGACGGGGGATTACCTCATTGCCGGGGAGTATCACGGCCGTCGTGTCTTGCGGGATCAGGCTCCGCTCGCGCAATTTGCGGAGATCGCTCTCCCGCGTTTCTGAACGCCGCCAGCCACCGTCGGTGACGCGAGCAGTGGCGGCGCCCTTCTTGCCTCCGGCGGCGCTGGTCCCAACTGCAGATGAGGATTTCTTTGGTTTCCCCATGGCGCTACGGCGGTGGTGGCGTTGCCAACGAAGAAAGACAAAGGAAATGTGGAAGAAAAGCTCAACGCGCAGCAAGAATCGCTCAAGAACAAGGAAGCAGTGAACAGATGAACTGCTGCGGTGAAAAACAAACCACGATTTCACCACGGATTATAACAGCGAAGACGACGCACGCTGGCCGTCCATCGAGAAGACCTAACGACAACGGTAGATCTGGTCGTACACGTGTCAGCACCAAAACGAACCATCGTTACCACGCCATCCACTACGCGCGGAAATCGAGGAGACGCCGTAATCATCTCCACGCCGCGCGTGACCGGTCAATTCAAAGTCAGGAAGTGGGACCCACGCTTCGTCCAGTCAAGTCATCTCTGGCGTAGCAGACGCTTGAGGTCATCGATCGTCAGCACTGACGTCATCAAAAGCTATACTAGCACCAACTTCGGCTCCACAGCTAAGAGTACTCACTCGAATCTACGATTCGACTAAATACTCGGGGGCTACTCCTATCAGGAGCGCTGGCCGCGCACCCGACAGACAAATGAAGACAAAATTACTTCTCTGAGTCCTACGTCGAGTCTGCGACTCCACTACGGACTCGGGGGCTACTCCCATAGGGAAGAAGGATTTAAGCATCCGAAAATTTTCGAGTCCTACGGACTAAACAACTAAGCAATGCTTGAACTAAAGTCTCCGTTCGAGTCTACGACTCGAACAGACACTTGGGGACTACTCCCATTGGGAGCGCTGGTCGCGCACCCTATGAAATCTTCGACTGCGATCTTTCGGATCAGCACGCAAAACTTTTCGGCAACTCTGCCCCAATTAATGCTAAGTGAGTAACATCCTCCTTGGCCACCCGAAACACCTCCGCGGTGATAAACATTCGGATGCTGCGTCTGCGACGCAAAGATAAGACCTACAGATATCATCTGATGGCCTGGCAACGCACCTGACTGCGCTCTGCTAGTATGAATCCGTACCAGTAGGTACGATGAAAAATCCTGACGGACGCGTTGGGTACACCAATTAAAATCACTGGAATTCCACTCCTGTAAGTCCTCCGCGGCCTGAGTCGAATTACGCCAGCATATGTTCCAGGTCCGGGTTGAGGGACCCGAACCTGAAGAAGATCGTGTTGTTTTGTCCTAAGACAGTTAACTGACCCTGATCTATCGGGTGAGTCAGGCACACGCATCAACAATCCCTACACACTTTTCTCTTGAAAAACAGAGTTGCACCCAAAGGATTGAAGAGTCCTCAGCCGAATCTACGATTCGACTGATCACTCGGGGGCTACTGACATGGTTATACCCTACGGGTACGTAACTTCAGCATACCTAGTTCAGCCCAAGGAAGGCCCACGGCAGACATACGCTGACCCATGAAGATTTTCGGGTGGCCAAGGCCCATGACGTCTTCGGATCCTTGGAGAGCAAGACTAGAGTTTGAATACAACTTGTAAACCTACTCGTATCGGTACCTGAGACCTAGCCTCCCCATATATAAAGGCTAGGAGGGGCCAACGAGGAGGGATACCCTTGATACGACATACACGCATCCACGCCAGATCGAATCTGCGCACCCTGTAACTTTCGGTTCCGCCGTAATCAAAGAGCATACAAGCAGGAGTAGGGTTTTCCCTCCGGGGGCCTGAACCTGGGTAAATCTCGTGTCCCATGGTTGCTTGTCTGTTAACCGTGCCACGATCTCCAGCATCTCCATCTTCTCCAAAACCCAAGTCCATAACAATGGGCATTAACGAGATCAAACCTCGTCAACTATTGCTGATGATTATTAATAGGTGGTTGTGCCGGTGTAAATTATCAACAACAGTACGAAGGAGCGTAAAGGTACTGTTGTTGATGACCTATGATGTACACCAACACCAACACCCTGCAGATATCTCATCAGAGGCACCAGAGATTGTCGAGCTCGATCGATCACCATTTGGTTGGTGATAGAGGGGAGAGACGAAGGGGATGGGGCGTTAGGGCGTCACTAGGGGTATTCAAGTGAGTACCAAAGATTTTGGCAAAACAGTTAAAATTTCGACAATGCGGCGATGATTTTAGCAAAATGAATACTGGGAGAAAAATTCTTTGCAGGCCACTAGGGTGTCGACTGTGCTGTGACAAGGCCAACATGAAGAAGGGCATGTGGTCGCTGGAGGAGGACGCGGGCTGATGGCCTACGACACCAACCACGTCACCGGCAATCGGACCTCTGTTTCCTATTAGACATAAAATCAGAATGAATGTAATTTTATGTTTCCTTCTTTGGGATACCACGATATGGTGTGGATACTGTAACATCCCAGGATTAGCACCTACAATTAGAGAGGACACATGTGTGTGCATTGCCTTCATGCATTAGAAAATTCAGAGATTTTTCGCGCAAAACTATAGGAGCTATAAAGTTATCAAGATCTCTCTTGTTCTAACGGAAACATCAAGGCAAGTGTGATAGATTTCGACATGACCTCTACTGTACTTTTGTATTTGGGGAAGAGAAAATTCAAAGTTGAGTATCCAATTGATAAATTTGAATTCTAAAAGAATTTGAAATAGAATAATAACTGGAAAGTAAATTGTAATAATAAATAAAAGGAAAAACCTTATTTATGAATAAGATACAGTATTACCATTATCCAAATAGAAAAGATAATTGAAAAATAAATACTAAAGGAAACAAGAATTACAATAAGAATTAATTTCATAAGTATAAATAAGATCTAAATATTACAAGAATTTAGATTACAAATACAAAGAAAAATTAAACTTTATTAATATTATACAGTATTACATTGATTTTACAAAGGAAATATAAAAGAAAATGAAAACAAGTAATTCATTGAATAAAATACAACAATACAATGTTTTTACAATATTCAAATAGAAAAGAAATCACAATAGATGATAAATAGAAAACCTAAAGTATTTCCTATATTAATTCTTGTACTCTCTTTTCTGCTTATTCTTCTTCAGGTGCAAAACAAATAAGAAATGAAACAAAACCAAAAATAAATAAAGATTATGTTAGTGTTAGTTGTACTCTCAGATTATGCAATGAAGTGCATTGCAAAACGCATCATCGAGTAACAAATGGAAAAGGGGCCAAAGTGTGTAATCTGTTCTTATTCCAAATGGGGCCTCAGCCTATGCATCACAGACATGGGGAAAGTTTCACCAATCTAGTAACAAGTAAAAGGAAAAGCAGTAATACCAGCAAAAGATCTAGTGTACTTGATCTGATCCACATGATGAATAAAGCAGTCAAGTAGCTCACACAACACATGCATGGCATGTGTTGTCACTACCATAGTGAATAGTATAACAGTACAAAAGTAGCAGTAGGGGAATTCTAGGAACTATTCTCCATATCACCACAACAATATCAAAGAATTTAAAGCATACCAGGGACAAGATCAAGTAATTGGAGAATAGGTAAAAAGGTAGCAGTTACGGGAAGTGCAAGCCAACAATAGCAAGGAGTATCATACACAAGTTTCACCAGAGGAGGTAGAATGGAAGTAGTAAAAGCACTACAATCACTTGAGCTGATCTACAACAGGGCAGGCTAGAAGGCAACCAACATACACATAACTGCATGTGTGTGTGCTATCAGCACAAGGAAGCCTCAAAGAGAAAATAAGAGTGCATCAGCCATAGCTATCACACCATTCACCACACCTTCACTTCCACCACACTTAGCCAAGAACCACTCTCATGCCATCAGTTTATTAATAGGATACACTGCTCATATCATACCATCAGTAATTCTCCTGCCAAGCACTCCAAATAACCACACGGATCAGATCCACCATCTCACCACAGCTCTAGCTCTGGTTTCTCCTTGGAGCCATCCAAGAGCTAGAATAAGGGGAGATCAAGATCCAGGAGCACCAGTAGAAGAAAAGCAGCAGCAGATTCAATAGAACAAGTTCCCCAAGAGCAACCACAACTTCACCAACAACAGGTTATACATTTATGACCATACCTTTGTATCTTCTCTTACCATTGCATCCTAAAAAAATGGATGGGGTGATAGAAAATCTTCAGATCTATACTCAAGTGGAGTACCAGATCATCACTGGATAATTTTTATAAGCAAGCAGTAATTATTTTATCCAAACATCATCAAAGCCTCGGCCTTAGCATCATAGGCTGGAACTGGTTGCACACATAAATCATCAAGAACAAATGACCTTTGACCAGCTATGTTAGTCAAAGTAGTAGCAAACCATATTCATTATAGTCATGCTGTTGTGCACCCTTTTAGTAAGGTTCCACAACAGCAATCCCATAATTAATAAAGCCACTATAATTAACTAAAACATCTCCTCATCAAAAGACAGATTCTAAGCTCATCTACAAGCAAGTATAAATATCACATAAATCACTTTCTTAGACAAATAGTCTAAGAATCATTTATAAGATCACCCTATTACTCAAACTAACATGTGTTTCAAAGTCCCAATTTGTTTGCATCGCATGCTGCACTTCAAATCATTTCCCTAGCCTTAATTACTAGGAATCATTCAACTTGATATCAAGTAGTCAAGTAGACAAAACAAATCTACTCTGCAAATTCCAACTCATACATGTCTCAGATCAAGCATCATTGACCTAAATTGCTATTCACTAGTTTAGAACTAGATGACAGCAGATTCATTGATGAACTACTACATGGCACATTCCAAAGAATGATAGCACCTCTTTAGCAGTTTCATTCTTTAGCCATTTCTCAAATCTGAGGAAACAAGTATAAGCAATTTTACAAGGATACTCAAATCATCTTCCTAACAGAAAATTTAGGGATCATTTTCTTAGATTGTTTGTCACATGATTGACACCTCAGGGTAACCTGACTAAATGAAGATAATCTTATCTCAAATCTTGGTTCACAGAGCAAAGGTACTATATTCTTTATCCAGTCTAATAGGAGGACTTCATCAACAATATCACAGAATTCACAGGATATGAGACACTAGACTAAACCGCAGCCAGTAAGCAGATATCACACAAATAGTAACTTTACTAAAGCACATTGATCATAAACAAGATCAAAGTCCATGTATAAGTGACAATAATAGGATTCACTAATCCTAACCCGAATTATAATTCACAAGTAATTTCCATAAGCAGAGGAACCCGAGAATGGAGCCTCGGTGCTACTCAGGATAATTCCTTCACCACAGAGAGAAATCCAGTGAGGAGCAGAGAGAGGGGAATGAAGAAAGAACACTTACCCGAGGTCCTCGCTTAAACTCGAGAAGAGGAAGCAGACCGACAATGACACCAAGCATGGCGGCACGGAGAGCACCGACGGTGCTCAATCCACGCCAAGCCACACTAGCATTACCACCATCACAGAGGTGAGGGCGACAAGAGACCAACACATCACTAGATCAACCACACAACCCCGCTGGATCACGGGACATAGTAAGGCCGAAACATGTGAACCCTAGCCGACAGTCCAGTGATCAACGCGGCTAGGAAAGGTGGCAGATTTCAAATCGAATTGGACACCGCGATTGAGCATCCTGAAACACCTCGAATGCCAGCAGAGCAACGACCGGGATGGTCAGATCTCGTCGGAATCAGGGAAGAACACAACGGTGACATGACATCGCTGGGGGGGGCTTCAAAGGAGAGAAAGAGAGGAAGCTCGAGAAGGGGAGTGGAACTAGATGGGTCGGTCTGTTCGGGTTGAACCCAACCCGGTTTGGTCTACCAAACCAACTAAGTATATTGGGCTAAATGTTGGGTTGGGCTGGCCCCAAAACCAGGCCCAGTGAATAAAAGAAAATAAATTAAAAATAATCAAATAAATAAATTATCGAAATACCTAGGAATACTTTTAGCCCTAGGAAAATAAAGAAAAAATCCTAGAAATACATTTGATATATAAAAATCATCACAAAAATAATATTCACCTAAGAAAAATATAACTTTACTTATTTAAGATAAATAAAATGCAAAAAAATAACACCATTAAAACCTTAGGGAAATTAAAACCTTATTTAAGGAAATATTTTCTTCGAAGTTTATTCGTTTTTCCACTTCAAACAACAACTCTATAATAATCTCTTCAACCCTTAAACAATTCAATACATAAACTTTCATCATGATCACCAAATAGCAACTAATCTCAATCTTAAATTACTATTGCACTCTACTATTGTATCTTGTATATCAAGACTTAAGTTCCTTATAAATGCATTCTTTGTGAGGTAAAAATTTATAGATGAACCAACTCTTAAAGGAATCACCTGAAGTTCACTTCACTTAAAAGTATTGGGGATTAATTTCAGGAGTTTTACAAAATGCATAGCATTACTTATGCATAATAGCATATTGCTTCTTTAAACATTAGACTTTACCGGACCAATCATGTTGTTTTCATATATTGGATCTTTGATTGTCTCAAAGACCGTGAGTGCATAATCTTGCAATCACAAAAGGCAAGTTCACACTTCTCATGTCGTTTGATTATTTTCTATAAAGAATTTTGCAAATCCAATGTTGTCATCACCTGCATTTCAAAAAGGTCAGAAAACACTATTTTTGATGATAATGTGAACTATTGGTTACTGATCCAGGGTGATCAGTTAATCTATTAAGTCTGGCAGTTGGAATACCACTGCACAAGACTATATCATCTAGGACTTAACAACCAATGTCGCCAGTGATTCTTGCACTGTATATTACGCGTTAACCATGAGATTTGGAATGGGACGAAGAAGTCAGCTATATCTTCTTCCTCTCGCATGTAGCCGGATGTGTAGGTCGTGGTTGGTATCCTCGTAGTGTGCATTAATTAGTAATTCGTAGAGGATATGCAGCATATGGGTGGGAACCCTCAATGTCCCACGATAGTTCTGGCATCTGACGGTCTGTACAAACCATTGCCATAATTCAATGAGTGGGCGTGGTGTACACCAAGGAGACATGCGGGGTCACGAAGGGGGCAGTGATTGGCTTGGATCATCTTCTGTGCCCCACATCATAGAATTGTGGACGGGAATAAGCTGCCCGATTGTGCAACAAGGAATTGATCTCTCGTGGGAAAAGTAACGCACCTCTGTAGAGTGTAAGAACTGTAACTTGTTACTCCCTGTTTCGAAAAGGAGCTACGAACACGGTAGAAAAGGAACTCCATGAAAGTTCTGGTAAACCTGTGAAGGCTGACGGACATAGCTTTTCAGAATAAAAGCAACCTTTGAAGAAATGTTTTTGAAAACCTGCATAGCCTATGACCTACGGTTTATGGCTGTAGCTAGTGCATCAAACAATCCTTTTTAGTGAACTTGCTGAGTACGCTCGTACTCAACGTATCTTCTTAACCGTTGCTAGATTCTAAAGCCAATAGAGACGATGTTTATGATGACACTGCGTCAACTTGCAGTGCTTCGTCGGGAAACACCAAGAGCAAGGTGTAAAGCAGCACAGTAGCAAAATTTCGCTCAGTAAGAAACCGATGTTATCGAACCAATAGGAGGAAGGAAATGTCACACAGGTTTTGCAAGCAACGTGGAAACCTGGACAACACAAACTCAAGACTTTGCCCCAACGAATCAGTGAGGTTGTCAAGCTCACCAGTTTGTTGTAACAAAGGATTAAACGTATGGTGTGGAAGGTAATGGTTTGCAGCAAGTAAACAAGTAACAGTGGAAGATTATAAAGGGTAAAGATTGGACCGGGGTCCATAGTTCACTAGAGGTGCTCTCCTTAGATAAACAATATGGCATGAAGGGTAAACAAATTACAGCAGGGCAATTGACAGGAACTGAGCAAGGCATAACAATGCAATACTAGACAAAAAGATCCTATGAGATTCGATTGAGCACTACAACAATATACATAGACCGTCATCCAACTTCATCTATGACTAGAATTCCATCTTGTTGGAATTATGCCCTAGAGGCAATAATAAAGATGTTATTATTATAATTCTTGTTCATGATAATGTTTATATTCCATGCTAGAATTGTATTAAGCGGAAACTTTAATACTTGTGTGGTTTATGAACAACACCGTGTCCCTAGTACGCCTCTAAGGACTAGCTCATTGATTAATGATGGTTAAGGTTTCCTAACCATGGACATGAGTTGTCAATTAATAATGAGATCATATCATTGGGAGAATGATATGGTGGACAGACCCAAACTAAGCGAAGCAATTAGATCGTGTCATCGTGTTCGTCTTTGCGAAGCTTTTCTTATGTCAAATATTGTATTCCTTAGACCATGAGATAATACAACTCCCTGGTATCGGAAGAAAGCTTTGAGGTCATCAAACGTCATCCTATGAGAGGGTGATCATAAAGGTGTCTCTCAGGTGATCGGAAAGTATCTGTTGGGTTGTATGTATCGAGATGGAATTTGTCCCTCCCAAGTCGGAGAGATATACTTCGGGCCCACTCGGTAATCGATATCAACACCGCTTGCAAGCATGTGGTTAAGGAGTTAATCACAAAGTGATATCAGATTACGGAACGAGTAAAGTACTTGCTGTGAACGAGATTGAACTAGGTATGACGGTACCGACGGTCGAATCTCGGGCAAGTAAAATATCGCGAGACGAAGGGAATATATATATGGTATTGATTGAATCCTGGCATCGTGGTTCATCCGATATGATCATCGATGAATGTGTGGGAGTTAATATGGGTTTCCAAACCCCACTGTTGATTATTGATAGAAGATCATGCCTGCATATTCTCGAACCCGCAGGGTCACACACTTAACGTGTCTCGACGCTAGGATAGATTGGATAATTGGTTTATGAGTTTTTGTTAGGAGTCTTGGATGGGACCCAGGACATCACGAGAGGTTCCGGAGTGGTCCGGAGAATAAGATTCATATAAGGCAGTGCAGTTTTTGGAGTTCGGAATTGTTCCGGGTTAATCGGTATTGTACCGGAAGCTTCTAGAACCTTCCGGAAGGGGACCAACGTGGCCCCACCTTCCGGGAGGGGGCATGGGCCTATGAGGGAGTGCCCTGGCCGCATTGGGCCAAGGGCACAAGGCCCCATAGGGCCCAGCCGGCCAAGAGAGGTTTAAACTCTAGATAGAGCTTCTAGAAGGGGGGGTTTCCTTGCCCCCCACTCTTCCTCCTTGGGGCCGCCGGCCTTGGCTTGGGGGAGGGGCTAGGGCTGCGCCCACCCCTCTATATATAGAGGGCTGGGGGCGCACCAAGCCCCTACACCTTCCCCTCCAACCCTAGCCGCCCTGCTGCCCTCCTCTCTCCCTCCCGACTGCTTGTAGGCGAAGCCCTGCTGCAGAAATTCTCCACCAATTGCACCGCGCCGTCGCGTTGTAGATCCAACCCATCTCTCCACCATACTTGCTGGACCAAGGAAGGAGGAGACGTCGAGGTTCTGCACGTGTGCATCTCACGGAGGCACTGCCACTTGTGGTGCTAGATCGGATCGGATCACGAGGAGGAGAAGCGAGTACGACTACATCACCCACGTTCCGACGAACGTTCCGCTGTGCGAATCTTCAAGGGTATGAAGATCTAATCCAATCTCTCTTGTTGTTTGCATCTCCTAGATTAGATCTTGTCTTTCCTTCTGTTCGCTTCCGTAGAAAATTTTGATTTACTATGCCGCGAAACCCTTCAGTGGTATCAGAGCTAGATCTATGCGTAGATGTGTTTCACGAGTAGAACGCAACATGGTTGTTGCGGGCGTTGATGTTTTCTGTTGCAAGCCTCTTGTTTGTGTTCTTCTTATGAAGCGGGATAGTGAGATTGAAGCGGTCCAGGCCAACCTTACGCGACGTCGTTCGTGAGACCGGCTCCGCACTTGGCGTGTGGCTTGTTCCACACATGCGGCTGGTGGATGTCAGTTTCTCTCACTATAGTTGTCATGGGATTAACACCGGAGTTTGTCAACCATAATATCACCGTTGTGGCTTTCCGTAGGTAAGAATCGTTCTTAGCATCTACTCCCATAAGCCACGTAAAACATGCAACAACAAAGTAGAGGCGTCTAACTTGTTTTTGCAGGGAGTGTTTTCTGTGATATGGTATGGCCCAAGATGTGATGTGTATATTGTATGCGATGATCATGTTTTGTAATGTTTCACGACTTGCATGTCGATGAGTACACAACCGGCAGGAGCCATATGGTTGTCTTTATAATTGTGTATGACCTGCGAGTCAACTTCTTATACGCCATGTAATAGTTTCACTTTATCCTTTTATGTATCTTATCATGCTTAGATCGCGACGGTAGCATTATAAGATGATTCCTCACTTAAAGATCAAGATAAAACTGTGTTCTCCCCAAGTATGCACCGTTGCGAAAGTTCGTCGTGTCCAAGCATCACGTGATGATCGGGTGCTATAGACTCTACGCTCACATACAACGGGTGCAAGCCAGTTTTGCACACGCGGAAATACTTGGGTCTAACTTGACGAGCCTAGCATGTACAGACATGGCCTCGGAACACATGAACCGAAAGGTTAAGCATGAGTCATATGAATGATATGATCGACACTTCGTTGTCCACCATTGAAACCACATCTCTTCTCGTGAAGATCGGATTAGGTGTGGTGAATTTGGATCGTGTTCACTAAACAACTTGAGGGATGTTGAATTTAGTGGGAGTTCATCTAGTAATTTGATTAAGTTGAACTATTTATCATGAACATAGTCTAAATTGTACTTGCAAATACTGTAGATCACATGGCCAAGTCCAACTTCAACTTCAACGTTTTTTCTGAGATAGAAAAGCTTAGAAACAATGGGTCTAACTTCACCAAATGGTTCCGCATTTTGAGAATCATTCTCGCTGGCGGACAAAAGGACTGTGTCCTTGAGAAAGCGCTAGGTGACGCCCCTGCTGTAGATGCGCCGACTGATGAAAAAGTTGTTTATCAGTCGCGCAAGGATGATTATGATTTGATTAAGATCGCCATGTTGTATGCTATGGAATCGGATCTTCAAAATCGTTTTGAGGAGTTCGCCGGGCCCTTTGAGATTCTCGAGGAGCTGAAAAACATGTTTCAGACTCAAGCCCGTTCTGAGAGATATGAGATCTCTAAGAAATTCTTTAACTACAAGATGGAGGAAGGGAGTTCCGTTAGTGAGCACGCCATTAAGATGTCGGGCTACACTCAACGCCTTGAGCAACTGGACTACAAGATTCCAGAGGAGCTCAAGATTGACACTCCTAGCTGCAAAAGTTTTGTAGTTGATCACAATCGGATTGGTTCCACTGATATGATCACTGAGCTCTTTGCTAAGATGAAAGTAGCGGAGGTGAACATCAAAAAGAATAATCATGTGTTGATGGTCAACAAGCCCCCCACCTTTAAGAAAGGTAAGGGTGCAAGGAAGCCCTTCAAGAAAGGCGGCGGCAAGCGCGTTGCCCCTGCTGAGAGGAAGCTCAGGTCTGGTCCTAATCCGGACACTAAGTGCTTCTATTGCAAGGACAAGGGTCACTAGAAGCGCAACTGTCCGAAGTACTTAGCGGACAAGAAGGCTGGCACCATCAAAGGTATATTTGATATACATGTTATTGATGTTTTCCTTACTAGCCCTCGTTGTAGTGCCTGGGTATTTGATACCGGTTCAGTTGCTAATATTTGTAACTCGAAACAGGAGCTACAGAATAGACGGCGGCTTGCGAGGGATGAGGTGACGATGCGCGTTGGCAACGGATCAAGAGTTGATGTGATGGCCGTCGGCACGCTCTCCTTAGTTTTACCTTCGGGATTAGTTTTAAACCTTAATAAGTGTTATTATGTGCCTGCGTTGAGCATGGACATTATTTCTGAATCGTGTTTATTGCAAGACGGTTATTCATTTAAATCTGAGAATAATGGTTGTTCTATTTATATGAGTAACATCTTTTATGGTCATGCACCTATTGTGAATGGTTTATTTCTTCTAAATCTCGAAAGGGATGAAACACACATTCATAACATTGAGGCTAAGAGATGCAAAGTAGATAGTGATAATACTACTTATTTGTGGCACTGTCGTCTAGGTCATATTGGTGTAAAGCGCATGAAGAAACTCCATTCTGATGGACTTTTGGAGTCTCTTGATTTTGAATCATTTGACACATGCGAACCATGCCTCATGGGAAGATGATCAAAACACCGTTCTCCGGTATGATGGAGCGAGCAACGGACTTGTTGGAAATCATACATACCGATGTATGCGGACCGATGAGTGTTTCGATGCGCGGTGGATATCGCTATTTTCTCACTTTTACCGATGACTTAAGTAGATATGGGTATATCTATTTAATGAAACATAAATCTGAAACATTTGAAAAGTTCAAAGAATTTCGGAATGAAGTGGAGAACCATCGTAACAGAAAGATTAAGTTTCTACGATCCGATCGTGGAGGTGAATATTTGAGTTATGATTTTCTCACGCATCTTAAAGCAAGCGGAATCGTTTCGCAACTCACGCCACCCGGAACACCAAAGCGCAATGGTGTGTCTGAACGCCGGAATCGAACCCTATTAGATATGGTCCGATCAATGATGTCTCTTACTGATTTGCCGTTATCATTTTGGGGTTATGCATTAGAAACCGCTACATTCACTTTAAATAGGGCTCCATCTAAATCCGTTGAGACGACACCGTATGAACTGTGGTTTGGTGCTAAACCTAAGTTGTCGTTTCTTAAAGTTTGGGGATGCGAAGCTTACGTCAAGAAGTTGATGCCGGACAAGCTCGAACCCAAAGCGGAGAAATGTGTCTTCATAGGATACCCTAAGGAAACTATTGGGTATACCTTCTATGACAGAACCGAAGGCAAAGTGTTTGTCGCAAAGAACGGTTCCTTTCTTGAGAAGGAGTTTCTCTCGAAAGAAGTGAGTGGGAGTAAAGTAGAGCTAGACGAGGTTATTGAACCTTCTCTTGAATTGGAGAGTAGCGCAGCACCTGAAATTTTTCCAGTGCCGCCTGCACCAACAATAGAGGAAGCTAATGACAAGGATCATGAAGCTTCGGACGATGCTGCTACTGAACGTCGCAGGTCGACAAGGTCGCGTGCCCCTCCTGAGTGGTACGGCAACCCTGTCTCGACTGTCTTGTTAGTAGAAGACAGTGAACCTACGAATTATGAGGAAGCGATGATGAGCCCAGACTCTGAGAAATGGCTAGAAGCCATGAAATCTGAATTGGGATCCATGAGCGAAAACCAAGTATGGACTTTGGTGGACCCTCCTAGCGACCGAAAGGCCGTTGAGTGCAAATGGATCTTCAAGAAGAAAACGGACGCGAATGGTAATGTTACCGTCTATAAAGCACGGCTTGTCGCGAAAGGTTTTCGACAAGTTCAAGGTGTTGACTACGATGAGACTTTCTCTCCCGTAGCGATGTTTAAGTCCATTCGGATTTTATTAGCAATTGTTGCGTTTCATGATTATGAAATATGGCAGATGGATGTCAGGACTGCTTTCCTCAATGGCAACATTGATGAAGAGTTGTATATGATGCAACCCGAAGGTTTTGTCGATCCTAAGGATGCTGATAAAGTATGCAAACTTCAGCGTTCCATTTATGGATTGAAGCAAGCATCTCGGAGTTGGAACCTTCGTTTTGATCAAGTGATCAAGAGCTTTGGATTTGTTCCAAATTACTACGAAGCTTGTATCTACAAGAAAGTGAGTGGGAGCTCGGTGACGTTTCTGGTACTATATGTGGATGACATATTGATTATCGAAAATGACATCAACATGCTTAACGATGTGAAGAGTTATTTGAACAAGTGTTTTTCAATGAAAGATCTAGGTGAAGCTGCTTATATATTGGGCATCAAAATCTATAGAGATAGACAAAGACGCCTGATAGCTTTAAGCCAGAGTACATACCTAGACAAAGTTCTAAAAAGGTTCAGAATGGTTAAGGCAAAGAAAGGTTCAGTGCCTATGTTGTCAGGTAAGATATTGAGCAAGGCTCAGTGTCCAGCTACGGTAAATGATAGGGAAGCTATGAGCAAAGTGCCTTATACCTCGGCCATAGGTTCCATCATGTATGCCATGCTGTGTACTAGACTGGATGTGTCCAATGCTCTTAGTTTGACGAGCAGATATCAAAGTGATCAAGGAGTGGAACACTGGAAAGCCGTGAAGAACATCCTAAAGTACCTAAATAGGACTAAAGAAATGTTCTTAGTCTATGGGGGTGATGAACAGCTTGTCGTAAAAGGTTACGTCGACGCTAGTTTTGACACCGACAAGGATGATTCTAAATCTTAGACATGATACGTGTATATTTTGAATGGAGGAGTTGTGAGCTGGAGAAGCTGCAAGCAAAGCGTGATCGCGGGATCTACAGTAGAAGCGGAATACATGGCTGCTGCAGAAGCGTCAAATGAAGGAGTTTGGATCAGGAACTTCATCACTGAGCTTGGCGTGGTTCCAAGTGCATTGGACCCACTAGAGATATTGTGTGACAACACTGGCGCCATAGCACTCGCTAAGGAACCAAGATATCATCCAAATACCAAGCATATCAACCGCAAGTTTCATATAATCCGAGATTATATAGTAGATGGAGATCTGAAGATTATCAAAGTACATACGGATCTGAATGTCGCAGATCCGTTGACTAAACCTCTTCCACGTGTAAAACATGATCAGCACCTCAGTGCCATGGGTGTGAGATTGTTGCCAAATGTAAACTAGATTATTGACTCTAGTGCAAGTGGGAGACTGTTGGAATTATACCCTAGAGGCAATAATAAAGATGTTATTCTTATAATTCTTGTTCATGATAATGTTTATATTCCATGCTAGAATTGTATTAAGCGGAAACTTTAATACTTGTGTGGTTTGTGAACAACACCATGTCCCTAGTATGCCTCTATGGACTAGCTCATTGATTAATGATGGTTAAGGTTTCCTAACCATGGACATGAGTTGTCGATTAATAATGAGATCATATCATTGGGAGAATGATATGGTGGACAGACCCAAACTAAGCGAAGCAATTAGATCGTGTCATCGTGTTCGTCTTTGCGAAGCTTTTCTTATGTCAAATATTGTATTCCTTAGACCATGAGATAATACAACTCCCTGGTATCGGAAGAAAGCTTTGAGGTCATCAAACGTCATCCTATGAGAGGGTGATCATAAAGGTGTCTCTCAGGTGATCGGAAAGTATCTGTTGGGTTGTATGTATCGAGATGGGATTTGTCCCTCCCAAGTCGGAGAGATATACTTCGGGCCCACTCGGTAATCGATATCAACACCGCTTGCAAGCATGTGGTTAAGGAGTTAATCACAAAGTGATATCGGATTACGGAACGAGTAAAGTACTTGCTGTGAACGAGATTGAACTAGGTATGACGGTACCGACGATCAAATCTCGGGCAAGTAAAATATAGCGAGACGAAGGGAATATATATATGGGATTGATTGAATCCTGGCATCGTGGTTCATCTGATATGATCATCGATGAATGTGTGGGAGTCAATATGGGTTTCCAAACCCCGCTGTTGATTATTGATAGAAGATCATGTCTACATATTCTCGAACCCGCAGGGTCACACACTTAACGTGTCTCGACGCTAGGATAGATTGGATAATTGGTTTATGAGTTTTTGTTCGGAGTCTCGGATGGGATCCGGGACATCACGAGAGGTTCCGGAGTGGTCCGGAGAATAAGATTCATATAAGGCAGTGCAGTTTTTGGAGTTCGAAATTGTTCCGGGTTAATCGGTATTGTACCGGAAGCTTCTAGAACCTTCCGGAAGGGGACCAACGTGGCCCCACCTTCCGGGAGGGGGCATGGGCCTATGAGGGAGTGCCCTGGCCGCATTGGTCAGGGTCACAAGGCCCCATAGGGCCCAGCCGGCCAAGAGAGGTTTAAACTCTAGATAGAGCTTCTAGAAGGGGGGTTTCCTTGCCCCCACTCTTCCTCCTTGGGGCCGCCGGCCTTGGCTTGGGGGAGGGGCTAGGGCTGCGCCCACCCCTATATATATAGAGGGCTGGGGGCGCACCAACCCTACAAACCTTCCCCTTCAACCCTAGCCGCCCTGCTGCCCTCCTCTCTCCCTCCCGACTGCTTGTAGGCGAAGCCCTGCTGCAGAAATTCTCCACCAATTGCACCGCGCCGTCGCGTTGTAGATCCAACCCATCTCTCCACCATACTTGCTGGACCAAGGAAGGAGGAGACGTCGAGGTGCTGCACGTGTGCATCTCACGGAGGCATCGCCACTTGTGGTGCTAGATCGGATCGGATCGCGAGGAGGAGAAGCGAGTACGACTACATCACCCACGTTCCGACGAACGTTCCGCTATGCGAATCTTCAAGGGTATGAAGATCTAATCCAATCTCTCTCGTTGTTTGCATCTCCTAGATTACATCTTGGCTTTCCCTCTGTTCGCATCCGTAGAAAATTTTGATTTACTATGCCGCAAAACCCTTCAATTAAAGGTATATTTGATATACATGTTATTGATGTTTTCCTTACTAGCCCTCGTTGTAGTGCCTGGGTATTTGATACCGGTTCAGTTGCTAATATTTGTAACTCGAAACAGGAGCTACGGAATAGACGGCGGCTTGCGAGGGATGAGGTGACGATGCGTGTTGGCAACGGATCAAGAGTTGATGTGATGGCCGTCGGCATGCTCTCCTTAGTTTTACCTTCGGGATTAGTTTTAAACCTTAATAAGTGTTATTATGTGCCTGCGTTGAGCATGAACATTATTTCTGGATCTTGTTTATTGCAAGACGGTTATTCATTTAAATCAGAGAATAATGGTTGTTCTATTTATATGAGTAACATCTTTTATGGTCATGCACCTATTATGAATGGTTTATTTCTTCTAAATCTCGAAAGGGATGAAACACACATCCATAACATTGAGGCTAAGAGATGCAAATTAGATAGTGATAATACTACTTATTTGTGGCACTGTCGTCTAGGTCATATTGGTGTAAAGCGCATGAAGAAACTCCATTCTGATGGACTTTTGGAGTCTCTTGATTTTGAATCATTTGACACATGCGAACCATGTCTCATGGGCAAGATGATCAAAACACCGTTCTCCGGTATGATGGAGCGAGCAACGGACTTGTTGGAAATCATACATACCGATGTATGCGGACCGATGAGTGTTTCGACGCGCGGTGGATATCGCTATTTTCTCACTTTTACCGATGACTTAAGTAGATATGGGTATATCTATTTAATGAAACATAAATCTGAAACATTTGAAAAGTTCAAAGAATTTCAGAATGAAGTGGAGAACCATCGTAACAGAAAGATTAAGTTTCTACGATCCGATCGTGGAGGTGAATATTTGAGTTATGATTTTCTCACGCATCTTAAAGCAAGCGGAATCGTTTCGCAACTCACGCCACCCGGAACACCACAGCGCAATGGTGTGTCTGAACGCCGGAATCGAACCCTATTAGATATGGTCTGATCAATGATGTCTCTTACTGATTTGCCGTTATCATTTTGGGGTTATGCATTAGAAACCGCTACATTCACTTTAAATAGGGCACCATCTAAATCCGTTGAGACGACACCGTATGAACTGTGGTTTGGTGCTAAACCTAAGTTATCGTTTCTTAAAGTTTGGGGATGCGAAGCTTACGTCAAGAAGTTGATGCCGTACAAGCTCGAACCCAAAGCGGAGAAATGCGTCTTCATAGGATACCCTAAGGAAACTATTGGGTATACCTTCTATCACAGAACCGAAGGCAAAGTGTTTGTCGCAAAGAACGGTTCCTTTCTTGAGAAGGAGTTTCTCTCGAAAGAAGTGAGTGGGAGGAAAGTAGAGCTAGACGAGGTTATTGAACCTTCTCTTGAATTGGAGAGTAGCGCAGCACCTGAAATTTTTCCAGTGCCGCCTGCACCAACAATAGAGGAAGCTAATGACAAGGATCATGAAGCTTCGGACGATGCTGCTACTGAACGTCGCAGGTCGACAAGGTCGCGTGCCCCTCCTGAGTGGTACGGCAACCCTGTCTTGACTGTCTTTTTAGTAGAAGACAGTGAACCTACGAACTATGAGGAAGCGATGATGAGCCCAGACTCTGAGAAATGGCTAGAAGCCATGAAATCCGAATTGGGATCCATGAGCGAAAACCAAGTATGGACTTTGGTGGACCCTCCTAGCGACCGAAAGGCCGTTGAGTGCAAATGGATCTTCAAGAAGAAAACGGACGTGGATGGTAATGTTACCGTCTATAAAGCACGGCTTGTTGCGAAAGGTTTTCGACAAGTTCAAGGTGTTGACT
This sequence comes from Avena sativa, assembly GCA_916181665.1. Lineage (NCBI taxonomy): Eukaryota > Viridiplantae > Streptophyta > Magnoliopsida > Poales > Poaceae > Avena > Avena sativa. The sequence goes on along the minus strand of OV702297.1, from coordinate 9,111,589 downwards.
ACGATGAGAATTTCTCTCCCGTAGCGATGTTTAAGTCCATTCGGATTTTATTAGCAATTGCTGCGTTTCATGATTATGAAATATGGCAGATGGATGTCAAGACTGCGTTCCTCAATGGCAACATTGATGAAGAGTTGTATATGATGCAACCCGAAGGTTTTGTCGATCCTAACGATGCTTATAAAGTATGCAAACTTCAGCGTTCCATTTATGGACTGAAGCAAGCATCTCGGAGTTGGAACCTTCGTTTTGATCAAGTGATCAAGAGCTTTGGATTTGTTCCAAATTGCTACGAAGCTTGCATCTACAAGAAAGTGAGTGGGAGCTCGGTGACGTTTCTGGTACTATATGTGGATGACATATTGATTATTGGAAATGACATCAACATGCTTAACGATGTGAAGAGTTATTTGAACAAGTGTTTTTCAATGAAAGACCTAGGTGAAGCTGCTTATATATTGGGCATCAAAATCTATAGAGATAGACAAAGACGCCTGATAGCTTTAAGCCAGAGTACATACCTAGACAAAGTTCTGAAAAGGTCCAGAATGGATAAGGCAAAGAAAGGTTCAGTGCCTATGTTGTCAGGTAAGATATTGAGCAAGGCTCAGTGTCCAGCTACGGTAAATGATAGGGAAGCTATGAGCAAAGTGCCTTATGCCTCGGCCATAGGTTCGATCATGTATGCCATGCTGTGTACTAGACCGGATGTGTCCAATTCTCTTAGTTTGACGAGCAGATATCAGAGTGATCCAGGAGTGGAACACTGGACAGCCATGAAGAACATCCTAAAGTACCTAAATAGGACTAAAGAAATGTTCTTAGTCTATGGGGGTGATGAACAGCTCGTCGTAAAAGGTTACGTCGACGCTAGTTTTGACACCGACAAGGATGATTCTAAATCTCAGACAGGATACGTGTATATTTTGAATGGAGGAGCTGTGAGCTGGAGAAGCTGCAAGCAAAGCGTGATCGCGGGATCTACAGTAGAAGCGTCAAGTGAAGGAGTTTGGATCAGGAACTTCATCACTGAGCTTGGCGTGGTTCCAAGTGCATTGGACCCACTAGAGATATTGTGTGACAACACTGGCGCCATAGCACTCGCTAAGGAACCAAGATATCATCCAAAGACCAAGCATATTAGCCGCAAGTTTCATATAATCCGAGATTATATAGCAGATGGAGATCTGAAGATTAGCAAAGTACATACAGATCTGAATGTCGCAGATCCATTGACTAAACCTCTTCCACGTGTAAAACATGATCAACACCTCAGTGCCATGGGTGTGCGATTGTTGCCAAATGTAAACTAGATTATTGACTCTAGTGCAAGTGGGAGACTGTTGGAATTATGCCCTAGAGGCAATAATAAAGATGTTATTATTATAATTCTTGTTCATGATAATGTTTATATTCCATGCTAGAATTGTATTAAGCGGAAACTTTAATACTTGTGTGGTTTGTGAACAACACCGTGTCCCTAGTACGCCTCTAAGGACTAGCTCATTGATTAATGATGGTTAAGGTTTCCTAACCATGGACATGAGTTGTCAATTAATAATGAGATCATATCATTGGGAGAATGATATGGTGGACAGACCCAAACTAAGCAAAGCAATTAGATCGTGTCATCGTGTTCGTCTTTGCGAAGCTTTTCTTATGTCAAATATTGTATTCCTTAGACCATGAGATAATACAACTCCCTGGTATCGGAAGAAAACTTTGAGGTCATCAAACGTCATCCTATGAGAGGGTGATCATAAAGGTGTCTCTCAGGTGATCGGAAAGTATCTGTTGGGTTATATGTATCGAGATGGGATTTGTCCCTCCCAAGTCGGAGAGATATACTTCGGGCCCACTCGATAATCGATATCAACACCGCTTGCAAGCATGTGGTTAAGGAGTTAATCACAAAGTGATATCGGATTACGGAACGAGTAAAGTACTTGCTGTGAACGAGATTGAACTAGGTATGACGGTACCGACGGTCGAATCTCGGGCAAGTAAAATATCGCGAGACGAAGGGAATATATATATGGTATTGATTGAATCCTGGCATCGTGGTTCATCCGATATGATCATCGATGAATGTGTGGGAGTTAATATGGGTTTCCAAACCCCACTGTTGATTATTGATAGAAGATCATGTCTGCATATTCTCGAACCCGCAGGGTCACACACTTAACGTGTCTCGACGCTAGGATAGATTGGATAATTGGTTTATGAGTTTTTGTTCGGAGTCTCGGATGGGACCCAGGACATCACGAGAGGTTCCGGAGTGGTCCGGAGAATAAGATTCATATAAGGCAGTGCAATTTTTGGAGTTCGGAATTGTTCCGGGTTAATCGGTATTGTACCGGAAGCTTCTAGAACCTTCCGGAAGGGGACCAACGTGGCCCCACCTTCCGGGAGGGGGCATGGGCCTATGAGGGAGTGCCCTGGCCGCATTGGGCCAAGGGCACAAGGCCCCATAGGGCCCAGCCGGCCAAGAGAGGTTTAAACTCTAGATAGAGCTTCTAGAAGGGGGGGGGGGTTTCCTTGCCCCCCACTCTTCCTCCTTGGGGCCGCCGGCCTTGGCTTGGGGGAGGGGCTAGGGCTGCGCACACCCCTCTATATATAGAGCGCTGGGGGCGCACCAACCCCCTACACCTTCCCCTCCAACCCTAGCCGCCCTGCTGCCCTCCTCTCTCCCTCCCGACTGCTTGTAGGCGAAGCCCTGCTGCAGAAATTCTCCAGCAATTGCACCGCGCCGTCGCGTTGTAGATCCAACCCATCTCTCCACCATACTTGCTGGACCAAGGAAGGAGGAGATGTCGAGGTGCTGCACGTGTGCATCTCACGGAGGCACCGCCACTTGTGGTGCTAGATCGGATCGAATCGCGAGGAGGAGAAGCGAGTACGACTACATCACCCATGTTCCGACGAACGTTCCGCTGTGCGAATCTTCAAGGGTATGAAGATCTAATCCAATCTCTCTCGTTGTTTGCATCTCCTAGATTAGATCTTGGCTTTCCCTCTGTTCGCTTCCGTAGAAAATTTTGATTTACTATGCCGCGAAACCCTTCACACCTTCAGGTTATCATCTGAACCCCCTCCAGTATTAAGTTGCAAGCAATAGACAACTGCTTTAAGCAAAGTGTGTAAGGTAAACAATCCACTTATTCTATGAACAAGAGACCTTTGTTTTCTCCCTAGTAGCAACATCACATCTACAACCGAAGGGATTTCTGTCACTTTCCTTGGAAACTAGAGGCATGAACCCACTATCGAGCATAAGTACCCCCTCTTGGAGTCACTAGCAACTACTTGGACAAGATAGCTACTAACAACGGAGAGCATGCAAGATCACAAATAACACAGACATGATAGTATCAAATAGACAAAACCATTAATCAATCTGACATAGTAATCTCAATATCCATCATATCCCCGCAAACACAACATGCATGATTACAAATAGATTAGATCTTGATCATGAACGGAGCTCACAAGATCTATAAAACCACAAGGAGGAGATACAACCATCTAGCTACTACATGGACCCATAGTCCAAGGTGGAACTACTCACGCTTCATACCGGAGAAGAAGGCCTCTAGGAGGATCTTCCCTATGGCAGGGTGCCGGGAAGAACTTCAGATCCCCCGATCTAGGGACGATGGTGGCGGTAGCTACAGAAGGTTTCATCAAGTTTTGATCGGGTGCCTAGGATTTCTGCATCGGGGGCTTCTTATAGGCGAAGAGGCGAGGCAGGAGGGCCACCAGGGGGCCACACCCTACCCAGGCACATGGTGGTCCCACCCGCGCCTAGGGGGGTCTGGCCGCCCTATGCCGCCTCTCCGTCTCGTCTTCTGGCTTCGTGTCTCCCACAGTAAAATATTGACTTTGGCTTTTGTCCCGTCCAATTCCGAGAATATTGATTTTCTGCTTTTCTGGAACCAAAAACAGAAGAAAATAGGCAACTGGCACTGTGGCAACTTGTTAATAGGTTAGTTCCAGAAAAGATATAAAACTCCTCAAAGTGTAGACAAAGCAAAGCAAAGTAGATACAAAACAAGCATGGAGCATCAAAAACTATAGATACGTTTCCAACGTATCAAGCATCCCCAAGCTTAACTCCTGCTCGTACTCGAGTAGGTAAGTGATAAAAACAATAACATTTGAGGTGACATGCACCATCAAAACCAAGATCGAACCATTTGCAAGCATTGAAAGCTGGGATCAAAGAACTCTAAACATGTGTATGAAAGATGGAGTTCTAACAATAAGACAAAGTAACTATGCATGCACCATGAAAGGCTACAAACAAAGATCATGAATAACATGCATTGAAAAACGTTTGTTTGTTACACATACAGAAAACATGGCATAGTGGCATTCAGCTTGTCCCTCATAGAGTAGCAAATAGATGCATAGGACACCTTCAAAGTTCATAAGAGCGACAAGATACAGGTAGCACAAGAACAAGTAATATCACAATATGCATCAATCAATAAGTTTTGGGACACTGCACATAGAATGGCAACTATGCTCTCTTGATGGTGCCTAAAGGTAGAAGGTGGAGACTCAATATAATATTGGAAGAAAGGCCTTTCATAAAGGAAGCAGGGATTTCAAGTTTCAAAAAGAGCTTCCAAAAATTATGGTACTTGTTAGCTTTCAGCCCTCATTGACCCTATCATAAGCATCTTGAAGTGATTAAGGTTAAAGTGAACAAACTATGGAGTATATGCTTGACAAAGTATAAGTTGGAAATCTCAAGTCTCTTGAATACGAGGGCCACACCTCATGCTACTCAACTTCAGTCACCTGTAAGTTCCTGTCATAGTAAGTACATGCATATCATAGAGAACTGCCAACGGGGTACCATTTGCACATGGTACAGGATCTATCCCATAACCAAAATGACAAGGCAATCAGACAATGAGAATCTCAGTGATCTTTTTATTTACTATGTGTATAGATTTTTCTTGAGGATGCTTCACAGAATGCTCATTATGGCGATGCTGCAAGTTTCCACCATGATTAGGCATGACTTAGGCTAGCGGCCCATGCGTTTCTCTAACACAAAATACATAATTCCATGGACTTACAAGATCCCTCTTTATTTCACACTGGTGACATCCATAGACAAAATAGCATGATATCAACTTTGTACAAAGTACAAGTGCAATGTTGAAAACATTCCCCGTGACAGAATAGTTCTGCTAATTCCAACGTATAAATGCAAGCATATATAACATAGATGGCACAATGGTTCAAGTTTATTAGGGAAAAAGAATATAAAGTGTGCCATCAAGTTTGTGAGAGCTTTAATCACTAAGTTTTCACATAACAAAATACTTTTAATTGGAAGATAGCTGAAAACAAGAATATACTTGGAATGGTGTAACACACCATGCATAGGAGTTTATAGTGGACACTTTGGAAAAACTTGGTTTATTGGGAGTTGGAAGCATGAGTAGAGCTTACTCATACAAGTGGAGGCTAGCAAAAGACTGTGAGCAACCAACTAAGAGAGCAATAATAGCCACAATCATGCAGAGCAACAAAACATTACTAATCAAAGCATAGAGTGGTACTACAAGTCAAGGACTAAATGATCATAGAGGCTATGGTGAGTTGTTAATAGTCATAACATGGTGTGAGCATGTGCCAAGTCAACCCAAACAAAGCATCAAAGGAGAATACCACAATACTATGCTTTTGCATGTTAAAACAACGCATAATTCTTTCAAGGCACACTAAGCAATCCCAATTGTTTGGAACAAGACATGCTACAACAATAATCACTAAGCATAAGGTCAAAACAACACCTAACATGTCATGCTAAAGTCTAAGTCACAGTCAATGCAAGCTCCTTTTGCACTTTCATCAGGACTTCCTACTCCTTTCCAACACCAAGCAACTTATTTGAAACAACACAACGAGAACAGGGGTCCAAACTACTTTATTCAATCAAACTAAACAAACTAAGCAAACCAAACAAAAACTAAGACGCTCCAAGAATAGCACAACAGTGCATTAAACAATAAAAACGAAGTGTCTAGATAGACCTGAGCTTTTTATTGATGAAGAAGGGGATGCCTTGGGCATCCCCAAGCTTTGACGCTTGTACCTCTTGGATATTTCTTGGGGTGACTCAGAGGTGGCATCCCCAAGATTGAGCTTTTGTCTATTCTTCATCTCATTACACCATTCTCTCTCTACACCTGGAATTTTTCCTTCATACAAAACTTCACACAATCTTCATTAGCAACATTAGTGTATTCAAAAGATAATAGACCTTTGGGTTTAGCTTTGGAACAGCAAAATTTTTCACTAAAAACACATGCTACTGTAGCAAATCCTTAAAAAATCTCAATTCACCTAAAGAGAACTCAAAAAGGAATCAATAAGAAGCAAATACGAATAATGGCAGAAATTTGTCAAAACATACCAGCAGGTAGAAACTGATTTTTTCGAAAATCTTCTCTTGCTCAAATTAAAAAGTGTTGAACTAACGAAAGTTAGCTAACATACTGGGGGGTTTATTCGTAAATTTTGAGATCAATACGATTTACAGAGACTTCTCACGAATTTTTATGGTGGAGGACAGAAATCTGTTTCGGGACAGCAACTCCCCAAATCTTACTTCCCTCTCATTAGAGGTCATTCTTAGCACAAAAGCAAATAAAAAGGATAAGGAGAGGTCACTACTGAAGTAATAACTTCCAAGACTCAAGGAAACTCTTGGGTTATCTCCCAACAAGTACTTCTCTTTAACGCCTTTAAGTTAGACACAAGAAGCAAGAAATTAAGTATTTTCAAATGAGGAAGGATTACCCCTCTTGCTCCTTCCTTTCTTACCTTTCTTCTTCTCTTTAGGGAAAATATGATTGCTTACTGGAGGAGAAAAATGCATAATGCCTTTTCCCACATCTATTATTGCTCCAAGGTGTTTGAGTAGGGATCTTCCAAGTGTAATATGTCCTTTGCCTACACATTCAATAACAACATAATCAGTAGACACCATTTTCCCTGAAATTTTTGTGAACACACCTTCAGCTATTCCAATGGGTAATAAAGTGGAATTATTAGTGAGATAGATTTCCTATCCTCCTTTAGAAAGCTCCCAAAGACTCAAAGACTCATAAATATCCTTAGGCATAAGGCAAAATTCAGACATGATATCACAGCGAGCATAAAAAAGTGTAGTATTTATAGAGACTTTGATTGTGGGAAACCACTTTGAAGGCTTAGAATTAATGGGAACATAATCATGGTACGCCCTAAGCGTGTGATAGCAACTATCATAGCAGCAGTACTGGACTCAAGAGTGTTCAACCTGGCAAAAATATCTATGAAAGAAGAATCAGACTTGCCAGGAGTATTATAAATTATAATCAATTTATTTATGCCATCAAAAGCTTCATCCACGATGCATTGAAAAAAATCTTTCTTGGCCACAACATCCAAAGCATATCTATAACAAAGAGCAATCCCGCGGTAGAAACTATTAATAACCAGGCTAAGACTCATCTTAGGCTCAGTTTCCCTTTGTAAAGCGGAGATTCTAGACCAAGCTTCTTTAAAACTCTCTTCACCTTTTTGCTTGAAAGAAAAGATCTCTTCCATAGGTGTCAAAGAGATAGAACCAAAACCAGACATGGTAGCAACCAGGGTAGGAACTATTTTTTGTGTTTTATAAGAGAAAGCAAACCAAACTAGACTATTTTTTTGGAGTTTTTGATTAAAAGAGGCAAATAAAACTAAGCAAACTAAAAACAAAGTAAAGAGAAAGGTTGAGAAGGACTCCCCTTGTGAAGAAGTCCTTAGCCTCCCCGGCAACGGCGCCACAAAGAGCTTGATGGCACTGCGTCAACTTGCAGTGCTTCATCGGGAAACCCCAAGAGCAAGGTGTGAAGCAGCATAGCAACAAGTTTTCCCTTAGTAAGAAACCAAGGTTATAGAACCAGTAGGAGGAAGGAAACGTCACATAGGTGTTGCAAGCAACATGGAAACCTTCACAACACAAACTCAAGACTTTGCCCCAACAAATCATTGAGGTTGTCAAGCTCACCGGTTTGATGTAACAAAGGATTAAACGTATGGTGTGGAAGGTAATGGTTTGCAACAAGTAAACAAGTAACAGTGGAAGATGTATCAATGGTAAAGATTGTACCGGGGTCCATAGTTCACTAGAGGTGCTCTCCTTAGATAAACAACATGGCATGAAGGGTAAACAAATTACATCAGGGCAATTGACAGGAACTGAGCAAGGCATACCAATGCAATACTAGACAAAAAGATCCTATGAGATTCGATTGGGCAATACAACAATATACATAGACCGCTATCCAACTGCATCTATGACTAGAAGTCCACCTTCAGGTTATCATCCGAACCCCCTTCAGTATTAAGTTGCAAGCAACAGCCAACTGCTTTAAGCAAAGTGTGTAAGGTAAACAATCCACTTGTTCTATGAACAAGAGACCGATGTTTTCTCCCTAGTAGCAACAACGCACATACAACCGAATATATTTCTGTCACTTCCCTTGGAAACTAGAGGCATGAACCCACTATCGAGCATAAGTACCCCCTCTTGGTGTCACTAAAAACTACTTATCCAAGATAGCTACTAACAACGGAGATCATGCAAGATCACAAACAACACAGACATGATAGTATCAAATAGACAAAACCATTAATCAATCTGACATAGTAATCTCAATATCTATTGGATCCCCGCAAACACAACATGCATGATTACAAATAGATTAGATCTTGATCATGAACGGAGCTCACAAGATCTATACATGAAAGCACAAGGAGGAGATACAACCATCTAGCTACTACATGGACCCGTAGTCCAAGGTGGAACTACTCACGCTTCATACCGGAGAAGAAGGCCTCCGGGACGATCTCCCCTCTGGCAGGGTGCCGGGAAGAACTTCAGATCCCCCTGATCTAGGGACGATGGTGGCGGCGGCTACAGAAGGTTTCGTGGAGTTTTGATCGGGTGCTAGGGTTTCTGCATGGGGGCTTCTTATAGGCGAAGAAGCGAGGCAGGAGGGCCACCACGGGGGGCACACCCTACCCAGGCGTGGGGTGGGACCACCCACGCCTAGGGGGTCTGGTCACCCTGTGCCGCCTCTCCGTCTTGTCTTATGGCTTCGTGTCGCCCACGGTAAAATATTGACTTTGGCTTTTGTCCCGTCCAATTCTGAGAATATTGATTTCCTGCCTTTCTGGAACCAAAAACAGAAGAAAACAGGCAACTGGCACTGTGGCAACTTGTTAATAGGTTAGTTACAGAAAATATATAAAAACACCTCAAAGTGTAGACAAAGCAAAGCAAAGTAGATAAAAAACAAGCATGTAGCATAAAAAATTATAGATACATTTCTGACATATCAGTTTACATCAACTTATGCTCAAGGGAATCGTCATCAACAGTTCAAGTTCTTGAACGGAGTCAATGAAGTCGACTTATACATCAACCAAAGTGAAGATGAAGTTGCTGATATGATAGGAATATAATTTCTAGCCATAGAACCTACTTCTGTAGAGTATTGCAATAGAAGCAATACAAGCTCCATAGTAAGATGCTAGTATTATTAGCATAATAGTTATGAGTTGATTATCTCTGGTTCTTCTTTGTAAGAAGTTTATTTCTTGTTTCGAACCTAGAGTATTATCTGGATCTTGTGTAAAGAGTCGAGTTGTAACCTATAGTCATGTATTGGACCTCCTGTGTTTCTATTGTACCACTCTGAGTGATGTAATACTAGTGAAAGGTGTTTCATTGGTGTTATGTCAACGACTATAGTATACTACATCATGAAGTGGTATGCTGGGTCACCGCAGCTGGTATCAGAGCATATGCTTTGACCTTAGGTTGGAAACCTATTAAATGGTTAGAACCTGTAGGAAAGATATCTACAATAATAAAGAGTTCTCTAGAGATATGGTGGATATTAAATTGAGAATAATATTGTCATGTTGCTAGTGCGATAATTCTTTATTAAGTTGCAATTCAAATAATTATCGTGAGTTTTAAACTCTATATGACTGATGATAATTTCTTATCTACAGTATCAAATGTCACCTCGATATCCACCCCGTAATGTTCAAGTGTTGAACAGGATGTTAAATGAATACGGAGGGGATTGGACAAATACTCTCCCACGACTTCTATGTAGTTTGGATTGTGAATCAAGACTTTTGGTCAAGATTTACAGTTACTATGACGGGCAAGTATTACCCAAATACTGTTTCATGATCATGTTACCCAAGAAGTTAGGACTTAATGGAGAAATGCCATCAGGAGAGGCAAGGTGCATGGCATCGACATATCAGATTATAGTAATAGCAGCCATAACCATGATCCAAGAATAGAAATCCCAATCTCTGGTAGGTAGTACTCACACCATTATACCCATGAAACCTCAAGTACATAGCATGATCTAAATCACTCTACTCTGGTACAAACTAAACCCACTCTATCCATATAGTATATGGATCGTTATAGGTCCCTACTCAACACCTTCCATAACACTCACCAAGTATTAGTTCAGGAGTTGGATACTGTCATTGAGGATTTTACTGATCCTGTAAAAATAATGACATGTAGAAAGAAGTTAGATAAAGAATCTAAGCATAACAAAGACATATTTTCAGGTGAAGTGTATGAAGAAACCGAATTTGATGATCCATAGTCGGAAACCTATGCCTACTATCAAAATAAACCCCAATCAGCTGAAGATCCATGAACGAAATATACATCAGAACAGAAAACTTGGGGAGAATCCATTCCAAATAATCCCAAGAAGGACTGTTATGAATGGGGAGTAGAATCTAAGGATGGAATTATAGGAAATCCTATACCTTGTGATGCAGGTATCAGAGAAGAAACCAACTACAACCTTAGCGAGCCTTATGGACCATATGAGGGTAATACCAATCCTATCAACTTAGAAGAATGTCCTGGTAGTTATTATACCAATATGTATGATTGAATCAAGGAAAAGGAGAAGGAACCATCTTACTTTGAGGAAGCGTTCAAAGAAACATAGGAATATCCTGAAGAAAATCATGCCAACTCTAGTCATTTTTCAATGACTAACCTCGGTCTAGGTACTTCTAATCAAGAATACACACCTACTGGATGCTCTTATGCTCCCGAAGGCAGTCGAACAACTTCACGTCATTATGGACAAAACTCCAGGAAGAACTAGAAGAGGATGAAAGTAAGACTGGAATGAAGTCCGAAGGGAAGAGTGCTTGAATAATGTACATATTGGGTAATGCGTATTGTAGTTCTCGAGTGGTTGCTTAAATAAGTGAGGATATACTCACAGGAACAAAAGTTCTGTAAGGTAGCTATGTAATGAGTATGAAAGGAAAAAAGTTGAAACGTTCAGTTCGCCTGTAATTTATATAAAAACTATGTATAATACATGGTATATGTTTTATTGTTTATTGACTTTTGGATTTTCTTGAATCTTCTTGATTGACTAGATCTATACATGAAGTTTGACTTGGTGTGCCAATGCATGTTGCATCACCAAGTTATTACTTGATGTTATAGACCTAGATGGAAAAGGGGGAATTCGTGTAAGGGAGTGACCAGTTCCAAAACCAAGATGAAGACTTACATGAGGAATGAAGCCAATTATAAAGAGTATCTCCACACAATTTGCAGGATGGATCAAGTTTATATCATGATTAGCTGATAACAAGAAGGAAAATTAATGTAGAAAATGTATAGAGCAATGAGAAGTAATAAACATAAGTCCACACAAAATTAGGAATGTTGCTAAGGAATTAATAAGGTAGTTGTACCAAGTTCATGGAAGTATCATGAATAAGTACAAAGAAGAAGTACTGGAATATAAAGTGGTATTCAAGCTCTGACAATTCAGAGAAAATACAGGTACTACATCAAAACCATAGGGTAATACATATACCTAGGATGGTCCGTAACTGGTATCTTGTCCGCAGCTGGTAATTGGTTAACTTAGCTAACCAGATCATCTTAGTATTCCATAAAGAGCATACAAATTGGCCTAAGTTAAGAAAGACATAAAGGAGTATGATAGTTAAGCGATCGTCTTTCATGATGCTTTGGGAAGATAAGCATACCTAAGCGAGAATGTCCAAACAGTAAGTAAGACAAATAACATTGAAAGACTCATTTAAGATATTTAGAATTGTGAGGGTATACCGTAAGATCTTTCGTGAAACCTTAACTAGGTTAAATATAAGCTGAACAGAGACCAACATCCTAGTTATAAAATCAAAGGTTACTATATAGGCAGTCTAGAGACCATTAGAAATTCCCGATGTGGAGAGTAAACAATAAAGTGGAAGTATTGTTATCTTATTTTTCGAGTGAAGATCAGAAAAGATGTACTACACAAGAACAACATTAAGCCTTATTTTCATAAGGTTATAAGAATATATCATTATAAAAGTACTTTCGAAAGTATGTCTGGATAAAATATACTTCAAGATAGTAGTACTCAAACCCTAAGCTAATTAAAAGATGTAAATTAAAGAAATACTTAAAGTAATAACAAAGGATTATCTAAAGCTTGATTAGGTAAAATGCTGAAGGTGATAAAATAGATTAATCCTAATCGACTAGTTTAAGGGAAACAACCCTTAAGTAGTCCTTAAGAGGGAATAGAGCACATCAAATTGGACAAGTGTTGAGGAACAAGAAATTCCAATAGTATGGACTAAATGTGTTCAAAACCAATATTTGGAAGGACTACCAGTATAAACCATACCATGACAAACCAAGGATTTAATCTTTTGGCCACAATTATTGTCTAATAAAAAAATTAAAACCCTAATTTAGTGAGAATTCCTAGACCTTAAACAAGAATTACAATAAGAATTAATTTCATAAGTATAAACAAGATCTAAATATTACAAGAATTTAGATTACAAATAGAAAGAAAAATTAAAATTTATTAATATTATACAGTATTACATTGTCTTTACGAAGGAATTATAAAAGAAAAGGAAAACAAGTAATTCATTGAATAAAATACAATAATACAATATTTTTACAATATTCAAACAGAAAGAAATCACAATAGCTGATAAATATAAAACCTAAAGTATTTCCTATATTAATTCTTGTACTCTCTTTTCTGCTTATTCTTCTTCACGTGCAAAACAAACAAGAAAACATCAACTTATGCTCAAGGGAATCGTCATCAACATTTCAAGTTCTTCAACGGAGTCAATGAAGTCGACTTATACATCAACCAAAGTGAAGATGAAGTTGTTGATTAGATAGGAATATAATTTCTAGCCATAGAACCTACTTCTGTAGAGTATTGCAATAGCAGCAATACAAGCTCCATAGTAATATGCTAGTATTATTAGCATAATAGTTATGAGTTGATTATCTCTGGTTCTTCTTTGTAAGAAGTTTATTTCTCGTTCTTAACCTAGAGTATTCTCTGGATCTTGTGTAAAGAGTCGAGTTGTAACCTATAGTCATGTCTTGGACCTGCTGTGTTTCTATTGTACCACTCTGAGTGATGTAATACTAGTGAACAGTGTTTCATTGGTGGTATGTCAACGACTATAGTATACTACATCATGAAGTGGTATGCTGGGTCACCGCAGATACCACCTTTGTGTCTTCCTTGTACGAGCTGCTGAGGGGGCTTTTCCATCACTATTTAACATGTAACCGGAGCCCCCAACAGGGTATCGTTTCCTCCAAACGTTAACATGGTAATCAAAGCCGATCTTCTGTGATATCCAACAGAAATAGTGCATAACAAAAAAGTAGGTCGATCGCTACCATAGAGAGTCATCAATTCCCTCGTCCCTTCGTCCCATGGCGACCTCCTCCACATTGACCATGGCATCACCGCTAGAGTTTTCCCTTGGGGAACCTCCAACTAAAATATTGACTCGGGAGAACTTCATGTTCTAGAAAACCCAGGTTCTCCTGGACCTGCGAGGTACGCATGTTATGGGGATGCTCGATGGATCCGATCTCGCGCCCCCGAAGACACTGGAGGTGGAAAAAGGGGAGAAGAAATCTATGATCCCCAATTCGGCCTACAATGCCTGGATTGCGAGGGATCAAACCGTCATTAGCTTTCTTGTCAAAGGTATGTCACCCGACATGCTCGCCACACCTTTGGATTGGAGCATGTCGTCGATGTCTGGGATGTTGTGAACACCTTATTCTTGTCACAATACAAGTCTTGGGTTGGTATGCTGCGGTCGGCATTAACAAATACCAAGAAACAATATCTCACGGCTAAAGCTTTTATATCCAAGATGAAAGGCTTTGCTTCCGAGTTAGTTGCTCCAGTTCTTGTCATCGATCAATGATGAGGATATCAAAGAGTACATCCTCAATTGTCTCGATGGGGAATACAATGCCCTTGCTGCCTCTATCAACGCCAACCCAAACACATCCATGCATGTATTCAGTTTCCAATACATACAATTATAGTATAGATAATAAACATTATCGTAAACAAGGAAATATGAATAATAACAACTTTATTATTGCCTTGAGGACATATTTCCAACATTTTGGCTTCAAGCGGTGCATCCCAATAAGGAGTTTTCTTTATGTTTCCAACAACTATCGTAGTGGCGACATAGAAAAGGTTCATGCCCGTTTGGTTGCATGGATTCCCAATGTAACAACCCAAGTTTGTGATATATGTAAATAGTGTTTAAGCATTGCATGCATCTATTTAAATCAACAAAGTATATGCATGAGAGCAAGAATTTGAATAATGCAAACCCTAAACCCTATTTCCCCCTCTCTTTGAAACATATTCAAAATGGTTTTGCTATTATGAAAACCCAAAATATAAGGAGCCCAAATTGGCTCAAGGGCCCCTGTATGCTTCAAATAATATTTTAAACCTTCTGGTATTTTTGAAATACCCACAACAGTTTACAAATCAAATCTAAAAGAGAAAATACAAAAAACAGAAAAGGTAAAAGAATTTCAGTTAAAAATGGGTCCTGAGCTAGCTAGGTCGCAGCCCAGGCCGGCCCAGCTCCTTTCCCTCCTCTCCCTGCTGCCCAGCGCGCACTCCCACAGCCCAGCTTTGGCCCATGCCAGCCCACCCCTGGTCCATACCGGTTCGGCCTTCCCCTCGTCGTCGTCTTCGTCAACGACAACAAGCAGCCGTGTGTCACCGCCGCTGCCGTCGATCTCCACCGCCCATCCCGCGCCGTCCGACGAGCCCTGGACAAGGATAAGACCGCCGCCTGTGTCACCCTCTCAACTCTATCCTCCCACTCCCCCATGCCTCTCTCGCGCGCGTTCTCCCTTATCTGGCCGAACCCTAGCCGAGCTCCTTCGCCGTCTCGATCCGCCCCAAGCCAAGCCAGTGAGCCCACGAGCTCTGCCTCGTCGCCCTCTATCTCCCTGCAGAAGGAATCGAATAGTGACGCCCTGAATCATCACCATCGACGTCGTCTTCTCTGACCCTGACGAAGCTCGCCGCCGTCGATTAGCTCGCATCTGGCCTCGCCTGGCTTCCAGGACCCCATGTAGAGCACCGTGGTGAGCTTAAGGTTCTCATGGCACCCCCCCATTTTCCTGCTAGCTCTTCATAGCCGTCACGCGCTGTTCGCCTGAGAACACCGCCGCCGCTCGCCGTAGCCGCCACTTCGGCGACCAATAACTAGCAGCACTAGGATCTTTAGGTTCGCCTCGTTGCGCCCTTTCGAACGCGCCCTTCCATGCATGCTGGGGTGGCCCAGATCGTCACTAGCGACCACCGCCTGACGCTCCCCGCTGCTGTGTCTAACGTGGCGCCCTCGTGGCCACAGAGTGGACCCAGCTCGGCCTGGCCCCCCTAGTCAGTGCCTGTGGGTAGGACTCCTTGCGCTACATAAAGTCTAGGGTTAGGGTATGCTGACACCAGCGTGACGTCATTAATCCTTTAATAATGTTTAAAAATGGCAGAATATGATATAAATTTGTAAAATTCATAACTAATTCATTTTTAATCAGAAAAATATGTATAATATATCAAAAAAAATAGAAAATTAAGAGCTATATGTCTAAGAAATCATAATACATTGTCAAGCAACTTTAAACCCTAGTTTAGTTGGAATAACATCAACACCCCCTCATATACATGTGGGTTCGACGATGCACCTTCGCCAGGGTATTCCGAACCCTCTTAAATCGATGTTGCACCTAGGGTTACTATGTAGTATTTAATATGACATGTAATCCATATTGATTGCGCATTGCATTATGCCATGTCTTGATTGTCGCTTTCCTTTC
This sequence comes from Avena sativa, assembly GCA_916181665.1. Classification (NCBI taxonomy): domain Eukaryota; kingdom Viridiplantae; phylum Streptophyta; class Magnoliopsida; order Poales; family Poaceae; genus Avena; species Avena sativa. Next base: position 9,095,310 of record OV702297.1, on the reverse strand, counting down.
CGGTATTGGTTCTTCGCGATAGGATCCGAGCCCAAGGCTGAAGTCAACGACATCGAAGATCCATATCTGTCTACTGACGGATAAGGCAAGCATAGCCTACCATTCTGAATCTACTTTTACAAAGTATATTACTTTCTCGCTCTGATGCACACGATTCCAATGTGGTTTTTTGTCAGTAGCTAGTGTTACCTATCTGCTGCACAGTTTCCCTTTTGTAGCTTTATACTCCTGACCCACTGCTCCTAGCATACCTAGGTATGGCATTTGAGCGTTGCTAGAGCTTTTGTGACCGACAGCTTAGCCATGCATAGCAACAACGTCTGATCTGTCCGAATGATGAATCAGAGATGCCGGTGAATCTAGAAAGGTAGGAAATGGTGACATCATCGAAGGAGTTAACTAAACATGCTAAGGCTTGTATCGGAGGCCACGTTGGGTGTGGTATTTGTAGTCCCATGCTCGCCACCACTAGGAACTGAGTTCTTGCCTTTGGAACAAAGACGAGCGTACAACCACACGGGGCCTGGAAAACCCCATGAGAAACTAACTTGCCTAGTAGATTCCATGAGTAACATAGTTCAGGCTTTCCATTTGGCATATGCATTGAAAACGTTTTCAAAAGAGGAGGTGATGGAGGTGCATTATAACAGGTAGGGAAGCGTGGACCGGGTTGCTTGGGGTAGATAGCGCCCCTGGTAAACCAACCTCGCCTCACATATTTAGGGACTGGCTTCGGGACTTGACCCCGCCGTAACCATCACTAGGGTGTGACTCATGGTCTCGGCGAAAGCAAGGTAAAGGTCGTGGTCAACCACCCTCTGCGGGCCTTCCAAGGAAGAGGGCTAATAATATTTGGCATTAAGAGTCGGTTGGTGCGTGTGGGTAAAGTTGTACACCCCTGCAGGGTATTAATCTTTTCAAAAATCCGTGTTCACAGTTATGAACGCTTGGTGACCAGATTCTAAGATCATAGATAACATTAACCACTATAAAACTTGTTGATCCATGTGTGCTTAAGGATGCTTCCTCCGGGTCGAGGGGGTGATCCTAGATAGGAGATTTTGGTGAAGCTGGTGGTTTTCAAGATATGATGAACAAGATGAAGAAGTTGCTATCTTATCCCTTTTAAAAGATTCTAAGTAGACGAGCCTCTTCTCTCTCTTGTTTACAAATAAAGATTGCTTTACACAAAAGTAAATCCAGAGAAAGCCTTTCTAGCCAGAGCATGTAGACACTAGGTTATCTAAGTTCTTGCGGAGTACATTCTCGTACTCAGCCTTGCGTCGTTGTTGTTTTTCTATAGATGATCTAGTTGCGACTGAAGGTGGCTTCTACGTTGACATCGACGAGTAGTTGAGGGTCCCAGGTAGCAGCCTGAGAACTATGGGATGGACGTCGCTTCTGTTTAAGGCCTCTTAGGCCCTTTGCTAAGTTGTTGTGTAGAACAACATATTTTCTTTCGCTGTGTGATGTAATGTTGGGCCTATGACCTCTAGTTTGTAATAACTCTAATATCTTACTCTGCTAAGAGTTTAAACTTATGCTGTTGAATCCCTGAGTTCTGTAATGTTATCGAATCATACTATGATCTTCCATGATTGGAGTTGAACTTATCTTAGATGTGATCTAAGGTTAGTTTAACCCTAATCCCGGGGGGTGCTACAGGTTTTGGTATCAGAGCAGGACTGCCTGTAGGAAACCCTTTTATTGGTCGATGTTGAGTCTAGAAGTTGACAAAACTATTTGAAAGTTAAAAAAAATTATTGCAGAAACTCTGACTAGGATTCTTTTTACTTCTTCCCTGGTGTGTTTATGATGCTGGAGTTTTTATTACCCTATTTGGTTTAGAAAGGTTTTTATTCCTTATCTCATATCTCAAAACTTTTAGGATCGTGGTTTTGGGGTTGTTTTTCTAAAGTACTTCGCACCTGGTTGCTATTCCCAGAGTTTCAAGACATCTCAGTTTTTCTTGGTGTGTAACATCTTAGCATTCCATTGTCATGATTTGTAAGTCAGTTGGTTAGTGTATACATTAGTATGCTTTTATACTACCATGCTTGATAAGATGATACGTTTATATCAAGTACTCTTTGTTCATCTTTTCGTCTTGTTCCTTGGAATCCCTTGTCTAACTCCTTTTGTTCTTCTAGGATGGGTGGCACCTCTCGTGCTCGTACTCTTGCTCATGCTCGTGGAGCTGCAAATTAGGGTGAATCTTCCAACCTTTATCCACCACCGTCCATGGTTCAACTCATGGCCATGTACGAAACCAACCGTTCCAACAACATGAGGCTCCTTGAAAGGATTGAGCACAACACTGCTCAATGCTAGAACAATCAAGTTGCTATCAAGGACTTCACACGTCTCACTCCTCCAGTTTTCAGCTATTCCACTAAGCCACTTGATGCGGACTACTAGCTTCGCACTATGGAGCACAAACTTCAGGTTGGTCATGTTGCTCAAGCTGATTGGGTGACCTTTGTTGCCTATCATCTGGAGGGAGCAGCTGGATCCTGGTGGGAAAATTTCTTGGCAATGCAAGAAGCTCAACATGTTGTTACATGGCAAGAGTTCACTGAAGCCTTCCGAGCTTATCATATTCCGAAGGGTCTGATGGATCAGAAGAGGGAGGAGTTCCTCAAGCTGAAGTAGGGCACTAGTTCTGTGTGTGAATACCAGCACAACTTAAATTGTCTTGCCTGCTATGCTACTGAAGAGGTCTCCACTGATGCTAAGAACCAAGCTCTATTCTGCAAGGGACTGGATCATGAGGTTCGCCGTGATATCCACCTCATGGACTTTGGTAACTTCCAAGATCTTTTCAACAAGGCTATGAAGGCCGAGAGTGGAAAGGTGGAGTATGAAGAAACTCATAGGCGTCCTCAGGAGGGGTACAACAAGGCTGGTTCTAGCAATAAGAAGCGTTGTGTCTTTGTGCCTTATAGTGTCGTGCCACGTGCTCCTTACACCTCAAGGTCTTCTGGATATGATCCTCGTCCAAATGCTACTCCAAATAATGCTGGTGGATCAAATTATCCTGCCACTGGTACTGGCCTCATCTGTTTCAACTGTCGCCAGCCTGGCCATTACGCAAGAGATTGTCCTCAAAAGAGTGCTGCTGAGAAGGCACAACCACCAAAGAAGAATGATAAATATCAAGGTGCTGGAAGAGGTCGCCTGAACCATATCTCTGCTGAGGAGGCCCAGGAAGATCCAAGCATCATCATGGGTAGGCTTCGTATCAATCAAATTCCAGCTAAAGTTTTGTTTGATTCTGGATCATCGCATTCATTCCTATCACAAGCTTTCGCTCAAATGCATGGGATAAGTTTTGAGGGGTTATCTATTCCTCTGCTAGTTCAGTCTCCTGGTTCTAGGTGGTGTTCCACCATGGTTAGTCATGGGAATCTAATCGAAGTTGCATTTCAACTTTTCCCTACTTCTTTGATCGCCCTCAAGTCAACTAGCATTGACATCATTTTGGGCATGGACTGGTTGACCCGCTATCAAGCTATCCTCGATTGTACAACCAAGTTCGTGGCTCTGACTAGTTCTACTGGCATAACAGTCAATTATTTGACCGTAGGGTCACTATCTCCTTCAGCTGTTTCTATCGCTGGAGCAGAGTTGGATGCTCTTGAAATTCTACCTCCGTTAGAGATTCAAGATGTTTCCGTGGTCTGTGAATTCCCGGATGTCTTTCCTAAGGAGTTGCCTAGCATGCCACCTGATCGAAGTGTGGAGTTTGTCATAGAGTTAGCTCCTGGAACTGCTCCTATTTCTAAAAGACCCTATCGTATGCCTCCTCATGAGCTTGTGGAGTTGAAGAAGCAATTAGAGGAGTTAGAAGGAAAATGATACATTCAGCCCAGCACATCTTCTTGGGGATGTCCTACCATCTTTGTTAAGAAGCGGGATACCAATATACCGCGTGTGGTTGTGGATTATCGCCCACTCAATAATGTGACTATCAAGAATAAGTATCCCCTCCCTAGGATCAATGATCTCTTTGATCAGTTAAGTGGTGCCACTGTCTTTTCCAAGATGGATTTGAGGTCAGGGTATCACCAGATAAAGATCTGTAAGGAAGATATTCCAAAGACTGCTTTCACTACTCGTTCTGGTCTTTACGAGTACACTGTCATGTCCTTTGGTCTTACCAATGCTCCATCCACTTTTATGTGGCTTATGAACTCTGTCTTCGTGGAGTATCTTGACAAGTTCATCATGGTCTACATTGATGATATTCTGGTCTATTCCAAAACTGAAGAAGAGCACGTTGAACATCTTTGTTTGGTATTGACAAAATTCTGAGAACATCGTCTCTATGCCAAGTTTTCCAAATGTGAGTTTTGGTTACAAGAGATCATATTCCTTGGTCATGTTGTTTCCGCCAAAGGGGTTGCTGTTATACCATATAAAGTCCAAACTATCCTCGACTGGGAGTCTCCCAAATCCATTAAGGATGTCCGAAGTTTTCTCAGGATGGCTGGTTATTACTGTCGATTCATCGAGAACTTCTCTAGGATTGCAAAGCCGATGACTCATCTTCTTAAGAAGGATAAGAAGTTCGAATGGTCTGATAAGGCTGAAGAAATCTTCCAGATGTTGAAAACCAAGTTAACAACTGCTCCGGTGCTGGTTCTCTGAAACACTAGCAAGACTTTGTTGTCTTCTGTGATGCTTCTCACCAAGGTCTCGGATGTGTGTTAATGCAATATGGGCATGTGGTGGATTATGCATCCCGTCAGTTGAAACCACATGAGAACAACTACCCAACTCATTATCTTGATCTTGCAGTTGTTGTTCATGCTCTTAAGCAATGGCGACATTACCTTCTTGGTAGTCGTTGCGACTAATACTCGGATCATCAGAGTCTGAAGTATCTTTTCACACAACCTGGTATGAATCTCAGGCAAAGAAGATGGTTGGAACTTATCAAGGACTATGATTTGGGTCTCAACTATCAACCTGGCAAGGCCGATGTTGTTGCTGGTGCGCTAAGTCGCAATTCTTACTGCAACAACCTGATGATCGAACAATCTCAATCTTCTCTTCATGAGGAATTTGTTCAATTGAATCTTGAAGTAGTTCCTCGTGGATTCCTTTCTACTATTGAAGTGAAATATTCTATAGAGGATGAAATCAAGCATGCTCAGAAGAATGATTTTGAAGTTGCTGAGATCAAAGGGTACAATGCTAGCGGGGTTGCTAAGTGTTTCTCTATTGATAATCAATGTATCGTCTACTTTGGTAACCGTCTGGTAGTGCCAAAGAGGACAAATTTGAGGGATTTAATTCTCCGAGAGGCTCATGAATCACCTCTTTCTATCCACCCTGAAGGTACCAATATGTATCGGGATCTTCGACAAAGATTCTGGTGGTCTGGTATGAAGAAGGATATTGCTTGTTTCGTTGCAGAATGTGACGTTTGTTGTCGCGTCAAGGCTGAGCACCAAAGACCCGCTGGTCTCCTGCAACCACATCAAATCCCTGAATGGAAATGGGATGAAGTTGGTATGGATTTCATCACTAGTCTTCCTAAGACTCAGAAAGGAAATGATGCCATCTGGGTAATCATTGACTATCTGTCCAAGGTTTCTCACTTCCTACCTGTTCGCGAGAGCATTAATGCTAATCAATTGGCTGATCTATATCTCTCTCAAATAGTTGTCCTTCATGGGGTACCGAAGAAAATCGTCTTTGATCGAGAGAGTTTGTTCACCTTAAGGTTCTGGACAAGTTTCCAACAAGCTATGGGAACCCGTCTGTCCTTTAGTACAACTTACCATCCTAGTACCGGTGGTCATACCGAAAGAGTGAATCAAATCCTTGAAGACATGCTAAGAGCGTGTGTCATATCTTCTGGCAAGGACTAGGAGAAATGCCTTCCTTTTGCTGAATTCTCCTACAAAAACAGTTATTAGTCCAAGTATAGAAATGGCACCCTTCTAGTTCTTATATGGAAGAACCTATCATACTCCTTTGAACTGGTCAGAAACTGGCGAAAGAAAGTTCTTTGGACCGAATATGATCCAGGAAGCAGAAGATCAAGTTCGAATCATTCGAGATCGTTTGAAAACTGCCCAATTCTGCCAGAAAACCTATCATGATCGTCACCATCAACATGTTGAATACGAAGTTGGTGACCAAGTCTATCTTCGGGTCACTCCTTTAAAGGGTGTCCATCATTTCGGCATCAAAGGCAAACTGGCTCCTCGCTATTTTGGTCCTTTTCGCGTTCTTTCCAGGCAAGGGTAAACAAATTACAGCAAGGCAATTGACAGGACTGAGCAAGGCATAACAATGCAATACTAGACATCAAGATCCTATGAGATTTGATTGGGCAATACAACAAGATACATAGACCGTCATCCAACTGCATCTATGACTAGAAGTCCACCTTTGGGTTATCATCCGAACCCCCTCCAGTATTAAGTTGCAAGCAACAGACAACTACTTTAAGCAAAGTGTGTAAGGTAAACAATCCACTTGTTCCATGAACAAGAGACGTTGTTTTCTCCCTAGTGGCAACATCACATCTACAACCTTAGTGATTTCTATCACTTCCCTTAGATTAAATAGAGGCATGAACCCACTATAGAGCATAAATACCCCCTCTTGGAGTCACTAGCAACTACTTGGCCAAGATAGCTACTAACAACGGACATCATACAAGATCACAAACAACACAGACATGATACAATCAATAAGACAAAGCCATTAATCAATCTGACATAGTAATCCCAATATCCATCGGATCCCCGCAAACACAACATGCATGATTACAAATAGATGAGATCTTGATCATGAATGGAGCTCACAAGATCTAGACCTGAAAGCACAAAGGAGGAGATACAACCATCTAGCTACTACATGGAACCGTAGTCCAAGGTGGAACTACTCACGCTTCATACCGGAGGCTGGCATGATGAAGAAGAAGGCCTCCGGGATGATCTCCTCTCCAACAGGGTGCCGGGAAGAGCTTCAGATACCCCCAATCTAGGGACGATGGTGGCAACGGCTATAGACGGTTTCATGGAATATTGATCGGGTACTTAGGGTTTAGGCATCGGGGGCTTCTTATAGGCGAAGAGGCCAGGCAGGGAGGCGGCCAGGGGGCCCACACCCTGCCCATGCGCGGCCTAGGTTGGGCTCGCGCCTGGGGGTGCGGTCGCCCTGTGGCTCCCCTTCGTCTCTCCTCTGGACTCTGTGTTCTCCTCGGTGAAATATTGACTTTGGCTTTTGTCCCGTCCAATTCCGAGAATATTTCCTTACTAGCTTTTCTGGAACCAAAAACAGCAGAAAACATGCAACTGGCACTGTGGCATCTTGTTAATAGGTTAGTACCAGAAAACATATAAAAACACCTCAACGTGTGGATAAAGCAAAGCAAAGTAGATACTAAACAAGCATGGAACATCAAAAATTATAGATATGTTTCCGACGTATCACCTGTCGGAGAGCTCTTTCTCTATCTGTAGTTTCCGTCCGCAAAGGCGGCGGAATCTTTCTCTGGTCGCTCCCCGAGTCTTAGGGTTTCAGGGGGAAGTTATAGGCGAAAGGGCAGAGCCAGAGGTGGGCCAGGGTGACCACACCACATGGTGGCGCGGCCTAGGGGGGGCCCACGCCAGGGGGTGGTGTGGGCCCCCTGTGGCCCATCTCCGTCTCCCTTTTGTCTTCCTTAATCTTCTGGAAAAGTAGGAATTTCCATATATTTTCTAGAATTTTGTGATCTTCACGAATATTGCATCTAGACACCGCTTTTTCCATCATAATCTTGACTCTGGCAGTTCATCCTCCAAAGTCATCCAACCATGCAAAAATAGATGAAATAACATAAGTGTCACCTCTTAATATCAAATATATCAATGAATAACAGTAAATTGTGATATAAGATAGTGATGCAAAATTGATGTATCAACTCTCCCAAGCTTAAACCTCGCTTGTCCCCAAGCAAAACTAAGTTCAGTAAACATGACCACATGTTTATGGAGTGAAGTGTCGATAAAAATAGTACGGACAAGAAGCATCACATTTACCAATACATAGATCATAATAGAAAACAACTCACCATTATATAACTTAACTTGCAATGAGTATGGGAGTCACAATAAATATGCATAAAGAAAAATCATAGTTGGTAATGGAAAACTTTGTTCTTGGTCAGAGAACAGTTGACAAAACATACTTAGTTTTCAAGCAAAGCTTTTATAATGAAGTTCATAAAATTAATCTTTTGATCAAACAAAAAGGCTTTTCACAATGATAGCTTTCAAAGTAATATTCATCAGATCAGAGTTTTGTGCCAAACAAAGAAGATAAGAAACATGATTGAATAAATCGTCATATGAATGAATGAATCACAACAACTCAAATGCTTGCTGGACATACAAAGGAATAGGTTTACTGACTCAACATAAAAGTAAAAAATAGAACCTTCACAGAGAGAAGCAGGGATTTCAAGTTTCATAAAGAGCTTCCAAAAGATTATGGTACTTACTAGCTTTGAGCTCTCATTGCCCCTATCATAAGCATCTTGAGGTGATTAAGGTTAAAGTGAACAAATATGGAGTATATGCTTAACAAATCATAAGTTGGCAATCTCATGTCCCATGAGTACGAGGACCATTCCTCATGCTACTCAACTTTAGTTACCGGTAAGTTCTTGTCATTGTAAGTGTATGTGTATCATAGAGAACCGCCAACGGGTACCTCTTGACCCATGATACAAGAGCTATCCCATATCAAAATGACAAGGCAACAGAAAATGAGCATCTCACCAATATTTTTATTTGTTATTTGCATAGGTTTTTATTAAGGATGCTTCACAAATTGCTCACTATGGTTATGCTGCAAGTTTCCTCCATGATTAGGCATGGCTTAGGCTAGCTGCCCAGGCATTTCTCTAACACATATACATAAATCCATGGACTTACAATCTCCCCTTTTATTTCACACCACCGACATTCGTAAATAAAATATCATGATATCAACTAGGTAATATGTACATGTGTTGAAAGCGTTCCCCATGACAGCATGGTTCTACTAATTCCCAACTTATAAGTGCAAGCATATACAACTTAGATGACACGATGGTTCAAGTTTATTAAGGGCAAGAAATAAGGTGTGCCATCAAGTTCGTGAGAGCTTTAATCACTAGTTTTCACATAACAAATAAGTTTTTAATTTGGAAGATAGATAAAACTTGAGAATTTACTTGGAATAGCAATAATGTTAATAGGTGGATATGGTGGACACAATTGTCATAGGTTTTGGTTCAAGGATTGGATGCACTAGAAGAATTCCCTCTTAGTACAGGTTTTTGGCTAGCAAGGCTGGGTAGCAAGCATAAAGGTTGAAGAAAACAAACAAACATACAAGTGATAGAAACAATCATGCGATCTTCCTTGAAAACAAAAAATATCTTAACTAAAGAATACCAAGCTTATGAGCTAATCAATAAAGAAAGAAAATAATATAATATCCATAAGTAGTTTTCTCTTTTCCTTTAATCCTCAAAAAGTGTTACTACTGACCAAAGCTAGGTTTGCCAGAACCAACTAAATTTACTTGATGCTCCCAAATTGATACCAATACTAACAACAAGATCAATCATATAATAGAAATTGCAAACTAAGATAAGATGTGCAAAAAGTAAATGATGAAACTTCTCATTAATATTCCATAACGACACTCACACCAAGGGATACATAGATAACCAACTAGAGGAGAGATACTTCCACAATGCAAACCATCCTATATAATAACTTCTCTATTCAAGATATGACTCTACTAAAAAGGTAAAACAATGAAAGATAATGATGTGATACCACAACACTCCCCCAAGCTTGGAACAAACCAAGGGGATGCCAAAACCTGATGACGAATCACTCCTTTGGTGGTGGTGGTGTTCGCTCGATAAGCTTTTCAATCAACTTCCTAAAATCCTCAATCTCGAAGGCTAGAGTACGAATCAACTCCGAATTATGCTCAATGTGGTTCATGATCATGTCGGACCGAGAATCCCAGTCCTTGTGATTCTTTCCCTACTCTTCCTCCTTAGAGTATTCTTTACCTGCATGGTTAGAACGAGGCATATCCCAACTAGAGGGCAATTTTCCTTTAGGCAACTTTTGGAATTGCTGCTCATGTATAAGGGTATGGAAGGGGTTCTTGGTGCGTGGAGGAAGTGACCATGGAGCTAGGCAATGACGCAGGGTTTTCCCTCCAGTAGACATATGTTCCATCCTCTTGAGCTTGATAGGGTTTGCCACCACTCCAATGCTCGCAATTGTGGCGCGAGTGCGTGGATGTTTGTCTTCCTCCGCTTCTTCTTCAGCTTCACCCACGACCTCGTCCTCCTGCTTGGGGTCTTGGAGATCATCTTCCACAAGCTTCTTGCCCTTGTCATTGGCGGAGACCATTGTGCTTCTAAACTTGAGAATAGTTCCTGACAGAAACAGATCGAAACGAAAACACGATGAGAACACGATATACAGACCTCGGGGGGTTCGGATGATTATATATTACGAAGTTTTACGACACAAGAAAGGTACTGGGAGAAAACGGGATGGAGAGGGCTCCGGGTGGTCACACCCCCTAGTGGCGCAGCCAGGTGGACCCGCGCCACAGGGTGGTGTGAGCCACCCGGGCTCCGTTTCCTTCCCTCTTTCGACTCGTTATCTTCCATATGGAATAAAAACTGCAAAAATATAAATTAGAAAGTTTTTCGCGAACCTTTTCTTACCAGAACTGTTACCTATTCGAAAATGGGCTCTGCAGGTTCCTGAATTTGGTCTTTAATAAATTCTTCCGGAGTCACCATTTTAATAATATTGATGACCCACAAATATAGGGGATCGCAACTGTCTTCGAGGGTAGTATTACCCAATTTATTGATTCGACACAAGGGGAGCGAAAGAATACTTGCAAGCCTTAACAACTGAGTTGTCAATTCAGCTGCACCTGGAAATAGTCTTTCTCACAGAAGTTTATTAGTAGCAACAGTTTTGTAGTAGCAACAACAAAGCAATAGCAGTAGTAAAACAAGAGCAATATTAACAGTAGTAGCAAACAACAGGATATGAGTGCGGTAGGCATAGGGATGGATGGACACGCGTTGCATGGACGAGACTAAACATGTAACTTCAAGATCTAGGGTAATTGCAAATAAATAAGATAAAGCATCCAAGTACTAAACAATCATAGGCATGTGCTCCATATATAGTCATGCATGCTCGCAATGAGAACTTGCACAACATCTTTTGTCCTGCTAGCCCGTTCAACGGGGCCTCAAGGGAACTACTGACAATTAAGGTGCCCCTTTTAATAAAGCACTGGAGCAAAGCATTAACACTCCGTGAACACATGCGATCCTCACATCACAGCCATCCCCTCCGGCTATCCCAATTTCTATCACTTCGAGGCCTTTGGATCCGGACAATGATATGTGTACACAACTTGCAGATAAGATCACAAACAATACTATCATCATGAATCAATAATAAGTTTAGATCTGAGATCATGGCACTCGGGCCCTAGTGACAAGCATTAAGCACAACAAGTTGCAACAAAGTCAAATAGCACTAATAGAGATACTAGGCACCATGCCCTAACAATCTTATTCGATTACATGATAGAACTCATCCAATCCCTACCATCCCCATAGCCTACAGCGGGGGATTACTGACTCATGGATGAGGGAAACATGGATGGTTGATGGAGAGGCGTTGTCGATGATGATGGCGATGATCCTCTCCAAATTCCCCATCCCGACAGAGTGCCAGAATGGAGTTTCTGGTTCTGAATCGCGGTTTGTGGTGGTGGCGGCGCAGCGGAACTCTTTCTGGAAAAACGGCAAACCCTCCTCGGTTTTTAGGTCAAGAGGCAACTTATAGGCGAAGAGGGAGGCCGAGGGGGTGCCTGGGGCGGCCACACCCCCACCAGGCGTGGTCAGGCCTGGCCCACGCGGCTAGGGGGTGTGGGGCCCCCAGGGCTCCACTCCGTCTCGTCTTCTGGCTCCGTGAATCTTCTGGTGAAATAGGATTTTTGGCATATTTTCTGGTTTTTTTCCTAATATTTGATTTTCTGCACAAAAACTAGACACCAAGGTAATTCTGCTGAAAACTGCGTCAGTCCGTGTTAGTTGTATCCAAATCACACAAGTTTAGAGAAGAAACAATAGCAAAAGTGTTCGGGAAAGTATATACGTTTTGGACGTATCAACCCCCCCAAGCTTAGCTTATTGCTTGTCCTCAAGCAATGCAGTTGAAAACTTAGTGCGATAAAAGAACTTTCATGAACACATTTTCTTCATATGATGTACTCCCTCCGATCCATATTACTTGTCACTAAAATGGATGTATCTAGACATGTTTTAGTGCTAGATACGTCCATTTCAATGACAAGTAATATGGATCAGATGGAGTATATATTCTCAGCACCGGAGTAGATACTTAGACCATTCATAATAAAGAGTATGAAACTAACTCTACTCAATAGTCATTGCAAGCTATGAAGAGATTCCAACTCAATAAAAATAAGTAGCATGAAACATAAACATAAGCAACATTGCAATGCTCATAATAAGATATGATAGAGTGGTATATCGCTTGCCTTTTTTTGTAGAGCACAAAATAAATCCCAAGGCACCTCTGAAGTTCAAGTGAATACTAGAAGTAAAGATATTAGAGATACAAGCATCAAAGTCATGACATAATTAACCAAGTTTTGAGACAAGCACATTATACTAAGAATGACAATTATGCTCTCAAGAAGGTGCTCATAGAATAAGTGGTGACTCAACAAGGAAGTGAAAAAGGTTTTGAAAAGTTTGAAAGGCTTCCAAATGCTGAAAGTAAGGTACTCATTAGCTTTGAGCTCTCATTGCCCCTATCGTAGGCATCTTTAGATGGTTAAGGTGAAGGTGAGGTCCATTATGAGTTATATGCTTGACAGACCATAATCTGGAAATCTTATGTCCCTTGAGTACGAGGTCCGCTCCTCATGCTACTCAACTTTAGTTACCTATAAGTTCTTGTCATAGTAAGTACATGTGTATCATAGAGAACCGACAAGGGGGTACCCCTTGCACATGATACAAGAGCTATCCCATAATCAAAATGACAAGGCAAGCAGACAATGAGCATCTCAGCGATCTTTTTATTTGCTATTTGCATAGGTTTTTATTGAGTATGCTTTACAGATTGCTCATTATGGTTATGCTGCAAGTTTCCACCATGATTAGGCATGGCTTAGGCTAGCAGCCCAGGTGTTTCTCTAACACATATATATAACTCCATGAACTTATAATCTCCCCTTTTATTTCACACTGATGACATTCGCAAACAAAAGAGCATGATATCAACTGGATATGTATCCATAAGTGTTGAAAGCGTTCCCCGTGATATCACGGTTCAGCTAACTCCCAGCCTATAATTTGCAATCATATAACTTTCATGGACAGTCACAATTATTCAGGCTTATTAAGTGCAAGAAATAAAGTGTAACATCAAGTTCGTGAGAGATTTACTAACTAACTTTCTCAAAACAGTCCAACATTTTATTTGGAAGAAAACAACGCATAATGAATATGCACAGAATTAACAAATGATGCTAATAGGTAGGTATGGTGGACACTATTGGAAATATTGGTTTGGGGGATATGGATGCACAAGTAGAGCTCATACTCAGTGCAAGTGAAGGCTAGCAATAGAGAGGGAGCGACAAACGAGAGAGCAATAACTGTCATAATCATGCTTGCAACAAAACAGGACTAATTATGACATGAAAGTGATACAAGAACTTTGAGGCAAAATAAATCATCGGGACTTACTGACTATTGTTTAATCATATGCATGCGTGAGAATGTGCCAAGTCGATTCACATGAAAGATTCAGAGGAGGATACCACAATATCATACCAAAATATGAATAGAACAATGCAAGCAAACATTCATATGTCATGCTACAAACTATTAGCAAGCTGGAGCTAATCATAAGAAAGCAAGAGCTACTAAGCATCCATAAATAACATACACCTACATGAATAGACTAAGCATTCTCACAATGATGAGTATATGTACAAAATTGAAAACAAATAGAGTTTGTTACCAGCCTCTTACCACACCTCAAGTTGTCTTAATCTTCATTATTGCTCTTCACTTGTTTGGCTTGAATAATAACATGAAACCAAACTCTACTGAGGACTACTGAACCGTACAAAGAACTTCACAAAACCAAAGAAGAACAACAAATATTTTTGGTGTTTTCGATTTTTTTAAAGCAAGCACACAAAGCAAAAACAAACAAAGCAAAATCTTTTTGGATTTTTCTTTAAGGAAAATCAAAGCTAAAAAAAAACAAAGAAACAAATCAAGAGAAACAATGAAAATATTTTGGTCTTTTTGTGTTTTAAGAAAGCATAAACAAAAACCAAAAAGAAAGTGAAACAAGGATATGCAAAGAACCGACGGAACATGATATATAAATGAGTGTGATGTCGGTATACCTCCCCCAAGCTTAGGATTTTGGCCTAAGTGGGGCTCAACTCCATGGTGACCAAGAAGGTGCACCTCCGTAATACGACAAAGAGGCCCCTTCGTCCTGGTGCGAGCTCGAGGACTCCTCTATGTAGTGCACAGAGGGGTCGTATGAGGGCGCGTCCCCCTGGTAGTGCCCGTGGAACCCACGAATGCGAAGCTACCCATCCAAATTCTCCTTGGAGCGTGACAAAGGTCCCTAGGAAATACTGAACAAAGTGGTTTGGGGCAAAGGAATTTCCCTCTCTTCCCCATTAGTAAACATCATCTTATAAACCAAATTATCAAGGGTAGAGCAAGTTGTGACAAAGTGATAAGCTTTCATGGCGGCTAAATCAAGCCTCTGAGGAGCCAAAACTGTATCATTTGGATCAACAGAAAGGTCTAGGGAACAACAACACGTTCAGCAATAATACCCCCATAAATGGGTCCCTTAGCAACTAAGCGACGAGCAATGAGAGAACCAAGATTGTACCTGTTTTCATTGTTGAGTGCAGCAGCTAGGAAAGCCAAATGATAGTTGGAAATATTGCTAGTGTTCTCCCTACCAAGAACACTAGTGGCAAGATACCTGATAGCTGGGAGTTGGATATTTCTTATCTTCCCGCGCTGGGCTCTGCGGTCATCATCATTAGTTATCCCGTGGTAGAGATCCAACAAATCAGCGGGTTGAGCTGGAATCTCCTTCAGCGTCCCAACTATGCCAATACCCAAGATATCACAAAATTTCTTCAATGTCATGGAGATAGGACTATTATAGATTTTGAACGACACATCTGGCTTGAAAGGGCTGTTAGAAAAAGAGAAACTCTCCACAAAGGTTTTGGTGAGCATAGCGTACTACACACTCTCATCCTGCATATAACTCGTTAGTCCAACCCTCCGAACTGAGGTTAGGAAATCATTGAGAATCCCTGCAGCCCACAAAAAGGTAGGACAAGGAAAGGTAGAAGGGTGCGCGTCCCCCTCATCTCCCTCATCGCCAAAACGCGGTGTAATGAGATCCTCATTGTACGAGGTCCTAGCTCGGAAGTATGATCTTGAAGGCCTTGTCCTCCTAGGTGCATCACTCTCAAATACTTCACCAAAGGTGTGGTTGTCCATGACCCCTTTTTCTGAAATTTTTAGACAAACATCAAACCAAGTGATTTCAAGTTGATAAATGATGAGAAACTACTATAGAAACTTCCTAGAGGGCTAAACATGCATCAAAATGAAATCTCTAAGCATAGAACAAGCATGCAAGCTCACACAACCTGACACCTATAGCAGCAAAATACTCAAGATACAATCTACCAATCACAAATCTAATTGGACAAGCGGAGGAGGCACATACAAGGGACCAATCCCTCCAAAAATCAGCAGCAAAGATGGGCTGGACAAGGAGATCGAGAATCGGGAGCAAGAACAGCAGGAACTCGAGCTTGAGAAATTTTTCCGATGTTTTTTGGGAGAGAGAAAGAAGTTACTGGGAGGAGGCAACTTGGAGGGCCACAGGTGGGCCCCACCCAGGCCAGGCGCGCCCTGGGGCTGGCTGCACCATCTGGGGGTGTGCTGGCCTCGTGGGTCCCCCTGGGCCACTCCAGGTGTCCCTCTGCCCCTTTTTCGAGGAAAAATTTAATATGAATTTTCTGGGATTTTTCGGAAAACTTTATTTTTGGCCAATTTTCAGGGTATGAAAATTGATTTTCTCGTAGAAAAATATTTTTTTAGAAGAAGCAAAAGCAAACAAAAACCAAAACTACAGAAGTTCTAAGACACTCTAACAAGCAAACAACTAGCAAAACTAAAGCTAACAAGATAAAGAGCAAAAGACTAGGAAGCAGAAGAATAAAAGTGAGCAAGTATAACCACGGTGAAAACATTGTTTTGTTCATTAAAATCCCTTTGTTAACAAGGTTGATCAAGTCTTGTTACCAAAATAATCTTATATGAAACAAAACTTTGCATTCCACAAAGTGATTATGTTACCTCAAACTTGATAACAATAGTCCCAATCATAATAGTTTCAAAACTTTCTTGTGGGATGGGACAATAAATTTCTCCAACTTTGATGCTCTCAATGTTTTCAATGGAATTCAGGAAATATCTCTTATCAATATTCTTGGGGAAATAGACAGTATGCTCTTTGTCATTAATATTAAAAGTTACTTTTCCTTGATTACAATTGATGACAGCACCTGCAGTATTAAGAAAATGTCTCCCAAGAATAATAGACATATTATCATCTTCAGGCATCTCAAGCACAACAAAATCAGTTAAAACCAAGCAATTATGAGACACTTGAATAGGAACATCCTCACATATACCAATAGGAATAGTAGTAGACTTATCATCCATTTGCAAAGATATATCAGTTGGTATCAACTTTTGTAGCTGGAGTCTCTTGGAGAGAGAAAAAGGCATAATACTAACTCCAGCTCCCAAATCACATAAAGCAGTTCTAACATAATTATTCTTAATAGAGCAAGGAATAGTTGGTATACCTGGATCACCAAGTTTCTTTGGAACCTTACCATTGAAGGAATAATTAGCAAGCTAGGTAGAAATTTCCTCATTAGGAATCTTCCTTTTATTAGAGACAATGTCCTTCATATACTTTGAATAAGGAGGCAACTTAATAGCATCAGTCAAAGGAATTTGCAAAAATAAAGGTTTCATCCACTCACAAAACTTGTTGTAGTGTTCTTCCTCCTTTGACTTGTGTTTCTAATTGGGAAAAGGCATAGGTTTCTGCACCCAAGGTTCTCTCTCACTACCATGTTTTTTAGCTATAAAATCTTCCTTTGTGTACCTAGTGTTCTTAGTATGCTTCTCAGGTTCTTCCTCAACTTCCTCCTTATCAAGAGCATCATTTTTATCACCACTTTCAGTTTTAGCATCAGAGACAAATATACTATTAGGATCTATAGTAGGTTCAGGTGGTTCCTCAACTATTTTGTGTTTCTTTTTATTTCTCCTATGAGGACTACCACTACCTTCAACTTGTTGAGAATCCTGCTCAATTCTTTTAGGGTGTCCTTCAGGGTATAAAGGATCTTGACTAGCTATACCACTCCTAGTTCTAATTCCATAAGCATGTTTATCTCCTGAGGCATTAACTAGCATATCTTTTTGTACCTTAGCAAGTTGATCAATTTGAGTTTGAACCATTTTAAAGTGTTCACAAAGCATTTTAATATCATTAGAAGTTCTTTCCACAATATCTTTCAACTCAATAATAGCTCTAGAGTTTTCCAATAAATGATTATTGTTTATTAAAATTACCTTGTTTAACAATAAATGTGTCAAGTTCATCTAAGCATTGATCAGGAGGCTTACCATAGGGAATATCACCTTCATCAAAGTGGAGAGAGTGTACCTCAATAGTAGATGAGTGGGGGATTGGCTTACATAATTCTTCTATAGGAGGTAGATTCTTCACATCTTCAGTTCTAATACCTTTCTTCTTAAGACATTTCTTAGCTTCCTTCATCACTTCATCATTTAATTCAATTACTCCCCTCTTCTTTGGTGTTGGTGTTGGTGTTGGAACTGGTTCCGGAACAATTGGTTCAAGAGTAATAGGCTCAGGTGTATTTAGCTCAGTTGAAGTCCAATCATCATAATTCTTGCTTATTTTAGCCATTAGTTCCTTAGCATCTGTAGTTCTTTTCCTGAAAACACAATCAGCAAAACTATCTAGGTATGTCCTAGAATCATCAGTTAGTCCATTATAATAAATATCAAAAAGCTCATTTTAGGCAATGGACATCCAGGATGTGCATGAATCAAGGCATAGAACCTTGTCCATGACTCAGGCAATTTCTCTTCTTCTCCCTATTTAAAATCAAAAAGTCTCTACAAAGCAGCTGTCTAGCACTAGGAGGAAAATATTTCTGGAAGAAAGAAGCAATCAAACAATCAGGGCTATCAATGGATCTAGGAGGTAATATATTAAACCAGGCCTTAGCTTCTCCTTTTAGTGAAAAAGGGAAGATCTTAGTAACAAAGTACTTCCGCATCTTAAAATCATCAGAGAATAAAGCACTCATAGTGGAAAGCTCATTCATATGTGTCACAACACTCTCACTCTCAGTCCCACAAAAAGGTTCTTTCTCAACAATGTCTAAATAGGATAAACCAAGAGAAAAAGCATAATCTTTATCTTTAATATCTATGGGAGAGGTGGCAAACTTAGGATCAGAAGACAGTTTAGGAATAATGGTACGTCTCTCAAGGAGACTCCTAATAGCACTAGCACCATGTGTGTTTTGGTACTCTTCAATAAAATCATCAGTCATTTCAATGTAACTATCACTAATATCATATCTCTCTCTAGACTCAGGTGAGCTAACAGGTGTAATAGTGGCTTCACTAGGAGTTTCGGTGTTTCCCAAAATAGTTTTAGCAATAGTAGCATCTAGGAAAGGACCTAATGAACCACTCGCATCAAACACAGTAGAAGTAACATCATGAGTATCAGAAGCAGTTTCAGATTCAGCAGTAGTAGCAGTGTGTATAGCATGTGTATGTGGTGGTGTAACAAGCTTACTTATAACAGACGGTGAATAAAGCGCAACTGAGGTGTTTAGAACTATAACTCTTCTTGTAGTGGATGGTAGAATAGGAAATTTTCCATCACGAGACTTCCCCATGATGAAAGGAGAAGCAGTGAACAATAATAGATCCAAGTGAACTTACAAATAAAGCTATGCTCCCCGGCAACGGCGCCAGAAAATACTCTTGATGACCCACAAGTATAGGGGATCGCAACAGTCTTCGAGGGTAGTATTACCCAATTTATTGATTCGACCCAAGGGGAGCCAAAGAATACTTGCAAGACTTAATAACTGAGTTGTCAATTTAGCTGCACCTGGAAATAGTCTTTCTCACAGAAGTTTATCAGTAGCAACAATTTTGTAGTAGAAACAACAAAGCAACAACAGTAGTAAAACAAGAGCAATAGTAACAGTAGTAGAAAATAGCAGGATATGAGTGCGGTAGGCATAGGGATGGATGGACAGGTGTTTCATGGACGAGACTAAACATGCATCTTCAAGATCTAGGGCAATTGCAGATAAATAAGATAAAGCATCCAAGTACTAACAATCATAGGCATGTGCTCCATATATAGTCATGCGTGCTCGCAATGAGAACTTGCACAACATCTTTTGTCCTGCCAGCCCGTTGCAGCGGGGCCTCAAGGGAACTACTGGCAATTAAGGTGCTCATTTTAATAAAGCGCCGGAGCAAAGCATTAACACTCCGTGAACACATGTGATCCTCACATCACAGCTATCCCCTCCGGCTGTCCCAATTTCTGTCACTTCGGGGCCTTTGGATCTGGACAATGATATGTGTACACAACTTGCAGATAAGATCACAAACAATACTATCATCATGAATCAATAATAAGTTTACATCTGAGATCATGGCACTCGGGCCCTAGTGACAAGCATTAAGCACAACAAGTTGCAACAAAGTCAAATAGCACTAATAGAGATACTAGGCACCATGCCCTAATAATCTTATTCGATTACATGATAGAACTCATCCAATCCCTACCATCCCCATAGCCTACAATGGGGGATTACTCACTCATGGATGAGGGAAACATGGATGGTTGATGGAGAGGCGTTGTTGATGATGATGGCAATGATTCTCTCCAAATTCCCCGTCCCGAAAGAGTGCCAGAACGGAGTTTCTGGTTCCAAATCGCGGTTTCTGGTGGCGGCGGTGCAGCGGAACTCTTTCTGGAAAAACGTCGAACCCTCCTCGATTTTTAGGTCAAGAGGCAACTTATAGGTGAAGAGGGAGGCTGAGGGGATGCCTGGGGCGGCCACAACCCCTCCAGGCGTGGTCAGGCCTGGCCTGCACGGCTGGGGGGTGTGGGCCCCCTAGGGCCCCACTCCGTCTCGTCTTCTAGCTTCGTGAATCTTCTGGTGAATTATGATTTTTGGCATATTTTCCGGGATTTTTCCTGATAGTTGATTTTCTGCACAAAAACTAGACACCAAGGTAATTCTGCTAAAAACAACATCAGTCCGTGTTAGTTGTATCCAAATCACACAAGTTTGGAGAAGAAACAATAGCAAAAGTGTTCGGGAAAGTAGATACGTTTTGGGCGTATCAAATATAAACATGTTCATTATAAGAATCTCTAGAAATATAATGTTTGAGCCTTTGACCATTCACCACTTGTGTAGTGTTGTCTATTAATGAGGAGATTTTGATTGCACCTGAATGATACACCTCTTCAATAATGAAGGGCCCTTCCCATTTTGAGTGTAGTTTTCCTGTAAAAAATTTGAGACGAGACCTATACAATAGAACTTTATCACCAACATGGAACTCTCTCTTAAGAATTCTCCTATCATGCCATCTTTTTACTTTTTTTCCTTGAAGAGTCTAGCATTTTCATAAGCTTCACTTCTCTAAAGAACTCAAGTCAAGCAGTCTTTTCTTACCAGCAAGTTTAAAATCTCTATTCAGTTCTTTTACTGCCCAATAAGCTATGTGTTCTAACTCTAAAGGCAGGTGACAAGCTTTCCCATAAACCATTTTGTAAGGATACATTCCCATAGAATTTTTATAAGCAGTTCTATAAGCCCATAAAGCATCATTCAACTTTTTAGCCCATTTTTTCCTAGATCTATTAACAGTCTTTTGCAAGATAGATTTGATTTCTCTATTTGACAATTCTACCTACCCACTAGTTTGGGGATGATAAGCTGAAGCAATTCTATGATTAACATCATACTTAGCAAGGGTATTCCTAAAAACACCATGAATAAAATGAGAACCTCCATCAGTCATGATATATCTAGGCACACCAAACCTATGAAAAATAACATCTTTAAGCATTTTTTAAAGAGGTCGCACTCTCAGCACTTTTTGTAGGGATGGATTCTACCCACTTAGTACCATAATCAACATCAACAAGAATATGAGTATAACCTTTTGAAGGAGGAAAAGGACCCGTAAATTCAAAACCCCAAGAGTCAAATGGTTCAATAACAAAAGAGTAATTCATAGGCATTTCATTGCATCTAGAAATATTACCAACTCTTTGACATTCATCACATGATAAATAAACTTTCTTGCATCTTTAAAAAGAGTAGGCCAATAGAAACCTGATTGTAGAACCTTTTGTGCAGTTCTGTCTCCAGCATGATGTCCTCCATAGGCACTACCATGACATTTTTTCAATATCTCTTGTTGTTCATATTCTGGAACACATCATCGCATAATACCATCCACTCCTTTATATAAATGTAGGTCATCCCAAAAATAATGCCTCAAATCATAAAAGAATTTCCTTATTTGTTGGGCTGTAAAGTTTGGAGGCAAATACTTGGAAACAATAAAGTTAGCATAATTAACATACCAAGGACTCTCTCGTGAGCTTACCTTAATTGCAGCTAATTGTTCATTTGGAAAACTATCATTAACAGGTATAGGATCATAAGAAATGTTTTCCAATCGAGATAAATTATCAGCAACATGATTTTCAGCACCTTTCCTATCTACAATATGTAGATCGAATTCTTGTAAAAGTAACACCCATCTAATAAGCCTAGGCTTAGCATCCTTCTTTGTCATAAGGTATTTAATAGCAGCATGATCAGTATGAATGGTAACTTTTGAATCAACAATATAAGGTATAAACTTATCACACGCAAAGACTACAGCTAAGAACTCTTTTTCAGTAGTAGCATAATTCTTTTGAGCAGCATCAAGAGTCTTACTAGCATAATGGATAACATTCAACTTCTTATCTATTCGTTGCCCAAGAACAACACCCACAACAAAATCACTAGCATCACACATAATTTCAAAGGGTAAATTCCAATTAGATGGTTGAACAATAGGAGCAATAGTTAAAGCTTTCTTTAGAGTTTCAAAAGCTTCCTTACAATCATCATCAAAAACAAAGGGTACATATTTTTGAAGAAGATTAGTAAGAGGTTTTGATATCTTGTAGAAATCTTTAATAAACCTTCTATAGAAACCAGCATGACCAATGATACTAAGAATACCTTTAACATCCCTAGGGCAGGGCGTTTTCTCAATTGCTTCAACTTTGGCTCTATCAACTTCAATGCCTCTTTCAAAAAATTTATGTCCAAGAACAATCCCTTCATTAACCATGAAGTGGCATTTCTCCCAATTAAGAACAAGATTAGTTTCTTCACATCTCTGCAGAACTTTATCAAGGTTGTGCAAACAATTATCAAAGGAAGTTCCATAAACAATTATCAAAGGAAGTTCCATGAATACTTCCACAATTTCTTCACAAAAACCATGAAATATAGCAGACATACATCTATGAAAAGTAGCAGGAGCATTACACAAACCAAAAGGCATACGTCTATAAGCATAAGTTCCATAAGGACAAGTAAAGTGGTTTTCTCTTGGTCTTGCGCTTTAACATCAATTTGAGAAAACCCAGAATAACTATCAAAAAAGCAAAAGTGAGACTTCTTGGACAACCTATCTAGCATTTGATCAATAAAAGGTAAGGGATAATGATCTTTCTTAGTAACTTTATTCACCTTTCTAAAATCAATGCATATCCTATAACCAACTACTACTCTTT
Organism: Avena sativa; assembly: GCA_916181665.1. Classification (NCBI taxonomy): domain Eukaryota; kingdom Viridiplantae; phylum Streptophyta; class Magnoliopsida; order Poales; family Poaceae; genus Avena; species Avena sativa. The sequence continues at coordinate 9,072,187 of OV702297.1, read as the reverse complement.
GAGGTATAAGCTCATTATTTTCATTTGGCACAACTATAATTCCTCCATTCTTAGGGACACAATGAACAAGACTTACCCAATTACTATCAGCAATAGGAAAAATAATATCAGCATCAAGAAGTTTTAATACCTCATTTCTTACCACTTCCTTCATCTTAGGATTTAAACGGCGTTGATGTTCAACAACTGGCTTTGCATCAGGTTCTATATTAATAACATGCTGACATATAGTACGAGAAATCCCTTTTAAATCATCAAGAGTATAACCCATAGCTCCTCGGTGTTTCTTCAATACTCCTTCAATAATTTTTCCTCTTCCTTTCCTGAAATTTTAGAACTAATAATAACAGGATATATTTTCTTGTCATCTAGATAAGCATATTTAAGGTCATCAGGTAGAGGTTTTAGATCGAAGACAGGATCCTCTTTAGATGGTAGTGTGGTACCCAAATCTTCCACAAGTAGGTTATGTTTAAGCATCTCGGGTTGACGAAGAAAAATCTCATCTATTTCATTTCTCTCTTCCATGAAGATCTCACTTTCATGATCTTCCATATATTGCTACAAAGCATTGTTAGGAGCAAGAGAAGTAGAAGAAAGTTGTTCAACTCTGAAATCCTCATTAGGAAAATCATTTTCATAAGGCGTTTTATCAAACTTGGAAAAATTAAACTCATAAGATTCTCCATCAAATTTAGTTAAATTTTCTCCTTCCTGCAATCTATAATAGATCCACAAGTATTCAAGAAAGGTCTACCAAATATGATAGGAAAAGTTTTACTAGCTTCCTTACCAAGCACTAGAAAATCAGCAGGATATTTAATCTTACCACAAAGAACTTCCACATCTCTTACAATACCAATTGGACAGACAACCTCTCTATTAGCAAGGTGAATAACCACATCAATGTCTTCATGTTCACAAGGACCAATCTCATGCATAATTTCCTTGTAAAGCTCATAAGGAATAGCACTAGAACTTGCACCAATATCACATAAACCATAATAGCAATGATCACCAATTCTAATAGAAAGCATACGGACACTAGCTTTCCTAGTTTTAATAGGATGTGAGACAATATTAGAAGCATCTTCACAAAAGATAATGTGCCCATCTTCTACATTTTTAGTGACATGGTCTTCCACAATTCCCACTGCGGGTTTAGTATTTATTTGTTCATCAGGTTCTATAGCTTTCTTTATACTTTTGTTGACCACATTAGCTATAATAGAATGTTCTTTTACCTTAGAAGGGAAAGGTGATTTCTCAATATAAGGTTCAGGCAAAATATGATCAATACTATAAACTTCAGTATTTCTAGCTAGAACATGATTAACGATATATTTATAAGGTGCATGATACTTGTTCCACTCCTTTTTAGGAATTTCAATATAAGAGGCAAAGGCCTTAAAAAAATTTGAAAGAACTTGAGAATCAAGACCATACTCAGTACTAATATTATGAAAGTCATCAGTTCCCATAAAAGATATAATACATTCATAATCATAATTTATACCTGACTTTCTTCCTTTGTCATTCTCCCAGGCTTCAGTATTTTCCTGAATATGGTCTAGAAGATCCCATTTAGCTTCTTCTTTCATATGTGTGAATGATCCAGCATAAGAAGCATCTAATAAATCCTTATCATGAAGAGAAAGCCTTAGATAAAAGTTATTAATAATAATATTATTAGGGAGCTCATGAATAGGACATTTGAACATTAGTAACTTCAATCTCCCCCAAGCTTGGACTGTACTCTCTCCATCACGAGGCCAAAAGTTATATATTTGATTCCGGTCTTTATGAATCTCACTAGGAGGATAGAATTTAGAATAAAAGAGAGGCACAATTTCTTTCCATTCCATAGATTGTCCATTCTTCAGCAGCTTATACCATTCTTCAGCTCTACCTTTCAATGATATAGAGAGTAACTTTTTCTTAACTTGTTCCGTTGTGATACCTACACACTTGAACAAACCGCATAATTCATGGATAAAAAGCAAGTGATCACCAGGATGGACAGTTCCATCCCCAAAAAATAGTTATCCATAACACGATCAACAATTTTTGTAGGTATTTTGAAAGGATCTATCTCAGCAGGTGGTGGTTCATCTACTACCCTAGCAGTGGTAGTAGTTTTCCCAAATAGGAAACCAAGTGGGTTATCCATATTGGAAACAAAGTAACAAATAGAAATAAAAGCAATACTCACTGTAGAAATTTCCTTTACTAGTTCCACTCTTCAATAGCGCTTCACTCCCCGGCAACGACGCTAGAAAATAGTCTTGATGACCCACAAGTATAGGGGGTGTATCTTAGTACTTTTGATAAATAGAAGTGTCGATCCCAACAAGGAGCGAAGGTGTTGATTAGTGGTTTGGATCAGGAATTCTCTATAAATACTTAGCAAAAGGATTTTTAGGGGTTTTGATAAAGCAAAGAAATAAAGTGCAAGTAAATAAAAGGCAACAATAATAATTGCAGCAAGTGGCCCAATCCTTTATTCAGCAAAGGACAAGCCAGTTGTATTACTTATGAGGACCAAATGTTCTCGAGGACACATGGGAATACTGTCAAGTGCTTTCGCTTCATATAGTTGAGTAATCTTATTTGGTTGGATAAGTGTTGTGTGGGTGAACCTATGCTAATGTACCGACCTTAGTTGGACTAATACATTCTTGTGATTACACCCCTTGCAAGCATCCGCAACTACAAGAAAGTAATTAAGATAAAAACCTAACCACAACATTAAACTCTGATATCCTACACTCCCTTGTGCAAAGGTTTCCTAACGGGGGTTCAGGTTTCTGTCACTCCGGCAACCCCACGATTAGTAGCCAAATACACAATGCATTCCCCTAGGCCCATAAATGGTGAAGTATCATGTAGTCGATGTTCACATGACACCACTAGAAGAATAACACCACAACTTAAATATCAAACCATTGAATATTTCTCAACACAATTCCACTATTAACAACATGACTTCTCCCATGTCCTCAAGAACTAAACGAACTACTCACGAGACATCATATGGATCAAGATCAGAGATGATATAATAATGAATAACAATCTGAACATAAACAATAATTCAATGGTTCCACTCAATACTATCAACTACACAAGTAATCAACACCGAGAAAGTTTCCCCTAAGAACTATGCAAGATTCAACCTAAATTGTTACAGCGGGATGGAGTGGTGATGATGGTGCTTGTGGATATGATGGTGAGGATGATGATGATGGTCCCGATGAATTCTAGCTTGATGACGGTGTTGATGGCGACGATCTCCCCTCCTCGGGAAGGAATTTCCTCGACAAAATTCTGACTACCGAAGAGCTCTTTCTCTCTGTGTAGTTTCCGCCCCGCAGAGGCGGTGGAATCTTTCTGTGGTTGCTCCCCGAGTCTTAGGGTTTCGGGGGGAAGTTATAGGCGAAAGGGCGGAGCCAGAGATGGGCCAGGGTGGCCACACCACCTGGTGGCGTGGCCCAGGGGGGCCCGCGCCAGGGGATGGTGTGGCCCTCCTGTGGCCCATCTTCGTCTCCCCTTTTGGCTTCCTTCGTCTTCTGGAAAAATAGTAATTTTCATATATTTTCTGGAATTTTCCTATCTTCGCGAATATTGCATCTGGACACCGCTTTTTTCATCAAATACCTGACTCCGGGAGTTTATCCTCCAAAGTCACCCAACCATGCAAAAATATATGCAATAACATAAGTATCACGTCTTAATATGAAATATATCAATGAATTACAGTAAATTATGATATAAGATAGTGATGTAAAATGGACGTATCAAAGGGCTCTCGGAAAAAATCGGTGTTGAGCACGCCAATGCCTCCATGATTTTTTGGCCTACATACTATTTTCCAATTTACTTTGCATTGTCCACCCAAGACTTTGTCGGTGGCCACCAAAAGTAAGGCCCTCTGAACATTCTTGATGTTTTGTAAGGTACCGATAGGAACGATGAGCGGTGCCAAGTGGTAGATGGATTGGGAGGTGAACACCTGTTTAACTAGAGAGGCTCTTCACCATCGCAATAATCTTTCCATTCCACGTTGGTATCTTGCTGACAACTTTGTCTTCAAGATGTTGAAAGTCCTCTCTTGTAAGCCCCCAAATTGAGAGAGGCAATCCAAGGTATTTGAGGGAGAAGGAGGACCGCTCCACCGGAAGGCCTCAAAGGATATCCTCGAGATCAATATGGCCGCATCTAATTGGCACCATGAAGCATTTTTCAAAGTTTGTGCAAAGACCGCTGACCTCCATGAAGCCCTGGAGGATGGATCCATGGTTTTGAATATCCTCTTTAAAGGGGCTACAAAAAGGTCCGCATTGTCTGCATATAACGATGTCCTCAAGACAGTCCGTCGCCCACGAATCTTGTGAACAAGTATATGGGTGGTAGATAATGATGGAAGGTTACCGACCATGAGCAAAAGGAGGAGATCATCAATGAACACTTCTAGGAAGTGATGGGAAGAGGTGCAAGCCACACAAAAGACTTCAAATGGGACGAGCTTCAATTTGAGGACCTGTACTTACAATCTCTTGGGAGTCCCTTCTCCAAGGAGGAGGTGAAGAATGCCATTAACCAAATGCTCGGGAACGAGGCTCCCAGACAGTATGGCTTTACCGGAGCTTTCTACCAGCATTGTTGGGATATATTTAAAGAGGATACCATGAGAGCTATCAATCTATTTTGAAACCTTCATGTGGCCAACTTTCATTGGCTTAACTCAAGAAATATTTCCCCTTTCCTAAGAAGGATGGGGCGGAAGACATCTCCGATTTTTAGACTCATTATTCTCATCCATATGGCATCACAAAGATTCTAGCAAAGATGTTATCTCTTTGGCTTGGACCACTTATAAATGATTATTTCCAATGCTCAAACTGCATTCATCAACACAAGAAACATTCATGACAACTTTCTCTATGTTAAGAACTTAGCAAAAAGACTCGACAAGAACAAGACCCCGGCTTTGTTATTTAAACTTGACATCTGCAAGGCGTTTGACTTCAGGGTGCAGGTGGGACTGGCCGCGGGAAGCCCGCATACACCCGCACAGTCCCACATAATTTAAGTGGGTGTCCCACGGGAGCCCGCGAAACTTATGCGAGTGTCCACTATCCCGCATATACCCACATATACCCGCAAATATATTATTCTAATTATTATTTGTATAATGTTTATAAAAATATTTTAGTATATAATACGATCAACATTTAACACTTCAATGTATTAATTATTTTTTCCACTTTTTGAGTGACTCGTCATTCCTTCTACTAGACATAATATTTGCTTGATTGAGAAATTCCTACTCCTTTCGATCCAAATTAATGTACTCATATTTGGCTAGATTCGGATGTATCTAGCACTAAATATGGCTAGATATATTCGAATCTAGACAAATGTAAAAATATTAATTTGATTGAAATAGCTTTTTTAATGTTTGCGCTCGATCGTGGGTTTTCCACGGAAACCCACCATTTTTTCTTGTTTATCCGCCGGTATCCCACATAGCCTTTTATGTGGGCTTGGTAGTGGGCTCCGCGGGCAGCCCACCCTGAGTTTGACTCGGTGCGTTGGGATTATATCGTTGATCTCATTCAAAAGCACCGATTCCCTAATAGATTTCAGGATTGGATTGCGCGCGTTGCTAGCCACTTCATCTTCCCGAATGCTTCTCAATGGTGTGCCCGGGCTCCCAATCAAGCTATGAAATGCGGTAACGTAACCAAAATATGTCTCATATAAGCGTTTGATGGAATACAACTGTGCAGAGTGGCACTGTAGCAACGAAGTTTTCAGGGTTGTGGAGTAGTACTCGATTATTGTTCCAGTCCGTTGAATCAGCATGCATTTTTTTCTTCTCCGAATAATACAACTGTGAGGATCACACATATCCGCGGCGTTAACGCAACTGTCAGCAGGGCGATGAACGATCAGCAGAGGCGCCTGGGATATGATCCCCTGGCCAGCTCAAAGTTAAAACCGATTCCGCGGCGCTGATGTCGTGAAAACCATCACGACGAACCCGTGAGATTATTTGAATGAAACACCCATGCATATCGCCCCGCGCGCTCGATCCCCCCTCACAACGTTAATTAGATTTAGATTAACCCACGCACCAACCCGCCTCTGATCTATATATCCCCCCGCATATCCTGATTATTAGGCTGTTGATTTGCCGGAAGGAAGCAGTTGCGGCCGCGGCGTATTATACGCTGCCCCCCGCCATTAACTAGGACTAAACAAGAACCTCGCGGGTCTTCTCTAATCAAACACATAAAAGAAACCGTTTCCTTGGGGTCGTCACTGCTACCCCATGCCATGGCTAGTAAAATGAGGAGGGGGGGAGCTCATGCTTCCGTCGCGCGCCTCTCCACCATCTCGACATGTTGTTACCGTGCCCCTCTCACCAGCGGATCGGAGCCCCCGGCCACTATATGTATGCCGGTAATTAAGGTACCACCACCACCCTGCACCTGCAGTGATCTCATCTCATCTCACCACAGAAGAAGGGGGGCAAGGGCCGGGCAGGTTCGATGGGGCGGCCGCCGTGCTGCGACAAGGCGAGCGTGAAGAAGGGGCCGTGGACGCCGGAGGAGGACGCCAAGCTGCTGGCGTACACCTCCAACCACGGCACCGGCAACTGGACCTCTGTTCCGCAGCGGGCAGGTCATCCATCCATCATCTAACAACACTGGGGAGCTAGTTAGTCTGGAAGATCGTGTCATCGAAATGGCGTTGATTTTGCATGGTTTTTGGGTGATGGATGGTTTTGCAGGGCTGAAGCGGTGCGGGAAGAGCTGCAGGCTGAGGTACACCAACTACCTGAGGCCCAACCTCAAGCACGAGAACTTCACGCAGGAGGAGGAGGACCTCATCGTCACCCTCCACGCCATGCTCGGAAGCAGGTGCGTGCGTCGTCTCCGCTTTTTCTCCCGGCATCACCATTGCTGTATCTCTTGTCATTTTTGTTTTCAGTGACTCTGGTTCTCCTAGTAGTATTTTGGATCTCCCAATATATATGTTACCGTAGACTAGACTACTACAGTAGAAAGTTAAAGTTCAGATCTTAATTAGGACTAGTACTGTGCTTGTCATCATGCCTAGTGACCTTGCAACCACAACATGGGACGTTAGTACGCATCTTATTTTTGAGATTACAACGTTAGAGTATCAGACGATTTCCCTTGTGTCATTCGTTCAGAGAAAGTCCAGTCACCACCCACCAGTCTAATGCTGATCAGGGTTCTTCTGAATGTGTACGTTTTCCTGCGCCAGAACTTAGTGAAAGTACAGAAAATTGAGTGAAGATCTGATTTATTTCCGTGTCTGACCTGTGTTAGTCTTGTAAGAAAATGCCAAATTAATTGATCACTCACATGGTAGTATATACTATAAGTGTACGTGTTGCGCGCATGCAGGTGGTCTCTGATCGTGAACCAGCTGCCGGGGCGGACGGACAACGACGTGAAGAACTACTGGAACACCAAGCTGAGCAAGAAGCTGCGGCAGCGCGGCATCGACCCCATCACCCACCGCCCCATCACCGAGCTCATGGAGAGCATCGGCACCCTCGCCATCCGCCCTCCGCACACCGCCGCCGGCGCTTCCTCCTCCTCCTACCTCCCCATGAACCCAGCGGATCAGGCGCCGGCGTTCCACGACGATGTCCCCTACCACACCGCTCTGCAACAGCAGCAGGTCATCACGCTCCTCGACCCGGACGCGCCAGGGGTGGCGGCGTCGCCGGACCACCAGCTCAAGTGGAGCGACTTCCTGGCCGACGACGCCGCGGCGCTCGAGGCGGCGACACCGCAGGCGGTTCTTGGCCAGTACCCGGAGGCCGCGGTGGCTGGTGGCGGAGCACGCGCGTACGGCGACATTGACAGTACCGCCGCTGATGTGGGAGGAGGCGGGGAGGACAGCGCGGGCTCGGCGTTCATCGACGCGATGCTGGACAGTGACAAGGAGATGGGCGTGGACCAGCTCATCGCCGACCTGCTCGCCGACCCGGCGTACTACTACGGCGGAGGCTCCTCGTCGACTTCGGGGATGGGGTGGGGCTGTTGATTAATTAATTAACTAGAGAGGTTATACATTGAGATGGGATCTAGGCTTATTTATGTAGGGCATTTCATTTGATTCGAGTATGAGCAAACTTTGTTATATGTACTCTCTGAAGATCGATGGTTAGCTGATTATGCATGCGCTGCTTCGATATCTCTGTGCCAAATAAACGGCACTGGTATAGCATCCTCATCGTAGAAATACAGTGAAACGGCAGCGAAGAAGGTTTTGGCGTAGTAGTCGACTGCTCCCCAGGCGGCTCCCCAGCTCCCGTCCGTCCGATCAATTGTTTGGTCGTGTTTTCTTTAGGTGACTTTTTTTTGACAACCATAAGCTCCTTTATTCAGTTGATATCAATGTTACATCATTCAGGAGCATGGGTAACAGAAAGTTTGATGGCTAATTCATGAGCTACACAATTCGACTCTCTAAAGGAGTGTTTAAAAATAATTTTAGGGAACTCGGAAGCAAGATGATAGCAATCATTGAAAATCGCCGCCGCCACACCATTGAGTGGCCTCCTTCCTTCATCACCGAGATCGCATCCAAGCTGTCAAAGCTGAGGATGATTAGATTACAGCTGTTTTCGTTTGGTGCCTGCTTGATTGTGTTTATTCTTTTAGGTTTTTCTCTTAGCATAGTTATTATTTTAGGTTTTTTCTGTGTTTGTACTAGTTCATATTTTTTTAGCATAGTTTGTACTGGTTCATGCTTTGCTGTTCGTGGTCCTAAGAATGGGCTCTTATTTGGGCTTTCAGTTTCAAACCAGGCTTACCCTGAAACCATGACACGCACCTCACTCTACTAGTTTAGTGGGCTAAAACTTAATGCTCTCACTGTCTCCGGCGAGCAAACCATGTAGATGCTCACTGTCTAGAGAGGAGCTTTGTTGAGCAAACCATGTAGATGCTCACTGTCTAGAGAGGAGCTTTGTTTACCTCCCGCTAGGGAGGCATGTTTGGTTCCAAGTATACACCTGATGGTGTTTGTAAGTCCCAAAACATTGATGAATAATAGATCTAAAAAAAATCAAAGAGAAACATGAATTTTGTACCCTATTCTAAAAAAAAAAGAACTTTGTAACCGGCAGGGATATATGATATGAATGATAGGAGAAAATTTTAAACGCATTTCCAAATAGTTTCCAATCAAAATATGTTAGAGTGAATAGTATTTCCACAACCCTCGCTTTAAACAGATTTAGTGTTTTGTTGCCTCTTTTTGTGGTTTAGGCATTAAAAAACTTGCAAATTTAAAAACATTTGCCGTCTAATGAAGCTTAGTGAGAATTCTAGAGTTTAAGCTACAGGGTAAAAATCCAAGGTCTGGCCTTAATTGATTGTGACTGGCAATGGTCTTGTTGTAGACATTGTTTTGTCAGCACGAAATTTCTCCAGGGTGAAAACCTATGATTGATGATCAGGACGATGATGACGCTAGTACACTATTCCCTTCTTGGAGGTGTCACTTTTGGAGAGGATGGATTTTTGGTGCTGCCTTGGTGGTGTTTGGTCACTGTTGTAGGGTATAGATCGTTGTAGCGGGACTTTTTTTAATTCTTCTTTCTTTTTTGGTTATGTGCATCTGTATTGTTATTAGGATAATGCGTTATTACAGAGGTTGGATGTAATTGGTATCTTATGATATTAATATATGTTCCTTTTTACACACACACACACAAATGAAGCTTAGCGAGAGTCTAATGCAATCAGACGATGTCATTTTGGGTCAGTTGGTACTACCCCGTACAACATTTTGTATCCGTTATTTTCCTTGAAAAATTGAAAACCAATGACTTACTTCATTAGCTTCAAATCATTTGTCATGAGTCATGACCAACATGGGCCTTGCCGGCTTGTTTGAAACATCTTACCGATAGTATCTCCACGAACCAGAAGACTACTCGAATGCCAACCAGATTTGAGACAGCTCCATCCTATCCCAAGGAAATCAATATCTTCGCATGGCCAAAGGCAAAAGCCAGCCTGATGCACGAATACTCCCTGAGTCTATAAGTAAGTGTACTACTACATTTTTTCTAAGTCAAACGTTTTTAAGTTTGATAAACTTTATAACAATTGTTAGATGTATTATGGTTTGAAATTAGTATATGATGAAATTACACTCCAAGATACATCTAGTGAGAATCAAATTTGGACAATCATAGTTCATAAAAGTAAACAAAGTAGTCTTTGATGCATAGTTCAAGCATAATTTATTACAATCATTTGAATTAAAATAGAAAAAATAAAGTACTTGTGGCTTTCAATATGATTCCACGTATGTTTAACCAAATATTTTTGGAGTAGGTTGTGAGTTGCACGGTGTTGCATTTCACGATGGTCTATGAGAAAACCTACAAAGTCATTTGGTGGACCGGGTTGCGGCGCAACTAACTCACCCTGAAACTTTCACCCTTGATCATATACGTTGTCATCACTCGTCGCGCTCATCCTCAACGATCATGTTGTGCATGATTAGACAAGTTATCATGATCTCTCATATCTACTCCAGGCTCCATGTGTTAGCAGGGTGCCAAACAATGGCCCAAGGAGATAAGAAGACACCAAATTCCCGTTCCACATCCTTCCTAATGGCCTCTTGTTTTTTAGCAAACCTACTCTCGACCTTGTCTGTAGGTTTGCAGATTGTCTTCACAAATATGGTCTAGGAAGGATAGATACCATTAACAAGATAGTACACTTTGTCATCAGGGTGGCCATTGATCTCATAGATCACCTTTGGAGCATGACTGTCCACAAGCCTAGCGAACACAGGAGAGCGCTGAAACACGTTGATGTCAATATGAGAGCCTCGCATGCCGAAGAATGAGTGACAGATATAGATCTTGTGATGCAACCGCCTCAAATATGACTGTGCACCCTTCAACATGGCTTGTATATTGCCCTTGCCAGGCAAATGGATAGTTCTTGCATTTCCAACGCATGCAATCTATATGCTTCCAATCATACCAGCAAACCCTCTTCTCTTGTTGATTGACAACAGTGAGGCAATGTCGGCAACATTTGGTTCTCTCGAGTATTATATATCAAACACCTGAACTACTATTCTGCAAAACTTGTACATTGTCTCAGGACAAATGGACTCGCTCATGCGCATACTCGTCAACTAGGTTACCAACAACTCCATACGCAAGTATCCTCATACCCATGGTGCATTTCTGATAAGAAGTGAAGACAAGCTTACCCGTGGCATCCTTATTTAGCAAGAAGTAGTCATCATAAGCCCTCGCTCCATGAAGGAGACACATGAAAATTTCCATTGACATCCAAAAGCGTCGTCGAAAAGAGGGGTCTTGTACGACATATTGGTGCAGTGAAAGTAATCCCGCTAGAGCTAATCCTGGCCGGCTTATCGGTTGCTATTCAATGTTGGTCCTCCTCGTGGTCATGGACGAGAAAGAGCCACGACCACCTGGAGCTCGATGTCATTGTCGGAATCGTCCAATGATGTGTTGATGCCATTGTTGAAGAAAAACTCGTCTGAGCTATCCATGATCCATGAAAATAAATGCAATGCATTATGAACAATCATTTATATTTATATGAAATGGAAAAAGTAGATGCGGGTCCGTATGCGCGTGTGTTGGAGTTGCGCTCACCACATAGGTACTCCCCAGTGGCGGAGCCCGGAATATCGTAATGCGTATGCGAAGTTACTGATTTTTAAGCAATAAAATAATATAAGATAAGATATGAAGACCTCAATAACATCAATAAAACTACTAATTATTCGTAGTACTGGTAACAATGTCTCAAATTATTCAGTTATCTTGTGAAAGGGTGTTTTACCCTATACTATTTTTGGTTGACAATGACACCGTGGTTAGAGCGGACTAATGGTACTTCTAGTGTCTTACACAGGTTTTAGTCCGATGTTGTGATGGAAGGTCATCGGAGACCCCCCTCCCCCCATTTTGATAACGAAGCTTCACACCGGAGTTTTCCCTTTTTATGTAATTTGAGTCCGGTTAGGAACTCCGCACTATTAAGAGGGGTTCTCTCGATGAGCTTGTTGGGGATGATTACCTAAGCCATATACACATCCCATTCTCCTACTTAATCCATCACCAAAGAGAGAAGAGAAGAAAACCTATCCATCAAGCCCTTTTCTGCAGATCCGGTTTTCAGACCGGTTGGACTGGCTCACAGACTAGACCGTCCGATGTCAGGACCGGAAATCCGAACCCCAACTGGGATTTCCGGGTTACTTACTCCGAATCTATCCGGGTCTGGGTACTGAGAGCAGATTCGGTTGAAGTCCGGTTTTCCGGGCTAAGGACCGGACAGTCCGGTATGTGAACCGGTCCAATCAAACTTAAAACCAGACCTTGCGAAATTGGCTTGAAACGGCTAGTTTTTCTCCTTGAGTATAAATATCCCTTCTTCCACCTTGAGCAGGTTAGGCATTCAGTTTATACCTTTCTTGAAGCTCTCTCTCTCCCATTGTTGAAACACAAAAGCTTGAGGATCTCCCATTCTACCCAACCAAATCCAAATCCCTTTGGTAGAAAGGAAGAGGAGGTCCCGATCTACATTTCCACCAAGCCAAAGTTCATTCCCCCTTGAGTTTATCGAGTTATCTTGTTACTCTTGGGTTTGTGGGAAACCCTAGGTGGCTAGGGTCATCCGGTGGCATTCGGCTTGTGATTTGCTCCGTGGAAAGTTTGTGAGGGTTTTGAGACTACCTTAAAAGTCTACCACGAGTAAGTGAGCTATTCCTTCGTGGGATAGGCTCGGAGAAGAAGGTGAGCCCTTGTGGCGCGTGAGGAATCCTTCGTGGAACCTCACACCTCTCCAACATGATGTAGCCCCCTTCCCAACGGTGGTGAACACGAGAATACATCTTCGTCTATGTGTGCTTTGGTTATTCCTTAACCGATCTCTTACTTGTGTTGTTTACCTTGTGATAGCCTTAGAGCTTGAAGTATCTTGTTTATCATCTAGGTTGCCTCAACTAGTTTGCTTTTAAGCTCACTTATATTCCGCAAAGCCTAAAACTTGCAAAAGATTATAAAGAATTTTGTAGAAACCTATTCACCCCCTCTAGGTTAACCATCTTACACTTTCAATTGGTATCAAAGCCAAAGGCTCTTTTAAGGGCTTTACCACCTAAGAGAAAAGATGGTTTTCTACGATGATGAGGAGGATAAGACTTATTAGGTCAAGGAGCTTCGCGAAATCTTAGCCAAGGGTGTCCTTGAAAAGGCCAAGGCTGATTCCGATCTCCTTGTTCGAATGAGTTACCTAGAAGGACAACTTAAGGCCATTGGCAATGGGGCTTTTCTCGGTAACCCATTGGTAGTACCTCAAGGGAGACCAATGGACACCAGAAAGGATAAGGATGCCGAGTCCTCTCATGAGAGTGGCTCGTCAAAACCTTCCACGCCCCATAATCAATTTCCTTATGTCTATCCTAAGCAAAAGAACATCATGCCTCGTATTAATGGTTCGGGTCCTGCACCTCATTATGATGGAACTCATTTCTCTCATTGGAAAGCTTCTATGGAATCTCATCTTCGCAGCTGCAGCGTTGAGCTTTGGGAGATTGTGTGCACCGGATTCCACCCTCATGATCCCAACAACCTCACTCCGGGAGAGTACTACGACCATCAATTAAATGCAACGGCTTATGACAAGATAAGGAGTGCCATTCACCGCACTCTCCATGATCAAGTCAGCGACATCCCCGCCGCAAAGGATCTTTGGGATAGGATTGTCATTCTCCAAGAGGGAACGTCTATTATCCAAAAATCTAAGTATGAAGCTGCCAAGTCAGAGATGAACATGTTCATGAACCATGATGGTGAGACTATCGCCGAAGCATACAAGAGACTTGTTGCCCTCCGCGTGAAGATTGGTGGCCTAGGATGTGAGAAGTATGATGATGGATTCAATTTGAATGATGGGCTTATCAAGTCCAAGATTGTCTCTATGATCGCGGTCACCGATAAGAAGCTTGCCTTGAACTTGAAACTCCTTGATAGAGCTAATCAATTCACTCCCAATGATCTAGTCTCTTATCTTGTTGCCTCGGATAACTTGGCGGATGAAGGGCAAAAGATCAAAGAGATCAACCGTGCTATTGGGTCTTCTCACTCTCTAGCACTAAAGGCCAAGCATGTGCAAGAAGACGTTGCTAGTGATGAGTAAAGCAATGTTGATGGAGTTGATGATATGTTCTCTCAACTTGCTCTCTTCACCAAGAACATGAAGTTCCGAAGAAGGAGAAGTTCAATGGGATCAAGTGAGAAGAAAAGGATGTGCTACAATTGTGATGAGTTGAGCCACTTTGCTGATAAATGTCCATATGAGAAGAGGCTTGACAAGCCCAAGTATGAAGAGGGTGCCAAACCAAGATTGAAGCCCAACCCCATCAACGAAAGATACAAGAGGAACAATAGGCGTGATGGCAAGGGCTTCCTTGGTCAAGAATACATATCCGACAAGGAGGAAGAGGATGAAGAGAAGGTTGTTGGAGTGGCCGGTTTGGCCTTTGTCGAACCCGGGTCTCTCTTCACCTACGACTACACCGACGACTCTCCTACTCCCAAGGTCACCACCACTTTGTAGGGGTTCGTAGCATGGAAAACAAAAAAATTCTACCGCATGAACACACAATCAAGATCTAATCTATGATCAAGCCAAGATCTATCTACTAGATTGTAGCAACGAGTCGATAGAATACTAACCCTCGAAGATCCAAAGCGGTTAACGAGAGGAGATTCTCGTGGGTGATGTAGTTGTACACTTGCCGATCTCAAGATCGCGTAGACGATCCTTCCAGTGCTGCGTTCCGGCAGCGCTTCCGCAGTCGGTTACACGTTCGGTACTCGATGAAGACCTTCCTCTCCCTTGTTCTAGCAGGCAGCAGAGTTTGTAGTACTCTCCTCGCGATTCCGGCAGCACGACGGCGTGGTGTCGGAAGTAGAGGGGAGATCTCGCAGGGCTTCGCCTTAAGCCGGAGCGAGTATGGTGGAGCAAGAGAGGGGCCTTGGCGATCTAGGGATTAGAGGCACCAAGGGGGGTTGATGTAGCCGGCGGCTAGGGCTTGGAGAATCCCTAACTCGGTGACTTGGGAGGAGAAACCCTAGGCGGCGGCAACAGTAGGTGGTGGCACCTGGAGCTAGGGTTTAGGTGTGTAGGAGAGGGGTAGCCCTACCCCTCCTTATATAGGTGGGAGGGTGCGGCTTGGGAGGAGGGAGTCCTCCTCCAAATCCTCCTCCTTGGCCGACGGGTGGAGGGAGGAGACTTCCTCCCCAAGTAGGTTTCCTACTCTCCCTCCACCAAGCAAACTTGTCGTTTGACTTTTTCAAATTGGCGTTTGACTTCCAAACTAGGATTTGATTTCTCCCTTTATTTTGCCCAGCCAAGTGACCTAGCACATGATGCAACCATTCCATATTGTCATCACACATTCATGTACCCTTCCCCTCCGGAGTGCCGGACCTTCCGGACCCTTCTAGAACATTCCCGGTGAAAACACCGGAATCATTCCCGAACTCCGAAAAAGGACTTTCTTATATGAATCTTATTCTCCGGACCATTCCGGATCTCCTCGTGATATCCTGGATCCCATCCGAGACTCCGAACAACATTCAGTCTCTTACTCATCATTCCATAACTACTCAACAACATCGAATCCTTAAGTGTGTCTCCCTACGGTTCGTGAATTACGCGGACATGATCGAGACACTTCTCCGATCAATAACCAATAGAGGAATCTGGAAATTCATATGGCTCCCACATATTTGTATGATTACCTTGCGATCGAATGAACCACTTACATACGATACCAGTTTCCCTTTGTCTCACGATAGTTTACTTATCCAAGGTTTTGATCGTCGGTATCTCTGCATACCTAGTTCAACCTCGTTACCAATAAGTACTATTTTCTTGTTCCCGTGATATGTGATCCCTTGTGAGCCAGTCACATGCTTGCAAGCTAATTGGATGACATTCCACCGAGAGGGCCCAGAGTATATCTATCTGTCATATGGATGGACAAATCCCACTCTTGATCCATGTGCCTCAACCCATACTTTCCGAACACTCAATGCCACCTTTATAGCCACTCAGTTATGGTGTGGTGTTTGATGTCATCAAAGCATCCTTCCGGTGATGGTGATTAACATGATCTCATGGTCGAAGGAATTAGGTTACTATGTAAAAGAAAGCTTATAGCAAATGAACTATATTAAATGACTTGATCTCTATGCTATGCTTAACTATAGGAGTATTTCCATCACATCATTCTCCTAATGATATGATCCTGTTGTTAATAACATCTCTATGTTCATGATCAGGAAACCATGATCATATATTAACCAACAAGCTAGTTTAACAAGAGGCTTTACTAGGGACTCTTTTATGTTTACAAATCACACAAGTATTAATGTTTCCTGTTAATACAATTATAGCATGGTATGTAAACATTTATCATAAGTATGAAGATATGATAATAACCACTTTATTATTGCCTCTTGGGCATATCTCCAACACACTTGCCTCATGGCAAGGAGCTCCAAGGACGAGTCCGACGTGGAGTGTGGGGATAAGGAGAAAGTGGTGGGTGTGACCGGTTTGGCATATGTCGAACCCGGTTCACCTCTCACCTACAACTACGCCAAGGATTACATCGAGAGTTCTCCTATTCCCAAGTTCAGCGGCTCTTGTCTTATGGCAAGAAGCTCCAAGGTAATTGTCTCTCCTCCATCCCTATCTAGCGTCTTGGATAATCTTGAGAGTAACCATGATAGTGATAGTGATAGTGATGAATTTGGTGAAGAATATATAAAATAAATGTATGCTATCATGAAGTCTCTTCCTCCCATTGCTCGTGCTAGAGTCAAGCAATTAATGGAACTTGTTAGCTCATGTGATGAGGCCATTGATAGCTTGGAATCTCATATTGATGATGAGAAACGAAGATTCAATCTTCTTGAGCAAGAGCTTTGTGAGGAAAAGAATACCAATTCATTTCTTAAACTACAAATTGAAATTTTGAAATTGATAAAGCAAAAGACATGGACACTATTGATATGGCTAACTCTTTGTCCCAAGAGCTTGATGCCTCAAAGAAAGAGCTTGAGGTTGCTCATGCTTCTCTTACCAAGGACCTTGAGCACCTTGAAAAGGCTAGTTTGCTTGTCAAGCGTGAGCTCATAAAACTTGGAGAGAACCATGACCAACTTCGGGTGTCCTATGAGAAGGCTCTTGGTACATTGAAGGATCCAATTATTGTTGAAAATGATTCTTGTACCTCTAACTCTATCTTTGATCAAACTCTCCTCATTGAGGAAAATAAGAAGTTGAAAGATCAACTTGAGAAAGAGCACCGTGCACCTACCTCCAAGGGAAAGATGAGATTTTATCCCGTCAAAAGACGAAAATTTCAAAGGAAGGTGTCGGTTTTGATCCAAAGAACAATACGAGCAATGCCATTCCACCAAAGAAGATAACCTTTGTAAAATAAGGTGACAAGGTGGTTGACCAAGTCAAAAGGAATGTTGTGAATGGGGGAGCCATGAGGGGCAATCCCAATCGTAAGTATGAGGGAAAGTCTAATCCTTCCTATGTGCTATGTAAGGGCACTCAAGGAGATGTATATGCCAAATATGTTGGCCCTCGAAATGGTTATGCTTATAGATGGTACTCAATTTGGGTACCAAAGGATCTTGTTGCTAATGCTAGGGGACCCATTACTCAATGGGTTCCTAAATCAAAGGATTGATTTTGTAGGGTTATGCCTCCGGTGGATCAAAATGGGTGTTTGATAGTGGATACACCAATCACATGACCGGAGGTAGAAGTGGGCTTGACCAATTTATTCACGATGTCAACTCAACGCCAAGCATCACTTTTGGAGACAACTCTAAAAGAAAGGTACTAGGTTATGGTAAGTTGGTGATCTCCAAGGTTTTGACTCTAGAGACCGTCTTACATGTTGAAAACCTTGGTTACAACTTGCTTTCAATTAAACATCTTGCGGATGCCGGCTATGACTCCTATTTATCTAGAACTTTTGTGAAGGTCTTTAGGGGTGATGATCTTAGCTTGGTTCTCATTGGACACGTGGAATACGACCTTTATGTGGTCGACCTCTCGAAAGAGATCCAAACTCTCCCTACATGTCTAATGGCCAAGGCTGACAAGGGATGGCTTTGGCATCGTCGCCTAGGTCATGTCAACATGAGAAATCTCAATCAACTCCTAAAGGGTGAGCATATTATTGGACTAACCGGTGTCTCCTTCGAGAAAGATCGTGTGTGTAGTGCTTGAATTTCAGGAACGAAAATTGGGAAGCATCATCCTTCCGTTACCAAGGTGGCCACGTCAAGACCTTCTCCATTTGGATCTCTTCGGGCCATCAACATATGACTCCCTTGGTGGAAGAAGATATGGTCTTGTCATTGTTGATGATTACTCAAGGTATACTTGGGTTTTTCTTCTCAAAACGAAGGATGAGACCTACAAGGAATTCATGATCTTCGCCAAGCAAGCTCAATGCACTCATGTAGTGGAGATCAAGACCATTAGAACTGACAATGGCACCGAGTTCAAGAAATACACCATGCAAGAATTTGTTGAAGATGAGGGGATCAAGCATGAATTCTCAGCTCCTTATACCCCTCAACAAAATGGTGTTATTGAAAGGAAGAACCGAACAATCATTGAGATGGCAAGAAAAATGTTGAGTGAATTCAAGTCCCCCCACAATTTTTGGGGAGAAGCCATTGCTACCGCGGTCCACTACACGAACTGGCTCTTCCTCCGAGCTCCCTTTGACATGACTCCATACGAGATTATCACAAGTAAGAAGCCCAATGTTAACTACTTTCGTGTCTTTGGATGCAAGTGCCTCATCAAGAACAAAAAGGAAAAGATCGGTAAATTCAAATCTAGAACTATAGAGGGTATATTTGTTGGTTATGCGGAAAAATCTCATGCCTATAGATACTACAACAAAACCAATGGTTGTGTTGACGTATCTTGTGACGTGGAGTTTTTGGATAATAACGGCCCCCATGAGGGGCAAGTTTCTTCTCGTGATGTAGGTGATGGCGATTCCTCTCAAGTCATCAAGTTGATGGGTATTGGGCATATCTTGCCCACCGAGTCTCACATTCATGTTCAACAAGATGATGGGGGAGAATCAAGATCAATGCAAGAAGAGCCGAGATCTAACCAAGTAGAGCCATCAAATGCACCACAAGATCAACATCTCACTAAAGATGCCATGCAAACCGAAGAACAAGAACCAAGCCCTCAACCCTTTGAGAAAGACCAAGTAGAAGATCAATCTCCTCCATTCCAAGGTCAAGCTCAAGATGGTGTCAATGATCAAGGCCCCTCAAAAGATGAATTCGTTGATCATGAAGGCATAATTCAGAAAATCAAGGCTGCCTCCATTGCAAGTGGACTTCAAGTCAACAATATCCTTGGAAGCATATCAAGAGGGATCGAGACCCGTGTCAAGAAGAAGAATCTCACAACCTTTTGTGGGCATCATGCTTTTGTGTCCAACTTTGAGCCCTCAAGGTTCATGAGGCTTTGGAGGATCCGGATTGGGTCATTTCCATGCAAGAAGAACTCGAGTGTTTCACCCGCAATGAAGTTTGGTCTCTAGTGGAGAGGCCTAAATATCATCGCATCAATGTCATTTGGACCAAGTGGGTGTTCAAGAACAAGCAAGATGAGAACAGGGTCGTCACAAGAAACAAAGCAAGGTTAGTGGCGCAAGGGTATGCCCAAATAGAAGGTATTGACTATGAGGACACCTTTGCGCATGTTACTCATCTTGAAGCTATTCGTCTCTTGCTTGCTTATGCATCTTTCCATAACTTCAAGTTTTATCAAATGGATGTGAAAAGTGCATTTCTTAATGGTCCCTTAAAATAGGTTGCATATGTAGCTCAACCCCCAGGTTTCGAAAACACACGCTATCCCAACCATGTGTATCTACTCCATAAGGCTCTCTACGGACTAAAGCAAGCTCCTCGTGCTTGGTATGAGCACCTTAGGGATTTTCTACTCATGGATGGGTTTAGTGTGGGTAAGGTCGATTCCACCCTTTTCACCAAACAGGTTAAAGGGGGTGGCTTATTTATTGTTCAAATTTATGTTGATGATATTATCTTTGGTGGAACTAACGAATCTCAAAACAAAGCTTTTGCCGAGTCTAATGTCCAAGGTTGACAAGGGATGGCTTTGGCATTGTCGCCTAGGCCATGTCAACATGAGAAATCTCAATCTCCTCCTAAAGGGTGAACATATTCTTGGACTAACCGGTATCACCTTTGAGAAAGATCGTGTGTGTAGTGCTTGCATTTCAGGGAAGCAAATTGGAAAGCATCATCCTTCCGTTACCAAGGTGGCCACGTCAAGACCCTTGGAATTGCTCCATCTGGATCTCTTCGGGCCTTAGACATATGACTCTCTTGGTGGAAGAAGATATGGTCTTGTCATTGTTGATGATTTCTCAAGGTATACTTGGGTCTTTCTTCTCAAGACAAAGGATGAGACTTTCAAGGAATTCATGATCTTCGCCAAGCAAGCTCAACACACTCATGGAGTGGAGATCAAGACTATTAGAACCGAGAACGGCACCGAGTTCAAGAATTACACCATGCAAGAATTTGTTGAAGATGAGGGGATCAAGCATGAATTCTCAGCTCCTTATACCCCTCAACAAAATGGTTTTGTTGAAAGGAAGAACCGGACAATCATTGAGATGGCAAGAACAATGTTGAGTGAATTCAAGTCCCCTCACAATTTTTGGGGAGAAGCTATTGCTACCGCGGTCCACTACACGAACCGGCTCTTCCTACGTGCTCCCTTTGACATGACTCCATATGAGATTCTCACAAGTAAGAAGCCCAATGTCAACTACTTCCGTGTCTTTGGGTGCAAGTGTCTCATCAAGAACAAAAAGTAAAAGCTCGGTAAATTCGAATCTAGAACTATAGAGGGTATTTTTGTTGGTTATGCGGAAAACTCTCATGCCTATAGATACTACAACAAGACTAATGTATGTGTTGAAGTATCTTGTGACGTGGAGTTTTTGGAGAATAATGGTCCCCATGAGGGGCAAGTTTCTTCTCGTGATGTAGGAGATGGTGATTCTTCTCAAGTCATCAAGTTGATGGGTATTGGGCACATCTTGCCTACCGAGTCTCACATTCATGTTCAACAAGATGATGGGGGAGAATCAAGCTCAACTCAAGAAGAACCAAGCTCTACCCAGGTTGAGCCATCAAATGCTTCACAAGATCAACATCTCTCTCATGATGCCTTGCAAACCGAAGAACAAGAACCAAGCCCTCAAACCCTCGAGCAAGACCAAGTAGAAGTTCAACCTCCATCTCAAGGCCAAGCTCAAGATGGTGTCAATGATCAAGGCCCCTCAAAAGATGAATTTGTTGATCATGAAGGCACAATTCGGAAGATTAAGGCCACCTCCATTGCAAGTGGTCTTCAAGTCAACAATATCCTTGGAAGCATATCAAGAGGGATCGAGACCCGTGCCAGGAAGAAGAACCTCACAACCTTTTGTGGGCATCATGCTTTTGTGTCCAACTTTGAGCCCATTAAGGTTCATGAGGCTTTGGAGGATCCGGATTGGGTCATTGCCATGCAAGAAGAACTCGAGTGTTTCACCTGCAATGAAGTATGGTCTCTAGTGGATAGGCCTAAAGATCATCGCATCAATGTTATTGGGACCAAGTGGGTGTTCAAAAACAAGCAAGATGAGAACGGGGTCGTCACAAGGAACAAAGCAAGGTTAGTGGCGCAAGGGTATGCCCAAATAGAAGGTATTGACTATGAGGACACCTTTGCGCCCGTTGCTCGTCTTGAAGCTATTCGTCTCTTGCTTGCTTATGCTTCTTTACATAACTTCAAGCTTTATCAAATGGATGTGAAAAGTGCTTTTCTTAATGGTCCCTTGAAATAGGTTGCATATGTAGCTCAACCCCCGGGTTTCGAAAACACACGCTATCCCAACCATGTGTATCTACTCCATAAGGCTCTCTACGGACTAAAGCAAGCTCCTCGTGCTTGGTATGAGCACCTTAGGGATTTTCTACTCATGGATGGGTTTAGCGTGGGTAAGGTCGATTCCACCCTTTTCACCAAACGGGTTAAAGGGGGTGGCTTATTTATTGTTCAAATATATGTTGATGATATTATCTTTGGTGGAACTAACGAATCTCATAACAAAGCTTTTGCCGAGTTGATGACTATGAAATTTAGGATGTCCATGATGGGGGAGTTGAAGTTCTTTCTAGGCTTCATCATAAAGCAACTTCCTCACGACACTTTCATCTCTCAAGAGAAGTACATTAAGGACATGCTCAATAAATTTGAGATGGCCAAGGCTAATCCCATGAAGACGCCCATGCCACTAAATGGACAACTTGGCCTTGGAGTTGGTGAGAAGGACGTGGAACAAAAGGTATATCATTCTATGATTGGTTCCTTGCTCTACCTTTGTGCTTCTAGGCCGGATATCATGTTAAGTGTTGGAATGTGTGCTCGTTTTCAATCCGCTCCCAAGGAGTGCCACTTGATGGCGGTCAAACGGATTTTTAGGTACCTTGTTCTCACTCCTACTCTCGGGCTTTGGTATCCAAAGGGGTCAACCTTTGAGCTTGTTTGCTATTCGGATGTTGATTGTGCAAGTGATAAGGTTGACCGGAATCAACCTCTGGGGCTTGCCAATTCATTGGCCGGTCATTGGTGAGTTGGTCTTCCAAGAAACAAAACTCCACAGCCCTATCCACCGCCGAAGCCGAATACATATCCGCGACATCTTGTTGTGCTCAATTGTTATGGATGATGTAAACCTTGAAAGACTATGGTGTGTCTCTTGGTACGGTGCCTCTTCTATGTGACAATAAAAGCACAATAAAGATTGCCAATAACCCCGTCCAACATTGCCGCACCAAACATATTGACATTCGCCACCACTTCCTACGTGACCATGTCGCAAATAGTGATATCAATCTCACTCATGTGGGTACGATGTTCCAATTGGCCGATATCTTCACGAAGCCTTTGGATGAAGCCCGATTTTTCATGTTGAGGCAAGAACTCGGTATCCTAGATCCTCAAAACTTGGATTGATTTTCTTCTTGCACTATATTCTTACTATTAATATGCTATGTAGCCTAGTTGCGCAGCACATGTAGGGATAGCCATCTTACCATGTCTTGGTTTGATGCATACCTATGTGTGCAACATAAATTGATCTCGTGTCATGATATGGGTCCAAGCATCTATCTTTGAGGTGCCATGACACATGTGCTTAAACACAGGGGGAGAAATCCACCGCCATCTCCTAGCCTCCTTTGCATCTCAATGGTTTCCATCTTGAGGCTCTCTGAGTTTTTCTGTTGATTTTTCTTTCTATCTCTTGATATCCTCGAATCATGCCTATTGTTGCTATTTGTGAGATTGAAATTGGTTCTTTCCAATCGGCATGCCTAGATCACCTGCTTCCTCTACCCTTTTGGAGTCTACTATCTTCCTCTACATGCACATGCCATCCTCGAAAATGTTTCTAAAAAAATTCCGGTGTCTCTTCTGTTGTTCGGTTCTTAGCCCGGTTGAACCGGCTCACAGACCGGACGGTCCGATGCCAGTGTCAGAAAACCGGACATGAACCGGAAAGTCTGGTTATACTATACCGAGTCTATCCGAAGCTTGTGTCTGAATCGTTTTCCGGTTGGCTTCCGGTTTTCCAACCTATGGGCCGGGTCATTCGGTATGGATCCCGGTTGAACCGGACTTAAAACCAAGTTTCTATTTTTTTTCTCCCTCTTCTTCCTGGTCCTCCCCCCTCCCTCCCATAGTTCCCTTTCCCTTCCCCGACCCTTACCTCCTCCCTTGTCGCCCCTCCCCCTCCCCTCCTCTCTTAGGGTGATTCCACCCCTAGGATCCATATATCGGGCCACCATTTCGTGAGGAAGGACTTTTGGAGGCTTTTCACCAACGGAATTTCTTCATCTCGTGGTGGTTTGGGAGCTTTTTGGTGTTCTTCTTCCTCAAGGGCTCTTTGGTGCTTTCCTTCATGGGAAGCCATGTCCTCGGGTACTCCCTTTGCTCCCTCTCCTCTTGTACTTCTCAAATCCCTATGTTTTGCTATACATTTTGTTGGATTTGACAAGTTAGGGGTCCACCTTGTTCTTGTTTTCCACCCTCGTTCCTCCATGTCCTACCCGCTCTGCTTAGAACTGTATTTGTGCAAGTACTTGAGTCATTGGTAAGGTTTTTTACATTGCATAGTTGGCCATCCTGGATCTCGGTTTGCCATCCGGTTGATCCGGCTGTAGCACTGGACCGTCCGGTCTGAGTCCGGTTTTCCGGCTGTGACACCGGACCGTCCGGTTTACGTCCGGTCCAACCGACCCTGGCACCGGACCATCCGGTTCTGGAACCGGTTTTTCTGGCCCTGGCACCGGACCTCTCTGCAATGCCCTCTATTTTACCATGCACTTGCCCAAATCCAAGTTTTTCTTTTTCTCCCTCCCATCCTTCCCTTTGGCATGTGTACTTATCTCTGTGCTCCCCAACCTCTCTCTATTTTTCACAGATGAAGAAGCTAATTCTGCTGGTGATGAGTATGTGCCTGAGGTAGCTAATAGGATCAAGCGGGATCGTCGCAACACTCAGTCTGTGCAGCATGAGCCTGAGGGTAGCACTCGTTCTGGGAGCATCAAACTCAAGGCTAACATGGGTAAGCAGCAAGCTTCTCAGGCCGAGGCCGAGGATGTGCCTTGTCAAAATCTGAAGACTATGGAGATTGGTCAGTACCGAGCTCTCCGCAAGCAGAATCCCTATCGCTTCAAGCAACGCACCTATAAAGGATCTGACAAGAAATTTTGGACTGAGACTGAGGCTATGATGTGGGATCACATTTACTCTCAGTTCCGGGTCGCTCCTTGTGGCCACATTCAAGCTCTCAATCTGGAGTGGTTCAATATGTATGCAGCCTATGATTACTTCTATATTGCTGAAGCTCTGAGGAAAATGGATCTGTTCGACCTCGTCTGTCTCAAGGAGGACTACTTCCCTGACTTCATTCGTCAGTTCTTTTGCACAGTCTATTTTCATGATGATGCGGATCGCACTATGACTTGGATGACTGGCACACGGCGTTTTCAGGCTACTTATGATGGTTTGGTCGATGTCATGGGCTACACTAGTAGGGGAGGAGGCTTCCGTGTTCATAGTGAGAAGGTCAAGCCTGCTGAGACTCTTGCTTTCTGCTATCCTAGTGATTCTCAGTGGAGTCCTCCATGCATGACTGGCATGTATTACTACTATCATACCTTGGCCAGTATCTTCCGCCAGTCCCTTGTTCCCCATGTTGGAGATTCCACTAACTGCCATGGGTATTTTTCCAACCTGTTGTAATACTGTCACCCTGATCGGCTGAGAAAGATTGATGGATGTGACTTTGTGTACTGTGAGCTGCGGCAGGCTGCTTTGGACAGGATGACTCCCACTTTTTGCGTGTATGTTCAGAAGCTGCTCAATCGGGTGGTGCCGCCTGGTGTGATGGTGGGCGAGCGAGAGGAACAAGAAATGCTTAATTTTTTTCTCTGTGCCCACACTCCTGAGGTTCCTGGGATGCGGCCTCCTGAGCACCGCACCAAAGCTGCTCATGATCCTCGGCCATCTTTTTCTACTCGGGCTGGTTCTCGTCGTCCTGTTGGTGAGTCCTCCTCTCACCCAAGGCCTAAGGGTGCTGCTGCCAAGTTTTTGAAGAGGCTTTTCTAGATGTGCCGTTCTTCTTATGATGTGAGCCACAAGGCTTTGGAGATGAGCCAGGAGACTCGGGGCCGACACAATGAGTTTCTTGCGACCCAAAATGTCACTCCTCCACTAGATGGTCCTGAGATGGCTCCTGTTCCCTATGTCAACTATGAGATGTCGCCTCTTGATGATGCTATGTTCTATGGTTACTTCCCCGGTCTGTTTGCTCCCAGTGGTCCGAGTGGTCCCTCTGCTCAGGGTAACATTGATGATGAGGACAATGATGATGATGCTGATAGTGACGAGTACCC
Source organism: Avena sativa (assembly GCA_916181665.1). Taxonomy (NCBI): domain Eukaryota; kingdom Viridiplantae; phylum Streptophyta; class Magnoliopsida; order Poales; family Poaceae; genus Avena; species Avena sativa. The sequence continues at coordinate 9,046,011 of OV702297.1, read as the reverse complement.
TGAAGAGGAAGATGTCCCAGTTCCGCCTCCTCCGCCGTCTACGTTCTTCTAGTTGGGTTGCGCTAGCATCGCTCTACTCCTCTTCCTTTTTGGTGTCTCGATGCCAATGGGGGGAGAAGAGTAGAGTTCTATTAGTTATCTACGGGTTCCTTGCCGGGGGTTTCCGGGGTTCGCCGTTAGCACAATGCCTCTCGCTTTCTCATTGCCTCTTATGGCATTGTGCTTTCCCTTTTGCTTTGTGTATGAACTATTTGCTTTCTCTCCGTCTGTTGGACAAGTTTGTGCTATGTGCGTGAACCATGGATATTTATATTATGCTATGTCTATGTATATTGTTGTTTATAATATCCTTGTGAACTCTAGCTCGGTTTGTCATCGTCAACCAAAAAGGGGGAGATTGAAAGGGTGTTTTACCCTATACTATTTTTGGTTGACAATCATACCGTGGTTAGAGCGGACTAATGGTACTTCTAGTGTCTTACACAGGTTTTAGTCTGATTTTGTGATGGAAGGTCATCGAAGACCCCCCCCCATTTTGATAATGAAGCTTCGCACCGGAGTTTTCCCTTTTATGTAATTTGAGTCCGGTTAGGAACTCCGCACTATTAAGAGGGGTTATCTCGATGAGATTGTTGGGGATGATTACCTAAGCCATATACACATCCCATTCTCCTACTTAATCCATCACCAAAGAGAGAAGAGAAGAAAACCTATCCATCAAGCCCTTTTCTGCAGATCCGGTTTTCAGACCGGTACAGACCGGACCGTCCGGTGTCAGGACCGGAAATCCGAACCCCAACCGGGATTTCTGGGTTACTTACTCCGAATCTATCCGGGTCTAGGTACTAAGAGCAGATTCGGTTGAAGTTCGGTTTTCCGGGCTGAGGACCGGACAGTCCGGTGTGTGAACCGGTCCAACCGAACTTAAAACCGAACCTTGTGAAATTGGCTTGAAACGGCTAGTTTTTATCCTTGAGTATAAATATCCCTTCTTCCACCTTGAGCCGGTTAGGCATTCAGTTTATATCTTTCTTGAATCTCTCTCTCTCCCATTGTTGAAACACAAAAGCTTGAGGATCTCCCATTCTATCCAACCAAATCCAAATCCCTTTGGTAGAAAGGAAGAGGAGGTCCCCATCTACATTTCCACCAAGCCAAAGTTCATTCCCCCTTGAGTTCATCGAGTTAGCTTGTTACTCTTGGGTTTGTGGGAAACCCTAGGCGGCTAGGGTCACCCGGAGGCATTCGGCTTGTGATTTGCTCCGTAGAAATTTTGTGAGGGTTTGGAGACTACCTTAAAAGTCTACCACGAGTAAGTGAGCTATTCCTTCGTGGGATAGGCTCGGAGAAGAAGGTGAGCCCTTGTGGCGCGTGAGGAATCCTTCGTGGAACCTCACACCTCTCCAATGTGACGTAGCCCCCTTCCCAAAGGTGGTGAACACGGGAATACATCTTCGTCTCTGCGTTCTTCGGTTATTCCTTAACTGATCTCTTACTTGTGTTGTTTACCTTGTGATAGCCTTCGAGCTTGAAGTATCTTGTTTATCATCTAGGTTGCCTCACCTAGTTTGCTTTTAGGCTCACATATATTCCGCAAAGCCTAAAACTTGCAAAAGATTATAAAGAATTTTGTAGAAACCTATTCACCCCCCTCTAGGTTAACCATCTTACACTTTCAATTGGTATCAAAGCCAAGGGCTCTTTTAAGGGCTTTACCGCAACACCTGAACTACTATTCTGCAAAACTTGTACATTGTCTCAGGACAAATGGACTCGCTCATGCGCATACTCATCAACTAGGTTACCAACAACTCCATACGCAAGTATCCTCATACCCATGGTGCATTTCTGATAAGAAGTGAATACAAGCTTACCTGTGGCATCCTTATTTAGCAAGAAGTAGTCATCATAAGCCCTCGCTCCATGAAGGAGACACGTGAAAATTTCCATTGACATCCAAAAGCGTCGCCGAAAAGAGGGGTCTTGTATGACATATTGGTGCAGTGAAAGTAATCCCGCTAGAGCTAATCCTGGCCGACTTATCGGTTGCTATTCAATGTTGGTCCTCCTCGTGGTCATGGACGAGAAAGAGTCACGACCACCTGGAGCTCGATGTCATTGTCGGAATCGTCCAATGATGTGTTGATGCCATTGTTGAAGAAAAACTCGTCTGAGCTATCCATGATCCATGAAAATAAATGCAATGCATTATGAACAATCATTTACATTTATATGAAATGGAAAAAGTAGATGCGGGTCCGTATGCGCGTGCGTTGGAGTTGCGCTCACCACATAGGTACTCCCGGAGCCCGGAATATCGTAATGGGTATGCGAAGTTACTGATTTAGCAATAAAATCATATAAGATAAGATATGAAGACCTCAATAACATCAATAAAACTAAAACTACTAATTATTCATAATACTCGTAACAATGTCTCAAATTATTCAGTTATCTTGTAAGAATAAGGAGAAAGTTGGTCTTCGTTTTTCACAACGGCACACGAATCAACAATATAGATCAAAATATTGTTGTTTTTTGACAATCAATAGCATGTTATATTAATAGAAGCAAATCGTACATGGTAGAGATACATGAGCCAACTCCAACGATTACAAAATAAAGTCTAAAAGAAACTAGCAATTTTTTTATGTCTTCATACTCTTTCTTCTTCCATGACATAATCTTACACTTTTTTAAAGATAGCCGAACTAAAATGACATAGAAATCAAACCAGAGACCCGTAAATACCAACGTTGGTTTTTCTATAATTTTAATTTGTGCCGCAATGCCAAGGCTCCGTGCATGTGCACAGCCATTAAAGTAATCAACCAACATTTGCAAGAGTACCAACATCAATATTTTAGGAAATAATAACCGAGCAGCCTAATCGACGTTGCTGATAAACCAATAGCAGGAATCATCATTGTCGAGGACGTAGCCGCCGAGACAAATATTGCGAGGATAAACTTCGCAGCAACCATGAAAAAAATAATCTAAAATTGATCTGCTGAAGCAAGATCTGAAGACCCATACATAGAGAACTTTAAGCTTCCAACATAGAAAATTATAAAAAACCACCACATTTGAGGCTAGGGTTTCAAAAGACCACCAAATTTTTTAAAAGTTTCAGATTGCACCGTTTTGGAGCGCGCGGTTGCAGCCAGCACTGATCTGGGTCGGATGCCGCGCTAACGACGAAACTGGCCGGTGGGGCCCAGTCGTCAGGCTTACGTGGCGCATTTGGACGGCTGGGAGTGGACGACCGTTAACGGTGCTGTCCGAACCCTAATAGCACGCCCCGACTAGGTTCAACCCAGTCAGTTACTCGCAGCTGCTCTCTCTCGCGCGCACAGAAGGCATTGCAGCGGCGGATCCCCCCGGTGGCGCCGGACCCAGAGACGACGCCGACAGCATGGAAGGATTCAGCATCGAGGATTGTTGCGGGAGCTCGAACCCCATGGCAGCTGCGTTCTATTCGCCGGAGAAGGCAGCCGCCGTTGCCGTGGCCGATGTGTGGAAGGCGAACCCGACGCAGAGTAGCCGTTGGACAAGTGCATTCGGCGGCGGCCTCGAGTAAGTTATCCCCCTCTTTCCCTTGGTCTTTTATCTGTTATTTCTCTTTGTGATTTAGGCTATGGTTTTCTGTTGCAAATAATTTTGGTGTTATTTCAATTTTGTAGTTTGGATGATGACATATGGGATGTAAGGATAAATCTAGATGGTCAGGACAATATTGAGCACAACATAGGTGAATCAGACATCACCTACATGAATCTATTAGCTTTAATTGAGGGAGAGGGCTATGGAATTAATGATTGCATGTATTATGTTAGAGAGAAGGGTAGAGGAATTGCTGGAATGGAGTTATTGGATGGAATGAGCAAGGTTCAGCAGATGGTTACACATTATGAGAATGAAAAACAAGTTACTTTAGCTGTAATCAGTGGAGGAAGCACACTGCCACCAAATGTAAATAGTGCCTCAGTAGAAGAACAAATTCCAATTTCAGAGATTGGAAACCCTGTTGTGTACACAGTGGATGATGAAGGAGTAATTTTGCCAAGCCAACAGTGCACACAGTTAACTGAAGATCCAGAGTTCCTGTACATGTTGACACAGGAGAGCAACAATATGGATGAAGAACAGCATCAGCAATGCAGAGCTAAGGAGAAGGGCAAGCAAGTTAGGGATTTTATAATGGAGGAAGATGAAGATGATGATGAGCTAAACCATGATGTAACTGAATCAGATGATGATGATCTGAACCAGACCATGGATGATTTCAAGAAGAGGAAGAGGTGGGAGTGGGATTCAGTTTCTGATGCACATCAAGAGGCAGCTGATCTTTTCCATGTGTCAGACTGTAAAGATGAAGACAATGCATTTGAACTGACAGAACTGACAGACTATGAACTGGATACAACTTCTGGGAAGAATAAAGAACCAGGTAGGAAGGGGCCAACTGAGAGAAGTCATTGCAGGCAGCCAAAGAAAAGGCTACCAGCATATTATATTCCTTCTGATGATGAAGGGCTAGATGTAGTTTTGGATCCAGAAGATGATCATGGGTTTGAGACACCTTCTTGGATTCAACCAAAAGGAAGAAAAAGCAGGGCCAAGAAGAAGGAGCCAAGGGTGTGGTATGATGAAAACAGGATTCTCCCAGAAGAAGGGCTCTGTTGGAAAATGTGTTTCTTAGATGTGTATCAGTTCAGAAGAGCAGTGCAGACACTGCATGTTGCACAGCTAAGGAACTTTAGGTACCACATAAATTGCAAAGACAGAGTTATAGTACATTGTGCTCAGGAGAAATGTCCATTTTTAATGGTTGGTGCACAAATAAAAAATGAGAAGACTTTCTGCCTAAAAAAGGTAGACTTTGACCACACTTGTGCCTCATCTGGTGAACAATGCAAGGTGACAGGCAAGTGGCTAGCACAAGTGTGTGAGCCCAGTGTGAGAGTAGATCCAAGGACATGCATTGAGGCAGTGATGGAGACAACTAAGGATAAATATGGTGTAGATGTGCACAAGATGATGGCATATAGGGCAAAGAATAAAGCATTGCAGGCAGTGCTTGGTGATCAGTTTGGACAGTACATGAGGCTCAGAGACTACTTGCAGACAGTTATTAACACCAACCCTGGCTCAAGATGCATTGTTACTACCAAATTTGTTGTAGAGCATCCCAGCACCAACCCTAGATTCCATGGGATGTTCTACTGTCTAGGTGGATGCATACAAGGTTTTCTTAATGGCTGCAGACCATTTTTAGGTACATTTTTATTGTTTCATAGTTGTTGTGACCAGCAAGCCATAATATTACCTCACTGTTATTGTTTCTTTGCAGGTCTGGATGGTTGCTTTGTGAAGCTAACCACATGCTAGCAGATCCTTTGTGCCACTGCAAGAGATGGGAAGAACAACATATTCCCTCTTGATTTTGGCTTGGTTGACAAGGAGGAGACAGCCTCATGGAGTTGGTTTCTCACACAACTGAAGTATGCAATTGGGGGTGAATAAGGCAAGTTTGGATATTATACAATAATATCTGATAGGCAGAAGGTTAGTGTTTCCTCTTGCTGTTATACATTGTCACATTGCAAGTATATAGAAACTACTATTCCAAGAACTACTATTGCATAATCAGTTGGTTCCTCTTGTTTTACTTAATGCGATAAACTTCTCTGTAATTGTGTAGGGCCTACTTAATGCAATAAACATAGTATTTCCTAACTGCCCTCAAAGATATTGTTTAAGGCACATCTATGCAAACTTTCAAACTACTGGGTTTAGAGGTGAGGAGCTGAAAAAATACATGTATGCAGCCAGCTATTCTTACACACAAAATGGCTTTGATGTTGCTATGGCTAACATGAAATAAGAGAGTGTAGAAGCTTGTGAGTGGCTAATGAAAATACCAGTTTCATCTTGGGCTAGATATGCCATGGATTATAACTGCAAAACTGATTTAGTTGTCAACAACTTGAGTGAAGTTTTCAATAGATGGATACTAGATATTAGAGGAAAACCAGTGAAGACCATGTTTGATGGTATCAGGAAGAAAGTAATGGTCAGACATGATGCTAAGAGAACAGGAGGTGCCAAGTCAAGGTGGGACATCACACCAACTTATTCAGAAATGCTAGAAGAAAGCAAGAAATGGGCAATAATGTATAGATCTAGTAGGTCTGTTGATGGCTTGTGGGAAGTTAGTCATGGTGAGAAATCTTATGCTGTCAGTTTAACTGCCAGGACATGTGGATGCAAGAGATGGGATATGACTGGAGTCCCTTGTCATCATGCCATATCAGCCATCTACAAGTCATTCCAGCATCCTGAAGACTTTGTTCTAGATTTCTTCGAAAAATCAATGTACATGGAGGCATACAATACAGTCATTTACCCAGTGCCAGGTGAGGATTGCTGGACAAAAACTGATACACCTGATATTGATCCACCAGTCTTCAAGGTATCATTGGGCAAAAATCAAACAAAGAGAAGGAAGGGCAAGTTTGAAGTTCCAGAGCCACCACAGTCCTCTAGAATGGCAACTATCAGTTGCAGCAACTGTGATTTGCTTGGGCACAGATACACTAGTTGTGGTCAAGCTCTGAAGCCATCACTGCAGATTAGGAAAAACCAACATCGGGTTTACCTCTTATCTATTTTATTGTTGTCTATTTTCCACTAGTTGCTTGGGCACAGATACACTAGTTTTGGTCAACCTTTTCTGTGATTTATTTGTGCAGGAAAACAGGGCAACCCTCTCTGAAGCTCCACAAACTGCAGCTCCAGGACCAGCTCCACAATCTGCAAGGAGGGAAAGACCTGTAGCTCCAGCTGCAGGACATGCTTCTCCAGTACATGCTCCAGCTACAGGACCAGTTCCACAATCTGCAAGGAGGGAAAGACCTGTAGCTCCAGCTCCAGGACATGCTTCTCCAGTACATGCTCCAGCTCCAGGACATGCTCCAACTAGGAAGAAGAGAGCAGTATCTTCAGCTCCAGGACATGCTTTCAAAGCTCCAAGGCCATCACCAGCACATACTGGACCTAGTGGTACTACTGGACCTAGTGATACTACTAGAAGGCTAGTAAGAGCAAGAAAGGCTAACTCCAAGATGGTTGGTTACCTCACTGCAAGCAACATTGACAAGATCACACTGAAGGACATCAAGAAAGGGATGATATGAATTATCTGTTTGTGTGCTTTGTAGAACAATTTGTTTGTGTGCCATGCTGGTACAATCTGTTTGTGTGCTTTGTAGAACAATCTGTTTGTCCATGTGCTTCTGAGAACAATCAGTTTGTGTGCTTTTGAGAACAATCAGTTTGTGTGGTGTGAGATGATGTATAACTATTTGAACAAATGTTGTGTTTGTTTTCTGTTGTGAGTCTGAGAAAATGGCCAACTATTTGAAATGCTTGTTGTGTCGATGTTGTCATTATATTAAATTATATAGATCATTATAACATTGTATCTAGTACCACAAAACATTATAGATTTTTACACAAATAGGAGAACATCTTCACACGAAATTAATGGTTCAACACATGGAGGGTTCAACTAAACAAATTAAGGGTTCAATACATGGAGGTTTCCAACTAAACAGACTCATTACACAAATATTCCAACTAAACAGACTTATACATCTACCTAAACACACCATCACTCCTCCTCCTCACAAATTGCCTTGATTCTCTTGACCTTGTCCTTGTTAACACCATTGACCTTGAAAAGGTCATGCATTGAGTACTCTAACTTTTTCTTTTCATCCTTCAGATTAGCTCTTTCCACATCCCACTTCTGATGTTTCACCTTGAATACTTTTGCCTGTGATTTGAGCAAATTCTTCAGTTCCTTCTTAGCATTCTTCAGCACCTCTACTTCATTCTTCAATGCAGCTATGTGCTTCTCCATCTGCTCAGCATCATGTTGCCCACTCATTATCTTAGCATAGTTTTCTGCTATGGCTTTCTTCTCAGTCTGAGCTATCCACTTCCTCTGAGTCTCATCTATCCACCTATTACCTTCCTCTAGCAGGGTTGCATGTTTCTTCTCCAATTTTTCCTTCTCTTCAGTTAGATCCTTCAACATTTTGCTGCTCTCATACCTCTCTTGAATTATTGAGTTATTACTCTCATTGTACATTGCCCACAACTTAGTCAATGCATGCTTCAAGCTGTCATCCCACTCTGGATCAATCCAGCTTTGAAAGCCACAACTCAGTACCTCCTATACATTAAATATTTTATTATAACATACTGTCTATGGTTTATGATTACAACATACTAAAAAATTGCAGATTATGTAAAAACAGAGCTGAAATATATGTCTATGATTACAACATACATGTTCATGAGGACACTATCATTTCTAAATGAGAACACTATCTTTACTAAATGAGCACACTATCAATGTTCAGTAAACTGCTAGAAATATCTGCTAAGTGAACACTACATCACATATCTGCTAAATGAGCACCCTATATCAAAATATTCAGTAAACTGCTAGAAATCATCATCTGCTAAGTGGATATTCAGTAAACTGCTAGAAATCATCAAAATATTCAGTAAACTGCTAGTTAACTATCAATGTTGCTCTAAAATATCTGCTAAGTGAACACTATCAATGTTGCTCTAAATAAACATACTATTATTTCTATACCACTGTACTTGTTAGTTAACTGAAACTAAATGAACACATGATCACACTGAGGAAATCAAATCACCTACAGGGACCTATTGAAGAAAAAAGGGAGCTCAGCACTTATATTTTCTATAGCACACATGTAGAACTTCCTCCCTGTATCACTGCCCTGAAACGCAACACACCTGCGTGGCTTCAATTTGTGAGCAACGCAAACAAAAGGAGCTTCATGGTCAATGCCGGCAAATTAAGCGTCATGGAGCATGTCTGGTGCGTAGTCGAACGCAGTGAACTACAAATCCGAGAAATCCAGGAAAACATGAGGCTCAAATCAACGATTTTCCAAAAATTCCCAAATCTGGATCCAAACCATAAATTAAAAGAGGAGGAAGGCACTCACATGGTCAAACGGGAGAGAGTCGGTGGAGGAGCTTCCACTGTCGTTCCAGCTCGGCATGATCTGCGGAGCAGCGGCGGAAGTAGTCGCCGGCGATGGCGGCGCGGTCACCAGCGACGGCGACGGTCAGGCTAAGAGGAAGCATATGAGTAAGGCAGCGGGGGAGAGAAGAGGAGGGCCCGACCATTTTGATGGTTCCGACCACGCCGTTAACGGCCGTCCATGCCCAGTCGTCCAAATACGCCACGTAAGCCTGACGACTGGGCCCCACCGGTCAGTTTCGTCGTTAGCACGGCATCAGACCCAGATCAGTGCTGGCTGCAACCGCGCGCCCCAAAAACGGTGCAATCTGAAACTTTTAAAAAAATTGGTAGTCTTTTGAAACCCTAGCCTCAAATGTGGTGGTTTTTTGTAATTTTCTCCTTCCAACACCATCATTGACATCACGGAAGAGATCTCGTTGACGAACGAATAACCGAAGATCGTTTATTGTAGATAATGCCATCTCCATTGGGACGAAGATGACTAGCAAAACCCTAAACTTAATCTAACAAAATCAATAATATTACTAGAAACTCCACCCATAGATCGGGTTCCCCATCCCTTCCGACACCCGCGAAGCCGACCGAAGGAGGAGAAACCGATCTACATAGGAGGCGGAGGCGAGAGGCGGCGAGTTTTTTTCCGGCGGCGGCTGTTTCCATAGGGTAGGACCCTAGAACCCGTGGCCTAGTTAATGTTTCAAAATATTGTTGTTTAAATTTCTATTGAATATACTATGCTACAATGGGTCCAGCGATACAAATTATGAACCATCTATTCTCAACCGGTGAAAAGCAGAAATTGCCCAAGTTGAGGATGAGGCAGTGCTCACTGTATGCACTTGGGCCAGCCTTTTTTAGAAAAATTCTCGAGCAGCCCAAGGTGGAGCTAGGCCCGGGTTCGGAAGAATGCCCGGAGGGCTCGGAGAGGTCTGTTCCTATCGATTTTTTTGCCGTGTTCTATACCTAAGAAAGCTACTGTCTCTGTTTGAAAATATAAGATGTTTTAGTATTGTGTAGAGAATGTATCTAGATTACTTTTAGTGTCTAGGTTTACTAATTTTAGAATAAATCTACACACTAAAATAAGTCTAGGTACATTCTATTTATAAATTAAGACATCTTATATTTTGAAACGGAGGGAGGATATGTGTATAGGGTTTTATACTGATTTGTTGTTGCTAAAATCATTTTGGGGCATTCATTGTATACCTATGGATAAGTCTAGCTCCGCCTCCCCCCTATCACCAATATAAAACGATAACTAACTTAGTTTGCCAAAAATGTGTTACTACTGTATTAGTGGACCGAGGAAGTTAGACAGGCATGAGTGGATGTCGCGTGACACAAGACTAGCACAAGTTCGTGCGCCAATGCGCTGCGCTGGCCCTTTGCTTGGCTCTCGGGTCAAGGCCTTGATGCGATAGGCACGCACGCTGCATAGCAGACTGTTGATGCTTTTGCCGTGCATGCCAGCTCCGGGCCCGACCCAACTGGCGAACGGAGCGGGTCGCCTTTCCCCGGCCGGACGGCCAAGTACCTTCCAGAAGCCAGCAGCAGCAGGCGGAGGCCCTCGTGGTCACGGAGTACCTTCTCGCCCGATCAAAATCCTGCACGCCGACGCCCAGACTCGCGCGCTCTCTCTCTCTCTCTCTCTCTCTCTCTCTCTCTCTCTCTCTCTCTCTCTCTCTCTCTCTCTCTCTCTCTCTCTCTCTCTCTCTCGCGTAACTATTCCGTGGACTCGTTCCACGTTACCGCTCGCGAACCCCAGCGCGACACGTGAGCCTCCATATAGACCCCGTCCACGTGCCGCGCCGCTCCCTCCTCTCCCATCCGATGCACGCAGCACGCTTTCCTTTCCTTTTCAGCGCGAAACAGGGAGAGAAAAAGAGGTGCCGGGGGGAGACAAAAGCGACGCGCGGCAGCGAGGACCACGGGCCCACCGAACCCCATCCACTCCCGCACGGGCCCCGCCTGTCATGCGCTCGCGTGTACGCCTCCCTCGGTGGGCGTGCCGTGCGGAAAGAGAAAAATTCCAAGCGTCACGCCTGCTGCTAGTACCAGGACCGGACCGGACGGGGCGACGCGCGGGCCCCGTCCCGGTGTGCCGCCTTGCGTACACCCCAAGCGTCCTCCACGCACCTGCCGACCTGACCCTCCTCATCACCGGCACGCGGGGCCCGCGACCGGCCGGACCCGCTGGCAGTTGCCCGGGTGCGCGCGAACGCATCGGATCCCCCCACCCTTTCGCTTTTATCCGAATCCAGTTGACACCATGATTACCTACCTAGCTAGCACAGACAGGTTCCATCCCGTTCCGAGACGGTGTTGGGCATCTTTGCTTACTTGGCCAAGACTGCTTGGCTCGAACTCGCCCAGCCGGCCGGTCGACATACATCCTCGGAGCATTATTTCCTCCTGCCGACACGAGTCGCGATCGGTGAAACATGGCTCCGATCGATCGAGCGGAGCGGAGCAGAATCTCTCGCAAGTACCCTTCGGAAACCGCATCATCCGGTGTACCCTTTTTATTTACCAAATAAAGCGTGTGTACTGCGCTGCACGTTGTTTATGCTCGTGTCGTTAGGGTGCAACCGCTGAATTCCATGCCTGATTTCCTCATTAACAAAAGGAGCAAGTACGATATCGATTTTTTTTTCAATTGTTCCGTGTCCCGTACTATAGCAGCTGGCAAGTGGCAAAGATGCAATTACCCAGACGATTGATAATGAGTCCTCTCTTAACCACCCCTTACACCATTGCACACGCGCACATGTGCACTCATCATGTAAATAGAACATCTGCTAAAACCTAGACTCACACAGTTTCGAGACTTAGTGAAGTCATTCATAACGGGCGTGAACTGGACTTTGCAATCACTTTGTTAAATGGCATCATGTATTACTACTACCTACATGGGTGTGTGTTTTCCATTTATTTTTTCATTTGCTCTAATGCCGAATTTAGGATCCATTCGCAGCATAATGACCTAATGCTTTTGCATGACATGAGATCTCCGAAGGTGAAACCCTGCACTCATTTGCGAGCGGGAAAAGAAACAAGGATCGATCTCTCATTTTGTGGGCGATCGCTACAGAATCTTGAATGGCATCCACCACCGAGTAGAGCCGAGTTGTCGAAACCTAGGTCGTAGGTTTGTGTGTAGGTGGGGTTTCAGGCCTTGAGAATACATCGTCGGTAACAACCTTACTTCGGGAAGCCTGAATGTGCTGTGCAAAGAGGCAACAAGATGGAATGTGTTTGGTGGAAGGATGGTGAAATGTTTCGTTTTATGCCTCCTCCCCATCTCCAAAGGAGGGGTACAAGTTTTTATAGGGACCTTCTAAGTAATATAAAGTGACCTTTATTGAATAAAAAGTATTTATAGGGAGGGCCATGGTTCCACAGCGGAGTGGGCGTCGCTTACTCTCCATGTCGATATGACGTAGTGTGATGGGTCTTACCGTGGCCATGTCGGCTTGCATGGTCGTATGTGGCGCGATACTAATGTGTCGTTATGAGTCGTCATGACATGATTTCGAGGGTGTCAAGTAGGCCGACGACTGCCCTAGTTGCTTGAGATGGAACTATGTTGAAGTCAGCGGAGTCTCACTAGTCTCGTCACTATACGGTATGGGAGCTGACCATGCGGTCGGGTCTTGCCACCAACTCTGGCTCTGACAACCATGGGGTGGAGCGTGGACTTCGACCCCTCACTTTGTCTTCTGGTGGCCGGTTAACGAAAGAAGCCGTCATGGTACGTCCTAGCGGACTCCATCCGACCTATGGGTATTGTGTAACCCATGACCTTATCATGTGTGAAAGGAGAAATTTTATCATGGCCAAATAACCCTGAATCTCAAAACAAGTATTGAGGATTGGAATGAGCGTATACCAAGAATCCCTAGAATCCTAGGGGGATTCTTGATGGAGTCGAGGGTTCACTTCTTCCACGCCATCAAACATGATGGAATATATCGACATCATTTTACCCCATACGCGAGTGGCCTCGAAAGTAGGAATCCGTGAACCATAGCGAATATGTGGCTTAAGACTGTAGACAAAGTAACAAAATATCACTTAATTTAAATCCCAATATTAAAGACGACCCAATTCTTCCACGCCAACAATATGAGATGGCAACTATCAACATACTTTTACTCCATTTGTTTTTGAGAATTACATAATTTTACTCCATATGCAAGTGATATGAGATGTAGGAATAGTGGATGAGTTGCATGTTGGGATAGATCATCGTCAATAACTTATTATGGAATTTTGTTTATAAAAATATAGATAGTTAGATACTCTCTGTTTTATAATATAAAATATTTTAGATTTGTGAAAAGAGTGTATCTAGACCTCTTAGTGTGTAGACCTCTTAGTGTGTAAGTTTACTTCGAATCTAGGTATTAAAAGAGGTCTAGATACACTTCTTTTATGCTTGTTTGACTGCACAAAATTAGTGCCGAGTTTTGAGAAAATGCGATTTTTGATAGATTTTCATGGAATCCCGTTTTGCTAATGATTCCATTAAAAACGGGCATAAGCAAAAAAGTTTGGGTTAAAAACAGCTTTGCATGCACCATGTTTGGTCTATCCAGACCACCGGGTGAGGAGTTAGTTGAGGCTACCGTGGAGTTTGTTGAGGACCGTAGCTAATATTATGACTGGGTTTCGTTTAATCTGGGTTTTTTGTCAGCGTCCACTTTTTTAGCTTTGTGGAAATCTGGTTTTGTGTTTTTGTTGAGGCATCCAAACAAGATTTTAGTTTGTTAGGGCATGTATAATATAGTGACATCAGCATTCTCTTATAATTGTCATGTTAAATCTTTGATTAGTTAGAGAAGAGAGAAATAAGAAAAAAAGCTTGTCTTCCCTTAGTTAAGGGATAATCTCTTAAAAATAAGAGAAAACTATTTTTTCCAATTTTTTACTAAAAATAATTAATTCTTATTAATTACTAAAGGGAGTAATAAAATATAATATATTATACAAGTTATATATTGTGAGCATTGTACATCCCCTTAGACAGTTACCTTAGTTTAGGGAAAACAAGTTCTGCTAAACTCTCGTATTCAAACAAGGCCCATAAAGTTAAAACATCTTATATTATTAAAGGAAGAGAGTAGATAGATATTGGTAGAAAGCGTATAGATATGTCATTAATTGAATAAATTTCCAAAATTTTGCTAACCACTTGCACTAGCCGCTGTAGTTCCTCACTCGATGACCTTATGTATTTCTCTCCACTGTCCCGTGCCTCCCTTTCCTCTTCCTCACCCGACCCAAGGCTGTTCCCTTTCTCATACAGTGTACCACCCCCCTGCCCTGCCGTAGCTCACGCCTCAACCTTCCCCTCCCCCCCTTCCACAACCCTCTCCCTCCCTCAACCGCCTCCACCTCTCACGCGCCACATCGCCATTGCCGTTCCCGCTCCTCCTCATCGCGACATCGCGTCCCCGCTGCCGCCACCCCGTCCGCACTCTTCGGCGTTGGGTTGAGGTATGAGCTCGTGTTCATCCAACGATTACTCAGATCCCACTGGCCTCCAAAATTTCTGGGTGTGCCGGTGCGCACCCACCGCGCCATCTAGATCCGCCCCTCTGTGTGTGGAAGTTGGATGTCGCCATTTTGCCTCGCCTCAGTTTTTTGTTTTATTTTTCACCTTCGAGTAGAGGCCTCGATCCTCCGCATTGTTTCTGGCTGGATCGTTCATTGACTCCTGCATCGTGCCGCTAGTTTCGCGGTTTGAAAAATGTGCATTGTGTACCAGTGGCCACAAAAGGACCGCCCATGGTACAATGGTAAATTGGTCATTGTGGTATCAATGCACATTTCAGCTTTGCAGGTTATATTCTGGAAGCAGCCGTTTGACAGTGTCTGATCTGTTGCTTTTAACGAAGATGTAGCAAGATCTGTAGTGTTGTTAAACTTCACCAGGAGTTGGTTCAGTCAGAAGAGCAAATGTGCAAATTCCACGGTCCATTTGATGTATACATTCCTTATTATTGGTTGATCTTCGGCTAAAAACCCAATTCTGCTTATGTTTAACTGAAAGTTAGGATGATTTAGGGAATCCTAATTTTTGATGTGCATTTCAGATTGTTTTTCGTTTATATCCGTGAAGTTTAACAAAAGATGTGTGGCTTGCTTTATTTTAGGTTCATGATCCATCTGGAGGGATGAACGGGAGTCGACAGATGGAACTCCACTACATAAACACCGGATATCCGTACACCATGACCGAGAGCTTCATGGATTTTTTTGAAGGCCTCACATATGCTCATGCTGATTTTGCTCTCGCAGATGCCTTCCAGGATCAGGTATCAAACATTATAATTGTCTTTTTTTCTCAATCTAGTGCAATAGCTAACTGATTCCGTTTCCTCGAACCCTTACTGTAATGTTAGATTGTTTACTGCTTTCATACTGATGTACATATATCTTCCATTCAAGATTATGTGGCCTGGGTCTGTGGTAAAGGTCACTCTTTAATATCTTTAGCTAGTTTATAAATCAAACATGATACTTACGAACTTCGTATTTTGATAGTTTACATGCCTCATGAATCTAGATTATTTTCTTGAAAGTCTTGTAGCAGCTTCTTTTTTAAGAAGCAGAAAGAAAGAAATAGAGCCACTCAATGGAGAATATGATGTTTCCTGAAAGCTTGCTTTCACATTTTTCTAAGTATTACAATAGTTTCAGTTATGACCTTAGTCACTGTTTCATCAATCCTTATCATTTTCTGTCCCATTCCACACTTATTTGTTGCTAATGTGCAGGCCAATCCATATTGGACAATGACGCAAACAAACTCGTATAAGTACGGATATTCTGGTGCAGGAAATTACTACAGTTATGGACATGTGTATGACATGAATGATTATATGCATCGAGCAGACGTTGGACGCAGAGTTTGGGATAACCCCATGCCTGTAAACAATGCCGACTCCCCCAACATAGTCCTGCAGGGTAACGATGCTCCTCATGGAAGTGCAAGTTCTACTACAGAGGAACGTAAGTTCAGTTCTTTGAACATGGTTTTTGGAAGTTTAATTAATCATTATTCTGCGATATCAGTTACATAAGCATAACTCTGGATAAGGTACTTAGGACCATTGTAATATTTTTCAAGTTAGCAATATGAAGCTCCTTCTATTTGTGTATCAAACAGGGTTACATACTAGTTTCATCAGTCATTAGATTGTGGTTGCAGTAACACACTTCACTGTTTTTGGCTGTCTTATCATTCTCTAGTTAGGACACATGTTAACAAGTTATGGTATTTGGAACCAAGGTAGTTTTATATCTGAATTGCGTAATGAACTGAATAGTACTTCCATTAGCCTTTTTTTCAAAGATGACTAGTAAACACATACCCTTTGCTTACTCTTAGTCATATAAAATGGGAAGTTTGTTAGTGTCAAGACTATTAGTGATGGGCATTGTATGGTTGGATCTGTTGCTAAGCTGATTGGACGCTTACAAGATGATGGAAAAGAGAAGTATGAAAGTGGGGTCTTAGGATACATGTGTGTCGTTAGACTCCTGTTGTTATTTCATTAAGCATTTATTGATTACTGCAAACTTGGTAGACTTGGTCATGATACTGACATTATGTACAGCTGTTCTACTTGTTACTCAGTTATCTGATTAATATTTATTTTTTAATATAAACCGTGCACATGCTATGTCTCAATGGATTCTATGATTTTGCTACCACATAAACAGTAAGCAACTATTTAATATATTTTTGAACCTTTACCCTGTAGCTGAACGGTTAGTTTAACGATATGTCCTTACTTGGGTGCTCTAATTTTGTTTTCACTTACAGGCATCCAACCACCAGTGCAGCAAAATTCAAGCAGTCCACAGGTAAATGATTGTTTCTAGCATGCGTATTTTTACTAACTAGTCTTTTCCTACAAATTATGCTGTACTAGACAATATGCAAAAAAAATGATACCTAGCCATGCCACTTCACGATTATGTCAACATTTTGTTCCTTTGTTTCCATATTTCATGTGTAAACTTTTTTCTCATTGATTTACTTAAATTTATTATTTCTGTATTCCCAGGTTGTTTGGCAAGACAACATCGATCCTGACAACATGACGTATGAGGTTAGTGACTTCTCTTGCATGGTTTGTGTCTCCAACTCTCCCATTTCTCATGCTTGCTGTGTCATGTATAACTGACACTTGAAATATGTGTCAACTTTTGCTTCTGATTTATATCTTTGAGTTGAGATAGATAGGTAGCTGTCTGCAACGATTATACCATGCACAATTGGGTTGGTCAATGCATAGTTCTTAGTTGGGTGCTTTGAGGATCAAAATACTGGACGATAATCGTGTTGTGACTTCAGATGAAGAAAACTTTTGTTACTTGACTAATCATGTAGCAGTATTTTTTAGTGTGCTTATCTGTTTTAAAAAATAATTGGCTTGCTTGGCAACTCATAGGTAGATACATTCATGCATCACACTGCTTTTCTCCATCTCATGCACTGGAATTATTCAACAGAAAATACTCTTTAATGGTTGTTGTATATCCATTAACCATTCAATGGGATAGTTTATAGTTCGTATCATGGCTAGGTCATTTGTCTCATTTAATTACTTCTGGAACTTGGTTCACCATTGTGTACAACTTTTGTTGACAGGAATTGTTGGATTTGGGGGAGGCAGTTGGAACCCAAAGCCGTGGTCTCTCCCAAGAAAGCATTGCATCACTTCCAGTGACAAAATACAAGTGTGGCTTCTTTTCGAGGAAGAAAGCACGTCGTGAAAGGTCTTGTTGTAATCCTACACCATCAGTTCTAGACTATGACTTTCCCCAACTTTTCACTCTTGAACTGCACTATATTAGTTCCATCTGCAATTGTCATGATGCTGCATCTTAGGTGCAGTATTTTTTTTGCTTTACTATCAGCAACTCTATATTGACTCTTAAATAGAACGGAAGATAACTCTTGGAGCTTTCCTATGGGTAACAGGTGTGTAATCTGCCAAATGGACTATAGGAGAGGGGATCTGCAGATGGCACTGCCCTGCAAGCATGTGTACCATGCCAGCTGCGTGACAAGATGGCTTAGCATCAACAAGGTCAGTAGCAAGAAGAACAATCTGTATCAGCTGCCCATGTCTACCTCCTGCTTCTTTATCTCACAGGAGTACACATTTTCTCTGTGCAGGTATGTCCTGTTTGCTTTGCTGAAGTTCCTGCTGAGGAGCCCAAGAGGAAATGAGTTATGGCAATTAACCACGAAGTTCTCGCGCTCGGACTCTCAGCACCACCGTGCCCCCCAACTGATTCGTGATTTCTGCCCGAGGGCAGATTTGTCCCCCTCTCCCTTTTAGAGTTGTATATTAGATCACCAAATATAGGTTATAAGCAGATGTAGCTGGAAGCTGGAACCCGCTTCCGAGAGGTTTGCCGTAGACTGTAGAGTTTGACTGTGAGAACTATAACCAACGTGCTAGACGGAGCCTTGGGTCTATCAACGCTTGCTCACGAGGTGCTTTTGTTCACCGCAAAGGGCACGCGCTAGTTTCTGTTAATTAAAATTCGATTAAGATTTTTTGTGGACAGAGAGGAGATTCATTTGTAACACTCCCCCTGCTTTGGCCTGCATTTTTTTCCTTAGTCGTGATGTGTTGATGATTTGTTTTGTGGTGTTCTTTTTTTTGTTCATGGGATTCTGTGTTCGTGGTCATGCTTTTGCCTTCAGTTGTCTGTACCTGGGGGAGACAACCCCTCAGATCTGACCTATTCAGTTCAGGTAAGGAGCTTTGTTTTGGCAGGAGAATAGCCTGTGTTTAGCTCACACTTGTTACATCATTAACCATGGTAGCCACGCGGTGGATTCATCCTGGTATGCTGAGCTGAAAGATGGGTGTGCTACATTGGCCTCTGTAGGGCAACGCTCCGAGTTTATTTCTGAAGCCTGATCCTAAGCCATACCCGCGTCAAGGACATGTTTCAGACTTCCAGTGCTTCAGAAGTTGTGGGAGCAGCTTCGGTTTCCTTCAGTGTCACTTGCTCGGTCTCGTCGTCCGTCGCAGAACAGATCAGAACCTGGGTCGCCCTCGTCTCATCATCTTCAACGCCGTGGCCGTGCAATCCCTCTCCTGCTGTCTTGGCTCGCAATAATTGGCCTTAATTTGTCGACAGGATCATCTTATAAGCAGATAAAATGATGGACCAATCAATATCGGGCTGGTGGCGGAACCTGGAGCGTCCGAAAACATCAGAAATATCACCGGACCTTGTAGCCCCGAGACGGACAGGACGTGCGTAGACCAGCACCACACGATGGAATCCTGCACGAGCACTCTTCTTCGCTCGCACGCACGTATGTTCCCGAGATCCCGTCTACATGCCCATTTGACACAAACTCCACGTTGACCTGAAGAAGTTCAGTCCTGAACTCTCGCGATCCCCTGCACCTGCGCGCCATGGCTCGCGCCCTCCCGCTCTGCTTCTTCCTGCTCCTATCGGCCGCCCTCGTGCCGCCGCCGGCCATGGCCATGGCGGCGGCCGCGGGGCCGCCGAAGGTGCCCCTCGCGCTCTACTACGAGTCGCTCTGCCCCTACTGCTCCCGCTTCATCGTCAACCACCTCGCCGGGATCTTCAAGAACGGGCTCATCGACGCCGTCGACCTCCTGCTCGTCCCCTACGGCAACGCGCACGTCCGCGGCGCCAACAACACCATCAGCTGCCAGGTGATGATGTCTGTGGTTCCATCCATCCCCTTTTCTGCAGTTCCCCGCCCGGTCAATCATCCAGCTCACTCTCAGTTCCCCACTAGTACTGGGTTGCTGATCGAATTGCTCTGCCACGCATCTCCTGCTGTCGCGATTGATCGATGCCTCCGGATAAGAGCAGATGCCGGATTCTTGATTAGTGGTCCATTGCTCGACAAACACTTGCACGGTAGCGGTGACAAACACTAACAGTAATTCTATTTTGGCATTTAAAGCACCCAGCTGCACACGTGTCCACCGGCTTCATGCTGATCGCCGATATAAACCCCCCATTGCCAAGCTCCTCCGCTCACTCCAAGCCTGCAAACTCCCTTGCCTCTGCATCCTCTGCCCATTGTTCGAACACTATGGCCGCCCGTCTCCACCATTTCCTCCCACTCGCGGTGCTCCTCCTGCTGGTCAGTGCTGGCGACGTCGTCGCGGTGGGGAACGAGAAGGTGCGCGTGGCCCTCTACTACGAGTCGCTGTGCCCCGACTCCGTGGACTTCATAGTGAACCACCTCGCCGAAATATTCAAGGACGGCCTCGTCGACGCCACGAACGTCACCCTTGTCCCATACGGCAACGCCAAGGTCGGGGCGAACGGCGCCATCTCCTGTCAGGTGTTGTGCCATCGCCTCGCCACACACATGATTTGCTCCTCTGCTCTGCTCTTCTCTGCTTTTCTTTTCTACATCAACATCTGCTCTCCTAGTCTCCTTCCTTTGGCTACCGTAGATGTTTCTTAGTTCGGTCGGGACCTGGGGATCCTGGGCATGGGCTTATTGCGTTCTTGAGTTAATTTCTGATGTATGAGGCGTGTATTACTGTTTTGGTTGCATGGTTCTGAACTTATGACGCTAATACTGTTGGGGTGTTGGATTATTGCAGCATGGCCCCTATGAATGCCTTCTGAACAACGTGGAGGCTTGCGCCATCGACGCCTGGCCGGATTTGGTAATTCATCCACACCTCATCATAATCTCAACTCAACCTTGACCACCCAATCGTATTGTTGCAACTTTGTGACCAACTATACTAGTACTATATGATAGCTATCTGTCGCTGGTTGCAGAATGTGCATTTCGGTTTCATCAACTGCGTGGAGGGCCTGGTGATGAATAAGAAGCGCGAGGAGTGGGAGTCCTGCTTCCAGAAACAGAACCTCGACCCCAAGCCTGTCATGGAGTGCTACAACAATGAGCGTGGCCAGAAGGTCGGCTCCTACGACGCTGCGCTGTATCGTTCACATACAAGTACTGTACTTCTTATAGCTGAATTTCTAAACACAGTGTCCCCATTTTTCTTGCTTGCTACATCTAGCTTTCGCTCAAGTACGGGAAACAGACTGACGCGCTCGTGCCTCCGCACAAGTACGTTCCCTGGGTCGTGGTTGATGGCGAGCCGCTCTACGACGTAAGCCGCAGCAACTCCGCTTCTCGTCTGAACTTCACCGTGTATATGCATACGCTGGTTTCTGAATCCTGACGAGCTTCCTTGTTTCAGGACTACGAGAACTTCGAGGCTTATGTCTGCAAGGCGTACAAGGGTCATCCTCCCAAGGCTTGCCAGGAGCTGAGCCGTCGGTATCCGATCGTGCAACAGGTGGTGAAGGCGGGCAACGGCGTCAGCTACAACTCCTTCGATGCCGAGCTCGATGACAGGATGATGGACGTCAGCTACGGTGTCTCCGTCCATGACAGCATCGACATCAAGAGGATTAAGATGGTTCGGAATGATGGCAATTGGTAAACTACATGTGTTTCCTTTTGGGGATCATATACCGTACGTATACGTGAACATCGGACAGTTCCATGTTTCTGTTCAAGTTAATATATGGAGATGTAGATCAACTGAATAATAAAGTGACTTTGTTGGACTGATGGACCTGAGGACTCGATAGTTTGGTGCTTGGGTGTGCACACCATTCTTCGCTAAGGTGTCAGAGTGGTTTGGTCCGAGCTGCTGATTTGTTTACGCCAGCACAATACAGCACATTGGCGAGCCCTTAATTAGGAGGGCTGGGATACAAAACAGCATAAAAATCAAAACGGACTACTCGATAGTGGTTACACTACTCGGGAATAGGGGTGAACTTAAAAAACTCGAAACCTGCCACTACTTGCCTTGTTACAAACTTGGCCCAATTAGGTTGAATTGTTTCTTTTAACTAGTCAAGCCGAGCATTTTTTTTCTTTGTTAAGTAAATGTGTCGATTCCACAAAAAAAGAAGATAAATGAGTCAAATAAGTGATATACCCGAGTTACCATGAGGTTTATTAAGCTTCTACTAATAATATAAAGACACGTACATATTAGTACTTAAATTGCATCAATACTTGCATCATTATGATAATACATTTTTTATATAGTGATATATCACAAACACTATCATGCCACTTTTTTGGTTAGCTATTTTCGCCTATTTCTTCCGGCGTTCCATGTTTTATTTTTATCCTTGCGGTTGTCATGTTTTTCGTTTGTTTTTACTATTTTTCTTTGTTTGTCCTTTTGGTTGTATACTCGAAGAACACTAACTTGTAAAAAATTAAACGCAATAAAAAATATACTGTACACACTAACTTGTAAACAATACACATGCTAAAATATGAAATATACAAAAATAAACACAATAATATGAGAAGTACACAATAATTCTCCCTAGTAAGTCTCTAATAGACTAGCTCGTTGATCAAATGATGGTTAAGGTTTCGTAGCCAGAGACAAGCAAAATCATTTGATAACGAGGTCATATCATTAAGAGAATGGTGTGATAGATAGACCAAAAACTAAGCATAGCATTTGATCGTGTCACTAAGTTTAATTGTTGTAGCTTTCTTAAAATGTCAAGTATCATTTAATTGTTGGTGCCTTATCCATGCTTTGCTTTGGATCCGTCGTAATTTCGGTGTTTACTAGGCCAATGCCGGCGATGGCAGACCTATGGATGGCCACTCGCAGATCACTCGCCGGTGGTTTTGGTTGGAAAGCAGATATGTGGTGGCTGCGATAATGGCGGCCTGCGGTGTCTTGGGCATCATGTTACCCAAGGAATCCATGGTCATGAAGGAGTGGAGTCTCTTTGAGAGCTCTCACCTCTCGACGTCGCTCATGTGTTTCGTCCGAGAGCGTTGCTTGTGTGCCCCGGTGTAGTAATTTCTCCTTTATGAAGAGTCACCGATGGAGGAGAGCTCTGCTCGACGCGCACTCGACTCGTCAGCTAGTCGTTTACGCTCCTCGAGCCAAGCCTGCTCCTGCTGCTAGAGGTTGCATTGTTGTTGCAGAAGGTAACGATAACCCATCAGCTCCTCGCACGATGCTTTGGGTCCGAGAGGCACGCCTTTTAGGGATTGCCTTATACTCTCCCATTGTTTAGGTGTGAGATTGATGGTTTATCGCCTGCTGGTGCCGTCTCCATTGTTGGTTCTGTCACCGTCGTTACCGTACTCGGGTGTGTTGGGGTTGACAACAATAGACAAGTAGCGGGTCAGGTAGACGTTACTTCAGTAGCTTTCAAGTTCAGAGTCGACGTGACTGTCTCCCGCGAGCGAGTTGCTCAGTTCGGAGTCATAGCAGTTGTCGTTGTCGGCCCCGTAGGTTGACAACAAGGCGGAGTTCATCTCGTTGAGGATGCCTAAGGGTGGCGGTTATCCTCCGGCTGTCGTCGCAGGCGCGAGCTACCTCCTCCTCCACCTATGGGCTGTGCGTAGGAGGATTCCATCATCGTCCCGCATGCACGGGTACACCGTGCCGCCTGCGCAGCCGCAACGGAGATGCGTTGCCCCTTGTGCCAAGCCGCATCACGATCGCCACTACTTCCCGGTCTGGAAAACGTGCTGGAAGTGGCGGACGTGGACGCCCTGCGACCACCACGACGTCCACCTCCTGCACGGGGGGCACCTAAACTAGGACAGTATTCCGGTGCCACCTGTACCACCGAAAGAGATGGCGTGAGACGGCGTGAGACGCCGAGATCAAGCGCCAATGCCTCCTCTCGCCACGCCGCCATGCCGACCCGACATACCACCCCGAGGCCCCTTTCTGGGTGAATTTACTCCGACAGGAACAAGACGCGCGACAATGGAGCACCTTTCGGGGGATTTCAACCCGGACATGGCCACCGATGACCTTCCGGAGACCGGCACCACTGATGACGGCTCCTCGATGGCTCCGACTGGGAAGCAGACTGGGATGCAAACGGGGTGGAGGCCAAGCAGGATAAGAATGAGAAGGAAGAGGTCAAGACGGAGGTACTGGCAGCCATCATGCCGCTAGGCCTCTCCAACAAAGAGGCACTCTTCCTCGCCATGTGGCAGTCGGAGGAGGAGGCAGCGCTAGTAAGGCACCTTCCAGGCCCTGCATGCGCCGACTATGGAGGCTCGGGCCGTTGCGCACATGCCGCCGCTGCACATGCCTCATCACCATAGCTGCTGGCGCCGCCGCCGCGGCCTCACCTAGAGTGGTCGTGGGTGTAGCCGGAGTTAATGACCTCACCACCGATGAGTAGGCCACCACCAACGTGGCCGAAGTTTAAATTTAGTTTGTTTTTATTTGAAGTTATTTTCCATTTTATGGCCCTATGAAATATATTTCATATTAATAAAATTTCAATCAAAATTTGTTGGGCTGGTCTAGCGAGCGCCCGAGCGCCAAACGAATGAGCCGGGCGCGCCAGGTTTGCCAGGTACGTGTGCCAGCTGGCCTGATCCGCTTTTGGAAAGTTTTCTTTTTCCGCTTTTGACTGTTTCTCGGTTCCTGTGAGGGTGGGCGCTCGTCTGCCTTTATCTTTCGCCCCCACTGCGCCCAACCCCTGATCCTCACGCGTCCTATCTCTAACCCTACCGCCCCCAGATCTCATCCCCTACATCGGCTTCTTCCTCCAGCCTAGCCGCCATTGCTTCCTCTTTTGCTTGCTCCATGAACCCACAACATGTCAACTACCCAATCCTCAACCATACTAACATGTTCCATGGAGAGAGCAGCTCGAGGAACGCACCTGCATCTGAAATTGATCTCTCAAATTCAACACAGGTACTCATCCATCTTTTTCTCTTGTTGCTTTCTTTTTTGCTGTAGTCAACTTTGTGCCAAACACAAGCAACTTCTCTCTGCTCCTTAATAACTTCCCCAACTCGTAGGCAACCTATGTTGCCATGTCCTTCTAGTTTTTTTATCTGTTTCTTTGCAATTCAGATGAAAGCTGCAACTTTTGTGTTGTTCTTAGCAACTTTTTTCTTTTCTGTAACAACTTCTATCATATCACAGGCAACTTATTTTTCGTAGATTGCAGTTCAGATGGAGAAAATTGCAATTTTTCAGTTCAGATGAAAGTTGCAACTTTTGTGATGTTCTTATCAACTTTTCTCTGTTTTTTAGCAACTTCTATCATATCACAGGCAACTTCTTTTTCGTAGATTGCAGTTCAGATTGATAAAATTGCAACTTTTCATATTTCTACGTAGCAACTTTCATGAGGTTGGAGGCAAAATTATCATGTTTCTTAGCACCTATTTCTACTGCTGAATACATTTTTCTCTGTTTCATATGAGACTTTTCTGAGGGGTAGGCAATTATCCCCTGTTACATAGCAAATTTTACCACATCGCAGGCAACCTTTGTGTCTGAGGCAATTTTTGCAACTTGCATCTTAGTTGAGCCAACTTTTGTACCCGAGCCAACTTTTGTTTATGCCAACTAAACTTGTCAAAAAATATGCTCCTACGCACAGAATCATCATGTGAATAGAGAGTACCAACATTAGTTTTTGAATTCACAGAATCATCATGTGAACAGTAGACAACTAATTAACATAAGTAGGCAACTTGGTAGCATATGCAAGCAACTTTCTTACATATATGCAACTTAGTTTCACACAATTTTCAAACAGTAGATACTTGCACCGAAAATAACAGAAAACTATAAAAGAGTTTACAACGTACAAATCCTAATTACAACACATGTAAAACATGACTTGAAACATTTGTTGCCTTCATTTCTTTGCATCTGGTCATCGCTTCCTCGTCTTTTATCCACATGAAGTGGCTCTTGTCCAGTACCTACATATCAAAAAACAGCAATAAAAATATGAGAACTTTTGAGGCAAAAAATAGAATTAGAAGTACTGTTTAGCCAAACAATGCATAGTTTTTTGTCTATATATACTTTGAAGTTGCCTTTTTCCGTTATTTGTTTTTATGATTCATTTTTGTTGTGCAGCCAATGGGTATCCTTAACCTCAATGTGGAGTCATTTGATCTCAATGAGCAGGCTGGTTTGCTACCGCCTAATTACTTCACGCATCTCCTGATGGAAGAAGCTATTGACGAGACTCCAGAGTTGCTAGTTGACATTGACGCCCCCGCTGTTGATGTACATACAGTACCAACTGACAGTGAAACTGGACCGTTTGTTGCCGGTACAAACATAACATCGCTTGCCCAAGACTATGCAGATGACAATGAGGCTTCATCTCAGCCAATGGACCCACATATTGGAATGCGTTATGGCACACTACAGGGTTAAAAGGAACACTACAACGCATATGCTGCTAGGACTAGATTTTCAATCAAGGTCAATAGGAACAGAAAGTCATCGCGCACTAATGAGCTTTCTAAACAACAATTTGTATGCAATAAATTTAGGAAACCTAGGAATTATGATTGCGGAGGTGACAAACCAGATGTAGTTGGCCCAGTACTATCCTCAGAATCATTGGATGAGGAGGACCGGCAGAACTTGCGTCAGTTGTTGCTAAGATTGCTAAGCAGAAAGGCCAAAAAAAGAATCCGAAGAAGCGGAAAAGGGAGACAATAATACCAACTAATTGCAAGGCGGAAATGGTGGTAAAGCTAAAGGATGGTAGATGGAAAGTTATTGCTTTTACAGCGGGGCATAATCATCCTCTTGTCCACAAGCCATCGCTGAACAAGTATCTTAGGTCACACCAAGGTATACCAGCATAGGAAAAAAGATTTCGTGAATAATTTGCACATCACAAACCTGACTGCTGGTATGTTACTAATTATATTTCCTGTGTTTTTGTTAGCTGTACCCATAGTTGCTGGAAGACCATATGAAGTTGTTAGTTGTAGTATACATAATTGCTGGTGTAACGGATTAAGTTGCTTGTTGCTAGTACTGTATGTTGCTGTGTAACAGATTAAGTTGTTCGTTGCTGGTGTAACAGATTAAGTTGCTGCATTTTCAAAAAATGTAATCAGGAAAAAGTTGCCATTGCTAGCTAGTAATATAAACCTTAGCAGAACTCAGTATGTTAGTTGCTAGTAGCTACTGTAAAAATAAAGTTTTCCTCACTTGTTTGCTTTCTACAAAAAATATTTGCAGGGAGGATGATGGATATAATGTCAGAGTTCTATGGCTCAGAGTTGCTAGCCCCGTACACAACGAGAACTATCACCAACTACTGTGCAACTTTGACTGCAGAAGAAACAAAAGATGGTGACATGACCGAAGTGATCAATCATTTTCAAGAGCAAAAAGATAAGGATTCTAATTTTTACTTCAGATTAGAATGTGACGAGGAGGACAGGGTGAAAAACATCTTCTGGGTTAATGGGCCTGCTAGAAGAGCATATGTGGAGGCTTACCATGACTGTGTATCCTTTGACAGAACGTACTTGACGAACAAGTACAATATGCCCTTTGCACCATTCATCGAGATCAACAAGCATGGCCAATCTATCATGTTGGACTGCAGATTTGTGAGGCAAGAGTTGGTAACCAGTTTTGATTGGTTGTTTGAGAGTTTCCTTATCGCGATGAATGGTCGAGCACCAGACAACTTGATCACTGACCAAGATGTTGCTATGAAGATGTCAATTGACAGGATGTTCCTAGCAACTATCCACCGTTTTTGCCGCTGGCACATCATGCAGAAAGCACATGGTAAGTGTGGTACCGTTCTGGGCAGAAACCCAGGTCTAGCAGAAGATTTCCACGCCTGCATAGACTTCATCTTTTCGCCGGAGGAGTTTGAGGCAAAATGGTCTCTGTTTTTAGGCAAGTGGCATGCTGCTGCTGGACACTCGCACTTTAGGGAGCTGTATGACATTAGGGACAAGTGGGTTCCTTGCTACTTCCTGCACCGGTTTTCCCCATTCCTCCAGTCCACGCAGCGTAGTGAGGGTTTTAATGCGGTGTTGAAATGCTATGTGAACCCACACAAGTCACTGTTAAACTTTGTGAAACAGTATGAGAAGATCTAGGTGCATGTGCTTGTGAAGGAGGGTGGCAACGACTACCGTACGGAATTTCTCGAGGTCCAGAGATGGTCGCCATATCCCATTGAGGAACAGGCGTTCAATGTGTACTGCAGAGACATATATTTGAAGTTTCGTCATGAGTTTGAGCTTATTGCCAGGTACAATGTGAGTCAATTTGGTGGTTTGTACTACATGCTTGAGCCAAATAGGACATGGTGTGCCAAGTATGGGGCAAGGACCTACATGGTTACAACGAACAAGGATGAAGGCATCTACTCATGCGAGTGTTCAAAGTTTGACAGAGATTTCATGCTTTGTTGCCACATATTAAAGGTTTTCACCCACCTTGGTGTTGATGTGATAGCCGAGAGGTACATCCTAAAAAGGTGGACGCCACAAGAAGTCTCTGGTGGATAGGAAGCCGAAGTTGTAGAGCAGCCAGATGTGATGCCACCACAGTCGCAGCAGCAAGTGCGACATGCAAACCTGAACATGTCGTTTCAGAAACTTGCTTGTGTGGCTTGCACAACTGATGTCGCTACTGCGATTGTGAACAAACACATGCGAGCTGCAGCGACGGAAATTACTCAACTGAACAAGTCGTGGAAGAAAAAAAAGAAACCTGCTGCTGCTGAACCGTCGGCAAGCGCCCCTGTTGATCCTACTATTCCTAGGGACCCGCCAAAGTCAACTACTAAAGGGCGAATGAAGGCACATTAGACAAAATTTTCCCTTGAACTTCATCTAAAATATAAAAACCAGTGCGGGACGTGTGGTTCGTTTGAGCACAATTCTGCAACGTGTGGAGAGAGGCTGGTGTAGGCAGGAACAAAAAACATTTTAGGCTAGGCAACTTTTATTAGTTCTGTGGCTACTTTTATTGTAGTTTTGGCAACTAGCACCATTATTCCTGGCAAGAATTATTAGATAAGCAAGTTTTTTTTGTTTCTGACAACTATGTTATTGTGAGAAGCAACTTTCAGCATTTGAAGTGCACCTAGGTACTTTTAAATCCACATAAACATGAACAATCAAGCAAAAAAGATCAAAAAAAGAAAACAATTTGTATGTAATCTTGAGCAACTATAGACATTTGATATGAACAATAAAAAGACAAATGGAGATCAGAGTTTGTGTGAGGCATGCCTTCATTGCTTAAAGCTTGAGGACTTTCTTCCAGTCGGCTTTGTTGTCCTCCGATGTCACCCAACCGTTTGTCATGATCTTCATGATGTCTGGGATATCCTTTGCTGTGTAGTTCTGAGATGCTCTACCATCTCAATTGATGTTCATTAAGGTGAAAACCCCGCAGTCATCGCTGTAAAAACACATCCATAAATTCAGTATGGATGTAATCTTGAACAAGCAAAGGCAACAAACATGTTGGGCAAAGCAACTACTTATGCATGTAAATTCTAGTGTTGTGTATGCAACAAAATATCAGGTCCCAGAATTAATAAATGCTAGTTAGAAAGCAACTTTTAGTCAAAAACAGCATGACAGCTAGTGTAACTAACAGGTTGGTTTGAGCAACTTATATTGTTAGACAAGCAACTAACAGGTTGGTTTGAGCAACTAATAGTATGAGGCAAGCAACTAGTAGATTGAGCAACTAACATTGAACAGGGAAAAAAGTATGCATGTGGGAAAGTTGCTCACTGAGATTACTTACTTGTTTTTCTGCTTTGGAACTTGGATTTCTTGAACACGGAAATTGTCAAGTTTGACTTTGGATGCACCGTATTTATTATCCCAGTGAATTCGTAGAGATGCGATGATGGATTGGTAACTTTTCTGCAGAAGCTTATCCTCAATTGTCCTCCACGAGTCAAGGATCTGAAATTGCTTGTCTCTGATGTTTAAGTTGAACAACCAATAATGGTTGACAACATACTTTGCTTTTGGGTTGAGGGCTTGGATAATTGGGAACATAACCTGTGTAGTTAGGCAATTAGTTAACTGCAGGGAAAGCAACTATTTATATTGTGCAGGCAACTAGTGAGCTTGATGGAGCAATTAGAAAATAGATCGACATAGATAGTATTTTTTTTGTAGGAAAAAAGCTACAGCTAGGGAAGTTATGGTATAGTCGGAAGCAAGTATTAACATATGTAAAGCAACTACTGAGATAGTGGGAGAAAATTTTGAAATGTTGTACAGTAAAAAACTCATTGAGACAACTTTTATTTCTAGATAGGAAACTAGTGTCATAGTGAAAAGCAACAAAGTAAGCTAAACTAAGCAACTACATGCCCAAAAAAAGGCAAGTAGTATGCAGTGGTGTAGGGGGTGGTGCGTGTTCTGTTCATGTGGGAAAGTGTACGCACCATATCTTGTCGGTCCAAATGCCATGAATTGCTGAACAGTACCTTCAGTTCTTTCCAATTAAACTCTAAATCCTGCAGCCATGTCTTTGGAAAAAAGGCAAAAAAGTAGTGACTGTGCGTAACGAAACAAGTTTTTTCGAAAAAAAGTAAACAAAGTTGGTTCGAGCCCATGGATTCACTTATAGATATCCTCGTAATTGCCATGATTCCAATTTCCATGACCGAAGTGTGGAGCCATCCTCCTGGTTTCATAGAAGTTGCAAGCTCCCAATGCTGTAACATGGTAGGTGCCAAAGTTGACGACTATCGGGCTGCACAAAGTAGTTTTCATCAAACACATAGTCATGTTGGCAACAAAACATATGTATTCTAACAAAAATTTTCTATTAGTAAAGCAACTATGCATCTTGTATAAGCAACTTGTACTATAACTAAAAAGCGATAAGATAAGTTTGTAAAAAACAGTGGTAAAGACCACCTTTTGTTACTCTTCTGCTAGTTTGTTCTGACGCTACCTCCGTGCTAAATTACTTTTGCGTATAGCTTGTTAGAACTTTCCGTGCTTGTGAATTGTTTCTTGCTGTCTACATTGACGTACAGTGATAGTTGGAAAGGGGGAGGCTTGATTAACCTTCTCACATACTGTTGAGGAGTTGTGGAGCTGCCTGATCCATTAGTGTCTGCATCTGGTGCTGTGGGGGCAGGGGCTTTGTCGGGCGTTTGCATCTCGCCATGTGATTCTTCATTGTCTTCCATGTTTGCTGCCTGAGCCACTGCCCTCCGAGATATTTCTTCTTCAACACACTCTCTCAATATCTTCAGGATTGATGTTCGCTAAAATGTCGGGGTCAACAGATTCAGCAGCTTCCGTTTTCTGAGCAACTTCATCATCGTCATCATCAACTTCTGGACCACCGTCATCATCAAAATCTGGACCTAGGCTGAAAGATGGGCAATCCATATCGATAGCAGACCTGGCCCTTAGAAGCGACATCTTGTATGTGTGATGTTCCTGCACTTTTGTTTCGGGCAACTTGTTTGCTTTTTCCCCTCAGATGGGTGATGGTGGCGGGCAAGTTTGTCTAGTTGGTGGTGGGCTAAAATGCACTCTTTTTGCCATTGATGGGTTGTTCAGCGGTTGTTTTCCCTGTGCTGTTGCCTTTGGGTGCATTGTAGTTGCCTTGGTCTGTGCAATAGTTGTCTGTATAGCTGGAGAAGTTTCCTGCAGAGCTGGATAACTTGCCTGTAGAACAACAGAAGTTGCCTGCTTATTCTCTGAAGTTGTCTGAGGAACCCCTGCACTTGTTGGTTCCTTCACTTTCGCAGGCTCCCCTTTACTGGACTGCATATCCGTCATCTTTTCCATGTCAACTGAATCAAGATACCCCTTGAAAGTCCCTGGACTACACTGTACTCCACCATCGATCCATTCCAAACGAGTGTCTTGTGAGTCACCTGATTTTTTCAACTCTTCTTGCAAAATAGACTTCAACTCACTTTGTGAATTCATTTCAAAGATGGCGGGTTCTTCGATGAGATGAATTTCTGGCAACTTCTTCCCGTCTGTAACATCCCAAAAATATGAAACTTGGATCATCAAACTCTAATCATCAAAATTTAGGATTTACAAAAAACTTTTCTAAATAAAAATATGAAAGCATGCATGTGTGTATGCATTCCAATTTGGATTCTTTTGAATTACCTTGCGTGTGTGTTTATTTGCTTGTAAAAGGATTCTTAGGTGAAATAAACATCATCTAAACAATCCCCACACTTTTCCCAAAGACAAATAAATCAAAACAAACAAAATAAGGGAATGGTCACTTTGGCCAATTTAACTCCCATGCCTACTTTGGCTGTCTCTAACTTCCAAAACTTAACAGAAACTTGTTTGGATCTTTACACCCCTTGATAGTACTCATAACAAAGTACCAAGGCCCACCTTGTGATCATCCAAAAACATTTGAATGCATAGTTTAAATGACAGTTCAAAATTGAATCTATATCATATGGGAAGATCCCACTTTTGCAAAAACCACTCAAACAAGCTCAACTTTCAAAACCCAAGCATCCACAGACTCACCAGCACATGCCTAGCACACCCACCAAAAATCTTTTCAAAATTCAAAACTTGAATTCATGCGGCCATTTCATCAAACACCTTGCAGATTTAAATCAAACAAAATCAAAACACTATAGTGTGCAGTGTTTTGGGCCTAACTTGTTCTCTCTCTGGACACCACTAGCCTT
Organism: Avena sativa; assembly: GCA_916181665.1. Lineage (NCBI taxonomy): Eukaryota > Viridiplantae > Streptophyta > Magnoliopsida > Poales > Poaceae > Avena > Avena sativa. The sequence goes on along the minus strand of OV702297.1, from coordinate 9,013,364 downwards.
AGTAGATCATCTAACGACCCTAACTAATCCCTAGCGCCACTGTAAGCTTGACAATGTCATCAATGGTGAACAGCCGAGAACACCCATGTCACCCCAGTGTGGACAGCAGGCTAGAGGAAGAACTAGCCGTGCCAACCTTGTCTGGGAGGTAGCCATGCCTCACCGCCCCCTCTCGACCAGCCCTGCCTCGCGGACAGCAGCCAGAACCGCCAGGAACGTCGCGCCCGTGCCGCTGTCGACCATGCCGACCCGCGCCGCAGAGCACGCGCCGTTCCCATTCAACCAGACCACCTCGAGCCCTCGCTGCCCGCCAACATGCTCCCCACCGTCCCAGGAGACCGCCAGACATGCCCATTTCACCGCCCGTACCCCGTAGCCACCGCTCGCCGTCGAAGACGCCGCCTCTGTCGCGTAGAACGTCGAGCGTTCCAGACCGTTTGCCACCGCCCCTACACGCGCATTAAAGCCATAGAGCATCGCCAGGAGACCACCGATTGATCGCCACCCTCGGCCATGCCTCTAGCAACCCGTAGCCATGTCGCCACCGTCGCCTGCCCATCCCGTTCGGTCTCATTGTCGAGACTATAAATAGAGGCCTCCCCCGCTCAAACTCTTCACACCATCTCACTCCCCTCTCCTCACTGATCTTTCTACCCCGTCCCCAGAGTAAGGCGAGCAGCGCATCGTCGGAATTTGGCCGGAGCCCGCCGCTGCTGGAGAAGAAGAAAGCCAGCGATTGGAGCCGCCCCAGGAGAAGTTGCCGGTACCAGGAGGTTTGCCGTTGTCGACTTCGTCGTTTGCCCACCTAGCCGACCCTCACCTGAGCCCCGGTGAGCCTCCCACGACCCCCACCTGCCGCGTTAGGGTTCTGTCTCGCCGGCGCTGCCCGACGTGGACGATGAACCAGAGCCATTGGATTAGAACTAGGTCCAACGCACCATGTTGCCCTGTACCGCTTCGCACCCCTGTCTCACTAACGCGTGGGGACATCAACTTAACCAGCACGCATAAGCGTTGTGCATAGCAGGCTGGCCCATTTTCTCTTCCCGCGCAGCCCACTTGTTTGAATTTGGATTTGTCCATTTTCATTCAAACACAGTTCTACCTAGTTTCAAAAATCAACCTAGCTCGATTCAGTGAACCAAATTGAATGAAACCAATTTTGTTAGAAAGGTCTGGAAATGCTGAATCCAAGCCCGTTGGATTCAAATCATTTGGATTTGTAGATCACCCTTGGTAAAGATAACAAGGCAGAAGCTTTTCTACATTCAAACATTTTTCAAATTTAAACCATAATAGCTTTTGAGTTGATTCCAACTCTCAAAAATCACAATGGATCATACCTTTCATAATATATAAAAATATATGGGTTTACTTACATAAATAATGTTCAAGTAATAAAAGAATGCCAATAGGCATTTCTAGTCACTTATTTTATTTGAAATAAAAAGGTTAAACCTTATTAAATTGTGACACCACTTTAAATCACATTCCCATGAACTGAAATATGTGGTGATGACATGTGTCAACATGATCCCATGCTTGGTTTGGAGAATATTAAATCTTAAGTAGTTTTTCAATGAGTAGAAATTACGTTTCTAAAAATAAAATCATTAAGTCAAGTGCTTGTAATGTTAGTGATGATGCTAGATCATCTATAGAACCCCTTTGTGTGATGATTGAAAGTAGTTAAGTATTGTTTAGTGATTGTGTACCTCGTATTTATTTATAGACGCTAGTACCGACCAAGGATACGAGGAGGAAGGAGGATACTACGAAGAAGAAGCCGAGGAGAACTTCAACCACTGCTCTGCACAAGGCAAGACTAATACTACTAGTTGAATGTGCAAGCTAACACTTGCAAGATATTATACTTTAGCAAGCCTTACCATGCCAACCATATGCCTTAAGCATATGTGGTTATACCCACTTGATAACCCCATCCTAATTTTACTTGCAAGATTTTTACTTTAGGTCTTTATCAAAGCTTTCTTTTAGAGTTTACTTAAGTGACTTGTAGATTCTAGGAAGTTAACTGAAGGTTGCATAAAGAGCATAAAATTTGGCCTAAGCTAGATAATCTTGATGTCATCCTAAGGCATGAGATGGTACTTAGTTGAAATCCCACTAGTTTATCACATCTCATTAGTACTCACCCCCTGCTTGTAGATGCTAGTGCTAAGCATAAAACTTGATCAACTTTAGATGGGAATACTTGGTGAAAATGGTTATGAAAACCTTAGAATGATGGATCATTCTACTGAGATGTTTTGACATGTGTTTCTGAACACCAGATGATTTTGGTGATGAAAATGTTGAGGCATGAGCCTTAGCCCTTTATAAAACTGAGGGTTGTCTGGATGCGATACCATTCCAATTTTACCGTATAACCACAATACCCGAAAATTGGGTAGGGCTTGACTGGAAACTTATATACCTTAGTATTGGTTCCCTCACGGCCAAGGTCTGAGCTGAGGCTACCTTGTGAAGATTGTCCATCTATGCAGTACCCAAGATGATAGTTGGTCATGGTTGGAAGGCCAAACTCACAGGAGAGGTGCCTATACTAGGGCGTGTAATTGAAAGGTTAGGATTGATTATCCGCATACTGAGTATGGTGAATTCAGGATTTGTTCCTGACGGATGTATCAAATGTTGTGGTTGAAGTGTACAATCTCTGCAGAGTGTCAAACTATTCGAATAGCCGCGTCCGCGGTTATGGACAGTTGGAGTGGCCATATTGTTCCCCTGTCAGATGTTTTCAAAATGACTTGTGAAATGAATTGAGAATTTGACGTGACCACAACAGAGTTGTGGCATGAGATACAAGTTCCCATTTAGGTGTTATAAAATTTGACTAGCTTTCTCTTGCTTCTGAACTTAGTAGATGTAAATCTGGCTTTTGCAAAACAACCCTAGAGCTTAGTGTCCTACTACAAAACCCCCCTGCAATTGCTAGAATTAGTTTGCGAGTACTTAAAGAGTACTCATGGCTTTGTCCCTGGCTATTCCTGTGGCCAGACTATGAAGAGGAGTACCAGGATGATGGACCCTAGGACGGTTACAAAAACTAGGATCATCTCCCATCGTCAGCATTGCCTGTGACCCCGAAGATGGAGCTTCGACTACGCTACCTTTATTATTACGTATTTCCGCTGCTTGAATTGTATTAAGAACTGGATCATGAGATCCTTATTTGTGTAAGACCTTATGTATGGTTTGTAATGGATGATGTACTGTGGTATCCAATTATGTTATGTCTCGCAAAAATGGTAATCATGGGATTGCGATGTATGGCATAACAGCCATCTGGGATTAAAAACCCGGGTGTTGACAAGTTGGTATCAGAGCCATCCTGACCATAGGAGACCCTAGTTAGACCGGACGTTTGAATCAAAAACTTAGTTTCAAAACCAAAGGAAGCAAATATTTACAAAAACTTATTCCCATTCTTATCACTTTGATTCTTTCATGAAAATTCATGTTCCTCAAAAACTCTTGCAAAATACATAAAATTTGACACACTTGATGACTCTACTAACTTACCCATCCTATATTCTTATAGATGGACATGAAGAACAACAAGTTTTATCAGTTGGGGAATGGAGGAGACCTTATCTTTGAGAGGGATTTGGACCAGCTTTCGGAACTTCTGGAGCGTCCGCACCCCGAGTTCTTCGGAGCTCAGCTCAATGATCAAGGAGGAGAAGATCTACAGTGGCTAATTGTTGCAAGTCTCCGATGAAAGATTGAACCTCCCACTGCTGAGGAAATTCAGTTTACCTTAAGAGAGAATAACTGGCTCGATGGACTTGCCAGGGCCATGCAGGAAGCTCTTGCCCGTCTGTGTGGGCAGAGTATCAACCAGATCAAGGGTACCCGCTTTGAGTTTTTCCCAAGGCGTGATGCTAATGGACAACCACTGGAAGCCCCATACCACGCCGAGATGAAGACTCAATTGGACCACCTTAGCTTCATGATGTACGATCGTCAGCAGGAATTGGACAATTGCCGTGACTACTCCAACCACAGGTCCACCATCATCAAGACGAAGGATCCGACCATCGCCATGCTAGCAAAGGATCGCAAGTCTCGCCGCTGTCAGATCGACAAGAAGGAGCGCATCATTGCTCGTCTTCGCCACCGTATCTTGGACTTGGAGGAGACCATCCACGAGAGAGACATGCAGTTGGAGGAAAGGGAGAATGCCGGAGAGGATCTTCATGGAGACCCCTACTCTTATCTCAGTGATGATGATGATTTTCTGGAGGATCAGGCTATGGACTTCTTCACCGATGAGGATGATTTTGCCTTCATCAATGACGACGATGATGATGAGGATGACGACTACACCGACTCCAAGGAGTAGTAGCACTTGAGCACTAGCGTAGTGAGTAGTATTCGGTCCCACTGTATCGTAGTTTCCAGAATTGTTCCTAAAACCATCTGTTTACCTTTGTTGTGGTGTGTGTTGTATCATGTGAATGAATGAATGAAAATCAAGTTGCTAGAAAATCTGAGTCAAACTTTAAAAACTTTTCAAAGTCCCAGAACCTTAGAAATTCCCCTCTTTTCTCATGATCTATCTCAATCTTCATATGCCACGCGGAGGAAGTGGTTCATCCCCGGACCCGATGTTGCAGATCCTGCAAATGTTGGTTTCTGACCGCGAAGCCGAAAGAGCCGAACGTCAAGCCAACCTAGCCACCCTTCAGCAGATAGCCCAGCTGGCCAACAACAAACAAGGCCAAGGAAATCAGGACAGCCATGGATCTAAGCTCAAGAATTTCCAGAATACCAACCCGCCTGTTTTCACTAGGTCAGAAGAGCCCCTAGATGCCGACGATTGGCTGCAAACCATGGAAAATAACCTGGAAGTCGCAGGAGTGGAAGCCAACGAGAAAGTTCTGTTCGCCACCCACTATCTAGCCGGAGATGCCAGGGCATGGTGGAACAGTGTTCGTGCAATGACCGGAGGACAGATGATGACCTGGGAAGAATTCAAGGTCAAGTTTAGCAGAACCCATGTGCCACCGGGTTTGATCAAGAGAATGAGAGATGAGTTCAGAGAACTGAAGCAAGGAAGGATGACCGTAGTGGAATACCATGACAAATTCTTGTCATTAGATTATGCCTCGGATGAGATCGACACCGAAGCCAAGAAGAAAGAAAGATTCCTGAATGGTCTGCACAATGAGATGCAAACTGTGTTAGTTAATATCCCCTTTGCTGATATTGAAGCCCTGGTCGACTCTGCCATCCAGATGGAAGGAAAGATCAACCAAGCCAATGAGAACCGCAAGCGTCGCATGATGCATCAGCCAGGAACCCATCAGACCCCAAAGTATCGCCCTAACCCATCTCCCGGATTTGCCCCGAGAACCAACATACCCCCAATGAACCGTCCGACCTATCCCAACCGTGGAAACCCTAGGCCCAGAGAAAATCACAACAACCCCGGCAACTCTAGCAATTTCAACCGTGCCCCACCCAAGTTCAACAACAACAATGCTACCGCCAACACCAACACTGCCCCGAGGACTGGAAGCAATGCTGTGCCTGTTGCAGCAAAGGACAAGTCGCAAGTAACTTGTTATGAAAGTGGAAATAAGCGTCACTACTCCAACGAGTGCCCCAACAAAAAGAATGCCGCAGCCCTCAATGCAAATGCCCCAGCTCAGCAGCATCGTCTTGTTCAGCCCAGAAGAAGATTTGCCCCAGGGAATTCGCTCAACCGCAACGGCCGTCTTTTTATCATGCATGCTGAAGAAGCTCAGGAAGCGCCAGACGTCGTGCTGGCTATGTTTTCTGTTAATTCAGTACTTGCTAGAGTGTTGTTTGATTCTGGTGCATCGCACTCATTTGTGACCGAAGAATTTGCATGCACTAGTAAGATTCAACCAACCAAACTGAAGCATGTTATGATTGTTCAAATCCCCGGATCAACCACCAAGGCTAGGCAAATTTGCAAAGCCGTCCCTATCCGAATACATGGCATAGATTTTTATGCTAATCTGATAGTACTCAGAACTAAAGGTTTGGAAGTAGTACTAGGAATGGATTGGATGTCCAAACATAAAGGATTGATTGACTGTGCCAAGAAAGCCATAACCATGACCAGTACAGCCGGAATATCAGTCGAGCATATATCTGAAACCTTACCTCGCCAATTCAAGTGCAACAAGAGTATAGCCCAACCTACCATTGACCAAGTCCGGATAGTCTGTGAATACCCCGATGTATTTCCAGATATTTTGCCCGGTATGCCCCCAGATCGGGATATCGAGTTTATCATCGAACTAATCCGCGGAACAGGACCCATAGCCCAGAGACCATATAGTATGAACCGGTCTGAACTAGCAGAACTGAAGAAGCAACTGGATGCCATGTTGGAAATTGGATTGATTCAACCAACCGCGTCACCATGGAGATCACCTGTCTTATTCGTGGACAATAAGGATGGAGGTAACCGTTTGTGTACGGATTACCGGAAGTTGAATGATGTCACCATCAAGAACAAGTACCCCTTGCCCAAGATAGAAGATTTGTTTGATCAGTTGACCGGTGCCAAAGTGTTTTCTAAGATTGATCTTAGGACTGGCTATCATCAACTCAAGATTCGCGCAGAGGATATTCCAAAGACTGCCTTACCACCCGTTATGGATTATATGAGTATACTGTCATGTCTTTTGGATTAACCAATGCCCCCGCTTATTTCATGAATCTCGTGAATAAGATTTTTATGGACTTCCTGGATAAGTTTGTTGTTGTTTTCATCGATGACATACTAATTTATTCCAAATCATAAGAAGAACATGAGCTACACCTAAGGACCATTCTTGGAACCCTTAGAGAGCATCAGTTGTATGCCAAGTTTAGCAAATGTGAATTCTGGTTACAGGAGGTAGGATTCCTCGGTCACATTGTATCAGCCGGAGGAATTGCCGTTGACCCTGCAAAGGTGAAAGATGTCGAAGATTGGCAAGCCCCAACCACTCAAACCCAAGTTCGTGCATTTCTCGGATTGGCGGGATACTACCGCAAGTTCGTAGAAGGATTCTCGAGTATCGCCAGACCCATGACCCAATTGCTGAAGAAGGACAAGAAGTTTGAATGGACCAACAAATGTGAAGCGAGTTTTCAAGAACTCAAGAGGAGATTGATTTCAGCCCCAATCTTAATCATGTCGGATATCACGAAGCCCTTCGACGTGTATTGTGATGCATCCAAGATCGGTCTCAGATGTGTGCTAATGCAAGAAGGCAAAGTTATATCTTATCTATCCCGACAATTGAAACAACATGAGCAAAATTACCCAACCCATGACCTCGAACTCGCAGCCGTAGTTCTAGCCCTGAAGACATGGAGGCATTACCTGATGGGAAACCGTTGTGAGATTTATTCGGATCATAAGAGCCTGAAGTATATATTCACTCAGAAGGAGCTGAATATGAGGCAGAGAATATGGATTGAGCTAATCAAGGATTACGATCTGGACATTCACTATCACCCCGGTAAAGCCAATGTGGTAGCAGATTCCCTTAGAAGATTGCCGTGCTGCTTGAACTCCATGATTTTGAAGGATCAACCAAGTCTGCACAAAGAGATGGAAGATTTCCGAATGGAATTAGTGAGTGAAGGATTTTTGGCTAGCATAGAACTTCAACCCACTTTGATCAGCCAGATCAAAGAGGCGCAGAAAGGAAATGCTAGTATCAATGGAATCAAGTGTCGTATCGGTACATGCAAGGTACCCGGATTCACCGAAGACGAAGGAGTTCTGTGGTACAAAGGACGCCTTTGTGTACCAGCAGATTCTGAGTTGAAAGAAGTGATTCTGAAGGAAGCTCATGATACTCTTTATTCTATCAACCCAGAGGGACTAAGATTTATCAAGATTTAAAAGAGCAATTTTGGTGGCATAAGATGAAGAGAGAAATCGGAAGCTGTATCGCCAAGTGTGATATATGTCAGCGAGTCAAGGCGGGACATCAAAGACCCGCTGGATTGTTGCAACCATTGCAGATTCCGGAATGGAAATGGGATTCTGTTGGAATGGACTTCATCACCGGATTGCCTACTTCTAGTAGGGGAAATGACTCTATCTGGGTCATAGTGGACAGATTGTCCAAAGTCGCCCATTTCTTACCCGTCAAGACCACATATCAGAGTTCGAAGCTAGCGGAGTTATACATCGCTAGAATCGTTAGTTTGCATGGAGTCCCCAAGAACATCGTACCTGATCGAGGAAATCAATTTACCTCGAGATTCTGGAAGAAAGTCCAAGAAGGTTTAGGAACCCGCCTAGATTTCAGCACCGCATATCACCCCAGACCAATGGACAGACGAAGCGAGTAAATCAAATACTCGAAGACATGTTGAGAGCATGTGTGTTAGAGTATGGATCTAAGTGGGAAGACTGTCTGCCGTTTGCAGAATTTTCATACAACAACAGTTATCAAGCTAGTTTGCAAATAGCCCCATTTGAATTCATGTACGGAAGGAAGTGTCGCACCCCTTTGAACTGGTCGGAAGTAGGAGAGTCAGATTTTTGGACCTGACATCCTACGAGAAGCAGAAGAGAAGGTTCACAAGATTCGTGAGCACCTCAAGACAGCCCAGTCCAGACAGAAGAGTTACACCGACAAGAGACGTCAAGACCTCGCCTTCAACATAGGAGATTTTGTATATCTGAAAGTGTCACCATTAAAAGGAATGCAACATTTCCAACTCAAAGGAAAGTTAGCCCCCAGATATATCGAACCCTTCAAGATTCTGAACCGTCGAGGAGAAGTGTCGTATAAATTGGAACTACCCGAAGAGATGTCAGCCGTGCACAATATGTTCCATATCTCATTACTTCGCAAGTGCCTCGAAGTTCCAGAGAGGACCGAAGTGTTCAAGAATATCAATCACCGGACCATAGAGATCAACGATGACCTGACCTATCCCGAAGTACCCATCTGTATTTTGGAAGAAGCTTTCAGAACTACCAGAACCCGAAGCATCAAGTTTCTTAAGATTCAGTGGAGCAACCACACGAAAGAGGAAGCTACCTGGGAGCGCGAAGATCACATCAGGACGGAGTTTCCCGATCTCTTCAAATCCTAGGTAATCTTTTTCGTCCTTTTTCAAATCTCGGGACGAGATTCTGTTTAAGGGGGGAAGGTTTGTAACATCCCAAAAATATGAAACTTGGATCATCAAAATCTAATCATCAAAAATTAGGATTTACAAAAAACTTTTCTAAATAAAAATATGAAAGCATGCATGTGTGTATGCATTCCAATTTGGATTCTTTTGAATTACCTTTCTTGTGTGTTTATTTGCTTGTAAAAGGATTCTTAGGTGAAATAAACATCATCTAAACAATCCCCACACTTTTCCCAAAGACAAATAAATCAAAACAAACAAAATAAGGGAATGGTCACTTTGGCCAATTTAACTCCCATGCCTACTTTGGCGGTCTCTAACTTTCAAAACTTAATAGAAACTTGTTTGGATCTTTACACCCCTTGATATTACTCATAACAAAGTACCAAGTCCCACTTTGTGATCATCCAAAAACTTTTGAATGCATAGTTTAAATGACAGTTCAAAATTGAATCTATATCATATGGGAAGATCCCACTTTTGCAAAAACCACTCAAACAAGCTCAACTTTCAAAACCCAAGCATCCACAGACTCACCATCACATGCCTAGCACACCCACCAAAAATCTTTTCAAAATTCAAAACTTGAATTCATGCGGCCATTTCATCAAACACCTTGCAGATTCAAATCAAACAAAATCAAAACACTATAGTGTGCAGTGTTTTGGGCCTAACTTGTTCCCTCTCTGGACACCACTAGCCTTAGTAGATCATCTAATGACCCTAACTAATCCCTAGCACCACTGTAAGCTTGACAATGTCATCAATGGTGAACATCCAAGAACACCCATGTCACCCCAGTGTGGACAGCAGGCTAGAGGAAGAACTAGCCGTGCCAAACTTGTCTGGGAGGTAGCCCATGCCTCACCGCCCACTCTCGACCAGCCCTGCCTCGCGGACAACAGCCAGAACCACCAGGAACACCGCGCCCGTGCCGCTGTCGACCATGCCGACCCGCGCCGCAGAGCACGCGCCGTTCCCATTCAACCAGACCACCTCGAGCCCTCTCCGCCCGCCAACATGATCCCCACCGTCCCAGGAGACCGCCAGACATGCCCATTTCACCGCCCGTACCCCGTAGCCACCGCTCGCCGTCGAAGACGCCGCCTCTGCCGCGTAGAACGTCGAGCGTTCCAGACCGTTTACCACCGCCCCTACACGCGCATTAAAGCCATAGAGCATCGCCAGGAGACCACCAATCGATCGCCACCCTCGGCCATGCCTCTAGCAGCCCGTAGCCATGTCGCCACCATCGCCTGCCCATCCCGTTCGGTCTCATCGTCGAGACTATAAATAGAGGCCTCCCTCGCTCAAACTCTTCACACCAGCTCACTCCCCTCTCCTCACTGATCGTTCTACCCCGTCCCCAGAGCAAGGTGAGCAGTGCATCGTCGGAATTTGGCTGGAGCCCGCCGCTGCTGGAGAAGAAGGAAGCCATCGATTGGAGCCGCCCCAGGAGAAGCTGCCGGTACCAGGAGGTTCGCCGTCGTCGACTTCGTCGTTCGCTCGCCTCGCCGACCCTCGCCTGAGCCCCGATGAGCCTGCCACGACCCCACCTGCCGCGTTAGGGTTCTGTCTCGCCGGCGCTGCCCGACGTGGACGATGAACCAGAGCCGTTGGATTAGAACTAGATCCAACGCACCACGTTGCCCCGTACCGTTTCGCACCCCCGTCTCACTGACGCGAGGGGACATCAACTTAACCAGCCCGTGTAAGCGTTGTGCGTAGCAGGCCGGCCCATTTTCTCTTCCCGCGCAGCCCACTCGTTTGAATTTGGATTTGTCCATTTTCATTCAAACACAGTTCTGTACCTAGTTTCAAAAATCAACCCAGCTCGATTCAGTGAACCAAATTGAATGAAACCAATTTTGTTAGAAAGTTCTGGAAATGCCGAATCCAAGCCCGTTAGATTCAAATCATTTGGATCTGTAGATCACCCTTGGTAAAAATAACAAGGCAGAAGCTTTTCTACATGCAAACATTTTTTTAATTTAAACCATAATAGCTTTTGAGTTGATTCCAACTCTCAAAAATCACAATGGATCATACCTTTCAGAATATATAAAAATATATGGGTTTACTTACAGAAATAATGTTCAAGTAATAAAAGAATGCCACATAGGCATTTATAGTCACTTATTTTATTTGAAATAAAAAGGTTAAACCTTATTAAATTGTGACACCACTTTAAATCACATTCCCATGAACTAAAATATGTGGTGATGACATGTGTCAACATGATCCCATGCTTGGTTTGGAGAATATTAAATCTTAAGTAGTTTTTCAATGAGTAGAAATTACTTTTCTAAAAATAAAATCATTAAGTCAAGTGCTTGTAATGTTAGTGATGATGCTAGATCATCTATAGAACCCCTTTGTGTGATGATTGAAAGTAGTTAAGTATTGTTTGGTGATTGTGTACCTTGTATTTATTTATAGATGCTAGTACCGACCAAGGATACGAGGAGGAAGGAGGATATTACGAAGAAGAAGCCGAGGAGAACTTCAACCACTGCTCTGCACAAGGCAAGCCTAATACTACTAGTTGAATGTGCAAGCTAACACTTGCAAGATATTATACTTTAGAAAGCCTTACCATGCTAACCATATGCCTTAAGCATATGTGGTTATACCCACTTGATAACCCATCCTAATTTTACTTGCAAGCTTTTTACTTTAGGTCTTTATCAAAGCTTTCTTTTAGAGTTTATTTAAGTGACTTGTAGATTCTAGGAAGTTAACTGAAGGTTGCATAAAGAGCATAAAATTTGGCCTAAGCTAGATAATCTTGATGTCATCCTAAGGCATGAGATGGTACTTAGTTGAAATCCCACTAGTTTATCACCTCTCATTAGTACTCACCCCCCCGCTTGTCGATGCTAGTGCTAAGCATAAAATTTGATCAACTTTAGATGGGAATACTTGGTGAAAATGGTTATGAAAACCTTAGAATTATGGATCATTCTACTGAGATGTTTTGACATGTGTTTCCGAACACCAGATGATTTTGGTGATGAAAATGTTGAGGCATGAGCCTTAGCCCTTTATAAAACTGAGTGTTGTCTGGATGCGATACCATTCCAATTTTACAGTACAACCACAATACCCGAAAATTGGGTAGGGCTTGACTAGAAACTTATATACCTTAGTATTGGTTCCCTCACGACCAAGGTCTGAGCTGAGGCTACCTTGTGAAGATTGTCCACCTGTGCAGTACCCAAGATGACAGTTGGTCATGGTTGGGAGGCCAAACTCACAGGAGAGGTGCCTATATTAGGGCGTGTAATGGAAAGGTTAGGATTGATTATCCGCATACTGAGTATGGTGAATTCAGGATTTGTTCCTGACGGATGTATCGAATGTTGTGGTGAAAGTGTACAATCTCTGCAGAGTGTCAAACTATTCGAATAGCCACGTCCGCGGTCATGGACAGTTGGAGTGGCCATATTGTTCCCCCGTCAGATGTTTTCAAAATGACTTGTGAAATGAATTGAGAATTTGACGTGACCACAACAGAGTTGTGGCATGAGATACAAGTTCCCATTTAGGTGTTATAAAATTTGACTAGCTTTCTCTTGCTTCTAAACTTAGTAGATGTAAATCTGGCTTTTGCAAAACAACCCTAGAGCTTAGTGTCCTACTACAAAACCCCCCTCAATTGCTAGTATTAGTTTGCGAGTACTTAAAGAGTACTCATGGCTTTGTCGCTGGCTATTCCCGTGGCCAGACTATGAAGAGGAGTACCAGGATGATGGACCCCAGGAAGGTTACGACAACTAGGATCATCTCCCATCGTCAGCATTTCCTGTGACCCCGAAGATGGAGCTTCGCCTACGCTACCTTTATTATTACGTATTTCCGCTGCTTGAATTGTATTAAGAACTGGATCATGAGATCCTTATTTGTGTAAGACCTTATGTATGGTTTGTAATGGATGATGTACTGTGGTATCCAATTCTGTTATTTCTCGCAAAAATGGTAATCCTGGGATTGTGATGTATGGTATAACAGGCATCTAGGATTAAAAACCCGGGTGTGGACACCGACGTTCATCTTGCATAAATCCAACAAAGACATTTTTTGCATAGTCTTGTTCTTGGCTGCTCCCAGCATCGCCATGCTGTCCAGGAGTAACTTCCTCTCTATCCTGAGCAACTATCTAAGTTTGTTCACTGGACTGTGCATCGGATACAACTATCTTAGTGTTCTGCTCAATATCCTGAGTAATGGCGCCTCCAACGGTGCCTCCAAGTGCATCAAGAACAATTTTCGAAGTATGCAAAACAATGGTGCCGGTGAAAACTAATGGGAGGCCAGCTGGGCAAGACATTTTTCCATCACGAGCCACTAATTTAGCCTTCTTGATAACTGTGACTTCTCTAGATGGTATTTGCTGCTGGGCAGGTTGTCCATGCTTTTCACTGGCCTGAGAAACTTCCACACTGGCCTGAGCAACTTTTACATTTGTCTGAGCAACTTTACAATTGGTCTCAACAACTTTATCTTTAGGAACAGTAACTTTCCCCTGGTCTCCTGTTGTACAACATGTTTCATGCTCTGTGGTACACTTGTCTGCATTGTCTGTTGGACAAAATCAATCTTACTTTGCTAAACTACCTCTTCCATGCTAGGGGCAACTTCTTCCATGTTTTGTGATTTTTGATCCATGCTTTTCTGTTCAACAGCTGGTTCAGTAGTCCTTTGGGTACTTTCAGCAACTTCCTTCCTGGTAGCAGCAACTTCCTTCCTGGTATAAACAACTTTCTCCCTGGTATCAACAATTTTCTCCCTGGTTTGTTGCACAGATTTCTCCCGGGTTTCAACAACTTTTGTACTGGTATGGGAAACTTTCTCCCTGGAACTAGCAACTTTCCCCCTTGGCTGTTGAGCATCTACCTCAGATGTTTTCCCAGCAAAATCCTTATTGACCCGATGAGCAACTTCCTTGCTGGTCTAAGCAACTTGCTTACTTGTCTGAGCAACTTCAACCCTGGTCTGCGCCAGTGACTTTCCAATAGGCTGACTAACTTGTTCTGTAGCGTGTGCAAGTTCTTCCTCAGTCTGTTCAGCATCGCCTTCTACTGTTCTCTTCCTTTTTGCCCCTGACCTTGCGGCGGACCTTGTTTCCCTGTCTTCAACATAGAACTGATCTGTGCAACTATCATCCATGCTCTTGTTGTTATCGCTGCCATCGTCTCCATCTTCTCCTCTGCCAGATCCTATGTTCCCAGCGCCGCCATCGTCATCATCACCATCGTTGCTGCTGCTGTCATCCTTATCCTCGTCATCCTCATCATTTTTTCGCTAGTCGGACTCATCATCGTCGTCGATGTATTCTTTGCTGTGTACAACAAAAAAGGCCAAAAAAGTAAAAGTAAGGAACTGGTAAAAGAACAATAAGGTAGTTGCTCAAACTACACACGATAAACCACATGATCGTAGTCTTGCCTGTTGTTTTCCTCATCAGAGTTGTCGGAGTCCTCATCAGGCAACACCGGTTCTTCGAACATCGGTTCTTCATCTTTCTTGTTGTTTCTTTGTCTCTTCGTAGGTCTTGGTTGAGCTCTTCCAGTTACAATACTTTCTTCTATTTCACCAATGCCATTCACAAACTTTGCCATGGTATTTTCAAAATCTGAGCATGCTACATGGACCAAAGCAGAAAGTTTCCTTTTTCTCTGCAAGTTTGTTATTAAGAATGAATAACACAAGTTAGTTGTCATGCTAAGCAACTAATAGTGTAAGACAAGCAACTTATATTGTCATGCAGGCAACAAACTTGTCAGGTTGAGCAACTAAAAAAATGAGGTACTCACACACTGGTCGTAGTTTGGCGGCAAAGTTGCGGTGACGAACTGTTCAGCCTTTAGCAATCCGCCGAAAAGTCATCCATGCTGCGTGTCTCTGTATTTCTCCTTGATATATTTTTTGACAAAGTAGGTTAGTCAAACTAGATTGATATAGGAACGTATGCATAGAAGGAGAGTAAAATGTAAAAAAACAAGCATATCATGCTTACTTGCAATTTCCCAAAACCCCTGGTTTGATCATGTCTTTCTTCTTGACCTTATTTATCAAGGCGCTG
This sequence comes from Avena sativa, assembly GCA_916181665.1. Lineage (NCBI taxonomy): Eukaryota > Viridiplantae > Streptophyta > Magnoliopsida > Poales > Poaceae > Avena > Avena sativa. Next base: position 8,998,126 of record OV702297.1, on the reverse strand, counting down.
TCCCAAGCATCTACTCGAGGGTAACACTGACTGATGAGTTTGTCAACCTTTATGGAATCTAGGTATAGTAATTGCATGACAGGGAAAAACAGAGGAATAAACATGAATTAAATGCAAAAACATATTTTATAAGAGGCTGCAATGAAAATATGGTTATTAGCAATTCATGTTATCATATAGGCAACTAAATATGATTTAGGGCAAACATGCTTCAGAGGTGCTACAAAAAACATGTTGCATCAACTTTTAGTTGTATGTAAGCAACTAGATGAGTCTAAAAAACAACTTCAATTATCATGTAGCCAACAAACTTGCCAGGTTGAGCAACTATAAAGTATAAAAAAGAACTATACAGAAGACATAAACATAATTCAGAGGTGCTACAGAAAAGAACATGGCCTAGCAACTTTTAGTTGTATATAAGCAACACACAGTCTGTGTTGAGCAACTTGATGAGTCATAAAAGCAACTACATAGAACATCTGTCTATGATTAAAAAAAACTGTGCACTTACCATCAAGTGATAAACACAACAACACACAGACTTCTTGCTTTTTAGTGAACTAAAAGCAATCCTGATCTGGTCAACAACAAACTGACAGATGTTCGTGCGGGGGATTAGGTCAACGTCATACCAGCAGGATAGGAGCGTGGGCTAACTTTTAGACCAGTTGTGGGAGCGAAAAAGTTATAGGCCATTACAGCCCAAGCTCGAAATAAACAGATCATCTGATTTCCCGCCCATCTCCTCAATCATCTTGCACCAGCTGGTAAGATCGGGACTTCCATTTGGTGGGAAACCGTAATCCTCCAGCATTTGCCACGTAATATCAGCATTCATCTCGTAGCACACTTTTAGGCCTGAATTTGGCAGCCCCCATATCCTGTGCACACTTTCTGCATCGACCGGGATCTTTCCGTGATCCGGTATGATCAACTCAGAGGTGTCGGGGTCATAGCACTTCATAACCCACTGACCGAGTTCAAGAGGCATGGTGCATGCGCCTATGTTCAAGAGGCCACCAAATTTCTTCTCGACCAGTGCAATCTTCTGTGGACCTATCAGTTTGTGGTTTAGTGCGACAAAACGCGAAGGCGATGACCTGTTTCTGATTTCACCAATTTCCTGAGCCTATAATTCAATCATGCAACAAAAAATATGTGAGATAGTTTGCATATAGGCTTAAAATATGACTGAAAAATAGCAACTATCCACTATACAGAAGCAACTTCATACTGAAATTTAACAACTACCTACTTGAAAGGATACAGATGTTGCCTAGAGGGAGGGTGAATAGGCGATTAAAACTTTTCCTAGAGTGGCTCCACAAAGGCGGAATAAAACTAGTGTTTACTTTGTTAAGCACAACCTAGAACAACTAAGGTTCACCTATGTGCACCAACAACTTATGCTAAACAATACAAAGAACAAAGTGATAGCAAGATATATATTACTTCAAGCACGAAGGCTATCACAATGTAAAGTGCATAAGTAAAGAGCTCGGGTATAGAGATAACCGAGGCACGCGGGGACACCAATATTTTACCGAGTTCCTCCCAACATGGAGTACGTCTCGTTTGGAGAGGGGGTGGTATCAAACCACCAACGCCACAAAAGGCCTCCCTTATTCTCCGGTGAATCTCACCCCAACGGGATCGATCCACGCGTCCACTATCGGTGCACTTGTCGGTGGCAACCGGAACCTCTCACAAGGTTGGGGCACTTCTCCACAACTTAATTGGAGGCTCCCAACAAATGCCACAAAAGGCCACAATGCCACCAAGGCCACAAAACCGTCTAGGGTTCCAAGAACCCAAGAGGGACAAGCTCCAAAGAGTCACACAAACCAAATCCTCCGAGGAGAACTCAAACCGATGCACCAAATGCAAATGGCAAGAACACCACAAAGGTGCTCAAATCCCTCACTCTCAAGTTCCAACAAAGATATTAAAGCTATTGGGGGAACAAGAGAGGACGAATCAAAGAGAGACACAAAATCCCCCAAAATCTAGATCCCCAAAGATGCACTCACAAAGAGATGAATCGGTTAGGTCAAAACGCGGATCTAGATCTCCTCTCTATTCCACTCAAATATGGGCAAGAATCATCGGAGGGTAAAGATTAGGCAAGCATCAAGATCTAGAGCAAGTGTGGACAAAGCTTAGCCTAATAGATGAGGAAGGAGCAACCTAAACTCAAAACGGGCAAAGCCTTAAATAGAGGCCCCAAAAATCTGGCCGTTGGGATGATTTTTCTGGGCGGAACAGTAGTACCGATTTGGTCCGGTACTACCGGACCCAAACAACAAAACGCTAGAAAAAAACAATGCAGCAGCAGTGCACGCGAGGAGATGAGCGGAAGCAGTGCACGCAACGCATGCGGGCAGGGGCAAGCGGGGCCAGCGGCTGCATGCGCGAGCCAGGGCCAGCGCAGGCAGCAGCGCGCGCAGCATGCGGTCGAGGCAGGTGGACGCGCAGCAGCGCGCGCGTGCGCGGCAGTTGCAAGCAGCAGCAGCGCGCGAGCCAACGCATGCGTGCAGCGATGCGGAGCGAGCCGCGCGAGGGAGTGGGCCAGGGGCTAGCGCGCGTGGCGAGGCGGCGGCAGGGTCAACGCCCGCGGGGTGATAGGCGCGCGGGGCCACGTGGGGCCAGCGAAGCGGCGACTGCACGCGGGAGAATGGGCGCAGCGAGCTGCGTGAGAGCGATCTGGATCTGGATGTGGGAAAAGAAACTGGAACGGCCGGTACTACCGGCCCACCCGGGCGGTACTACCGGGCCGACCGGTAGTACCGGATTTGACTACCTAGCGAGGCAGTAAGATATTATGGGGCGCCCAGGGGCGGGCGGTAGTACCGGCCCGCCTGGGCGGTACTACCGCTCGGCCCAGAGAGCCGATTTTCCTTTTTTCCTTTTAGAATAAAATCGGCGAATATTCAAACGGTCATAACTTTTGATTGGAAGCTCCGATTGACCCGATTCCAATTGCGTTGGATAGAGGACGACAAGGGCTTCCCAATAAATGTGAGAGTGTATCAATTAATCCGATTGACCTGATTACAATTGCGTTGGATAGAGGAAATATTGATTATCACCAAGTGAGAGTGTATCAATTAATATAATGTGATATACCTCACTTGGTGAGAAACCGAAAAGCCACATAAATCAAAATCACAACAAGATACATATGGGAGATCGGATTTTGATGAACAAGAGCTTGTTATGGAGATTAACACAAGCTCTATATCCTCACATGGATAAGACCAAATAACAACCAAATACGATGATGTAAGTATGCAAAGGTTTGAGCTCTCTCCGAACGATGTGACCGAATTACTCATTCGAGAGCCCCTCTTGATAGTAAGGTTATCTATTCTAAACCCGGTCTCACACACACAACGTGAGACCGGCAAAATGGAAAACCTATCAAGATTATACCTTTGCCTTGAGCATTCCACTTGAGCTCGATGTAGACGATCTTGCCCTTCTCAAGATGGAACGCCTTTCTTGATTCTTCATCATCGACCTATGATCACCGAGGATGGCAAGCCTCAAACATGAGATCTTCTATATATGGCGCATTTTGAGCTTGCGCAACACATCTTCTTTTCATTTCATCGACCTTGAAGCCACCACATGCTCCAAGCGATGCCAATGGACAAATCCTACAAGTATAACTTAATACACACATTAGTCCATAAAGATTGTCATTAATTACCAAAACCACACATGGGGGCGCAACATGTTCTTTCACTACTGCAGAGTAGGAACTTCACACTGCAGAGAAGCAACTACCTACTGTAGAGAAGCAACTACCTACTGTAGAGAAGCAACTATCTATTGTCGGAAAGCAACTACCTACTGCAGAAAAGCAACTACCTACTGAAAAGATAAAAAATGACAAGTAATAAGATTTAGCATGAGTACAATGTAGATAGCATGGGTAGAACTTACATCAGAGCTATCCGCTGTTTTTCTGGTTGCAACCTTTTTCCCCTTGTTCTTTGTATTGTCGCCATTTCAACAATACCAACAACAGGTTTCTTTGCAATTGTTGTCTTCTTTGACTGCTTCGCAGGAGGCAGTCCACGATTAGCGAGAGCCTTCTTTCTCTTTTTCTTAGGTTCATTCGTAGGTGGAACCTTTGTTTGTTGGCTCGCTGAAGATGAGCCCCCACCTGCTGATGGATCAGACCCATCCATCATGCAAACCTGCTTAACCAATATCATGGAAACAGAGAAACCTATTATGAAAACTAGCAACTTCTTCGTGGATGTATGAAACAAACATGTTGTATTTAGCAACTACTTATGTCAAATAAGCAAACAGACATGTCTGATTGAGCAAAACTGATAATGACATGAAAAACAGTACTTATAGGCACCATGGTAATAAAAACCTGTGCAACTACTAGTCCAATATAGGCAATAAACATGTTTGGCAAAACCAAGTACTTGTGTATTAGCACCTACTAAATGGCAGGCAACAAAATAATGTCAGGTTCAGCAACTAATAAAAATGTCAGACACAAAATGTCAGATTGAGCAACTAATATTGTGAGACAAGCAACTTCTATTATCATGTAGCCAACAAATTTGACAGGTTGAGCAACTAAAAAGTGTGAGACAAGCAACTTGTATTATAACAGACTAAATCATGATCCTTGTCACAGACTACGAAACAACTTCTACCAGCAACTAGTAGTTTCATGTATGAAACAAACGATGTTTAAACTAGCAACTTATTTGTCAACAAAAGCAACTAATCAACAGAAAAAACAACTAATCAACTACTAAATCAACTAGTAGGTTGAGCAACTAATAATTTGAGACAAACAACTTCTTTTATCATCTAGCCAACAAACATCACCGAGCAACTAATAGTGACAAGCATCTTCTATTATCATCTAGCCAACAAACATCACAGGTTGAGCAACTAATATTTTAAGACAAGAAACTTCTATTATCATCTAGCCAACAAACATCACAGGTTGAGCAACTAACAGTGTGAGACAAGCAACGTCTATTATCATCTAGCCAACAAGCATCACAGGTTGAGCAACTAACAGTGTGAGACAAGTAACTTCTATTATCGTAGACTAAATCATGATCCTCATCACATACTACAAAACAACAACTTCTACTAGCAACTAATACTGTCATGTATGAAACAACTAATGTTTGTACTTGCAACTTAGTTGAAAACAAAAGCAACTAATCAAACAAAAAAGCAAACTAATCGCCCAAAATCATATCCTATTCCTCTGGTAACAGTGCGCATCAAAATCCCCCCAGATCCCCTTCCTTAATGCGCCAATCCACCCCCTACAAAAGCATGAATGCGCTTCATATAACACCTACAGAGCAGTCCACCGTGAAATCGAAACCATGGAGAACCACCCAACATCACAGGCGAACCCCCTGGCGCCCAAATCCACCCCGATTGAACCACAGAAAAATCGCGTGAAAAAACACACATAGAGGAGACGAAAATCAAGGGGATTCATGGAATCAAAATGTACCTAATCTGTCGTGGTGCAGGAATTGTGCCGAAAATGTGCTCGCACAACGTCAATCGTCAGATTCCGCCGAGAATCCCCGAGAATCTCCGAGAAAATCAACGCCTCCACCTCCCAAACTCGCTGATGTAGACCTCCCCCGGCCGCGCGCCAATTCCCCCTCGTCAGAACGGCCCCACCACCGCCGCCAATCACCGGAGAGACGGGAGGGAACCACCCCGCACTGCGGTTTGGGAATGAGAGAGAGCAGCGAGAGAGCACAGGGTGGTGCGCGAGAGAAACGGGAGGGAGAGAGTAAATGCGCGGAGTGGACAAAAAATAACCTAGGCCCGTTACCCCATTACGTCACATTGGACAACGCCGTAACAACCGCCCGTGCGGCCCGCGACGTCTTTCTGGCGCGCCCAGCACGTCTTTCTGGCGCCTATGCACCGAGAAGTAATTAGGAAATTTGTTTGCTCCCCACCGTTGGGCACCCACCCACGGGTAAGGGAGGACAACCGACCCCGAACATGTTTTAAATGTACAAAATCGGACACATTTCGTGTTGGATCTGAGACACGCCCTTGGATATGCTCTTATTAACCATAATAACACACGCCAGTTTCCTCTCACACTCTCGTTGCCGATGACAGATGAATAATGTTGAACAACCCCTGCCGGCTAGCCAGTCCCAAGGCTGCTCCACACCCGAGAAAGAAGACTAGAGTCGAAGGCACACAAGATTACACAAGAAATTGACATAGGGAACAGGGAGAAGCTTTATTGATATGTCTCTGGTAAAGTCACGTACAATGATTGCTCCTCTATTTATAGACTAAGGGGGATAGGATACCCACATGGGATAACCCTAGCCTGGTAGAGGCGACACCGAATGGGCCTCTACCGGCCTAGTTTCCCAACACTCCCCCTGGGTATCTTATCTGTATAACCATGGCTTAAAACTCCGAAAAAACCAGTGGGAAAAAATATGGAGAAATGCACATGGTATACTTCTTGCTATGTTGCACGAATTGCCTCATTAAAAACCTCATGTGAGAAACTTCATAAAAACTCACTAAGGGAAAAAGAGTACAATTCACTTAACTATAAAGTTAAGCACTCAATCATCGGGATCAAGATTTCAGCGATGAGTTTGTGAAGATTCTCACCCTGAACCTTGCATCTCCCTAAGTCTCATCATGCTGATCCCACGGACACATCTCTCAAAAGAAGATGCTGGCAATGATTTAGTGAACAAATCAGTGAGATTTTCACACGACTTAGTATGCAAGACTTTCACTTCGTTCAAATTTTGCAGTTCATGTGCATAGAAGAACTTGGGGTTTATATGCTTTGTGAGATTACTCTTCACGTAACCCGTCTGGACTTGTGCAACACAAGCAACATTATCTTCATAGATAATTGTTGGGGTTTGTACGGTGTTTAGCCCACATGACATCTGGATGTGGCTGACTACTCGTCGAAGCCATACACATTCTCGTGATGCTTCATATAGTGCTATGATTTCCGAGTGGTTCGTCGAAGTTGACACAAGCGTTTGCTTAGACGATTTCCAGGAAATCGCTGTTCCACCACAAAGGAAAACATATCTAGTCTGCGACTTGGATGTGTGCGGGTCCGAAAGGTACCCAGCATCTGCATAGCCTACAACAGATAGGTCTTGGTTCTTTTGGTAAAACAAGCCAAGGTCTTTGGTCCCTTGTATGTACCTAAAGATGTCCTTAACGCCTTTCCAATGCCTCTTGGTAGGCTCAGAACTATACCTAGCAAGCATATTGACAGCGAATGCAATATCCGGCCGTTTACAATTTGCGAGGTACATAAGTGCGCCAACTGCACTTAATTAGGGGAATTCCGGTCCTAGAATTTCCTCCCCCTCTTCTTTAGGTCTGAACGGGTCCTTGTCTTGCTGCAAAGATCTTCCGACCATCGGGGTCTTAGAAGGATATGCCTTTTCAAACCCAAATCGTTCCAACACCTTCTAGGTGTAGGCCGACTGGTGAACTAGAATACCAGCAGGGGAATGCTCAAGTTCCAGACCCAGGCAGAACTTGGTTTTTCCTAAGTCTTTCATCTCGAATTCCGACATCAGGTAGGAACTCGCTTCCTCAATATCGTTAGGTGTATCGATTATATTCAAATCGTCCACGTACACCGAGATAATACAGAAACCATCCTGGGATCTCCGTATAAAAACACATGGGCAATCTTCATTGCTTGCGTAGCCCTTCTGATGAAGGAAATCGCTTAAACGATTATACCACATCCTACCTGACTGTTTTAGTCCATACAATGACTTCTTAAGCGGAACACTGTATAAGCTCTTGTTTGCTCTATCCTGGTTCGGGACAGGGATACCTTCTGGTACTTTCATGTATATGTCCGAATCCAAGTTACCATATAGGTAAGCGGTGACAACATCCATCAGTTTCATTTTTAAGTCCATGTTTACTGCCATAGAGATCAAGTATCTAAAGGTAATTCCATCCATGACCGGGGAGTAAGTTTCCTCAAAGTCGACACCTGGTCGCTGAGTGAAACCTTGAGCAACTAGCCTTGCTTTGTATCTTACTGCTTCATTATTCTCGTTTCTCTTTCGAACAAAAACCCACTTATGGCAAACAGGGCGAATGTGGGGAGGAGTTAGACAAACATGTCCAAATACCTCTCTTTTGTTTAACGATAGTAATTTAGTAGTGATTGCCTTCTGCCAATCTTTCCAATCCGACCTTTTCTTGCAATCAGCGAGCGTGTTAGGATCAGGGTCAAGATCTATGATTGAGGCAATTTGCTTGGCAAAATTAACGTCGACATTTGCCATGGCTCGGTTGTATGACTCGTCCGAATTAACATAGTTAATGGCCATTTCGTCATGGAGTGAATCAGGCACATCCTCTTGCTCCACCGGATTTCCCAATCCAGGGGCTAGGTCCTTTAGCTTTCCCGCTCTAATGTGTGTGCACACAACTTCGCTGGGTATTTCCGATATAGGAAAATTCAAGTCCGGAATTTCGGGCACTGAAATATCCGTACTTGTGCCAGGTCTCAACTGGCTCCCCTCAACAGGGGCAGACTGTAATAAATCTCTCTTTATCATTTTTCTTCGGGCGTCCCCGGGTACTTGGGATTTGAGAAACCGGATTCCGCGTCCTGTTAGGTGTTGGAACAGGAGCGGGTATACCATCATTTTTCTTCGGTATTTCAACCCTTTCTGGAGCATTGCGTGCATGCACATGTGACTTTGTCATAGTCTTTAAATCACTAAAATGATTAGGCAGTTGATTTGCTAGGGAGTGCAAATCTAGTATCTTTTGGACTTCTCTATTAGTCTCAACAGTGCGCGGGTCATGAGCGTGGATCCCCGTGGCTTTCCACGTGATTTCTCGATTTTTGTCATCCAGGGGTTGATTACCTCCCCCCAAAGTCGGAAAAAGATCCTCGTCAAAAACGCAGTCAGCAAAACGGGCCGTGTGACAGTCACCTGTCAAGGGGTCCAAGAACCTGATTATGGACACTGTCTCATAACCAACGTATATCCCCGACTTACGGAGCGGTCCCATTGCCGATCGCTGGGATGGTGGTATAGGTACATATACCTGGCAGCCAAACCTACGTAGATGGGAAATTTTCGGTGCCGACCCTTGCGCAAGTTGGAGAGGAGAGTGGATGTTGTAGGCCGATGGTCGAAAGTTGATGAGATCAGCGGCGTGTAACACCGCGTGTCCCCAACATGTAGTTGGTAAATTACAACCCTGAAGGAGTGGTCTGACAATGAATTTAATCCTTTTAATCAATGCCTCCGCAAGTCCATTTTGAGTGTGGACATGCGGTACAGAGTGCTCAAGTTTGATTCCTGTTGCCATGCAATAATCATCGAATGCCTTTGGTATAAATTCTCCGGCATTGTCCATTCGAATAGACTTTAAACGATAATTAGGGAATTTATTCCTTATTTGTATGATCTGAGAGATCAACTTTGCAAAAGCATGGTTCCTTGTTGACAGCAGGCAAACATTGGACCATTTAGAGGAAGCATCGATGAACACCATGAAGTACCGAAACGGCCCTGAGAGGGGATGAATTGGACCACATATATCCCCTTGTATATGTTCTAAGAAACGCGGAGAGTTCATCCTTCACCTTTAGGGGGGACGGTCTAATGATCAATTTCCCCGTAGCGCATGCGGAGCACACGAAATCATCGGGATTCGGGAATTTTTTCACATTAACATTATGACCATTCGAGTTGTTAATTATATTTCTCATCATCCTAAGACCGGGGTGGCCTAACCTATTATGCCAAAGGCAGAATAGTTCAGAGCTTCTAAAGACAGTCTTAAGGGTAGTGTAAATAGGTGGTGCTACTATCTTAGTGTAGTACAGCCCAGTAGCTAATGAAGGGAGTCTTTCGACAACATGTTTACCATTTTCGTCGCGCTTTGTAATGAGTAGGAACTCCTTTCCATTCTCATCATCATCGGTTTCTATATGGAAACCATTTGCGCGGAAGTCTCTAAAACCCAAGAGAGTACGAGTCGACTCCGGATACAACAATGCCTCTTCAATGATCAGAGTTGTTCCATTTGGGAGTATGATAGTTGCTCTTCCGGAGCCCACTACATTCGGACCGCAGCCGGCGATCGTCATTATGTTACCGGGGTTTTTGGTAATATACTCAAAGTACTTTGTTTCTCTCAAGATGGTATTTGTGGTGCCGCTACCAGCAAGGCACGTTTCCTCCATTTGGGCGCCACACGCGTTCTAAAATATAGTGCCTAATTAATATAATGGAGCGAGGAAGATGCTACATCAAGTAAGTAAAACACATCAACATTTCAGAACATAACACAACCAAATAATGGAATAAATGAATGAAATAAATGTCATCCAATCGCCGAAAACAAATAAATGTTATGCTCTCATAGAGCTTACAACCATATCGAAGAATTGTATCAGATTATTTGCGGAAAAGAAATCATCACAACAAAAAGGAGCTCAGGTGGATTCTGCAAAGAAACCATCAATCTCAGCCTGTATCTCAAGATCGTTGAGCTTCTCTTCGTTGGCTATCATCATCGAGGCAGCAGAAATGTCTAGCTAGGGCGGGGGGGGGGGGGACGACGTGCTCAACCTCCATGGGCACAGTGGCGTTCATGGGAACCGCTGAAGGTGCTGCCACTTGTGCTATGTCCTTCGCCACTACGGGCGCGACGTTGTGCACGGGCGCCGCTCCGGGTGCCAGTGGTGCCTCAACCTGGACGAGGTGCGCCTCGCGCGCCTTCTTGTTGGCCTTGAACGCGTCCACGACGTGCTTAGGGGCCAAACACTGCCTGGAGAAGTGAGTCTTGGAGCCACAGCGGAAGCAGTCATGGGGCATTGCCTCCCCCTTGCCCGCCTTGCATTGCTTGACCGGGTTGGAGGAGTTGGGGCCCTTCTTGCCTCGCTTATTGTGGATGGGCTTGCGCTTCTTGTAGGCGCCGGCATTGGCCTCATGACTTGGCCCCCCCCGCGAAGGGTTGCGCAGAGAAGTTCCTTTTCAGAACATTATCCTACGCCTCGGCCACCTGGAGAGCATCAATAAGCGCTGCATATTCCGTGAATCCTTCCAGGCGAAAGTTTCGCGGGGACTGGATGTTGTCCGGGTGGAATGTGGAGAGAGTTTTGTCTATCTTCTGCTGATCTGTGGTTTGGTCCCACACAGCTGAAAATTGGTACAAATCCGGTGTAACCTGGAGTTGTACTCTCCCACGGTCTTGAAGTCCGCAAACCTCAGACGAATCCAATCTGCCTCCGCCTGTGGCTGAATGGTGTACTTAAGCCTAGAGAACCGCTTGTTGAGGGCGGTCCAAAGGGCAGAAGCACTCCGTTCTGCCATGTACTCGTTCTTGAGAGTCTCACAGATGTGATGGCGGAGGAAATGCAGGGCTTTGGCGTTGTCCGCCGAGATGGTGGTGCTGGGGGCCGTCGGGGTCCCCGCAATCAGCGCATCCTTGATGCATCGGCCCTCGAGGACGATCTCAATGTCCGAGGCCCAAGTCAGGTAGTTAAGCCCATCCTGGGTCAACTCCGGGAACTCGCGACTGACGATTCCGATCATCTGCAATTTATACAAAGTGTGTAAGATTATAGCAGGTAATCGGTTGCATAAATACGATAATCGATACAATAATTCAAATATGACGGCGTTCCAAAATTTAAATTAAAAAAGGTACAAGCTAACTATGAGATACAAAGTATTAAAATCGTGCAATAATTAATAACTGTAGTGAAACATAGTACAAAAGCTTGTGCAAAAACGGGCCGAAAACAGGACAAAAACGGACCAACAGCCCAGCAATAGCGTGCTCCCACGCCCCACTGTTTTTTTATTTCACAGGGGGTATTTTTATGGGCCAAAAACGGCCCAAAACGCCCGGTCTCCCGTGGGCCGGCCCACCCCACACCGTCCCTACCCGAGAAACGGGGCGACAAAGCTCGAGGCTCTCGAGTGGGGCGGCAGCAGCATTCGGCCGCTCCAGCGACGGGGCGGCATGCGCGCGAGCGGCCAGCGGGGCTGTAGGCGGCGGGGTGGGGGCGGCGTTCGCGGGGCTGCAGGGCGGCGGCAGCGGCCGACGAGCGCCGCAGTAGCGGCCAGCACGCGCAGCGGGCGCGCGGCCAGCGGCGGCTCGGCGCGGTGCGTTGCGCTGCACACGCGGGTGGCGAGCTGCGCACGGGGGCGGCCAGCGGGGCCTCGCCGGCGGCGGGGAACGCGCGGTGCGGCGCGCGGGCGGCTGGCTGGCGCGGCTCGACGCGGGCGTGGCCAACGGGGCCTCGCCGGCGGTGGGGAACGCGCGGCAGGCGCGGGTAGCACACGGGTGGCCGGCGAGCGGTGGCGAGGCCGTGCGGTGCCGGCGGGGCCACAGCGGGCGGCGGCTCGGCCAGCAGGGCCACAGCGTGCGGCGGCTCGCAGCGTGTGGCCAGCGGGACGGGGCGCGAGCTTGGCCATCACAGAACCTCGTCAGTCAACAAGAAACGATCGGGAAACAACAAAAAAATACTCAGATTCTGTCCGATCTACTAAGTAAATCGGCGCGATCTACATAGCCGGTGCTCGCGGCGGTACTGTGATCAGCCGGATCGTGTGTACCGTCTCCCTATAATCCAGTCAACAAGTTCCTGATCCGAGAGTGATTAAATCGACATTGGTCGGCGACAACAGGTCAGCTCGACTCCCGGGAGGAAAATCCGTACCATAGATGAGATCTGATCTATGAATTAAACGCAAAAATTGAAAGGAAAACGCCTAACGAATCCATTTTTGCGGTCAATTTCAGATTACCTTCAATGAAAGGCTGCGTGATGCAGCTCGACGGTGGCTTGACGGATGCTCGACGAAGAGACACATGCTGATAACGTGTTGAACAACCACTGCCGGCCGGTCCCGAAGCTGCTCCACACCCGAGGAAGAAGACTAGAGTCGAAGGCACACAAGATTACACAAGAAATTGACACAGGAAACAGTGATTGCTCCTCTATTTATGAACTAAGAGGAATAGGATACCCACATGGGCTAACCCTAATCTGATAGAGGCCACACCGAATGGGCCTCTACCGGTCCAGTTTCTCAACAAATAACACTGCTACAGCCTACAGGCCACACATTGGACGGCGAATTCACGATCTCCTAATCTTCACTAGCTTATCTACATTTCCCTGGGAGCACGTCAGCTTGTCTATCTGCTGCGCATGGAGTACTAATTTTTAGATGGACGTATGCGCTTTCAGTTATTAGACAGTAAGTACATCGTGAGGCCGCTGTGAACTTTGCACACCACTTTCCATCACGCTGCTGGCCTCGTGGCCACCCCCCCTCACGTTAATCACCAATATAAACCGGCCCCTAGTAGTCCAGTACTACAAAGGGACCTGCATTCTTCTTGCCGAACATCATGGCCGGCCGTCTCCACCAATCTCTCCTCCTCGCCGCGCTGCTGGCCACCATATCGGCCGCGTCGACCGCCGGCGACATCGCGGTGACTGGCAACAACAAGGTGCGCGTGGAGGTCTACTACGAGTCGCTGTGCCCCTACTCATCACGCTTCGTGGTGAACCAGCTCGCCAATGCCTTCAAGGAAGGTCTTCTCGACGGCGCCGAGGTCAGCCTCGTCCCCTACGGCAACGCCGAGGTCGGCACGTTCGGCGCCATGTCCTGCCAGGTGAGCGCGCCCCGATCCTCTCTCCTACTATTTATTTTCTCGTTGCCAATAATAGCACAAGTTTGTTGGTGTCGAATTGTCGATCGCTGACGCTCTTGAGCTGTAACGATCTACAGAGTAGAGCTTGGGAAATTGTCTTGGCAGTGCATGTTACTGACGCTAATGTTAGCTGTTGGGATGTTGGCTTGTTACAGCATGGCTACGAGGAGTGCCTTCTGAACACCGTGGAAGCTTGCGCCATCGACGCCTGGCCGGATGTGGTAGGTAGTTGATTCATACCTGGACGTTTCTGCTCCCAATCTTCATACTTCAGTTACAGTGACTGTACGTTGAACATGACTGCAGAAGGTGCATTTCGGTTTCATCTACTGCATCGAGGACCTGGTGGTGAAGAACAGGCACAGGGAGTGGGAGTCCTGCTTCCAGAAACAGGGACTCGACCAGAGGCATATCTCCAAGTGCTACAAGAGTGGAGAAGGCCTCAGGGTCCGTTCCTACTGCCTCTCCGTCGAATCACTCGCACACAATCTTCTTCTATGCTATAAACATCTAACCAAGGTGTTGTGTATTTTGTTTTGTGCTCCGTCCAGCTTGTGCTCAAGTATGGCAGACAGACTGGCCAGCTCGTGCCTCCACACAAGTTCGTTCCATGGGTCGTGGTTGACGGCAAGCCGCTCGGCAATGTAAGCGAGAGAGCGGCCCCAAGTTTTAGATCCAGCTAACTACGATGGATGATTCCCCATTTTACTGACTTCTTTGTGCAGTTTCATGTCTGAATTTCATCCTCGGTAGTTCTGAATTCTGATGTTCTCGTTTCGGTTTCAGGATTACCGGAACTTCGAGTCCTACATCTGCAAGGCGTACCAGGGCAATCCTCCCAGGGCTTGCCAAACTCTGGGCCATCCTCCGGTCATAGAACAGGTGGTGGACACAGACAGCAGCGTCGGTTACAACTCCGGCTACGTCGAGCCTGATCGTGCTGACCATGCCGGCGTCGACGATAATGAGATGGTGCTAGCAGATGGTGACAGTTGATATGTTTCCTTGTGGGGGGATCTTGTATGTGGACATTTGGCCTGCAGTTCATCTTTCTGATCAGGTTAAGTACTATGGAATTGTGGATTGCCCTGTAATAATAAATCGAGTTATGGTGTTACTGGTAGACTGAACTGGCGAACTGGTTTGCAGGGTTGAAGGACCCGAAGAACCAATATATAGCCTCTTTGGCTGCACACACACTTGCCTCTCTATGGTTGAGTGGTTTGGCGCGTGCTGCCATGCTGCTGTTTTAGTTATACGACAAGTACGTCAGCACAGTATAGCATAGGCAATTAGGCATGTCCCTGGTTATATGGTACTCAAGCACGGAGCAGCCAGATCCTCTAACGTGGAGTAATAAAGTTAGAGAAGCTATAGTTGCCTGACTTTGTTTCTTTTAATTTGTATTATTTAGTCTAAAATAATTTAAATTAATTTGCATAATATAAGATTATGTTATGTATTTAGACTAACTACATATGGGCACAATTATATTGTAAAAAAATCCAGTTTACTTTTTTGAGGCTACAGTAATTATCTATAGTAATGACAAAATAGGGTGATTAACCTATATTTTCCTGACTTTCCTTCTTTGTTTTCTCTAACTTTGTTCTTGATGTTAGAAGAGCCGGTTCCGTTCTGATTAGTAAAGAAACTAGTTGAATGCCCGAGCCTAGACATATTCTAGTGATTTAACACTAATCATTCTTGACATATAGTCTTAGGATCCCCATACACACCATATTAAGCAACAACGTTGGCTTCAGGTGCGACCGCGCCAGAGATCATATTTATTAACTCGTGGGGTGTGGCGCACCACCTATTAAATGTGTGTCACCGTAAATCAAGAAATGGTCAAGCCTCTTTTTTCTAGTGGGACTGAGCCATGATTCGGATGCAAAGAAAGGGGTGAAATGCGGTTGCGGCAGGAAACATAACACAAAGTTAATACAAACGGGATTAGTGGGACACGATTAGCTGGGGCGGGATTTCTAGAAATGGCAAAACCGTGGGACTCGGAAAATACGTTTAACATATTGACAACTACGGAACATGACTTCTTTTGTAGATAGTAGAGATAATACATTTCCCCTATTAAACCTTTTCATGAAGTGAGTGACGTCTGAAAATACATTCTCTACGAAGCATCAATAAAAACTAATGAAAGCATGAATCGGTTCCATACTTGCACTTTTTATAAGCAGCTACCTATATAGCCTATATCTCGTCTAGCTGTCCATGATTGGTATTTTTTTTCTTAATTTGAAACGTCTTTTGGTTTCAACGTTCTTTTCATATGTGAGAAAAATGGTGTCATTACAAAAATAGATAGGTAAACTTCCTATCGATAATTCAATAATAACCACACATGCCTCAACAAACCAAGTAATATTATGGGATTTTAGGGGGCTGATGTGATGTACCATGGAAAATATATGCCATGACTTAGTGTAGTAGTTGATGGGATGTGTATGTTGCTCTGAAAGATCAAGATCGTGTCGTAGATATCACACAACATTTAGCTTTTTGAATGGAACCGGAAGCTCTTAATGCCTTTGTTTTATCCTTCTAGATGTCGTCCTTACTTTTCTATATAGATAGATTAGCTACCCAACTTCTTTTATGTATGAGACAGAAGTAAATAAACCAAGTTGGTTGAATCTCTCTCATAAAAAATCACTTGTCTCAGTTGCAGTTGAACCTTTCGATGCACTTGTAGTTGCACAAGTTCTGGTCCCATAGTGCGGAGCTGGTGAAGTTTCCTGACTATAATCATGTATATATGGTGCACTGGGGACATCATACACAACCATCCTGCACATGACCCATCTGATTCTACATCAATAAAATTTACAAACTCCATTATGTAAGAACGGTATCATAAGTTCACAACTATTTGTAAAAGCGAGGCCACAGACGACCCTTGCAACTTGTTTGGCCAAATGAGCCACAAAGAACAATTTTGGCCAGCAACTATGAGTCCTAAGGTTACATAATTGATTAGAACCGGTAATAATACGATTATGATGCAGTTGAGGAACTGAATTTTTCTTGTGTTTTCCAGAGAAAGGTGAATCTCCTAATATTTGGGAAGAAAAATAATAATTGGCTAGATCACTATCCAAGTGAATTAAGAGCAAAAATACATGTTGAGAAGATATCAAGAACTAAGTTTGTTAATTGAACAGAATATTTATGGTATTATATATATCTATGGTGAACAATTTTAATGTCTAGTGCACATCGGAGAGTATTTAACACGAACATATTAATCTTTGTAGTCCACGTAATTATAATTGCTTCCTTATCTCTGAGAAAATGTAAGAGTTTTCATATGCAACCAAAGAGTAGAACAGAGTGAAAACGGTCCTATCTAACTTGATATGGCAGAGAAGGCAGGGGCTAAATAAAATGAGAACGGTTATCAATTTAGCACAGAGAACGAACCATTTTAGGAGTAGTTTTGACATTGTCTCGAGCGCATGCATGGGAAGAGTAGTGCTCTGATCCTGCCGGTAATTCCTCGAGTTTGAAGGCTTATTAGCTGCCACGCGAGCCAGAGTCAGAGTACTCCTCCTGTTCATCCACGTACAGCAACGTTCGTCTGCTACTGCCGCCGCGCCTACTGCGGCTTGACCTTTGGCAGCACAGATCCAAGTAGCCATCGCTGGAGTAGTACTACTGCTACCCGCTAGCCGGGCACGTCGGCGTAGCGGTAGAGGAGCATGGCGGTGCGGCTCGTCGCGGTGGGGCGAGTTGTCGACGGATTACGTGCCGCTGCAAATCTCAACCTCCTCCTTGGCGTCCGAGGACTCGTCCACTTCTGATACTGATGAGACGCTGGTGTGCAGCGCCCTGGCCGGCACGGACGCGTGGGGCGGGTGCCCGCTCCTGAACTTCTCCGCATGGCCCAGAGCCCGTCCATCCGGTCGTGGCTGTGTAGCGCCCCTACATCATGTCCCTGCCGCATTCGCGAAAACCAACCAAAGCGTCAGATATAGATGAGGAGCACCGCGGCAGGTCGATATTGCAAGGGTTCAGTTCAGGGAAGAAGTGTGGCAGCGGCGTGGAGTTCACTCACCTCCTACACCCAGTTCAACGCGTCTTAATCCAGCCCTTCGGTGAACATCCTGGATGGCATGCAAATCCCAACTCCGAACCGCACAAATCCGGAGCAGAATCAACAGATTGGATCGTTGCAAGGCCACCATCGGACTGCACGTATACTCCAGTAGTCTATCTAGCCGAGCGCCCAATTCAACAGACCACACACAATAGTTCATTGAGAAATCCTTTGTGGCACCACTGCCACTGCCGCCGCCCAAGAGCAGTCCATGTCGTCGTCAAGGACGAGAATGACTGGTTTCACTTGTGCGGCGTGGCTAGGGGAAAGCGAGAGACGAGAAAGGGAACGACATGAGGGATTCTCGGTGCGAGTAAATGCGAAAAAAAACTGTACGAGCGATGCAGCTCGAGGTTGGACGAAGTACGGGGCGAAACACGTCTGCCAGCAAACGGAACCGTTCGTATTTTCTAAGTAGCAGAGATAGAGATAAAGATAATAGAGATAGGATAATGTTTGTTAGCTGAAGTTTGTTAGCCGATGGTTTTTTTATTTAGGCGCAGAGTTTGTTAAGGAGTGGCATTTTCCTAGTAATTTTTAGATGTGTGATACCATCCATTCACCACGCTTTTGAAATTAATAGTAAAGATTTCACTCCACGCTATGCTGAATGCCAAATTCATCATGATAATTTCCTTAAAGGAATCTCAAGATGAAGTGGAAAATTATTGTAACAATAAAATAAAGAATTTATGACTAGATCATAAAAAAAGATATTTGAGTTACAAGTTTAGCATAACACCTAAAAATTTGAAGAATCGTTCCATGGGTTTGCATTTCCGGATACACTATAGGAGTATAGAACGTTCGAGATATGCAATGAAACTTTATTTGACATGGTAAGATCAAATGTGTCAGTTATAAAATTGTCATTGTATTTTAAAAATTAAAAGCTTTAGTGGCTACCATTTTTACAATAAAAAGAGAACCATCGTGATTCGTTAAAATAACACCATATAAGTTATGATTTGATATAAAACTCAAGTTGTCATTTCTTAAATTTTGATATGCTATGCATAAGTAAAATATTTACAATCAAAGTCGGATGAGCATGTCTTTATATGTTATTTCGAATAACCGTTGGGTATTCCTCCATAACACCGAAGACAAAAATGTTTGTTGCTTAGAACGTCAAGTTTTTTTAGAAGGAATTTTTCGTGAAAAGTTAAGTGGGAGAAAAATAGAACTTTGATAAGGTTATTGAACCTTATTTGACATGGTAAGATCAAATTTGTCAGTTATAAAATTGTCATTGTATTTTAAAAATTAAAAGCTTCAGTGACTACCGCTTTTATAATGAAAAAAGAACCATCGTGATCCGTTAAAATGACACCATATAAGTTATGATTTGGGATAAAACTCAAGTTGTCATTTTTTAAATTTTGGTATGCTAGGCATAAGTAAAATATTTACAACCAAAGTCGTATGAGCATGTCTTTATATGTTGTTTCGAATAACCGTTGGGTATTCCTCCATAACACTGAAGATAAAAGTGTTTGTGCTTAGAACGTCAAGTTTTTTTAGAAAGATTTTTTCGTAAAAATTTAAGTGGGAGGAAAATAGAACTTTAATAAGGTTATTGAACCTTAGCTATATGTGCGGATTTGCACGGCGCTAGAAAGTGTTCCGAATACGGCAACAATGCTCATGGCTCACGTGCCTCAAAGATTGTGGTCGCGGAGTTCTAAAGTTCTTATTGAATCAAGTAGGCCGGGTAACAATCAAATACAAAGATTTAAGAGTAAATCATTGTTGTTTGACAATGATAAATCGACTATATACGAAGAAGCGATGATGGACCTTGATTCCGTCAAATCACTTGAAGCCATAAAATTCTTAATAGTTTCATACACGAGAATTCAAGTTTTTAAACTTGGAAGACTCTCTGGAAAGATGTAAAACTTTTCAGTCGTATTTGGATCTATAAAAAAATAGACATAAATGTTTCACATCTATGAAATAGTCGACATATCGAGAAAGAGTTTACGACAATGTTCAAGGAGTTGACTATGACAAGATTTGATATTTCATAGTGATATTTAGTCTGAACGGATTAATGTAGCAACCACTACATATAATTTTGGTATATGGTAGTTGAACAAACAAAACAAAGTTCTTATAATAAAATGGTACCTAGGACATGTACATGACACGATCTAAAGGGTTTTGTTAATTCAAAGGATGCTAAAATCTTATGCAAACTTCAATGGTTGAAGTAAGTATCGCGGAGTTAGAATATTCACCGTGATGAAACTGTTAAAAGAGTTTAACTTCATCAGGAACAATGAAGATGCTTATATTTGCAAGAAATTAAGTGGAAGCGCTAAGATATATTTCTAATATATTATGTGAAGGATATCTTGTTGATTGGAAATGATGTATCTTTTATTGACACAAGTTAAGAATTTCATTTCGATGAAAGACTTAGGCAAAACCCGAATATTAGGTATCAATATCTATATGGATAGATTGAGAGGTCAATATGGTTGTGACAAATATACATAGATGAGATATTGAATGAGTTCAATATGGAAACGACAAGAAAGGTACTTGTTGCATAGGAAGGATTGAATCAAGATTCAAGTGTATTGACACTTGGTAAGTGAAACAAGATTCAAGTGTTTTGACACTTGATGAGTGAAATCACAAGAATATTTTGATCAATCTGTGATATGTTCACATCCGGATATGTCCTATGCTCTAAATGTTATGATCATATACCAGAATGATTCATAAGATAATCATTGAACGATAGTAAGGATATTCTTATGATCTTCGAAAGAACTAGGAATATGTTATTTATATAGAGGTGACAAATAGATAGATAGTTCATTGTAAAGTGTTACATTGATACTAGTTTTATCACAAGATACAAATTAAGTTTATCTTAATTTAAACTATGGGTGGCATAGTGTAATGGAAAGTAGATTTCATAACGGATTTGGATGAATTCCAAAATTAAGACATTGTGATGGATACTATAACAAAAGGCTAAGTATATGACTGCTATTGTGGCAGTAAAAGAGGGCATTTGTGTCAAGTAGTTTGTTATCAAACTAGGTGTGGTTCACAGCAGGCTAATACTGTGGAGATATATTGTACGATAATTGTATCAACATGCTTTAACCCCAAGGAACTAAAGGTCTCACCAAAGGACCAAATTTATACAATATCATCTCATTAAAGAATGATTGATGCATAGAGACACAAATACATGCAAATACACACGGACCTGAAAGTGTCAGATCCAAAGATTATGTTTACCACTAGCAATCGTGTATATACAACATCAGAAAGCCATAGGCGTTGAATGCACAGAGTTTTTCAAACTATATTATTGACTCTAGTGCAAGTGAGAGACTGTTGCAGATATGTCCAAGAGGCAATAATAAAGTGGTTATTATTATATCTTTGTGTTTATGATAAATGTTTACATCCCATGCTATAATTGTATTAACCGAAAATATTAATACTTGTGTGTTTTGTAAACATAAAAGAGTCCCTAATAAGCCTCTTCTTGAACTATTTTTTTATTAATAAATAATCATGGTTTCCTGGTCATGAACATTGGATGTTATTAATAACAAGGTCATAGGAGAATGATGTGATGGACACACACCCAAAGAAAACATAGCATAAGATCAAGTCATTAAGTTCATTTTGCTACAAGCTTTCATATGCATAGTAACCTAATCCTTCGACCATGAGATCATGTTAATCACCGTCATCGGATGAGTGCTTTGATGACATCAAACACCACTTCCGTAACTGGGTGGTTATAAAGGTGGCATTAATTCTAAAAGTATGTATTGAAGCATATGGATCAAGAGTGAGATTTGTCCATCCAAATGACGGATAGATATACTCTGGGCCTCTCGGTGAAATGTCATCCAATTGGATTGCAAGCATGTGACTAGGTCACAATGGATGTCATATCACAGAACGAGTAAAGAGTAATTATTGGTAACAAGGTTGAACTAGGTATGGAGATACGGACGATCGAACCTCGAATAAGTAAAGTATCGCACAACAAAGGGAATCAGTTTCATATGTAAATGGTTCATTCGATCATGAAGTCATCATTGAATATGTGGGAGCCATTATGAATCTCCAGATCCTGCTATTGGTTATTGACCGGAGAGGTGTCCCGATCATGTCTGCATAGTTCACGAACCATAGGGTGACACATTTAAGGTTCGATGTTGTTTAAGTAGATATGGAATATGAGTTGGAGACCGAATGTTGTTCGTAGTCTCGGATTGGACCCAGGACATCACGAGGAGATCTAGAATGGTCCGGAGAACTAGATACATATAAGGAAAGTCATTTTCCGGGGTTCGGAAATATTTTTGGTGTTTTGACCAAAAGCTTCTAGAATGTTCTATAGGGACCACCGGTGGGTCCACCACCCCAGGAGGGGCCACTTGGGCCGAGGGTATGCTGAGGGGGGCATGGACCAGCCGCACCATGACCCGAAGGGTCCAACCGCCCAGCACAAGCAAAGGGACAAAAACCCTAAATAATGAAGGAGGGAAACTTGAGGGGCAAGTTTCCCCTCTCCCTCTTGGCCGAGTTGGGGAAGGACTCAGCCAAGGACTGGGAACCCTTGGCCGCAGACCCCTCCTCTATATAAAGAGGGGTGGGGGCGCACACCCCCTGTCCCTTGCGCCTCCAATCCTAGGCGCCATCCTCCTTCCTCCTTTATCGATTGCTCCGGCTTAAGCGAAGCCCTGCAGATTTTTCTCCTCCACCACCAGTACCACACCGTCGTGCTGCTGGAATTCCGAGGGGATCTACTACCTCCGATGCCCGCTGGAACAGGGAGAGGAAGGTCTTCATCGACTCTGTACGTGGGACCGGGTGCGGAAGCGCCGCCGGAACGCAACGCCAGAAGGATCGTCATCGCGATCTTGAGATTGGCAAGTGATCGACTACATCAACCACGAGAATACGATCTCATTAAACACTTTGGATCTACGAGGGTTAGTTCTCTTCAATCTCATTGCACCGATCTCGTGGATTTGATCTTGACTTTGCCATAGATTGGATCTTGGTTTTATGTGTTCTTGCGATAGAATTTTTTTTGTTATCTATCTAACGAACCTTACATCAACAAGATCAAACAAATCAAAATAAATGGAACAAAAAATTGTCTAGTTATTATTGCAACACAACCAAATGGTACATAAATAATACAACAAATATAGGAATTGTTTTCACAATACAACAAACAACAAATAAAAGAAGACCTCAATATTGTGCCCCAAACCATTTCCACCACTCCTCGATTAGATCTTTTTGAAGATTATCATGGGTCTCGTTGTCGCGAATGGCATGATATGAGGCAAAGAAACGCGCCACCCTGTGCTATCTCCTATGCGCTTGCACGAGAATCCCCATCAAGTCATACTAGTGGCTGCGATCTATATCTTTGCCACGGTCATCGTCTATAATCATGTTATGCACGATGAAACAAGCTGTCATAATGTACCAAAGGCATTCTTGGTCCCAAAATCTAGCCGGTCCTCTGACAATAGCAAATTGGACTTGCAAAATCCCGAAGGATCTCTCCACATCTTTCCTAGCCGCCGCTTGTGCAGTGTGAAAATCCTTTTCTTTCTTACCTTTGGTTTGTGAACCGGCTTCACAAAAGTTTACCACCTTGGGTAGATGCCATCGACAAGATAATAGTCATAGTTGTATGTGTGTTCATTTGCTTCAAACTCCACTTGTGGACCTTCACGCAATGCAATCCTTGACATAAGAGGAGACCGTTGAAGAACATTGCATTGCAGGAACCGAACATTCCAAAAAATGCATGCTAAATTCAAGTCTCATATAAGGTATAAGACCGCATCAACCTTCCAAAAAATGCATTGCAGGAGACCACATCAACCTCTCGTGCCCATCGATCCTTTCCCTCCACAACTTGCGCCTACCAAAAACCGAGCCATCGAGTTTTGGTTCTTTTGTCGCTCGCCAATCTAATAGCATCGATATGTTCTCCTCCTCCTCCTCAAGCTCTAGTTCATCTTCGGATGAATCATGCGCGATCCTCTACAAGCACAAAAAATACACTCACTTCGTCTAGTGGAACTAAAATATGGCACGGCCGGCGGCGAAGAAACATACCTTGCGGCGGACATTGTGCCGAGCACATAGCATGCGCCAAGTAGCATCTCGGCTTGAGGAGGACATGGCGGCACATGCAGTGCGGCGCCGCGGCAGCTTCGAGACGGCCGAGGCGCGATGGCGGTGGCGCAAAAAAGAAGCGCCGCGCGGGTAGCTCGCTCCGATTCGCCCAACGGCGAGCTCGGCGAAGGTGCGGGGAGGCACGGCGGCCTTGGATCCGCAGCTACTGCGTGCAGGGAGGTGCTTCTGGCGGCGAATCAAAGCGGCGGCGCCGGCGGAATGGGGAGAAGGAAATGGAGACAACGCGGGCGCGGGTGATTTTTCAGCGGCAGTTGGTCTTTGCGCGTGTTGCCGAGAGATAGGCGCGCTGGCCGGCATGCAGCAAATTTGCTACGCCGTGGAGCGCAAAATGCCACGCGTGGAATTTTTTTAAGCACGTGCGCAAGTTTGCAGCGGCCGCCGGGAGGAAAAACAGCCGCGCGCTATATTAATGGTTATTTTCCGCACGCGGGATTTTCCAGCTTCTGTTGGAGTTGCTCTAAAAAGTTGTTGTGTAATAGTTGTTGAAAATGGATTTTTAGTTGCACATATATTCCTTGTTAGACTTTGTATTTACAATTTTTTGTTTTGATTTTGGAAGCTACACGACAGTATCAGAGTCGTCTCTCAATCCATCGCCAGCTCCTAATCATAACATGATGTGTCGCTTTCTCTCCAACGATGACAACACATGTACATGGCCCATAGTACATAGACAAAGAAATTACTATTAGCATCTCCACTCGCCTACCCAGGAGGCCGATCCGGACGGTGAAATTACGTCTAGACAACGAAAATCGGTCTAGTCGTGTATCCAGTGACCTCTTTTTGGCCGGATTTGGAACAACTTTGTTCCGCACTACCCAGGCCGAACCCAGGATCCCGGGTACGCCTTGGGGACGCCGGACGGAGCGAATTGGCCGAGTGGACCAGCCAGTCAGCGACAAAAGCCGAGTCGCCGCTAGCCTTCCCGTCGTTTTCCTTTTCCTGCCCTCGCCGCTACACCCCTCCCACCCTCGCCACCGAACTCCGCCTATAAAAGGCGTACATCCCGCCGTCTCTCTTCACAGTCTCTCACACCACCCCCAACTCCGGTGAACTTCAGTCGTTCGCACCTTTCTTCCTCCTCAACTCCGCCGAGAAGCCATGGCCGAGGGTCGACGCACGATGCTACCGTGGGAAGTCCGGCTCCTCCGCGAGGCGCGCTATAAGGCGCCGCCGGACACTCGCCTCCCCCCGGCTGGCAACTCAGCGCCGACGGGATCTCTGTTCCGTCGGTGCCGGCCGAAGAGGACCTCGCCGGAGAGATCCAGGCGGCTATCGCCGACTTGCATGATCCGGATCTCGCCGAGGATCCCGGCAACCTGGTCTTTTGGAGGCAGTTCTTCGCCGAAAGGCGCCTCGACGAACTCGGCCGACAAGACGGACCGTGGCTTTCCGCCGCCGCTGGTGGAGCGTTTCAGCGCGAACTCTCGCCGGTATCATGGAGCACATCCAGGCGGTAACCAACCCCGCCTCGGCCTGTAGTTGCGGCGGCCTTTTCCTAATTTTTAATCCGATGTAATATGTGTGTCCTTGCCCTACTTAATAAAACCCTCCTATATTCGTCCATATTTCACCGAGTTTAACTGAATTTCGCTGAACCCGAGACTAGGCCTGGGTACGCGAGTGGGAAACTGGACATATCCCAACCAAAAACGCGTTTCGTCCGGTCAAAAAAAATCTAGTTTTCGGTCTGAGTTCGCCGAGATGCTCTCAGCTTAGACGGGGGCATCGGCGGCGCCAGAGCATCGGTCCTGTCAGTCAATACGATCCACAAAGTCCAGCACTTCGGCAATCTCGCATCGTCCTTACGTACTGCACGCTGACTCGAGTATACTTCTGGCTGTCCAATTGTAGTTGCTTCGGATATAACCATATTATATAAAAAAAATCGCATTCTCCGTAAGCGTGGATATATACATGCATACTATAGTACTGTACTAATTACTTAACTAGCGAGATCTCCTATTTTGATTATTGTACTAGTACTAACCTGGAGTAGTATTCAACAAGGATACATCGTCGATGTTTACGCGTAATTACACAACATGATCCTAGTCGTCCGTCACTCTCTCGGTTGTTTACCTAGCTAGCGCTAGCGCAGTAACCAGTCCACGATAACAGGTGCTATCTCGCTGCTGCATATGCAGTCAGATGGATCCACCGCAACATCCAAAATCACAACGTGGTGCTGTGTCTCTTTCGTCAACGACGCCTGCTGACATTTGTACTGTAGAAATTACTGAGCTGAGGCTTGCCATTGGCACGCCAGAGCATCGGTCATAGTCTTGTTAATTACGGGTGTCCCAATATATCCACAAGGTCCAGGCGTCTACTGAGCTAGTAGCCGCGATCATATCCTCCCAACTAATTGCATTGCTGAATCCATCTTCTGTGGCGAAGTCGCCCCTGGTTGGCCTTCTCCTTGTTTGCAAGAAAGGGATACTTAAATTGCTTGTCAGTTTACCTGACCTAGTGTAAACCAAGGAGAGATCTCATTGCTTATTTATCTACGACCTATATATCTACCGGAAGTGCTTTGGTCTCTGCACCGTACGCGTCGTAGACCGAACAGATCGACATGGGGGTGTTCAGATTGTCCGACGAAGCTGTGACCGCCGTGGTGCCCATCTTGGTGTACTGGGGCTACTCCGGCGTGCACGCGGCGCTTGGCCATGGGCACGTCATGGACAAGTACAGGCTGAACACCAAGGCCGAAGAGTACAGCAGGAACACGGTGTCCAAGCGTGCTGTCCTCACCAACGTCCTCATGCAGCATCTCATGCAGATCGTCGCCGTCACCCTGCTCACTCCGGTTAGTAACTAATACGGCATGCACATGCACACGTACCTACGTATTATACGTACACACGGATCGATATCCTCTCGCAGCTAGTTACGTTTAGTTATACCGTGTGTATATCCGTACGTATGCAGGTTATAGCAGGGAAAGGAGTAGTAGGCGCCGCACCGACGTCTGCAACATCGTCGTACCTGACGGCG
The DNA here is from genome assembly GCA_916181665.1 of Avena sativa. NCBI lineage: Eukaryota > Viridiplantae > Streptophyta > Magnoliopsida > Poales > Poaceae > Avena > Avena sativa. The sequence goes on along the minus strand of OV702297.1, from coordinate 8,971,035 downwards.
GCGCGGCAGATCGCGGTGACGATCGTGCTGTACGACGCGTACCGGTACGCGTGGCACCGGCTGGCGCACCGGAGCCGGTTCCTGTACCGGCACCTCCACTCGTGGCACCACCGCCTGGTCGTCCCCTACGCGTTCGGCGCCAAGTACGGGCACCCGTTGGAGGCCCTGGTCGCGGACACCGCCGGCGCGTCCCTCGCCGTCCTGCTCTCCGGGATGTCGTCGTCGCCGCGCGCCACGGCCGTCTTCCTCTCGCTCTGCAACGTCAAGGGCATCGACAACCACTGCGGCCTCTGCCTGCTGCCGCGCCGCCTGCAGGCGCTCTGGAACGGCGCCGCATACCACGGCGTGCACCACCTGCCGCGCGGGGTCAGGCACAACTTCTCCGACCTCTTCTTCGTCACCTGGGACAGGGCGTTCGGGACGCACCTGCCGTATACCGTCGAGGAGAGGCCCGGCGGCGGGGGGCTCGTCGTCCAGCCCATAAGGCCCAAGCCGACGTCCAAGGCATCCGCAGTCGTCACGCCGGTCAACTAGCTAGCCCTCCGCGTAACACGCACCGTCGCATTCCGTTCAAAATATATGTGTGTAAGTTGTGTCAATCTTGTTTGCACCGTTTGTTTCGTTGAGAGAGCTCCTAAAGTGCCACGTCTCATGTAACGTGACATTTGATTGGTCGTGTGCGTAGGGCGTTGCAGTCATCTTGCACACCCCGTTAGACGTTTGCGTGTTGTAAAAAGGCCTGACACGTGCACGTCCACGTGGAGGCAGTTCCGTTCTATTTCCTTTTCGTTTTGTTTGGTGTCAGTTCGGCACGATCCTGTTTCGTGGGATAGCATGCGGATTCTCCCTTCGGCGATTGACCGCCTGCTGCGGTCAGTGCGGTAGCGCTCGGACGAGACGGAGAATAAATTCGCTTTCCCTTGGCGTGTGTTGGTTCCGTGTATGTCCTCCTTTCTTCTTCTGGTTCCTTTTTTGCACCATGCACATGTATACTAGGACCCGCTACACTCATTTTATTTGTATTACCTTCTCTCCCATGCACATACACGCTGAGATTGTGACTGGTCATCCTCGCTAATTTCCCTCACTTAATCTCCCGCTTCTATTATCTCTTTTCGGGTATTCTTTTTATTTTGCTTTCTGATATTCCCTCCGATCTAAATTACTAGACTCATATTGGCTAATTCGGATGCATCTAGTACTAAAGCATGACTAGATATATCTCAATCTAGACAAATCTGGGTCTGTTAATTTTGATAGAAAGAAGTAAAAATGATACTTTTTTTTTAATCCGTGAACATTTTTGAACTCACAAATTCCATAGAAATTTGTCAATTCTCTTTTCTCGTGGTTATTTGATATGTGATAAAAAGTCCTGTACATTTATCAATTCCCTTTATCGTATGGTTGATCATGTATTTTACTAACAAACTCATGTTTATTGGGTCAAGTTTCTTTTCTAATTCCCTTTTTTGGGACCATGGTTTTTGTAAGGGAAAAATAACAGGTGGGGAACAATTTAAACAAACCACCACTTTCAACTCATATAGTCTACCACTAGCAAATGGTATTTTTTTATTTGTTTTTAAGTAATGTTTGCACATGTTTTTGTATCTGGCTTTAGTTTTCATTTTGTTACCAACACAGTGTTGATGTACTTATCAAGGTGTTTAGTAATTTGTCATCAACATAGTGCTGATGTAGTTATCAAGGTGTCCAGTAACTAGTCACCAACACGGTACAGATGTATCAAGGGGTTCAGTAACTATTCACCAACACTGTTCTGACATAAGTAGTTATCAAAGGTGTTGAGTATGTAGCTTTTGACATGGTGATAATGTAGTTATCTAAGTATTGAGTAAATAGGTAACAACATGAGGATACATAATTACCAAGGCATTGAGTGAAAAGAGCATGGTGCACTATTTTTTCATGTAGTTTGTATGGTATTGTACCATATACCTTTTGTTAATATGAAGTTATCGAGTATTAAGTAACTAGCCAACACATGGTATTTATGTAGTTATCAAGGTGTGAGACAGAAGCTAACCCAAGTGAACTAAGATTTGAAGCATGTAACAACATGTAAACAACAGTAGTGATACATTACTTGGCTGATAAATTCTTAGTTAAAAAAGGCGTCAAAATATGTTAAACGAAGTTAACTTTTAGGGTTGATAACTGTTCATGTTTACCGTTGATAACTCGTTACGTTTACCGTTGATAATTCACGTACAGAGGGTTGATAACTTTTAATCCAGAAAAAAAGTTATCGAAACATATCAACATGAGATCTAGTTCTGTAGATCTCGTTGAGACTAATTTGTTGGTGAAAACAAATCTTAAATTCGAGTTATCGTTTGAAAGATATAACGTTTTAAATATAACGCATACGGACTGATTCTCGCCGGCATTAGCTTTTTAAACCGTGCATCTTTCCATAAACAGCGTACTCAGACTGAATTGTTTTTACCAAAAAAACAGAATTTTCTGGTAGGAAACGACCGCGCGCTGCGGTCGACCGCGAGCTAGTGTCGCCCCGCCCCCCGCCGATAGCATGGACGTTCAGGGATCATGCCCAGCGCCAGTGAGTCGGTTACGACGTTGGGACGAATCTTAAGGATATTTGATCATTTGTCCCACCTTATGGCACGAAGAAAAGACACAGTTGCGACGCATTTCAAACTCAGTTGTATTTTTGTATGTCTAAATCGCATCTTGGTCAACGAAAAAAATAACGCACTATTTCGGCACTATAGCGCCGCTATAGCGTTTTCGATGTCAGACGCTACGCTATACATAAAATGCTCGCTATGACGCTAATCACGTTTTAGCGCACCGTTATAGCGGCGCTACAGAATCTTATCGGCCGGCTATGGAGCCCATTTAGCCCGCACGACTCAACAAACCTAGCTAAACCAACTCTCACCCCCACCTCGCATCCCATTCCCTATGATTCTGAATAAGTAGTTTCTCCTATGTTGTTGCTTAGGTGCCTTGTTGGCTGTTGATGTGACCGTCTGAAAAACATGTCCTTCATTTTGAATTTGACTATTATTTTGATCCATACTCTATCATTTAGTCACCGTTTGGTCATCACTGGTTAATTGACTATGCATGTATTATTTTGGACAGTTGTTTAGCTATTGAAATCCTTAGTATGCGGACTATACCTATCAATTTTTTATTATTTTACAAAACACTATTTTGAAAAATAGCACGCTATTAACGCGCTATAACTTGCGTAGCGTCAGGAGAGAGGCTGCGCTAAAATAAATAGCGCGCTATTTTTTCCTTGATCTTGGTACATCCAGGAGGTTCGGGCGAGATATACTCTTCTAGCATCCCACGTTCCCTACCTGTATACTTTAAAGAATTTGTGTCAATTAGAGCAACTCTATTAGATAATGCAAAACATTCTTGCTGACTAGCTCCGGTGAAAAAACTAAATTTTACATCACCAAGTTCAGTACTCCAACAGACGATGCAAAATACATTGGTAATGAAAAAAAATATTTAGACAGCACTAAAATTTGTCTAAGTGTGATGCAACCCTTGAACAAAACTAAATACAACACCAATGCACATAGCTGAAATGTGTGCCCTCTCCCGTAGACGCCATCAGCTCGCCCTCCACCCCACCGTCCCTCTGCCAATTCGAAACGCCACCAAAAGCGAGCCGCCCCGAGCCACCGGATTCCGCCACGCCGAGCGAAGAGCTCGTCCAGCTACCTCGATGTTCGGCTACGTCCCTCTAGACGGTTCACCGCGGAGATCACCGCCGACAACACGGGGTGGTGGCTCAAAACCTTCGAGACAGCGGAGCTCGCCGCGCTCGCGCCTAGCATGGGACGACGTGGATGGTCGGCCGGCCGTGGTCGGAGCTCAACTTCCGCGATGTGGAGGACCGCGAGGATGTGGAGTTCCTCGCGTTGGATCTCCGCATCATCAATCGAGCGGAAGAGAGAGAGAATCGTCGGCCTTACCTGCAGCTTCCGGTCAGAGACCAATGAGGCAAGCATGGAGAGGCTCCGCCGCACTCACCTAGAGCTCATGCACGCGCAGGAGGCGTTCTACACCTCGAGGGACGCTGCAAGGAAGAACAAGGATGAGGCTGTCCCCTCCACCATGTCGTGACATCAGACTCCTGGGGGTTGACCCCGATTTTTAGAACGACTTCAATGAAGAGGTTTTGGGATGACAAGTAGGTTGTGTTCATGCTTGTCCGAATCAAGCTATCTAGTGAGTTAGATTGGGTCGAATCAATGTCAACTTCAATCGATGTTTCAAGTATCAAACCGATGTGAAGCGTTGAATTTCAAGTTTAAAATGTTAAAGTTCTCTAAAATACATCGTCTAGTATTTCTCACGTGCCATAAAATGCATCATTCAGTAAACCACAAGTTGCCAAGGAGATGTGAAATGTAGATTTTGATGATGTATATTTTTACATCACTTTTTTGGGTTCCCTATTTTACATTATCTAGTAGAGTTGCTCTTAGATTCGCCCTCCTCCCACACAAGGTCCACTTTTTAAACTTTTAAATTTCGTAGCTTCCGATTTAATGTCTATATTTGTTCAATTAACCGTTTGTGGTCCGAGTCCGTTCCATATCCTCAATTAGATGCAATCTGTATTCGAATCCGCATTTGACCATTATCCGTCCCAATGCGGGTGTGCAAAAAATATACTCCCTCCGTACTATGAAAATATCGCAAATTTATCTAAATTTGAATAAATCTATATACTAAATAGTCTTTAGATACATTTGAAATTTATACAAATCCGCGACATCATTTTCAGGCCGCAGGAAGTAGTACTCTCTCCATCATAAAAACTATGTCACAAATTCTTATATTTTTAGTATATAGATACATGCATTTTTTTTATAAATCTTTCAACAGAGAGAGTAAAAGATTTAAAAATAACAATATCCGATCCAATCCCGTTACATCCCTAGTGACAACCACCCCGCCTTAGTTCAATCTTAATAATGCTAAAAAAGGTTCCCAAAATCTAAGAAGAAAACGGGACCCCGAAACGTTTTTCTAGGGTTTCGAGTGGGACTGGCGGCGCGTGGCGATTTTCCAATCTCCACGGCGCGATCGGTGAACCACCGTGCGAACTTCCACCGGTGGCTCCCATGTCTTCGGAGATGGCGGGCAGAGGGAGGGAGAATAGCTCGGGGGGAGGCGAGGACCAAGGGAAGGTCCATGGCAGATGGCGTTTTTGTGGAGAAGTTTAAGAAGATGGTGCTGACGGAGAAGGAGAAGAAGGTGCTTGTGATGGAGGACATGGAGGATGAAGGAGATGAGCAGATCGCGCTGGTTGGGAAACTGCTTGCCCCGTCGAAATTCCAGATCGATACCATCACTAGTGCGCTGAGGCCTCAATGGGGGAACCCTAAGGGCTTGGTTTTCAGAGCGATGGGGGACAATGTGTTTGTGGCGACAATGGAGATAGAACAAGATCGCAAACGGATCTGGGAGGGTGCGCCATGGATGGTTGGGAACCATGCGGTGATTCTGAACGATTTTGTTAACAACATGCGACCGTCGGAGGTCCGGTTTGACAAGATTCCGATTTGGATACAGTGCCATGATTTGCCTTTCAACTGGCTTAATGCGCAAAGAGAAGAGAGTATTGCTGGGCAGATCGGTGAGTTCATCAAGCTGGACACATCTGGGAGTAGGAGAGGCTGGGCAGAGCTTGCGGGCGAGGATCTGGCTTGACGTTAACGAACCAATCCAGCGTTTCATCCAGATTGAGTCAAAAAGGAGGAAGGAGCTTGTTCCATACCCAATTGTGTATGAGAAATTGCCCTATTTTTGTTTCTCATGTGGATTACTGGGGCATTCAGCGGGGTTTTGCCCTACCCCGGCTGAACGAGATGATAATGGTGACTGGCCGTATGATGCTTCCGTGCGGGCTGTGCAGCCGTGGAAGGTGAAGAAAGAGCCGGTAGGGCAAATGGGTGATTTTGGTGGTTGAAAGAGAGGCATGCCTCTCCCTCACGGCATGGCCCGTTCAATCTTCAGTCAGTTGACCTGGAGGGGAAGGATTTGTTTACTGCTCATCCTCAGACGAACTTGTCTAGTTTTGTACAAAACCCTATGCAATTCTCTGCTAGGGGAAGGGGTAGAGATGGCGGCAGGAACAGTGTGAATCGACGCCTGGATATGGGAGGGCGGCAGATGTATGCGCCAAAAAGGACTGAGCCGCCGAACCCTGGCCTGCTGGATGATGGTAAAGGTACCAAACGGAATGCACTTCTCAATTCACCTAGTAAGGTTGACTCGGAGGCTGCAGATTTAAAGAAGAAAAGAGCTACAGAGGAGTGTGAGATGGATGACACATATCGGGTTGTGACTATGGAGACTGTTTCAAATTCGGTGGAGGTTGCTGAGCAGCCCCGCCCGTCCCAATGAGGTGCCTAGTATGGAACTGTCGAGGGCTTGGGAACCCTGAGACAGTTCGTGAGCTTCACGATCTTGTGAGGTTGGAAGCGCCCTCCATTATTTTTCTGATAGAAACGAAAATAACGGGTGAGAGAGCATGTGGGGTGGCACAACTGCTGGGTTTCGCCGGCCGTTTGGCAGTCAGTAGTGACGGGCTAAGTGGGGGTTTAGCCCTATTTTGGACAAGTGAGGTAGATATTACACTGCAATCTCAATCAGAGTCACATATGGATTTCATGTTCATAACTTGAAGGAGATAGATTGCTGTGGAGATTTACGGGCTTTTATGGGAAGCCGCGTAGGGAGGAAAGAAAGGATAGTTGGTACCTTCTCAATTGGTTGCATAGGTAGAGTGATCTACCGTGGCTATGTGGAGGTGACTATAATGAAATACTAGAAAACTCAGAATACTATGGTCACAATGAGAGAGCAGAATGGCAAATGATGGGCTTTAGAGAAGCAGTGGACAATTGTGACCTTCAGGATCTGGGGTACATTGGCGTACCATACACGTGGGATAATAAGCAACAAGGGGAGGCAAATGTAAAGGTCAGGTTGGACCGATTGCTAAGCTCTCCTAGTTGGCTTGGGAGGTACCCGGAATCGAGAGTAAGACATGTGTCATCTCCAAAATCTGACCACTGTCTGCTGGTCGTCGATATCAGGGGTACAGCTGTGTCGGGGGAACGACGGCCCTATACCTTTCGCTATGAAAATGCGTGGTCTCGGGAAGAATCATATGAGAGCACTATAGTGGCCGGTTGGGCTGATTCTTGGAGGCAGTCAGAAACAGGACTGGTGGGTGTGGTGGAACGGCTGGGCCGTATGCAGCTTACACTCAAGGATTGGAGTGCAAAAAAGTTCAGGGATCACGCCCAGCGCCAGTGAGTCGGTCACGACGTTGGGACGAATCTTCAAGGATATTTAATCATTTGCCCCACCTTATGGCACGAAGAAAAGACACAGTTGCGACGCGTTTCAAACTCGGTTGTATTTCTGTATGTCTAAATCGCATCTTGGTACATCCAGGAGGTCCGGGAGAAATACTCTTCTAGCATCCCACGTTCCCTACCTGTATACTTTGCAGAATTTGTGTCAATTAGAGCAACTCTATTAGATAATCTAGCTGGTGAAAAAACTAAATTTTACATCACCAAGTTCAGTACTCCAACAGACGATGCAAAATACATTGGTAATGAAAAAAATATTTAGACAGCACTAAAATTTGTCTAAGTGTGATGCAACCCTTGAACAAAAGTAAATACAACACCATTGCACCCAGCTGAAATTTGTGCCCTCACGTAGACGCCATCAGCTCGCCCTCCACCCCCCCGTTCCTCTGCCAATTTGAAACGCCACCAAAAGTGAGCCGCCCCGAGCCACTGGATTCCGCCACGCCGAGCGAAGAGCTCGTCCAGCTACCTCGATGTTCGGCTACGTCCCTCTAGACGGTTCACCGCGGAGATCACCACCGACAACACGGGGTTGTGGCTCAAAACCTTCGAGACAGCGGAGCTCCCCGCGCTCGCGCCTAGCATGGGACAGCGTGGATGGTTGGCCGGCCGCGGTCGAAGCTCAACTTCCGCGACGTGGAGGACCGCGAGGAGGTGGAGTTCCTCGCGTTGGATCTCCGCATCATCAATCGAGCAGAAGAGAGAGAGAATCGTCGGCCTTACCTGCAGCTTCCGGTCAGAGACCAATGAGGCAAGCATGGAGAGGCTCCGCCGCACTCACCTAGAGCTCATTCACGCGCAGGAGGCGTTCTACACCTCGAGGGGCGCTGCAAGGAAGAACAAGGATGAGGTTGTCCCCTCCAGCATGTCGTGACATCAGACTCCTGGGGGTTGACCCCGATTTTTGGAACGACATCGGCGACTCCGATGAAGAGGTTTTGGGATGACAAGTAGGTTGTGTTCCTGCTTGTGGGATTCAAGCTATCTAGCGAGTTAGGTTGGGTCGAATCAATGCCAACTTCAATCGGTGTTTCAAGTATCAAACCGATGTGAAATGTTGAAATTCAAGTTTAAAATGTTGAATTTGAAGTGTTAAAATGCTCTAAAATACATCATCTATTATTTCTCCCATGCCATAAAATGCATCACCCAGTAAACCACAAGTTGCTAAGGTGATGTCAAAAGTAGATTTTGATGATGTATAATTTTTACATCACTTTTTTGGGTGCCCTATTTTATATTATCTAGTAGAGTTGCTCTTAGATTCTCCCTCCTTCCACACAAGATCTACGTTTTAAACTTCAAAATTCCGTAGCTTCCGATTCAATCTGTGTATTTGTTCAATTATCCGTTTCCGGCCGGAGTCCGTTCCACATCCTCAACTAAATGTAATCCGTATTTGACAATTATCAGTTCCAATGCGGATCTGCACAAAATATACTCCCTCCATACTAAAAAGAGATTACAAATTTATCTAAATTTGAATAAATTTATATTTAGATACATTCGAATTTAGTAAATCTGCAACATCCTTTTCAGGCTCCTCAGAGTAGTACTCTCTTCGTCATAAAAATGACATCACAAATTTTTATATTTTTAGAAATATATGTGAATCTAGACAAATTTATGACGCCATTTTCGTGATGGAGGGAGTAAAAGATTTGGATTCAATCCCGTTACATCCCCTAGTGGCAGCCTCCCCGCCTTAGTTCAAGCTTATTCCCGTGTCGTGAGCTGTACTCCCGAGTCTCGCAACGCACACGCGCACGAGCACACGCGCACGAGTTTCAGCCCTTCGGCCATGCGTCCTGCTCCTCCACCTTTCCCTCGTCGCCGTCCCAGCCATTTCAGCCGCTCCGCCACGCATCCTGCTCCAGCTTTCCCTCGTCGGCGTCCCAGCCATCGGAGGAGATTATCACGGTGCAGTGGGAGCGTCCTCCGGTGGGCTGGCTGAAGCTGAATTTCGACGGCTCCGTGTACCACGACGGGTCCGGCCGGGCAAGCATCGGCGGCGCCATCCGGGACCGCGCCGGCTGCGTGCTCGCCGCGTTCGCCGAGCGGACGGAACACGCGTCGGTGGGCGTCGTGGAGGCGAGGGCGCTGATCCGCGGGCTGTGGCTCGCCTTCAGTTTCTACCGGGGACCGCTGGTGGTGGAAGGCGACGATCGGGTGCTGGTGAAGCTCCTGCGCCGCGAGGATGAGTACAGGCGCATACCGCAGGCCATGGAGGACGAGATCCGCGCGCTCCTCGGCTACTTCGCGGACTACGAGGTGCAGCACATCTACCGCGAGGGGAACCAGGTCGCCGACGCCCTCTGCCACGAGGCGTACCAGCGGCTGCGGCCCGGGGAGTGGAGGGGCGGTGTCGTGCCGCGCGCCATCTTGGAGAAGGTGAAGGACGACGCCCACGGCAAGCAGCACGAGCGGATCCGCAAGGCCAAGGTGTGAGAGCTCGATCCGATCGTGGCTTTCTTGGAGCAAGGAAGCACACGAAGACGAAGGTGGCGTGGCGGCCGGCCGACTGATCGGATGATCCAAGAGCTACGTGACGCGTCGACCCCGGAGGGAGCTACGTGATCGGCAATTCGGCACGATGATCCAAGAAGAACGTGGCCAGAGGAAAGATCCGCGCGAACTACGAAGCGACGGAGTGGTGGTCGGCATGCTGATCCAAGATGTGGCCGGCCGGAGCGAGGTCGAGGACTCCAACATTTCAGAAGATGATCAGCTTGTTCGAAATGGATCGACATATAGCAGGACTGGATCAGTTCATACGAATCGTAGATGAGGGAAATGTAATCCTTGATTGTACAAGTATAATTCTTTCTTCCATAGATGGATCAATTAAGGATGTAAGACGATGATGTTGACAATTAACATGTTTTGTTTGTACGAGTACAAATCTTTGTATTGTATATGGATTCATTGATTCATTATTCAGGATCGATGTACAACGATCTAATGGTGACAGTTAACGTTCTTGTCTAGATGAATTGAAAGCCTAGTTCGTGGATAATACTCAGTATACCAAGAATACTCCTACTACACGGCTCGGCATCTGGTCTTCCCATTTTTTGTTGAGTTAGGGGCAGGTGACGTATGAACCTAATATGAAAATATATTAAAAACAAATTTCAAAATATTAAAAATTCTGAGGGACATACATCTAGACATTCGAATGTTAGCACACAGAGTTTTTGGAAAAAAAAAACATTTTATCTGACTTGCGTAAAAAAGACAAACAGATTTCTCCTTTCCACACGTCACACTACTTTTCCTATAAAAAAATGTCCACGAACATAGAATGTTCATATGTACATGCGATTTTTTTTTGAATTCTTTGATATTTTCTAAAAAAATGTGCGCGAACATAGAATGTCCATATGTATATGTGAACTTTTATTTTTATTTTTTCAAAATTTTGAAATATGTTCTAAAAAATGAGTTAATGTGCACAGAGCTAGTTCTTGCTTACTTCCAGTCTACTACTACCTCTATATCCTCCATTTTGCCCCAAAACAGCACCCACAAGAATTTCCTCTCCGTATTTCGCTTCTGCCCCGCCTCTGTTAGTAAAGCATCATCGCCATGAAGTATAGGAACACAACATCGATGCAGGGAAGCAATAGAAATAACATCAAGGCGAGGCTACACACCACCGGCTATGGTGGCCATTATTTGAGTGCTAGTGTGAAGAGAGTATACTTGGAACCACAATTAACAGAGTGCTAGTTTGCTGCACGACCCCCACTATTGATCATTAAGCGAAACAATCAACCTGTTAAAAAGGCTATATTTTCAGCCATACACGTCAATAAGCGATTTGGTCATCAAACAATTTCAACGTTAAACATTTTTTCTACGGGCCGCGTCCTGGGAGCGCAGAGATGAGTCTAGTAACCATTATATAATTTAATTATAGCACAGAATAATGATCTTAATTATGAAATAAAAATAATAATCTATTTATTATTGTCTCTAAGACATTTCCATGATGATTGGCGGTGGCGATGGGATCTACGCTCACTGTCTTCCAAGAATCACACAAGAACATGTCCTCCAAGTCCTTCCACGTGGGACCTCGCATCCCAACACCTCCGGCTTATCCATGGCGGAGGCCACCGCTCTGGCCTCCACTTCGCTTTCGGTGTCGTGTCTTCATCTTCGTCTTCCTACTCTTCCTCTTCCTCCACACCGTCATATCCTACTTCATGTTGTGTGGCACCTGTGGTACCATCGTTGATCATAAAGTTCATGGCATCACTCCCATCAAATTATGCACAAACATAAGGCGTGTCTATGATCTTGTACGTCTGCTATCATGCAAAGCATTCAAGTATTGTTATTGTGTACCGTACTGTAGAACCATTGTTCGGACTAGGATGCATTCCGTCGATCTTCTTTCCTGCGCGAGCTCCGTGAGCAACCCTGATGCTAGGAGTGTCGAACAAACCTCCGCCCGTAGCGGCACCGAACTCTAGTGCCCACCCTGTGCACCGGCAGAGACGGCGGTCTTGTGTAGGGACAATTGAGGTTGATTTCCATGACATGTTGTTCGGTGACCGTAGGAGAGAACAAGGGCATTGGGATTGAAACCTCCATACCGCTCGATGTCGGCGTACTCGGGCAAGAAACTTGACAACGGCGTCGAGGAAGGATTCCTGTTGAAGAACACTAGCGAAGACGGCGAGCCGCTCTAGGACCAAGGCTCGATAGTTGCACTCCTATTGCTACCGCCAGCGCCATTGTAGATGGAGCTGAGCGCGGCAATGTGTGTCGCCACAACGGCCATCGTCTTCTTCATGTCAGCCTTCACGTGCTAGTCCGGCTTCGTCTTCGGCGTCGACACTTTGCGTGGTAGTTGGAAGGGTCACTTCAGGCCAGCTGCATTTGCTGCCTTTGTCTCCTTCGGAGCTTTTGACGCCATGGTTGGAACGATGTTGCGGGAGGACAGGCATGAGAAGTATTGGTTGCGAGCGAGAAATGGTGGAGGTAGGCGTGAGAAATGATAGGGAATAAAAGAATGGTGAGCAAAATATACACCACTTGTGTCAATGATTGCAACACGGATTTTCTCCAGCGGTTAAGGCGCCCAGCAGGTATCTGAGATCATCCGTTTGCTGTGAGATTGTAAGGTTCGCAGCATGAAAAACAAAAAAATTCTATCGCAGGAACACACAGAAGCCAAGATCTAATCTACGAGAGCGGTGCAACGAGTTTATAGAGTACTAACCCTCGTAGATCCAAAGCGTTTAACGAGATTGGATTCTCGTGGTTGATGTAGTCGTTCACTTGCCGATATCAAGATCGCGAAGACGATCCTTCCGGCAATGCTTCGGCAGTCGGTTACACGTACGGTAGTCGATGAAGACCTTTCTCTCCCTTGTTCCAGCAGGGCAGCAGAGGTTTGTAGATCTCCACAGAATCCCAATAGCACGACGGTGTGGTGGTGGTGGTGGAGAATAGATTACTGTAGGGCTTCGCCTAAGCCGGAGCAGCTGTATGGAGGAGAGAGGAAGGCGCCTGGTGGCTAGGTTTTGGGGTGAGGGAGTAGGGGGGCGCCCCACCCCTGCTTATATGGGTGGGAGGGGCGGCGGCCAGGGTTCCCATCCCTACCCGAGTCCACCCCCAACTCCCCTTGTCCGGCGACAATGAGAGGTAGAAGGGAAACCTTCTCCCTCAAGGTTTCCTTTTCTTCCTCCACTAGGACTTTGAATTTCAAACTAAGATTTGACTTTTCAAACTAGAGTTTGACTATTCAAACTAGAGTTTGATTATCTCTTCCATGTCCTTGGCCTACTTAACCTAGTAGTCTATGATCCTACCGCATTAGGGTATGGTGCATTCCAAGTACCCCCTCCCGGGGTGGTGGACCTTTCAGAACATTCTAGAAGCTTTCGGTCAAAACACCGAAAACATTTCCGAACCCCGAAAATTGACTTTCCTTATATGAATCTTATTATCTGGACCATTGCGGATCTCCTCGCGATGTCCTGGATCCAATCCGAGACTCCGAACAACATTCGGTCTCCAACTCATATTCCATATCTACTAAACAACATCGAATCCTTAAGTGTGTCTTCCTACGGTTCGTGAATTATGCAAACATGATCGAGACACCTCTCCGATTAATAACCATTAGAGGAATCTAGAAATCTATTATGGATCCCACATATTTCTACGATTACTTTGTGATCCAATAAACCATTTACATACGATATCGATTCCCTTTGTCGCGCGATACTTTACTTATCCGAGGTTTGATCGTCGGCATCTCTATACCTAGTTCAACCTCGTTACCGATAAGTACTCTTCACTCTCTCCGTGATATGACATCCCTTGTGACATAGTCACATGCTTGCAAGCCAATTAGATGACATTCCACCGAGAGGGCCCAGAGTATATCTATCCGTTATATGGATGGATAAATCCCACTATTGATCCATGTGCCTCAACACATACTTTTAGAATACCTAATGCCACCTTTATAACCACCCAGCTAGTTATGAAAGTGGCGTTTGATATCATCAAAGCATTCATCCGGCGATGGTGATTAACATGATCTCATGGTCAAAGGATTATGTTACTATGTATTTGAAAGCTTGTAGCAAACAAACTCTAAATGACTTGATCTTACGCTACGCTTACTATAGGAGTGTGTCCATCATATCATTCTCCTAATGACATGACCTTGTTATTAATAACATCTAATGTCCATGATCAAGAAACCATGATCATCTATTAATCGACAAGCTAGTTCAACAAAAGGCTTACTAGGGACTTCTTTTATGTTTACAAAACACACGAGTATTAATATTTCCGGTTAATGCAATTATAGCCTGGAATGTAAACATTTATCATAAACATAAAGATATAATAATAAACATTTTATTATTGCCTTTTGGACATATCTCCAACAAATAATGGTGACATTTTTTTGCGAAAAAGACCCTAAACTTTGTCAATTTGCTGTTACCAAATCCCTACTCCGATGAAGTGGGCACAATGTGCCATCAAGTTCCACACTTTTTTCATAAGTATCAGTGGCAAGAGCTATGAAGTACTATTATTTTCATGATTTAGGTAAAAAATCAGAGAACATCTATAAAGTTCTTCACACTTATTACAAGGATCTGGCCACTTTATACCAAAGTTCTTCATTTCATTACAAAGTTTTGTGCACTTTTTTACAAGGATCTGGCCACTTGATTACAAAGCTCTTCCCAAAGTTTTACAAAGATCTGGCCAGTGGATTCGAACAAAAAATCAAAAAAAAATCAAGGAAAAAAAGAGAGCAGAAAAGAGGGCCTCCAATTCCTCCAGATTGGGCTAGGGCATGCTCGCCAACTTCTACCGGTGGAGCTCCTCGATCCGGTTGTGGCTAGATCTGGCACCACCAACCACTGCCGGTTGAGCTCTCGATCTGGCCTCCAAGAGCAGGAGGAGTCGAGGGCGAGCGGCGGCGTGGTCGTGGTCGGCGTGGGAAGGGGCGAAGGTGAGCCGGGGGCTTGTCGTGGCCGGCGTGGGACAGGGCAAGGACGGAGGCGAGCTGGGAGCGGGGGCCTGGTCGTGGTCAGCATGGGCAGGGGTGATACGTCGGAAACGTATCTATAATTTTTAATGCTCCATGCTTGTTTAGTATCTACTTTGCTTTACTTGTCTACACTTTGAGGTGCTTTTTACATGTTTTCTGGTACTAACCTATTAACAAGTTGCAACAGTGCCAGATGCCTGTTTTCTGCTATTTTTGGTTTCAGAAAAGTTAGTAAAGAAATATCCTCGGAATTGGATGGCACAAACGTCAAAGTCAATTACTATCCATGGGGAACAAGAAGTCTAGAGGGGAGCCAGAGAGGCCAGCCAGCGCGGCCAGACCCACCCTAGGCGCGGGTGGCCCCTACTGTAGGGATTCGTAGCATGGAAAACAAAAAAATTCTACCGCATGCACACAAACAAGCTAAGATCTATTTACTAGATTGTAGCAATGAGTCGATAGAGGAACTTACCCTCGAAGATTCCAAAGCGGTTAACGAGAGCAGATTCTCGTGGGTGATGTAGTCGTACTCTTGCCGATCTCAAGATCGCATAGACGATCCTTCCGGCACTGCGTTCCGGCAGCGCTTCCACAGTCGGTCACACGTTCGGTACTCGATGAAGACCTTCCTCTCCCTTGTTCCAGCAGGCAGCGGAGGTTGTAGCACTCTCCTCGCTATTCCGGCAGCACGACGGCGTGGTGTCAGAAGTAGAGGGGAGATCTCGCAGGGCTTTGCCTTAAGACAGAGCGAGTATGGTGGACTATGAGAGAGGACTTGGTGATCTAGGGTTTAGAGGGAACCAAGGGGAGGGCTTGGCCAGCGGCTAGGGCTTGGGGAAACCCTAACTCGCTGAATTAGAGGAGGCCCTAGGCAGCAGCGACTTGGAGGAGGCCGGCGGCTTGGGGCTAGGGTTTTGGGTGTGTTGGGTAGGGGGCGCCCTACACCTCCTTATATAGGTGGAGGGTGGCCGGTTGGGAGGAGGGAGTCCTCCCCCAACTCGGCCTCCTTGGCCGGCGGGTGGAGGGAGGGGACTTCCTCCCCAAGTAGGTTTCCTACTCTCCCTCCACCAAGCAAACTTGAGATTTGACTTCTTCAAATTGGCGTTTGACTTTCAAACTAGGATTTGATTTCTCTCTTTATTTTGCCCAGCAAAGTGACCTAGTACATGATGCAACCATTCCACATTGTCATGACACATTCATGTACCCTTCCCCCTCCGGAGTGTCGGACCTTCCAGACCCTTCTAGAACATTCCTGGTGAAAACACCGGAATCATTCCCGAACTCCGAAACAGGACTTTCCTTATATGAATCTTATTCTCCGGACCATTCCGGATCTCCTCGTTATATCCCGGATCCCATCCGAGACTCCGAACAACATTCGGTCTCTTTCTCATCATTCCATAACTACTCAACAACATCGAATCCTTAAGTGTGTATCCCTACGGTTCGTGAATTACGCGGACATGATCGAGACACTTCTCCGATCAATAACCAATAGAGGAATATGGAAAATCATATGGCTCCCACATATTTCGACGATTACTTTGCGATCGAATGAACCACTTACATACGATACCAATTTCCCTTTGTCTCACGATAGTTTACTTATCCGAGGTTTTGATCGTCGGTATCTCTGCATACCTAGTTCAACCTCGTTACTGATAAGTACTCTTTTCTCGTTCCCGTGATATTTGATCCCTTGTGAACCAGTCACATGCTTGCAAGCTAATTGGATGACATTCCACCGAGAGGGC
The DNA here is from genome assembly GCA_916181665.1 of Avena sativa. Lineage (NCBI taxonomy): Eukaryota > Viridiplantae > Streptophyta > Magnoliopsida > Poales > Poaceae > Avena > Avena sativa. The sequence goes on along the minus strand of OV702297.1, from coordinate 8,954,332 downwards.
CCAGAGTATATCTATCCGTCATATGGATGGACAAATCCCATTCTTGATCCATGTGTCTCAACCCATACTTTCCGAACACTCAATGCCATCTTTATAGCCACCCAGTTACGGTGTGGTGTTTGATGTCATCAAAGCATCCTTCCGGTGATGGTGATTAGCATGATCTCATGGTTGAAGGAATTAGGTTACTATGTATCAGAAAGCTTATAGCAATTGAACTATTAAAATGACTTGATCTTTATGCTACGCTTATCTATAGGAGTATGACCATCATACCATTCTCCTAATGATATGATCTTGTTGTTAACAACATCTCAATGTTCATGATCAGGAAACTATAATCATCCATTAACCAACAAGCTAGTATTATAAAGAGGCTTTACTAGGGACTCTAATTTAGTTTACAAATCACACAAGTATTAATGTTTCCGGTTAATACTGTTATAGCATGAATGTAAACATTTATCATAAACACAAAGATATAATAATAACTACATTTATTATTGCCTCTAGGGCATATCTCCAATAGTCTCCCACTTGCACTAGAGTCAACTAATCTAGATTACATGGTAATATACCGAACACCCATGGCAGTTTGGTGTTGGTCATGTTTTTACCTCGGGAGAGGTTTAGTCAACGGATCCACCACATTCAGATATGTGTGTACTTTGCAAATCTTTATGTCACCATCTTGGACATGTTCTCGAATAGCGTTAAAACATAGCTTGATGTGCTTCAGCTTCTTGTGTGACCTTGGTTCTTGCGCATTGGCTATGGCACCGATGTTATCACAGTAGATAGACATTGGGTCCAGCGCACTTGGAACCACACCGAGCTCTGTAATGAACTCCTTCATCCATATCGCTTCTTGTGAAGCCTCCGAAGCAGCTACGTATTCCGATTCAGTTGAAGATCTCGCCACAACGCTTTGCTTTGCACTCCTCCAGCAAATTGCTGCACCATTCAAAGTAAATACGTATCCAGATTGAGATTTAGAATCATCCGGATCGGTGTTCCAACTAGCATCGGTGTAACCATTAACAACGAGCTGTTCATCACCTCCATAAGAAACAACCATATCCTTAGTTCTTCTCAAGTACTTAAGGATGTTTTTGACTGCTGTCCAATGATCCACTCCTGGATCACTTTGATATCTGCTAGTCAAACTAACAGCATACGCAATGTCGAGTCTAGTACATAGCATGGCATACATTGGAGATCCTATGGCTGAGGCATAGGGAGTTTTACTCATCCTTTCTCTATCTTCTGCCGTTGCAGGACTTTGAGTTTTACTCAAGGTCGTATTGGGCAACATGGGCAAGAACCCTTTCTTGCTATCTTCCATTCCAAACCTCTTTAGAACTTTGTCCAAATATGTACTTTGTGACAATGATAGTAGGTGTCTTGATCTATCTCTATAAATCTTTATGCCCAATATATAAGCTGCTTCGCCAAGATCTTTCATTGAAAAACTATTATTCAAATAATCCTTGATACTATTAAGAAGGTCTACATAATTCCCAATTAACAATATGTCATCTACATATAGTATTAAGAATGCTAAAGAGCTCCCACTCACTTTCTTGTAAATACAAGCTTCTCCATAAGTTTGTATAAAACCAAAACTTTTGATTACCTTATCAAAACATTGATTCCAACTTCGGGATGCTTGCTTCAATCCATATATGTACCGTTGAAGTTTGCATACCTTGTTAGCATCTTTAGGATCGACAAAACCTTTGGGTTGCATCATATACAACTCTTCATCAATGTCTCCATTGAGGAACGTTGTTTTGACATCCATCTGCCATATCTCATAATCATAATATGTAACGATTGCTAACATAATCCTCACATACTTTAGCTTCGCTACTGGTGAGAAAGTCTCATCGTAGTCAACTCCTTGAATTTGTCGAAACCCTTTTGCGACAAGTCGAGCTTTATAGACAGTAACATTACCATCAGCATTTGTTTTCTTCTTGAAAATCCATTTGTTCTCGACAGCCTTTCGGCCATCCCGTAAGTCCACCAAAGTCCATACTTGGTTTTTCGTACATGGATCCAATCTCGGATTTCATGGCTTCTTGCCATTTATTGGAATCTGGGATCATCATCGCTTCCTCATATGTTGCAGGGTCATCGGTGTTGTCCACCAAAATGACACTCATAACGGGATCATACCAATCAGGAGTGGTACGAGTTCTCGTTGACCTGTGAGGCTCTGTAGCAACTTCAATCGAAGTTTCATGATCATCATCATTAGCTTCCTCTCTTATTGGTGTAGGCACCATAGGAACAACTTCCGGTGTTGTGCTACTTGCAAGTTCGAGAGAAGGTTCGACAACCTCGTCGAGTTCTACTTTCCTTCCAGTCACTTCTTTCGAGAGAAATTCCTTCTCTAGAAATGATCCATTCTTGGCAACAAAGATTTTGCCTTCGGATCTATGATAGAAGGTATACCCAATAGTTTCCTTTGGGTATCCTATGAAGACGCATTTTTCCGCTTTGGGTTCAAGCTTGTCCGGCTGTAACTTCTTTACATAGGCTTCGCAACCCCAAACTTTAAGGAACGAAAATTTAGGTTTCTTCCCAAACCATAATTCATATGGTGTCGTTTCAACGGATTTTAGATGGTGCCCTATTTAAAGTGAATGCGGCTGTTTCTAATGCATAACCCCAAAATGATAGCGGTAAATCTGTAAGTGACATCATAGAACGAACCATATCTAAGAGAGTTCGATTACGACGTTCGGACACACCATTACGCCGTGGTGTTCCCGGCGGTGTCAATTGTGAAAGTATTCCGCATTTCTTTAAATGCTCGCCAAACTCGTAACTTAGATATTCACCTCCACGATCAGATCGTAGAAATTTAATCTTCTTGTTACATTGATTCTCCACCTCACTTTGAAATTCCTTAAACTTCTCAAAATTTTCGGACTTATGTTTCATGAAATAGATATACCCATATCTACTCAAGTCATCCGTGAAGGTGAGAACATAACGATAACCACCGCGCGATGCTACACTGATTGGGCCACACACATCGGTATGTATGATTTCCAATAAGTCTGTAGCTCGCTCCATCATACCATAAAATGGAGTCTTAGTCATTTTACCCATCAGACATGCTTCACATCTTTCAAGTGATTCGAAATCAAGTGATTCAAGAAGTCCATCGGAATGGAGTTTCTTCATACGCTTCACACTAATGTGACCAAGACGACAGTGCCACATATGGGTCGAGTTATTGCTCAATTTCAAACGTTTAGCTTCAACGTTATTAATATGTGTATTTCCACTATCGAGATTCAATAAGAATAGACCATCTATCAAAGGTGCATGTGCATAAAACATATTACTCATATGAATCGAACAACCATTATTTCGGACTTAAACAAGTAACCGTCTCGCAATAAACATGATCCAGATATAATGTTCATGCTCAACGCAGGCACCAAATAACAATTATTTAAGTATAAAACTAATACCGATGGTAGATGAAGAGTTAGCGCCCCGTCCGCGATCACATCAACCTTTGATCCATTTCCAACGCGCATCGTCACTTCGTTCTTCGCTAGCTTCCGTTTATTCTGCAGCACCTGTTTCGAGTTACAAATATGAGCAACTGAACCAGTATCAAATACCCAGGCACTACTACGAGTACTAGTGAGATACACAGCAATAACATGTATATCAGATATACCCTTCTTCTTGATGTTGCCGTTCTTCAAATCCGCCAAGTACTTTGGGAAATTCCGCTTCCAATGACCCTCCCCCTTGCAGTAAAAGCACTCAGTATCAGGCTTAGGTCCAGCCTTTGTCTTCTTCGCCGGCGCAACAACTTTCTTACCGCCCTTCTTGAAGTTTCCCTTTTTCTTAGACTTGCCTTTCTTGAATTTGGTGGTCTTATTGACCAACAACACTTGGTGCTCTTTCTTGATCTCCACTTCTGCAGATTTCAATATGGAGAATTGTTCTGGCAACGTCTTGTCCATGTTTTGCATATTGTAGTTCATCACAAAGTTCTTGTAACTTGGTGGCAGTGATTGGAGGACACGGTGAATCCCCAAAGAATTAGGAATCACTATACCCAAGCTTTGGAGTTTGTTTACGTGCCCAGACATCTTAAGCATGTGCTCACTGACGGAGCTGCCCTCTTCCATCTTGCAGTTAAAGAACTTTTCAGAAGCCTCATAACTCTCAACTACCGCGTGAGCCTCAAATATCATTTTGAGTTCACGGACAATATCATGTGGGTCATGGTTCTCAAACCTTTTCTGAAGCTCCGATTCCAAACCATACAAGATAGCACACTGAACTGTGGAGTATTGATTCTTTCGAGTGAGGTAAACATTCTTTACTTCATCGGTAGCAGTAGCTGCAGGTGGGTCACCCAGCGATGCATCCAGCACATAGGTCAAATTACCAGCATTGAGGACAATCCTCAAATTGCGGAACCAATCCGCGCTATTTTTTTTCAACTTTTCTTTCTCTAGGAACGCATTAAAATTGATGGTAGGGGTCGCCATTGATCTACAACATATTTGCAATAGTTTAGACTAAGTCTATGACAAATTGAGTTCTAATTAATAGTTAAATTAATCTAGGTGAACTCCCACTCAAAACAATATCCCTCACATTGTTTTAGTGATCACACGAACCAAATCTACCACATCAAAACAGATCATCACGAGAGATGATGTAGCTTCAATGGTGAACAATCAACATGTTCATCATATCTACTATATGACTCATGCTTTACCTTTCGGTAATCCGTGTTCCGAGACCATGTCTGTACATGCTAGGCTCATCAAGATTAAACCTTAGCTTCTGCATGAGCAAATCTGGCTTGCTCACGTTGTATACACTCGCAGAATCTAACACACCCGATCATCATGTGGTGCTTCGAAACAATGAGCTTTAGCAATGGTGCTTACTAAGGATGAACACTTTAAAACTTGAAATTTGTGTGCTTGAGGGATTATCTTATAATGCTACCGTTGTTAACTAAGAAATACAAGATGCATAAAGGATTAACATCACATGCAATTTATAATATGTGATATGATATGGCCTTTCTTCTTGTGCTTCCGATCTCCATCTTCAATCACGAACATGATCTCCATCATCACCGGTATGGCGTCAAGGTCAATGGCGCCGCTTCATGGTTGTCGTCCACCAGCTTCAACTATTACAACTACTTTGAATAGACATGCGGGTCTTAACAGAAATTAAAGACAACCATATGGCTCTTGCCGGTTGCCAACTTACAATAAGGGAGATTGCATACATCATATATAATCACAATCATGGCCATATCACATCACAGCACACCCCTGCAAAACAAAGTTAGACGCCTCTAATTTTCTTTGCATATTTTACGTGGTTTGGGGCTTTCAATAAGTGTCGATCTAACTTAAAAACAAGAACCACAACGTTGATGTTTGAACTATCAAGTGCCCGTTGTAAATTGGATCTATACTATAATCGGAGAGACAGACACCCGCAAAGCCACTTATGCAATACAAGTTGCATGTTGAGCGTGGAGCAAGTCTCATGAACGATGTCATGTAAGGTTAGCCCGGGCCGCTTCATCCCATCATACTGTAAGATTCAAAGTACACAAAAAGCAATTGATAATAAAAGCACCACCGCCCACAATGACCATTGTGTTCTACTCGTGCAACACATCTACATATAGACACGGCTCTGATACCACTTTAGGGATTCGTAGCATGGAAAACAAAAAAATTCTACCGCATGCACATAAACAAGCCAAGATCTATCTACTAGATTTTAGCAACGAGTCGATAGAGGAACTCACCCTCGAAGATTCCAAAGCGGTTAACGAGAGCAGATTCTCGTGGGTGATGTAGTCGTACTCTTGCCGATCTCAAGATCGCGTCGACGATCCTTCCGGCGCTGCGTTCCGGCAGCGCTTCCGCAGTCGGTCACACGTTCGGTACTCGATGAAGACCTTCCTCTCCCTTGTTCCAGCAGGCAGCGGAGGTTGTAGCACTCTCCTGGCGATTCTGGCAGCACGACGGCATGGTGTCAGAAGTAGAGGGGAGATCTCGCAGGGCTTCGCCTTAAGCCGGAGCGAGTATGGTGGACTATGAGAGAGGCCTTGGTGATCTAGGGTTTAGAGGGAACCAAGGGGAGGGATTTGCCGGCGGCTAGGGTTTTGGGAAACCCTAACTCGCCGAGTTAGAGGAGGCCCTAGGCGGCGGCGACTTGGAGGAGGCCGGCGGCTTGGGGCTAGGGTTTTGGGTGTGTTGGGTAGGGGGCGCCCTACCCCTCCTTATATAGGTGGAGGGTGGCCGGTTGGGAGGAGGGAGTCCCCCCCCAACTCGGCCTCCTTGGCCGGCAGGTGGAGGGAGGGGACTTCCTCCCCAAGTAGGTTTCCTACTCTCCCTCCACCAAGCAAACTTGAGATTTGACTTTTTCAAATTGGCGTTTGACTTTCAAACTAGGATTTGATTTCTCTCTTTATTTTGCCCAGCAAAGTGACCTAGTACATGATGTAACCATTCCACATTGTCATGACACATTCATGTACCCTTCCCCCTCCGGAGTGTCGGACCTTCCAGACCCTTCTTGAACATTCCTGGTGAAAACACCGGAATCATTCCCGAACTCCGAAACAGGACTTTCCTTATATGAATCTTATTCTCCAGACCATTCTGGATCTCCTCATGATATCCCGGCTCCCATCCGAGACTCCCAACAACATTCGGTCTCTTTCTCATCAGTCCATAACTACTCAACAACATCGAATCCTTAAGTACGTCTCCCTACGGTTCGTGAATTACGCGGACATGATCGAGACACTTCTCAGATCAATAACCAATAGAGGAATCTAGAAATTCATATGGCTCCCACATATTTCTACGATTACTTTGCGATCGAATGAACCACTTACATACGATACCAATTTCCCTTTGTCTCACGATAGTTTACTTATCCGAGATTTTGATCGTCGATATCTCTACATACCTAGTTCAACCTCGTTACTGATAAGTACTCTTTTCTCGTTCCCGTGATATGTGATCCCTTATGAACCAGTCACATGCTTGCAAGCTAATTGGATGGCATTCCACCGAGAGGGCCCAGAGTATATCTATCCGTCATATGGATGGACAAATCCCATTCTTGATCCATGTGTCTCAACCCATACTTTCCGAACACTCAATGCCATCTTTATAGCCACCCAGTTACGGTGTGGTGTTTGATGTCATCAAAGCATCCTTCTGGTGATGGTGATTAGCATGATATCATGGTCGAAGGAATTAGGTTACTATGTATCAGAAAGCTTATAGCAATTGAACTATTAAAATGACTTGATCTTTATGCTACGCTTATCTATAGGAGTATGTCCATCATACCATTCTCCTAATGATATGATCTTTTTGTTAACAACATCTCAATGTTCATGATCATGAAACTATAATCATCTATTAACCAACAAGCTAGTATTATAAAGAGGCTTTACTAGGGACTCTAATTTAGTTTACAAATCACACAATTATTAATGTTTCCGGTTAATACTATTATAGCATGAATGTAAACATTTATCATAAACACAAAGATATAATAATAACTACATTTATTATTGCCTCTAGGGCATATCTCCAACACCTACCCGCGCCTGGGTAGGGTTTGGCCCCTCTGGCCGCCTCCTCGGCCTCCCCCTTCGCCTATAAGAAGCTCCCGATGAAGAAACCCTAAGCACCCGATAAAATCTCCACGAAACCGTCTGTAGCCGCCGCTACCATCGTCCCTAGATCAGGGGGAATCTGAAGTTCTTCCCGGCACCCTGCCAGAGGGGAGATCATCCCGGAGGCGTTCTCTCCGGTATGATGCGTGAGTAGTTCCACCTTGGACTATGGGTCCATGTAGTATCTAGATGGTTGTATCTCCTCCTTTGTGCTTTCATGTATAGATCTTGTGAGCTCCGTTCATGATCAAGATCTAATCTATTTTTAATCATGCAGGTTGTGTTTGCGGGGATCCGATGGATATTGAGATTATTGTGTTGGTTTGATTAATGGTTTTGTCTTTATGATTCTATCATGTCTATGTTGTTTGTGATCTTGCATGCTCTCCGTTGTTAGTAGCTATCTTGGCCAAGTAGTTGCTAGTGACTCCAAGACGGAGTATTTATGCTCGACAGTGGGTTCATGCCTCTAGTTTCGGTTGTAGATGTGATGTTGCTACTAGGGAGAAAACAACGGTCTCTTGTTCATGGAACATGTGGACTTTTTACCTTACACACTTTGCTTAAAGTAGTTGTCTATTGCTTGCAACTTAATACTGGAGGGGGTTCGGATGATAACCTGAAGGTGGACTTCTAGTCATAGATGCAGTTGGATGGCGGTCTATGTATCTTGTTGTATTGCCCAATAGAATCTCATAGGATCTTTATGATTAGTAATTGCATTGTTATGCCTTGCTCAGTTCCTAGCAATTGCCCTGCTGTAATTTGTTTATCCTTCATGCCATGTTTTTTATCTAAGGAGAGCACCTCTAGTGAACTATGGACCCCGGTCCAATCTTTATCATTGATACATCTTCTACTGTTACCTGTTTACTTGCTGCAAACCATTACCTTCCACACCATACGTTTAATCCTTTGTTACAGCAAACCGGTGAGCTTGACAACCTCACTGATTCGTTGGGACAAAGTCTTGAGTTTGTGTTGTGCAGGTCTCCGTGTTGCTTGCAACACATGTGTGACGTTTCCTTCCTCCTTCTGGTTCGATAACCTCGGTCTCAACTGAGGGAAAACTTGATGCTTGCTCTTCACACCCTGCGCTTGGGGTTACCAACGAAGGGCCACGTCGAGCATCATCAAGGCTTTTCTGGCGCCGTTGCCAGGGAGGCTAAGGACGTCTTCACAAGGGGAGTCCTTCACTTCCTTTCTCTTTACTTTGTTTTTAGTTTGCCTTGTTTCTTTTGCTTGGTTTTGTTTACCTCTTTCCAAAAAATCCAAAAAATTAGTCTAGTTTGGTTGCTTTCTTTATTCAAAAACACACAAAAATTAGTTCCTGCTCCAGTTGCCACCTTACTCTAGCTCACCATGTTGTTCCCTAAGTTCACACTCAAAGATCTTGCAATAGGTAGTGGCTCCATAATTGGGAAAGATAATATTGAAGAATTCTTTAATTATGTTAGCAAGCATGAGGATATTGAGGATAAATCTATAACAGAGCTTGCTCCTAATTATGAGATTGCTGCAGCTTCTTTAGTTCATATGTTGGAGGCTAGGTTTGTTATCCTTAACCCCTTCATACAATTCTTGTTCCTAAAACTAAAAGAAGAAAAGAATGCTGAAAAGAGAGAATTCATCCTTGAAACTTTATTAAAAGAATTTCATGATGTTTCTAGGGAAGCCAAAAAGGTCTTTGAGTGTTTCAATATGCTAGGCTCAAGTGTATATGTTGTGGGTATTTCTGATAAAACTAAGCCTAGAGAGTAATTTACGATACCCATACCCTTTAAGCTTGTTGAAATGCATGAAGCCTTTGAAAAGAATTTTGATTGGATTGCTCCTGAAAATATTTTTGATGAAAGTAGTAGACCAAAGAGAGATGAGAAGGGATCCTACAAAACCCATTTGGATGAGATACCTTTCATAGTTGAAGACTTTGCAAGTATGGATGTTAATGCTTCATCATTTTAAAATACTTGATTCTTCTTGCTTCTTGTTCCTAAATTAAAGGCGTTAAATAAAAGTACTTGTTAGGAGATAACCCAGGAGTTTCCTTGAGTCTTGTAAGTTATTACTTCAGTAATGACCTCTAATGAGAAGGAAGTAAGATTTGGGGAGTTGCTGTCCCAAAACAGATTTCTCCCCCCCACCAAAAAAAATCGTGAGGAGTCTCTGTAACTTGGATTGAGCTGAAAATTTATGAATAAATCCCCCAGTATGTTATCTAACTTTCGTTAGTTCAGCACTTTTTTATTTGAGCAACAAAAGATGTTCGAAAAAATCGGTTTCTACCTGGTGATCTGTTTTGACAGATTTCTGCCATTATTTGCATTTGCTTTTTATTGATTCCTTTTTAGATCTCTTTAGGTGAATTGAGCTTTTTGAAGGAGTTGCTACAGTAGATTGTGTTTTTAGTGAAAAGCCTTGCTGTTTCAAAGCTTTACCAGAGATATAATATCTTTTGAATACACTAATGTTGCTAATGAAGATTGTGTGAAGTTTTATATGAAGGAAAAATTTCAGGTGTAGAGAGAGAATGATGCAATGAGATGAAGAATGGACAAAAGCTCAAGCCTGGGGATGCCACCAAGGTGTCACCCCAAGAAATATCCAAGAGGTATAAGCGTCAAAGCTTGGGGATGCCCAAGGCATCCCCTTCTTCATCAATAAAAAGCTCGGGTCTATCTAGACACTTTATTTTTATTGTTTCATGCACAGTTGTATTGTTCTTGGAGTGTCTTAGTTTTCGTTTGCTTTGCTTAGTTTGTTTAGTTTGCTTGAGTAGTTTGGACCCCTGTTCTCACTGTGTTGTTTTACAAATAAGTTGCCTGGTGTTGGAAAGGAGTAGTAAGTTCTTGCTTGTAAGTGCAAGAGGAGCTTGCATTGACTGTGACTTAGACTTTAGAATGCCATGCTAGGTGTTGTTTTGACATTATGCTTAGTGATTATTGTTGTAGCATGTCTTGTTCCAAATAATTGGAATTGCTTAGTGTGCCTTGAACAAATTATGCGTTGTTTTAGCATGCAAAAGCATAGTATCGTGGTATTCTCCTTCGATGTTTTGCTTGGGTTGACTTGGCAGATGCTCACACCATGTTATGACTATGACAAGTCACCATTAGTGTAACAGCCCAAGTTTGTAATAAATGTAATTAGTACTAAAGCATTGCATGCATGTGTTTAAGTCATAAAAGTAATGCATGTGAGTAAGTGTTGAATAAAAGCAAACCCTAAACCTCCCCTCTCTTTTGAAATGCATACAAAAAGGTTTTGTATTTTGAAAAGTGTCAAAATAATGGGGACCAAATAGTTTACAAGGGCCCTGAATATTTTATATACTTTACCAAAGTCTCTAGTATTTTTGAAATATTCAAAACAGGATTCAAATGAAATTACAAAAGAGAAAACTGAAAACAGAAAAAGAAAAGGATTCTAGAAGAAAAAAACCTAATCCTAAACACTAGCTAGGCCGGCCCATCTCTCCTTCCCTCTCCCTGCCGCTCGCATGTGCAAGCCAGCGGCCCAGCGAAGCCCACCTAGGCCCGGTATCGCTTTGTCCATGCTATCAGCATCGTCAAGCTCGGGAAGCTCCTGCGTGTCGCCAGCGCTGCCGCTCGCCGGCGTCAAGATCCTTGCCGCCGCTCTAGACGAGGATAAGGCGCTGCCCTGCATGCCTCTCCCTCCCCAGATCTTATCCTCCCCCTCGCGCGCTCTCTCTCCCTCTCTGCATAGCGAAAGCCCGAACCCTAGCCCGCCATGGCCGCCGGCTAGCCGCCATTGCTGGCCTCCCCTCGCCCATCCGACACCACCTCGAGCTCCGCCTCGCTTCACTCTATCCCCCTGCATAAGGAATCAAAGAGGGGCGCCCTGAATCGTCGCCATCGACTCCATGTTCTCCGACCCTGATGAAGCCTGCCGATGTTGATTAGCTCGCCTCCGCCCTCGCGTGGCTTCCACGACCCTTCTACGAGCACTGTGGTGAGCCCCTGTTGCTCAAGGCACCCTCTGCTTGCCCGCTAGCTTCTCGTAGCCGTTGCGTGTCGTCGATCTGCAAGCGCCACTGCTGCCGCTCGTCGCAGCCCTAGCTCCGATGACCAAATCCCAGCGGCGCCTCCACCCACGTGCTCGCCTCACTCAACTGATTCGAACGCACCCTCTCGCGTGTCCAGGCATGCTTCGGTTCGCTGTTCGGCGACCACCGTCTGGTGGCTCCGCCGTGTGTGAGGTGGCGCTGACGTCGTGCTTGCGTGGCTTGCTGATGTGTCCTTGGTCCCAAGAATCAGTGGCTGGGTCTGGCCTCTGCCTCGGTGAGAAAGGTTTAGGGTTAGGGCCCTGATGTTAGCATGATGCAGTAAATCTATTTATTTGTTTAAATATTTTCTAAAATTCATTTCTGGGAATAAATAATACAGGTGGGCCCAGGCTGTCAGGTTTTTAATATTTTCCATAAATAATTTCTGAATTAATAAAAGTATGACATGTGGGCCCAATTTGGAAATTAATTTAAATATTCAAAAAATAATTTAAAATGAATTAAAATTGGATAAATTCATAACTAATTCATTTTAAATTAGAAAAATACAAATAATATACCAAAATGTTTAGAAAAATAAGAGCTATGCAATATAAACATAATCATACATTGTTAACCAACTTTCATGACAAGTTTAATTAGAAGAACTAATTGAACCCCATAGGTGATTACGAGGATCCCCCTGTTATAGGGTTTGGACCTCTCAGACCCCGTTTAAAATGATCAAGCATGTTCTAGGGTTCATTTCAACACTATTTTACTTGTCATATCATCAATATTGATTGCGCATTGCATTGTGCCATGTCTTGATTGTTGCTTTCCTTTCCGGTATTGGTTCTTCGCTATAGGATCCAAGCCCGAGGCTGAAGTAAACGACACCGAAGATCCATACCTGTCTACTGACGGACAAGGCAAGCATAGCCTCTCATTCTGAACCTACTTTTACAAAGTATATTACTTTCTCGCTATGATGCACACGATTCCAATATGGTCTTTTGTCAGTAGTTAGTGTTACCTATCTGCTGCATAGTTTCCCTTTTTGTAGCCTTATACTCCTGATCCACTACTCCTAGCATACCTAGGTCTGGCATATGAGAATTGCTAGAGCTTCTGTGACGGACAGCTTAGCCATGCATAGTAACAACGTCTGGTCCGTCCGAAGGATGAATCGGAGATGCCGGTGAATCTAGAAAGATAGGAGATGGTGACATCATCGAAGGAGTTAACTAAACATGCTAAGGCTTGTATGGGAGGCCACGTTGGGTGTGGTTTTTGTAGTCCCATGCTCGCCACCACTAGGAACTGAGTTCTTACCTTTGGAACCAAGACGAGCGTACAACCACACGGGGCCTGGAAAACCCCATGAGCAACTAACTTGCCTAGTAGATTCCATGAGTCACATAGTTCGGGATTTCCATTTGGCATACGCATTGAAAACGTTTTCGAAAGAGGAGGTGATGGAGGTGCATCATAATAGGTAGGGAAGCGTGGACCAGGTTGCTTGGGGTAGATAGGGCCCCTGGTAAACCAACCTCGCGTCAAATCTTTAAGTACCGGCTTCGGGATTTGACCCGTTATGGCAGAACCATACTTATTGCATGACTCATGGTCTCGGCGAAAGCAAGGTAAAGGTCGTGGTCAACCACCCTCTGCCAGCCTTCCAAGGAAGAGGGCTAATAATTTGGCATTAAGAGTCGGTTGGTACGTGTGGGTAAAGTTGTACACCCCTACAAGGTTAAATATTTTCGAAAAGTCGTGTTCACGGTTATGAACGACTTGGCGACCGGACTTAATATCATAGATAACATTAACCATTATAAAACTTGTTGATCCATGTGTGCTTAAGGATGCTTCCTCTGGGTCGAGGGGGTGATCCTAGATAGGAGGTTCTGATGAAGCTGGTGGTTATCAAGATACGATGAGCAAGATGAAGAAGTGGTTATCTTATCCCCTTTTAAAAGATTCTGAGTAGACGAGCTTCTTCTCTCTCCTGTTTACAAATAAAGATTGCTTTACGCAAAAGAAAATCCAGAGAAAGCCTTTCTAGCCAGAGCCTGTAGATACTAGGTTATCTAAGTCTTGCGGAGTACATTCTCGTACTCAGCCTTGCGCAATTGTTGTTTTCTACAGATGATCTAGTTGCGTCTGAAGGTGGCTTCTAAGTTGACATCGACGAGTAGTTGGGGGTCCCAGGTAGCAGCCTAAGGACTATGGGATGGACGTCCCTTCTGTTTATGGCCTCTTAGGCCTTTTGCTAAGTTCTTGTGTAGAACAACATATTTGGTTTCGCTGTGTGATGTAATGTTGGGTCTATGACCTCTGGTTTGTAATAACTCTAATATCTTACTCTGTTAAGAGTTTAAACTTATGATGTTGAATTCCTGTGTTCTGTAATGTTATCGAATCATACTGTGATATTCCGTGTTTGGAGTTGAACTTATCTTAGATGGTGATCTGAGGTTAGTTTAACCCTAATCCCGGGGGTGCTACAAGTTTTGGTATCAGAGTAGGACTACCTGCAGGAAACCCTTTTATTGGTCGATGTTGAGTCTACAAGTTGACAAAACTATTTGAAAGTTAAAAATTATTTGCAGAAACTCTGACTAGGATTCTTTTTACTCCTTCTCTGGTGTATTTCTGATGCTGGAGTTTTTCTTACCCTATTCGGTTTGAAAAGGTTTTCATTCCTTACCTCATATCTCAAAACTTTTAGGATCGTGGTTCTGGGGTTGTTTTTCTAAAGTACTCCGTACTTGGTTGCTATTCTCAGAGTTCCATGATATCTCAGTTTCGCTTGGTGTGTAACATCTTAGCATTCCATTGTCATGGTTTGTAAGTCAGCTGGTTAGTGTATACATTAGTATGCTTTGAAGCTACCATGCTTGATAAGATGATACCTTTATATCAAGTACTCGTTGTTCATCTTTCTGTCTTGTTCCTTTGAATCCCCTGTCTAACTCTTTTCTTTGTTCTTCCAGGATGGGTGACACCTCTCGTGCCCGTACCCGTGCTCATGCACGTGGTGCTGCAAATGAGGGTGAATCTTCCAACCTTCCTCCACCACCGTCCATGGTTCAACTCATGGCCATGTATGAAACCAACCGTGCTGGCAACATGAGGCTCCTTGAAAGGATTGAGCGCAACACTGCTCAAAGCCAGAACAATAAAGTTGGTATCAAGGACTTCACACGTCTCACTCCGCCAGTTTTCAGCTATTCCACTGAGCCACTTGATGCAGACTACTGGCTTCGCACCATGGAGCACAAACTTCAGGTTGGTCATGTTGCTCAAGCTGATTGGGTGACTTTTGCTACCTATCATCTGGAGGGAGCAGCTAACTCCTAGTGGGAAAATTTCTTGGCTATGCAAGAAGCTCAACACGTTGTTACATGGCAAGAGAACTGAAGCCTTCCGATCTTATCATATTCCGCAGGGTTTGATGGATCAGAAGAGGGAGGAGTTTCTCAAGATGAAGCAGGGCATTGGTTCCGTGTGTGATTACAAGCGCAACTTCAATCGTCTTGCCTACTATGCTACTGAAGAAGTCCCCACTGATGCTAAGAAGCAAGCTCTGTTTCGCAAGGGACTGGATCCTGAGGTTCGTCGTGATGTCCACCTCATGGACTTTGGTAACTTCCAAGGTCTTGTCAACAAGGCTACGAAGGCCGAGAGTGGAAAAGTGGAGTACGAAGAAACTCGTAAGCATCCTTAGGAGGGGTACAACAAGGCTGGCTCTGGCAATAAGAAGCGTCGTGTCTTTGTGCCTTACAGCGCCGTGCCACGTGCTCCTTACACCCCCAAGGACTTATGGATATGCTCCTCATCCGAATGCTACTCTAAACAATGTTGGTGGATCAAATTATCCTGCTGCTGGTACTGGATCAGGCCTTATCTGTTTCAACTGTCGTTAGCCTAGCCACTATGCAAGAGGTTGTCCTCAAAAGAGTGCTACTGAGAAGGCACAACCACCAAAGAAGAATGACAAGTATCAAGGTGCGGGAAGAGGTCGCTTGAACCATATCTCTGCCGAGGAGGCTCAAGAATATCCAAGCGTCATCATGGGTACGCTTCATATCAATCAAATTCCAGCTAAAGTTTTGTTTGATTCTGGAGCATCGCATTCATTCCTATCACAAGCTTTTGCTCAAATGCAGGGGATAAGTTTTGAGGGGTTATCTGTTCCTCTGCTAGTTCAGTCTCCTGGTTGTAGATGGTGTTCCTCCATGGTTAGTCATGGGAATCTAATCGAAGTTGCATTTCAACTTTTCCCCACTTCTTTGATCGCCCTCAAGTCAACTGACATTGACATCATTTTGGGCAACGACTGGTTGACTCGTTATCAAGCCATCCTCGATTGTACAACCAAGTCCATGACTCTGAATAGTCCTGTTGGCATAACAGTCAAGTATTGGACCGTAGGGTCACTATCTCCTTTGGCTGTTTCTATTCCTAAAGCAGAGTTGTATGCTCTTGAAGTTCTACCTCTGTTAGAGATTCAAGATGTTTCCGTGGTCTGTGAATTCCCGGATGTCTTTCGTGAGGAGTTGCCTGGCATGCCACCTGATCAAAGTGTGGAGTTTGTCATAGAGTTAGCTCCTGGAACTGCTCCTATTTCTAAAAGACCCTATCGAATGCCTCCTCATGAGCTTGTGGAGTTAAAGAAGCAATTAGAGGAGTTAGAAGTAAAATGATACATTTAGCCCAACACATCTTCTTGGGGATGTCCTACAATCTTTGTTAAGAAGCGGGATACCAATATACCGCGTCTGGTTGTGGATTATCGCCCACTCAATGCTGTGACTATCAAGAATAAGTATCCCCTCCCTAGGATCAATGATCTCTTTGATCAGTTAAGTGGTGCCACTGTCTTTTCTAAGATGGATTTGAGGTCAGGGTATCACCATATAAAGATCCGTAAGGAAGATATTCCAAAGACTTCTTTCACCACTCGTTATGGTCTTTACGAGTATACAGTCATGTCCTTTGGTCTTACCAACGCTCCAGCCACTTTTATGCGGCTTATGAACTTTGTATTCATGGAGTATCTTTACAAGTTAGTCGTGGTCTACATTGATGATATTCTGGTCTATTCCAAAACTTAAGAAGAGCACGCTGAACATCTTCGTTTGGTGTTGACAAAACTCCGAGAACATCGTCTCTATGCCAAGTTCTCCAAATGTGAGTTTTGGTTGCAAGAGCTCGTATTCCTTGGTCAAGTTGTTTCCGCCCAAGGGGTTGCTGTTATTCTAGATAAGGTCCAAACCATCCTCGACTGGGAGTCTCCTAAATCCATAAAGGATGTCCGAAGTTTTCTCGGGATGGCTGGTTATTACCGTCAATTCATCGAGAACTTCTCCAGAATTGCAAAGCCGATGACTGATCTTCTTAAGAAGGATAAGAAGTTCGAATGGTCTGATAAGGCTGAAGAAAGCTTCTAGATGTTGAAAACCAAGTTAACAATAGCTCTGGTGTTGGTTCTTCCAGACACTAGCAAAGACTTTGTAGTCTTCTGTGATGCTTCCCACCAAGGTCTCGGATGTGTGTTGATGCAAGATGGGAATGTGGTGGCTTATGCCTCCCGTTAGCTAAAACCGCATGAGAACAACTACCCAACTCATGATCTTGAGCTTGCAGCTGTTGTTTATGCTCTTAAGCAATGGCGACATTACCTTCTTGGAAGTCGTTGCGAGTTATACTCGGATCATCAAAGTCTGAAGTATATTTTCACACAACCTGATTTGAATCTCAGGCAAAGAAGATGGTTGGAACTCATCAAAGACTATGACTTGGGTCTCAACTACCAACCTGGCAAAGCCAATGTCGTTGCTGATGCTCTGAGCTGTAAATCTTATTGCAACACCCTGATGATCAAACAGTCTCAACCTTCTCTTCATGAGGAATTGTCACGACCCGGGATCAGGGCTAGACAAATACCAGATCCTCATCCGATATAAGCCTAACCTAAATTCCGAAACGCGCAGGGAGAGATCGGTAACATTATAGAACATACAAACCATACATTAATAAGGTAAACTCTTAAGAGAGTTACAAACCAGTCATACAAGCCAAGGGTCACAAACCCATCATTACATCAAACAACGGAAGAAAACAAGTTGTTCTAAACAACAAACTTAGCAAAGGGCCTAAGAGGCCATAACAGAAGTAGCAACCCTTCCATAGATCCTAGGCTGCTACCCGGGAACCCCGACTACTCGTCGACTTCGACGTAAAAACCACCTTTAGTTGGGGTAGCATCATCTCTAGAAAAACATCAACGAAGCAAGGCTGAGTACAGGGTGTACTCCGCAAGACTTATGGCTAGTGGAGTTATTTTGCATAAAGCCATATTTTGTTTTCAAAACAAGAGGGAGAAGAAACTCGTCTAGTCAGATCATTTTCAAAAGGGGATAAGAAGACTTCAACTCTAGCTCTTAAAATCATCTTTGATATCCACCAAGTATCATCATCAACTGAACCGCTCTTCCCAGACTACCCCCTCAACAACCCCGAGGAAGTATTCCGGATCTCACTTTAGTTGGCAGGTTTTATCATTCGGTTATAGTTCTCTATGATCATAGAATCCGTTCCCAAGTCGTCCATAACCGTCGACACGCTTTTCAAAAAGATTAATAACCCTGCAGGGGTGCATAACTTTACCCACACGTACCAACCGATTCTTAATGCCTAATTTTTATCCCTCTTCCTTGGAAGGTCGGTAGAGAGTGGTTGACCACGACCTTTACCTTGCTTTTGCCGAGACCATGAGTCACGCACTAAGTATATGTCGTCATAACGGGTCGAGTCACGAAGTCGGTCCCTAGCGATGTGAACAGGGTTTGAGATTACGGATGCCGGGCATCTCCCATTCCCTGCCACGCTTACCTACCTGTAGGAATGCACCTCCTTCACCTCCATTCAAGAGCAACCAATATGCGTATGTCGAATGGAAAGCCGAACTATGTGACTCATGGAATCTACTAGGCAAGTTAGTGAGTCGAGGGGGTTTCCAGGCCCCCGTGTGGTTGTACGCTCGTCTTGGTTCAAGAGGCAAGAACATCAGGTCCTAAGGGTGGCAAGTATGGGACTAGAAAAACCACAACCCACGTGGCCTCCCATACAATACTTAGCATGTTTATCATTCATATCTGATCACATCACAACATCCTAACATACTAGATTCATTCGCATCCCCGGTGCATCACATGAATGATCAGCATCAGACCACTAAGCATGGCTAAGCTTGACTGAACTGTGGCACTAGCGATGCTCATAAGCCAAACCCTAGTTACGCTAGGAGCGGTGGATCAGGTAATATAGTTCACAAAGGAAAACATGCATCAGATAGGATTACTATGTCTACTGATAAAAGACTGTTGAACCGAATGCATATGACGAGAATGAAATACT
Organism: Avena sativa; assembly: GCA_916181665.1. Taxonomy (NCBI): domain Eukaryota; kingdom Viridiplantae; phylum Streptophyta; class Magnoliopsida; order Poales; family Poaceae; genus Avena; species Avena sativa. The sequence goes on along the minus strand of OV702297.1, from coordinate 8,935,178 downwards.
TTGTAATCATAGGATTCATATGTATGAGTGGGGCTTTTCTTGCCTTGTCCATTGTTGTACTGATACTGCTCTTCGATGGCGTTGACTTCAGCTTTGGGTTCAGTTCCTATTCGCGAGAACCAATCACCGGAAAAGAGAAAGAAACACTCAACATATGGCATGTGCAATGCTCCTACAATATGGATGATATGACAAGTTAAATAGTGTTGAAATAAACCCTAGAACATGCTTGATCATTTTAAACGGGGTCCGAGATGTGCAAACCCTAAAACATGGGAATCATCGGAACCACCTATGGAGTTCAATTTGTTCTTCTAATTAAACTTGCCCTCAAAGTTGATTAACAATGTATGATTATAGCTTAGTTAGATAGGTTTCATTTTTCTGATCATTTTGGTATATTATTTGTATTTTTCTGATTTAAAATGAATTAGTTATGAATTTCTCAAATTTTAATTCATTTTAAATCATTTTTGGAATATTTGAAATAATTTCCAAACTTGGGCCCACATGTTAGACTTTTATTAATTTCAGAAAATATTTACAGAAATGATTAAAACCCTGACAGATATGGCCCACCTGTCATACATTTTCCATTTAATAAAACAATTACAGAAAACATTTAAACAAAACAAATAGGGGGGTGTATGACCTCATGCTGACGTCAGCATGACGTCAGCAATGGAGGTGCTCTCAGATCGAGCAATCCCCCAACAATCTACTGCGCACGGGACCTCGTGAGTGGGATGGTTGCGAAGAGGGGGTCGAGGCGGACCTGATAGCGGTGGCGCCGCCCTCAAATGGTCGCCGGAGCAACAGGTGTAACGGCGGCGAGCAGCGGCAGCGTCGGGCTCACGTGGGGAGGAAGATACAGAGGGAGAGGAAGAGAGCGGAGGGCACCGTGAAGAAGAGGAGCTCACCGTGAAGACGACGGGCTTGACAGCAAGGCGAGGCAATCTCGGGAACGGCGGGAATCGATGAATATCGACGGCGACCGGAGCTCTCAATTCGCTCGATTGGGGTCGCACGCGAGGGGGAAAGGGCTAGGGAGAGAGAGTCGAACTCGGTGAGTTCCACGGTGGCACTGGCTAGGGCTGGGGTGGCCAGAAACGGCGAGGCCGACGGCAACTGGCGGCTAGGGTTCTTCGGCCATGGCGTTGCGGCGAGGGAGAGAGAAAGAGAGGAAGCGAAATGCGTATTGGGAGAGAGAGGAAGGAGCGGCGGTTCTTATCCGCACATCCTGGGGCGGCGGCGAGCATCGCAACACGGCGAGGATCGACGGCGGGCACACTGCCAGGCAACTGCTTGCCGGCGAGGAGAAAGAATACACGGGAGGAGGCCAAAGGGGTATTGGGCCAGGCTAGGCCGACTCTTGGGCTGCTGCGTGCTACGCTTGGCTGCACAGAGAGAGAAGAGAGGTGGGCTGCGGCCTAGAGAGGGTTAGTGGTAGTTTTTATTTGGAAATTTATTTTTATATTTCTGTTTTCTAATTTCTTTTGTAAATTCCATTTGTAATTCTGTTTTGAATAATTTCAAATCACAGAAACTTTTGTAATATAACTGAAAACTCTAAGGGGCCCTCAACACAATTTGGGCTCCATTTGTTTTGAGAATTTTCAAAATATAGAAACCATTTGAATTGATTCAAAGAGAGAGAGAGAGAAAGCTATTAGGGTTTTATTTGTTCTTACTTGGTTAAACCAAAGTGCAAATGTTATGCATGCATGCAATGCTCAAACATGTCTTTATTTATATTACACAAAAGGGTGGTATGTTACAGGAATTTTCTCGATTGAATCTTGAAGTAGTTCCTCGTGGATTTCTTTCTACTATTGAAGTGAAATCTTCCATAGAGGATGAAATCAAACGTGCTCAGAAGAATGATTTTGAAGTTGCTGAGATCAAAGGGAACATTTCTAGTAGGGTTGCTAAGTGTTTCTCCATTGATAATCAAGGTATCATCTACTTTGGTAACCGTCTGGTAGTGCGGAAGAGAACAAAATTGAGGGAATTAATTCCAAGAGGCTCATGAATCACCTTTTTCTATCCACCCTGGAGGTACCAAGATGTACCGGGATCTTTATCAAAGATTCTGGTGGTCTGGTATGAAGAAGGATATCGCTCGTTTTGTTGCAGAATGTGACGTTTGTCGTCGCGTCAAGGCTGAGCACCAAAGACGCGCTGGTCTCTTGCAACCACATAAAATACCCGAGTGGAAATGGGATGAAGTTGGTATGGATTTCATCACTGGTCTTCCTAAGACTCAGAAAGGAAATGACGCCATCTGGGTAATCGTTGACTATCTGTCCAAGGTTTCTCACTTTCTACCTGTTCGTGAGAGTATCAATGCTAGTCAGTTAGCAGATCTATATATCTCTCGAATAGTTGTTCTTCATGGGATTCCCATGAAAATTGTCTCTCACCGAGGGAGCTTGTTCACCTCAAGGTTCTGGACAACCTTCCAAACTGCTATGGGAGCTCGCCTCTCCTTTAGTACAGCTTATCATCCTAGTACCGGTGGCCAGACCGAAAGAGTGAATCAAATCCTTGAAGACGTGCTAAGAGCGTGTGTCTTATCTTTTGGCAAGGACTTGGAGAAATGCCTTCCTTTTGCAGAATTCTCCTACAACAACAGTTATTAGTCCAGTATAGAAATGGCACCTTTCCAATTCTTGTATGGAAGAACCTGTCGTACTCCTTTGAACTGGTCAGAAACCGGCAAAAGAAATTTCTTTAGTCCGGATATGATCCAGGAAGCAGAAGATCAAGTTCGTATCATTCGAGATCGTTTGAAAACTGCTCAGTCCCGCCAGAAAATCTATCATGATCGTCATCATCAACATGTTGAATATGAAGTTGGTGACCAAGCTTATCTTTGGGTCACTACTTTAAAGGGTGTCCACCGTTTCAGTATCAAAGGCAAACTAGCTCCTCGCTATGTTGGTCCTTTTCACGTTCTTTCCAAGCAAGGTAAACTTTCATATAAATTGGAGTTGCATGCAAACTTCCCTGAGGTGCATGCTGTCTTTCATGTGTCTCAACTCAAGCGTTGCTTCAAAGACCTTGTCTATGGTGTTGATCACCAAACTCTTGATCTCTAGAAGGATCTGACCTATCATGAGTATCATGTTATTCTTGATGAAACTGAGCGCAAGACTCGTCGTCAAAACATCAAGTTCTTGAAAGTTTAGTGGTCTCATCACTCTGAGGATGAAGCAACCCGGGAACGAGAAGATCGCCTCTGATCTGAGTACCCTGCCTTCTTTTCTAAAACTTAGGAATCTCGGGTCGAGATTCTTGTAAGGGGGTAGAGCTGTAACAGCCCAAGTTTGTAATAAATGTAATTAGTACTAAAGCATTGCATACATGTGTTTAAGTCATAAAAGTAATGCATGTGAGTAAGTGTTGAATAAAAGCAAACCCTAAACCTCCCCTCTCTTTTGAAATGCATCCAAACAGGTTTTGTATTTTGAAAAGTGTCAAAATAATGGAGCCCAAATAGTTTACAAGGGCCCTGAATATTTTATATATTTTACCAAAGTCTCTAGTATTTTTGAATTATGCAAAACAGGATTCAAATGAAATTACAAAAGAGAAAAACTAAAAACAGAAAAAGAAAAGGATTCTAGAAGAAAAAAACCTAATCCTAAACACTAGCTAGGCCGGCCCATCTCTCCTTCCCTCTCCATGTCGCTCGATGCGCAAGCCAGCGGCCCAGTGAATCCCACCTAGGCCCGGCACCGCTTTGTCCATGCTATCAGCATTGTCAAGCTCGGGAAGCTCCTGCGTGTCGCCAGCGCCGCCGCTCGCCGGTGTCAAGATCCTCGCCGTCGCTCTGGATGAGGATAAGGCGCTGCCCTGCATCCCTCTTCCTCCCCAGATCTTATCCTCCCCCTGCGCGCTCTCTCTCCCTCTCTGCATAGCGAAAGCCCGAACCCTAGCCCGCCGTGGACGCCCGCTAGCCGTCGTTGCTAGCCTCCCCTCGCCCATCCGACACCACCTCGAGCTCCGCCTCGCTTCACTCTATCTCCCTACAGAAGGAATCGAAGAGGGACGCCCTGAATCATCGCCATCGACGTCATCTTCTCCGACCCCGTCGAAGCCCGCCGACGTCGATTAGCTCGCCTCCGCCCTCGCGTGGCTTCCATGACCCTTCTACGAGCACCGTGGTGAGCCCCTGGTGCTCAAGGCACCCTCTGCTTGCCTGCTAGCTTCTCGTATCTGTTGCACGCTGTCGATCTGCAAGCGCCGCCGCCGCTCGTTGCAGTTCTAGCTCCGATGACCTAATCCCAGCGGCGCCGCCACCCACGTGCTCGCCTCGCTCAACTGATTCGAACGCACCCTCTCGCGTGTCCAGGCGTGTTTCGGTTCGCCGTCTGGTGGCGCCACCGTGTGTGAGGTGGCGTTGACGCCGTGCTTGCGTGGCCTGCCGATGTGGCCTTGGGCCCAGCAGTCATTGGCTGGGTCTGGCCTCTGCCTCGGTGGGGAAAGGTTTAGGGTTAGGGCCCTGACGTCCGCATGATGCAGTAAATCTATTTATTTGTTTAAATATTTTCTGAAATTCATTTCTGGGAATAAATAATCCAGGTGGGCCCAGGCTGTCAGGTTTTTAATATTTTCCATAAATAATTTCTGAAATTAATAAAAGTATGACATGTGGGCCCAATTTGGAAATTAATTTAAATATTCAAAAAATGATTTAAAATGAATTAAAATTGGAGAAATTCATAACTAATTCATTTTAAATCAGAAAAATACAAATAATATACCAAAAATGTTCAGAAAAATAAGAGCTATGCAATAGCAACTTAATCATACATTGTTAACCAACTTTCATGACAAGTTTAATTAGAAGAACTAATTGAACCCCATAGGTGATTCCGATAATCCCCCTGTTCTAGGGTTTGGACCTCTCAGACCCGTTTAAAATGACCAAGCATGTTCTAGGGTTCATTTCAACACTATTTAACTTGTCATATCATCCATATTGATTGCGCATTGCATTGTGTCATGTCATGATTATCGCTTTCCTTTCGGGTATTGGTTCTTCGCGATAGGATCCGAGCCCAAGGCTGAAGTTAATGACACCGACGATCCATACCTGTCTACTGACGGACAAGGCAAGCGTAGCCTCTCATTTTGAACCTACTTCTACAAAGTATATTACTTTCTCGCTATGATGCACACGATTCCAATGTGGTCTTTTGTCAATAGTTAGTGTTACTTATCTGCTGCATAGTTTCCCTTTTTGTAGCCTTATACTCCTGGTCCACTACTCCTAGCATACCTAGGTCTGGCATATGAGCATTTCTAGAGCTTCTGTGACCAACAACTTAGCCATGCATATTAACAACGTCTGGTCCGCCCGAAGGATGAATCAGAGGTGCTGGTGAATCTAGAAAGATAGGAGATGGTGACATCATCAAAGGAGTTAACTAAACATGCTAAGGCTTGTATGGTAGGCCACGTTGGGTGTGGTTTTTGTAGTCCCACGCTCGCCACCACTAGGAACTGAGTTCTTACCTTTGGAACCAAGACGAGCGTACAACCACACGGGGCCTGGAAAACCCCACGAGCAACTAACTTGCCTAGTAGATTCCATGAGTCACACAGTTCGGGATTTCCATTTGGCATACGCATTGAAAATGTTTTCAAAAGAGGAGGTGATGGAGGTGCATCATAACAGGTAGGGAAGCGTGGACTGTGTTTCATGGGGTAGATAGCGCCCCTGGTAAACCAATCTCGCCTCACATCTTTAAGTACCGGCTTTGGGATTTGACCCTTGACGGCGGAACCATGCTTATTGCGTGACTCATGGTATCGGCGAAAGACAGGTAAAGGTCATGGTCAACCACCCTCTTCCGGCCTTCCAAGGAAGAAGGCTAATAATTTGGCATTAAGAGTCGGTTGGTACGTGTGGGTAAAGTTGTACACCCCTGCAGGGTTAAATCTTTTCGAAAAGCCGTGTTCACGGTTACGAAGGACTTGGCGACCGAACTTAATATCATAGATAACATTAACCATTATAAAACTTGTTGATCCATGTGTACTTATACTTTGTACTTAGTTGATATCATGCTCTTTTGTCTATGGATGACACCGGTGTGAAATAAAGAGGGGACTTGTAAGTCCATGGAGTTTGTATTCTGTGTTAGAGAAACGCCTGAGCTACTAGCCTAAGCCATGCCTAATCATGGTGGAAACTTGCAGCATCACCATAGTGAGCTATCTATGAAGCATCCTCAATAAAAAGCTATGCATATGGTAAATACAAAGATTGCTGAGATGCTTATTCTCTGCTTGCCTTGTCATTTTGGTTATGGGAAAGCTCCTGTACCATATGCAAGGGGTACCCCGTTGGCGGTTCTCAATGCTATGCAAATACTTACAATGACAAGAACTTACCTGGGCCCAAAGTTGAGTATGCATGAGGTGTGGTCCTTGTATTCAAGGGACTTGAGATTGCCAACTTATACTTTGTCAAGCATATACTCCACCTTTTCCACTCTTACCTTAATCACTTCAAGATGCTTATGATAGGGGCAATAAGGGCTGAAAGCTAACAAGTACCATAGTTTTTGGAAGCTCTTTTTGAAACTTGTAATCCCTGCTTCCTTTACAAAAAAGGCTTTTCTTCCACCATTATTGAGTCTCCACCTTCTACCTTTAGGCACCATTAAAAGAGCATAGTTGTCATTCTGTGTGTAGTGTTCCAAAGCTTATTGATTGATGCATATTGTGATATTACTTGTTCTTGTGCCATTTCTTTCTAGTCACCCTTGTGAACTTTGAAGGTGTCCTATGAATCTATTTGCTACTCTATGAGGGACAAGCTGATTGCCACTATGTTATGTTTTCTGTATGTGAAACAAACAGACGTTTTTTAATGCATATTATTGATGATCTTTGTTTGTAACTTGTCATGTTGCATGCATAGTTACTTTGTCCTATTGTTAGAACTCCATCTTTCATGCACATGTTCAGAGTTCTTTGATCCCAGCTATCATTGCTTACAAATGGTTAGATCTTTATTGTGAGGGTGCATGTCGCCTCAAAAATTATTCTTTTTATCATTTACCTACTCGAGGACGAGCATGAGTTAAGCTTGGGGATGTTGATACGTTGGAAAAGTATCTATAATTTTTGATGCTCCATGCTTGTTTAGTATCTACTTTGCTTTACATGTCTACACTTTGAGGTGCTTTTTACATGTTTTCTAGTACTAACCAATTAACAAGTTGCAACAGTGCCAGATGCATGTTTTCTGCTGCTTTTGGTTTCACAAAACTTAGTAAAGAAATATTCACGGAATTGGACGGGACAAACGTCAAGTCAATTACTTTCCGTGGGGAACAAGAAGTCTAGAGGGGAGCCGGAGAGGCAAGCCAGCGCGTCCAGACCCACCCTAGGCGCAGGTGGGCCCTACCCCGCGCCTGGGTAGGGTTTGGCCCCTCTGGCCGCCTCCTCGGCCTCCCCCTTCGCCTATAAGAAGCCCCCGATGCAGAAACCCTGAGTAACCGATCAGAAATCCACGAAACCGTCTGTAGCCGCTGCCACCATCGTCCCTAGATCAGGGGGGGATCTCAAGTTCTTCCTGGCACCCTACCGGAGGGGAGATCATCCCGGAGGCCTTCTCTCCGGTATGATGCATGAGTAGTTCCACCTTGGACTATGGGTCCATGTAGTAGCTAGATGGTTGTATCTCCTCCTTTGTTCTTTCATGTATAGATCTTGTGAGCTCCGTTCATGATCTAGATCTAATCTATTTGTAATCATGCATGTTGTGTTTGTGGGGATCCGATGGATATTGAGATTATTGTGTTGGTTTGATTAATGGTTTTTTCTTTATGATTCTATCATGTCTGTGTTGTTTGTGATCTTGCATGCTCTCCGTTGTTAGTGGCTATCTTGGCCAAGTAGTTGCTAGTGACTCCAAGATGGGGTATTTATGCTCGACAGTGGGTTCATGCCTCTAGTTTCCAAGGGAAGTGACAATAATCTCTTCGGTTGTAGATGTGTTGTTGCTACTAGGGAGAAAACAACGGTCTCTTGTTCATGGAACATGTGGACTGTTTATCTTACACACTTTGCTTAAAGTAGTTGTCTGTTGCTTGCAACTTAATACTGGAGGGGGTTCGGATGATAACCTGAAGGTGGACTTCTAGTCATAGATACAGTTGGATGGCGGTCTATGTATCTTGTTGTATTGCCCAATCGAATCTCATAGGATCTTTCTGATTAGTAATTGCATTGTTATGCCTTGCTTAGTTCCTATCAATTGCCCTGCTGTAATTTGTTTACCCTTCATGCCATGTTTTTTATCTAAGGAGAGCACCTCTAGTGAACTATGGACCCCAGTCCAATCTTTACCATTGATACATCTTCTACTGTTACCTATTTACTTGCTGCAAACCATTACCTTCCACACCATACATTTAATTCTTTGTTACAGCAAACCGGTGAGCTTGACAACCTCGCTGATTTGTTGGGACAAAGTCTTGAGTTTGTGTTGTGCAGGTCTCCGTGTTGCTTGCAACACCTGTGTGACGTTTCCTTCCTCCTTCTGGTTCGATAACCTCGGTCTCAACTGAGGGAAAACTTGATGCTTGCTCTTCACACCCTACGCTTGGGGTTACCAACGAAGTGCCACGTCGAGCATGATCAAGGCTTTTCTGGCGCCGTTGCCGGGGAGGCTAAGGACGTCTTCACAAGGGGAGTCCTTCACTTCCTTTCTCTTTACTTTGTTTTTAGTTTGCTTTGTTTCTTTTGCTTGATTTTGTTTGCCTCTTTCCAAAAAATCCAAAAAAAATAGTCTAGTTTGGTTTGCTTTCTTTATTCAAAAACACAAAAAATTAGTTCCTGCTCTAGTTGCCACCTTACTCTAGCTCACCATATTCCTCCCTAAGTTCGCACTAAAAGATCTTGCAATAGGTAGTGGCTCCATAAAGATAATATTGAAGAATTCTTTGATTATGTTAGCAAGCATGAGGATATTGAGGATAAATCTATAGCAGAGCTTGCTCGTAATTATGAGATTGTTGCAGCTTCTTTAGTTCATATGTTAGAGGCTAGGTTTGTTAGCCTTAACCCCTTCATACAATTCTTGTTCCTAAAACTAAAAGAAGAAAAGAATGCTGAAAAGAGAGAATTCATCCTTAAAACTTTATTAAAAGAATTTCATGATGTTGCTAGGGAAGCCAAACAGGTATTTGAGTGTTTCAATATACTAGACTCAAGTGTAGATGTTGTGGGTATTTATGATAAAACTAAGCCTAGAGAGGAATTTATGATACCCATACCCTTTAAGCTTGTTAGAATGCATGAAGCCTTTGAATTTTTTTTGATTGGATTGCTCCTGAAAATCTTTTTGATGAAAGTAGTAGACCAAAGAGAGATGAGAAGGAATCCTCCAAAATCGAATCTCATAGGATCTTTCTGATCAGTAATTGCATTGTTATGCCTTGCTCAGGTCCTATCAATTGTCCTACTGTAATTTGTTTACCCTTCATACCATGTTGTTTATCTAAGGAGAGCACCTCTAGTGAACTATGGACCCCGGTTCAATCTTTACCATTGATACATCTCCTACAGTTACCTGTTTACTTGCTGCAAACCATTACGTTTCACACCATACGTTTAATCCTTTGTTACAGCAAACCGGTGAGCTTGACAACCTCACTGATTCGTTGGGACAAAGTCTTGAGTTTGTGTTGTGAAGGTCTCCGCGTTGCTTGCAACACCTGTGTGACGTTTCCTTCCTCCTTCTGGTTCGATAACCTCGGTCTCAACTGAGGGAAAACTTGCTTCTTGCTCTTCACACCTTGCGCTTGGGGTTACCAACGAAGTGCCACGTCGAGCATCATCGGGGGCGGAGGTGAGCTGGGGGCTCGTCGCGGCCGGCGTGGGACAGGGCGGGGGCGGAGACGAACGCGAGCTGGGAGCGGGGTGAGACGGGACGGAATCTGTGGCGGTTAGGGTTTGACCTGGGGTTTTCTTATCCATTTCTCCTCTAGACTACGGCACAATTTCATGTTTACGGAGGGTGATTTTGTAAAATAGACCAGTCCGAATCTCCGCACCGAAATGGGCAGCTTGGATGTCTGCTGGGCGCCCAGAGCGCTGGAAATCTTGTTTTCGCAACGACTAGCAAATTTGCCCGTGCGTTGCTACGGTACGGGTTGATCAATTGAACATATAAAGGTTTACAGAGTTGCAAACATACCTTAAGCTTTTAATCATGAAATCCTACATTACGCTGAATTATTACCAAAATAAAGGCTTCTCTTTGATATATTATTCCATCATAAAAGCTAGGTAATAAATTATAAAAAATACAAACTATGAAATTAATATGATTGGCGAGGGGAAAATATGACATAGAGATCTCCAATGCCTACAAAAGAAGCAATATAAAAGAATAATATTGATTGAATTGTACGTGTGGACATACCCCTGTGCTAGTGCGTCTAGCACCTCATCAAGGAATAGCAAATAAGCAAACTGGAATTAGCGCAGCAAATTAGGAAATACAATCGAGTGTCCTATTAGGTTTTAATAATCCAATCCCTAGTCCTCTCGCGCTGCAACCTTGAAAAGCCGTAGCACTATTCTGTCAGTTTGAGTGGGAAGCAAAAATTGAGAGAATTAAGGCATTACTTAGGAGATAGCTGAGCTAAATTATTTTAGGAACGGACGACCCGCCGTAGCATATAGCTCACGCATCTGCCCGTCGTCCTCCCCTCCTCTCTCTCTGGCTGTTTTTCCTCGCTAGCGTTCTTCCTCTCTCTCGCTTGCTCTCATTTTCCCAGCTGCTGCACCGATTTATAGCCTAGATTTCTACCCAAACTCGCTGCTCTAACACATTAGCAAGTTAGTAGAGTCCCGATCTACTAATAGAATAGTCTGGTGTAGTGATTTGAGTCGTTTTGGTGGAGGGATCTGGTGGTGTTCTTGTTGAGCAATGACCATGGTGGAGGCTGGTGCTGGGACTTGAGGAAGGTGCATGGTGGAGGTGCTGATCCGTTGACCCGAGGCAGCTGCACGGCAGGACTTCGCACGCTTTAAGGGTATCTACGCGGCCATCACGTGCACCAGCGTCTCAGACGTCGTTCAACACCGAGCAGCACAGCGTCCACCGCATCACTCGGTGGATGAGCGCGCCCCACGTCGCTCCACGCAGCAACGCCCACCGCGTCGATCCATGAAGGAGCGTGCCCAACATCCACCCATGCAGCAGCCACCTTCTCCAGACCAGGCTGGAGGCTCGGGATGTCACGAGGAGCATATTTCTCCTCCACTCCGCCACGAGCCTCGTCCACGACTCTCACAGCAGGCGCCGCCAAGAGCACCACCTCCAGACCAGGCTGGAGGCTCGGGGTGGCAGCAATCACAGTTTACTTTCGACCCGTGGCAGCAATCGCAGTTTAATATCGACCAGTGGCAGCAGAACCAGATTACTTTCGAACAATAGCAGCAGCAGCAGATCCCCTACATGGACTTCGCTTATCGACCACAATCTCATCCTCATGGTAAGCGTGTCCCTTCCTACTATTGTTAGATGCAGTATGACATTGTTCAGTACTTAATTTTTTGTACACTAGCAGGAGACTCTGTTACATGGGATAGTACTGACGACCATGATCAGCAGACACAACACGAGCAGGTAGATTGGTTTGGCCAGTATCAGCCATGTACTCCACCACCTATCCCCACACAGGATACACAGGATCAAGATGAAGGGTCAACTGCACCTCGCCATGATGTGATGCCACCCCACAGATATGGGTGGAGTACACCGAGGCCTCCGCCACCTCGTCGTCGACACTAGTGATATCTACTTATGTATCAGACATTTATCTATCTATGTATGAGACATATATCTACCTATATATGAGACATCATTCTATTATTTCATGATTTTATTCGACAAACTACTCAACATAGCTTGCAACACAGTTCAGCATAACTTGCAGTACATAAATAAGAGTCCTATCTATCCCTAGCATGATGCCTTTCCCTTTCCCTTCGATGATGCCTCGCCCTTTCCCTTTGACGATCCCTCGCACTTGCTCTTCTTGGCCTGCGCTTTCTTCTTCTCGTGTCTCTTGTCCCACTCAGCTCTCGCCTTGCTTCCAACGGGTGGCGGCATGAAGATATCATCCTCATCTTCGCTCTCTTCTATCCAGGCCCTAGGTGCCACAACCTGCTTCGTTATGTCAGCTTGACTCTTCTTGGCTTGCGCTTTCTTCTTCTCCCGCCTCTTGTCCCACTCAGCTCTTGCCTTGCTTCCAACGGTTGGCGGCATGAAGATATCATCCTCATCTTCGCTCTCTTCTATCCAGGACCAAGGTGCATCAGCCCGCTCCATCATGCGAGCTTCACTCTTGAAGTTGAGCTTGTCCCACCTTGCCTGGATCCTCATAAGCTCTGCTCGTACTTGATTTGGGGTCTTCAGTTTCCACCCTCTCCGATGAAGTTCCTTACCAAGCATAACGAGAGCATCATAGTTCCTTACCAACGTCTCCCAGTGGGCTGGTTCATCGCCTATCATAACACTTCTGGCGATTTGGAGAAGCCCAATGGACATCTCTGTCGGCTAGGGAAACGCGTCGGTCATAGTGGAGAGGAGTGGAGGGAAATACAAGAGCAAGAGGAGAGGAGGGAAATTAATTAGAGAGTAAGAGGAGGAAGAGATGAACTGGGTGAAAAGATACATCTCGTTGCCCGCATTTATAGAGGCACCAAACCGAATAGACGGGAAAAAAGGATGGAAAGTACTGGCGGGAAGGACTGACGGGAAAAATTGGCGGGAAAGAGTGACGAGAAAAATTGGCGGGAGAAATGGCGCGAAACAATAGCCTGAAACCTAAAACGTATTTGGAACCCTGAACCCTTGCATGATCAATGCACCCTTCTTCATTTCGACAGACGAAACAGTCGTTCGTCTTTCGAACAGACGAACAACATGTTCGTCTTTCCAACAGCCGACCGTGTGGGGGCGTCGTCCTCTCAAAAGAAGAACCGCTGCGTCGTCTTTTCAAAAGACGAAGCATCCAGGTCGTCTGTCGAACGGACGACGGACCATCAGAATTGCAATTTGCCCGTTTTACGTATTATTTGTGAAATTCAATAAAAAAATGTATTATTTCAAAAAATTAGCGATAGCTGACTTATCATGTCTTGTACCTTTGTTGCTACAGCACTCCGAATTTCACCAGCGATCAGCTGATATGGGCAAGTGAGCGACTCCCAATCCGACTTGACGAACCGGATAACCAGCGTACATATAGCAGACGAATCATGAATCGATGTACTACATGCCAGCTGGGCTGCGTGTACATCCTGACGTCTATGGCCAGTGGCTCCACGAAACCGCGCCGCAGACACCGCAGCCGCCGCCGGTGGAGCCCTCCTCGCCGGACATCCTGGAGTGGTCCAGGAAGGACTGGGAGCAGGCGGAGCGGCGGCGCATCCTCGGCCTGCAGCAGCAGGCCACCCGGCGTCGGGCTGCTGCAGGCCACCCGGCGTCGGGCGTTATCTAGGCGTGAGCTCGCCTACCAAGGCGCCCCGCTCTACGTTCTCGACGACGAGGACATAGGCCCGTCCTTCCAGCCCTGGAGTAGGGATGGCAATGGAGCGGGTTTGGACGGATATAGCAAAACCAAATCCAAATCCAAATCCATGAAACTCACTTTAACCTGCCCACGAAGATATCTATGAGCATGGATGTCGCTCCAGATCCAAACCCGCCGGATATCCAGTATCCATGGATATCCATTGGTTTACACACTATATACAATAATCATAATAACATTCAGCATAACTACGATATAATAGCAATTTCTGACAGCATTTCAGCAGCATTTCAACAAATATTATATGGATAATACATAGGAATATCAAAGCAATAATATTTTAACCACATAGTACTAAAAATATCACATAGTAACATCACAAAGTACATAGATGTCTCATAACAGTCTTAGAGAATGCTTTTTATTACAAGTTTCCAATACAACATCTCATACATTCAATAGATATAGCAATGCATAGTAGAAATGTTGAGTTGAAACTTGAATGATTAGAGCCTCATTCCTCGGTGACAATGGATTCATTGGCATCCTATAATTGAAGAAACACTAAAGCTTATCAAAGTTACACATCACAAGAATGAATAATGGAAGTAAGTAAATGACTACAAAAAATAGTACCTTCTTCTTGTTCATCTTCAAGAACATTTTGTACAGCAAGGAGATTATCATAAATATCACCTAATGCAATTGCCAAAAATAAGAACAACTTAGATTTCATATTTCACAAGAGAAGTTAGAAACAAAGGTGGAAATGTATAAATGAATTATCTAACATGTCCGCTCGAGACCATGATTGCATACACATGAGAGCTTCTGATATTTTTGTTGCAAGTCGACTACGATGTGGACTAATTAGTCTTTCGCTCGAGACCATGAAATTTGGGATCATTTATTTAGTAAATATTGCATACATAAAAAATAATCTCACTGACATGTGGATCCCACGTGTCAGCCAGGTATCCATTGAATATTCGTGGAGCGAAACTACTACCCATGTCCGCCCCATGAATTAGCGGATATCCGCCCCATGAAATCCGTGGATGTAATTAGGACTCCATACCTTTACCCATCGGGTCGGATATCCGTGGATACCCGGATCCATGGATAAAATTGCCATCCTTACCATGGAGGTGCGGCGACCCAGGCCACGGGAGCTCCCGCCAGAACCAGCAGCCGAGCGACGGTGACGAGGATGATGGCCGAGCCGACCCCAGCTACACGGCATTCTACAGCAACCTCGGCATGTAGAACGGCGAGGGCACCGGCGGAGGCCATGGCGGTGGCTTTTTTTAAGTTTATTATGTATTAGTTTAGTTTAAATTTGATGTAATCCGCCTATATTCGCTCAACTTAATGAAATTCGCCCATCTTTAATGAATTTTAGCCAAACTTGGGAACTCGGCATGGGTACGCGAGTGCGAAAATGGGCGTACCTAGGTCGAAAACTAGTTCCGTCCGGCCAAAAAACGGACCAATTTTCGGCCTGTGTTCGGCCAACGAGTGGAGATGCTCTAAGCAATCAAGATGCGCTAGAAGGTACTTTTGATTGTTAGTGTTGTCGGCGTAGCTAAGCTCTGCCAGCTCGTGGAAGAAATTGAGGATATGTTTCAGAAGATCGTGGGTGAGCGCCGCAGCGATCATTCAGGGAGAAGGACCAAGCATCGATGGTAAATGAAAGCAAAAAGATGGAAACGTCCCAAATCCAAATCGTTTTTTGACGTCCCTTGTATGTCGCGGGATTGGATGATAGGGGGGCGACCGGCAAAATTGAACTCGTTTTTCACTTATAGGTGGTATTTGCTGTAATATAAAATTTGATGGGACAAACTGGTATTTTACTTATAGATGGTATTGGTGGGTAATTTGTTATTTAATGGAAGGGTAAATATATAAAAAAGTGTTAGACCGAAAGAAACACTTCATTTATTATCTATACTAGATGAATGCCCGTGCGTTGCCACGGTCTTTAACCTTTTGTTATCGTCGCAAGTGCCACACCCGTAGACATAAGTTGGACATGTATATATATATATATATAACATATATATTCAGGACACGTCTAGGTAGCAACCGGTGGCCGGTTAGGCGAAACCAGCCACAACCTAAATAAGGAAAGTATTCTCCCGCCTTCATCAACCCCGAAACAGAAAAGTAAACCCACGCTACGCGGCTCCGGCCAGGATCTCCTCCCAGGCACGAAGTCACATGATTCTTTCATGCCAAGCACCTCTTCTGAAGCCACGTGACACCCACCTCCCTCTCCACCTCCCTCCCTCCTTCCTAAAGACAGAACGCTTTCTTCAGCTCCCTTCTGGTCTCCATTACAAAACCTTCAATTTTCTTCAGGTTAGATGCAAGGCTAGTAAAAAAGGGTAAGTAACAATCTTGCCTTTCCCTAAACCAAGTATGAACACAGCAGCAACACTAGTAGTGGCAGGAAAAAAACACAACATAGTGATAGTTTTTTAGAAAGTAACTATGACATATAATCTGGAACAACTTGGTTATATAACGGATACAACTCAAACAAAATCTAACAAATCATGTTCCATGGCAAGTTATGTTTTGTATGAACAAACCTGATGCAACCTAGATTATTCTTGTCGAAACCAAGCTGAAGTTTCAAAAATCCCAGTATCATTGTTGTTGAGGCAAAATAAAACCTGTAGCATTTAACACCATATATACAGGGCATATTGAGATTCCACACACATGATAGGTGTTGTGAACTGAAAAACTAGTAGTAGTTACAACACGAACACTTTGCAAAAAGCTGTCTTAGCCACAATTAATGCTAGTGGATATAAGTAGACCCTGGTTTTTTTTGTTTCATCTGTACATAGTATACTGAAACGTAGGATGGACATTCTCCTTTGGCTTCTCTCATGACGCCAGCACACACTTGAAAAATATGTTTGTTGCAACAAGAACCTGGAAAATTGTAGCAAAAAAGGAAATCAAATAAGCTACCTCAATGTAATGAACTTAGTAAAAAATAGTAGAAAGAAATTTACAAATTGTAACAAACACAACTTACGTATTTAGAAAATGAACTTACATGTATGGAAAAAACAACTTAAACTAATCTGTCTATTTTTTAAATGGTACATGAGAAAGAATAGCGTATGCAATGAAGCAACTTAGTAAAGATGTTAAATCAATATAGCTACCTATAGGAAGTTAACTCAGGTAAAAGCAGTGGAAGAAGCAAATTTACTTATGGTGACAAAAAACAACTTAGTGTATTTAAAAAATGAACTTACATGTATGAGAAAATCAACTTAAACTATCTGTCCATTTTTTAAAGTAGTACATCACGAAGCAAGAAATTAATAAAATAGACAAACCAATGAAGCAACTTAGTAAAAGATTGTAAAGCAATATAGCTACCTCTAGGTAGTCAACTTAGTAAAAACTATGGTAGAACAAAATTTAGAATCAGTGACAAAAGACAACTTAACGTATTTTAAAAATGAACTTACATGGATGGAAAAAAGCAACTTAATATAATCTGTCCAAATTTTAAAATGGTACATAACAAAGCAGAAAAATAAAAAGGTGCCTATCAAAATTGAAGCAACTTAGTACAAATGTTTAAAGCAAGTTAGCTATCTCTATGTAATGAACTCAGTAAAAAAGTGGCAAAAGAAATTTACATATGATGATGTAAAACAACTTAGTGTATTTAAAAAGATGAACTTATAAGTATGGAGAAAAGTAACTTTACCTAATATGTCCAATAAAAAATAATATATAACAATGCAGAAAATAAAAAAGCCTATCCAATGAACCAACTTAGTACAGATGCTTAAAAGTAACTTAGTAAATTATACATATTACATTAACTTAGTAAACATTTAGAAGCAACTCAGTGTATTTAAAAAATGAATTTACATGTATGGAAAAAGCAACTGATCGGAAATCACCATACCACTCTACATCATCCCTAGTGCAACTTAGGCTAGAGTAAAATACAACTAGATGGAAACTCATGTACCTAAACTTAGTTGCAAGGACTTCAACAAAAAGCAACTAATCATACACCACCATACACCTCTTACATGATCAATGCATCAACTTAGGCTAGCGTAAAAACAATTGGATAATCAAGTATCTAAACTTGGTTGCAGGGATTTAAAAAGGCAACAAATTAGACACCATCATACAACTATATGTGATCTCTGTTGCAACTTAGGGGTGCAATGAAAACAACTAGATGGAAAACATGTATCTAGTTGAGTTGCCAAGATCCAAAAAGGCAACTAATCAGACACCACCATCTAATTTTGCCTGGTCCCATCTATAACTTAATTGGGTAACTGGTGCACTAGACTGAACCTGCAACAAAACTCATGATTTTGTAACAAGTTCCTTCTGTTCAGGAGATAAAAGCTTGTTCAGCTAACTAGTCTTCTGGGGAAGGCTCGATATATGCAGCAACTTAGAAGAAAGAACACTGATGAATTGACATTATGCGGATAGGTTGGTGAAGCAACAAAAGTAGATAACGAAAATTAGTAGGCAACTTAACAATAGACCATATGCAACTTAACAATAGACTATATGAAACTTTCCATTAAAATTGGACAAAGTTAACAAAAGTAGATAACGAAAATTAGTAGGCAACTTAACAATAGACCATATGCAACTTAACAATAGACTATATGAAACTTTCCATTGAAATTGGACAAAGTTAAAGGGAAAATACTATCAGGTTGAATGCATCGATCTATTTTAACACATGGGTAAAATCAATATGCAAGTTAATGAACGGTACACAAAATATCTTTTAGATGCGCTAAAAGCAATTTGTCCTTGTGGGCGCTTGCCTTTGGAGTAAGAAAGAAAACAATGACAGGACCATAATGTGAGACTAGAGACAATGCTCCTAACTATAACTGAACGAGATTGAGTGATTACTCTAAAACTTTTGCATTCCTGTAAGTTGTATACTAGATTTTCCACAGAATAATCAAGGCCACTGAGCTCCAGATCGATGAAGGAAGTCCTAGTGGCAGGTGTGATATCCACAGACTATGGAAAGGAGAGGCGTTTGGTCTCATGCTGATTTTGCGCCAGATCTATGTCGAGGCTGGGCATGCGAAGAACAGGTGATGCATACCTTCAGTTTCCACGGTGTAGCCAGGGCATTCCTCTGAGTCAATAATGGACTTGTGCAGGAGGTTTTGTCAAGTGTTTAGCACATTTTAAGTGCAGAAGCTAGCCATTGTTTTGGCACGTATGAGTCCTACTCCTAGAAGGCTAGATGTGATCAGCGTCGGAGTCT
The DNA here is from genome assembly GCA_916181665.1 of Avena sativa. Taxonomy (NCBI): domain Eukaryota; kingdom Viridiplantae; phylum Streptophyta; class Magnoliopsida; order Poales; family Poaceae; genus Avena; species Avena sativa. Next base: position 8,916,299 of record OV702297.1, on the reverse strand, counting down.
TGTAGGTCTCGTTGCAGCATCATGTAAGCCCACTTGATGGAGAAGTTGTATCCATTTAGAAGAATACAACTGTCCATGGCGTTGGCGGGCATAAAAACTTGCAGGAGAGTAGACAGAAATGCAAGTTGATCTGAAGCTGTAGCAGCTAGACGATTTGGGATGCATTTGTTAATCCCATTTAGCAGAACCATTAGTACAAATGCGTTGGACTGGGAGTGATGGGAGTTAAGGGCAGCTAGCTAGCAGGGGGCAGAGGTTCAGAGAAGAACCATGGTCCTATTAATCTCCAGCACGCGAGAAGCAGGCAAACTGAGCAAACCGCACACCAAACAATCAGACAAAAAGTAGTGTGAAAGCGAGTTCCTATGGAATGGATTCGCAACAAAAATAGCTCGCATCTGGGGGATTTGAGCATAGAGGCATACCTTTCGGAGCCACGATCTGGCAGTCTCCATAGTCGATGTCCTGTCTCGGAGCTCCAGCCCTTCCAGCGTTCACCATCCCCAAGCTCGACGCCCTCTCGAGCTCCTCGTTCTTTGTCCTGAGATCTATGTTCTTCATGGAATGATCTCCGCCATCGAGCTCGGCGTGCTCCCGCACGCCCAGGCCCGTATGGCAAGGGTGTGCAGAATGTGCAACTGCACAGGGCCCCCAAAAAATCAGGGCATCAAATTTTGCTTATCACTAATTAATTTGTATAGACCCCAAAAATATTATTACAGGCCTCTGTTTTCTGGCTCCACGTTTCTAGAAATAGCCAGTAGTACTACTTGGTACTCTGTTTTAAGAAAAAACACTAGTACTACTCTCCATCGATTTTCCGTTGTTTCTCTCTTTAGATTCCGTTGTCTCTCTCTTTAGCTTTCCTTTTCTAGCTGAATCTAATTGGCAGGATTTATTGATAGCCTTACAACATCTCCAGCCCGTTAGTTCCCTCCAGACGATTCGCCGGCGCTATTTCTATGGATCCGCGCAATGCCGCCTTCTTAGGACGTTGGTTTTGCCCAGTCGCTCCAAGATGTTTTTTTTAATATGAATACAACGAAACTTTGCTCAAATAAGATCGAAACGGCATAGTCATAGACAATGGCAAGTTTCTATACAGAGTCAACGAAATACGGTAAAAATGAATAAAAAACCTAAACTAGATGACTCAACGAAATACGATAAAAATGAATAAAAAACCTAAACTAAATGACCAGTCGACGGTAAAACGTTATGTAGTCGTCGTCGCTCGGCGGCTCCTCCTTCGATGGGCGGTTGTTGCCCTGCCCCCGAGATCGCCACCACATCACTATAGTTAATCCGCCGCGTGGGATGAGACATGCTGTCTTGTCACCTAAAAAGTTGACCGGTGGCAGGCTATTAACGAGCGTGGGGAACAAGACGAGGACGACGTCGCGGTTGTGTCCCTGCCAGTTTAAGGCCACCAGGCACGGACGGTTTCTTTGCGTGTTTTTTTCTCATCTGGTGCCCTCGCGTCCCCCGGCGCGTTGTTTTTAGAAACATTTGTTCTAAATAAAAATTGTATTACCAACACGATAATAAAAAATATCCATCTTTGTGGAGGGCTACTTTCATATTTTGCACCGGGCCTCCAATTTATCAGGTACGGCCCTGCGCACGCCTCGCCTCCTCCCACGATATGCCACACCTCATGCATGGCTAGATCTGACGGCGAGCTCGTCTCCCTCCCGCGTGTGTCTCTCTTTCTGCCGGGGATCTCGATGGCCCGCTCCTCTCCGCCATGGAAATTGCCGATGAAATCCTAGACCCCTGCCGACGAAATGAGGAACGGGAATGTGGAGAGAGACGGGTGCGTCACTGGTGGGTCCGTCAGGTGAAACGTGTCGGGATACAGGGGCACGGCTCGCGCGTGATTGATTGGATCAGAGACGATCCGACGGCCAGAAATCTATGGCTCGAGAAGACAATCTGGCCACCGTGCACTTTTTAGCGTTTGGTATATCCAAATAGTATTCAACAAGCTATCACTCCATATCGGTTATGCAGCATCATGTACAAAGCTTGAAAACACAGTGTATTCTGGCGTGAACAACCACTATGAATTGGAAAATGCATGAGACTTGTGGCCGTGGATACACTGGGGGCGGCAGATGAACGCCACACTAACGGTAAAGACGACAACGATTTCATATGCTTGTGTGTGAGCTTGTCCATCTATCGTGTTATGCCCGGTAAAGTCACGATAGCGGCTGATGGTTGCTCATGATTTTGCTTGGGTAGGCGACCTGGTTGAGATATTAATTGTGAACGTAGCAGCCGAACCGTGGAGTTCCCAATCCACAACGTCATATATCCTCCTTATTCTCAATCCCCGAACCATGGATGCCAAAAATTAATCAGGTATCTTCCTTTTCTGGCTTCCCCATACCATACCTATGGATGCAAAAGTTAATCCCGTGCGATTTTCTGCCGTGGTTATCCTGCCCGCAACCCAACAAAAGGCCCAGCCAGAGCCAGCCTGGGCTCCCTAGCCGAAACGAGAGGAGTTCCCTCGGCTGTTTTACAGCTGCCCCCTGTTTCTTTTCCGAAAACGTGATCAGGCCCTCCCAATCGCCAGTCCTCCTTCTGCCCCCATCCGCACGCGAGGAGAGCCTGAGCACCTTCCTCGTTGCTCGCTTCTCGCCATACGCTCGATCTCTATGTCCTTGTGGCCTCTCTCTCTCTCTCTCTCTCTCTCTCTCTCTCTCTCTCTCTCTCTCTCTCTCTCTCTCTCTCTCTCTCTCTCTCTCTCAGAGCCGGTCACCGCCGCCAACCTCAATATCCAGCTCCTCTTTGTATCGTCGGTAGGGACGGTCAACCTCCGGGACGGGCCTGTCCGGCGCTGTTGGGGCCCGACAGCTCCTCCCCTTAGTAGACCTCCTCCTCCTAGTAGACAGCCTCCTCGTCGCCCTCCGGAACAGTTCTGGTCAGAGGTGGCGTCGTCGGTCGGGGCAGGAGAAATAACAAGGGAACGCCTCGACACTAGTGCAGACCCCCCCCCCTTTAACTCCGGTTGGGAGGGCCCTCTAACAGCGGTTCTATAACTGCAGTTGAGGGTTCGGTGTTAGAGGGGGGCCCCTTTAACACCGGTTCTTATACAAACCGGTGTTAAAGGGTGGCGCACGTGGGGCTGCCGCAGAGGTTCTTCTGCCGCGGCAGAGATTTAGGCCGTTTTCCTGCCGCGGCAGAGTTCTGCCGCGGCAGGAAAACGGCCTAAATCTCTGCCACGGCAGAGTTCTGCCTCTGCCCCGTTCTGGGCGTATTTCTGCGGGAGGGGGGAGAGGGGGAATCGATCGGGAGCGGTATACACATACATCGTCATCGGTACATACGAGTACATGAATAATTAAGCAACTATTATTATACACAAACATCGTCATCGGCACATACATCGTCATCGTTCATTTTAGTGGATATCTAAAGAGTTCTCCGCCAGGCGTGACGACCTCATCAAGTATGAACCCCGCCAATTCCTCTTGAATGGCTCGTAGGCGTTCAAATGGTAGGAGTTGGTCCCGCATCCGTTCGATCTGAATATATATGAAGAATGGGCCGTCAATATATATATAAGAATAAAACTCAACACAATTGATGGTAATAAAATAATGTTGTGGACTTTGTTTACTTACTCTAAGTTGTTCTAGTGCGGCTTGGCCCGTCGCACATATCGTGTTGCGAATGAACTCGCAAACATAGTACCCACATAAGTTATTGCCGTGTCCCTGATGCGCGCACTTTACGAGAATAGAGAGTTCAATCAAAATAATAATCAATAAAGCATGATATAATGGAATTGGAAGCAGAATCAAAGAGATACGCAGACCTAGCTAGCTAGTATTACTTACATTTTGGTTTACAAATTTTAGTTCTTCTGACCATTCACACACGGCCCTGCCCGTGAACCTTTTCCAAACCCTGTCCGGCAAAGAAAATGGATAAAGGAGTAATTAATTACTTGTTGTCACGAAAGTTGCCGATCTAGTGCGACAATATGATTGAAATTACCTCTGGAGCATCTCTCTAAAGTCTGCCCATATCTCTTTTTCTTTTCGTAACGAGTCCATGACAAGGACTTTTCCTGAGTCGGGTTGAATGACTAGCAGAATAAAGTGGAACCTACGCACGCATAACTCATCATCAGTTACACTTAACATCGAGTAAGCCGAAATAGAATGTGTACAAGAGAGAGGGTAACAGTACTCACGAGAAGTTGTAAGGCAATAGTATTTCCCTTTTGGTTTGTTGTCTCAGTAAAGACCTTAGCAAGTAATCTTCTGTTTGCCCGGGTTTGGTTCTTACCACTTCTTCATGAACTCTATTTGGGTCAACGAACCCAATGTCAAAAGGGCCTCCTTTCCTGCGTTCCATAACCTTTTTCCTGCATAATAGTATATACATATATGGTGAGCATATATATATACATGCAATTAATGAAGTGAATGAGATGAGATATAAATTACAGAAATAGTACTTACACACAATAAAGGCTGATGGCAGCTTTGTCGAGTTCCTTCTGATTGAATAGAAAATGCAAGTCTTGAATGTTGAAGTCGATCCCGTCGTCTCCGCACAAGAAAATCTCATCTCTTATATGCGTCGTGATCCATTCTTCCTTTCTCGTCTTGCAGAAATCAAGGTACCACTTGTGCAATTTTCGCATCTTTGTTGGTAGATTCTTGAGCTCCTCTTTCTTGACGAGATTCTTCCCATACTTCCATGGCTGTATGGGGTTGGCATCGCATTTGGGCAAGTTGTCTCCCATGATGTTCAAGTATGCAATGTAACTCATCCCCATCTCATTGGCCTTTCTTTGTAGCTCTGCCTCGTAATCATTTACGGGAGGAGCGTCCCGTGTGTCGAACATTTGGAGCGGGGCGCATGATTGGTTTTCCTGCTCTCCGAGCATGGGAACTGTTTTCTGGGGTGCCTCACGACTGCTACTTTCAGTCTCCCTACGGCGCCTTGCATCCGCCTTCAATATCTGGCGCTCGTAGTCCGGCACAAGTGGGGTTTCAGGTTTCAAAAGATTTTTGTAAAACTTCTCCACCACCGCCGGATCTATTTTCTCCTTTGGCTCGGCCCGTCTAGGTGCAAAGAATTTCTTGACCTCTTCTTCCGAGATCCTATTGGTCTCCTCGTCGCTGCGATTCCACGGTAAAACTGGCAATGGCTTGGCGGAAGGCTGCGGGACGTAGTTTTTTGAACTCTTTGGCGTACGGTTTCATGCGGATTTCTTTGTGGCAGTGCTAGTGATGCTCTTTGTGGCAGTGCTCTTCCGCTTACGCTGAGGAGATGGCTGAAGCACCGGAGATGGCTGACGGGCCGGAGATAGCTGGCGCGCCGGAGATGGCTGAAGCACCGAAGATGGCTGCCGCGCAGGAGATGGCTGCCGTGCAGGAGATAGCTGAAGCGGCTCAGACTGCTGACGCTGTGGAGACGGCGGGGGTTCCAGTGGCCTCCAATTTGGAAGCACGATGTGTTCCTTCTTCCAAAGAATGGTTGTTTTCACTGCAAATTTGAGTTGAGTTTCCCCTTCACCTGTAGCATGGTCAAGTTGTGCTTCCTCATATTCCTTCACAACCTCATCCACCCCGACAATAGCATAGCCATCTGGAATCGGTCGGCAGTGGTAAGTTCCACCAGCTACAGGAGGTAAGGCATAGCCGACAACCACCTTAATGGATAAGCCCATTAATCTCACATGCAGCTCAACGTTTTCGCTCTCCGTGATCTCATCCACGGGGTATCGAGGACCCGCCATTTCAAGCGTGGGCTACATGTTCTCCGTGGAAGCCACGCTGCTTTTCCGCACAGAGTCTGGGCCGCCAGTAGCTTCCAATGCAGGCTCTTCGTGCCGCTGAGATGGGCCGGTAGCTTGATGGCTCTGTTGTGCATTCACTTGCGCCTGCAGCATCGCAAGTGCATGTTCTATCTGTGTCATCCGCTCTGTACGCTCTTTTTCTTTTCTGCCGCGCCATCTGTAAGAGTCGCTCCACTCGGTAAACCCATCATTCCACGTCATACCCCCTGTGCCTCGTGCATGTCCAGGGTGTTCTTTTTTACCGATGGCGCGTGTGAGCTGGTCATTCTCTCTGTCGGGATGGAAGGTCCTAGCGGATGTTTCCTCGTATGCCGTGATGAGTTCAGTGACGGGTTTGGCAAGGAGGGTTGGAAAGATACACAATCTTGTTTATGGGTCCAACCTTGCCACGATTTCGTAGAACCAAGTCTTTGCACGTAGGTCCCACCCATCTGTCTGGAGTGTGATCCCTCTAGCGCGCAGGGCCTTCTCAACTTCCTCCCACTTAGGCCTCTGAGATATGTAGCCACCTGACCCCGTCCTCTGGTGATATTCCTTCTTCTTAGCATTAAGCGTATTGGTTTCTGACCTCTTTTTAGCTATAGCACTTTTTTTATATGTCACAAATTCGGGCCAGTGAGGTCTTATCTTCGCATAATATGCGTCTTCGAAATCTGGAGTCTCGCGAGCTTTGACAAATTTGTTCAATTTTGTCTTCCAGTTGCAGAAAGCGTCAGCCATCTTCTTTAGAGTCCACTCTTTGACTTTTTCCTTTATAACCGGGTTGTTTTCATCCTCCTCTGGCGGAAGGGTGAAATTTACCAACAACGAATTCCAAAGCGTTTCTTTGGATCTTTCATCGACAAAGGTACCGTCGCCCTTCTTTGTCTTATTCCAATTTTCAATTATGATTGGGATTTGGTCCCTAACAAGAACTCCAGCCTGACGTACAAATTTTTCTGCGGCCTTCTTGGGCTCCATCGGCCTGGCATCAACACGGACTGCTTCGATCGTGAACTTTGCACGATCTTTCAACCGATGGCTCGCGCCTCGCTTGCTCTTTTTCGTAGAAGAAGATGGTTGCTGGCTGGTCGATCCAGAGGGCTAAAAGAAGAAAGAAGCGTTAATTAATACATGTAGAAGAAGATTGTTGGTGGAAGTCAGCAGAGGCTTAATCAATGCATATACCTCGCCGGACTTTGTAATCACTAAATTGCGTTCACCGGAGTCTTCATCTTCTCCATGACTACTTGAGCTGTCATCATGTCCCTCGAAGTTCAGATATTGTGAGGTGTCCTCATCAATAATGTTCTCCATTATTTCTTATTCTTCAAGGTTTCTACTAAGTGGATCCATAGTTTCTAAAACAATAATATTATCTAGAGTAAGAGTGTAAATATTCAAGTGGACTTGGATTCATACACAAATATACATATTATTCATATAAAAATACACAAATAAATACACAAATGAAATTAAAACCCTAAGGATGCTTAATCATTTTAAACGAGTTCCGAGGGGTCCAAACCCAAATCAGGATGAGTCAGAGCTCCACAACGACACCCCCAAGAGGGTAACGTTGGCAGGATGCAAGTTTGTATACAAGTGGGGCGGGTTTGCGGACAATTATTTAGTCTCAGACAGCTACACCTACACGCAGTCCAATTTGTATACAAGTTTTAATCTATGCATGTAGTATAATTTATATTAGCCGGTGAAACTATGTTGCCCGCGAACCCGCCCCGCTTGACACCCTATCTATACTACTACTCCCTCCATAATTACATGCCATCTTAGTTTCGAGTTTCCCGATTTTGACCATCAAGTTCAACACCAACACTAAGTAAACAATATTATCGATGTTACAACATCAGAAACTTTACTCAAATATGAATACACGACTATATCTTTTATACATCACACATATTCCCCACATTGTTCACCAAATGATGGTCAATATTTGTGGACGGATGGAGTACAAATGTAGTATTTGAGATAAATATAAGCCCATGGTTTATTTCTCTATTTCTAATCGGATTGATTCAAAGTCTATTCATCTTGTTTTAATGTCATTTATTTCTACAAAGTTTCACTACAAATAAGTAACAAATATATGTAAAAAAAGTAACAAAGTTTCACTACAAATAAGTAACAAAGTTTCACCACGAGCACGACGGCTTCGGTGGCGCGCGCGCGGTGGCGGTGGCGGTGGCGGTCTTGGCGCGCGCGAGGGCGACGACGGCTCCGACGGCGAGGGCGAGGGCGGCGGCTCCGACGGCGAGGGCTGGACACGGCGCCGGCGCGTTTGCTCTCTACTCTCTGCTCTCTGCGCGCGCGAGGGCGAGGGCGGCTCCGACGGCGAGGGCGAGGGCGAGGGCGGCGGCTCCGACGGCGAGGGATGGACGCGGCGCCGGCGCGGCTGCTCTCTGCTCTCTACGCGCGCGTGGTGGCGGTGGCGGTCTTGGCGCGCGCGAGGGCGACGGCGGCTCCGACGGCGAGGGCGAGGGCGGCGGCTCCGACGGCGAGGGCCGGACGCGGCGCCGGCGCGGCTGCTCTCTGCTCTCTGCTCTCTGCGCGCGGCGGCGGGCGGTTCGATCTGGCTCTGGGGGGAAGAAAGGAAGGGGAAGGCGCATTTAATACCCCCCCCTTTAACACCGGTTCGGGGCTGGAACCGGTGTTAAAGGGGGGAATTCGTTTCGCGCGCGCATTTATTAACACCCCCCCTTTAACACCGGTTCCAGACACGAACCGGTGTTAAAGGGGGGCATTTATTTCATGCATTAAAGGGGCATTTTTAATTCAAAAAATAGGATATGAATTTAGAAAATTCATATCTTTTTCATTTCAACTCAGAAAAATATGAATAATATATCATAAATTTCATAAAAATAATATCTATCCATTCATGTAAAAACATTTTATATTTACTTTACATGAAAATTTTCAAAATGATTAAAACACTTACATATAAATTTTGATTATTCAATTCGAACAAAAATAAATTGTTAAATCCTAAAACTTTGAACATAAGAAATATTAAGCATGTAAAAAGGAATCTAACCCTATTTTATTAGAGCAAATCATATTTTAATGCCGCATCTTTTGTATTAACATTTTTGAATTGATTGGATATTTAAATGCCGCATCTTTTGTATACACTTGAATCTGACCAAGCCTCGCTCAACTTGCATTGTTTTTTTGATAAAATAGCATATTGTGAACCTAAAAATGATTTTTGTAAAAAATCATGAGCATCGTATCATGTACCTGTAGTTCATATCTGACCCACTTCCTGCCGATTCGGCAGGAATTTGTCTTTTTCACCAGAGGTGGACGGAAAGGTTTCAGATCCCCCTGTTGGTACATTGTCCATATAAGGTGGTCTAGTATTTTTGTAAAATGTGTTGGTGGTTTTTTGAATTAGCCATTTGGTGGTTGCTTCACAAAACCGTCCGTTTTTTATGCTCGGAAAATGGAAAATGCCTTTTTGGTGCGATAAAAAGGAAAACTTCCTCTTGCAACATTGTTTGTCATGCCATGATGCACATGTATGCACAATATGGCCATATTATTACAAACTATGCCTTGATTCTAGCCATAACATTGGTCATTTGACCCGAAAGCCAAGAAACCTCGAATGAGATAGGTCATTTTGTGAAGGTTTTTTTGAGACATAATCAATATACCAAGTTTGAGATTTTTTCTTCTAACTATGTCACATAATATAACACCACGCGAAGGTTTCGCACTGTTTCGATCTTTTTTTATTTTTTTATTCCCGTTTTAAACTATCGACAAACTTTGTCGAACAACGGGCATGATGATTCTTAGCTCGGGGCCAAGCCTCACTCAACTTGCATTGTTTTTTTTTATAAAATAGCATATTGTAAACCTAAAAATGATTTTTGTAAAAAATCATGAGCATCGTATCATGTACCTGTAGTTCATATCTGACCCACTTCCTGCCGATTCGGCAGGAATTTGTCTTTTTCACCAGAGGTGGACGGAAAGGTTTCAGATCCCCCTGTTGGTACATTGTCCATATAAGGTGGTCTAGTATTTTTGTAAAATGTGTTGGTGGTTTTTTGAATTAGCCATTTGGTGGTTGCTTCACAAAACCGTCCGTTTTTTATGCTCGGAAAATGGAAAATGCCTTTTTGGTGCGATAAAAAGGAAAACTTCCTCTTGCAACATTGTTTGCCATGCCATGATGCACATGTATGCACAATATGGCCATATTATCACAAACTATGCCTTGATTCTAGCCATAACATTGGTCATTTGACCCGAAAGCCAAGAAACCTCGAATGAGAATGCAACTAATAGTAAGTTACATAAAGCCGAACTGGAACTAAAAATTAAGATACATAAAAGAACTGAAAATTAAGATACATGGCCAGATTAAGTAACAATCGGCCGAACTTGTTTCAGAATGTTGGAGTGATTCAGTCATGCTCCTGCCTACACATGTAATACTCGCCACTATAGTCGTCATACTCGTCGCCGCCGTCATCGCTGTCGTCGTCGGGGTCGCCGTAATTGAACCTTGAAGGCTGAGTACGCGTGGGTTGGACTTGAGGGTAGCGCAGACGGGGGTTAGAGTTGGCGGAAATGTCATAGGCCATGACGCTCTGGAGAGTCCGACCGCGCCACCATAGCCGATGGCCGGCCTCGTTGAAGTTAGGAGGAGGTGGGCCGTCCTCCTCGTGCCTGGCGAGCGCCCTCTCACACCGATCCACGAAGAAGGCTTCCCAAGTAGGGAAATAGTCGGGATGCCATCTGGGATTCCTCCGCTGCTCCGGCGTGAGCTCGAAGTAGTAGTGGTTCGTGATGGCCATCCGGCGCGCCACACCTAGAGGGACAGGAGGAACCGGCACGCCTCCGACGCTCAGCATCCAGCCGACGGGGACACAGTAGCCCGGCGGGCAGGGGTAGTTCAAGGCGCAAAGCGCCTCCGCCTCCCTGGGGGGTAGTGCTACGGTGGAAGCCATGGGAGTGATGAGGTTGCAGATATGAGTCTAGAGATGTGCAATGACAATGGAGACCAACCCTACATATATATAGTGAACTGGCGGGAAGAACTGGAGGGAAGAACTGGCGGGAAGAAAAATGGCGGGAAGAAAAATGGCGGGAAAAAATGGCGGGACATTGTTCTAAAAATGGGAAGAAAGATGAACCTTTAGTCCCAGTTGGAGACACCAACCGGGACAAAACACGAGTCAGCACTAATAATAGGGGTGAGTGTCGACATTATGTCGTGCGGCGTGTACCTTGTCCCGGATGGTGTCACCAACCGGGACTAAAGATGAACCTTTAGTCCCGGTTGGAGACACCAACCGGGGCTAAAGATGAACCTTTAGTCCCGGTTGGAGACACCAACCGGGACAAAACACGAGTCAGAACTAATAATAGGGGTGAGTGTCGACATTATGTCGTGCGGCGTGTACCTTTTCCCGGATGATGTTACCAATCGGGACTAAAGATGAACCTTTAGTCCCGGTTGGAGACACCAACCGGGACTAAAGATGAACCTTTAGTCCCGGTTGAAGACACCAACCGGGACAAAACACGAGTCAACACTAATAATAGGGGTGAGTGTCGACATTATGTCATGCGGCGTGTACCTTGTCCCGGATGGTGTCACCAACCGGGACTAAAGATGAACCTTTAGTCCCAGTTGGAGACACCAACCGGGACTAAAGATGAACCTTTAGTCCCGGTTGGAGACACCAACCGGGACAAAACATGAGTCAGCACTAATAATAGGGGTGAGTGTCGATATTATTTCGTAAGTGTTGACACTATGTCGAGCTGCTTGTACTATAAATAGGCATCCTTGTGAGTCCAGTCCTCCAGCCAGTTTGAGGCATCTCCAAGATGGTTTTCGAGAGCAGGGACACCACTACGGCCAGTTTCAGGGAGATGCCGATGGAGCCCAGTCCTCCGGCATCTCCGAGAAACTGGTCATAGAGGCACTCCCTAATATGTGAAATTAGTTATCTCCCAGGTGTATTAATCTAGTTAGAGAAGTTACAAAGCTGCAAGATGGTTTTCGAGAGCAGGGACACCACTACGGCCAGTTTTAGGGAGATGCCGACGGAGCCCAGTCCTCCGGCATCTCCAAGAAACTGGTCATAGAGGCACTCCCTAATATGTGACCACGCGCGTTTGGAGATCAGATCTTAATGGTAAGTACGAATCGGGACAACTTCTTCTCATAGTCCCAGTCCATCCACAAAACAAGACTAACACTCAAGACATGTATTAATATTAAAAACATGAACTAGAGTTACATAATATGAGCATGAACTTCTTGGCATATGTCCTTCCTTATGATCGCTTCAGACGTAACCATGGAGCATCTTCTTTACTTAACGAAATGCTTGGGTCAGTTTTCACTGTGAAGGGCGGAATTTCATCAAACTTATTATAATCTTCTGACATGTCTGTCTTGTCCTCGATTCCCACGATGTTTCTTTTCCCTAAAAGAACTATGTGACACTTTGGCTCATCATATGATGTATTCGTTTGCATATTTTTTCTTTTTTTTGGTCTGGAGGACATGTCCTTCACATAGAAAACCTGAGCCACATCATTGGCTAGGACAAATGGTTCGTCTAAGTTCTTGTCTACCTTCATAAGATTGTTGAGATCCACCGTTGTCATTCCGTACTTCTTGTCTACCTCAACCCCTCCTCCTGTTAGCTTGACCCATTTGCATCGAAACAAGGGGACCTTAAAATTAGGTCCATAGTCAAGTTCCCATATCTCCTCTATGAACCCATAATACGTGGTCTTCTGCCCATTGTCTTCTGCTGCATCGAAGCGGACACCACTATTTTGGTTGCTGCTCTTTTTATCTTGGCCTATCGTGTAAAATGTATTCCCATTTATCTCGTACCCTTGGAAAGTACATACAGTCGAAGATGGTGTCCTGGCCAACAAGTACAGCTGATCCCCAACAGTGGTGTTATTCGTGAGAAGTCTTTGCAGCCAGCCGCCAAAACTCGCCATGTGTTCACTTATAATCCATTCATCAGACTGTCCCGGGTGTTTGAGGCGTATTAAATTCTTGTGTTCATTGATATACGGGGCAACCAAGATAGATCTTTGTAAAACCGTGTAGTGTGCTTGATTGAGAGAATGCCCGTCCCTACATATCATTGCTTTACATCCTAGGGTGCCTTTTCCATGCAGTCTCCCCTCATGTCGTGATTCTGGAACACCAATCGCCTTAAGGTCAGGAATAAAATCAACACGGAACTCAATGACCTCCTCTGTTACATAGCCCTTGGAGATGCTTCCTTCTGGCCTAGCATGATTATGAACATATTTCTTTAAGACTCCCATGTACCTCTTAAAGGGGAACATATTGTGTAGAAATATAGGACCGAGAATGGCAATCTCTTCTACTAGGTGAACCAGGAGATGCGTCATAATATTGAAGAAGGATGGTGGGAACACCAACTCAAAGCTGACAAGACATTGGGCCACATCTGTTTGTAACCCTGGTAGGCTTTCTAGATCGATTACCTTCCGAGATATTGCATTGAGGAATGCACATAGCTTCACAATGGATACTCGAACATTTTCAGGTAGAAGCCCCCTCAATGCAATCGAAAGCAATTGTGTCATAATCACGTGGCAGTCATGAGACTTCAGGTTTTGGAATTTTTTTCTCTGCCATATTTATTATTCCCTTTATATTCAACGAGAAGCCAGACGGGACCTTGATACTGCTCAGACATTCAAAAAAGATTTCCTTCTCTGCTTTGGTAAGAGCGTAGCTGGCAGGAGTTAAGTGGCATCGTTTACCCTTCTTGTTCTCAGGATGCACAGGCTCTTCAGGGGCTTTCAGACGTTGCTGGTCCTGCCGTGCTTCCGGTGTATCTTTTGTATTCTCATACACTCCTAGAAAGCCTAGCAGGTTCACGCAAACATTCTTCGTCACGTGCATCACGTCGATTAAAGAGCGGACCTCTAAGACTTTCCAATAGGGTAGGTCCCAAAATATAGATTGCTTCTTCCACATTGCGCGTGTCCGGCATCGTCATTCGGAACAGATAGACTGCCAGGACCTTTTCCAAAGATTACTTCTAGGTCCTTGACCATACCAAATACCTCCTCACCGGTACGGAGGACAGGCTTCCTCCGGGGTTCTGGCAGACGTTTGAAATGCTTGCCTTTCTTTCTTACTGGATGCAGGTTCGGAAGAAATCGGCGATACCCTAGGTACACAACCTTCTTACATTTATCCAAATATACACTTTCAGTCTCATCTAAACAGTGTGTGCATGCATTGTATCCCTTGTTTGTCTGCCCTGAAATGTTACTAAGAGCAGGCCAATCATTGATGGTTACGAAAAGCAATGCTCGTAGGTCAAATGGCTCCCCTTTGTGCTCATCCCACATACGTACACCTGGTTTGGCCCACAGCTGTAAAAGTTCTTCAACTAATGGCCTTAGCTACACATCAATGTCGTTGCCGGGTTGCCTCGGGCCTTGGATGAGCACTGGCATCATAATGAACTTCCTCTTCATACACAACCAATGAGGAAGGTTATAGATACATAGAGTCACAGGCCAGGTGCTGTGACTGCATCTCTGCTCACCAAAAGGATTCATGTCGTCTGTACTTAGACCAAACCTTAAGTTCCTTGCGTCACGTGCGAAGTCCGGGTACTCTCGCTCGACTTTTCTCCACTATGACCCATCAGCGGGGTGTCTCAACATCGCGTCTTTCTTGCGGTCTTCCATGTGCCATCGCAACAACTTGGCATGCTCTTTATTTCTGAAGAGACGTTTTAACCGTGGTATTATAGGAGCATACCACATAACCTTGGCGGGAACCTTCTTCCTAGGGGCCTCGCCCTCAACATCGCCAGGATCGTATCGTCTGATCTTATACCGCAGTGCAGTGTATACCGGGCATGCATCCAAATTCTCGTACTTCTCACCGCGGTAGAGGATGCAGTCATTAATGCAGGCATGTATCTTCTGCACGTCTAATCCTAGAGGGCAGACAACCTTCTTTGCTTGGTATGTACTGTCGGGCAACTCATTATTTCTTGGAAGAAGATTCTTCATTTTTACCAACAACTTTGAAAATGCGCTGTCAGTCACACCGTTCTCTGCCTTCCATTGCAGCAAATCCAGTGTGGTACCTAGCTTTTTGTGGCCATCTTTGCAAGTTAGATACAACAATGTTTTGTGATCCTTTAACATCTGCTCCAGCTTCTCCTTCTCCTTTTCAGTTTCACATTCTTCCTTTGCATCAGTAATGGCCCGACCAAGATCGTCATCAGCGGGCCCATCTGCTCCCTCTTGATCTTCATTATCTACCCCCGTTGCAGTATCATCATATTCAGGATACATATTATGATAGTTGCCATCATCCTCTTCTTCTTCGTTGTCTTCCATCACAACCCCTTTTTCTCCGTGCTTGGTCCAACAATTATAGCTGGGCATGAAACCGGATCGAAGCAGGTGGGCGTGAATGGTTCTGGTATTTGAGTAGTCTTTCTTGTTCTGACAGTGAACACACAGACAGCACATAAAACCATTATGACCACGGTTTGTATTAGCCACAACGATGAAATTTTGGAGGCCCGTAATATACTCGGAAGTGCGGCGGTCACCGTACATCCATTGCCGGTTCATCTGCATTAATATGTAGTATATATCAAAAATTAATAGGGAGATGACCATTTATATATATAGTACATCAATGACACATGAAAGGATAGTTGCCGACCTCGACCGAGACGTAAAGATCAACGAGAAAACTTATTTTGAGCTCTCGGGCATTTCACCGAACACCTCTTGTGCATATGAAAAAAACACAAACTAGCACTCTTCACACCCTCTTGCTAGGCTCCAAAATGAGATAGTGAAAAAATGGAAGAGTGGGGTGTGTGTGGGCTGCGGTGGTGTCTTATATAGCCCCCCCTTAACACCGGTTCATGCCACGAACCGGTGTTAAAGGGGGAGGCTGCGCGGGCCACTGTTGCAGGGTCCTTTAACACCGGTTCGTGGCACGAACCGGTGTTAAAGGGGGGCTCCTTTTTTGCCGCAGGGGCCACGCTGGTACGGCCCCCCTTTAACACCGGTTCGTAGAAGAACCTGTGTTAAAGCCCTTTTTCAAGATCAACGAAAAGCCTCGTTTTCACTAGTGTGACCGCCCCAACTCCCTGCCCCGGGCCTCCCACAGTACCACTCTTGTGTGGAATTGCCACGTCCCTTATCACGCCGATCAGTTTCCTACAGGAATACGGAAGCGTTGTCAGAAGAGGGACGACGTACAAAAAAATTAGGACGAAAACCACCTCTAGACAAATTATTTGAGTTGAATGCCCGTGCGTTGCTACGAAACAAATAATAAAAATATGATAGTTAATTGCAATTTGGTTATATTTCCATATTTCCTAATTGATACACATGCAAATAAACTTAGGTAAACATGTGTTTTCTTAAAATAATAATAGTGTTTGTGGTGCATAATCCTAGACATTCGGGCATATTCTAGAACATTTTACAACTACACGTATGTTGTCCGGTCATCCTAGATGAAAAACATTTTTTTAATAAACATTATAATCTTTCATATTGTCATGTAGCAATATGCAAATATTGTTTGTTTCACCTGGACATGCTCGGAAACTGAAAGTTATTACCAATCTAAATAGTTCTTCTAAACAACCCAATAATGCAAATATGCAATAGTTATCAAAAACTAAGTCTAAGAGCAAGGATATGAAAAACTATTAATATCGCGTGCTTAACAAAAGACCCGTAATGAGTAATCTAATCACACTACAAGGCATGTTGTCGCTGTTGGTAACCTGAGCTATGTGTATGGTAATGTAGAAGAAAAACGTGCAGCAATAGTCAAGGAAAAAACCACACATTGATGTGAATATGACATGAGGCCACCGTCCGCTACGCCGAGATCCATCCCCCTCTCTCTAGATATTTCCTATTCTCCATCCCTATCCTCTACAGTTCATCTATTTTTCTTCCACATAACACCCGGGCTCCTCTTTTCCCCAAATCAGAATCGGCAACACACCCATTAGATCTTCAAATCGAATCCTAAATTCACCAATTCATTCATTCCTGTGGCCGTTTTTGTTTGTATCACTTTGAATTTTGAAATCTCGTGAAGGCCAAAAGGAAGGAGCAGCTCCTTCTGGTTGCCGGCCCCAGAAGGATGCCCGCTGGTTGCCGGCCCTCCTTCTGCAACCGCCATCGGCCAGCTCGACCGCCCGTCGTTCCAGCCTCCTGCCTCCTCTGCTTTTTGACCGACTGTCGGCTCTCCTTTCGCTGGTGATAGCCCCGCCGCCACACGAGCTCGAGCTAGCTCCGTCAGCCCGTGCTTTGGCATGGAACGCCTCCGGTCGGCGCTCGTCCGCCGGCAGGTCCTCCTCTGCCATGGAAAGCAGGTCGACTGGGGGAGGCCACCGGATGCAGCGCCCGCGGGATGACCTCCGGCGGGGATGGACTTAGCCGGGAGGAGCTGCCACCCGATGCCGCCGCATCTGCTTGACCCGGACGACCGCGACGATAGGCCCGCCTCCTTTGTTCTGGCCGCGCGACAACCGTCGTTCCCTGCGCCTCCTTTGTTCTGGCTGCGGGACAGCCGTCGTTCCCCGCGCCTCCTCTCCTACTTTCTGAAAATACAAAGGGACCGCGGGTTGATATAATATTTATCAGGGGGTTTTCTATAAATGTACTGCGACGGACGAAACGAAAACTACCGTAAGATATATTATCTATCTACTAATTTTCCTTGAGGTAGGTTAGTCAAATACGTTTCCGTCCACCAAAAATACGTTTTCACCCAGAATTTTCCGTCTGCCGTTTTTTGGACTCTTTTGCCCCTCACTATTTGGAGTTTTTACCGGTAGTGCCACCGCCAAGTCAACCAGCGTCTCTGCCCTGAGCCCTCATCCCGCGACCGCGATCCTCTTCTGCCTCCTGTCCACCGCCTCCCCTTCTAGCGCGCGTCGCCGCCATGTCCTCGTCGCCAAGCTCTGCCGCCAGCAGCTCTCTCGTGTGCCCCGAACCAACGCGCCCTAATTGTCTCCGATCTCTGTCGGCCTTCCCCTCGATCTTCTCCAATCTCGTGGGCGCCCATGGCCGGTTGCCGCCTCCTCGCCATGCCATCCTCGATCCCCGGCAGCCGTCCTTCATGATGCGAGCCACCGTCTCCCTTCTCCGCCGATGCAAGGGGAAGGAGGAGGTGATAACTGCGGATAATATGGAGTTCTAGAGAGGCCTGGGACGTGGGCCTGGATTTTCCATCGGCGTCTGCGGCCGGCTTCGCAAGGTGCACCGCCTTCTGCTAACCTCTTCTTCCGTGGCGTAATGCTCCTACTGGTTTAGTCGGGAACAAGAGATGAATGATTCACGATTTGCCTTTCTTCTTCAGACATGAGCGCTCCGCTTCCCTATATTCCCCTCTCTTGATTGTGCTACTTCTGTCAAAAGAGTGGGATACCTGTCGGTGGACTTTTGCCTGTCTATTCTTCATCTGATTAGAACTGAAACTATAGTGCATCGGTCAATTCAAACACTAGAGAGCGCTGCATTGACCATTCGGCTCTTGGCCAGGGGTGTCACACAATGTTCAAAAGGAATTAATTTTGCCTGAACATGATACCAAGCGATGCATAGTCCATAGCTTACTTCGGTGTCCTGCAATCGGATGCAAATATATTGGCAGCTAAAGGATAACTACTTAATAAACGTCCACTTCTTAATCAACAGCGAAGATCATTGACATTCTGCTAAGATATATACAGGGCCGGTCCTGATATGATATGGGTCGGGTGCAAGACAACAAAAAAAGATCCCTATGCACGAATTGTTAAGAAGTGTTTTTTTGATAATTTGAATAGCAACTTACATATTGAACATCTCTAAATTATCAAGAGTAATTTTTCTCTCTAAATTATCAGTTAAAATATCTGCAATTCTCCTTGCGTTTGAACCCTTCTTCTACATTTTGTCTCTCTCTCAAGCCCCAACATTGGCGATGTAGGGAATGGGAAGGGGACCTAGACCAAACACCGGAGTTCAAGCAAAGCGCTCGGTGCCTTTTTTCCCCTTTTGCTATACTTTTTTGAAACGAAGTTTCCCTTCTGCTATAGCTGCATACGTAATCTATACAGAGCCCTATGCTACTAGCTGATTGCTTCATCGATTTTTTTGCATATGCTTGTGCCTACCTTGGTAGGGCTCTTGCAGCTGGGTGCCTGTGCGTCTGCACCAGCTGCACAGGCTTAGGGCCCGCCCTAGATATATAGGATCATATCATATTTGCGTCCGCGTTGCCTTTTGTGCGTTGTCCATCGGCCCCATAGCATAACAAGACATGCATGATGATAACATTCATATACACATTTGTTCACTTTAGTAAAGAAAAAAAAGCAGCAATTAAAAGGTACCATCGGTCATGAGCAAAATAATCAACATGATGCATGTATAGATTCAAAGATGCATAAACTGCAAACTAATTATGCATGTAAAGATTTCATACAAGTTTATATGTTTAGGACAATCCTTTTCATAAATATGAGTTTCTACATATATTTGTGTCATTTGTTCTTGATATGTGGCATTTTAATTTCAAGTTTATACTCCCTCTGTCTCAGAATAGATGTGTTAGGTATTTGAAAATTTGGATGAATCTATATAGTAAATCGTGTCTAGATTCATCTAAATTTTGACAAACTTGAGACATCTATTTTAAGACGTAGGGAGTACTATATTAATATTTATTATGTGCTGATGGTTCCCATGTCGAGCAATATGCGGCTGATGGCCCATCCCGATCGGGAAAAAATGCGCTCAATCCCAATGAAAAAATAGGAGTCCAACCCCAATAGAGTGGCCAATGCGAAACCTCATAGGACATAAATCCAGTTCGGCTGCGTTCACGGCTGGTGTTGCCCCAAGTGACATGCTCCCCGACGGCGCTGGCTCCAGCGGCTGTAGGTCTCCCGGTGGCGGAGTGGACCAAGGACTGGATCTCGTTTTCCGGTTGTAGGTCTCCCGGTGGCGGAGTGGACCAAGGACTGGAACTCGTTTTTGATTTTTCCTTTAGGTTCTTTCTGTAGTTTTCAAGGCCTTTTCTTTAGTTTCTAGGTTTAGATGTGATTTGGATACTTAGGGGCCTCTTTATAAAATGTTTCCTTCAGTTATTACTACATGCAGCTTCTAGGCCCTTCAGAGTCTTTCCCGTTAAAAAAAATCCATTTCGAAGAGCAGCCCGACAATACGTCCTAGCTCTAGAGCAGCCTGGAATAACTGGATTAATATGGTAGGTTTCCACCGGTAAACTCTCGGCGCTGCATGAAAAGAGATATCACACACCTCATCATCCTGATATTTTTTCTTGATTCACAAACACGGTATAACGCTTACTCGTAGCAACGTACGGGTATTTAGCTAGTATAGTATAAGAGACTACTATTAAAAGGCTTGCGGTCTTGATGGTTCGGTACGAGTCATTTATGCTTTCCAAAATTACCCCTGCACTGATAGGCCAGGTACATAATTATTACTCCTTTGCCACCACCAAGTACCGGTTCAAAAGAAAATAAAACCCGTGTCTTCCACAAGTCTGCCCCGGCCAGCGCCGCTGTTATATCGTTCTCACAAGTCTGACCCGGCCCTCGGCATGGCGGCGGCCTTGAGACGCTCCTCCGCTGCTTTTGTGCCGGAGGCATAGGCAATGTCCTGATGCTTTGATCGTGCAGTTGTGCATCCTCCTCCGTATCTTCTCTCTCCCAGTGGAGTTAGGTTGTCTCCGTACTTGCCTCCTTGACGGCCCCTGTCCCGCTTCCTGCCCCCTTTGTGTTGGCACCGGCTCCTATCGTCTCCAGCTTTCCCCGATGGAGAACCAGATGAAGATGGCACCACCAGCTAGACACCTGATGCAAGAGGTACTCCAATGTTTTGAGATGAAGGAGACGATAACAAGCACATGCACTGATTCGTATGTGACTGCTACTAGCCTGCCGGAGACAAGTACTACCAAGCTACTACTTATTCGTCTGTGACTGCTACTAGCACTGATGCTGTTTTGCCTAAAAAAAATAGCAACAGCTTTTTTGTTTGAAAGGAAAAATAGCAACAGCCACTACAGAAAATATTCGCTACGTCAACGGCCGGCTACCGTCGACACAGCGCCAAATTGTCGTCGGCACAGGTAGCCCGCGGCCGACGGTGGCCATCGGCATAGCCCCCTCGACGTACGTCCTTGTCGGCACAACTCCGTGACCGTCGGCACATCTATCCCCCTCGGCATAGCGTCTTTCATTGGGCCCGTATGTCAGTCAACGGCCGTCTTCGATAACGGTCCAGCCTGGAGCTACGTCGACGGCCTGTGGAATGGAGCTACGCTGACCGCCAGGCCGTCGGCATAGCCTAAAATATTTTTTATTTTTTTTATTCTTTTAATCTTTGAATTGTTTGACTCCTTAATCTCTCGCTTTAATCATTTTAACACTATTTATAGTTAATAATTAATTAAATTGCAGTCTTAGTCAAAGTTCCCGTTCGGTCACCCATCCTAGCACTACTCCAGCTCTAGCACGCTTAACTTCCTTGTTTCTTCAGAATCTCTTCCCGCAAAGCAATTTACACATTATTTTCAATACTATGATATCATTCCTATTAACTCTTATATCATCATGTCACATGGTTGTATTTTTTGAAATTATAAGCAATTATTTAAATAAAAAACAATGAATAAGTAAAAATATTATTGAATTCAAATAAAAATATAAAGAATTTTTTTTTATTTTTTATTTAATATGGAATAATTAATATCTTTAAATCTGTAAATCGGAATTCGGCAAATAATATGCCTAAATTGATTACAAAAATGAGAGGAATCCAAATATGATATCAATATCAACTTATCACAAACTATGCCGTGATTCTTATCATAATTTTATTTTGCCCGTTTAAAACGACACGCATAAATATTCTTAGCTCGGGGCCGACACTCGCTAAACTTGAAGTGGATCTATGATGAAACAACATGTTTTGAACCTAAAAATGATTTTTGTAAAAAATCATGAGCATCCGATCATGTACCTGTAGTTCATATCTGACTCACTTCCTACCGATTCGGCAGGAATTTGTTTTTTTCACCAGGGATAGACGAAAATGTTTGACATCCCCCTGTTATGATATTATCCATGTAAGGTGGTCTAGTATTTTTGAAAAATGTGACGGTAGTATTTTGAATTAGCCATTTGGTGGTTGCTTCACAAAACCGTCCGTTTTTTGCACTCGAAAAATGGAAAACGGCTTTTTGGTGCGACAAAAAGGAAAACTTCCTCCTGAAACATTGTTCGTCATCCCATGATGCACACTTATGCACAATATGAACACATTATCACAAACTATGCCTTCATTCTAGCCATAACATTGGTCATTTAACCCGAAAGCCAAGAAACCTCGAACGAGATAGTTCATTTTGTGAAGGTTTTTTTGAGACATAATCAATATACCAAGTTTGATATTTTTCCTTCTAACTATGTCACATAATATGACACCACGCGAAGGTTCCATGTTGTTTGGATCGTTTTTGAATTTATAATGCCCGTTTAAAACTATCGTTAAACTTTGTCGAAGGGCGGGCATGAAGATTCTTAGCTCGAGGCTGAGACTCGCTAAACTTGAAGTGGATCTATGATGAAACAACATATTTTGAACCTAAAAATGATTTTTGTAAAAAGTCATGAGCATCCGATCATGTACCTGTAGTTCATATCTGACCCACTTCCTACCGATTCAGCAGGAATTTGTCTTTTTCATCGGGAATAGACGAAAATGTTTAAGATCCCACTGTTATGAAATTATCCATGTAAGGTGGTCTAGTATTTTTTGAAAAATGTGATGGTAGTATTTTGAATTAGCCATTTGGTGGTTGCTTCACAAAACCGTCCGTTTTTTGCACTCGAAAAATGGAAAACGGCTTTTTGGTGCGACGAAAAGGAAAACGTCCTCCTGAAACATTGTTCGCCATCCCATGATACACACTTATGCACAATATGAACACATTATCACAAAATATGCCTTCATTCTAGGTATAACATTGGTCATTTGACCCGGAAGCCAAGAAACCTCGAACGAGATAGGTCATTTTGTGAAGGTTTTTTTGAGACATAATCAGTATAGCAAGTTTGATATTTTTCCTTCTAACTATGTCACATAATATGACACCACGCGAAGATTTCATGTTGTTTGGATCGTTTTTGAATTTATAATGCCCGTTTTAAACTATCGTTAAACTTTATCGAAGGGCGGGCATGAAGATTCTTAGCTCGGGACTGAGACTCGCTAAATTTGAAGTGGATCTATGATGAAACAACATATTTTGAACCTAAAAATGATTTTTATAAAAAATATGAGCATCTGATCATGTACATGTAGTTCATATCTGACCCATTTCCTATCGATTCGGCAGGAATTTGTCTTTTTCACCAGGGATAGACGGAAATGTTTGAGATCCTCCTGTTATTACATTATCCATGTAAGGTGGTCTAGTATTTTTTCAAAATGTGACGGTGGAATTTTGAATTAGCCATTTGGTGGTTGCTTCACAAAACCGTCCGTTTTTTGCACTTGAAAAATGGAAAACGGCTTTTTGATGCGACGAAAAGGAAAATTTCCTCCTAAAACATTGTTCGCCATCCCATGATGCACATTTATGCACAATATGGACACATTATCACAAACTATGCCTTCATTCTAGCCATAAGATTGGTCATTTGACCCGAAAGCCAAGAAACCTCGAACGAGATAGGTCATTTTGTGAAGGTTTTTTTGAGACATAATCAATATACCAAGTTTGATATTTTTCTTTCTAACTATGTCACATAATATGACACCACGCGAAGGTTTCATGTTGTTTGGATCGTTTTTGAATTTATAATGCCCGTTTTAAACTATCGTTAAACTTTGTCGAAGGGCGGGCATGAAGATTCTTAGCTCGGGGCTGAGACTCGCTAAACTTGAAATGGATCTACGATGAAACAACATATTTTGAACCTAAAAATGATTTTTGTAAAAAATCATGAGCATCCGATCATGTACCTGTAGTTTATATCTGACCCACTTCATGCCGATTCGGCATGAATTTGTCTTTTTCACCATGGATAGACGGAAATGTTTGAGATCCCCCTGTTATGACATTATCCATGTAAGGTGGTCTAGTATTTTTGAAAAATGTGACGGTAGTATTTTGAATTATCCATTTGGTGGTTGCTTCACAAAACCGTCCGTTTTTTGCACTCGGAAAATGAAAAACGGCTTTTTGGTGCGATGAAAAGGAAAACTTCCTCCTGAAACATTGTTCGTCATCCCATGATGCACACTTATGCATAATATGGACACATTATCACAAACTATGCCTTCATTCTAGCCATAACATTGGTCATTTGACCCGAAAGCCAAGAAACCTCGAACGAGATAGGTCATTTTGTGAAGGTTTTTTTAAGACATAATCAATATACCAAGTTTGATATTTTTCCTTCTAACTATGTCACATAATATGACACCACGCGAAGGTTTCACGTTGTTTGGGTCGTTTTTGAATTTATAATGCTCGTTTTAAACTATATATAATGTTTTATGTTTCACTTATTTTTTTTTATAAATGTGCAATATTTGAGTGTAGATAGATAGGTCTTATTTTTCTGCAAATTTTATATATTATTTGTATTTTTCTGAATTAGAATGATTTAGTTATGATTTTTCAAAAAATAATGAGATAAAAGGAAAAAAATCTGTAGGCCTACGCCGACGGCTTAGTCGTCGGCACAGACCAAACATAAATTTTCTCCGATGGCCAGGCCGTCGGCACAGTCTGTCTGCCTAACGCCGTTTTCATCGCCGTGTCTAAACTGGGGCTACGCCGAGGGTTGTGCCTATGCCGAGGGCCACCGTCGGCACAGCCCTCTGTACTACGCCGACGGCCACCCTACACCGACGGCCAGGCTGGTCAGCTGGCCAGGGAAGATAGTTACGCCGACAGCCCCGACATTTGACCGTCAACGTAGTCGGCCGACCGTCAGCACCTTAGTTCTTTCGTATAGTGAGCTAGCAGATGCGTTTTGTCCGGCGATGACATCGTCCGTCCGTTTATATGGTAGTTTCTACTCACTATGACATGCACGTGCATGCCTCATGGGCCACGTGAAGTTTTTTTTAGATAAAGTGTATATAGTTGGATTACAATTTTCTTCTCACTGATAGTAGAAATATACATCAGTTACATCTTCGTTTTTCTGTCCATGATACTTAGTTGGTTAATTGTTTTATACTTGAGTAAAAGAATTTAGAGATATATATGTGCTTCCACCGCGTCGGCACGACGAGTCGGCGATCTTCCAACCCACTCATTCGTCCATGATCCTTCTGGTCTCTCCTTACTTTCAAACATAAGGTTCTTGGCCCTGCGTCAAATTAATAACACCGAAAACGACAGATACAGAGTGCGATTAAAAACAGCTCATAGGCCACAGCGAAAACAAGCAAGCAAAAGATGATAAAAAAAGCACATCTTGAAACACCTAAGCCACTACTCAATAACGGCGAGAGCACCAAGGAGGCCGAGGTCAAGAAGGACCGTCGCTAACCACCAACTACACCGGCCGGACACATGTAGACCCATCCTCCGTCGTCTTTGCCTCCAGAGAAGGAACCACATGTTCCTCGCCCTGGATCGAAGGGCACCGTACTGTCAGGAGGCGAAGAGGTTCCCCCTAGAACACGGCGGCATAGTGGGACCTAGGTAGCCGCGGGGAAGACAAGGACACATATAAGAAGCAACGAGACCACCACCACCAGAGGAACCATGACACCGCAGAGAAGTTGTGGCCGAAGGAGCACCAAAGAAGAAACGACAGAATACAAACAACCATCCCTCGTGGTTGAACAGGACCACCGTAGCGAGGTCGCACGCCAGCCAAGCACCGTTGCTGCCGTGGAGGGGAACACTTAGGCTCGAGGGCGTCGACCCACCAGAAAGCAGGGGCCTTGGAAAGACATAGCCTCAGGCTAGGCACCTGCAAGACGCACGGGGTAATCGTCGCCAGACAGGACATGTCGCCACGGCACCCACCCAAGACGCAGCTCGAGCATCTCACTTGAGCTCCCAAGACAGCGCCTCCAAGAAGGTGAATGGCGAGTGATGCCGCAATCGTCCGAGCCGGGAACGAGGACTTTCGCCCACACAACAGAGAGGTAGAGAGAGGTGGTACCTTGATGAGGCCTTCAAGAAGGAGCATGGCGTTACTTAGCGTGATTTTAAAATTTGATATGTTTTTATTCGATTAATGGATTAAAATGATTAGTCAAAAATATATGGTATTGTCATGTTGTCATAATTTGTTTATGTTATTTTCTATTGCATGTTCATATAAAATCAATAGCTAAATCAAAAAAATTGAACATTGACCATAGTCGAAAATTAACCCATTCCTCTCAAAAAAGGAAACGTCATTTATTTTTTGGAAGTGATAGAGTACCACCACATGGGCATATATTGCTTATAAATAACTAAACTTAAAACATAAAACTAACATGTATAAATTATAAAACCGTAGCAATGTACGGACATTTTACTAGTTAGGTATAGATAGAAGAGACCTACTTCGGACGGTTTGTTGGACCACGCAGGAAGAAACAGTCCGTGCGGCACCCTGCTTTCCGTGTGGCGCGTCTAATAGCATTTTAATTCCTATTTGGGCACTCCAACGCGACAAAAGAATCAAGCAGGGTCTTTTTTTAGAGTGGGGGCTTGGCTGTGTCGTCGAGGAACAAAAAAAAAAAGATGTGTACGTATAGAAGGTGTGTACGTACTGGGGACAGGCTACGTGTACTGATTTAACGGGATACGGGGGACTATTCGTAAGGATCCCTGGACGATGGGGGTTCTCATCGTCCTCCCCCTATGTGACACATATCCCTAAAATTGTCCCAAATTTCGTTTTGCTGTAAAACGGTCTGCTGTTGCTACATATGTCCCCGCTTTTGCTTCTGAAGCAAAAAAAAAACGGTTCGTTTCAGAAATAGAACGTCTCGGCGGAAACTTTTTTTGCTGCATGATCTCTGGCGAGGGTCATCAGCGAGTTGTTTCCGACGATGTCTCCGGCGAAGTTTATTTTGCTGTATTAGCATATTTTTTTGCTGCATGGTCTCCGGCGAGACGTTCTATTTCTAAAACGAACCGTTTTTTGCTTCGGAAGCAAAAGCGGGAATATATACAGCAAACGCGGGATATTTTACAGCAAATGGACACGTGTCAACACGGGAAGCAGGACGATGAAAACTCTCTCATCGTCCGGGGTACGTCTAGCACTGTCCCTACTAGTATTGCAAACAACGCACCGTAAATACGGTGGGGCCGGAGCTGGATACCTAGACGCGGACGGATTGCCTCGATAGTGAGCTTCCCGCGCACTGGGCTATACGCGCATCAGCCAAATCCGATACGAGATCGGGTCCGTCTTGGAATCGAGTATCTCGTAGGATTATAAAATGGACTGGCCATTAGATCTTATTGTACTAAACAAGTTCTCTCGTGCTACAGGACATGGCGTGCATGATGGCTGCTCCGACCGCGTCCTTTCTTCGCCCACAGTGCGCGTTCCGTTCGCCGCCATGTCGGCCGTACGAGCCGCCGGCAAACTCCCCGTCTCTCTCGCCGGAGGCGCAGCCCTTTCAGCCTGGTCGTATCAGGGTGGAGTGGAAGCCTCCTCAGAAGGGCTGGTTTAAGCTGAATTTCGACGGCTCCGTGTACAACGACGGGTCCGGCCGGGCAAGCATCGGCGGCGTCATCCGGGACTACACCGGCCGCGTCGTCGCCGCGTTCGCCGAGCGGACGGAACATGCGACGGTGGGCGTCGTGGAGGCGCGGGCTCTCATCCTCGGGCTGCGGCTCGCGCTGGAAGTGGACGACCGCTTCCGGGGAGGAAAGATAACGAAGCTGGTGGTGGAAGGTGATGATCTGGTGCTGGTGAAGCTACTGCGCCGCGAGGATGAGTACAGGCGCATACCGCAGGCCATGGAAGATGAGATCCGCGCGCTGCTCGGATGCTTCTCGGAGTACCAGGTGCAGCACATCTACCGCGAGGGGAACCAGGTCGCCGACAACCTCTGCCACGAGGCGTACCAGCAGGCCGGCGGGGTGTGGACCGGCGACTTCCTGCCACCCGCTGCCCGGGAGAAGGAGCGAGGCGACGCCAGCCGCGTGCAGCACCAGCGGATCTGCAAGGCCAAGGTGTGAGAGCTCGACGGCCGGATCGTGGGTTTCTTTCTTGGAGCAAGGAAGCATACGGAGGTGGCGTGGCAGCCGACGACTGATCCAAGACCAAGAAATAGATCTGGTCGGCAACTCGGGATGCTGATCCAAGAACGTGACCGGGGGGAGATGTGCACCAGCTACGAAGCGATGGAGCGCCGGCGGTCGGCATGCTGATCCAAGAACGTGTGGCCGGCTGGAGCGAGATCGAGGGCTCCAACTTTTCAGAAGATGATCAGCTCGTTCGAAATGGATCGACATAGCAGGACTCGATCAGTTCGTACCAATAATCGTAGATGAGGGAGAAGTAATCCTTGATTGTAAAAGCACACTTCTTTCTGTCGTAGATCGATCAATTAAGGATGTAAGACGATGTAGCGTAGCGGTGCAATTGACATACTTGTTTGTAGAAGTACAAAGCTTTGTGTTGTATATGAATTAATTTATTATTCGGATGTACAAAAAATCTTGTGGTGACAATTAACGTTCTTGTCTTGATGAATTGAAACCCTATTTCTGTTTGTAACGCATCATCCACAGGAAGTAGAGGGATGCAACATTCATACATGACCTATATACTAAATAGTGTCTAGATTCATTTAAAATTTAAAAATTCCGAGTCATCTATTTTAAGACTGAGGGAGTAGATGTTTACTACTACACGGTTCTATATTTCCTTTGTATTTTCTTTCGTGAAATAACGGAAAAAACTTTTTGGCTTTGGCAACTTCCATGAGTCCAGTTTTATATATGATAAAGAGAGCGCTTCGAGCGACGTCGTTGACACATCGTACCCCAAATCCTCTTGCGTATCATCAGTTGTTATGCCTGATAGTCACGCCTCGAGGGGCGCAGAGAGGATTTCAGTGGTTATGATTTTTTTAGTATTTTCCAGGATTTTTTATTGGATTCCTAGATATGGTTATGATTTTTGTAGTATTTTTCCATAATTTTTATTGCACTCCAAAATAAGGTTATTATTTTTTCTAGTATTTTACTTGATTTTTAGTGGACTCCAAAATATGGTTATAATGTTTCCATACCTGGCCTTCAGGCCAGGCTTTGGCGGACTGGCCCTTGGCCCATGAAGGAAACACGGCACCGGCCCGGCTCGGCCCACCCGTGAAACGTTGGTGCCATGTCGGGGCCGTGGCCTCAAGCACGCGGGCTAGGCCGGCACGTCCTGTAAAGCTTCCATACAGCAAAAAGATGTTTGCCTGGGGGTTGAACACGCGACATCGACCTCTCGCTCCGTCCCTTCAACCACTACGCCACAAAAACTTTGGCAGTAATATAGAAGAGTCGGACTATTTTGTATGTTAATTTTACGGGCTAGCGAAATAGGCCAACATGCCCATGTGCCTCATAGGCCGGCCCGTATGGCCTTCGAGCGAGCTATACGGGTTGCCGCGTGTCGTTCCGGGCTAGACCCGTGACGGTAGTGCCGGGCTGGTGCCGGGCCGGGCTGGCCCGTTGGCCGAGTATGGATGTTTCTAGTATTTTTCATGATTTTTAGTGGACTAAAAAATGTGGTTCTTATATTTTTTGCATTTTCCATGATTTTTAGTGGATTAGAAAATGGTTATCAAGAACCCTCAAGGGTCATTTTGAAGTATAAGGAAATGATTGTTGAGACCCCTGGAGGGTCATCGAGAATCCTCCTGGGGCATCTTGAAGCCTAGGAAATTGGTTGTTGAGACTCCTCGAGGGTTGTCGAGACTCCTCGAGGGTTGTGAGACCCCTCGAGGGTTATTGAGACTCCTTAATAAACCTCGAGGGTTGTCATGAACCCTCAAGGGTCAGTTTGAAGCCTACGGAAATTTTTGTCGATACCCTTCGAGGTTTGTCGACAACCCTTGTGGATCATCTTGAAGCCTAGGGAAATAGTTGTCGAGACCCCTCGAGGGTCATTTAAAATTTGCACAACATAAGGTTTCAAATTTGCAAGTTCTAAAATTTATAGGCCATTTAAAATTGCCACAAGATAAGGGTTCAAATTCAGCAATTTATACTACACTGGAAACTTTAATTCAAAATGATTGTTTCCACAATAGAATGAAGATAATTCACCAGGACAAAAACACAAGGAGGTTTAAATATAGCAGTACCACCACAACACAAATAGTTCAACAGAAACATACACATGGCAAGCTAAATAGTTAGAGTTCAATAAGTGGTTCACCATACTACATGTCAACATTATAAATCACTCATCATATAGTGTCTTTCTATTCTTCACATTGTCCTTGAAACCATCATTGTCCTTGAGCAGATCATAGGAAATGTACTCGAGCTTTTTCTTTTCCTCTTTCAGGGTCTCCCTTTCACCATCCAATTTCTACTTCCTAGCCTTCATTATCTCAAGCAGAGACTTCTACACCTACTTCAACATACCCAATTCATTCTTTAACACTTGCACTTCATTCTTCAGCACATCTCTTTCTTTCTCCATCTTTCCCAAATCCTTCTCACTATATTGCTTAATCTCCCTAAAGTTACCTTCAACACCCTTTTCTCAGTTGCTTCCAATTTTTTGACATCATCTAAGAGAGTTGAGTGTTTCTTCTCTATATTGTTCTCATCAGCTAGCTTCTTCACCAATTTGTCATTCTCAACCCACCCTCTCATCAATTCTAGCACTATTGGCATCATAATGATTTCGCCACATCCTACTTAAAGCATGCTTCAGTGTTTCTGGTTTTCTAGCCACTCTTCAACATCTAACCAAGACACAAAGCCACAATTCATGAATTCCTACAAAAATAAGTTATGACAGGAATCAGCACCATATACACTACTGTGGCATCCCGCAAAACCACTACTAGAAAATCGCGTTGAATTTGTGTATTGTATCGTCATCATCATGCATTGTTTGCATAAAACTATTTTCGCAAAGCATGTTTTGTTTTCTAAAACGCCCGTCTTGTTTGCAAACACAAACCCGGGTCTCCGGATTATTTTGTTGTCTACTATCGGTTTGCAAAAGGTGCATTTAAAATAAATAAAAGATTTAATTATTTTAGTGGGGGGCAGTCGAACGGGCCGACCCGACCCGAACGACCACCCCCAGATTAAATCGGTCCACCTGAACAGCCCCTCTAAATCCTAAGTTCACCCAACCTAGTCTACCCACCCTCTGGCCACCTCATCCGGACCAATCCGTGACCGCCACCTCACCCCTCTCCTCCCCTAAACCTATCAACTGCTGCCACCTAGACCAACCACTCACCCAGCCCCAACCAACTCAGACCACACACACGACACACCCTGCACGCACGCGCCCAACCAGCCTCCCCCTGGACCCGCGCCCCTAGGCCACCTGGCCCCCTGACCGCGGGAACCCCTCCCCGACAGCCCGCACCCCTTCTCCTCTCTCCTTCCACCAGCCCCGACGCTCCCTTCCGCCGCCGTCGGCTCCTCCCCCTCTAGCGCGCTCGCGAGCATCTCCGCCACCACCGCCCCGCGCCCTGCCTGCTTCCCCACCTCTCCAAGCTCCTCCCGCTCGCCCTCTCTGCTAGCCCCGCCTCCGCGCCTCTGCGCCTCCTCAACCGCCTCCCCGTCGGGCCGCCACCGCCCCTCCCCGGCAGCGAGGTTCCCCGCCGCCGGTCGCCTCCGCGTCGACCTCGCCGTCACCCCTCGCCTCCTCGCTCGCCTCTCCCTCCGCTCGCCAACCCCAGGCGCCCGCCCGCGCGCCACCGTCGCTCCGCTCCGGCCGCCGCCGCCACAGCAACCTCCGCCACCAACCTCCAGCGCGCCCCGCCGTCGGGACCCCCTCGCCTCCCGCCTGCGCGACCAGCGCCTGCGCCGCCGCCGCTCCCTTTCTGGCTCTCCACCGCCGGTTCCCGCCCGCGCAACCCCGCCGTCCTTCCGAGCTCGGCCGCCGTCGGCCGCGCCCGCTCCGCCGGCCGCCTCCTCCCAAGCTCGCCACCGACCCAGCCCGCCGACCCTCCTCCGCGCCTGCGCCAAGTCCAGCCGCAGCCCAGGGATCTTCCCCGCCGCTGCTGCCCGAGCTCGCCCAGGCCGCGACGCCGTCGCCTTGGCGTCGTCCTCGCCTCGCCCGCCGTCTAGACCACCTCGGCTTCGCGCTTCGTCTGCAGAAGGAGGTCACCAGCAGCTGCATTGGTCCTCACCTAGGCACGCGTGCATGTCCTGCTTGTGTGTTTTGGAGACGTCGACGCCAGCTTTGGTTCAACTTGTGTGAACTCTGCTGAACCAGGCACCCCTTTAGTCGGCGTGTTAATCACCAACATGCCCATTTACGACATGACCGGCTAATAAGCGCTTCGTCCGAGACCCCGAAGGCCGTTCTCGCCGAATCCGAACCCTGGAACCCCGCCAAGATCTTCATCGAACCCTGAGAACTCCGCCAGCGGTACCCGGGGAATCTTCTACATGGGACCATCGGACCACGTAAAACCATCTACGCCACACCCGAGTCCGGCACCGACACCCGACAACCTCCACATATGACGCCAAGGTCTTCTCCCCGGAACGTCGAGTGCTCCTTTCCGGATCCGAAGCCGCCAAGATCTCCATGGAACGACAAGCACTTCACCCCGAAGCCAAGACCGACCCGACTTGAGGACCCGACACGATCTGCGCAACGACAAGATCGGCACCGACCAGGGCGAGTCCGATGCCCCGACAGCGACCCAAGTCCTGCTTCCGAAACGCCAAGATCTACCTCAGTTGCCGAGAACGTTCCGTCAAACCCTGAGCCCTTGTCGAACCCCGAGACCCGACCCCGAACCCCTCGGAGCCAAGATCGTCGAACCCTAATGTGTGCCCCTTTTCTCGGACCCTATTTTATAATATAATCCAACTTGTTGCATATTAAATTGTTCATGCATGCATCCTTGTCTGTGGTTTTGGGGCCTTATGCCGATTTACCTAATAATTAAATATGGGGCCCATATGCGGGCAAATCTAGCCTTATATTGGCCTCATTTAAATTTGTGTAGCGAACCGGTAACTTACCTTGCCATGTTAACACAACATTTAAATTGCGGGGGTTTCTAAATAACTCGAACCATATAATTAATTGTCGGGACCCCGGTTCCGCTTAATATGACCTAGTTGCATCGCACCTTTGCCATGTCATGCATCATACATGCATCATGCCGATCTTCTGCCGTTGTATTAAATATTGCATCCGGTGTTTCTTCTAGTGTTTTGGTTCTTCGCGGATAAGGCCGTTGAGTTGATGTGAGCTTCGCCCCGATCTTCGGTTGAACCTTCGACAATGTTTTCAGGCGAGCATCTCCCCCTTTCTACCTATCTTACTTTTATAGTATTTATTTCCCTCCTGTTGATCTATTGCTATCTGTGTTGCGTTGCTCTAGTTTTCGTACCCGTGATATCCCTTGCAGCCCTATATTGCCTTGGACACACCCTATTACCTGTTGTTTGGTAGATAGTTGGACTTGCGCGTCGTAGTCGCTTGCTCAAGTGCTGTTGCGTGTCGTCAAGTGCCACAGTTGTTGATGTATTGCCGCATGTGGATGTTGGAGATGATCATAGTTTTACTTATCGCTCACTTTAATTCCTGTTTAACAACTAAAATTGAAGTAAGCAGAGGCATCGGTGGGTGATAGATAATATTTGGTTTCCGAACGCCCACTTGTGTCCCGTAGGACCCCGAGTACTTGATACCTGTTCCTTGTTTTATCGCGCTATCCACATCCGGGAGGTATATGGGACCCCCCCTGAGCCAGAGCTTGATTCAGTCTTATTTCTTGGGGCCACAAGCTAGTTTGAGGTTTTATTTACGATCCTGTACTTATGCCATGCTTTACTGCTTTATTTAAATTGTGCGACAGATAGCACCTGTACTGTTTAGGATCGGGACACGATTCCGCGGTGTCGACAAGCCCAGTTTTGGGTTCCCAGTCGTTCACAGCCGTATACCCAAACCTTGAGTCCGTCTCGGAGCTTGCTTACTTCGTTGCGGGTAGCTTCATGGGGTGGCCCCCTGAAATATTTCTGAATCCTGTGATTGCTTTGTCGTGAAGGCCTCGTTGGGTTTTGATTTGGTTTTTCCGAGGTTGATCGAGTGTGTGTTGCTATTGGTGCACCCCGGCCGGGTAAAACTTTCTGAAAGCCGTGTCCGCGGTTATGGACGACTTGGAGCACAGTATCTCGACCATAGACAAGCATAACTAAAGTTTATCGCTATAAATTTGACTTTATAATGTCTAGTAATCAGCTTCACTATAATGGAATGGCTAACTAATATTGCCCACAACTGCTTGCTTTGGGTGTCGCTTGCGACCATTGTACCTGACTAGTAAGTATTGCAACTACAACGGAATGGCTGAATAAAAGTACCAACAACTGCTGGGCTTTGGGTTTATCTCACGCTATCTGTATCTGATTAGTAATTGTTGCAACTATAACGGAATGGTTGACTAAAAGTGCCCACTGCTTATTTTATCAGGATGATTATCTATACTTGACTAGTAATTGCTGCAACGATAACCGAATAAATAAAACTGCCAACTGTGTGAGTTCCTCGGTTGACTTCCTTGTTTGGTCTCGAGGGGGAACACCAGGATGGGTTTGTTTGGTGTTATTATCAGGCTGGTTCAGGATAGGTCTTTCTTACCCCTCTCTGATAGTCGCCAGTTGTATCGAGTCTCTATAGGTTGTTTAGTGCATGTTGCCGCTGCCGCTTCCGTCCACCATACCTGTGTAGGCGAGGACCGCCGAATTCTAGTCTCGCCGTGTACTGGCCTCAGTACTGACGCTCCTATTTTTCCTTTGCCCTTTGTCGGCACCCCTTTTGTTTAAGCAGGTTTTGAGATCGACGTCGTTAGCAGGGTTACCCTTCCGGCTTGGCCTGGGCAGGGTTATGGACGCCATTGGTTATTCTTCAGGGCTCTTAGCTCAATTTGCATCTTGTCCGTACTTGGACGCTATATCGTTTTAAAGGTGATTTGGATCTTTGTATATTAATTCTGTATTCTTGACTCATTGAGTCGCTGTTATATATATATCTGTTCTGTGGGTCCCATCGAGGACTCTTGTGTAATGTTATTACTTCGTTTTCCACCCGCACGAAAGTGCCTGGTGGGCACCTTTGAATCGTTTCTATGCGGGTTTGGCGGGTTTTCGCTAAAACTTGCATAGGTCCGATTCTGAGGGTGTTACAGAGTGGTATCAGAGCTCAGCAGTTGCGATACCCCCACAAGTCCAGCCTGTAGGATAACCTAGCTAACGGCCGAAGTAGAGTGTCAAAACTATTTTTGTAAAATCGGTTGGATAGTTCTGATTAGGTCTGATTTTACTCCTTACCCCTCTGCTGCTCTCCTCTCACCTCTGCGTGTTTTGAATCTACCCTCTTACCTTTTCTTCGAGTCCAGAATTTCTCGTGGTTGGGTTCCGTCGTACCTTCAGGGTTTCGCTTCCTCCTTTGGTAACGGTGTTGCTACATCTGGTCTTCATGCTATCCGAGGAATCCGTCGTCTGGTGGACTTCTCTTTGTTCCTTCTCGTGCCTTCCGGTGTTTTCCGACGCAACGACACCATCTACGCCGATCCGATGCAGAGTTTGCATCACCTCCTTTGTTCCGAACCTCGCTTGTCGAGATCTTCAGTCTAATTCCGAGAGTTGGTTGCATAATCTTCTATTCATGTGCAGAGTAATGGTTTGGGTGCGCGATGGACTGATCACCATCCGACTACTCTTATCATTCGCTCTTGTACATCGAATCAGTGGATCCAGCAATTTTACTCCGTCCACGGAAGTTAGGGGTGGCTTTATTTGTTGATAGCTCTGCCTTCGACCTTTTGTTCCCGGAGTGTTCCCTCGACGATCACGGACAACGACCCCTTGTTAGTGGTGTCGCGAGGATCTACACGAACCGAGAAGATGCAGATCGCTGACCTTCCTTTCCGGTACCATGAGGCGGATCTCGAGGGCGAGATCCATTGTTAGTGGTGTCGAATTGTGGCATCCCGCAAAACCACTACTAGAAAATCGCGTTGAATTTGTGTATTGTATCGTCATCATCATGCATTGTTTGCATAAAACTATTTTCGCAAAGCATGTTTTGTTTTCTAAAACGCCCGTCTTGTTTGCAAACACAAACCCGGGTCTCCGGATTATTTTGTTGTCTACTATCGGTTTGCAAAAGGTGCATTTAAAATAAATAAAAGATTTAATTATTTTAGTGGGGGGCAGTCGAACGGGCCGACCCGACCCGAACGACCACCCCCAGATTAAATCGGTCCACCTGAACAGCCCCTCTAAATCCTAAGTTCACCCAACCTAGTCTACCCACCCTCTGGCCACCTCATCCGGACCAATCCGTGACCGCCACCTCACCCCTCTCCTCCCCTAAACCTATCAACTGCTGCCACCTAGACCAACCACTCACCCAGCCCCAACCAACTCAGACCACACACACGACACACCCTGCACGCACGCGCCCAACCAGCCTCCCCCTGGACCCGCGCCCCTAGGCCACCTGGCCCCCTGACCGCGGGAACCCCTCCCCGACAGCCCGCACCCCTTCTCCTCTCTCCTTCCACCAGCCCCGACGCTCCCTTCCGCCGCCGTCGGCTCCTCCCCCTCTAGCGCGCTCGCGAGCATCTCCGCCACCACCGCCCCGCGCCCTGCCTGCTTCCCCACCTCTCCAAGCTCCTCCCGCTCGCCCTCTCTGCTAGCCCCGCCTCCGCGCCTCTGCGCCTCCTCAACCGCCTCCCCGTCGGGCCGCCACCGCCCCTCCCCGGCAGCGAGGTTCCCCGCCGCCGGTCGCCTCCGCGTCGACCTCGCCGTCACCCCTCGCCTCCTCGCTCGCCTCTCCCTCCGCTCGCCAACCCCAGGCGCCCGCCCGCGCGCCACCGTCGCTCCGCTCCGGCCGCCGCCGCCACAGCAACCTCCGCCACCAACCTCCAGCGCGCCCCGCCGTCGGGACCCCCTCGCCTCCCGCCTGCGCGACCAGCGCCTGCGCCGCCGCCGCTCCCTTTCTGGCTCTCCACCGCCGGTTCCCGCCCGCGCAACCCCGCCGTCCTTCCGAGCTCGGCCGCCGTCGGCCGCGCCCGCTCCGCCGGCCGCCTCCTCCCAAGCTCGCCACCGACCCAGCCCGCCGACCCTCCTCCGCGCCTGCGCCAAGTCCAGCCGCAGCCCAGGGATCTTCCCCGCCGCTGCTGCCCGAGCTC
Organism: Avena sativa; assembly: GCA_916181665.1. Lineage (NCBI taxonomy): Eukaryota > Viridiplantae > Streptophyta > Magnoliopsida > Poales > Poaceae > Avena > Avena sativa. The sequence continues at coordinate 8,879,008 of OV702297.1, read as the reverse complement.
GCCCAGGCCGCGACGCCGTCGCCTTGGCGTCGTCCTCGCCTCGCCCGCCGTCTAGACCACCTCGGCTTCGCGCTTCGTCTGCAGAAGGAGGTCACCAGCAGCTGCATTGGTCCTCACCTAGGCACGCGTGCATGTCCTGCTTGTGTGTTTTGGAGACGTCGACGCCAGCTTTGGTTCAACTTGTGTGAACTCTGCTGAACCAGGCACCCCTTTAGTCGGCGTGTTAATCACCAACATGCCCATCTACGACATGACCGGCTAATAAGCGCTTCGTCCGAGACCCCGAAGGCCGTTCTCGCCGAATCCGAACCCTGGAACCCCGCCAAGATCTTCATCGAACCCTGAGAACTCCGCCAGCGGTACCCGGGGAATCTTCTACATGGGACCATCGGACCACGTAAAACCATCTACGCCACACCCGAGTCCGGCACCGACACCCGACAACCTCCACATATGACGCCAAGGTCTTCTCCCCGGAACGTCGAGTGCTCCTTTCCGGATCCGAAGCCGCCAAGATCTCCATGGAACGACAAGCACTTCACCCCGAAGCCAAGACCGACCCGACTTGAGGACCCGACACGATCTGCGCAACGACAAGATCGGCACCGACCAGGGCGAGTCCGATGCCCCGACAGCGACCCAAGTCCTGCTTCCGAAACGCCAAGATCTACCTCAGTTGCCGAGAACGTTCCGTCAAACCCTGAGCCCTTGTCGAACCCCGAGACCCGACCCCGAACCCCTCGGAGCCAAGATCGTCGAACCCTAATGTGTGCCCCTTTTCTCGGACCCTATTTTATAATATAATCCAACTTGTTGCATATTAAATTGTTCATGCATGCATCCTTGTCTGTGGTTTTGGGGCCTTATGCCGATTTACCTAATAATTAAATATGGGGCCCATATGCGGGCAAATCTAGCCTTATATTGGCCTCATTTAAATTTGTGTAGCGAACCGGTAACTTACCTTGCCATGTTAACACAACATTTAAATTGCGGGGGTTTCTAAATAACTCGAACCATATAATTAATTGTCGGGACCCCGGTTCCGCTTAATATGACCTAGTTGCATCGCACCTTTGCCATGTCATGCATCATACATGCATCATGCCGATCTTCTGCCGTTGTATTAAATATTGCATCCGGTGTTTCTTCTAGTGTTTTGGTTCTTCGCGGATAAGGCCGTTGAGTTGATGTGAGCTTCGCCCCGATCTTCGGTTGAACCTTCGACAATGTTTTCAGGCGAGCATCTCCCCCTTTCTACCTATCTTACTTTTATAGTATTTATTTCCCTCCTGTTGATCTATTGCTATCTGTGTTGCGTTGCTCTAGTTTTCGTACCCGTGATATCCCTTGCAGCCCTATATTGCCTTGGACACACCCTATTACCTGTTGTTTGGTAGATAGTTGGACTTGCGCGTCGTAGTCGCTTGCTCAAGTGCTGTTGCGTGTCGTCAAGTGCCACAGTTGTTGATGTATTGCCGCATGTGGATGTTGGAGATGATCATAGTTTTACTTATCGCTCACTTTAATTCCTGTTTAACAACTAAAATTGAAGTAAGCAGAGGCATCGGTGGGTGATAGATAATATTTGGTTTCCGAACGCCCACTTGTGTCCCGTAGGACCCCGAGTACTTGATACCTGTTCCTTGTTTTATCGCGCTATCCACATCCGGGAGGTATATGGGACCCCCCCTGAGCCAGAGCTTGATTCAGTCTTATTTCTTGGGGCCACAAGCTAGTTTGAGGTTTTATTTACGATCCTGTACTTATGCCATGCTTTACTGCTTTATTTAAATTGTGCGACAGATAGCACCTGTACTGTTTAGGATCGGGACACGATTCCGCGGTGTCGACAAGCCCAGTTTTGGGTTCCCAGTCGTTCACAGCCGTATACCCAAACCTTGAGTCCGTCTCGGAGCTTGCTTACTTCGTTGCGGGTAGCTTCATGGGGTGGCCCCCTGAAATATTTCTGAATCCTGTGATTGCTTTGTCGTGAAGGCCTCGTTGGGTTTTGATTTGGTTTTTCCGAGGTTGATCGAGTGTGTGTTGCTATTGGTGCACCCCGGCCGGGTAAAACTTTCTGAAAGCCGTGTCCGCGGTTATGGACGACTTGGAGCACAGTATCTCGACCATAGACAAGCATAACTAAAGTTTATCGCTATAAATTTGACTTTATAATGTCTAGTAATCAGCTTCACTATAATGGAATGGCTAACTAATATTGCCCACAACTGCTTGCTTTGGGTGTCGCTTGCGACCATTGTACCTGACTAGTAAGTATTGCAACTACAACGGAATGGCTGAATAAAAGTACCAACAACTGCTGGGCTTTGGGTTTATCTCACGCTATCTGTATCTGATTAGTAATTGTTGCAACTATAACGGAATGGTTGACTAAAAGTGCCCACTGCTTATTTTATCAGGATGATTATCTATACTTGACTAGTAATTGCTGCAACGATAACCGAATAAATAAAACTGCCAACTGTGTGAGTTCCTCGGTTGACTTCCTTGTTTGGTCTCGAGGGGGAACACCAGGATGGGTTTGTTTGGTGTTATTATCAGGCTGGTTCAGGATAGGTCTTTCTTACCCCTCTCTGATAGTCGCCAGTTGTATCGAGTCTCTATAGGTTGTTTAGTGCATGTTGCCGCTGCCGCTTCCGTCCACCATACCTGTGTAGGCGAGGACCGCCGAATTCTAGTCTCGCCGTGTACTGGCCTCAGTACTGACGCTCCTATTTTTCCTTTGCCCTTTGTCGGCACCCCTTTTGTTTAAGCAGGTTTTGAGATCGACGTCGTTAGCAGGGTTACCCTTCCGGCTTGGCCTGGGCAGGGTTATGGACGCCATTGGTTATTCTTCAGGGCTCTTAGCTCAATTTGCATCTTGTCCGTACTTGGACGCTATATCGTTTTAAAGGTGATTTGGATCTTTGTATATTAATTCTGTATTCTTGACTCATTGAGTCGCTGTTATATATATATCTGTTCTGTGGGTCCCATCGAGGACTCTTGTGTAATGTTATTACTTCGTTTTCCACCCGCACGAAAGTGCCTGGTGGGCACCTTTGAATCGTTTCTATGCGGGTTTGGCGGGTTTTCGCTAAAACTTGCATAGGTCCGATTCTGAGGGTGTTACAACTACTCTTCAACAATAAAAACACAAGCTACTACACTTATCTGCAAGTCTAGTCTAACATCATTATGTGCATACAACTCTAAGAAGACAAACAAATAAGTATCAACAAATTTAACATCAAGGTAATGCATCCAACTCAATAACTAATTTACTTAGAGTTTTATCTATTGAATTTTTGCACTAATTAACCATTGCACTGCACTATCTACTTTTTAAGAAAACTAGCAAATCTAAGTTAAATAGTGCATTGCAATACCTGCAAATATAAGAACAAAAGAAAGTCTAACTATTGGTAATTATCTATTTCATTTGTCTCCAGGTATAGAAACAAGTAATTGCATTGATCTAGGGTATTTATTTGTACTTGTTTGAACACCTAAATGCATTTATATTCATCTAACCAATGTGTGATTAAGCACAACATAGTGCATAGTATTTGATAAATCGCGAATAAAACTTACATACCCAACTGGACACATGTAAATTCTATCACCCATGTTCGTCCCTTCAAACGTCATACACTTCTGCGGCACAAGCATGTGCACGCGACACACCTTAGGACAGTCCACCGCCAAACAATGGATGTGGGGGTGTCGCAGATGTCTGAAGCATAGTCCTAATCGTATAGAAATTGCAAATAAATCTATTTTAATCTGTGTAAATCAAAGTGAAATCCAAAATTCTCAAATCAGAATCAACCCCTAACCCTAAAAATTGGGAAACTTACCCCTAATATGGATGACGATTTGTCGTCGTTCCATCTAGGCATTGCGAGGATAGACGGTGAAGGGCACGCATGGACCACTGGTAGCGCTAGATCAACGGCGGTGCGGTAGCGATGGGCTCACTCCACTATGGCCGGAAGGGGAATGAGTACAAGAGTGAGTTAACGGTACTGATCAACGGGGGAGGACATTATGTCCGCACGACCTAACCGTGGGCCTCACAATGGTCGTTGATAGTGTGTGACGGCTGTATCGGAGCAACATCTCTCGGTGCCACGTGAGCCTGTGTGTTTGGTGTCAATTCGTGTGAAATTTGGTTTGTGGTGTATATTGCAAAATAAATCACAGTAGAGTGGTCATATTTTGTCACGCCGTCATGAAGTGGTGGTTTTTTCGGAATTTACATGAAAAAGTGGTGGTTTTATGCTAATAACTCAGAAGCATCATAAGTCTCACACTATGTTCTTCTTCTTTGTTTTTTGCACTGTCAAGTTTAGAGTTTTAGACTTTGGCGACGACAATATAAGGAAAGAACCGATCCGTCATTGACAAACCATTGTGATGGGTGTGCAGACGCGAATCTCCGGAGAGACATCGTTTCGACTGACTCATCAATAGGTGTTGGTGTGGAGGTTAAAGTTGATAGCCCTGGGCTGCGGCAACGTTTCCTCAAGCAGGCGGGTAGAAGGTACGCCGCGAGGGAAGGAAGGGGTGGATAGTCGATAAGTGGTAGTCGTGGCGGCGGACGACGTGGGTGAAGAATGTATCCTATGCACCCATTAAATTGGTGCAACCGGTGTATACCTAAAACATACATGCAAATATTTTGCAAAAAATATATAACATGATAGATATAGTGTGCTTCAATTATATCACAAAGTTTTAAAGCAAATTTCGAACACATCTGGAGAAATAAAAATAAAAAATTTGTCTCTCCTAGTATTAATGGGCTCAATTCATAGCCCATCTTGAAATAAGTATTATTGATAGTATGTTTTGCCATTTTCTATGCAAGAGTTTTGCGTAGAATTTAAAATTAAAATTATGTATCATTAGAGATATACACGCTATCAAATTTAAAACTTATTTTTTATATAACTTTTCGGTATATGTTTTAGGTTGGGTACTATTTTGATTGGTGCGCTAGGTACGTTCTGGACGTGGTGTGGGTGTCGGCTGCCTACGAGCACGCAGCGGCCAAGGGAAGATAGGGCGTGGGGCGAGGCAGTGGCGAAGAGAGTTGGGAGTGGGAGGAGCCGATCCAGAGCGCGTTTCCGCACGGGCACGGCCTAATCACAAAACACGCACGGTTGAAATTTGTTTGGAGGTTGGTTCCTAGCTGGAGTCCGGTTTGTAGTCCGGTTTGCAGCAAAGAAAGAAGAACGCGTGGGCCAGGAGGCAGGGCGCGAAACAGGGCTGAACGCCGGTTCAGAGTCAAAGTCGGAATCCCGTTAATGGAGTAGTATGAGTACTAGTATGGAACATACCTAATGGATACATCGAGTGCCAAGGCTTTTGGAAGCGATCCAGATGGCCTGCCTGCTGGTGCCCTACTTCGCACAGCCATGGTGCGCACCGCCGGCGGCGTCGTACCGGCCCCGTCCTACTCCTCCTCCTCGCCCCTCCTCGCCGCCTTCGCCGGGCACGCCAAGCTCCCCGCTGCTCTCGCCGGAGGCGCATCCATTTCAGCCGACTCAGACGCGTACCACGGTGCAGTGGCTGCCTCCTCCCCCAGGCTGGGTCAAGCTCAATTTCGACCACAGGACCAACGGTTGGATGCATTCAGTTGGCGAGGGTCGCTTTGGCTACAATCAGGCTGGGTGGCGGCATGCTAAAAGAATAGATGTTGCTTAAGCGTGTGCTCTTTTTATGGTTTAGGTGGCTAATTTTTTTAGCAACTTTAAGTGATCCATGAGTTTGTAATTCCAGATTTTGTACTCTTATGATTTGAGTCTTTTTAAACGCTGCAATAAAAGGCTATGTGTATCAATTGATGCAGAGGCCGGGGTATACCCCATTTCGAAAAAAAAGCTCAATTTCGACGGCTCCGTGTACTACGACGGGTCCGGCCGGGCAAGCATCAGCGGCGCCATCCGGGACTGCACCGGCCGCCTGGTCGCCGCGTTCGCCGAGCGGACGGAACACGCGTCGGTGGGCATCGTGGAGGCGCGGGCGCTCATCCATGGGCTGCGGCTCGCGCTCAAGTGCTTCCCGGGACAGCCGCTGGTGGCGCAGGGCGACGATCGGGTGCTGGTGCGGCTCCTGAACCGCGACGACACATACACGCGCATACCGAAGGCCATGGAGGACGAGATTCGGACGCTGCTGGGCTGCTTCCCGGACCACACGGTGGAGCACATCTTCCACGAGGCGTACCACCGGTCCACCGGGGATGGGGATCCCACAGCCTTTCGAGATGGACCCCTCTTAATAGTATGGTGATCTAAAACAACAACGTGAGAGAAACTAGGAGAAAACTAAAGGCCATCGTCTTCATGAGATCCCAAGAGAGCATCCACACAGATTGAAGGAGACATCAATAGCGCTTTTCCTGAAACTCAAGCGCACAATTAAAACACAAATGAGATTGTTATTAACACCAAAAACAGCATGGGAAGATATAGTCCTTTCAACCCTTCTTGTATGTTCTTGGTTGATAAGGTTTCAAATTTTTGAGTTCTAAAATTTATAGGCCATTTAAAATTGCCACAAGATAAGGATTCAAATTTAGCAATTTATACTACACTATAAACTTTAATTCAAAATGATTGTTGCCACAACAGAATGAAGATAATTCACTAGGACAAAAACACAAGGGGTTTAAATATAGCAGTACCACCACAACACAAATAGTTCAACAGAAACATACACATGGCAAGCTAAATAGATAGAGTTCAATAAGTGGTTCACCATACTACATGTCAAAATTATAAATCACTCATCATATAGTGTCTTGGTATTTTTCACATTGTCCTTGAAACCATCATTAGCCTTGAGCAGAAAAGCAGATCATAGGGCATGTACTCGGGCTTTTTGTTTATCTCTTTTAGGGTCTCCCTTTCACCATCCAATTTCTACTGTCTGGACTTCATTATCTCAAGCAGAGACTTCTGCACCTGCTTCAACGCACCAAATTCATTCTTCAACACTTGCACTTCATTCTTCGGCACATCTCTTTCTTTCTCCATCTTTCCCAAATCCTTCTCACTATATTGCTTAATATCTCTAAAGTTACCCCCAGCACCCTTTTATCAGTTGCTTCCATTAATTTCTTCACATCATCTAAGAGAGCTGAGTGTTCCTTCTCTATATTGTTCTTCTTATCGGCTAGCTTCTTCACCAACTTAGCATTCTCAACTCACCCTCTCATAAATTCTAGCACTATTGGCATCATAATGCATTCGCCACATCCTACTTAAAGCATGCTTCAGTGTTTCTGGTTTTCTAGCCACTCTTCAACATCTAACCAAGACACAAAGCCACAATTCATGACTTCCTACAAAAAAAATATGACAAGAATCAGCACCATATACACTACCCTTTAGCAATAAAAACATAAGATACTAAACTTATCTGCAAGTCTAGTCTAACATCATTATCTGCATACAACTTTAAGAAGACAAACAAATAAGTATCTACAAATTTAACAGTAATATAATGCATCCAACTCAATGACTAATTAACTTAAGCTTTTATCTATTGAGTTTTTGCACTAGTTATAACCATTGCACCGCACTATCTATTTTTTAAGAAAACTAGCAAATCTAAGTTAAACTGCACCGCATTACCTAGAAAAATAAGAACAAAAGCAACACTATTGGGAATTATCTATTTCATTTGTCTGCAGTATAACAACAAGCAATTGTGTTGATCTAGGGTATTTATATGTACTTGTTTGAACACCTAGCTGCATTTATATCCATCTAACCAATGTAGCCAACAGATTAAGCACGACACAGTGCATAGTATTTGATAAATCCCAAATAGAACTTACATTCCCAACTGGACACATGTAAAGTCTATCACCTATGCCCGTCCCTTCAAACGCCGCACACTTTTGTGGCACAAACATGTGCACGGGACACACCTCAGGACAGTCCACATAAACAATGGATGTGGGGGTGTCGCAGATGTCTGAAGCATAGTCCTAATCATACAAAAATTGCAAATAAATCTGGTTTAATGTGTGTAAATCAAGGTGAAATCCGAAATTCTCAAATCAGAATCAGCCCCTAACCCTAAAAAATGGGGAACTTACCCCTAATAGGGATGACGATTTTTCGTCCTTCCATCTAGGCATTGCAACGACAGACGACGAAGGGCGCACATGGACCACTGGTGGCGATGGCTCAATGGCGGTGTGGTAGCGATGGGCTCGCTCCACTATGGCAGGAAGGGGAGTGAGTTAACGATACTGGTCAATTGGGGAGGACATTATGTCCACGCGACCTAATCGTGGGCCCCACAATGGTCGTTGACAGTGTGTGAAGGACGTATCGAAGTGCCATCTCTCGGTGCCACGTGAGCCTGAGCTCAATGTGTGTTTTGGTGTCAATCCATGTTAAATTTGGTTTTAGTGTATATTGCAAAAAAATCACAGTAAAGTGGTCATATTTTATCATACACTGTAGCCAGAGGACGCCGACATTGACGAGGAGATCCAGGCGGTCATCGCGGCCATGGAGGAACTGGAGCTCGCGAAGACCCCCGGCAACCTGGTGTACTGGGAGAACTTCTTCATCGAGCGTCGGAACTAGCAGCTGGCCGCCTACGACAGGGTTGGCACGCCGCCAAAGCGGCACAACGCCGCCGGACACCATTGATGGTGGAGCGCACCAGGTCGGACGCTCGCGGTCATCCTCGAGCACATCGCCGCCGCGACCGCCCTAATTTGGGCTACCCTCATTAGTCACCGCCATCGGCCTCCCGACGTCGTGTGACATCCAGCTGGTTGCCGAGGAGGATGGCCTCTCTCTCTTTGTCTTCCTCGGCGCCCGCATCGCGCTCATCTGGGTCAGTGCCAGCACAGTCGTCGTACGCCACGCTTCTGCTCCGACCGGTGAAGCGGGAGGTGGAGTCGCCGATGCGCTCGCCGAAGAGGACGTGCTCACGCGGCCTCGTCATCGGCGAAGGTCGCGTGCCATCACCGCCGACCAGTCGGCTTCGCCTGCACACGCCAAAGACCGAGCCGGCAGACTGGGTCGTCCATGAAGATGGCGCTGGAGCGCTCCCTGGACGACATGCCGCCCATGCAGGCCCCCGACACATGCGCCTGGTCCAGGGTGTACTGGGAGCGGGAGGAGGCCGGCTGCGTTCAGCATCTGCAGGAGCATACCGAGCGCCTACCAGGGCGCGCCGCTGATAGTCCTCAACGACGACAAGGAGGAGGCCGGGCCCTCCTCGCAGCCATGGCGCTACGGCGATGCCAGCCAGGGCAGCTTGTGTCCACCGCATCCGCCGAGCGACGACAACGACGATGACGATGGGACCCAGGACGTTGACTACACCTGCTTATACCGCAACTTCGGCATGTGAACGACGCGCCCGACATCGACATCGGCATCGACATCGCCTAGTAGTTATTTCTATGTTGTTTTATTTTTTTCTTTAGTCTACTGTGGTCAAAATTCGGGTGTATGTCCGAATTTGACATACTTCCTCCGTCCCTAAATAGATGTCTTAAATTTGTCAAAATTTGAATGAATATAAACACTATTTAGTATATAGATTCATCTAAAATTTGAAAAACCTAAGACATCTATTTTTGGACGGAGGGAGTAATATATAAGGAATGACTATATATTAATGAAATCGCATATATTCATCTAAATTTCGTCAAGTTTGCTTAAAATTTGGCTAAAACCGAAAACTCTGTCTAAAAATACGAGTTGAAAACTGGACATTTTTAGACCGAAATAGGGCCGGAACTGGGCCCGAGAATGCCGAACTCTCAGACTCAAAATTAACTCTGTTTGAAACCCAGCGCAGGGGCGAAGAGAGTTGGGAGTGGGAGTAGCGAGCGCGTTCCAGAATAGAAAGAGGTCCGCACGGCACGCGCACGGCCTAATCACAGTTGAAATTTGTTTGGAGGTCGGTGCCTAGCCGGAGTCCGATTTGTAGTCTGGAACACTCGAACATGCAGCAGCAACGGAAGGAAAACGTGTGTGTGCCAGGAGACAGGGCGCGAAACAGGGGTGAACGCCGGTTCAGAGTCGAAGTCGGAGTCCCGTTAATGGAGTATGATATGTACTAGTAGTATGGAATTGAACTAATGGAGACATCGAGTGTCTAGGTTGTTGGAAGCGATCCAGATGGCCTGCCTGCTGGTGCCCTGCTTCGCACCGCCATGGTGTGCACCGCCGGCGCCGTTTCATCTGCTGCCGCCGGCGCCGCACCGGACCTGTCCCACTCCTCCTCCTCGCTCCTCCTCGCCGCCTTCGCCGGGCCCGCCAAGCTCCCCGCCGCTCTCGCCGGACGCGCAGCCATTTCAGCCGACTCAGACGCGTACCACGGTGCAGTGGCTGCCTCCTCCCCCAGGCTGGCTCAAGCTCAATTTCGACGGCTCCGTGTACTATGACGGGTCCGGCCGGGCAAGCATCGGCGGCGCCATCCGGGACTGCAGCGGCCGCCTGGTCGCCGCGTTCGCCGAGCGGACGGAGCACGCGTCGGTGGGCATCGTGGAGGCGCGGGCGCTCATCCACGGGCTGCGGCTCGCGCTCAAGTGCTTCCCGGGTCGACCGCTGGTGGCGCAGGGCGACGATCGGGTGCTGGTGCGGCTCCTGAACCGCGACGACACATACACGCGCATACCGAAGGCCATGGAGGACGAGATTCGCGCGCTGCTCGGCTGCTTCCCGGACCACGAGGTGGAGCACATCTTCCGCGAGGGCAACCAGGTCGCCGACGCCCTCTGCCACGAGGCGTACCACCGGTCCTCCGGGGATTCGTGGACGGTGCCCCGCGCCATCTTGGAGAAGGTGCAAGCCGACGCCAACGGCTATCGGCACCAGCGGATCCGCAAGGTGTGAGAGAGCTCCGATCCTGGGTTTCTTGGAGCAAGGATGGAAAGGGTACCAAGCGGCCGGCTGATCCAAGAACGTGACCGGAGGAGGGAGCTACGAGGCTGTCGGGAACTTCGGCGTGCTGATCCAAGACCGTCACCGGAGGAACCAAGCGAAGGAGCGGCGGTCGGCATGCTGATCCAAGAACGTGGCCGGCCGGAGCGACATCGAGGGCTTCAACATTTCGTACGAATCGTTGACGAGAGAAAAGTAATCCTTGAATGTACAAGCACAGTTCTTTCCGCTCTAGATGGATCAATTAAGGATGTAAGACGATGATGTAGTGACAATTGACATGCTTGTTTGTAGTAGTACAAATCTTTGTATTGCATATGGATTCATTGATTGATTATTCAGGAACGATGTGCAACGATGTAGTGGTGACAATTAACGCTTTTATCTCCATGAATTGAAAGCCTAGTTTGTGGATTGATTGATTGTTCAATATGTATACCGAGAATATTCCTACTACCCGGCTCGGCGTCTGATCTTGCTATTTGTTGTTGAGTTAGGGCAGGTGCGTTTGAACCTAATATGAAAATACATGGAAATAAATTTCAAAATACTAAAAATTCTGAAATAAAATTCCACACCTATATCCACACATTCTATGTTACCCCACAGTTTTTAGGGAAAAGGTGGTTTTATGTGGAATTGTGGATTGTGTACAAAGACAAAAAAAAATGTCTTTGAATAGTCATGTTGGAGCATCAAGTTTTTTGAAATTTCTCTTTTTCACACGGCACACAAAAATTGTTACTTGTGCAAACATAGAATGTCCAGAAGTACATGCATTTTTTCTGAATTTTTGGACATTTTGGAATGCATTTTCAAATAATGGGTTCATATGCACAGAGCTTATTCTTGCTTACTTCTAGTCTACTACTACCTCGGTCTTCTCCGTTTCGCCCCAAGCCCCGCCTCTGTTTGTCCGGCAAGATTTTCCTCTCCCCATTTCGTCTCAGCCCCGCCTCTGTTTGTAACGCATCATTGCCATGAAGTAGAGGGGCACATCATCGATGCAGGGAAGCAATGGAAATAACATCAAGATGACGCATCATTGCCATGGTGACCATTATTTCGAGCCCTAGTAAAGAGAGTATACTTGGAACCACAATTAACTACTAACCATTAATTTGTTTGTCCGGCAATCAAAATGGCAATGGCACTCCATGGCAAAGTTTCACTCAGCTGTAGATTTACAGTTTTCTTTCCTTCAACTTACAAGAACGAACAGGACAAAGCTGAGTATACAAAACCACCCGTGCAAAATGGAGCCGTGTAAATCCTCACCTAAAATGGAGCTTGCATGTCTCCAGATCTCCACAGAAGATCACAGAAAAATATTTACTCACTGTTCACAGGCATAGAAGCTACAACAAGGGAAAGTGGTCTGGACTTCTGAATTCTGGCGGCTGGACGATCCATTTCTGGCCTGCCTCATGTAGATCCCACTTTTTCGAGGATGATGTGTTGACACTTGACACTTCAGTTTTCTGTGAATACTCCGTTTGCGCTTAAGACGCAACCATCATTGCCAAGGTTCACTCTTCTGGTACACTCAACCATGACTTCGGGCATTTGCAATATCAAAACACCCGACTACTCCTGTGGTTGCTCTCCGTATGTACGAGTACCTCAATCCCAGGATGTCACAGACAAAGCAACCCAGAGATCATTAGATGTACCAGATATATACATCCGATGTGTCTCAATCTGTTCATCTGTACATAGCAGAGTTGGGCTCGAATAGTGACCGTTGCTTAGTTTTTCCAGGACTGAGAATACAATCTCTCTCTGTATTGGTTCATGGCCATTCAAAAGATTTCCCATGCTCAAAACTTTCCTCCATGACTGGTTTGCAGTAGGTGGGCGAAACAGGCTTGATACAGCCTCTCTCTCGAGCATCCCCACCTTTTCCTTGATAGTGAACTCCTATCATAGGAGATTAAGAGGAAAGCAGAAGTATTGGCTCTGGAAGATTGACAGTAAAAACGATGGCTGGGTATTGTAAATAATTCATTAATATATTTCATGTGACTCAGGCAATCAAAACTAGGGCCCCAGCCCAATGAATCAGGCTAGACAATGCAAAAACAAAAGGGACAGCTCACCATTGCCCAAGATAAAAGTTTATATTTGGTTGTACCGTACTCCCTCCATCCCAAAATGTAAGGCATAGTCAAAAGTCAACATCTTCTAAGTTTGATCAAGTTTATACATAAAAATATGAACATCTACAATACTAAATCAATATCAGTAGATTCACCATAAATTATATGTTCTCAATATTTCCATTCAATATTGTAGATCTTCATATTTTTGTGTATAAACTTGGTCAAACTTAGAAGATGTTGACTTTTGACTAAGCTTATATGCCTTACATTTTGGGACAGAGGGAGTAATTCATAAAGACTATCAAGAGGGAAAATGCTACAGGTAGTAGAACATGAACCTATAATACTATGGAAACTTCCCAAGTGTTCTACTAACTGGTGAGCATCTCTTACAAGAATTGCACTTTCCAAGAGTAGCAGGAGCAAGCACATGAGCAGATAAATATATATATCTGAGCAATTCAGTTCTCACACTTTGTTTTTGAAATGCTAACAGGGGTGTAAGTAACGATGTATTTAGTCCATAAGAGTTATATTTATCAGAAACATGAATCAGACTGAATATATGAAGCTCCAGCTCTCCTACTCCTTCCACATCTATGAATACTGATTACGTCGTTTCAGAACCACTATGCCATGATCTGCAAATGTTGATGAAAATAGCACTTACCTTCTCAAAGCAAATACTTTCCAAGCTGGTTCCCATTTTTGGAAGATAGTAATTGAAGTAGTCAGTGAAAATAGATTGAGACAGTCTTGGAGCATCTATGAGTTTTCGGTGGAGCGAAGCAGCAAAAATCAGCAACTTCTCAATGTGCTCGAAAACTTGACAAAGTCGCTTCAAGTCTCCGGCCAAATCACTTGTGTCAGAGTTCCCTGTGAAAATAACAGCATCAGTATTCAAGCTGACGAGAAGGTCCCATTATCCTTGAGACCCACTGGTAACTGAAGCTTGACCAGCTTCCAACCTAATCAGTTCAGATAATTTATCTGCTAGGAAACTAATAATCCTAGCCAGTTTTTTTAACCACAATGGTGCCTTCATCTAATAATCATGTTCCATCTAATAGTGATGTTCCAATGTTCCATCTTTATTTGGACTAGTAATTTGGTTGTCCAAATAAAAGGACAAGTAGAAAAGCTCAAAATGTTCAAGTCAGAACAAAGATGTACTGATGCTGAGGCACACCCAAATAAAAACAAAGACAAGATGTGAGTCTAAAGTTTATGCGCAGCTGTATGACAAGTAGATACCTTGAAGAGATTTTAATGTTGACGCCATTGTAGCATATAGTTGATCCATTTTAGTCTTCATTAGTTTAAAACCACCATATGTGGTCTTGTTCAGAATAACAGCTGAGGATTTGAAAGCAGTGCAGATCATTTGCTCAAGGAGCTGCAGTGGTCTCAAAGTTTCAAGGTAATGAATCACCTGCATATCACGATTATGCAAAGCTCAATTAGGAAATTACAAGATGGTTATTAAAGTAACTTGTAATCATGTGGAACAACATTCCAGTTTGATTTCAAGTGATCCAAAGCCAGTAATTTCAAGATTCCATCAGGCATCTGTATATATGTTAACTAATTTCATGAGTTTTTTTGTTGTTACCTTCATCACTCATCAGACTTCCACGTACACACTACTAGTAAATGTGTTGGTCATTCATAATTGAATGCCCGCTTTCTTCTGCAAAACCCCCTGCTCTAACTAATTACTTTGCTATGAACTTAGGATAAGAAAGGGCAAACTACCTTTTCTCCTTCTCGGATAGAATCTAGCAGGGATTTCTGTTCAGAGACAGGCAAAGCTGGGGCATCATTCCAGATTTTGCGCCACATATTCCCATGTTCTGACATACGCTGAGAAAGCCTTCCTTTGGGAGGCCAGGCTGAATTACCATCACCTTTGTTCTCACTCACCCAGTCACCAGGTGAATGCCACCGAATAAAATCTTCAAAGGCAGCATCTGGGTTTGCAGCTTTAAAAGCAGACATATCTAAGCATGGATCAGAACGTAATTAGTAACAGGTGAAGAAATTTTAAAATAAGAGGAAACACGCATCTTCCAGCACAAGATATAATTTTTAAGATAGAACTAATAATTAGCTAAGTAATGCCTACATGGTCGTTTGATGAAAAGGGACATTTTAAGTAAACCTTACCAGAAGATAATATATCCCTTTCCAGTTGACCAGACAAACCCTGCAATAGCAGGAATGATATGTTATGTCACACCAATTTTGGGATAGCTGACAGCATACTGGGACAAAATAAATGGAAAATCAGCATTAAAAATGGACAAAAGAAAAAAGATTTGGACACTAAAGGCATGGTAATGTGAGTTCAGGAACTTACAACAGCACTACCATAAGCTTCAGCTGCATGGAGCCTTTCTTCATGCATATCTTCTGTCATCAAAGGTGCGTCCTAAGATTAAAAAAAAAGTGCATCCTGAGAAACTAATGGAATAATGAGTGGTGGTGTATGCACATCTTGATGATAAATCTGAAGAAGAATGATGCTAAGCAGAACCTGAGTATATGGAGCATGCATTTCCTGGAATGAACTTATGAGCATCATTGAAGGGACAACACCTGCTGATCCTTTACGAATTTTCTTAGGTGGCTGTTCTTCAATATAAAAGTTAGAAGGAATCCTTTTTAACTTAAATATATAATAGTAAGGGCATGGATGCATAATTACCATGCTATTTGAAGTCCCTTCTTTATGTGCAGGATCAGCATCCTTCTCACGATTCAATGATTTCTTCCTCTCAATGCATATTGCAAGCTTAAATGTAGGCAGAAACAAAAGGAAAAATAATGTAAATATGTTGATCTCATGGAAACAGGTTATCTACGAAACAAAGGACCAAGTGTAGCGTGGAGCGGTGTTACAGACTTATAGAACACAAGAGACAACCATGAAACACAAATCAAAACACTTCAATAAAGATATGGTTATCTTTGTTAATTCGATATCAATATAACCGTGTTCATGGAATCAACAGATTTGTGCAATTGAGATTTTTGTAGGAACAAACAGACATTAGTGGATAGCTTATTGGCAGTCTATCAGATAGGAAAGAGGTGGCTACAAGGATGCTGTATTAGTTCACAAACGGTTTCCAAAGCAAGTCAAAAAACAATATGGGACTGTCTAGCTTGCTCCAACCACAATTTCACGCAATACCAGCAGACACTGGACACATGTGCTCATGGACACAGACTGCTAATTCTCCTATGTGGAAATGTGAGAATGAGGACTTCAAGGAAATTAGCACAAGTACCATTTGTAGTTTTTGGTGGATCAGACAGGCACAGAGGTCAATGCTAGAAGTGTTTTTCATCCTCGGCAGTTGTTCTGATTCCTCCCAGCACCAACGAATTTCACGCACAAAATCAATCCATAAGACTGATATTGCTGACATAACAAACAGGTCCATCATTAATATACCTCATGAAATTAAAACAAGGACCTGATGGAAAAAGCTTAGCACAGGACACAAACCGCGTATATTGCAGTTGCCAAACCATAGTGCATGCAAACAGAACTGAGCAAAGAGAGAATCTGAAGGTGCTCCTTTCAAAGCACGACCATACTTATTTTCTGCTTCCACATAATTTGAGTTTCCAACCTCTGAAAAACAAAATATAAGTTAACCGATTCAAAATAAAATAGAAGAAGGCTGTAGACATGACATGAAAATCTCATTATGGTGTTTTGCTACTTGAGTTTGAGTTTATAGATCTGGCCAAATACAGCATTGTGGCTTCCTTAAATGCTCGACATTAGATATCAGAAGAGATTTTCCTACTTATGCTCAGTTATATATTGGTTTACTAAGGAAGTCTGTAGATCAGAAAGGAGGGTCAATAAATACCGTCACTGAAAAGATCTTTCATAACACGGTCAATGACAGTTGGTGGAGGCACAGCAACAGAAGATTTTGAATTGTCTTGACCTGAATTATCTGCTTTCTAACATAACAAATATAAAATCAGAAACAGAAATCCACAAAAGTAGTTATCATCGCGTCAAGGAATTATGGAATGCATGAAGTTCTTAACCTGCAACAAAATCTTCCAAAAACTGTGCCTCTCCTGAGGATTCCAATGCATTTACTAGAAGATGTAGCTGGGAAGCAAAGCCAACAAACTTCCCAATAGAATCATCAACCCTAAAAAAGGAATGAGCATCAATATAAGGACTTCACTAGGTCGAACAATGTAATATGTATGCCGATGTGGTACTTCTATCAAGATGATTTTACAAGAATTCTTACATGTACGGAGACACAACTGGATGAAGAAGCCAACTATCAGCATCAAACGATGAAGCATTTTCCACCTCAGCCATCTCAAGGCTCTCTTCAAACATTTTCTCCCCCCAAATGGCTGTCAACTCAAAACCTGATATTCATGGCCAAAATGTGTTAATTATACATAGCTTCTAGTAAGCCAAAACATGAGATGTGCCAAAGTAAAATACTATTGACGGAATTCTTTGCACATAGCAATCAACTACTAGAAAATTCTACTATCGTTAATGTCTTTGTGACAGATCGAACTTTCTTCATATCGTATAGATACATTATTGCTCGGTCCATGCTGAGCTGCTTATGATGGTTGATATGATCCTTAATACTCCCTCCGTCTGGAAATAAGTGACTTGGATTCGCATGGATCATGCATGTATCTAGATGCGTTTTAGTGTATAGATACATGTGAATCTAGACAAACCCGAGTCACTTATTTCGGACGGAGGGAGTACAATCCATGGTAAGGTTTGTAGTTCTCATTATTTGTTCTTGAGACTAGTTATTATTAGAAGCATTACAGGTAAAAGATAAAGTGCTATCGTTACCTTTAACAGGATCCTCGGCAGAGTACCACTCTGCCCAAGGGCAATCATCATCCCATTGTTTTCTGGGTTGTCTTGCAACTTCACTTTCTGGTATTGACTCAGTAGCTTCAGAATCCAAAGTCTCCTCGGGATCATAGTCATAATCAGGAGTTCTGTAGGTAAGCTTCATCGAGAAGTTTACCTTTACCTTTGCTGGAAAATCTGTTGAGGATAGAACCTCCAAACAGAACAATAAAGGTTACACATGCAGAAAACAATCCAGGAAAAAGAATTGACGTTGAAGATTCATAGACACACATAACTGCTGAACAAAAGAAACTGCTAATTTTTAAAGTCCAAATGTAAGGGTTGGTAGTGGTTAGCTGGTGCTTTTTTATTCATTTACGTATATCATCAGTTGTCAGTTGCATGCAGCATTGTATTAGAAAGGCTGTATGCTCCACTTCTGATGTACGCAATGAAGCAAGCATTCCAGATTTCAAAAGCTTTAGTCATTATATGATCATCATGCATGTTCAAAGTTGCACCAGAAACTCAATTTAAAATTCAGGTGAAAATTTTGTGGCCAACGTCAGCAACAGCAGGAAGCATGTAATGTAACTTGCTTCCAATCCACTAATCAGTGCTGATAAACTTAGTGAAGGAACAGACAAAAGTAGACTTACGATCCATAAGGTCTTACGAAAGATAAAATAGCAACATAAATTGGAGAAAACACTCACAAACTTTGACAGAAATAGCTCATGTAAACCCTCCAGATGCATGAGTCGTATCGGGACCTGGCTACCAATTCGATCAGCTTCAAATCTTCGAGTAAATACAGTTCCCATGTTTTGGATTCCAATATATGCTTTTCGTGAAGGGTCATGCACTGGTACAAATGCTGGCCAATTGCTAAAATTTGAAATTTATGTCAGTAAAAGATAATGGCAGCGGCTATGCTAGTAAGTAGGCAATGGCCTGTCAACACCCTCCGCAACTGCAAATATTGCATGTGCCATTAATGGACTTGATGTAGAAATGCGATGTGGGTGACCTGATATACCCATATAAAGATTAAGCTTGCTTGTTTTTGCAAGGCTGAATGCACTAATCTTAATACTAAGATATTTTATGGAATATGCGGGCACCAAGAAGAAGAACGTTGACAGCAAAAAATAAATCCAAGCAATTTTTTTGTGAACACAAAGAATAAACCGTTACTGCTTATATTCATGTACTAGGCTGCTAAAGAGTATACTCCCTCCATCCTAAAAAAGATGTCGCAAATTTGTCTAAATTTGAATGAATCTAGACACGTATTAGTGTGTAGATACATCAAATTTTAGGAAATCTAAGACATCCTTTTTAGGACGGAGGGGGTACATAGTTTCTCTTCTGACCATCCAATCGAATAAAATATTAACGGTTAGTTCTTATAAGTTAGTCAGAAGTCACTAACCTGCCACAATTAGACAAAGCAATTGCTACAGAACTCAGAAGCTTAGTTGATTCGGGATCATCAAGAACGACACCGCTGGCACTCAAGGGAGCAATTATCTGAGAGCATATAAAAAGCATAATGAGTTTATTTAAGTATTTATGTAAACTAACCTACATGCAGCAACTGGGTTCCACAATGCATGAGAGCTTGTTGCAACAATTTGAAAATGTGAGTGGCTATGGATGATGTGCTAAAATTGAATGGTTTCCAGATTTTCATAATGAACTCGATGCAGTTGCTTTATTCAGAAAAAAGGATCATATCTGAACAAGGAAATACAAATTTATGCATATTATACACAGAAGTACAATGCAAATAGAAAGGGATTGGTATATCCAACAACGTATCATGCTGTATCTGATCAGTATGGTTGTATCTGTATGTATGCAGCAAGAGAGACAGACTGTACCAGAAAATCATCTACTCCAAAAGATAGTTGAGTATTATGTGTATCATCATCCCAGTATGAACATTTCCCTACAGTAAGGTATTTATAAATGAGTGTAATAAATTCAACAAAAAGGGGTTTTAGATAACAACAACAGCATAACCTGTCGAAGACAGTAAACGCGTAATTTTCTCTCACCTTTTGTGGATTTCATAAAGTAATACTCCATAGAGTAGACTCTTTTCCCATGCTTCAGTTCACGCTTAATCATGTACAAGTTCTCGAAGGAAAGCACACTCTCTGCACCTTTTTGCTACAAGGATGTATCTAGTTAACAAATCAAATATATTTCACACAAAGCATCAGATAAGGTCCAGGAAAGAGCAATACCATTAAGATCTTTGGGCCGTCTGCTAGCCATTGACGACAAATAGCCTCAATCTCAGATATAAACCTAGATGATCAAGAAAAATTTAAGTACTGTCATACTGGATTGGCCCTTTGCAGATAACCATAAATGTGCTAACTGATAGTCACAAAGTTGGGCAGCACTGCAGTACCTCTCCCATGATGAAGCGATGGTGAAATCATCAAACCGCTCAAGCTGCATAGATGCACAAAGTATGATAAATAAGCAGATAATAGACCTCTCAAAATCAACAGAAACAGAATTTTGATTTCTAAGATCTAGGAAACTACACGATAAAAACAGTAAGACAAAAACATCACATCTGAGAAAACAAGTTCCTACCAACCTAAATGGATGGGACCAACAGTGCAAAGCAAAGCACAGAAGCTACAGCTATCCATTACTAAGTAACTAGTTAGCACATGGGCGTGCAAACTGCATAGATACGCCATTAGTAACAATTTGCAGAAGGAGAAGTCCAAATGCGTGCTCCTCCAGAAGTACACTCTCGTAGGTGACAAATCCACTAACAGCAGCTAGTCGTGATCTCAATCTTCCGGGCAAATACATTCAATCACCCGACTCTTTACATCCTTCTAACAACCGCATCACATTACTGTATCCAATTATCTGACTACTGAGCCTGCTGCGTCACATTACCGTGACCTCATTGTCACGCAACCACAGCACACAGCACGTCAGGTACACAAAATTGAACCCCCAACACGAACTGGAAGCAAGCGCACGGCAGCAGCGGATAGTGAGCACGGGACGGGAAAGCAGGAGCGATCAGAAGCGCGCGGGCGTACCTCCTCTTCGGCCTCCTCCTCCTCGTCGTCCTCTCCGATCCGGCGGTGCTTCGTGTGCTTGGAGGAGGTGGAGGCCATGGCGGCGTCGGCGATCCCCTCCGCTGGCGAGGTGGAGAAGGAGGTGGGCTGCGGGGTGGGGTCGCGAGGAAGTCTCCCTTCCTTCCTCGTTAGATCGGTGGGGGGAAGAGGAAGTGGAGGGGGGGAGGAGGGAGGATGATGTGCCCATGCCGCGTCGGCCGAAGAGTTCGCGAACTTGGTGCTGCTGGCACCGTACACTGGTCGCAGTCGCTCGACCGGTCTGGGCCTCTAGCGTTATGGGCTTTACGTGTTCAGGGTGCACAACTTTTTTTTGTTTAGGATCCACTGGGTCTAGCTAAATTTCAAGAGTCCCTAAAGAAAAGCTAAATTTCAAGTGTATGGCCCGGAAATTGGCCCTTCGTCATGTTTTCTACTAGTACGACAAGCTCGCCTTCTTCAATCAGCTCCCTCCGAAAATTGCAGAGACTAATGTTGTGTCTCCATCTCTACTTATATTTACTATTATTATTACTAATAAAAGAGCAAACTTTATTTTTTCTAAACACACCCCATAAAAAGTACACAGATATTTTTTCACCGTATGATCAGACCCCGTAAACTCAATCTGACCGCTAGCATTAATCTAATTATTGTCTTGTGTGCACTTAGTAATTTAGTCTGGCTGAGCATACTTCACCGCAGAGGAAAAGAAGCTCCAGTGCCGCATCCCCTATGCCCCGATTTCATGCTCCAAAAAATATCAAGCGATCTCAACAAAAATATCAAGGGGCATGCCTGATTTCACGGATCAAATTCCCTCAATCTTCCGGGTTTCATGGCCTGACTGCCTCACTCCCGCCGATGGCATGGCGCTAGACCGACCTCCTGTGCCGCGAGCCGATCTCCATGTCCGCCTCGCTTTGCCGAGTGCCGCCGAGATGCATGACGGCGAGGCCAAGACGCCCCAGCCCTGGACCAGGGGATATGACAGCCTCAGCTCACATGGACATGAATCGCCGTCACCACCGGATGCGCTATCATGCGCCACTTCGGCAGGCCGTCGTGGAGGACCTAGCCGGATGAACGACCGCAGCCAGGCGGTACGCGGCCATAGAGCTATCGCTGCCGAGGCCCCATCAAGACGCGCCGCCGCTAAGTATCTAGCATAGCTGCTGCTGCTAAGGCTCGGTCATATGACAGATGTTGCAAGACATTGGATGGTGATCTTTTCCCCTATTTTTTGTTTTCATCCATCGATTGCTTGCAGTTCATCTTATCTCCAAACGCAGCAGCATAGCCTATTTTTTGTTTTCATCCGTCGATTGGATCCAACGCGGCAGCATAGCAGATTAACATATACAAGCACAATTGGTAAAACCATCACGTCAAGCACACAATACAGCTCCGTCACTTTGCAGGTATAAACTTGATATTTTACATGGTATTTTTTCCGTTTTCTCTAAATTTGGTATAACGATATATGCTGCGGAACTTTTTTAGTTGTCTTACAATATAAGGTATTGTGTGTTTTCCACCAATCAAGTTTGAAAATTTGTGTTGAATGTGCCGACGGCTGAGTTGAGATAATTAGTTTACCCCCCAAATGGGATATCATCATAGAGCTTCACGTGGCTTCGCTGATTTCGGGGCAATCTTTGGGTTGAGATCAGCATTTCGTACACTTCTGATTTGAGTTATATATTTTTTGCATAAAAATAATTAGCCTTTATATGAAAATTCTGATTGCTATCTTCTCATTGCCTACACATGAATTTTGTTTAGGACACGAGGGTCGCTTAATTTTTGCAATACAACAGCTTTTTGGGGGGCTGAATCAACGAAAGCTCATTTTTTGTTTTGACTTACTAATCTAAAACTATACTGAAGCTAATTAATTAATGTATACGCTTTTGATTACTTGGCGGATTGGTGCAGATATTGGAAGCTAGAATGAAATTTGCACTGAACCTACAGTGCAATGAAGACACAAGGATTTTGCTTGTATCAAAAACTACATGCAATGAAGACTGATTCTGCTTGTATAAAAAGATGAAGACAACTCACGAGAGACCCGAGGAATGTTGGTTACGGTATACTATAGCGAATCAATCTATAAGCGTTATCAAATATAATCACTATTGTTCCAGGTGTTCCTTCATATAATACCAGTATAGATTGCTTGTGCAACTTATGCTTGTATTGGATAGATGGTGGCCATACCGCGCTCGGCATCGTCATATGCTCGAGCATGTGCAACCTCTGCATGAGGATCTTCTGCAGCTCTGGTGCGACACTGAAGCCCCCCGCACAACCAAGTGGTCTCGTCCCCGGTTGGAGCTGGGGTGGCGCCGCCTCGGAGCTGCCCGTCGCCGGCGAAGTTCAAGGTCTTGATTGCTTTTTGGCAATCCTTTCTAGGGTGTTGCTTGCAAATTTGAGGGGCTTAGTTGTAATTTCTGTTTTTCTGTTTGCCTCCATGTAACTGTACACCCACCGCTAGAATAGAATGCTCCAGGCCCTTCGGGGCCTTACCCGTTCAAAAAAAAATGCCTGTATTGGATGATGCTAGGGAGTTCTCACATGAAATTTCTTTTTAGTTTGTCAAGCTATAGCATGTTATGTACATTTTTTTTTGGAGTTTGCAGGGACAGAGGCATTTATTTAATTTTTTTAACATGTAAGTGCAAGTTTTGGTATATCCTTTATCAAACGCAATGATGCCGAATGAATTCTAGAACAACTTAAGTCATTAGAACTTCCAAATACGAGTGTTCCACTTAGCTCGGAAATTTGGATATAAAGAACGTCCGCAAATCAGCAGCTGCAACAGCCCTAGCATGAGCACATAGACTATATTAGCTTGTTGTTATAAAGAGGAACGGGACACAGAAGAGCAGTGGCGGAGCCAGGATTTTCATATTGGGTATTCAGAGTTAAAAAAAAATTCTCCAGCAAACCGATTTTAATATATGTGGGTTCACAATAGCAAGAACAAAACTAGAATTTGTACATAGTAATGGCAATATGCTCCAATAATAAAATTACACTGAAAAAACAATGAAAGAAAATACCACTTAACTCTACGATCTCCTTTCTGAAAGCGAGCAATGATGTCTTCATCCTTTACTTGTAAGAAGAATCGACGCTCAAGAAAAGTAACAAGGCAATCATTCAAGAATTGCTCCCCCATTTTATTTCTTAACTTATTCTTCACGTAATTCATTGAAGAAAAGACCCTCTCAACACTAGCAGTCGCCACAAGAAGAATTAGCACCAACTTAAGAAGCTTGTACACCATGCCATGGGAGATATTCTTTTTTGTCTCAACAAGCATAACAGAAAGGACGGCAATATTTTTTACCTTTCTAAATCTTTCATCCCTACGCATGTCAGCCACAAACATATCCAACCGATAAGGAAGCTTCAGTAACTCTAGCTCTGAGAAATCCTTAGGATAGAAGTGAGCAAGCTTGACCAACTTCTCTTGATCATAAGCAGCAAAAGAATTTATAGGATTGAATGATGACATGCAAGCAAGCAACCGAGTGTTTATCTCATCAAACCTATTTTCGAGCTCTTGATATTGCCTATCAATAAGACTCAAAAATATATCAAC
This sequence comes from Avena sativa, assembly GCA_916181665.1. Taxonomy (NCBI): domain Eukaryota; kingdom Viridiplantae; phylum Streptophyta; class Magnoliopsida; order Poales; family Poaceae; genus Avena; species Avena sativa. The sequence goes on along the minus strand of OV702297.1, from coordinate 8,854,379 downwards.
TCGGAAGCGGTGGAGATTATTAACATTCTTGAAAAACTTTTTAGATCTATGAACTGGCTTATAGCGTGCATCCATGTCAGGAACTTTGACTTTACGCTTGAAACAAAAAGCCTTGACTTTTTCAAGAAAATGTTTCCATCCACTATCTTCTCGCAGATTTAACAATTCTTGCTTAGTGAGATCAAGCATATCAATAGCATTCACAATGTCTTGGTCCCTCCTTTGTAAAGCTTGGGTCAAGAGATCAGTGTGTCCAAATATTTCATCCAACAAGTGAAGCATAAAAACAAACTCGAATGACTCGAATACTGTCAACATAGTTTGAGCTCCAATAGCATCTGCACTGTGATACTCTTTTCCAATCCTTTTGAGAACTTTTTGGATTGAAGGGTACAAAGACAGGACATGGGACACAGTTTTTGAGTGAGACCCCCAACGGGTTTCACATGGCCTTCCCAAACCCATCTCTTGATTTTGCCCTGTGCCTGATTCAATTTCTTCCAATTGCAATGCTTCAATGAGATAATCATCTTGAGCTTCTCGAAACATTTGAATCTTTTTGCAAGACATACCAAGAACATTCAATAAATTTCAAGTTGTCCAAAGAACAAAAAACAATCACCATTTTCTTTAGCAACAACGACAAGAGTTAACTGGAGTTGGTGCGCAAAACAATGCACATAATAAGCATTAGGGGACTCATCCATAATAAGTTTCTTTAACCCGTTAGCCTTACCCTTCATGTTACTAGCTCCATCATATTCCTGTCCACGTACCATTGAGAAGCTCAAAGAATGATCCATCAAAAGTTTCTCAATTGCCTTTTTAAGTGTCAAAGATGTAGTGTCCTCAACATGGACAATCCCAAGAAATCTCTCAACCACCTTTCCAGTTTGATCAACATACCTCAAGCAAACAGCCAATTCTTCTTGTTGGTACACATCACTAGATTCATCCGCAAGTATTGCAAAATATTCTTCACCAAGATCTTTTAGAAGAAGACTAGTTGTTTCTTTGGCACAACAATTGATGAGTTCTAATTGTATTTCAGGGGCTGTCATTCTGCAATTCTTTGGAGCATTTTTCAGAACCACTTTGTCAACATCTTCAAATTTTTCTGCTAGATGATTCAAAAGCTCAAGAAAATTTCCCTTGTTAAATGACTCTTCACTTTCATCATGACCACGAAAAGCCAATCCTTGCTTCAAAAGAAATCTCAAGCAATAAATTGAATAACTCAAACGAGAGAAATATTGGGCCTTTTTTTGTTTGCAACCTGAAGCAATAGACTCTCTAATAGATGCACTAGGTTGAATGAACAAATCATATTTTTCTTGAGCTTCAGAATGAGCACTAGAGAGACCACCTTCATGTTTGTCCAATCTATTTTTCATCACGTTCCAGTTTTTAAATCCCTCTTTCACAAAAGAATCACCGCCCTTATGTTTAGTTTCATCCTTGAACAAGTAGCAAACAAAGCAAAACACTGCATCTAGATGAACACTATACTCAAGCCATTTGTATTTATCAAACCAATGAGATGTAAAGCGTCGATTACCTCCAATATCTCTTATTGGAAAGTCATGTTGCCTTGGTTGACAGGGCCCCAATGAAATGTGTCTCCTTCTAATAACATCTTGTTCATTGACATCATAGTGTTTGACAGGAGTCCTCTTTCCTGGATCATGCTCAAGTTCATATATTACCTCATCATCGGATTCTTTATGTTCCTCTTCTACAACACGAGAGCCTATCTCCGGTTCTTTGCCACTACCATTACTGGTTTGCACTAGTGCTAGCTGCAACTCACTGGAGGAAGGATCCCTCACATATTCATCTAGATTTTGGCTTTCAACCTCAATAGATACCGGCGTTGGCGTTGAAGTCGAATTTATCTTCGGTTTCTTTGAAGCTTTGTCCCACATACGTTTCAAGGAACCACACTTGTCCTCCTTCTGCTTGTTCTTCATTTTCAGACCCGCTAATCAAAATATAACTAGTTGAGCATCACCCTCTGATTATAATTGAAGAAAATAAGAACAAATCAAGATTGATCCAATCTGTTTTTGCACTCACCGTTAGAACTCTGAACCTCTAAATTGATTAATCCTGAATCCTGAAATTAGAAATCCGATATGGCAGTGGGACTGTGGGGCGTGGGCGCACGGCTGCACTGCTTCTGGCACGATACTGCAGCGGCGCTGTTCTTGTCAGAGTTTGAATGCGTCGCTCCTTGGTGTCGTTCTATATGTACGTATAGATCAGTATATCAGCTAGCCGATCAGGATTCAGGAGACATAGAAGGGGGCAGAACTAGGTACGTGAACAGCTGGAAGGGAACTCACCTGATTCAGGGATGCGCCGTGGCAGACTGCAGGATGCGTCGGTGGTTTTACTGATCGGCGATCTGTGGAGGCGCGCGTCAAGGCGATGCAGCAGGGATCGTGGTTCTGGCTGCTTCACCAGATGTGATCGCATGTGGGAGCTTGGACTAGACTAAACAAAGCCCAAAATTGTTTTTAGGCCCAGGTTGAGAAGGCTGGACACGGGACTGCTCTCATGGTCGTGTTTTTCCCATTTTTTCGAGTTTAACAAGTGCATAAGAACACTATCATGCATATATAGGTATATAGGAGCATATACACTAAAAATTTTGTGCAAAAATTATTGGGTATGCATTGCATACCCATGAATTACCCTAGCTCCGCCCCTGCAGAAGAGTCTCTACTATATAATTTATGTAGAGGTGGTTTTCGTCTTCCTTGGATTTTCGTCCGTCGTGTGTTTGTCGTGGTCCGCCTGCTTCTTCCTTTTCGTATTCCTACTGACCCCTAACGAGAAAACCGGGAGGGAAACCAATCTGTGCACCAGAAAACGGGAGAAGTTAAGGACAAACTCATTGATAGATCCATCGATCTTTCGCACAACAGGCAAGTTGTCGTGTTGTTGGCCCCGTTTGCAACGAACCGCCTGATTGAAAGAGCAGCAAAACTGGCTCGCACTTCCTCGCTTGAGCAGATGGATGACGGCGGTGGCCGTTGCCGCCGGGTGAAGGTGGTGGGCAATTGGACGGGCGTCGTCCCTGAAATTACTTGAGCTTGGTTGAGTTGTCCTCACGGGTCTCATCTGATCCTAGCGATTCTGGGAGGACTGGACGCTTGTCGCCGGCCGCCCAAGTTCCTGCAAAACTTTCTCTGCCCTCTTGTTCGTGTACCAGGCTACCAGATATTCCCCGGCCCTGTCCTCTTAGGATTTTTTTTTTTGACGAAATGTCCTCTTAGGATTCATCACACTAGATAGATTAATCATCATGTAGTTAGCAGCCTTTTTGATTCTTGTAGGAATTCCGCTTGGTGATTGTTAGTCTAGGGAGTTCATGGACCAGAGAAGCGGCAAGGCACATTTCCGTGTAGGATTCATGACTCGGTCCATTGATTTCTTTTGCCTGCAAATGATCTTCTGCGATGCTGTAGACACAAAGCCTCATGGTTTTGGTGTAGGGCCAGTATTACGGAGAAGTAAATACAGAGTTAGTTAGTGTTTTGTTTTAGCTAGAAAAGAGCCGCCGGGGAGGAAAATTGCCTAGACCGTGTGGCGACACTGACAGGCAAGCCGCTCCGAATAAGAGATAGAGAGAAGGTGTAAGAAAAATCTGGGAGGAGAGAATAGAGATTGTTGTGTTGCACGTCGTGGTCGATCTCCGACTCTTAATAAGGAGACACCGTTCCTGGTGCGCGTGTTCAACGACGTACGGGGGCTGCGACGCGACCTAGCGTCGGCGGCAGGGCCGGCCCTGACATGCCAAGGGCCCTGTGCAACAAAACAAAGTGGGGCCCTTGTATATAAAAACAAGTGTAGTGGTCATTTAGAGCAATTTTTGCTAACCTTTTCAGATACAAATCTAAAATTATCATGTTCGCATGTAGTATTATCATGATCATATATATTGTTACTGCCCTTATCCACACTTTGTTTCGACCCTAAACTTTCAAAACAAAAATTAGGTTGTTCTTCAACATACGAAGCAATTTCAGATAATTACTAGTAGACCTTCTCTCCTTAGTATTTTTTGTCGATAACTATATCTAATACATATGCACCTGGAGATCGCACTAGTTCACGGTTGATGTCAGCGGTCAGCCACTAGCACGAAACAAGTCCAGCAATAAGGGCGTTGTAGTTGGTTCAAAGTTCAAACAGGTGGAGAAAAATACATAGTAATATTGGCGTTCTCTACAACGTCCTTGGTTCTCTCAAACCAATGGGAGTGGAGATTCTGGGATCAATAACAGTAAAAATTATAGCGAGCGGGAGCCGCATAGATTGGGGAATGAGAAAACAAGAGGAGGATACGAGGGAGGCGGCGTCATCGCGCGCCACGCTGACCGCCCTTTCCTCGGTAGCAAGTACACGGGCCAAAGGCCTCAGCCACTAGCCCGGTGATGGGCCTTTCTTATTACCCGGCTTCATTGTTTTCTGAGAAACAAATTACCTACAGCTGACCAATTTCTGTCTCCTACTGTGTATATGTATACGATGAGTTAGGGCCCCTGGGATTTGGGGGCCCTGTGCAGCCGCACTGGCTGCACAGGCCCAGGGCCGGCCCTGGTCGGCGGAGAGCTGGCCCGGCGTGTGGCGGCGGTGGTGATCATCAAGCAGGTCGCCTCAGCGGCGGTCGATCGAGACGACGTGGTAGGTAATTAATGGTCCTGGTTTTACAAGGCCTCGGGACTCCGGGTTCTAGGTTCTCGACATCTGCCACGCCCTCTCACCGGCTGGTGTGTGCATCTGCAGAGAAGAAGGTGCCTGCACGCCTTCTCACGCCTGGTCTATCAGGTCGAGCGGGCAGACCGCCAAGATCATGGAGATGGACAACGGCGAGAATCTGGCATGGTGGCAGGCAGTACTCCTTTGATGGCGCGGTCGGTGCTGGCAAGAGCTAGCAGTCGGCCATGACCGAGCTAAGCCCGAGAGCGAGCATCTGTTAAGTTGAAGAGCACCTCTCTTTCGGGACGACGCATAGCGCGTCGGCCGCGTGGAGCAACAGAAGCCACGGCCCAGCAGGAGGAAGCTTAAGGGAGCGGAGCACAAGCGTACGTGCCGAGGGACAGCAGGATGCAGCGGTAGTTTGCTCTTTTGATCCACTGTTGCTCTCCGTATGAGGTCCTGGCTACCTGCCGAGCAATTAATTAATTAATTAATTAATTCACATGTTGTACAACTGCAACGTCACTATAGGAATCGACGGAGATGCCGACGGCCGGCATCTAATCGACAACTCAACCTCCTTGGGCATCCGTACACACGGCTCCCTCGCCTAGACTCCATTGCTGCCAACGCGATGCCCCAGTGAGCGCCTCAATGCCCGACGAGGGTCCGTATTTCCGCACATATCAGTAGTTCGATGCGACCGAAGCAAGTTCAAAAATAGCCCGTTGATGCTATGCTTTGATGGAGGCCATGAGTACATGTTCTCCTTTTGAAACGCGAGGATAAAATAGATACGTGAGATCGAAACTAAACACATTTATTTAATAAAATGATAAATAAGATGACAATGAATTTATTTATCGTCTGTGGCAACGCACGGGCATTCAACTAGTTTTCTATAATATGTGAAGAGGTATCTCGATATATAGCGGTGTAGCAAAACAAGTGAAGATTGTCTGCTCATTTATAATCGATAACATCTCCTCCCCTCTGTTCTAAGTTATAAGATGTTTAGCTTTTTTTAAAGCATGTACCTATACTATTTTAGTGTGTAGTAGGTTTAGATAAAAAAGAGTGAACTTACATACTAAAAGGCGTCTAGATGTTTTAAAAAGTCTAAAACATCTTATATTTTAGAACATAGGGAGAAAACTATTTAAGTACAATGACATATCATGTTGGCTGAAATTCTTGTAAAGTATTCCAAAAACCTTTGGACATATTATGTGATCCGCTGGATTGTGCATAGAATTGATTTGTTAAGACGCGCGTGCACATACATAACTACTAGTTTTCAATAACACTAGACTTACGGATTGAATAGCCTACAGACTTTCTACGGACTAACGTGTTGTTTGTTGGTTGGCTAAGATTTCATTCCTTCCCGAAAAATCGGATCACGTTTCTTTTTTTTTGGCTTGCATGCAGTGCTGATTGCTGAGTCCGTAAGCAAAAGAACCCGTCCGTAGGTGTAGTGTTACTCCTCCATTTTTTGTGGGAAAAAGACCTCACATCTATTGATGAAACCATGACACTCTTCAAAACAAAGGAAATACATTGAGGCTTCTGGGTGCCGAAGGTCTTCTTCCTAAATTATTCTATGGTTTAAGCATGGTGGATGACCCGCCTGATGAGGTCACTGCCAATGAGTACATGCAGAACCGTTGGATATAAGACTAGAGCCATCTGGATCGTCAAACAGAGCCGGTAAACTGGAATCTTTTTTTACCACGCGCATGCTTTTTCCGTCGAATGGTTGGGCCATACTCATGACCCTGGCCGGCAATACATCGGCAGAGTACTCCCCGTATGCCGGAAAAGTGACTGCGGCAGGATTCCCACCTCGATACCCTTTCCTTACGAACCGGCCCTCCCTGCTTCGAGCTTCTTCTCTCCCGAAACGCACCGCCGCATCAAGTCAGTCTAGCCTCTGCCAGCCCGCCTAGATTCCATCCACCAGAGATGCAATCCGTTGCCTCCTGCACTGGTTTCTGGTATGATCCAGACAATTCCCGCAACTCCAGCCTGCCATTGATGGCGCCGTCCCTAGCGCACCAGCCCGGGGGACGGCGGCTAGCCATGCTAAAAAAAAATACAAGCTCGCCTTTTTCAATTAGCTCGCTCCGAAAATTATAGAGACTAATGTTGTGTCTCCGTTTTTTTGGAGTGCTGACATCATCCTACTTTTTTTTGCTAATTATCAGTTGCAACCTAGTTGTAACTTATATAATTTATACTAATTCTCAGTTGTAACCTAGTTGCAACTCATTAAAATTCCAGTTACAACCTAGTTGCAACTCACGTGGAAGTCCCATGTTGCACGAATCGCGAGGTAAATCCAATGACGAGAGAGGTGACTGAGAACTAGCAAATCCGTCTTTTTTAGGAAAAGACCTCAGATCTATTGATAAAACCATGACACTCTTCAAAACAAAGGAAATACATTGAGGCTTCTGGGTGCCGACTGCCGAAGGACTTCTTCCTAAATCCTGATGAATGAGTCGATGGCGTGCCACCGGCACCGCTACTGCTCCTCCATCTCTGGAGGCAGCCTGTCGTTGTTGATCGCGGACAAAAGTGATCAAGGCCCAAAGCCATGGAGAAAATTTGTTTACTCTCTATTTCAAAAATATAGGATGTTTTAGTTTTGTAAAGCAAATGTATCTAGACTTTTTTTAAAATGTAGATTCACTCAGATTTAAAGTGAATCTAGACACAATGCATTTTTTTCACAAACCTAAAACATCTTATATTTTAAAACAAAGGGAGTACACCTCATACTCTCAATAGAGGCCGCACCTACAAAAGAGGAGAAGGACGCATACAGGCCAAACTTCAAAGGTAAGGGCCTCGGACCGACCTAACCGTCCGAGCGCGTCCGAATGTGTCCGCACGATCCATTCAGGCAAACACGTCCGCTGACGAGGTTTAATCTCGTCAATGCCCATTGTTATGGACTTGGGTTTTGGAGAAGATGGGGATGCTGGAGATCGCGAAACGGTTAGCAAATAAGCAACACGGGGACACGAGGTTTACCCAGGTTCAGGCCCACAGAGGGAAAACCCTACTCCTACTTGTCTGCTCTTGATTACGGCGGAACCGAAGGTTACAGGGGTGCGCAGATGCAATCTGGCATGGAGGTGTGTATGCGGTGGTGTGCGAGAGATTGTAAGAGAGATCTAGATCTGTAGATCTGTTGTGGTCTAGTCTATTGGGGGTGCCCTCCTCGTTGGCCCCTCCTAGCCTTTATATATGGGGAGGCTAGGTCTGAAGTATCGATACGAGTAGGTTACAAGTTGCATTCAAACTTTAGTCTTGAGCTTTCCTTGTCTTGTGCATTTGGGAGTCCGTGTCCATATGGGCTTCATAGCAGCCGAACCGTCATAGGCGTCATGGACCCTGGTAGGTCGTCGAGTGGGCCTTCCGTCAGGCTGGATCAGGTATGCTAACATCGGGTACCCGTAGGGTATAACCATGTCAGTAGCCCCCGAGTGTTTAGTCGAATCGTAGATTCGGCTGAGGACTCTTCAATCCTTCGGGTGCAACTCTGTCTTTCAAGAGAATATGTAGGGATTGTTGATGCGTGTGCCTGACTCTCCCGACGGATCAGGGTCAGTTAACTGTCTAAGGATAAAACAACACGATCTTCTTCAGGTTCAACCCCTCGACTCGAACCCGGAACATATGCTGGCGTAATTCGACTCAGGCCACGGAGGACTTACAGAAGCGGAATTCCAGTGAATTTAAATGATGTACCCAACGCGTCCGTCGGGATTTTTCATCACGCCTGTTGGCACGGATTCGTACTAGCAGAACACAGTCGTGTGCATTGCCAGGCCATCAGATGATATCTGTAGGTCTTATCTTTGCGTCGCAGACACGGTTTCCGAATGTTTATCACCGCGGAGGTGTTTCGGGTGGCCAAGGAGAATGTTGCTCACTTAGCGTTAATTGGGCAGAGTTGCCAAAAAGTTTTGCATGCTAATCCGAAGGATCACAGTCGAAGAATTCATAGGATGCGCGACCAGCGCTCCCTATGGGAGTAGCCCCCGAGTGTCTGCTCGAGTCGTAGACTCGAGCGGAGACTTTAATTCAGCCATTTGTTCGACTTCCAGTCCGTAGGACACAAATTTTTCGGATGCTTGAATCCATCCTCCCTATGAGAGTAGCCCCCGAGTCCGTAGTGGAGTCGTAGACTCGACGTAGGACTCGAAGAATCAATGTTGGTGTAGTACCTTAATCATGCTTCAAGTGCGCGGCCAGCGCTCCTGATAGGTGACGAGGTTTAATCTCATCAATGCCCATTGTTATGGACTTGGGTTTTGGAAAAGATGGGGATGTTGGAGATCGTGGAACGGTTAACAGACAAGCAACCAGGGGACACGAGATTTACCCAGGTTCAGGCCCCCGGAGGGAAAACCCTACTCCTGCTTGTCTGCTCTTGATTACGGTGGAACCGAAGGTTACAAGGTGCGCAGATTCGATCTGGCATGGGGGTGCGTGTGCGAAAGTATGAGTCGAGAGATCTAGGACGTGCCCTCCTGGCCTTTATATAGACTTAGGCAGGTCCTGGGCATAGTCCTAGTCGGTTACAGGTTCTAGGGTTTTACCCCTTTGAATTTCCTATCTATGCTAGTCTTGCACTCCAAGGATCCGAAGACGTCATGGGCCTTGGTCACCCGAAAAGCTTCATGGGCCATCGTATGTCTGCTGTGGGCCTTCCTTGGGCTGGACCAGGTATACTGAAGTCACGTACCCATAGGGTATAACCTTGTCAGTAGCCCCCGAGTGATCAGTCGAATCGTAGATTTGGCTGAGGACTCTTCAATCCTTCGGGTGCAACTATGTATAAACAGTATATGTGTGTAGGGATTGTTGATACGTGTGCCTGACTCACCCGACGGATCAGGGCCAGTTAACTGTCTTAGGACGAAACAACATGATCTTCATCAGGTTCGAGTCCCTTAACTTAAACCCGGAACATATGCTGGCGTAATTCGACTCAGGCCGCGGAGGACTTACAGGAGCGGAATTCCAGTGGTTTTAATTGATGTACCCAACGCGTCCGTCGGGATTTTTCATCACGCCTGTTGTCACGGATTTATACTAGCAGAGCACAGTCGTGTGCGTTGCCAGGCCATCAGATGATATCTGCAGGTCTTATCTTTGCGTCGCAGACGCAGCATCCGAACATTTATCACCACGGAGGTGCTTCGGGTGGCCAAGGAGATCATTGCTCACTTAGCGTTTTGTTGGGGCAGAGTTGCCGAAAAGTTTTTTTTCTACTTGTTGATCCGTAGGATCGCAGTCGAAGATTTCATAGGGTAGGCGACCAGCGCTCCCTATGGGAGTAGCCCCCAAGTATCTGTTCGAGTCGTAGACTCGAGCGGAGACTTTATTCAGGTCATTTGTTCAATGTTAAGTCCGCAGGACCCAAAAAAATTTGGATGCTTAAATCCATCCTCCCTATGGGAGTAGCCCCCGAGTCCGTAGTGGAGTCGTAGATTCGACATAGGACTCGAAGAAATACTTTGTCTTTATTCATCTTTCGGGTGCACGGCCAGCGCTCCTGATAGGAGTAGCCCCCAAGTATTTAGTCGAATCGAAGATTCGAGTGAGTACTCTTGGCTGTGAAGCCGAAGAATTGTAGTTGGTGCTAGTATAGCTTTTGATGACATCAGTGCTGACGATCAATGACCTCAAGCGTCTGCTACCCCAGAGATGACTTGACTGTACGAACGTGGGTCCCACTTGCTGACTTTGAATTGACCGGTCACGCGCGTCGTGGAGATAATTACGGCGTCTCCTCGATTTCCGCGCGTAGTGGACGGCATGGTAACGACGGTTCGTTGTGATGCTGACACGTGTATGGTCAGATCTCCCGTTGGCGTTAGGTCTTCTGGATGGACGGCTGCCGTGCGTCGTCTTCGTTGTTATAATCATTGGGGAAATCCGCGGTTTGTTTTCACCGCATCAGTTCTTGTTTTCACTGCCTCCTTGTGCTCTAGCGATTCTTGCTGCGCGCTGGGATTTCCTTCCACATTTCCGTCGTCGTTTCTGCGTTTTCACCGTCGGCGCCGTCGTAGCGCAATGGGGAAACCGAAGAAATCCTCGTCTGCCGTTGGTACTAGCACCACCGGAGGAAAGAAAAGCGTCGCCGCTACCCGTGTCATCGACGGTGGCTGGTGGCGATCTGAGACGCCGGAGAGCGATCTCCGCAAGCTTCGCGAGCGGGGTCTGATCCCACAAGATAGGGAGGCCATCAGACTCCCCGGCAACGAGGTAATCCCCCGTCCCCCATCTGGGTATCGGGTTATGTTTCTCGCCTTCGTTATGCGTGGGTTTTCTTTTCCAGTCCACGACTTCCTCCGTGGATTACTCTTTTTCTATGGCATTCAGCTTCACTATCTGTCGCCCAACTCTCTTCTCCACATTGCTTGCTTCATCACTTTTTGCGAGTGCTGGCTCGGCATTGAGCCGCACTTTGGCCTCTTCCGGAAACTTTATTCCGTGAAGAGGCAGTCTGGTTCGGATGGTGTATATCCCATTGGGGGTTGCATCATCTCCCTTAGTCCCAATCTTCTTTTCTTTTCTTTTTCCATGTCCTAATCTGTCCAGTACTGGCGGAGGCGATGGTTTTACATCCGCGACTCCGTAGTGCCTGGGCAAGATTTTGGTCTTGTTCCTTTTGACCCTTCCCAGATAATCAAGCCAAAAAGATCTTGGAAAAACAAAATCTTGGACGGCGAGGTGGCGGAGATAGAGGCCCTTTATCGTCGGGTGGAGGATCTCCAGCTGATTCCGGAGAAGGAGGTGAACGACGTGGACATCATCCGGACGTTTCTTGAGCGTCGGGTGCAGCCTCTCCAAGCGAGGGCGCACTCGATGTTTCTTTATTCTGGGCGCCGTGATCCGACGAGGGTTTCGGCTGAGAAAATCTTCGAGGGGGATCTTGACAGGGCCCTTCGCGCGCTGCTGAAGTTCAAGGCCGGAGAAAAAATCCCGGGGAAGTCGCTAACTCCTCCATTTTCTTCGACGTTGGCCGTACTGCAGGTGTAGATTCGTGCGCGTAGCGTTTTTCTGTTGACTGCATGTTTGTTTCCTTTGTTTGCTAACAAAGTCCCTTCTAGATTTGCAGAGCTTCAAAGTGCCAGGCATGGTGCCGCCAGTGCCCGAAAAGTATCCGAATGCTCCGGATAATGAAGTGGTGGAGTCCGTGTCCGAACTGCCGTCGGCGCGATCTCCGGCGGAGGATGCCGATGAGTCGAGTGAGGACCATACGTGCAAACGATCTCGGAGCTCCAGCGAATCTTCGGATGCCTCGACTCCTCCGACTCCCAGAAACCCTCTGGGCCTTGAGCGTCATAGTGAATTAGTGATGGTCATGGAGGCTCTTCCTCTCCCATTCCTGCCATTCCTGTGCGAGCTGTAGCGCCGCACCCGCCAGCAAAGCGGAAGAAGGAAGAGAAGAAGGAAGAGAAAAAGGAGGAGAAGAAAGAGGAGAAGAGAGTCCGAAGGACTCCTCCTGTCTTCGACCTGAGCTCGTTGGGCTCGTAAGTTTCTTGTTATATTTGTTGTCCTTTTTTCTTGATTTTGCACTTGTGCTGATTGCTTCGTATGCGGGCATTCCTCGGGCATTCCTCCCACGACTCCTCCAGCGATGGTGCGCGGGAGATGATGGGGGAGTCGAATATTGCGTCTCCTCCTCCTCAGACGGTGGCGACTTCGGGAGGTGCTGCTCCGGATCCTCCTGTGTAGGAGGTGCAGGTGGTTGCGCCTCAGAATTTCGCAGTCGAGCCTTCGGAGTCGCCATTAGAGCATGTAAGTTCCTCTGCTGCATGTCACGGGGGGAGCCCCCAGGTGTCTGAAAATTTCTTGTCTTCTTCTTCTTTCGCATCTTCAGGGGGGAAGCCCCCGAGTGTCTTCGTGTGCGAGTTTTACCTTTATTCTTCTGTGTTGGGCGCAGCCCCCAAGTCCTTTTTCCTTACTTGTGTTTCTTTTTCTGCAGCCTTTTGTTCAGGAGGCCAAGCGACTGGTGCAGGAGCGCCTAGCGCTGGAGGCTAGCCTTCGGCAGCTTCAAGGTACCTATTTGCCGTTTTGTGCTTTTTTCGTTTATTCTGGTCCTGCTTTCTGACGTTTGCTTGTTTTGAATGCAGAGGAGCATAATACTTCTCTCCGTGAGGTCGACGCTCTCAAGAAGAGTCTTGGTCAAACGGAGCAGAAGGCCGAAGCCGCCGTTGGCGCGAAGGAACGCCTCGAGCTAGAGCTGACTAAAGCAGCCGAAGCGAAATAGCGTCTGCAGCAGGAGGTCGCGGATCGTGAGGAGCAGCTGGCCACTGTTGCGGATGCTCGTGAAAGAGAGGTAGCGGCGAAGCTCATGGCTGCTGCCAAGGCTATTTCGGGTGAGTGCTGGATTTGTGCTTGTTTCTTCATGCCTCGTGTCTTCTTCTGTGCTGCCTTTCTTCATGTCTTCTTTCTTATTTTTTGTCTCAGATGCCGCAGGCATCGAGTTTGACCGTGGTGCTCTAGAGCACGGGAGTGCTCTAGATGATGCTACTGTGGCGGTCGAAGACCGCTGCAGCACCGTCGTCAGCTCCCTTGCCAAGGCGAAGGAGGTCCTTGGTCGCTTCTACAAGGAGCTTGTTCCTAAGGGCGTGGCCCTTGATGATGTGGATGCCCTGGCGGAGGCGTTATCAGCCGAAGCTCCTGCGGCATATAAGCGCAAGCAGAAGGGCATCGGCGCGTCCGTTGGGCTGGCGATGGCGTTGGCGGCTGGAGCGGAGCTGGATCTGCCCCAGATCACCTCCCGGATGCCGACGACTGCAGATGGATCCGAGGTAGCCTTTGCTGCCTACTCTGCTCGCTGCAAGCGATATGGGCCCAAGCTCATTGATTTGATGTCTGAGTATGCACTGCGGCAGCAGGGCGGGGCCAAAGCTAGGCAGTCTGGCTCCGAGGCGACTCAGGGTGCCGCGTCTTAGGTGTTATAGACGTAGAATAGTTTGTAGGCTGTTTTTGTTGTAAATATTTTGTAGAACACAGTCCTTGTGCCACGTTGTGGCCTTATATCTTTGATAAATTCTTCTGAGTTGTGCTCTACCATTGTCTGAAATGTTTGTGTCCCTTCTTTTTCTGCTGCTCTAGGTTCCTTCGGGTGCCGACCCTGTTGACACCTCGCCTGCAGAGCAGCTGCGGCCATCTTTGGATGATCATTCTCAACTCGCTTTTCTTCGGGACCGTGTGCGTAGTCTGGAGAGGGAGTTGCTCGGGTTGCGAGGTCATGCCGATGTGTGGAAGTCCAAGGCGGATCGTGGTGCAGCCAGAGAGGAGTACTTGATGGCGGAACTGCTTCGGCTGTCTGAGCAGCTTCAGTGTAAGTTGTTCTTTGTTTCGAGCTGCAGCTCAATTCTTCGAGTGATCCTGTTGGATTTGCCTCTTATTTTGTGCAAATGTCGCAGGTGCTAACCTTGCTCCTAGGGAAGAGAAAGAGCGTGTTGCTGTTCGGGGCAATTGCTTGACTCAGCAGGACATGGAGGCTGGCGGCTTCTTCTGGATGGATCGTGATCGCGCCATGGCTCTGGCGACGGTGCAGGATCGTGTGCATCAAGTTTCGCGGGTGCTTCGCCAAGTGCAGACATCGCTTTCCTCGGTGTTGCACGTCATGTTTCCTTTGGATGCCGTACCGACGAGCCTTGCGGGTCTTCTGTCGAAGTTTCGAGGTGTGAGCAATGCCAAGGAGTTAGTGCGGCAACAGCTCGTCGCTGGAGTCAAGGCTGCGTTGTCTCTTGTGAGGCTGCACCGGCCTGATGTAGATTTGTCTGTTGTGGCAGCTGGGCCACCTCTTCGGCCGGATGGTGGTGAGTGGGACATGCGGCCACATTACGCGGCTGTAAGGCAGTATGCCGAACAGGTCGTAGATTTGTTTGAGCAGCGTGCTCAGGTTATTCTTCAACATAGGTAGTACCTGTAAAAAGAGATAAATGTAAAATTTGTATATTTCGAATGGGCCTGTTGTGCCCTTTGTAAAGGTTTGTTTGTTGTAAGCACACAGTGCTTTGTTTGAGTACGTGTCATTTTTGTTTGCCTGACGTTGTTAGCTACTCAGGTGTGCACGTCTGATCCTCAGTCGACGAAATCGTGAGGGGGGGGGGAGCCCCCGAGTGCGTTTGCAGCGTAAAGTATGAGTTGCAAATAATGAACTGGAGTTTTCGGGCGAGACACTTAGCTTTATTTATATCGTAATAGAGGTAGTACATTGTTCGGCTGAATAGCCTTGGCTGAAAGCCTTATTGAAAGTAAAGGGGGGTAGGTAGCTAGGGGTAGAATCGTCGCAAGTGCGAGATGTTCCATGGGTTGGAGTATGCGACTCCAGACTCCACGTGCTTGAGGCGGTAGGCGCCACCTGGGATGACTTCGGTAACGACGTAGGGTCCTTCCCATGGTGACTCGAATTTCGTCGGTCGTTCTTGCTTGAGTCGCAAGACGAGGTCTCCTTCGACGAAGGACCTTGGGCGCAGCCGGCGGCTGTGGTAGTTGTGGAGACTCTGCTGGTACACCGCTGATCGAGCTGCTGCTCTGTCTCTTGCTTCGTCGAGTGTTTCGACGGCATCTTTGAGTGCAGCCGTGGATTCGGCTTCGCTGTAAGCGACGACCCGGGGGGCTTGGTGACGTACTTCGGCTGATAGCACGGCTTCAGCTCCGTGCACCATGAAGAACGGTGTGTAGCCTGTGGAGCTGTTTGGCGTGGTCCGTAAGCTCCATAGGACGGATGGTAACTCTTTCGTCCAAGCTCCTGCTTTCCGTTCGAGTGGACTCATGAGGCGCTTCTTGATGCCAACGCCGATTAGGCCGTTGGCCTTTTCCACTTGCCCGTTCGTTTGCGGGTGTGCCACTGAGGCGTACGTGATGTTGATCCCGAGGCCTTCGCATAAGTCCTAGAATTCCTTGGAGATAAAGTTCGATCCATTGTCGGTGATGATGCTATGCGGTACGCCGAACCTGTAGACAAAGGACTCGAAGAACTTGACGGCTGTTTTGCCTTTCTGGTTGGTAACCGGCATGGCCTCGATCCACTTGGTGAACTTGTCGACTGCGACCAGGAGGTAAACGTGTCCCCCTTTTGAGGACTTTGGCAGTTTGCCGATCATGTCGAGGCCCCATTGAGCAAAAGGCCAAGCTATGGGTATGGGTCTGAGCTTGGACCCAGGTGCGTGCGGTTTGTCGGCGAACCGTTGGCATCCGTTGCATCTTCGGACGATGTCCTTTGCGTTGCTCATGGCCGTTGGCCAGTAGAATCCTGCTCGTAGAGCTTTGGCGACAAGGGAGCGGCTGCCTGCATGATGGCCGCAGATGCCCTCATGGATGTCTTGGAGGATGGCTTTCCCGTCACCGATGGTGACGCACCTTTGTAGTACACCGGTAATATCGCGCTTGTACAGCTCGCCGTTGATGATGGTGAAGGCTTTTGACCGACGAGATATGCGCCGGGCATCTGTCGGTCTGTCAGGCAGTTCTTCGTTTATTAAGAACTGGAGGTATGGGCGCGTCCAGGTTTCTTCGACTGCCATGACCTGCATTAGGTTGACCATGGCTACCTCTGTGTCCAGTTTTTCGGGTCCTTCGTGTCCTTCGGGCAGCGTAGCCCCCGAGTGTTCTGCTTCGTCGGGTGATCCCTTGGGGAATTTCCGCTTGATGGATGGCACGCAGATCTGTTCGAGGAACACACCTGATGGCACCTTTGTGCAAGTGGAGCCGATGTTGGCGAGTCTGTCGGCTTCCTCGTTGCTTTCTCTTCCAACGTGTCGAAGCTCGCAGCCGTCGAATTCTCCTTCGAGTGTGTTGTAGAGCGCGCGGTACGCGATCATGTTTTCGGCGTGTGCGTCGCCCTCATTCATCGTCTGCTGGACGACGAGGTTGGAGTCACCGTAGATGACCAGGCGCGTTGCGCCGCATATCTTTGCCATCCTCATGCCATGGATGAGGGCTTCGTATTCGGCCTCGTTGTTGGAGGCTCGGAATTTCATCCGAAGGACGTACTTCATCTTGTCGCCTTGCGGGGAGGTCAGTATGACCCCTGCTCCTGCTCCAGCTTCTCTCTTGGAGCCGTCGAAGTGCATCGTCCATGACTGCGACATATCTGGGGTGTCTGGCAGCTGCAGCTCCATCCAATGTACCAGGAAGTCCGGAAGGACTTGAGATTTGATTGCGAGTCGCTTCTCGTAGATAATGTCCAAGGGTGACAGCTCGATGCCCCACAGGGCCACCCGTCCTGTGGCCTCTGGATTATTCAGGATGCTGTTCAGGGGTGCTTCGTTGACGACCATCACTTGGTGCTCCTGGAAGTAATGGCTCAGCCGTCGAGCCGTCATGAACACGCCGTAGGCGAGCTTCTGGTAGTGGGGGTACCTCTGCTTTGTTGGTGTCAGTACCTCGCTGAGGTAGTAAATTGGGCGCTGGACCCCGTGGGTCTTTCCTTCTTCGGGTCGTTCGACCACGAGTACGGTGCTGACCACCTGGTGTGTGGCTGCTACGTACAGCAGCAGGGGCTCGCGCTACTTTGGCGTGACCAAGACGGGGGGTGGAGAGGAGCCGCTTGAGGCTTTCGAATGCATCGTTGGCTTCTGGTGTCCACTCAAACTTGTCTGCCTCGCGCAGCAGTTGGTAGAATGGCAGGGCCTTCTCGCCCATGCGGCTGATGAATCTGCTTAGCGCCGCTATTCGCCCTGCGAGCTGCTGGACGCCTTTGAGGTTTTTTGGCTTCTCCATTGCCATGATGGCTCTGATTTTCTTCGGGTTCGCCTCGATCCCTCGCTGAGAGATGAAGTACCCAAGCAGCTGACCCGATGGGACGCCGAAGGCGCACTTTTCCGGGTTGAGCTTGATCCTGTAGCGATCAAGGTTGTCGAACGTCTCGCGGAGATCGTCGATAAGTGTTCTTCCCTCTTTGGTTTTTATCACTATGTCGTCAACATAGACTTGGACGTTGCGACCGATCTGGTCCTTGAGGCAGGCCTGCATGCATCGCTGGTACGTAGCACCTGCGTTCTTTAGCCCGAAAGGCATTGTGTTGTAGCAGAATACCCCGAAGGGTGTGATAAACGCTGTTTTCTCCTGATCTTCGACCTTGAGTCGAATCTGGTTATAGCCTGAGTAGGCGTCGAGGAAGGAGAGTTTCTCACAACCTGCAGTCGAATCGATGATCTGATCGATCCGAGGAAGAGGGAAGTGGTCCTTTCGGCAATGCTTGTTTAGTGACGTGAAATCCACGCACATCCGCGGGATGTCCGTGTCCTTCTTTGGGACCATGACTGTGTTTGCCAGCCACTCGCTTTCCTTGATTTCTCTGATGAAGTCTGCAGCGAGTAATCTGTTGATTTCCTTGCCGATGGCTTCGGCTCGTGGTTCGGACAGTCTCCGGAGGGACTGTTTGACTGGCTTGGTGTCTGGAAAGATGTTGAGTGCGTGCTCGGCGAATTCTCTGGGAACTCCTGGCATGTCCGCAGGACACCAGGCGAAGATTTCCCAGCGCTCACGGAGGAATTCGACAAGCGCGCCTTCCTATGCGGGACTGAGGTCGTTGGCGATCAGAGCCGTCTTGGAGGCGTCGGTCGGATGGACCTGCACCTTCTTTGTGTTGATGGTGGAGTCAAAAGACATGTCAGGTGCGTTTTGCCTTGTGACTGGGGGTGCCTCGTTGTCCGTCACCTCGCGGAGCCTTACGAGTTCGTCTTGCATGCCGAAAGACTGGGAGATTTTGTTGAAATCCCTGTCGCATTGGTCCGATCGGGTGAAGCTCCCGTGGACTGTAATGACGCCCCTTGATCCTGGAATCTTGAGTAGTAGGTAT
Organism: Avena sativa; assembly: GCA_916181665.1. Classification (NCBI taxonomy): domain Eukaryota; kingdom Viridiplantae; phylum Streptophyta; class Magnoliopsida; order Poales; family Poaceae; genus Avena; species Avena sativa. Next base: position 8,835,823 of record OV702297.1, on the reverse strand, counting down.
GCATAGTGTGGGACAGCCAGGAATCTTGCAAATGCTACACGCCCCAGGATGGCGTGGTATTGCGACGGCCAGTCCACCACTTCAAATTCGAGTCGCTCCTGCCGGAAGTTGTCCGGCTTCCCGAAGATGACGTCGAGCCCTATTTTTCCCAGGGGGAATATCCCCTTCCCTGGAACGATGCCGTGGAACGTTGTGTCTGACTGTTCCAGGCTGCATTGCGGGATTCGCATTGCCGCTAGAGTGCTTGCGAACATTAGGTTGATGCCGCTGCCGCCGTCCATAAAGACGCGACTCATCTCGAAGCCTCCGATCTGCGCCTCCAGCACCGGGGCAGCATGACCTGGGCGAGGGATCTGGCAAGGGTGATCCGCGCGAGTGAATGTGATGCAGGACTCCGATCCACTGAGGTACTCAGGGATTGCAGGCAGAGTTGCTACGGCCAAGTTGATTTGTCGGGTGATTTTCTTCTGCACCCTATTCGTGGGGCATCCCTTCTGGATCATGTTTAGTGCTCCTTTCGGTGGGGGTACCCGTTCCCAGCGTTGTTCTGTGCTGGTGCGACTGGTTGGTTTGGGCTCCAATAGGCGGCGGTGGGGGAGCTCCGAGCGCTATTTCGCCTGGCGCAGGTGGGTTTCCGAACGCAGGTATTGGGGCATGTTGCCTCATCTGCACCATGCTTTCGCTGAGTTTCTGGAACTCGCGGCAGTCCTTGAGCATATGGCTGGCTTTCTTTTTGCCATCCTGCTTGTCGATGTAGAAGTGGATGGTGCGTGGACCCGAAAGTTTGTCGTATGCTGAGGGTCCGTTGTCGCGGTCGCGGCATTGCCATGACTGTGTCGGGCGTCCGTTGTCGCGGAAGTTTCCGCCGCGGTATCCTCCGCTGTTGCGGCTGTTGTCGTTGCGGCGGTCGGCGTAGCCGGCCGCGACCATGTCGGGTCCGTCGCGGTCCTCGTAGACGCATGATCTCCTCTTGCTGCAGCGTTCCCGTCTTCGGCCGTAGTCGTCCTCTTCATCCGATTATGCTCGGTGAATGCAATCTTCGCCGTCCGCCCACCTGTTGGCGATGTCCATGAGGTGGTCGAGTGTCTTGGGCTTGACGCGCCCAAGTTCCTCCTTGAAATCTTGGCGTTTGACGCCGTCCCTGAAGGCGTCGATGGCCCTCTCTTCGGAGATGCGTGCTGTGGAGTTCTTGGTGGTAGACCAGCGTAGTATGTACGAGCGAATAGATTCACCCGTTCTCTGAGTGCGGGCTCGCAACTCTTCGATTGAGGCGGGCCTCTTGCTGGTGCCCTTGAAATTTCGGATGAAGCTGTAAGCTAGCTCCTCCCAACTTCGAATGGATCCTGATGATAGGCTGCTGAGCCAGACCCGCGCCGCGCCTGTCAGCTGCAGTTGGAGGCATTGCATGGCGGTTTGTTTGTTGCCGCCATGAAGCTTGACGGATGACAGATGGTGACTGAGCCAGGATTTTGGATCTTGCGTGCCGTTGAACTTCGGAGTATCCGAAGGAAGCTTGAAATTGCATGGCATCTACGTTCGCCGAACAGATCTGCTGAAGCATCGAGCTCCGCAGAGTTCTCCTTCATCTTCGTCCATCTCGGATTCAGACGAGCATGCACGTTTGGCTCGTGCTTTGTCGATTTTGCGCTGTGTAAGCGCGTCTCTGGCGTCGTAGTCGCGTTTATGGCGATGCGAGCTCTTCTTCCTTCGAGGAAGGTCGTGTTCCTCTTCTTCTTCGGATGAAGGGGTGGGGCTCCGGTTGCGCCTGGCCGGAGCTTTCTTCTTCGGCTCCACAGGAGCGTCTTCGTGGAGCGCAGCTCCGACGAGTCCGAGTCCGGTGAGTGCAGACTTATGCATGGCTCTTTTCGGGTCCCCCTCCGGAGGTGGGTGGGCTGCGAGATACGCAGTGGCTGCCATGATCGCGGCTTGCGGTGTCTTCGGGATGATGTTGTCGTCGGCATCCATATCCATGAACAATGTGTGGAGAGTTCGGGTCACATCACGGCGTTCCCTGGGATCCATGTTCTCCACCCGAGAGCGGTGCTTGTTTCCCTGGTTTCCGTTTGTGCTAGAGCCGGGTGCCATGGCAGAGAGCGCAGCTCGTCGCGCGCTGGACTCAGAGGATGCTTGCTTACGTTTGTCGAGCGTCTCCTGCATCTTGACTTGCTTCTTGTGCTCCTCGATGAGGAGGTAGTGGTATGCCATCAGTAGGTCACGTGGGGAGTCCACAGGCAGGACTATGTCGCCTGCTACGGCACGGCGTGCCTGGACCCATCCTTCTTTGCTAAGTTGGATGAGGTGGCCGTTGTTTTCCCCATTGGGTGGGGGGGACTGGCTTCTTCTGTTCCCGCCGTTTTCGCCGTTTCTGTCCTGCGGGTTGGGGTTCGTGTTGGGCGGCGGGTTAGGCGTTTGCTGTTCCTGGATGACTGCGGCGCATTGGTAGCGCTCGCAGATTGGTCCGCTGTTGCCGCAGCTTTCGGATCCGGAGTCGTAGGTCCCTTCATCCGAAGGTGGATCGCACAGATCGGAGTTGCAGTTGTTGATGTCGTAGGACTCATCCGTCGATGGTGATGTGCGTAGCACAGGGTGTGGAGCCCACGAGGCGGGCCTGATTGATGGTAGGGGCACCCGCTCAGGAAGGCGGAGGGTGCCAGTTTGCCCTACCTGGAAGCAGAAGCTTCCGAACAAGATTTCGAGTCCGTCGCCTACGGGCTCGAAGTCCTTCATGGTGTCCGGCGAGTGGGCGGTGAAGTCGAAAGCGCCGAAGAGGAGGTGATTCTCCGTCGCCGCAGAGTTGTAGATCGATCGGGTCGGGACCGTCACGATCGCACAATCAGCAGCCCCGATTCCCACAGACGGCGCCAATTGACGAGGTTTAATCTCATCAATGCCCATTGTTATGGACTTGGGTTTTGGAGAAGATGGGGATGCTAGAGATCGTGGAACGGTTAACAGACAAGCAACCAGGGGACACGAGATTTACCCAGGTTCAGGCCCCCGGAGGGAAAACCCTACTCCTGCTTGTCTGCTCTTGATTACGGCGGAACCGAAGGTTACAAGGTGCGCAGATTCGATCTGGCGTGGGGGTGCGTGTGCGAAAGTATGAGTCAAGAGATCTAGGACATGCCCTCCTGGCCTTTATATAGACTTAGGCAGGTCCTGGGCATAGTCCTAGTCGGTTACAGGTTCTAGGGCTTTACCCCTTTGAATTTCCTATCTATGCTAGTCTTGCACTCCAAGGATCCGAAGACGTCATGGGCCTTGGTCACCCGAAAAGCTTCATGGGCCAGCGTATGTCTGCTGTGGGCCTTTCTTGGGCTGGACCAGGTATACTGAAGTCACGTACCCATAGGGTATAACCTTGTCAATAGGAGTAGGCCCCGAGTAGTTGCTCGAATCGTAGATTCGAGTGAGTACTTTTCGAGTGTTTAGTCCAGTCACAGACTCGAGTGGAGACTCATGCAAGGAGAAACCACTGACCCGGAAGTGCATCGAGTCAGCGTCTCACGCATAAGGAGCCAGGATTCAACGTAGCGGAGTGATGCGGCATTTTAGCCGGAAGGACTCGAGGTTGCGAATGAAGTCGACGTCGTTTCTTCTGTCGGGTGCGCGACCAGCGCCGCTTTTGTCGATGATTGATGTGGTCATCCGAGGACTGCTTCGACTCGGGTCTTGGCGTTTGTTGACATGACTGGCGCTGGTCGACTCCGTTGGAGGACCCGATAGAATAGCTCAGCGCATTTGACATCCTTGTAAGCTGCAGAAAACATAAAGAATTGTAAAGTACCTGTATCTTGTAAGAAATATTTGTCTTTCGGCTTGTGTAGTGAGATTCTGGTGTTGATCGAGTCGACACTTTTGTACTGTATGCTAGGCCTTTTCGTTAGCCTGATTACCCTTAGTCTCAGTACCTTGCCGAGGCACTCGGAGTTCAAGGATTCGACGGTCAGGCAGAATCAGCTACTCAGGCTGTCGCGTTCGAGGTGCTCTAGTGCGTGGAGCCGATAGCACATTAGGTTACTCTAAGAGGGCACGGCTCCCCGAGTGTTTCGAGTGCGATTAAAGTAAGAAAGAAAATCAACTCTGAGTAGTGAACTTAGCTTCGTTGGTTGTTGACGAGGTGAAACGGGTCGTGAGAGCCAACGCAACCGGAGGGTCATGGTCTTGAGAGCCGTTGTGACCGGCAGGTCACACGAGGCGATGCAACCTACGGATTGCGGGCGTCGAAGTAGTGGTTCGTTGGAGCCGAAGGAGCCCCCGAGCCGCCGTAGCCAAAGACCACAGCGAGTCGCGCGACGGAGTCGAAAGATCCCTCGGTCGCTAGAGCTGAAGACCATAGCAGGTCACCGAAGCGAAGGGAGCCCCCGAGTCGCTGGAGCCAAAGATCGTATCGGGTCGCCGCAGTCGAAGACCATGGCGGGTCGCCAAAGCGGAGGGATCCCTGAGCCCCCGAGTCGTTGGAACTGAAGACAACAACGGTTCTCGAGGCAGAGTCGGCGGAGCCCCCGAGCGTAGAGTTGTTGTAGTCCAGGCGGCGTCTGAGAGCCGATGCGGCGGACCAGAGTCAACGCGGCAGCATGTCATCGAGGCCGATGGCGGCAACAGTTTGCCGCAATCAAAGATTGAGAAGGTCGATGTAGTCGAAGACCACAACGGGTCACGCGGCGGATCGGAGTCGCGTGATGATGAAGAGTTGTCGCATCCAGAGACTGTAACGGGCCACAATATTCGAAGACCGCATTAGGTTGCCGCATCCGAAGTTTGTAGCGGGCCACGCGACGGAATCGACGCCGCCTTTAGACATAGAATCGACGCGATCAAACAGAGTCGACAGAGCGGGGTCGCCGGATTTGAGTTTGAAGGGAGTAGACACGGCGGCGAGCGGCGCGGCGGACGAGTTGATGCCGCAGGGTACCGGTCGCGCGGACAATATTGGATGAATCTGATGCGTTGCGTGTAGCCAGCTGAGGGGCGTGGTGTCTCCGTACATTCCAGGTCGTGAAATCTGGAGCTGCCATGGTAATTTGAGCGATCCATCGAAGTCTTCTTGTTTTTTCTTCTTTGGCTTTTGATGCTTGGGCGATTGATTGATTTTAGGTATGGTTGAGTACGGCAGGTTAACAAAGTTGCAATAGTACATAGATACGGGAAATCTCTGTTTCTTTCGATCGAAGCTAAATCAATCGAGGTTCCGCCCAGATACGTCGTTCCCCCTTTTTTTTCTTTGGCTCTATTGATTTGACGCACATCTGCTTCACGAAACTGCCTTGATACGACATTGTAGATGATTCCTGAAAATTGCAACTTGATTTTTTTCTTGGGACTTGGACGCAGAGATATGTTTGATTAGGCCTTGGCCATGCTTTCCTTCCCGCAGATCGCATCCATCATGTGGAGTCGCTTGTGAGCGTGCCTTGGCTTCAATTTTTATCGAACTCGGCCTCCGACGCGATCAATTGCTGTATCATAGATCCGATCAGCTGAATTGCAAGAGCGGTGCTGAAGTCGAGTCATGCGCCATGTTGATGAAGACAAATTCGGCTACGTGGAGATGTTGATGACGAAGTTCTGCGCGTGCGCCGACGCATGTGAATCGAACAAATGCGATCTAACTTTTGCTGATGGTGAGGGAGCCGGAGTAGATGAGCCGATCAGATGCAATCTGGCCGCCATTGATGATGAGGGATCCAGTCCGGATGACGTCGAGTTGTAGATCATAGGTGATGGGACCGTCACGATCGCACAATCAGCGCCCCCAGTTCCCACAGACGGCGCCAATTGACGAGATTTAATCTTGTCAATGCCCATTGTTATGGACTTGGGTTTTGGAGAAGATGGGGATGCTGGAGATCGTGGAACGGTTAGCAAACAAGCAACACGGGGACACGAGATTTACCCAGGTTCAGGCCCACGGAGGGAAAACCCTACTCCTGCTTGTCTGCTCTTGATTACGGCGGAACCGAAGGTTACAGGGGTGCGCAGATGCAATCTGACGTGGAGGTGTGTATGCGGTGGTGTGCGAGAGATTGTAAGAGAGATCTAGATCTGTAGATCTGTTGTGGTCTAGTCTATCGGGGGTGCCCTCCTCGTTGGCCCCTCCTAGCCTTTATATATGGGGAGACTAGGTCTCAGGTACTGATACAAGTAGGTTACAAGTTGTATTCAAACTCTAGTTTTGAGCTTTCCTTGTATTGTGCGCTTGAGAGTCCGTGTCCATATGGGCTTCATAGCAGCCGAACCGTCATAGACGTCATGGACCCTGGTAGGTCGTCGAGTGGGCCTTCCGTCAGGCTGGACCAGGTATGCTAACATCGGGTACCCGTAGGGTATAACCATGTCATCCAGCTCGACTCATTCGTGTATCAAATCGGGGCAACGGCGAACGGACAGTGTGTCCTGACCGCGCATGCCACTGGCCCACGCGTCAGCCACCACTTAGTGTGGCAGTGATTTAAACGCAGGCAGCGGCACCGATTCAGACGCGACCGCGACTGATTCAGAGGCGTGGCCAGAAACACTAACCAGCGGCAGCCTGCGCCATCAATGGTGACGAGACGACACACTGACTAACTAGACGCTGCCTACATTCCTGCGCCGGTATTAATGGCGAAGGAGGAGTAACCTGCGCGCGTTCGAGGGTGAAGGGGCTATTTACCCTATGTTCGTCGGTGCCGCACTCCTCACCTCTCGCCCACAACCCTAGCAGCTGCCGCCGTCGCCAACGATGAAGACGCTGCCATGGCTAAAGAGGAGTAAGAACAACCACGAGGCGTCTAGCTCTAGCAGCCAGCGCTACCGGCTGTCGTCTTTCCTTTGTGGCACATCTTTGCCGCCTCCGTCGCGGCTAGAGGAGTTCAGGAGCCGCCTCGTGAGGGACTACCCGCCACCATGAGAGCGCCGCTGGCGTCGACGCGCGAAGATTGGTAGCTAGGGTTATGACTAGTTTAACCTCACGGGCCATAGAGACTGTCAGGAATCTATGCCATCAAGTCATTCATGTCATCGCCGTTGACACCTTCGGAAGTTTACACATTCCACGCGCGCATCCGATTCGATCGCCGCCGACGCGGTTCTGATGCGTCGAATCGCGGGCTATCTTTCTGCTCGCAGCGCTCCACCGCAGTCCCACACATGGCATGAGCACGAGATCTTCGCCCAACCACCGCGTCGGCATGTGGCCCCCGTATGCGGGACCGTACGGACGACACCTCTGCCCGAGAAAAAGAAAAGCGCAACGGAAACCGAATCTAGCTAGCGGGTTAACGTGGGAGTCTCGTTATAGAGAGAGAGAGGATTTGAGCCGATCAACAAGTCGCGCCTATGATTGATTAGCTACTAGGCAGTTAGTTGAGTAGTGTACACACCAAGCCGGGTGGGCAGCCTCACATCACATGGCCCTCCTCCTCCCGCAATGCCACATGCTCCGCCGACGTACGGGTCCAACGTGTTTACAACCGCGGCGCCAGGTCCTCCTGTCCCGAACACGACTCACCATTGCATGCAGTTGCGGCGGGGATGCCGATCGATCCATCCCACGCCGTGACTTCAACGTGCCTCGCATGTGTCAAGTGAAATGTAACCCAGAGAAAATGTAGTACTACTATAGTTCTTTTTTCCGAATCAACCTTGAGAAAATGGAGTAGTTAACCAGGAACACTTTTGTATCGAGATGTTTGGACATGTGATGTGACTACACATATCCGCCAAGATCTCTTCCAACCGCTAAACTATTGTGGTGTTGATAACATAAAGAGGATCAACCGTTGTAGCATCGACCCGACAGGTTCTTCCTGTGTCTCTGTACCCGACATTCCCATACGGTCAAGCACATAGCGATAACAGAGTAATGTACTACTTACCTTGGATTAGGTCCAAAAGAAAAGTGAGCACCATACTGTACCAATTAGAGTAGGCGTACGCTCAATTAAAATGCTTTTTTAATCTATTTTTTTCTACATGGATGCTTTTCTAATCTAATCGCGGACAAATTTGTCTGGCCAGCTCGCTTAAAGCCAGACTAATTAGCCCAATCGCGATCGAGGCGAGACAAAACGCAAGCGAAGGAGAGGATCGACAAGTATACTAAGGAAATGTCCCTTGACGAACGAGCAAAATATTAACAAACCACTGAAAACAAAACAGTGAACAAACAACTCTCGATATATATATCACTTTTTTAAAAAAACTCTCGATATATATGTGTTCTTCACCCAATTAAGCACGGTCTCTTAGGCTGGTCCTAGTGGCAGTATCATACTATTAGTATCATGCATATGATACTAGTGCATGATACTATGTCTTTAGTGCATTGTATCATATAATAGTATCATACTAGTGGTATATTTATTGATTTATAGAATCTCTATGTAAAATGTGTGTACAAGATTTACTTGCTATTATGATTTTTAGCTTTACGTGCTATGATACGGTATCTACCTATGATACACTAACCACCTCTCTCTTTATTAATTATGGCGCCACATCAGATTTTTGTCAAGTTGGCATGCATGATACACCTTATGATACTAGCACTAGAACCAGCCTTAGCATTCGACACCAGATTCACTAAACTGGACCCAAATATTAACACAAATAATCATATGCTTCGGAATATCCAAATGCCACTATAACGGGATGAGATGAAAAGTTAACTCGCGATAAACATTTCTATCCTACATGTCGGTAGAAAAGAACGCAAATCGGGAGGAATGAGTCAACAAAATCATATGATGACCACGCCGCCTGCTATCAATCGGAATGCCGTGGGCATGATCATCGTGGTGAAACAATCACGGTCAGTCCTGTCCAGTCAAACCAAGCAAGAAAATAACAGGCCAATCCTTCGTCGAGTTGGACAGAATGTGCATGTTAGAATTCTAGTGATCCATACTTAATTCCCGATGCCTTCTATGCTCATACATTTCAAACTCGTGCTCCTAGTGTGCAGAGGCACACCAAATAATGCACGAAATGGGACAGATACTTCCAAATTTTAAGTATAATGAAAATTAAGCTTTTCATCTTCTTCTTGAGAACCTTGCTCCTTATAAAAGATTTAGGTAGAAGGCGGCAACATAAAGTTATTCGTCCTTAGGTAGGTCAATACCTAAAAATCACTTGGTTACGACCTTGATCCCCAGGTAGGTCAAAAACTATGAGAACTTTATCAATCCTTTAAATAATGATGAATTTTCCGAGCTCTTCTATTTTTTGGAAGGGAACTGTTAATCTTGTGAACCATGTACAAAAATCAAGACAATTCACCGTCGCCACACAATTCACTACTACAAAGTTCATGAAAAGAAAACCAAATGGTTAGCGTTTCACCTAAAAGTCAAGGAGAGAAAAGTACAACCAATGTCACCTAGTTTATGTCATAGTGATCCATAAATGGGATCGATGGTCCTATACGGTATGAGCCGTAAGTATGATTCACGCTAATTTGTGGGAACGATGCTTGGGCTCGCATCGGCTTCTTTATATGCAAATCATCAACGAGATTACAGGGAGAAGTTTAAAATGCACATGAGAAGCCAGGAGGCCATCTGATCTTTATCGATCAGATTTTTAGATCGTTTACATACTTTCCTCAACTACCAAACAAACTCTAATTCTATCTCTAACTCATGTACAATTGGACAACTATTTGTATCGTTAACACCCCTCCCCAATCACAGCCCTTTTAGGTTGAGACTGTGCTTGAATTTTTCAAGTTGCCGAGTTGGTAATGCCTTAGAACCCATCTGCCACCTGGTCCTTAGATGGAATAAATCCGATCTCTAGTTGTTTCAATGTGTTCAGTTCTTGCATGAAATATAGGATTAGCTGAGAGATAAGTTGCACCCATATTGTCACACCATAAACATGGGATTTGATATCTTTGGATTCCAAGTTCTCCTAGAAAAGATTCAATCCAAATCATTTTAGCGGTAGTATTTGCTAGTGATTTGTATCCCGCTTCTATACTTGATCTTGGTATTGTTGCCTGCTTTCTAGCACTCATAGAAATCAAGTTAGGCCCAAAATATACAACAAAACCTCTTGTGGATCTTCTATCATCTACACACCCTGCCTAATCAGCATCTGAGAAGCCACTTATTAGGGTAGAGCAGGGGCGTACCCACGTTAGGCTACCAGGTGTCACAGGACACCGGGTCAAAATTGTTTTCCTTCATACATTTTGACATTTTACTGTGTGTGTCACCCGCAAATATAGGTAAAAACATGTGTGACCAATTCAGTGACACCGGATTCTTTTTTCTCTAGGTCTGCCCTAGGGTAGAGGATGATATCCTGAAGGTTAATCCAAGACTTACCGTGTCACAGACATACCTCAATATTCTCTTAACAGTTGTCTAGTATGCAATAGTAGGGGCATCAAGATACTAACATATAACTTACTAATAGAGAAGACAGTATATGATCTCGTGAGTGCCTGTTATTGACGAGCTCCATCTATACTCATGTACCTTGTACTTTCTTCTGGTACTAGGAGTTATCCTTGTGTGACTCAAAGTTTTTATGATGCTCAGAGTGGTGTTGGTGACTCCTTGCATTCCCTCATTCCAACTCCGTTAAAAATTTGAAGCATATTTCTTTTGGGTTAGCACAATACCTTTATAAAATTTCTTTACCTCAATTTCCAAGAAGAAGTGCAAGTCACCAAGATCTTTAGTGCAAATGTCGATCCAAGATCTTGAAGAAGTGAAGTGATTTCCTTGTTAGATGAGCTAGTAACAATAATGTCATCGATCAACATATACTAGCTCATAAATCATGAGACCTGACTTGTTATAGATAAGTAATGAGGTATATACCTTAGATGCTAGAAAATCAAGTTCATGGTGCTTGTTGGGGCCCATATAGTGACTTGTCAAGTTTACACATATGATAGGGTGCATTTGGATCCTCATATTCAGGTGGCTGCCTCATTTAGACTTCTTATTCTAGAACACCATGAAGAAAAACATTCTTCACATCTAGTTGACTCAGTCTCCATCATTTTGAAACTGAAACAGCTAAAACAAGTCCAATAGTAATAACTTTAACAACAGAGCTAAAGGTATCCGCATAATCTACACATTATCTTTGTTTTCCTTTTGTTATGAATCTAGCATTCTATCTATCTATAGTTCATCAGTGTTTCTTTTAATTCCATATACCCACTTGCAATCTATAAGATTTCTACCTTGTTGATGTAATACTAGGTGCCATGTTTTATTGTCGAATCTAGCTAGCGGGTTAACGTGGGAGGGCTGGGAGGCTACAGAGAGAGGATTTGAGCGGATCAAGTCACACTTATGATTAGCTAGGCCGTTGGTATGTTTTTTTTTTGAAATGGAGGGTGCGACGCACACCCCCGACCTTTATTGATTCATTATAAAATGATCAACAAAGACCGGACAAAGAACATACATCCCACAACCCGAAGCCACCACACACACACTTCCAAAACTCGACAATGGAGGAAAGTCATGTCAATGGGGCTGCTCTGTGCCCGGGAACACAACGATGACCTGCCACTAGCTAGGACAGGAAATAATCGCATACCCCGAGACGCCATCTAGGTGAAACAAGAGCGTACATCCGGAACAACAGACTCTTAGCGAGCACCTTATGTACACGCCACATAAGCCGTCGCCTCCGTCGAACATCTGGTCAGTCTTCACGGGTAAAATTCGCACAAACTTTTCCGGTCCTGCCACCACGACGCCAGAACAGCGCCTAGCCCTGTGCAAGTCCATCAAGCCACATATAACACCGAGACTCCGCTGCACCATGCCACCGAGACTCGCCGTCGTCGATGAGGTAGATTTACACTGTTCCACCTTCTTGCCTCTCCCCTCTAGCATTACTCCTAGAAACGATGTCCTCAAGAGGGAGAATGACACCTTAGAGTCGCCGTCATCTGATCCGGTAACACCAGATCTTAAGGTTTCCCCGGAGCAACACGAGTGTGTAAACGATGGTTGCGAAAGGGATGCCTTCAGCAAGGCAACGACCCTGCCGTCGCCCGCCATGGCAGGAGTTAGAGCTCGGTTTTCGCTGACAACCACGCCTCCCCAATTCATCGCCGAGACTAGATGCAGGATCAACACCACAACTAGCACCGACCGACCACTTCCGGCGAAGAAGATGCCCACCACCGCCACCATACCCAGGGTTGCTTCCCCGAGTGTCCTCGTGTTGCAGAGAAGCCCCGGATCACAGCACAGTCGTCAGAGATCAAGACCGAGGCAAGGTCGCGCGCACCGGAGCCTAGGCCCAGAAGGTCGACGCCCTCCCGGATCCATCCATCATCATCAGTATGGCGCCCCATGACGCCGCTCCTCCACATCGCTGCCATGGGCCGCCAGAGCATAGGGCTGCTCTGCCGCCGCCTCACCACGACCGAGGAGAGCCGCCGCCGCGTCGCACAGACTTAGTTGTCAAACCATTCTCAGCCTCACATGGCAGTCTCGCGTGACCAAGCGCCGCCGAGGGGGGGGGGGGGGGAACGTGTTGACAACCGCATCGCCAAGTCCTGTCACGACTCACCATTGCAGTTGCGTCAACTCACGGTGGATGCCGATCGATCGATCCCAGGGCGTGACTTCAACGTGCCTTGCATTTGTCAACTGAAATGTAACCTTTGACAAAATGGAGTAGATAACCAGGAGCACTTTTGGAGATGGAACTGGTAGTACTGTATCAACATGTTTGGACATGTGACTACATATCCGCCAAGATCTTTCTCAGTTCTCACTGCTAAACTATTGTGGTGTTGATAGCATCAAGAGGATCAACCCGACAGGTTTTCCCCGTGTCTATGTACCCCGATGCTCACATACGGTCAAGCACATAGCGATAACAGAGTAATGTACAACATAGGATTAGGTCAAAAAGAAAGTGAGCATCATCATACCAATTAGAGTACGCGTACGCTCAATTAAAATGCTTTTTTAATCTATTTTTTTAATGTATATGTACACATCACATATAGTGATTCCCATTTTAGCGTCATTTTTTTTTGAAAAGCATTTTAGCGTCAATTGGTACAGTACAATGGATATAGGCCCCCTTCTTTTCAGCTTCTTGGCCAGTTTCTCCTAGAATCTACCCTCGATCAGCTTTTCCCAGAATCTCATTTTTAAAATTCGTTCAAACTTCTTAACTAGTAGTTTCAATATCAATTTAAAAGTATAAACGATTTTGGCAGATGAAATTCGGGGAAAAACTGGTCGAGGGTAGCTTCTGAAAGAAGCTGGCCAAGAAGCTGAAAAGAAGGAGGGCATAGCTGTCTTCAGCGACGCGAGTCGAAACTCGAAAGACGTCAAACGACCGACACGTACGGCAGGCAGAACCCAGATCTGGCTTGGGCAGGGAGCAAACAACCACCAGTGGTTTAGCTGGGGACGCATCACGCATGTTTCTCCCGGCCGGCCGGCACCAGCAGAGACAAATGTCGCGATCAAGGCGAGACGATATGGAGGAAGGAGACAATCCACAAGGTAAAGGAAATGTCCCTGATCGATCATATGCAAAGTCAATCGTATCGGTCGAGACATCTATCTTGATGAACGAGCAGAATATTAACAAAGCAACTTCAGCAAAGTAGTGAACAAACAACTCACGATATATGTGTTCCATTAAGCGCAATCTTCTACCATTTCACTCAAGATTCACTAAACTGGACCAAAATATTAACACGTAAATCACATGTTCTGGAATGTCCAGATGCCGCTATAACGGCAAAGATGAAAAGACAACTTGCGTTAAACATTTTCATCCTGCACGTCATCGGTCTAAAAGAAAGCAAATCCGAAGGAATAAACCAGCAAAATCATGGAGCGACTAGAGATGGAACTTTAGAACCTTGAGGGTACCTTCTAGTTTAGCCTAGTTCAAAAAAACAAACTAGTTTTCTCAAAAAGTGGGATTTTACCAAAACTTAGTTCTTTTTTTGTACTAAGTAGGATAAAGGATACCCTAATGGATACCCACTGAGCCATCATTAGGAGTGACCACCCACGCCGCCTGCTTTCTCCCGCCCTCCTTGGGCATCAATGCATCGACATCGTGGTGAAACATTTTGGGATAGTCCCTCCTATTCTAGCCAACCAAGAAATTATCGGACCGATCCTTCGCCAAAGGACTCATGAAGTGCATGTTGTAATTCTAGCGATCCATCGATAATTCCTGGTGCCTCCTATGCCCATACATAAACTCATATTACTATTGTGCAAAGACATAACAAATAATGCATGAAATAAGAAAGATAGAAGTAGAATGAGAAATGAGCTACACATATTTTGCTTACGGTGTCATTGCTACTTATAAAAGACTTGGGTAGTAGGCGGCAACATGAAGTCATTGGTCCTTTGGTAGGTTGATGCCTAAGAATCACCTGGTTATGACCATGGTCCTCAGGTAGGTCAACAACTTTGAGAACTTTATCAACCTTTTAAACAACAGAGGAACTTTCTTAGCTCTTCTATTTTCTAAAAGGAATAATTTGTTGATCTTGTTAACCATGTACTAATTAAGATCAAGACGATGCACCTTAATAACACAATTCATTATTACAAAGTCCATGAAAAGAAACCCCAATGGTTATCGTTTCACCTAAACGACAAGGAGAGCAAAGTACCGTGTCACCTAGTTTATATCATAGTGATCCACAAGTGGATCGTTGATCCTGAATGGTGCGCGGTGCGATTCGTAAGAATATAGGAGCTGAAATGTTGGATTGAATGTTTTCGGATGACACAAGGGTGCTCATTCGCTGCATACTGACAATCACTTTAAAATTGTTTTAATCTTGCACTAAATAAACTCTTCTGGTTATAGAAGTTGTAGGCAAAGATGAGCATCGTCTACCATGAACAAACAATAGCAACAAACAAGAGAACAAACAATAGCAACAAACAAGAGAACAAACAACTCTGGACATATATGGCCTTCATCTTAGCACTTCAATTAATACTCCATATTAGAATTACTAAACTGGACAGAAGTATTAACGTGGTAATCAAATTTTCACGAGAATATTCACATGACACTATATAAAGTCCAATTAAAAGCCAACTCAAGCCATACATATATTTTCATCCTAATGGGCTAAAACAAAACAAATGTGGAGGATGGGACTAACAAGATCAACAAGCAGCAACATCGCCTTCTTTCTCATGCCCTCCTGTAAGTATCGTCACTATCGTGAACAAACCTCCTTCTACCCACTCTATTCTTTTTATCCAAATGGGGTTGGGACCCCGGCCTCTACATCCTAGGATGCACACAACCTTTTATTGCGACGTTTCAAAATAAAAAAAATTACAGTTCAAGGATCAGAGAGGGTCGATGTTGGAGATATGCCCTAGAGGCAATAATAAAAGTAGTTATTATTATATCTTCGTGTTTATGATAAATGTTTACATTCATGCTATAATAGTATTAACAAGGAAACATTAATACTTGTGTGATTTGTAAACTTAAATTGAAGTCCCTAGTATAGCCTCTATACATCACTAGCTTGTTGGTTAATAAATGATTGTGGTTTCCCTATCATGAACATTGAGATGTTATTAACAACAAGATCATGTCATTAGGAGAATGATATGGTGGACATACTCCTATAGATAAGCGTAGCATAAAGATCAAGTCATTTTAATAGTTCAATTGCTATATGCTTTCTGATACATAGTAACCTAATTCCTTCGACCATGAGATCATGCATATCACCTTTACCGGATGGATGCTTTGATGACATCAAACACCACACCGTAACTGGGTGGCTATAAAGGTGGCATTGAGTGTTCGGAAAGTATTGGTTGAGACACATGGATCAAGAGCGGGATTTGTCCATCCATATGACGGATAGATATACTCTGGGCCCTCTCGGTGAAATGTCATTCAATTAGCTTGCAAGCATGTGACTGGCTCACAAGGGATCACATATCACGGGAACGAGAAAAGAGTATTTATCAGTAACGAGGTTGAACTAGGTATGCAGAGATACCGACGATCATAACCTCGGATAAGTAAACTATCGTGAGACAAAGGGAAATTGGTATCGTATGTAAGTACTTCATTCGATCACAAAGTAATCGTAGAAATATGTGGGAGCCATATGAATTTCCAGATTCCTCTATTGGTTATTGATCGGAGAAGTGTCTCGATCATGTCCGCATAATTCACGAACCGTAGGGAGACACACTTAAGGATTCGACGTTGTTTGAGTAGTTATGGAATGATGAGAAAGAGACCGAATGTTGTTCGGAGTCTCGGATGGGATCCGGGATATCACGAGGAGATCCGGAATGGTCCAGAGAATAAGATTCATATAAGGAAAGTCCCGTTTCGGAGTTGGGGAATGGTTCTGGTGTTTTCATCGGGAATGTTCTAGAAGGTTCCGGAATGTCCGGCACTCCGAAGGGGAAGGGTACATGAATGTGTTATATCAAGTTGGTATGATTGCATCATGTACTAAGTGTCATCGCTGAACAAAATAGAGGGTTTATTCAAATCCTAGTTTGAAAAGTCAAACGGCTAGTTTGAAAGTCAAACGGCTATTTTTGGGAAGTGGGAAAGGAGGAGGAAACCGAGTTGGGGAGGAGTCCCTCCTCCCCACCACCGGCGCACCACCAAGCCGACTTGGGGAGGGACTCCCCTCCCCTTGGCCGGCCCCTCCACCTATATAAGGAGGGGCAGGGCTCCCCTCCTTGACACACAACTCCCACGCCTCAAACCCTAGCAGCTGCTGCCCACCATAGCCGCTGCCGCCCCCTAGGGTTTCTCCCCTAGCCGCTGACTTGGGCACCTCCAAGCCCTAGCCGCCGGCCCTAGCACCTCTTCCTCGGCGTGTCTAAACCCTAGATCGTCGAGGTCTCTCTCATAGTCCACCATACTCGCTCCGGCTTAAGGAGAAGCCCTGCGAGTTCTCCCCTCTACTTCCGGTACCACGCCGTTGTGCTGCCAGAATCGCGAGGAGAGTGCTACAACCTCCACTGCCTGCTGGAACAAGGGAGAGGAAGGTCTTCGTCGAGTACCGAACGTGTGACCGATTGCGGAAGCGCTGCCGGAACGCAGCGCCGGAAGGATCGTCTACGCGATCTTGAGATCGGGAAGAGTACGACTACACCACCCACGAGAATCCGCTCTCGTTAAACACTTTGGAATCTTAGAGGGTGAGTTATTCCATCGACTCGTTGCTACAATCTAGTAGATAGATCTTGGCTTGTTTGTTTGTATGCGATAGAAATTTTTTGTTTTCCATGCTACGAAACCCTACAGTGGTATCAGAGTCGTGTCTATATGTAGATCTGTTGCACGAGTAGAACACAATGGTCATTATGGGCGTTGATGCTTTTATTGTCGATTACTTCTTGTGTACTTTGCATCTTGCGGGATGTTGGGATGAAGCGGCCCGGGCTAACCTTACATGACATCGTTCATGAGACTTGCTCCACGCTTGACATGCAACTTGTATTGCATAAGTGGCTTTGCGGGTGCCTGTTTCTCCTAGCATAGTTAAGATTCAATTTACAACGGGTGATTAACAATACTAGTATCAATGTTGTGGTTCATGTTCGTAAGTTAGAACGACACTTATGGAAAGCCCCAAACCACGTAAAACATGCAAAGAAAGTAGAGGCGTCTAACTTTGTTTTGCAGGGGTGTGCAGTGATGTGATATGGCCATGATTGTGATTATATTTGATGTATGCAATGATCCTTATTGTAAGTTGGAAACCGGCAGGAGCCATATGGTTGTCTTTAAATTCTGTTAAGACCCGCATGTCTATTCAAAGTAGTTGTAATAGTTGAAGCCGGTGGACGACAACCATGGAGCAGCGTCATGGACCTTGATGCAATGTCGGTGATGATGGAGATCATGTTCGTGCTTGAAGATGGAGATCGGAGGCACAAAGAAGAAAGGCCATATCATATCACATATTATGAATTGCATGTGATGTTAATCCTTTATGCATCTTGTATTGCTTAGTAGACGACGGTAGCATTATAAGATGATCCCTCATGCACATGAATTTCAAATCATAAAGCGTTCACCCTTAGTTAGCACCGTTGCTAAAGCTTGTTGTTTCGAAGCACCACGTGATGATCGGGTGTGTTAGATTCCGCAAGTGTATACAACGTGAGCAAGCCAGATTTGCTCATGCGGAAACTAAGGTTTGATCTTGACGAGCCTAGCATGTACAGACATGGTCTCGGAACACGGATCACCGAAAGGGAAAGCATGAATCATATAGTAGATATGATGAACATGTCGATTGTTCGCTATTGAAACTATATCAACTCTCGTGATGATCGGTGTTGATGTGGTGGATTTGGTTCGTGTGATCACTAAAACAATGTGAGGGATGTTGTTTTGAGAGGGAGTTCACCTAGATTAATTTTATTATTAATTTGAACTCAATTTGTCATAAACTTAGTCTAAACTATTGAAAATATGTTGTAGATCAATGGCAGCCCCTACCATCAATTTTAATGCGTTCCTAGAGAAAGAAAAGTTGAAAAACAATGGAAGCAACTTCGCGGATTGGTTCCGCAATTTGAGGATTGTCCTCACAGCTGGTAATTTGACCTATGTGCTGGATGCACCGCTGGGTGACCCACCTGCAGCTACTGCTACCGATGAACTAAAGAATGTTTACCTCACTCGGAAGACACAGTACTCCACAGTTCAGTGTGCTATCTTGTATGGTTTAGAATCGGAGCTTCAGAAAAGGTTTGAGAATTCAGACCCACATGATATTGTTCGTGATCTCAAATTGATCTTTGAGACTCATGCGGCAATTGAGAGCTATGAGGCTTCTGAAAAGTTCTTTAACTACAAGATGGAAGAGGGCAGCTCCGTCAGTGAGCATGTGCTTAAGATGTCTGGGCACGCAAACAAACTTCAAAGCTTGGGTATAGTGATTCCTAATGCTTTGGGATTTACCGTGTCCTCCAATCACTACCACCAAGTTACAAGAACTTTGTGATGAACTACAACATGCATAACATGAACAAGACGTTGCCAGAACTCTTTGCCATGTTGAAATCTGCAGAAGTGGAGATCAAGAAAGAGCACCAAGTGTTGTTGGTCAATAAGACCACCAAATTCAAGAAAGGCAAGTCTAAGCAAAAGGGTCACTTCAAGAAGGGTGGTAAGAAAGTTACCACGCCGACGAAGAAGACCAAGGCTGGACCTAAGCCTGATACTGAGTGCTTTTACTGCAAGGGAGAAGGTCACTGGAAGCGGAATTGCCCAAAGTACTTGGCGGATTTGAAGAACGGCAACATCAAGAAGAAAGGTATATCTGATATACATGTTATTGATGTGTATCTCACTAGTACTCGTAGTAGTGCCTGGGTATTTGATACTGGTTCGGTTGCTCATATTTGTAACTCGAAACAGGTGCTGCAGAATAAACGGAAGCTAGCGAAGAACGAGGTGATGATGCGCGTTGGAAACGGATCAAAGGTTGATGTGATCGCGGTCGGCACGCTACCCCTTCATCTACCATCGGGATTAGTTTTATACTTAAATAATTGTTATTTGGTGCCTGCGTTAAGCATGAACATTATATCGGGATCTTGTTTATTGCGAGACGGTTACTTGTTTAAATCCGAGAATAATGGTTGTTCGATTTATATGAGTAATATGTTTTATGCACATGCACCTTTGATAGATGGTCTATTCTTGTTGAATCTCGGTAGTGGAAATACACATATTAATAACATTGAGGCTAAACGTTTGAAATCAAACGATAACTCGACCTATATGTGGCACTGTCGTCTTGGTCACATTGGAGTGAAGCGTATGAAGAAACTCCATTCCGATGGACTTCTTGAATCACTTGAAAGATGCGAAGCATGTCTGATGGGTAAAATGACTAAGACTCCATTTTCTGGTATGATGGAGCGAGCTACGGACTTATTGGAAATCATACATACCGATGTATGTGGTCCAATGAGTGTAGCATCGCGCGGTGGTTATCGTTATGTTCTTACCTTCATGGATGACTTGAGTAGATATGGTTATATCTATTTCATGAAACATAAGTCCGAAACTTTCGAGAAGTTTAAGGAATTTCAAAGTGAGGTAGAGAATCAACATAACAAGAAGATTAAATTTCTACGTTCTGATTGTGGAGGTGAATATCTAAGTTACGAGTTTGGCGAGCATTTGAAGAAATGCGGAATACTTTCACAATTGACACCGCCGGGAACACCACAACGTAATGGTGTGTCCGAACATCGTAATCGAACTCTCTTAGATATGGTTCGTTCTATGATGTCAGTTACAGATTTACCGCTATCATTTTGGGGTTATGCATTAGAAACAGCCGCATTCACTTTAAATAGGGCATCATCTAAATCCGTGGAAACGACACCATATGAATTATGGTTTGGGAAGAAACCTAAATTGTCGTTCCTTAAAGTTTGGGGATGCGAAGCCTATGTAAAGAAGTTATAGCCGGACAAGCTAGAACCCAAAGCAGAAAAATGCATCTTCATAGGATACCCGAAGGAAACTATTGGGTATACCTTCTATCATAGATCCGAAGGCAAAATCTTCGTTGCCAAGAATGGATCCTTTCTAGAGAAGGAATTTCTCTCGAAAGAAGTGACTGGAAGGAAAGTAGAACTCGACGAGATTGTCGAACCTTCTCTCGAACTTACGAGTAGCGCAGCACCGGAAGTAGTTCCTGTGACGCCTGCACCAGTAAGAGAGGAAGCTAATGATGATGATCATGAAACTTCAGTTGTAGTTGCTACAGAGCCTCGCAGGTCAACGAGAACTCGTACCACTCCTGATTGGTATGATCCCGTTATGAATGTCATGTTGGTGGATAACACCGATGACCCTGAGACATATGAGGAAGCGATGATGAGTCCTGATTCCAATAAATGGCAAGAAGCCATGAAATCCGAGATTGGATCCATGTACGAAAACCAAGTATGGACTTTGGTGGACTTACCGGATGGCCGGAAGGCCGTCGAGAACAAATGGATTTTCAAGAAGAAAACAGATGCTGATGGTAATGTTACTGTCTATAAAGCTCGACTTGTCGCAAAAGGGTTTCGACAAATTCAAGGAGTTGACTACGATGAGACTTTCTCACCGGTAGCGAAGCTAAAGTCTTTGAGGATTATGTTAGCAATCGTGCATATTATGATTATGAGATATGCCAGATGGATGTCAAAACAGCGTTCCTCAATGGAGACATTGATGAAGAGTTATATATGATGCAACCCAAAGGTTTTGTCGATCCTAAAGATGCTAACAAGGTATGCAAACTTCAACGGTCCATCTATGGATTGAAGCAAGCATCCCGAAGTTGGAATCAACATTTTGATAAGGTAATCAAAAGTTTTGGTTTTATACAAACTTATCGAGAAGCTTGTATTTACAAGAAAGTGAGTGGGAGCTCTGTAGCATTCTTAATACTATATGTAGATGACATATTGTTGATTGGGAATGATGTTGACCTTCTTAATAGGGTCAAGGAATATTTGAATAATAGTTTTCAATGAAGGATCTTGGCGAAGCAGCTTACATATTAGGCATAAAGATTTATAGAGATAGATCGAGACGCCTAATATCATTGTCACAAAGTACATATTTGGACAAAGTTCTAAAGAGGTTTGGAATGGAAGATAGCAAGAAAGGGTTCTTACCCATGTTGCCCAATACGACCTTGAGTAAAACTCAAAGTCTGACAACGGCAGAAGATAGAGAAAGGATGAGTAAGACTCCCTATGCCTCAGCCATAGGATCTCTAATGTATGCCATGCTATGTACTAGACCCGACATTGCATATGCTGTTAGTTTAACTAGCAGATATCAAAGTGATCCAGGAGTGGATCATTGGACAGCGGTCAAAAACATCCTTAAGTACTTGAGAAGAACTAAGGATATGGTTCTTTTTTATGGAGGTGATGAACAGCTCATTGTTAATGGTTACACCGATGCAAGTTGGAATACCGATCCGGATGATTCTAAATCACAATCCGGATACGTATTTATTTTGAATGGTGCAGCAGTTAGCTGGAGGAGTGCAAAGTAAAGCGTTGTGGTGAGATCTTCAACTGAATCGGAATACATGGCTGCTTCGGAGGCTTCACAAGAAGCGATATGGATGAAAGAGTTCATTACAGAGTTGGGTGTGGTTCCTAGTGCGCTGGACCCAATGTCTATCTACTGTGATAACATGGGCGCCATAGCCAATGCGCAAGAACCAAGGTCACACAAGAAGCTGAAGCATATCAAGCTACGTTTTCACGCTATTCGAGAACATGTCCAAGATGGGGACATAAAGATTTGCAAAGTACACACAGATCTGAATGTGGCGGATCCGTTGACTAAACCTCTCCCGAGGGCAAAACATGACCAGCACCAAACTGCCATGGGTGTTCGGTATATTACCATGTAATCTAGATTAGATGACTCTAGTGCAAGTGGGAGACTGTTGGAGATATGCCCTAGAGGCAATAATAAAAGTAGTTATTATTATATCTTCGTGTTTATGATAAATGTTTACATTCATGCTATAATAGTATTAACAAGGAAACATTAATACTTGTGTGATTTGTAAACTTAAATTGAAGTCCCTAGTATAGCCTCTATACATCACTAGCTTGTTGGTTAATAAATGATTGTGGTTTCTCTATCATGAACATTGAGATGTTATTAACAACAAGATCATGTCATTAGGAGAATGATATGGTGGACATACTCCTATAGATAAGCGTAGCATAAAGATCAAGTCATTTTAATAGTTCAATTGCTATATGCTTTCTGATACATAGTAACCTAATTCCTTCGACCATGAGATCATGCATATCACCTTTACCGGATGGATGCTTTGATGACATCAAACACCACACCGTAACTGGGTGGCTATAAAGGTGGCATTGAGTGTTCGGAAAGTATTGGTTGAGACACATGGATCAAGAGTGGGATTTGTCCATCCATATGACGGATAGATATACTCTGGGCCCTCTCGGTGAAATGTCATTCAATTAGCTTGCAAGCATGTGACTGGCTCACAAGGGATCACATATCACGGGAACGAGAAAAGAGTACTTATCAGTAACGAGGTTGAACTAGGTATGCAGAGATACCGACGATCATAACCTCGGATAAGTAAACTATCGTGAGACAAAGGGAAATTGGTATCGTATGTAAGTACTTCATTCGATCACAAAGTAATCGTAGAAATATGTGGGAGCCATATGAATTTCCAGATTCCTCTATTGGTTATTGATCGGAGAAGTGTCTCGATCATGTCCGCATAATTCACGAACCGTAGGGAGACACACTTAAGGATTCGACGTTGTTTGAGTAGTTATGGAATGATGAGAAAGAGACCGAATGTTGTTCGGAGTCTCGGATGGGATTCGGGATATCACGAGGAGATCCGGAATGGTCCAGAGAATAAGATTCATATAAGGAAAGTCCCGTTTCGGAGTTGGGGAATGGTTCTGGTGTTTTCATCGGGAATGTTCTAGAAGGTTCCGGAATGTCCGGCACTCCGAAGGGGAAGGGTACATGAATGTGTTATATCAAGTTGGTATGATTGCATCATGTACTAAGTGTCATCGCTGAACAAAATAGAGGGTTTATTCAAATCCTAGTTTGAAAAGTCAAACGGCTAGTTTGAAAGTCAAACAGCTATTTTTGGGAAGTGGGAAAGGAGGAGGAAACCGAGTTGGGGAGGAGTCCCTCCTCCCCACCGCCGGCGCACCACCAAGCCGACTTGGGGAGGGACTCCCCTCCCCTTGGCCGGCCCCCTCCACCTATATAAGGAGGGGCAGGGCTCCCCTCCTTGACACACAACTCCCACGCCTCAAACCCTAGCAGCTGCTGCCCACCATAGCCGCCGCCGCCCCCTAGGGTTTCTCCCCTAGCCGCCGACTTGGGCACCTCCAAGCCCTAGCCGCCGGCCCTAGCACCTCTTCCTCGGCGTGTCTAAACCCTAGATCGTCGAGGGCTCTCTCATAGTCCACCATACTCGCTCCGGCTTAAGGCGAAGCCCTGCGAGATCTCCCTTCTACTTCCGGTACCACGCTGTTGTGCTGCCGGAATCACGAGGAGAGTGCTACAACCTCCGCTGCCTGCTAGAACAAGGGAGAGGAAGGTCTTCGTCGAGTACCGAACGTGTGACCGACTGCGGGAGCGCTGCCGGAACGCAGCGCCGGAAGGATCGTCTACGCGATCTTGAGATCGGGAAGAGTACGACTACACCACCCACGAGAATCCGCTCTCGTTAAACACTTTGGAATCTTCGAGGGTGAGTTATTCCATCGACTCGTTGCTACAATCTAGTAGATAGATCTTGGCTTGTTTGTTTGTATGCGATAGAATTTTTTTGTTTTCCATGCTACGAAACCCTACAGTCGATACAAAAATCAACCATCGAAAGATTAACAAAGTACTTAATAGACTAAACATCTTGAATTCTATTAATAGGCCTCCAGGTAACCCGGTAGAAAATATCATGTGCAACAATCAGCACCCGGTTGCATTCAGAAACCATGCACTCCCGTTGATCCTCCAGGAGAAGAAAACACCATAGTTGAATCCAGTGAACAGCCATATGGATAACTTGCAAGAAATTAGTAGAATCTTTCATGTCAAATACAATATTGTTCCTACAGTTCTATATTGACCAACATAAAGCAGAAAAAAATGCGCATAGGTGTTTCTGCTTTATGTTGGTCAATATAGAACTGTAGGAACAATATTGTATTTGACATGAAAAAGTGTGTTTTCTATGAGTCTGTGAAAATAGTTGAACATCTTTTTATTTCTTGTACTTTTGCAGGATTAGTGTGGAGGATTGTGTTTTCTACATAGAATGTTCCACCACCAGCTAATATCACCAATATAGAAAACACAATCCTCCACACTAATCTTGCAAAAGGACAAGAAATAAAAAGATGTTCAACTATTTTCACAGACTCATAGAAAACACACTTCTTACATCCATCCCAATTCCTTTTAGATAGATTATCCCACGCAAGTAATACTTTATTATTTAGGAACGACATAAAAAATCTTAATCTTTTAGTGAGATTTTTAATTCCCAAAGTTACTTTTGAAGGAACATTTTTTGACCATTCATTAAATTTTCATACATTGATTTGAGCAAGAAATCACCTGAAGATGTTAACCTCCATCTAAATTTACCAGGCTCGGTACTTAAACATACCCCCATCAAACGTTGGCATAGATGTAACCACGGACTTCACCTATTACCAGTCAGAAGCCTCCTGAAACCAATGTTTAGAGGAACTGATGACAGAACATGTGCAACAAAAACATGTTTCCTTTGTACAATATTATATAGGGAAGGGTATTGTTGAGATAACGGTGTTAAACCTAACAATGCATCTTCCAAAAAATGAACCATAGTACCATCACCAACTTTTAAAAGACCTTTGCTAAAGAATTCATCCTTGACTTTCATGATTTTTTTTAGAAAGGTGAGTCTGTCAGTTTACTCTATTTCTGAGCCAAAGTCTTTTGAGACTAGTATTTATTATGTAGCAACTCTTGCCACATACCCTCTTCATCTAGTAACTTAAACAACCAATTGATGAGTAAACACTTGTTCTTTAACATCGAGTACTTCAATACATAGTCCACCTTGGTCTTTAGGACTACAAATGATGTTCAATTTAGTGATCCTATATTTACACTTATTATCTTCACTTTGCTAGAAAAGTGTGATCTATAAAATTCAAGATGCTTTATTACCCCAATAGGTATTTCTAAGAAAGACAACCTAAACATTCGCAAACTAGTTAAGCAATTAGAAAATATCAAGCTACTCCTTCATCAAGAAAGGGAGTACATGTTGTAAATCTGATAATCCATCAGTAATTCCCGGTACCTTCTATGCTCATACAAATGAAACTCATAACCCTAATGTGCCGAGAGACACCAAAGAATGCATGCAATGGTATGGGCAATTACAAGACATAAGTAAAATAGCTATTCATGATTTTCTTATGGAACCCTTGCTCCTTATAAACAGACTTGGGTGTGTGTAGTAAGTGGTGACATGAAGTCGATGGTCCTTCGGTAGGTCAACACCTAAGAATCACTTGGTTATGAGCTTGGTTCATGCTACGTCATCATCTATGAGAACTTCATCAATCCTTTAAACAACATTGAATCTCCTAAACCTTCTTATTTTTTAAGAGGGAAAATGTCGATCTTCTGAACTATATATGTTCCAAGATTAAGATGATGTACCTAGACAACACAATTCATTATTACATAGTTCACGAAAAGAAAGCCCAATGGTTCACTCTGCTCTAAGATACTACAAGCAAATTATAACCAATATTGTGAGTTTCTATATTGGCTAACAATAATTGGTTGGTAATACTCCATGATCTAAGTCGATCTTTATTTGTTTGTCCTAGATCACGAATTGGGTTAACATTTAATTGAATTCACTTTTACATATCTACATCTCTAAATACAAATGAATTTTATTAGCTAGATAAACATTATAGGTCTACTTTAAACATATATACAAAAATAATGAATTATCAAAGTTGATTTCGTTGTGTACTTTGAAGTCGTCAATAACTAAAATCTATAAAACATGGAAAATATTTGATTGATTTATACACGTAATTAACCATAAGAACGAAATGCAGGAAAACCCTGATAATATGATAAATATCACATAATATGTGTCCATGATAATTTTAGCCCATGTGATAAGATTGTGCATTCACTCACCACACAAGTGAGCTAGGTTCACTTCCTCACCACAACTACATTCATTGTCATAGTTGAGCGGTGAAAATAGGAAAACGAACATGGGCAGAGTTAGCAAAATAGCTACAATGAAAGTGATGGCGATATGATATTTAAGCAAAAGTGAAATGTATATGATTTCAAATATGTAATTAGACCATTTTCCATACCAAATATATGCAAGTAAATAAAAATAACATAAACATGGCCAGAAGAACAATATATGAAGATGAGGGACAATGTTTTTTTGCACCGTGTTGGCACTCGTTGTAGGCTCGTAACTAATCAAGGAAAATGGCGATAGACACACACTCGGAAAAGTCCACTACAAGGAACATTAATCATCATCAAATAGGTACCATATCAAGTCAAGCGATGATCAGGCTTAATAGCCGATTATGCTAGTGTCCAGAGAAGATTCAGAGACTGATATATGGAGGCTTCAACTATGGCTTATTCAAGATGACTTTAAATGGAAAAGTTTAGAACATGAAAGTTGTGCGTCTCGTCGAAACAATTAACTTTGCTTTTTGAATCATCTCAATCCAAGTTAGTATCCGAAAGTTAGAGTCAAAATACTGCCAAAGACCAAATTGGCATGGACAGAACCGAGTGGTCGCTGGACCACAAACCTTGTCTCACCTTCGGCGTGGATGGAAGTCCAAAATTCGTCTGAAAACCGCTAGACTAACGTATCTGCTTACGAACAAGATTGAGCGCTCAAGATCAACTCGGATGAAAAAGACGTAAACATGAAAGTTGTTCAGTTTTTCGAGGCGAACAACTTTGCTTTTGGGACCATCTTCATCCGAGCAAGTATACGACCTACAGATTTAAAATACGGCCGAATTGAGTTAAATTCGTTCGGTCGCAATCCGAGTTTGATACGAAAACAAGAGGAAAAGGCAATGAAGATCAGGTCATATGAAAAAGTGCAAAACATGAAAGTTCTTCGTAGTTTCGAGACGAACAACTTTAATTTTTATGATATTTTGATCTGAGCTCGTTTACTGTCTCAAAAGTGGTCCAAAAGTTATAGGCAAGTTTTTGACCGAACAGTTACGCAAATTTCGAGTTTGCTTGTTCGAGTTGGACTCCAACTAGGGTTTGGACGTGGATCCAGCCTTCTTTATTGCACGAAAAGTCCAGCCGCTCCTTATATACACGAGGGGTGACGGCCGATTGAACCAACACCAATCGAACAAACAAATCTACTACTTTTCTGTGTTCATCTACTCTTTATCCCTCTTCCTTGTATCTTTCTTCTCGTTCTTCGTCGTTCTTCAAGATTGGAGGCTGCGAATCCACGAGGCTCTAGGGGCGGTCAGGCCGACCTAGGGCAGCTCATAGCCGCCGCGCCGCCCTGACGGGGTCCCTCCCGGGCGAGCGGGGTTTCGGGTCTTAAAAGCGCCCGCCGGACTGTCTTGCGTATCGCGCTTCCGGCGAGCCTCCCTCGGCGCGTGCTGCCGCGCATCACGCTCGGCGCCGAGGGTACACGGTGACGTGTTCGTGTGCGAACACACTTTTTGGCGACTCCGCTGGGGACTTAAGCTTCGAACGATCTCCAGCCCGTTCTTGCTACAAAGAGAGCGTCATTAAAAGGCTGCAATTAACAACGGTATCATGAATCCTCAATCTTCCTACGGAGATGCAGATTACTCTTATGTTGATGTTGCTAGATCTTTTGATATGTGTACTGTATCGGCTAGCCCTAGTTTTTACTATATGCAAAAGCCGATGCAAAATAACCTACATGCTTCAACTCATCTTAGTAACTTGCAACATGTAAATTCGAATTCTCATGCATCGGCAACCCTAGAAATTCATATGCCGATGAACAGCATGACGAATTCTGTTAATCCGCATGAAACACGTGATTTTAGAAATTTCAATGGCATGCAACCAAGTGTTTCATCTTTATATTCATCGGCAAATAACTTGCAATCTCTAGGTTTACCTTCAAACATGCTGATGGATAGGGAAATTGGACATGCTACAATTAGTTATTTGCCCAATTACTCACAATCATCATATGCTACACCTTCTGTTAGTAATGTTTCAGCACCATGTGCAACTAGTGATATTCATAGTTCGGCTCCACACATTTACAATGGTTATAGCCGAATAAGTGGAAAATCAGTAGGAGCTAATGTGTCTTTATCTAGTACTGTAGCGTATGATATGTCCCTCACACAATTGCAAAGTTTCGGTGACACCTCATTGCCGAAAGATACAAAAAGTATTGGGGGGCATTATTATGCAGGAACAAATGACTGGAAGGAAAAACTTGCAGCTGAGTTCAAAAAGCTCAATTCTCTTCACCGAGAACTAGAAGAGAGGCCCCATGATCTTGCTACAATACAATCTTATGAGGCTTACAACAAGAAGCGTGAAGAGGAGCGAAAAGCAAACAATATCAGGTTTTCCCCTTCTCAATTGCTGAGTTTCGGCAACACTACATTGCCGAAAGAAACTAAAAGCATTGGGGGGCAATCATGTGTTACTGAGGTTAACGCCGATAAGGTCATTACGTTTAATGATTTATCGGAGGAACATCTCCAGTTATTTGAGACACTCAAGAAGAAGCGTGATGAGAAGTTTGAAGCACTTGAAAAGAAGCTGAAAGAGGATCATGAAGCATATAAGAAAAAACTTGAAGAGAAAGAACTGCAGCAGTTTCTTGCAAGTCTTGGAAAGGACCATCAAGACAATAATACTCAAGTTGAAGGAATCAACTCATCTCATCCATGCAGCAATCAAGTTGAAACCTCTGCTACATTGAGACAAAAATAAGAAGCTTTGCTCTCTAGTGAAATTCATGAAGAAAACATCAATGGTTCAACTAGGATGGTTAATTCGGTTATTGAAAAAGCCGAATCAGAAAATACATATGTTGAATCTATCGAATCAGAAGAAGCAAGCTTCATTAATCAAGAGCATGGCAAGATTAGCAAAACTGCTATGCTTGATTTTTCAAGATGTAAGGAAGCTTACGTGTTGCCCTATGAGTGTTGTGCCAAAGAAATTTATGAACATCAACAACAACAAGATATAGCCGAACAATGTTCGGTTGATGAAGAGCATCAAAGTGAAGAGGCACAAAATCCAGAAAACAAAGAGGACGAGGCGTTGGAGAATTATCTAGAGGCCGAGCAAGATATTGTTCAGGACATCCGGCCATCATACGCTTCCAACGTCTCCAAAGAGGTACATTTAGCAAATAATTTACTTATATTCCGATTTGATCAAGACTTTAATATTGATACATCTCTTAGCAAAATTCTCATGAGCTATGAAAGATCAATCGAGAGAGATAATTTATTTGTTAGAAATATATTTTTCACAGAACTTATCGGTCAACATGCTGTACCCTTTACAGAGACCGATAGTAATAAATTATCACATTATAAGTTATCCCTAGTGTTTTATATGCATTTTATATTTACATGGGTAGCTTTGTTTATTTCATACTTGGCTAACATTTGGTCTCAAGTGAGACATATGTGTTTTAACTATTTTGGTTTCAGAAATTTAAAGCCAAGGTTATTGTCTCTTGAAAAAGCCGATGCTAGTGTAACTTTGTATTCGAATACATCGGAAGAGAAGTGCAAAAAACAATGCATAGCCGAATTGGATGATGTGAAATCTGAACAATTCGTTTGCTCAATTCCAAAACTATTCTCACAACGAGATCGGTTAGAAGTGAAAGGTGTACCTTCAGTTTGAGTATGTGTGATCATATATTTGATATGCTATTGAAAATCGATTATGTTAGAATTCTTGATCACAATACCGAGCCATCATTACAAGGACGGATATATTGCAAGTTGCATGATTCGTTCGATCATAATATAGAGAGTTTCAACACGTTTCATCAAATAGTACAATCGGCTGTTAATAAAGGACGATTGAAATTTGTTGAAACACAAATTGATGAGGAATCTATTTTGATTGGTCTTGATGGCCAAACAACATTGCATCAGCTTCCTATAGCCGACTCATACGATGAGGAGCAGGTACACACCGAGGATGATGGGATCAAGCTTCCAAGCAAAGAGATTATTGAAGAGCATGTTGAAAATGTTCTTGAAGGCGAGAGTTCCATTGAAGCTACAATGAAGACATCAAGCACTGGGGGGCAACAACAAAATTCGAAGATCGATGCGTACAAAGCTCAAAAAGACAAAGGCCGCAATAAGAACAATGGTAGCAAACCAAAAGTCACTTTCACACAGATGCTTGAAAAATATAAAAAAGAGAGTGAAGCAAAAAGTTCTTATCGGCTAAGTAGTGCAAAAGCATCAAGATCACCCCAAGGCAAAGTTCTAAAGACAGGAATTGGCGAAAGGAGAAATTCAATGCAACAAATTCGTCTCCTCCTTTTGGGCCACCAATGCCAATGTCATGGATACCTCCATATGCTAATTTTTATTCATATCCATCATGGGAAAGGTATGATTCATGGGCACGTTATCCATCTAACTATAGATCATCTCACCCAAATTATGCAGCTCCAAGAAGGTCAATTGATCAGCATTCATATGTCAAAGACCGTTTTAATAGAAAAGAATCAGTCTGGAGTTCATGGGTAAAGAAGGATGTGGTCAAGCAGGTATACCGAATCAAAAAAGATGGACGCAAGTGTGTTGTTTCAGACTCGACTCCAAATAATGAAAAGCCATCGGAATTGACATTGGCTACTAGGGGAAAGGAAGTGAAGCGAGTAACTTTCAATGTCCCAATCGTCGAGTCCAAACGATCCAAGTCGAAGGTGCCCAAGATTAATAAAGTCATGCCATTGTGTGAAAGAAAACCAGAGCCGAGATGCCCACTCGGCTTATCACATTGGCAGGAGAGGAAGCTATATCGGCTTAGAGCCGGGGAGCTGAAGAAAAGAAACATGGCATGGGTTCTCAAAGTAAACCCTCAAGGCAAGGAAGATGTGCGAAATCCTATCATAAGAAGGGCAGCAAAAGCAAAGAGCAAAAAGAATAAAGCCAACAAGCGATCGGGCCAAAGAATTCGATATCACTATCAAAAACTTTGGCGAGCACATCATCCATATTATTCTACTTCTCCTTTAATTCCTATGCCATGGAATTCATCCCCAGGTATGATTGGTTACCCACCATGGTTCTATTTTGATCCTTGGTTGCATCATAATTTTATACATCATGAAAGGGTATTACCAAATCATTATTCATTTGATTAGTTGCAATTTTTTGCTAATCCAAGAGGCCGAACACTTGAAGTACATAATCAGATTTGTTCTTTTGTTTACTTCGGCTTTACATACTTTGGTGGATGGGTTATACATGTCCATTGGGGCAAAGATATATGGCCGATATTTATTATGTCGCCCTTAGATCATTATCCAGTTATGGCCGATGTGGTGTTCTAACATCGTCCTTAGTGTTACTGAGACTGATACAGGGTATGCATTCATTAGCAACTGTGCTTATGATTATGTGTTCATGATTTGGCTTATAAACCTTTAAAATATAAAAGGCCAAATTGTCTTTAATTTCATTATAGGCGTAGATGCTGAGCATGCTATTGTTATTGATCTTGTCTCTATAGTACCATGTGAATTACATTTTGACTCTTCAGTTTTAAAAGCAATAGTCAATGCGTTGGTATTGTTTATTTATCTCCTCATGGTACTGTTCTATGAAGTCTTATCCTGCTTAGAATATCTTGCACAAAAAGTCATGCCGAATTTGCAGTTTTGATATTCGTGCTAGAACATTTTATTGCTATAGGTGCTACAAATATTGAGGCTTCTAGTGATTCGTTGTGAGTAGTGCAACAATGTCCATCGTTTACCAAGGTTTCTACGAATCACTTGTTATTTATCTTGATACATGTCTAGATGTGAATTTCATCTTGGATTGATTTATCATTGCTCATATATCTAGACATGAAAACTGAAGTGCAAATGAGTTGGCTCAACTAAACATTCGGCTATCATATTATTCATAATATATTCCATATTCCACAAGAGCCGATGCTTTGTTTTGCCAACATAGATAAGGCCAGATTGGAGACCACAATTTTGGCCGCTAATGAAAAATCTAGTGCAGGTGAAGGAGAACAACAAAGGAAATCCAATGTCTATTACATGAAAATCTGAACTAAAGGGTGAACATGACAGTTCATGTGTTCAAATACTCTTTAAGGTAATGATCTTTATTTCCTAACGGTTGGTGATATTCTTCTTGAGCACTTGGATGAAGAGCAGGCGAGGATCATTGTGGGAGTTGTTCAAAGACAATTGTGATATTCAAGATGAAGTGGTTGTTCTCAATGCCAATCATTTGAAGATATTTTACCCAAGTGGCAACAAATCTAGACAGAAAATAGCCGATATGGAGTTATCACCATAAGACAACCAGTGTCCGATGGAGTGTTGACATCGTCCTTAGACTAAAAGTGAAGCAAGTTATTTTCTGACACGCAAGCTCTGCCAGAAAACGGGGGGCATGTGTTGGCACTCGTTGTAGGCTCGTAGCTAATCAAGGAAAATGGCGATAGACACATACTCGGAAAAGTCCACAGCAAGGAATATTAATCATCATCAAAGAGGTACCATATCAAGTCAAGCGATGATCAGGCTTAATAGCCGATTATGCTAGTGTCCAGAGAAGATTCAGAGACAGATATATGAAGGCTTCAACTATGGCTTATTCAAGATGATTTCAAATGGAAAAGTTCAGAACACGAAAGTTGTGCGTCTCGTCGAAACAATCAACTTTGCTTTTTGAATCATCTCAATCCGAGTTAGTATCCGAAAGTTAGAGTCAAAATACTGCCAAAGGCCAAATTAGCTGGACCACAGACCTTGTCTCACCTTCGGCGTGGATGGAAGTCCAAAATTCGTCTGAAAACCGCTAGACTAACGTATCTACTTACGAACAAGATTGAGCGGTCAAGATCAACTCGGATGAAAAAGTCGTAAACATAAAAGTTGTTCAGTTTTTCGAGGCGAACAACTTTGCTTTTGGGACCATCTTCATCCGAGCAAGTATACGACCTACAGATTTAAAATACGGCCGAATTGAGTTAAATTCGTTCGGTCGCAATCCGAGTTTGATACGAAAACAAGAGGAAAAGGCAATGAAGATCAGGTCATATGAAAAAGTGCAAAACATGAAAGTTCTTCGTAGTTTCAAGACGAACAACTTTACTTTTTATGATATTTTGATCTGAGCTCGTTTACTGTCTCAAAAGTGGTCCAAAAGTTACAGACAAGTTTTTGACCGAACAGTGACGCAAATTTCGAGTTTGCTTGTTCGAGTTGGACCCCAACTAGGGTTTGGACGTGGATCCAGCCTTCTTTCTTGCACGGAAAGTCCAGCCGCTCCTTATATACACGAGGGGTGACGGCCGATTGAACCAACACCAATCGAACAAACAAATCTACTACTTTTCTGTGTCCATCTACTCTTTATCCCTCTCCCTTGTATCTTTCTTCTCGTTCTTCGTCGTTCTTCAAGATTGGAGGCTGCGAATCCACGAGGCTCTAGGGGCGGTCAGGCCGACCTAGGGAAGCTCATAGCCGCCGCGCCGTCCTGACGGGTCCCTCCCGGGCGAGCGGGGTTTCGGATCTTAAAAGCGCCCGCCGGACTGTCTTGCGTATTGCGTTTTCGGCGAGCCTTCCTTGGCGCGTGCTGCCGCGCATCGCGCTCGGCGCCGAGGGTACACGGTGACGTGTTCGTGTGCGAACACACCGTCAGACAATACATGTTGATAATTAGTACAATGCCTCGTCTGTACGTGCGATTCTAGCTCCCTAGGGCTTGTCAGCTATAGCTTTCCATAAGCAGTAGGTTACGTAGATAATGCCTACTATTTACTACATGATTCCATTCCGCTCCACGGTGGCATCACACACACACACATCAGTCGTCATCCTCAAGCAACGCGACACTTGCCGCTGTGCACGCTCATCCTCCGCAGAGAGAGAAGGACGACCACGACGACGATCCTGACTGAAACCGATGGAGAAGAAGGATAAAGCTAGCGATCCGATGAGCGAAATGGACAAGACAGACTCTCTCTCGAAAAAAATGGACAATACAGGGAGCAGCGGCAGCGTCGACAGCCGCAGCAAAAGGTCAGACGGAGGTGGCATGGCAGCTGCCGCGGCAGAGAAGCTTTCCTTTCTCGTGATACCATCAAGGTTCGGGGGGAGATTTTCTTACCACAGAAGTTTACTGCCATCCATCAAATCAAAGCCCTGTCACTGTGCTGTAGCCCCTGGGAAAAAATGCTACTCTGAAGAACGGGCTCCTATCCAAGCGTCAAGTGCTAATCACTTGCATACAGTATGTCGCCTTCACAATCGGGGCAAAAAATTATCAGGATTAGTACAATCCAAGGGGGTGCGCCATTAGCATCTGCGAGGAATCCTTGGGGCATGTTTGATTCAAAGGATTTGTATAGAAAATTTATAGGATTAAATTCTATAGGAAATTTTTCTATGATGGTTGTTTGATTTATAGGATTGATTCCTATAGGAAACTTTCCTAGAAAATCCTTTGCACTATATTGCATAGAAAATCTAATATCCACTCAAAGCTCTTTCTTAGAATCCTTTGATGGAATCAAACAAACTTTGTTGCATGTGGGTTTCTATAGGATTGAAGTGGACATGACATTGCAATCCTATGATTTTTCTATTCCTTTGTTTTTCCTATCTATGAATCAAACAAGCCCTTAATTGGTTTTCTGCGTCTGTCAACTGCAGAAATATCACATGAGCGCACCAAATCGCCTCCATAAATTAATCGCAGTACACCAGCCCCACCCTCTCCCCATGATGCATGTTCCTCCCCTCTCTCTCTCACTCCCTGTCATGGACCCGAGCCTCTCTGCTGGAGGAGGAGTACTACAAAAGATGGCTATCATTTTTTTGCCTCCCTCCCTCCCTCCCCTGCTTGTCCGGCTCCTCTCTTCTCCAGCCCCATTCGAGCTGACAAGTTGGAGCCAAGAACACCAGTGATGCAGAGAGCCCAACATATCTCAGGAAAACCATCTTCCCTGCCCTGAGTTCGTAGTAGTTGTTCCTCTGCTACTCGTTCTGCTTTCTGTTCGAGGAACTTTCTCTTTTTCAGTGTCTTCCTACTGCTAGCAGTAGCACATCAAGAATCCAGCAAAAAGGGAAATCCATCCCTTTTTCGCCCATTCTGTCCAATCCGCCGAGCAGAGCCAAGAAACCGCTCTGGCAAGATCTTGGTATTCGCTCCACCGCCAATTCTTGGTAGTAGTACCAATCTGGCCCCGGAAGTTAAGATTTAGAAGAAGCCGCCGAGTTCTCTCCTCCGGCGATGGCGGCCGCGCTGGAGTGCTGGTCGGGCCGGCCCAGCACCGACGAGGAGTCCATGGTGGAGCAGGTCCTCATGAAGCCCCACGCCCGCTCGGACGGCTCCCTCCCCACCTGCGCCGACTCCGCCCGCGCAGGTGACCCGGCCTCGGGCCCGGCGCCGCCCAAGAAGTGGCAGCGCCTGGGCCGCAACTTCGCCGGCGCCATCGCGGCCTTCAAGAACACGCTCAACCTGGACAACAACGGCGGCCTCCCCCGCGACCCCTCGCCGCGCGCCGTCGGCGACAAGCCACCGCTCCTCCTCCGCGGCCTCGCGCAGCTCTACTCCCGCGGCGCCAACGCGCAGCAGCTGCCGGAGAAGCTCGTTTCCGACCTCCGCCGCCACTTCGATGCTCTTCCAAACAGGTGAGCCACCAAGTTCTTCTCTGAATTGTACTACTGTATTTAAGTTTTTTCATTACTGGGTGGTCCATTAAATCTGAAATGATAAATCATCAAGCACATAGGAGTAATACATTTTGATTCCTTTGTTGTGCTAACTGCTAAGTGGTTTCTGACAAACACAAATCTCCATCGATTTCGCAGCTACGCACAGGCAGGATTTGACATGAAAGATGTCCTCCTGCACGCCCGTCTTGTAGAGCAGGCAGCCGGTGAGGATCAGCCTGCAGTCAGCATCGAGGAAGTCCATGGCAGAGAAAGTGGTGCTGAAGGCACTGTTTTCCAGCTCACCTTCGCCTGCAACGCGCCACTTTCATGGCAGTCAATGTCAGGCTCGCTTGACAGCCCTTCGATCAGTTGCAAGAAGATCCAGATCTTCGAGAAGAGAGGATTGACACTGGGTGTCGTCATGATAATCGTGCAACCCGGGAATGAGGAGCTCTTCAAGAGCCGGGTCGAGGCCGCGCTGAAATCAGCGACAAAGAAGCAGCGGAAGAACAGCGGTGGCGGCGTGAAACTCCCATTCGGGCTTTGCGGGTGTCAGGAAGAAGGATCGCGAAACTTCGACGAGGAGTCTATGTTTGATCCAGAGGACGGTCAGGTGCTTGACAACGAGCCTGCTCGCCGACCACAGCTTCCCACTCCCCTACCACAGTCATCAGTGTTCGTCTCAGTAGACGAGTGGCAAACCGTCCGATACGGCGGCGAGGAGCTCGGCCGCTGGATCGTGAGCTCCGAGGAGATCGAGTTCGTCGACTGGGTTGGCCAAAACTCGTTCAAGGGAGTTCACAGAGGAAGGAAGGTCTGGGTCAACAAACTTAGAGGCTGTGACATGGGAAGTGCCTACGACGTGGAGATCCGTCAGGACCTGTTGCAGCTGATGAGCTGTGGGCAGAAGAACATCCTCCAGTTCCATGGCATCTGCTTCAACGAGAGCCATGGGCTCTGCATAGTGACAAGGATGATGGAAGGAGGCTCGGTCCATGACATCATCATGCAGAGGAACAAGAGGCTGTCCCTCCGGGACACGATCAAGATCGCTCTCGATGTTGCCGACGGCCTGGCGTTCATGAACAGCTACGGCATCGCCTACCGCGATCTCAACGCGCGACGGATCCTGCTGGACAGACAAGGAAACGCCTGCCTTGGGGATATGGGCATTGTTACCCCTTGCAATAATGCTGGCGAGGTCACTGAGTATGAGACGTCCGGGTATCGCTGGCTAGCTCCAGAGGTTAGTTTCCTTGACTTGGTTTACTGTTAATTCTTGTAGTGTTTTCTTCTGAAAGTGAGTCGTAGGCATTATCTGGCAGTATCTGGGATTTTGAACTGAACAATCTGGGATTTTGAAATGACCAAAAGATAAACTGATCTTTTGTCTTGCCAATTACTACCTCGTGTGTACTCTGTAGTCAAGAATCCATTGACTGAACTTTTTCTTACCAACATTCTATGTCTATATACAGATCATCGCGGGAGACCCGGAGAGCGTGTCGGAGACCTGCATGAGCAACGTGTACAGCTACGGGATGGTGCTGTGGGAGATGGTGACCGGCGAGGAGGCCTACTCCACCTACTCGCCGGTGCAGGCGGCGGTGGGGATCGCGGCGTGCGGGCTGCGGCCGGAGATCCCGCGGGAGTGCCCTCACCTGCTGAGGTCGCTGATGACCCGGTGCTGGGACAATTGCCCTCTGAAGCGCCCCCAGTTCTCGGAGATCATCTCCCTCCTGCAAAAGCAGAGCATCAGATAGTTTTTCCGTTTTTCTCGTTATTACTACCGTTATGAATGAATGAATGAATGAATGCCATATAGTAGTAGTAGTGGAGTAGTATTTGTTGTGTCTGTTTGGGTTGCTGGAAAGGTCTGCTAAGTATATGTGCAAAGGCTTGGTATGTTGCTTGCTTGCCCAGTTCATCTGTCTGTCTGCCTGCCTTGGTCTGTTCACATACATACAGAGAGACATAAGTGGCATGAGAAATGAGAGGGCATCCATCATCAAGGGTTTTTAATATGGGAGGATCTGTAGGGCACAGGACAGTTGTTTTTGCTTGCCCGTGATCCTCTTCAACGAACTAATAACTGCACAGTCCGTGGTAGTAGTAGTATTAAACAAGCAAATCCTCTGATGGAGGCTGGTTGCTGGCCGGCTGTAAACAATGTTAGATCTATCTATCTACTCTCCCTGCCTCCCTGGAGAGGTCAAGATCTGTTTATAGTACTCAGTAGTAGTAGCAGTGATGAAAAATCCTTTGTTTTGTTTGACCCGCTGAAGATTGAGTCGAGTGGAAACGGCCCTTCGTTTCCACACCGCGTCTGCTGATCCGGGGAAGCGCCTGCGTACTACCCAGCGAGGTCGTCCATGGCATGTGCTGCTGGTGTTGTTCGTCCATGGCATGTGCTGCTGGTGTTGTTCGTCCATGGTCCATGACTCCATGGTCCATGGTCATCATTGGCGTCTGGTTTCCTGTGAACAGTGCGCACCTACGACTTTGTCATTCATTCTTGTAGTACTACTGGTACGGAGGAGCAGATAATGACGCTCATTTTTTTTTTTGCTCTTCCTGCGTGTATGGTCTCCATCCATCAGAGTGGGCCCAAACTCAATTAGATGAACCGAACGGATTTGGTTGCCATATACTGTAGTATAACAACGGTACGTACAGTACGACGGCGTCGCCTCGGTTAATTATACCGCTTGAATGCTTGATTGATGCGTCTTGGGGCCGAATGCAGAGTTGATCTGCGTCCTTATTATGCATGGCGGTCGCTGAACTTCCACGGCTATGTTTCGGGCAGGCCATTATTTGTTCGAATTACCATTCAGATCGAAACAGAGGTACTTAGTACGTCTTGCACGATCTGTGCATTCCGTAGACCCGACGAGGCCATGGTAGTACGTCTTGCACGATCTGTGCATTCCGTAGACCCGACGAGGCCATGGCAAGTTGGCAAGAGCGAGGGCCCCGCCAAGCAACGTGGCACGTACTACACCGCGAGGCCACCACCCCACAGCCAGCCCCGACACGGCTTGCAGAGCGGCGCTTTGCTCACGTGGAGCGGGTGACGGAGCTGACACTACTGTTGATATGGATGGCTCCGATCCGCGCACGGGCAGGGCAGGAGCATCCGATGATGAGTTCAACAAGAAAACAGTCCATGATCTTGGGATGGATCGTAACTGTGCCGTTGCGCTGGGGTAGATTGGTAAATGGAGCGGTACACTGGTGCTGCGTACCACGGTTCGGTTCCCCCATTGAACCGAGGCATGGGCAATGGGTAACTAGTGGCAACTGGCGAGCGAGGGGTCGCTGCCAACAGCCAAGGGTACAGGACAGAATAAACGATTTAGGCTATGGCATTACTTACTGCTTCAGGCACAGGATCGATCGTCCCCACGGCCACGAGGCGTGCATCGCACGCACGCACGCACGGCACGAGCAGTACCTTGTCTCGTTGGTTCGTTCGTGTCATGAATTTCCTCTGCGGCGAGCGGACCGGATGGATCCTCAACGCTGCTGCTGTCACACGCAGTTCTCGCTGAGCCGCATTTACGCCCTCTCGGTCCGTGTGCCTCTCCTCCCGTCCCGTGCCTTGCCAGCGGCAGGCTGCTGCTAGCTGAGAACGCATTCATCAACGCGGCCATGAATGAACGAACGGGTGAATGAATGGCGTGGCAGGGACGGTACAGCCCGTACGTGGACCTGAGACAATTCCGTAAGCTACAGCCTACGGAGTACGGACGCAGTGATGGCGCGCCTCTTCCTAACCTACTAGGTTCGGAATCAACTGTCCCGAGAGAAATATATCATGCAACCTCATACTTCCTGCTTCTCCATATCAAGTGCGTTTTTGATTCTACAAGTAGTATTTCATATGGGCTTTCCTGCGTTCCACATGGTAAACACGAAGGGCGAAAACGACGAGAAGCCAACACTTTGATCAAAACAGGGCAACAGCAAATCAGCGTCATGTTGCAAACCAAAAGCCAAAGACAAAGAAAGAAAGAAG
This sequence comes from Avena sativa, assembly GCA_916181665.1. NCBI lineage: Eukaryota > Viridiplantae > Streptophyta > Magnoliopsida > Poales > Poaceae > Avena > Avena sativa. The sequence continues at coordinate 8,795,282 of OV702297.1, read as the reverse complement.
CATCACCGTCATCATTATCTTAGGGCTACAGTCGAGTCAAATTTGGCATCCAACTCAAAACAGAGATATGTTGAACGAGAGAAAGACTCTTTGAGTAAATGGGTACAATAAACACGGGAGATCAGGAACTTGGTTTTGCCGGCTTTTCTCCTTATTTCTCAAGAAGATGATCACTGGGGGTAGTAAAAGTCTACTACTCGGATATGGGGCACGCACTCTCGAAAGCTTCCTGCTCCTTGCGGCAGAAGTCGAACTCGTTAGTGTAGTAGTACATGCAGCCCGCGTAGGCGTCCATCTCCTGGGGGCACTTTTGGTGGAGTTCTTTCAAGCTGCCATATCAGAAAATGTGATCACAAAGTGATTTACTCAAGTAACTGACTGAAAAGGTAGAGCAAGTCATAGGCTGATTGCCTTAATGGAAGCGGCATAGTTCAGCTAAGCAAGAAAAGATAGAGGGTTCTACAGTCTACATAATACATGAAGCCCTATGTCCAAAATCACAGGAGTTCACAAGGGGAAAGAGGAATATCTATTACAGAATTAACACAGGGGATAGGAACTTCTGCTGAGAACAGATACTGCTAAGCTGCTACATAAACTGGATGCCCCTATTAACCTTTTGAATTAGGGTGCAGGGCACGTACACAATGTATTGCTAATCAATTATAATTAATCACATAAACGCAAGGAGGCATAAATCATCATATATGTTGCAGTACTATTCTCATTGCCATTGTCTTACACCGCACCTACCGAATGCAGTAGCCATGAAGGAAAACAACTTAAACACAAGGCACTACCTCACCAGCAATCCACCATTATGCCATTCGAAGTCTCAAATAATCAAAATTTCCAGAACAAATGAGCAAAACAACACACAAGTCTCAAATTATGGATTACTCTAATGTCAATTCAGCCTATGGCAGGGTTGAAGGTTCAAGCAATACACCAAACCAAAAAAGGGAAACCATCTTGCCTCCATTTATTGGCATGATCACTAACTAGAAGAACAAAACATATTGGAGACAAATATGCATCACTACTCAATGTCCCATAGTCACACTCACATAAATGACTTAGGCAGGAAATTATGCGCAGAGTCAACGGAGGACAAAACATCATATTTGTCAATCTCATGTATAAGTGCTACCAAGATCAATCTGATCACAGGAATATCACAAGCAAGAGATATTATAACTGATACATCATACACTAATTCACCAGTGTAACATGGGTACCTTGACTTACACGAGTGCACTCAGGCAAGAACGCAGTAGGGACATGTCTGGCATTGTTACAGACAAAGACAACCAATGCAGCAGCGTGTTGCAGAGTAAGACAGAAATAAGAAGCGAGCAGTCATGCAAGTGCTTTCAAAGCTTGGTTCATCCCAACCTGTGCAGGATCTATAAGATTACAGTTCAGGAGACACTGTCGTCCACACTAACGGTGCATTCCGGGGTAGGGACAGATTAGTGGAGGCAGCACAGGTACCAGAATGAGAGGCAAAACGCGAGACAGAGAGATTCCAAATTATATTGTTTTCCATCCATCTCTCATTTTTCCTATCTTTTTTCTGTGTATGTGTTGCCTCGACTACTCTGTCCAGACCTGCCATGCACCTACACCATGGGATAGCAGCCTCTCTGAAGCTGCTCTGTTCTAGACCCTGTACAGGGTGCGATGAATCAGGTCTCTGAAGAGCTCTCGATAGACTTCTCGTTAATTCTCCTATTCGACCTCCTCTATGACACCCTTACTGCATCGTCTTTGTTTGTGTGCACAACAGCACCAGACCCTGCTGCAACCATCACCAGAGCACCCCTCAAAGTCACAATACCCAGTTATTTTGGCTGTAATATTTTCTAAGGTATCAATGATCAAAACGTTGACCCCCGGGGAATGATCCCTTGCGGGCAGGTAGATGAGACCTCTCCAGCAGCGGATTATACGCGCTCGGATAACACCCCGTTTAATTCGGTCCCCACGGGGATTCGAACCCGGGTGGGCTGGCTGCGCACTCGCTAGCCTTGCCACCAAGCCAGCGCTTGGTTCTCTAAGGTATCAATGATCATGTCTGTTGTTAGTAGTATTCATGTGATTAGTATTCAGGTGGTTATGTCTCATCTTGGCAGTGCATCCATCAGAAGAAAAGTATAATGTTGTGATCATACTGTTGTTGTATGTTACTATTATGCCTAGCGTCTATGTTATGCAAATCTCGATCATTACTTTTAGAATAATCACCAAGTGCATAATTCTCTTACAAATGCGGTTTGCATGCCTCATGGACTATAAAAGAAGACATTTTACTATTTTTTAGACATCTGACCAGTTCACAGATTTGCTACCGCATGGCTAAATATCTATCGTTTGGCTTTAATGGAAAATGTAGGAAATATTCTCCTAACTGAAAACAACAGTAACATTGAGTCACTGACTGCTTAGTTCAACTAACTAAAGAGCAGCATGGCTTAGGTTTAGTCGGAACCTATAGAGTGTTTTTTAACGAACCATTGTGACAGAATGTTCAGTTAGTGTCTTTTTTCACAGTTGGCACTGGATGTTCTTCACCACTTCTATTCCCAGATGCGGCCAATACTTAATATAAGCGGACTGAAAATGTGAGATAGTCTAGAAGATACCAACCACCAGCAGGTCTCACCTGGCAAAAAAAAACAGTAGTCCATTGTATATCTTGACTAGAACCATAGACTTGAGCACTGTGCATACTCTATCGATCTATCCCTCTTGGTTATATTAGGGATTTTTTTGTTGAGGACATTATAATATTTTGGTTACTCATCTGAGAATGGACAAGGAAGGCAATAGAGTGCAACTGGGAACTTGCTCTATCAAATGATTAAATCGATGAATATTAGGAGTATAATAAAAACAGCCAAATAAAAAGACTTCCACCTAATTGTGTGGTATGTTAAGAAAATAAACTGAAAAAGTATCAACTCATAGTTTTTTTGGCTGCATTAGAGAGAAAACTCACTTTGAGGGAAATTAACCTCAACGTCTGAAATGAGTTGATTCATTTTTGCAGTTGAGTCTAAAGAAAAATGGGCTACCTACCGAATGTGGCATTCCCAGTTCATTCCCTTTTGTATAATCTGATCAGAAGGCTAATAATGTGTGGTCTGACTTCTAAGTCATAACATCATCAGAAACTAGGTGGTCATTGCAAAACTACTTATTCATAGTAACATTGCAGATTATCAACCAAACAACAAATTTCATTCCCGTTGACCAGAAAATGTGATATTCACTGCTAAATTACTTACTACCCCAAGGTTGGGACGAGATTGGGTAGCAAGAAACCCTGCCACTCACTACATATTCCCAGCCTTGGCATAAATCGCATCACCATGAACCCTGAACTCCCGCTATACAGTACAAACTGATGAACTAAGGCATGTAAGTATCACCACATGACCGGCACCAACTAGCTAATCCAAGTATCACTACCGCTTAATCCCCTGCGTGATCAGAGCCTGGAAAACTAAAACAAAAAGATCGGCACTGACAAATTTCCAGTTGCTTCCAAGCTATTGAATAGTCACATCTCTGAATATAGGCCAATCGCAGACGCAAAAACTTCACTAAACATGCTCATCAGCTAACACTGATTAAAGGCCAAGGCAAGTTCAAGGTAGCACCGAGTAAACATCACAAACCGTCGCATTTTGGCACAGACTAACAAAATTGGGCGCACGTCAGACACATAGGACGCGCCTACTCCAACGAATTAAACTCTTACGAGCAGCACGATCGAAGCAGTATTCGACGAATCCGATAGATAAAGCGCTGGCAAGGATGAGGAACAGATAGCGAGCGAGTGGTAGGCAGGGGACTCACAGGTTGAAGACGCACAGCGAGACCTGGCGGCCCTTTTCGAGGCACTTCTCGGGGTTGGGGTCCTTCTTCTTGCAGTTGAGGAAGGCCACGTTTTCCGGCCGGCACCGCAGGGCGATGTGCTTGGACGCCGCCATCAGCACCGAAGACGTCGGGATCGGCTCCCCCGAGGCGTCCACCGGCGTGCTGCTAGCTGACATCTCTGCAGGCGTAGGGGGTGCTCGTCGTGGAGATCTGGGAAGAGGGGGCGAGAGGGCCAAAGGGAGGACCGGAGATGGAGAGGGGAGGCTGGGGGCCGGAGGAGGAGGTGAGTTCCCCACTCCTGTGTGTTTGCGCGCGGTTCGTGGGCTTTCGAGTAGGAATGGGCCTGTAAGTGCTATATTGGGTGTTGCTGCTTGCGCTTGGTATTTCCCTAGAGTAAAAATGGTAGCCTGGTAACAGCCTAACAGGCTCATCCTTACTTCTCATCTCCGCTCTTCAAAAAATATTAAATTCCCTAAAACACAAAAAGACTAAAAGAGAACATACTATCTATCCATTTTATGATATTATAAAAATATATAATATGAGAAAACACCTTTCTCCCTACCTTAGAAAAAGTATCATTCTCCTATCAATGTGCTCCGTGTATACAAGTCTACACCCTAATGTCCATCATTAAGCCTCAATACTTCTTATTCAAGATTATTATAGGATTTTCACTAATTGATTTTTTCTCTAAGCTTGTTTAATTGTAGTATTATACTTCCTCCGATCCATATTACTTGTCATTGAAATGGATATATCTAGCACTAAATCATCTCTAAATACATCCATTTTAGTGACAAATAATATGAATCGAAGAGAGTAATTTATAGGAACTTTTTATTTATGTTATTTTTGTACTCAATCTTTCCTGCTTACAATATTCACGAGGATCGTTTGTTCACTCCTTTCATAACATTTCTTGTCCTAGCTCTGACAATTGTGACCATACATATATACCAGAATAGAAGCAACCTCTTGTATATACCGCCTCATATAAATAAAATCATCAAAGTGAATTAATTTGATGTACAACTAAACTACGATTCACACCGTTTATTGGTTCCATAGCACAACACAAGGCGTCTTACCAGTCATAATAAAAATTAATCTTGTTAGATCATTTTTTTCCTTTCGCGAACCTAATAGCTAATGAAATTTCCAAAGTTTTTTCTGTAATCTGACCAAGTAATTATATTATTTATTTTCTTGTAATTTCAATTGTAGTGGGCACAAATAGAAATAAAAAGTTCATGTTAGCATATCTTTTCCATGAAACTTCTCAGTTTTGGCCCTTTATCCCAAGTTCTAACAAATATCTTCATTATTTTTCACATCAATATGTCCATGAACCTTCTTTGCATGCTTCTTGCACTTTGAAGTTGAAACATCAACAAACATGTCTTGAAGGACTATTGCTTTCATGCTCTCAATCTTCCACACTGATTTTTCTAGAATGAAGTGCTCATACCTTTGAGCAATAAATTTTGCAATGATATATTTGTATAGGGTTCGCAGCATGGAAAACAAAAAAATCTATCGTGGGAACACATAAAAGCCAAGATCTAATCTACAAGATCAGTGCAACGAGTTCGTAGAGTACTACCCCTCGTACATCCAAAGCGTTTAATGAGATCGGATTCTCGTGGTTGATATAGTCGTTCACTTGCCGATCTCAAGATCGCGAAGAGGATCCTTCCGGCACCATGTTCTGGCAGCGCTTTCGCAGTCGGTCACACGTACGGTAGTCGATGAAAACATTCCTCTCCCTTGTTCCAGCAGGCAGCGGAGGTTGTAGATCTCCTCGTGATTCCAGCAGCACGACAATGTGGTCGTGGAGGTGGAGGAGTAGATCCTACAGGGCTTCGCCTAAGCCGGAGCAGGTATGATGGAGGAGAGAGGGCCTCGACGGCTATGGTGTAGGCGCCAAGGAGAGGGAGGCGGCGACGACTCTAGGGTTTAGGGCGGCGGCGGCTTGGAGGGGCGGTGGCCTAGGTCAAGGGATGGAGGGGGTGGCACCCCTCCCCTCCTTATATGGGTGGAGGGGAGGCGGCCTAGGAGGCTGTGTCCTCCCCCAACTCCACATTATGGCCGGCGACTTGGGAGGGAGAGGGGAACCTCTCCTCTCTAGGTTTCCTCTCCTCCCTCCACTAGGCTTTGAATTTTCAATTTAGGATTTGACTTTTTCAAACAATTGTTTGATCTAATCAAACTAGAGTTTGATCTCTCATCCTATTTCCTCGCCTAGTTAGTCTAGGGTATTATGCAACCATTCCACATTGGTATGTCACATTCCAAGTACCCCTTCCCGGGGTGGTGGACCTTCTAGAACATTCTAGAAGATAATTTTGCCATATTATACTCTATCATGTTACAACCAAAACATTGTTTCAGATATCACAATATTTTCCACACATGATGATTTCTGAAACAATTCTTTCGGATCCTAGATAATCTTGATATTAAAACAATATTTTGAATATCAAGAATCATGGAGACAAACATGATACTTAGATACTAACACTGAAATTATTACTTTTGATTTAATACTAATTATTAAACTTCACGGAGTAAACAGAGTTTGCTAAAAGTTGCAATAGGAATTTTAAACTTTAGATTGACACACAAAACAATACGATACCGGTTCATAAAATAACTATCCAGAATTCTATAGTTCTATTATCTCAATTATAATTAAGCGCAAGTATGAAAATTCACTTTGATTTAATTTATGATAAATTGTGTTCAACTTTTAATCATATTACTGTTGAACTCTCACTCAAAACAACATCTCTCGAGTCGTTTTAGTGATTACACGAACCAAATCTACTACACCACCAAGTTTGATCATCACAAGAGATGATGTAGCTTCAAAGGCGAACAATCAACATGTTCATTATATCATCCATATGACTCATGTTTTACCTTTTGGTATTCCGTGTTCCGAGGCCATGTCTATACATGTTAGGCTCGTCAAGGTTAACTTTAGTATCCGCATGTGCAAATCTGGCTTGCAGCCGTTGTATGTGGTGGAGATATGCCCTAGAGGCAGTAATAAAAGTGGTTATTATTATATCTTTGTGTTTATGATAAATGTTTGTATTCATGCTATAATAGTATTAAACCGAAACATTAATACTTGTGTGATTTGTAAACTAAAATAGAGTCCCTAGTAAAGCCTCTTTATAATACTAGCTTGTTGATTAATAGATGATCGTGGTTTCTCGATCATGAACATTGAGATATTGTTAATAACAATATCATATCATTAGGAGAATGGTATGATGGACATACTCGTATAGATAAGCATAGCATAAAGATCAAGTCATTTTAATAGTTCGTTTGCTATAAGCTTTCTGATACATAGTAACCTAATTCCTTCGACCATGAGATCATGCTAATCACCATCACCGGAAGGATGCTTTGATGACATCAAACACCACACCGTAACTGGGTGGCCATAAAGGTGGCATTGAGTGTTCGGAAAGTATGGGTTGAGGCACATGAATCAAGAGTGGGATTTGTCCATCCATATGACGGATAGATATACTCTGGGCCCTCTCGGTGGAATGTCATCCAATTGGCTTGCAAGCATGTGACTGGCTCACAAGGGATCACATATCACGGGAACGAGAAAAGAGTACTTATCAGTAACGAGGTTGAACTAGGTATGCAGATATACCGACGATCAAAACCTCGGATAAGTAAACTATCGTGAGACAAAGGGAAATTGGTATCGTATGTAAGTGGTTCATTCGATCGCAAAGTAATCATATAAATATGTGGGAACCATATGAATTTCCAGATTCCTCTATTGGTTATTGATCGGAGAAGTGTCTCGGTCATGTCCACATAATTCACGAACCGTAGGGAGACACACTTAAGGATTCGATGTTGTTTAGTAGATATGGAATGTTAGTAGGGATACCGAATGTTATTCAGAGTCTCAGATGGGATCCGTGATATCACGAGGAGATCCGGAATGGTCCGGAGAATAAGATTCATATAAGGAAAGTCCTATTTCGAAGTTCAGGAAAGTTTCCGATGTTTTCATCGGAGAGGTTCTAGAAGGGTCTAGAAGGTTCACCAGTCCGGAAGGAGAATGGTCCATGAATGTGTCATGGGTATGTGGAATGATTGGATCATATCCAAGGTCACTTGGTGTTGGCATATGCAAGAGAGAAATAAAGCTCTAAATTGAAAGTCAAACTGTAACAATGGTTTCCTAGTGGGAGAAGAAACAAGTCCTTCTCTCAATCCAACTTGGGTTTGGGTTTGGATTTAAACCCACCCCTTCCAAGGCTGCCCTCCTCTCATAAATAGAGGGGGAGGGCTGCCCCAACACAACACAAGCCCTAGCCCCTCTCCACGAGCCGCCGCCGCCACCGACCCGTCGCCAGCACCGCCGCCAGCGCCGCTTGTCAACACCCGGATTTTTAATCCCAGATGCCCGTTATGCCATACATCGCAATCCCAGGATTACCATTTTTGTGAGACATAACAGAATTAGATACCACAGTACATCATCCATTACAAACCATACATAAGGTCTTACACAAATAAGGATCTCATGATCTAGTTCTTAATACAACTCAGGCAGCGGAAGTACGTAATAATAATAAAGGTAGCGTAGGCGAAGCTCCATCTTTGGGGTCACAGGCAATGCTGACGATGGGAGATGATCCTAGTTGTCGTAACCTTCCTGGGGTCCATCATCCTGGAACTCTTCTTCATAGTCTGGCCACGGGAATATCCAGGGACAAAGCCACGAGTGCTCTTTAAGTACGCGTAAACTAATACTAACAAGTGAAGGGGGTTTTTGTAGTAGGACACTAAGCTCTAGGATTGTTTTGCAAAAAGCCAGATTTACCTCTACTAAGTTCAGAAGCAAGAAAAGCTAGTTGAATTTTATAACACCTAAAAGGGAACTTGTATTTCATATCACAACTCTGTTGTGGTCAAGTCAAATTCTCAATTCATTTCACATGTCATTTTGAAAACATCTGACGGGGGAACAGTATGGCCACTCCAACTGTCCATAACCGCGGACACGGCTATTCGAATAGTTTGACACTCTGCAGAGATTGTACACTTTCACCACAACATTCGATACATCCGTCAGGAACAAATCCTGAATTCACCATACTCAGTATGCGGATAATCAATCCTAACCTTTCAATTACACGCCCTAGTATAGGCACCTCTCCTGTGAGTTTGGCCTCCCAACCATGACCAACTGTCATCTTGGGTACTGCATAGGTGGACAATCTTCACAAGGTAGCCTCAACTCAGACCTTGGCCGGGAGGGAACCCATACTAAGGTATATAAGTTTCCAGTCAAGCCGTACCTGGTTTTCGGGTATTATGGTTGTACGATAAAATTGGAATGGTATTGCATCCAGACAACCATCAGTTTTATAAAGGGATAAGGCTCATGCCTTAACATTTTCATCATCCAAATCATCTGGTGTTCGGAAACACATGTCAAAACATCTCAGTAGAATGACTCATCATTCTAAGGTTTTCATAACCATTTTCCACCAAGTATTCCCATCTAAAGTTGATCAAGTTTTATGCTTAGCACTAGCATCTACAAGTGGGGGTGAGTACTAATGAGGGGTGGTAAACAAGTGGAGTTTAACTAAGTTCAATCTCATGCCTTGGGATGACATCAAGATTGTCTAGCTTAGGCCAAATTTAATGCTCTTTATGCAACCTTCAATTATCTTCCTAGAATCTACAAGTCACTTAAGTAAACTCTAAGAAATAGCTTTGATAAAGAAATAAGGTAGAAAGCTTGCAAGTAAAACTAGGAGGGGGTATCATCAAATATGTCTAACCAAGCATGCTTAGTGCATTGCATAGGATATCTAACTTTCATAATTGCAAGTGTTAGCTTGCTTCCAGTATTGGCTTGCCTTGAGCAGAGCAGTGGTTGAAGTTCTCCTCGGCTTCTTCTTCGTAGTATCCTCCTTCCTCCTCGTATCCTTGGTCGGTACTAGCGTCTATAAATTAATACGAGGTACACAATCACCAAACAATACTTAACTACTTTCAATCAGCACACAAAGGAAGATAATTGAAGGTGAGACCGAGAGGGATGGGCAGGCGACGGTGGCGACACGGCTACAGGCGGCTAGAGGCATGGCCGAGGTTGGCGATCGACGAGCGGTCTCCTGGCGATGCTCTAAGGTTTAAATGCGTGTGTAGGGGCGGTGGCAAATGGTCGGGAACGTGCGGTGCTCTGCGCGGTAGAGGCGGCGTCTTCGACGGCGAGCGATGGCTGTGAGGCATGGGGCGGCGAATGGGGGTGTCTGCGGGGTTGCTGGGGTGGTGGTGATCATGCGTGCACGCGGCGAGGGCGGCGCGCGGTCTGTGGGCGTGTGTCGAGGGTGGCGCTCTGGCGCGCTCTCGGCATGCTCTCAGAAAAGCTTCGCATGGCTTGGGCGTGTGATCCAGTGACTGGCAGGGTTCGAGCGCTGTACAGGGGGTGCCAGTGGACGGTGGCCTGTGTCCTATACATGGTGTTTAAGCTTGGTGCTTGCTCTGGCTAGCTAGCCATGGTCGGCTGGCAAGGGTTCCTTCGGGTTGGCATGGCATGGTGCAAAGGGTAGGGTCTAGGGATGGTCAAGGCACTGGTTGGCACTGGGGGAGACAAGTGTGATCAATGGTGAACAATGCTTAGCCAAATTACTGCTCAAAACAGTGAAGTTTGGCCAATTTGATTTGTTGTCTCCAAGTGTTTGATGAAATGGCCGCAAGAACTTAAGTTTTGAATTTTGAAAATATTTTTGGTGGGTGTGCTAGGCATGTGTTGAGGATTCTGTGGATGCTTGGGTTTTGAAAATTGAGCTTGTTTGAGTGGTTTTTGAAATAGTGGGAAATTCTCATATGAAATAGATTCAATTTTAAACTGTTATTTAAACTAAGCATTTGAATGTTTTTGGATGATCACAAAGTGGGCCTTGGTACCTTGTTATGAGTACTATCAAGGGGTGCAAAGATCCAAACATGTTTCTGTTAAGTTCTGAAAGGTAGGGATAGCCCAAGTAGGCATGGGAGTTAATTTGGCCAAGGTGACCATTCACTTAATTTGTTTGTTTTGACTTGTTTGTCTTTGGGAAAAGTTTGGGGATTGTTTAGATGATGTTTATTTCACCTAAGAATAATTTTAAAAGCAAAGAAACACAGAACCATGGCAATTCAAAAGAATCCAAATTTTAATACACACACATATGAATGCTTTCATATTTTTAATTGGAAATGTTTTTGTTAACCCTAATTTTGATGATTAGAGTTTGATGATTCAAGTTTAATATTTTTGGGATGTTACACTACCGCCACGCGCCGCCGCCGCGTGCTGCAGACAGTCTTCCCACTTAGATCCATATTCTAACACACATGCTCTCAGCATATCTTCGAGTATTTGATTTACTCGCTCCGTTTGTCCATCGGTCTGAGGGTGTTAAGCGGTGCTGAAATCTAGTCGGGTTCCTAAACCTTCTTGGACTTTCTTCCAGAATCTCAAGGTAAACTGAGTTCCTCGATCCGATACGATGTTCTTGGGGACTCCATGCAAACTGACGATTCGAGCGATGTATAACTCCGCTAGCTTCGAACTCTGATATGTGGTCTTGACGGGTAAGAAATGGGCGAATTTGGACAATCTGTCCACTATGACCCAGATAGAGTCATTTCCCCTACTAGAAGTAGGCAATCCGGTGATAAAGTCCATTCCAACGGAATCCCATTTCCATTCCGGAATCTGCAATGGTTGCAATAATCCAGCGGGTCTTTGATGTCCCGCCTTGATTTGCTGACATATATCACACCTGACGATATAGCTTCCGATTTCTCTCTTCATCTTATGCCACCAAAATTGCTCCTTCAAATCTTGATACATCTTTGTTCCTCCGGGGTGGATAGAATAAAGACTATCATGAGCTTCCTTCAGAATAACTTCTTTCAACTCAGAATCTGGTGGTAAACAAAGGCGTCCTTTGTACCACAGAACTCCTTCTTCGTCTTCGATGAATCCGGGTACTTTGCCTGTACCAATACGACGCTTGATTCCATCGATACTAGCATTTCCTTTCTGTGCCTCCTTGATTTGGCTGATCAAAGTGGGTTGAAGTTCTATGCTAGCCAAAAATCCTTCACTCACTAATTCCATTCGAAAACCTTCCATCTCTTTGTGCAAGCTTGGTTGCTCCTTCAAAATCATGGAGTTCAAGCGGCACGGCAATCTGCTAAGGGCATCTTCTACCACATTGGCTTTACCAGGGTGATAGTGAATGTCTAGGTCGTAATCCTTGATTATCTCAATCCATCTTGTTTGTCTCATATTCAACTCCTTCTGGGTGAATATATACTTCAGACTCTTGTGATCCGAATAGATCTCACAACGGTTTCCCATCAGGTAATCCCTCCATGTCTTTAGGGCAAGAACTACGGCTGCGAGTTCGAGGTCATGGGTTGGATAATTCTGCTCATGTTGTTTCAGTTATCGAGATAGATAAGATATAACTTTGCCTTCTTGCATTAGCACACATCCGAGACCGATATTGGATGCATCACAATACACGTCGAAGGGCTTCGTGATATCCAGCATGATTAAGATGGGGGCTGAAATCAATCTCCTCTTGAGTTCTTGAAAACTCGCTTCACATTTGTCTGTCCATTCAAACTTCTTGTCTTTCTTCAGCAATTGGGTCATGGATCTGGCGATACTCGACAATCCTTCTACGAACTTGCGGTAGTATCCTGCCAATCCGAGAAATGCACGAACTTGGGTTTGAGTGGTTGGGGCTTGCCAATCTTCGACATCTTTCACTTTTGCAGGGTCAACGACAATTCCTCTGGCTGATATAATGTGGCCGAGGAATCCTACCTCCTGTAACCAGAATTCACATTTGCTAAACTTGGCATACAACTGATGCTCTCTAAGGGTTCCAAGAATGGTCCTTAGGTGTAGCTCATGTTCTTCTTCTGATTTGGAATAAATTAGAATGTCATCGATGAAAACAACGACAAACTTATCCAGTAAGTCCATAAAAATCTTATTCATGAGATTCATGAAATAAGCGGGGGCATTGGTTAATCCAAAAGACATGACAATATACTCGTATAATCCATATCTGATGGTAAAGGCAGTCTTGGGAATATCCTCTGCGCGAATCTTGAGTTGATGATAGCCAGTTCTAAGATCAATCTTAGAAAACACTTTGGCACCGGTCAACCGATCAAACAAATCTTCTATCTTGGGCAATGGTTACTTGTTCTTGATGGTGACATCATTCAACTTCCGATAATCCGTACACAAACGATTTCCTCCATCCTTCTTGTCTACAAACAAGACAGGTGATCGCCATGGTGACGCACTTGGTTGAATCAATCCAATTTCCAGCATGGCATCCAGTTGCTTCTTCAGTTCCGCTAGTTCAGACGGGTTCATACTATATGGTCTCTGAGCTATGGGTCCTGTTCTGGGGATTAGTTCAATGATAAACTCGATATCCCGATCTGGGGGCATACCGGGTAAAACATCTGGAAATACATCGGGGTATTCACAGACTATCCGGACTTGGTCAATGGTAGGTTGGGCTATACTCTTGTTGCACTTGAATTGGCGAGGTAAGGTTTCAGATATATGCTCGACTAATATTCCAGCGGTACTGGTCATGGTTATGGCTTTCTTGGCACAATCAATCAATCCTTTATGTTTAGACATCCAATCCATTCCTAGTACTACTTCCAAACCTTTAGTTCCGAGTACTATCAAATTAGCATAAAAATCTATGCCATGGATTCGGATAGGGATGGTTTTGCAAATTTGCCTAGCTTTGGTGGTTGAACCGGGGATTTGAACAATCATAACATGCTTCAGTTTGGTTGGTTGAATCTTACTAGTGCATGCAAATTCTTCGGTGACAAATGAGTGTGATGCACCAGAATCAAACAACACTCTAGCGAGTACTGAATTAACAGAAAACATACCCAGCACGACGTCTGGCGCTTCCTGGGCTTCTTCAGCATGCATGAGAAAAAGACGGCCGTTGCGGTTGAGCAAATTCCCTGGGGCAAACCTTCTTCGAGGCTGAACACGATGCTGCTGCTAAGCTGGGGCATTTGCATTGGGGGCTGCGGCATTCTTCTTGGGGCACTCATTGGAGTAGTGGCCTTTATTTCCACAGTCATAACAAGTCACTTACGACTTGTCCTTTGCTGCAAAAGGCACAACATTGCTTCCAGTCCTCGGGGCAGTGTTGGTGTTGGCGGTAGCATTGTTGTTGTTGAACTTGGGTGGTGCACGGTTGAAATGGCCAGAATTGCCGGGGGTGTTGGGATTTCCTCCGGGCCTCGGGTTTCCACGATTGGGATAGATCGGACGGTTCGTCGGGGGTCTATTGGTTCTCGGGGCAAATCCTGGAGATGGGTTAGGGCGATACTTTGGGGTCTGATGGGTTCCTGGCTGATGCATCATGCGACGCTTGCGGTTCTCATTGGCTTGGTTGATCTTTCCTTCCATCTTGATGGCAGAGTCGACAAGGGCTTCAATATCAGTAAAGGGGATATTGACTAACACAGTCTGCATCTCATCGTGCAGACCATTCAGGAATCTCTCTTTCTTCTTGGCTTTAGTGTCGATCTCATCCGGGGCATACCTAGCTAATGACAAGAATTTGTCACGGTATTCCACTAAGGTCATCCGTCCTTGCTCCAGTTCTCTGAAATCATCTCTCATTCTCTTGATCAAACTCGGTGGCACATGGGTTCTGCTGAACTTGACTTTGAATTCCTCCTAGGTCATCATCTGTCCTCCGGTCATTGCACGAACGTTGTTCCACCATGCTCTTGCATCTCCGGCTAGATAATGGGTGGCGAACATAACTTTCTCATTAGCTTCCACTCCGCGACTTCCAGGTTGTTTTCATGGTTTGCAGCCAATCGTCTACATCTAGGGGCTCTTCCGACTTAGTGAAAACAGGTGGGTTGGTATTCTAGAAATTCTTGAGCTTAGATCCATGGTTGTCCTGATTTCCTTGGCCTTGATTGTTGTGGGCTAGCTGAGCTATCTGCTGAAGGGTGGCTAAGTTGGCTTAACATTCGGCTCTTTCGGCTTCGCGGTCAGAAACCAACATTTGCAGGATCTGCAACATCGGGTCCGGGGATGAACCACTTCCTCCGCGTGGCATCTGAAGATTGAGATAGATCATGAGAAAAGAGGGAAATTTCTAAGGTTCAGGGACATTGAAAAGTTTTTAAAGTTTGACTCAGCTTTTCTAGCAACTTGCTTTTCATTCATTCATTCATAGCACACGATACAAACACACACCACAAAACAAGAAAAAACATATGGTTTTAAGAACCATTCTGGAAACTACGGTACAGTGGGACCGAATACAACTCACTACGCTAGTGCTCAAGTGCTACTACTCCTCGGATTCGGTGTAGTCGTCATCCTCATCATCCTCGTCGTTATTGATGAAGGCGAAATCATCCTCATCGGTGAAGAAGTCCATAGCCTGATCCTCCAGAAAATCATCATCATCGCTGAGATAGGAGTAGGGGTCTCCACGAAGGTCTTCTCCGGCATTCTCCCTTTCCTCCAGTTGCATGTCTCTCTCATGGATGGTCTCCTCCAAATCCGAGATACGGTGGCGAAGACGGGCAATGATGCGCTCCTTCTTGTCGAGCTGACGGCAGCGAGACTTGCGATCCTTCGCTAGCATGGCGATGGTCTGATCCTTAGTCTTGATGATGGTGGACTTGTGGTTGGAGTAGTCACAACAATTGTCCGATTACTGCTGACGATCGTACATCATGAAGCTAAGGTGGTCCAATTGGGTCTTCAGCTCGTGGTGGTATGGGGCTTCCAGTGGTTGTCCCATAGCATCACGCCTTGGACAAAACTCAAAGCGGGTACCCTTGATCTGGTTGATACTCTGCCCACACAGACGGGCAAGAGCTTCCTGCATGGCCCTGGCAAGTCCATCGAGCCAGTTGTTCTCTCTTAAGGTGAACTGAATTCCCTCGGCAGTGGGAGGTTCAATCTTTCCTTGGAGACTTGCAACAATTAGCCACTGCAGATCTTCTCCTCCTTGATCATTGAGCTGAGCTCCGAAGAACTCGGGGTGGGGACGCTCCAGAAGTTCCGAAAGCTGGTCCAAATCCTGCTCAAAGATAAGGTCTCCTCCATTCCCCAACTGATAAAACTTGATGTACTTCACGTCCATCTATAAGAATATAGGATGAGTAAGTTAGTAGAGTGATCAAGTGTGTCAAATTTTATGTATTTTGCAAGAGTTTTTGAGGAACATGATTTTTTATGAAAGAATCAAGGTGATAATAATGGGAATACGTTTTTGTAAATATTTGCTTCCTTTGGTTTTGAAACTAAGTTTTTGATTCAAACATCCAGTCTAACTAGGGTCTCCTATGGTCAGGATGGCTCTGATACCAACTTGTCAACGCCCGGATTTTTAATCCCAGATGCCTATTATGCCATACATCACAATCCTAGGATTACCATTTTTGCGAGACATAACAGAATTGGATACCACAGTACATCATCCATTACAAACCATACATAAGGTCTTACACAAATAAGGATCTCATGATCCAGTTCTTAATATAACTCAGGCAGCGTAAGTACATAATAATAATAAAGGTAGCGTAGGCGAAGCTCCATTTTCGGGGTCACAGGCAATGCTGACGATGGGAGATGATCCCAGTTGTCGTAACCTTCCTGGGGTCCATCATCCTGGTACTCTTCTTCATAGTCTGGCCACGGGAATAGCTAGGGACAAAGCCATGAGTACTCTTTAAGTACTCGCAAACTAATACTAAGAAGTGAAGGGGGTTTTTGTAGTAGGACACTAAGCTCTAGGGTTGTTTTGCAAAAAGCCAGATTTACCTCTACTAAGTTCAGAAGCAAGAAAAGCTAGTTGAATTTTATAACACCTAAAAGGGAACTTGTATTTCATATCACAACTCTGTTGTGGTCAAGTCAAATTCTCAATTCATTTCACAAGTCATTTTGAAAACATCTAACGGGGGAATAGTATGGCCACTCCAACTGTCCATAACCGCGGACGCGGCTATTCGAATAGTTTGACACTCTGCAGAGATTGTACACTTTCACCACAACATTCGATACATCCGTCAGGAACAAATCCTGAATTCACCATACTCAGTATGCGGATAATCAATCCTAACCTTTCAATTACACGCCCTAGTATAGGCACCTCTCCTGTGAGTTTGTCCTCCCAACCATGACCAACTGTCATCTTGGGTACTGCATAGGTGGACAATCTTCACAAGGTAGCCTCAACTCAGACCTTGGCCGGGAGGGAACCCATACTAAGGTATATAAGTTTCCAGTCAAGCCGTACCTGGTTTTCGGGTATTATGGTTGTACGATAAAATTGGAATGGTATTGCATCCAGACAACCATCAGTTTTATAAAGGGATAAGGCTCATGCCTTAACATTTTCATCATCCAAATCATCTGGTGTTCGGAAACACATGTCAAAACATCTCAGTAGAATGACTCATCATTCTAAGGTTTTCATAACCATTTTCCACCAAGTATTCCCATCTAAAGTTGATCAAGTTTTATGCTTAGCACTAGCATCTACAAGTGGGGGTGAGTACTAATGAGGGGTGGTAAACAAGTGGAGTTTAACTAAGTTCAATCTCATGCCTTGGGATGACATCAAGATTGTCTAGCTTAGGCCAAATTTAATGCTCTTTATGCAACCTTCAATTATCTTCCTAGAATCTACAAGTCACTTAAGTAAACTCTAAGAAATAGCTTTGATAAAGAAATAAGGTAGAAAGCTTGCAAGTAAAACTAGGAGGGGGTATCATCAAATATGTCTAACCAAGCATGCTTAGTGCATTGCATAGGATATCTAACTTTCATAATTGCAAGTGTTAGCTTGCAAGGTTTCCAGTATTGTCTTGCCTTGAGTAGAGCAGTGGTTGAAGTTCTCCTCGGCTTCTTCTTCGTAGTATCCTCCTTCCTCCTTGTATCCTTGGTCGGTACTAGCGTCTATAAATAAATACGAGGTACACAATCACCAAACAATACTTAACTACTTTCAATCAGCACACAAAGGGGTTCTATGGATGAGCTAGCATCATCACTAACATTACAATATTAAAGCATTTGTCTTATTTATTTATTTTAGAAAAGTAATTTCTACTCATTGAAAAACTACTTAAGATTTAATATTCTCCAAACCAAACATGGGATCATGTTGACACATGTCATCACCACATATTTCATTACATGAGAATGTGATTTGAAGTGGTGTCACAATTTAATAAGGTTTAACCTTTTTATTTTAAATCATTAAAGTGGCTAGAAATGCCTATGTGGCATTCTTTTATTACTTGAACATTATTTCTGTAAGTAAACCCATATGTTTTTATATATTCTGAAAGGTATGGTCAAATATGATTTTTGAGAGTTGGAATCAACTCAAAAGCTATCATGGTTTAAATTTGAAAAATGTTTGAATGCAGAAAAGCTTTTGACTTGTTATTTTTACCAAGGTTGATCTATTGATCCAAATGATTTGAATCCAACGGGCATGGATTCAGCATTTCAATATATTTCTTAAAAATTTGGTTTCATGAAATTTGGTTCACCGAATCGAGCTGGGTTGATTTTTGAGACTAGGTACAGAACTGAGTTTGAATATAAATAGAAAAAGCTAAATTCAAACGAGTGGGCTGCGCGGTAAGGTTTAATGGGCCGGCCTAGTGTCACTCCGCAGCGCGGGACGCAACTGACAGGGGGGGTCTACTGGTCAGTGGCTCATTAAACGCGAAGCGGTACGTGGCGATGTGGTGCGTAGGATTAGAATGAAGATCGACGGCTGAGGGTCGTCGTCAACGATGAACAGGCCACCGGCGAGCTCGAACCCTAGCGGCTCAGTGGGGGTGCATAGGGGGCATGCCGGGGCTCCAATGACAATGGCGAGGCGGGCAAATGACGAAGTCGACGACGGCGAACTCAGGGGTGGTCGTGGCAGCTCCGGGGGTGGACGAAATCAAAGGCTCCCTTCTTCTCCAGAGGCGGCCTACTCCGGCGCAATTCCGGCGAGCTGCTGCTCCTCGTGCTCCGGCTAAGGGGTGGAATATCAGTGAGGTGAGGGGAGTGATATGGTGTGAAGAAATCGAGCGGGGGTCGTCTCCTTTTATAGGCTCGACGGCGAGACCGAGAGGGATGGGCAGGCGACGGTGGCGACACGGCTACAGGCGGCTAGAGGCATGGCCGAGGTTGGCAATCGACGGACGGTCTCCTGGCGATGCTCTAAGGTTTAAATGCGCGTGTAGGGGTGGTGGCAAATGGTCAGGAACGTGTGGTGCTCTGCATGGCAGAGGCGGCGTCTTCGACGGCGAGCGGTGGCTGTGAGGCATGGGGCGGCGAACGGGGGTGTCTGCGGGGTTGCTGGGGTGGTGGTGATCACGAGTGCACGCGACGAGGGCGGCGCGTGGTCTGTGGGCGTGTGTCGAGGGCGGCGCTCTGGCGCGCTCTCGGCATGCTCTCAGAAAAGCTTCGCATGGCTTGGGCGTGTGGTCCAGTGGCTGGCAGGGTTCGAGCGCTGGACAGGGGGTGGCGATGGACGGTGGCCTGTTTCCTAGAAATGGTGTTTAGGCTTGGTGCTTGCTCTGGCTAGATAGCCATGGTCGGCTGGCAAGGGTTCCTTCGGGTTGGCATGGCATGGTGCAAAGGGTAGGGGCTAGGGGTGGTCAAGGCACTGGTTGGCACTGGGGGAGACAAGTGTGATCAATGGTGAACAATGCTTAGCCAAATTACTGCTCAAAACAGTGAAGTTTGGCCTATTTGATTTGTTGTCTCCAAGTGTTTGATGAAATGGCCGCAAGAACTTAAGTTTTGAATTTTGAAAATATTTTTGGTGGGTGTTGACGAGGTTTAATCTCGTCAATGCCCATTGTTATGGACTTGGGTTTTGGAGAAGATGGGGATGCTGGAGATCGTGGCACGGTTAACAGACAAGCAACCAGGGGACACGAGATTTACCCAGGTTCAGGCCCCCTGAGGGAAAACCCTACTCATGCTTGTCTGCTCTTGATTACGGCGGAACCGAAGGTTACAGGGTGCGCAGATTTGATCTGGCGTGGATGCGTGTGCGAGGGTATGAGTCGATTGATCTAGGACGTGCCCTCCTGGCCTTTATATAGACTTAGGCAGGTCCCGGGCATAGTCCTAGTCGGTTACAGGTTCTAGGGTTTTACCCCTTTGAATTTCCTATCTGCGCTAGTCTTGTTCTCCAAGGACTCGAAGGCGTCATGGGCCTTGGCCACCCGAAAATCTTCATGGGCCGGCGTACATCTGCCGTGGGCCTTCCTTGGGCTAGACCAGGTATGCTGAAGTCACGTACCCACAGGGTATAACCATGTCAGTAGCCCCCGAGTGATCATTCGAATCGTAGATTCGGCTGAGGACTCTTCAATCCTTCGGGTGCAATCGGGTAGTAACAGTATATGTATGTAGGGATTTGTTGATACATGTGCCTGACTCACCCGATGGATCAGGGTCAGTTAACTGTCTTAGGACGAAACAACATGATCTTCATCAGGTTCGAGTCCCTTAACTTGAACCCGGAACATATGCTGGCGTAATTCGACTCAGGCCGCGGAGGACTTATAGGAGTATAATTCCAGTGTTTTTAATTGATGTACCCAACGCGTCCGTCGGGATTTTTCATCACGCCTGTTGGCATGGATTTATACTAGCAGAGCACAGTCAGGTGCGTTGCCAGGCCATCAGATGATATCTGTAGGTCTTATCTTTGCGTTGTAGATGCAGCATCCAAACATTTGTCACCACGGAGGTGTTTCGGGTGGCCAAGGAGATTGTCGCTCACTTAGCTTTTTGTTGGGGCAGAGTTGCCAAAAAAAAATTTGCGTGCTGATCCGAAAGATCGCAGTCGAAGATTTTATAGGGTGCGCGACCAGCGCTCCCTATGGGAGTAGCCCCCAAGTGTCTGTTCGAGTCGTAGACTTGAGCGGAGACTTTAGTTCAAACATCGTTCAGTTGTTAAGTCCGTAGGACTCGAAAATTTTCGGATGCTTAAATCCATCCTCCCTATGGGAGTAGCCCCCGAGTCCGTAGTGGAGTCGTAGACTCGACGTAGGACTCAGAGAAGTAATTCGTCTTTCGGGTGCACGGCCAGCGCTCCTGATAGGAGTAGCCCCCAAGTATTTAGTCGAATCGAAGATTCGAGTGAGTACTCTTAGCTGTGGAGCCAAAGTTGGTGCTAGTATAGCTTTTATGACGTCAGTGCTGACGATTGATGACCTCAAGCGTCTGCTACGCCAGAGATGACTTGACTGGACGAAGCGTGGGTCCCACTTGCTGACTTTGAATTGACCGGTCACGCGCGGCGTGGAGATAATTACGGTGTCTCCTCGATTTCCGCGCGTAGTGGACGGCGTGGTAACGACGGTTTGTTGTGATGCTGACACGTGTACGGCCAGATCTACCGTTGGTGTTAGGTCTTCTAGATGGACGGCTGTCGTGCGTCGTCTTTGCTGTTATAATCCTTGGGTGAAATCGTGGTTTGTTTTTACCGCACCAGTTCTTGTGTTCACTGCCTCCTTGTTCTTGAGCGATTCTTGCTGCGCGCTGAGATTTCCCTCCACATTTCCTTCGTTCTTTCTGCGTTGTCATCGCCACCACCGCCGTAGTGCAATGGGGAAAACAAAGAAGTCTTCATCTGCGGTTGGGACCAGCGCCACCGGAGGCAAGAAAGGCGCCGCCACTGCTCGCGTCACCGATGGTGGCTGGCGGCGATCAGAGACGCGGGAGAGTGATCTCCGCAAGCTACGCGAGCGGGGCCTCATCCCGCAGGATAGGGAGGCCGTCAAACTCTCCGGCAATGAGGTAATCCCCCGTCCCCCATCTGGGTACCGGGTTATGTTTCTTGCCTTCGTTTTGCGCGGGTTTTCTTTTTCGGTTCACGACTTCCTTCGTGGACTGCTCTTCTTCTACGGGATTCAACTTCATCATCTGTCTCCCAATTCTCTTCTCCACGTTGCGTGCTTTATCACATTTTGCAAGTGTTGGCTTGGCATTGAGCCGCACTTTGGCCTCTTCCGGAAGCTCTATTCCGTGAGGAGGCAATCTGGTTCGGATGGTGTGTATCCCATTGGGGGTTTCATCATCTCCCTCAGTCCCAATCTGCAATTCTTTTCCTTTTCTATGTCCGAATCTGTCCAGTACTGGCGGAGGCGATGGTTTTATATCCGCGACTCCGTAGTGCCCGGGTAGGATTTTGGTCTTATTCCTTTTGACCCCTCCCAGATGATTGAGCGAAAAAGGTCTTGGAAAAACCAAATCTTGGACGGTGAGGTGAAGGAGATAGAGGCCCTTTACCGTCGGGTGGAGGATCTCCAGCTGATTCCGGAGAAAGAGGTGAACAGCGTGGACATCATTCGAACTTTTCTTGAGCGTCGGGTGCAGCCTCTCCAAGCGAGGGCGCATCCGATGTTTATTTATTCTAGGCGCCGTGATCCGACGAGGGTTTCGGCTGAGAAAATGTCCGAGGGGGATCTTGACAGGGCTCTTCGCGCGCTGCTGAAGTTCAAGGCCGGAGAAATCCCGGGAAGTCACTAACTCCTCCATTTTCTTCGGCATTGGCCGTACCACAGGTGTAGATTTGTGCACGTAGTGCTTTTTGTCGGCTGTGTTTTTAGTTACTTTGTTTGCTAACAAAGTTCGTTATGTTTTTTGCAGAGCTTCAAAGTACCGGGCATGGTGCCACCATTGCCCGAAAGGTATCCGAATGCCCCGGATAATGAAGTGGTTGAGTCCGTGTCTGAGCTGCCGTCGGCGCGATCTCCGGCAGAGGATGCCGACGAGTCGAGTGAGGACCATACGCGCAAGCGATCACTGAGCTCTAGCGAGTCTTCGGATGCCTCGACTCCTCCGACTCCCAGAAATCCTTTGGGCCTTGAACGCCATAGTGATGGTCATGGAGGTTCTTCCTCTCCCCTTCCTGCCATTCCTGTGCGGGCTATAGCCCCGCACCCGCCAGCGAAGCGGAAGAAGGAAGAGAAGAAAGAGGAGAAGAAGGAAGAGAAAAAGGAGGAGAAGAGAGCCCGAAAAGCTCCTCCTATCTTCGACCTGAGCTCGCTCGGCTCGTAAGTTTCTTGTTGTGCTCTTGTCTTTTTTCCTTTATGATGCTTTGTACTTGTGCTGATTGGTTCGTATGTAGGCACTCCTCCCATGATTCCAGTGATGGTGCACGGGGGATGATGGGGGAGTCGATCGTTGCGTCTCCTCCTCCTCAGACGATGGCGACTTCAGGTGGCGCCGCTCCGGATCCTCCTGTGCAGGAGGTGCAGGTGGTTGCGCCTCAGAATTTCGCAGCCGGGTCTTCGGAGTCGCCAGCGGAGCATGTAAGTTTTTCTGCTTTACGTCACGAGGGGAGCCCCCGAGTGTCTTCATATGCTGATTTGGTTTTTTCTCCTTTGTGTTGGGCGTAGCCCCCAAGTCCTTTTCTTACTGCTATTTCTTTGTCTTCAGCCTTTTGTGCAGGAGGCCAAGCGGCTGGTGCAGGAGCGCTTGGCGCTGGAGGCGAAACTTCGGCAGCTTCAAGGTATCCATCTGTTGTTTAATGCCTTTCTTATTTATCCTGGTCCTGTTCTTTGACACTTGCTTGTCTTAAATGTAGAGGAGCATAACGAGTCCCTCCGTGAGGTCGACGCTCTTAAAAAGAGCCTTGGTCAATCGGAGCAGAAAATCGAAGCCGCCGTTGGTGCGAAAGAGCGCCTCGAGCTAGAGCTGACGAAGGCAGCCGAAGCGAAGGAGCGTCTGCAGCAGGAGGCCGCAGATCGTGAGGAGCAGCTGGCCACCGTTGCGGCTGCTCGTGAAAGAGGGGTGGCGGCGAAGCTCATGGCCGCTGCCAAGGCTATTTCGGGTGAGTGCGAGTTTTTGCACTTGTTTCTTTTTCTACGGGTCTTCTTCTATGCTGCCTTTCTTCATGCTTTTCTTCGTTTTTGTCTCAGATACCGCAGGCATCGAGTTCGACCGCGGTGCTCTGGATCACGGGAGTGCTCTGGATGATGCCACTGTGGCGGTCGAAGACCGCTGCGGCACCATCGTCAACTCCCTTGCCAAGGCGAAAGAGGTCCTTGGTCGCTTCTACCAGGAGCTTTTTCCGAAGGGCGCAACCCTTGATGATGTGGATGCTCTGGCAGAGGCTCTGTCAGCCGAAGCGCCTGCGGCGTACAAGCGCAAGCAGAAGGGCATCGGCGCGTCCGTCGGGCTGGCGATGGCCTTGGCGGCTGGAGCGGAGCTGTACTTGCCCCAGATCACTTCTCGGATGCCGACGACTGCGGATGGATCCGAGGTAGCCTTTGCTGCCTACTCCGCTCGTTGCAAACGATATGGGCCCAAGCTCATTGACTTGCTGTCTGAGTACGCACTGCGGCAGCAGGGCGGGGCCAAAGCTAGGCAGTCTGGCTCCGAGGCGACTCAGTGTCCTGCATCTTAGGCATAGTAGACGTAGGGTAGTTTGTAGTCTACTTTTGTTGTAAATATCTTGAGGAATACCGTCCTTGTGCCACGTAGTGGCCTTATATATTTAATGAATTCCTCTGAGTTGTGCTCTATCCTTGGCTGAATGTCCGTGTGCCTTCTTTTTTCTGCTGCTATAGGTTCCTTCGGGTGCTGACCCAGTTAACACTTCATCCGCAAAGCCATTGCAACCATCATTGGATGATTCCTCGCAGCTCGCTTTCCTTCGAGATCGCGTGCGTAGTTTGGAGAGGGAATTGCTCGGGTTACGTGGCCATGCCGATGTTTGGAACTCCAAGGCGGATCGTGGTGCAGCCAGAGAGGAGTACTTGATGGCGGAGCTAGTTCGGCTGTCCGAGCAGCTGCAATGTAAGTTGTTCTTTGGTTCGAGCTGTAGCTTGGTTCTTCGGATGAGTCTGCTGGCTTTACTCTTATTTTGTCCGATTGTTGCAGGTGTGAATCTTGCTCCGAGGGAAGAAAAGGAGCGTGTCGCTGTTCGGGTCAATTGCTTGACTCAACAGGACATGGAAGCCGGCGGCTTCTTCTGGATGGATCGTGATCGCGCCATAGCCCTGGCGACGGTGCAGGATCGTGTTCATCAAGTTTCGCGGGTGCTCCGCCAAGTGCAGGCCTCGCTTTCCTCAGTGCTGCACGTCATGTTTCCTTTGGATGCCGTGCCGACGACCCTTGCAGGTCTTCTGTCGAAGTTTCGGAGTGCCAGCAATGTCAAGGAGCTAGTGCGGCAGCAGCTCGTCGCAGGAGTGAAGGCTGCTTTGTCTCTTGTGAGGGTGCACCGCCCTGACGTAGATTTGGCTGCTGTGGCAGCTAGGCCACCTCTTCGACCGGATGGTGGCGAGTGGGACATGCGCCCGCATTACGCGGCTGTAAGGCAGTATGCCGAACAGATTGTAGATTTGTTTGAGCAGCGTGCTCAGGTTATTCTTCAGAATTGATAGGACCTGAAAATAAACAGATAGATGTAAAGTTTGTATATTTCGGCTGGGCGTTTTTGTGCCCTTTGTTGTAAAGGTTTGCTTGTTTGTGAGCACGTAGTGCTTTTGATTGAGTACGTGTCCTTTTCGTTTGCTTGACGTTGTCAGCTACTCAGGTGTACACGTTTTGTCCTCAGTCGATGAAATCGTGAGGTGGGGGGAGCCCCCGAGTGCGTTTGTAGCATGTAATAAAGTTGCAGAAAAATAGTCAACCGAAGTTTGGGGGCGAGACACTTAGCTTTATTTATATCGTAATGGAGGAGGTACATTGTTCGGCCGAGTAGCCTTGGCTGAAAGCCTTATTGAAAGTAAAGGGGTAGATTGCTACGGATAGAATCGTCGCAGGTGCGAGATATTCCATGGGTTGGAGTATGCGACTCCAGACTCCACGTGCTTGAGGCGATAGGCGCCACCTGGGATGACTTCAGTGATGACATAGGGTCCTTCCCAGGGTGACTCGAATTTGTTCGGTCGCTTTTGCTTGAGTCGTAAGACGAGGTCTCCTTCGACGAAGGACCTTGGTCGCAGCCGGCGGCTGTGGTAGTTGCGGAGACTCTGCTGGTACACCGCTGATCGAGCTGCTGCTATGTCTCTTGCCTCGTCGAGTGTATCGACGGCATCTTCGAGTGCAACCGTGGATTCGGCTTCGCTGTAAGCGATGACCCGTGGGGCCTGATGTCGTACTTCGGCTGGTAGCACGGCCTCGGCTCCGTGTACCATGAAGAACGGTGTGTAGCCGGTGGCGCTGTTTGGCGTAGTCCGTAAGCTCCACAGGACGGATGGTAGCTCTTTCGTCCAGTTTCCAGCTTTGTGTTCGAGGGAGCTCATGAGGCGCTTCTTGATGCCTGCGCCGATTAGGCCGTTGGCCTTTTCCACTTGTCCGTTCGTTTGTGGGTGTGCCACTGAGGCATACGTGATGTTGATCCCAAGGCCTTCGCAGAAGTCCTGGAATTCTTCGGAGATGAAGTTCGACCCGTTGTCGATGATGATGCTGTGCGGTACGCCGAATCTGTAGACAATGGACTCGAAGAACTTGACGGCAGTTTTGTCTTTCTGGTTGGTGACCGGCATGGCTTCGATCCACTTGGTGAATTTGTCGACTGCAACCAGGAGGAAGACGTGTCCCCCTTTGGAGGATTTTGGCAGTTTGCCGATCATGTAGAGGCCCCATTGGGCAAAAGGCCAAGCTATGGGTATGGGTCTGAGCTCGGACCCGGGTGCGTGCGGTTTGTCGGCGAACCGTTGGCACCCGTTGCATCTTCGGACGATGTCCTTTGCGTTGCTCATGGCCGTTGGCCAGTAGAATCCTGCTCGTAGAGCTTTGGCGACAAGGGAGCGACTGCCTGCGTGGTGGCCGCAGATGCCCTCGTGGATGTCTTGGAGGATGGTTTTGCCGTCGTCGATGGTGACGCATCGTTGTAGTACACCCGTGATACTGCGCTTGTACAACTCGCCATTGATAGTGGTGAAGGCCTTTGACCGACGAGATATGCGCTGGGCATCTGTCGGGTTGTCAGGCAGTTCTCCATTTAGCAGGAACTGGAGGTATGGGCGTGTCCAGGTTTCTTCGACTGCCATGACCTGCATTAGGTTGACCATGGCGACCTCGGTGTCCAACTTTTCGGGTCCTTCATGACCTTCGGGTAGCGTAGCCCCCGAGTATTCTGCTTCTTCGGGTGATCCTTTGGGGAATTTCCGCTTGATGGACGGCACGCAGATCTGTTCGAGGAACACACCTGGTGGCACTTTTGCGCAAGTGGAGCCGATGTTGGCGAGTCTGTCGGCTTCCTCGTTGCTTTCTCTTCCGACGTGTCGAAGCTCACAGCCGTCGAATTCTCCTTCGAGTGCGTTGTAGAGCGCGCGGTACGCGATCATATTTTCGGCGTGTGTGTCGCACTCATTCATCGTCTGCTGGACGACGAGGTTGGAGTCACCATAGATGACCAGGCGCGTTGCGCCGCATATCTTTGCCATCCTCATGCCATGGATGAGGGCTTCGTATTCGGCCTCGTTATTGGAGGCTCTGAATTTCATCTGAAGAACGTACTTCATCTTGTCGCCTTGCGGGGAGGTCAGTATGACCCCTGCTCCTGCCCCAGCTTCTCTCTTGGAGCCGTCGAAGTGCATCGTCCATGATTGCGACATGTCTGGGGTATCTGGCAGCTGCAGCTCCATCCAATGTACCAGGAAGTCCGGAAGGACTTGAGATTTAATTGCGTGTCGCTTCTCGTAGACGATGTCCAAGGGTGACAGTTCGATGCTGTGGCCTCCGGTTTATTCAGGATGCTGTTCAGGGGTGCCTCGTTGACGACCATCACCTGATGCTCCTGGAAGTAGTGGCTTAGCCGTCGAGCCGTCATGAACACTCCGTAGGCGAGTTTCTGGTAGTGAGGGTACCTCTGTTTTGTTGGAGTGAGTACCTCGCTGAGGTAGTAGATTGGGCGCTGGACCCCATGGGTCTTGCCTTCTTCGGGTCGTTCGACCACGAGTACGGTGCTGACCACCTGATGTGTGGCTGCTATGTACAGCAGCAGAGGCTCGCGCTACTTTGGCGTGACCAAAACGGGCGAGGTAGAGAGGAGCCGCTTGAGGCTTTCGAATGCGTCGTTGGCTCCTGGTGTCCACTCGAACTTATCTGTTTTGCGCAGCAGTTGGTAGAACGGTAGGGCCTTCTCGCCCATGCGGCTGATAAACCTGCTAAGCGCTGCTACTCGTCCTGCGAGCTGCTGGACTCCTTTGAGGTTTTTCGGCTTCTCCATTGTCATGATGGCTCTGATTTTCTTCGGGTTTGCCTCGATCCCTCACTGAGAGATGAAGTACCCGAGCAGCTGACCCGATGGGACGCCGAAGGCGCATTTTTCGGGGTTGAGCTTGATCCTGTAGCGATCAAGATTGTCGAACGTCTCACGGAGATCATCGATAAGTGTTCTTGCCTCCTTGGTTTTTATTACTATGTCGTCGACATAGACTTGTACGTTGCGACCGATCTGGTCCTTGAGGCAAGCTTGCATGCATCGCTGGTACGTGGCACCTGCGTTCTTTAGCCCGAAGGGCATTGTATTGTAGCAGAATACTCCGAACGGTGTGATAAACGCCGTTTTCTCTTGATCTTCGACCTTGAGTCGAATCTGGTTATAGCCTGAGTAGGCGTCGAGGAAGGAGAGTTTCTCACAACCTGCAGTTGAATCGATGATCTGATCGATCCGAGGAAGAGGGAAGTGGTCCTTTGGGCAATGCTTGTTTAGTGACGTAAAGTCCACGCACATTCGCAGGATGTCCGTGTCCTTTTTTGGGACCATGACTGTGTTTGCCAGCCACTCGCTTTCTTTGATTTCCCGGATGAAGTTTGCTGCGAGTAATCTGTTGATTTCCTTGCCGATAGCTTCGGCTCGTGGCTCCGACAGTCTTCGGATGGACTGCCTGACTGGCTTGGTGTCTGGAAAGACGTTGAGTGTGTGCTCGGCGAATTCCCTGGGAACTCCTGGCATGTCCGCAGGACACCACGCGAAGATTTCCCAGCGCTCACGGAGGAATTCGACGAGCGCGCCTTCCTATGCGGCGCTGAGGTCGTTGGCGATCAGCGCCGTCTTGGAGGCATCAGTCGGATGGACCTGCACTTTCTTGGTGTTGATGGTGGAGTCGAAGGACATGTCGGGCGCGTTTTTCCTTGTGACTGGGGGTGCCCCGTTGTCCGTCACCTCGCGGAGCCTTACAAGCTCGTCTTGCATGCCGAAAGACTGGGAGATTTTGTTGAAATCCCTATCGCATTGGTCCGATCGGCTGAAGCTTCCGTGGATCGTGATGACGCCTCTTGGTCCTGGCATCTTGAGTAGCAGGTATACGTAGTGTGGGACGGCCAGGAACCTTGCGAATGCTACACGCCCCAGGATGGCGTGGTATTGCGACGGCCAGTCCACCACTTCGAATTCGAGTCGTTCCTGCCAAAAGTTGTCCGGCTTCCCGAAGATGACGTCGAGCCCTATTTTGCCCAGGGGGAATATGCCCTTCCCTGGGACGATGCCGTGGAACGTTGTGTCTGACTGTTCCAGGCTGCATTGTGGGATTCGCATTACCGCTAGAGTGCTTGCGAACATTAGATTGATTCCACTGCCACCGTCCATGAAGACGCGACTCATCTCGAAACCTCCGATCTGCGCCTCCAGCACCAGGGCAGCATGACCTGGGCGAGGGATCTGGCAAGGGTGGTCCGCGCGAGTGAATGTGATGCAGGACTACGATCCGCTGAGGTACTCAGGGATTGCAGGTGGAGTTGCCACGGCCAAGTTGATTTGTCGAGTGATTTTCTTCTGTACCCTGTTTGTGGGGCGTCCCTTCTGGATTATATTTAGTGCTCCCTTTGGTGGGGGGTATCCGACCCCGGCGTTGTTCTGCGCTGGTGCGACTGGTTGGTTTGGGCCTCCTATAGGTGGCGGTGGAGGAGCTTCATGTGCTATTTCGCCTTGCGCAGGTGCGCTTCCAAATGCAGGGATTGGGGCTTGTTGCCGCATCTGCGTCATGCTTTCGCTGAGTTTCTGGAACTCGCAGCAGTCCTTGAGCATGTGTTGGCTTTCTTTTTGCCATCTTGTTTGTCGATGTAGAAGTGGATGGTGCATGGACCCGAAAGTTTGTCGAATGCCGAGGGTCCGTTGTCGCGGTCGTGGCGTTGCCATGACTGTGTGGAGCGTCCGTTGTCGCGGAAGTTTCCGCCGCGGTATCCTCCGCTGTTGCGGCTGTTACCGTTGCGGCGGTCGGCGTAGCCGGCCGCGACCATGTCGGGTCCGTCGCGGTCTTCGTAGACGCGCGATCTCCTCTTGCTGCGGCGTTCCCGTCTTCGGCCGTAGTCGTCCTCTTCATCCGATTGTGCTCGCTGGATGCAATCTTTGCCATCTGCCCAACTGTTGGCAATTTCCATGAGGTGGTCGAGTGTCTTGGGCTTGACACGCCCAAGTTCCTCCTTGAAGTCTTGGCGTTTGACGCCGTCCCTGAAGGCGTCGATGGCTCTCTCTTCGGAGATGTGTGCTGCGGAGTTCTTTGTTGTAGACCAGCGTAGTATGTACGAGCGAATAGATTCACCCGTTCTCTGAGTGCAGGCTCGCAACTCTTCGATTGAGGCAGGCCTCTTGCTAGTGCCCTTGAAATTTCGGATGAAGTTATAAGCGAGCTCCTCCCAGCTTCGGATGGACCCTGATGTTAGGCTGCTGAGCCAGACCCGCGCCGCGCCTGTAAGCTGCAGCTGAAGGCATTGCGTGGCGGTTTCTTTGTTGCCTCCGTGCAGCTTGACGGATGACAGATGGTCACTGAGCCAGGATTTTGGATCTTGCGTGCCGTTGAACTTCGGAGTATCCGAAAGAAGCTTGAAATTGCGTGGCATCTGCGTTCGTCGAACGGATCTGCTGAAGCATCGATCTCCGCAGAGTTCTCCTTCGTCTTCGTCCATCTCGGATTCAGATGAGCATGCACGTTTGGCTCGTTTTGTCGATCTTGCGCTGTGTAAGCTTGTCTCTGGCGTCGTAGTCGCGTTTATGGTGACGCGAGCTCTTCTTCCTTCGAGGAAGGTCATGCTCCTCCTCTTCTTTGGATGAAGGGGTAGGACTCCGGTCGCGCCTGGCCGGAGCTTTCTTCTTCGGCTCCGCAGGAGCGTCTTCGTGGAGCGCAGCTCCGATTAGTCCTAGTCCGGTGAGTGCGGACCTATGCATGGCCCTTTTCGGGTCCCCCTCCGGAGGTGGGTGGGCTGCGAGATACGCAGTGGCTGCCATGATAGCAGCTTGTGGCGTCTTCGGGGTGATGTTGCTGTCGGCATCCATATCCATGAACGATGTGTGGAGAGTTCGGGTCACGTCACGCCGCTCCATGGGATCCATGTTTTCCACCCAAGAGCGGTGCTTGTTTCCCTGGTTTCCGTTTGTGCTAGAGCCGGGTGCCATGGCGGAGAGCGCAGCTCGTCGCGCGCTGGACTCGGAGGCTGCTTGCTTGCGTTTGTCGAGCGTCTCCTACATCTTGACTTGTTTCTTGTGCTCCTCGATGAGGACGTAGTGGTATGCCATTAGTAGTTCACGTGAGGCGTCTGCAGGTAGGACGATGTCGCCTGCGACGGCACGGCGCGCTTGGACCCATCCTTCTTTGCTAAGTTGGATGACGTGGCCGTTGTTTTCCCCGTTGGGTGGGGGGACTGGCTTCTTCTGTTTTCGCCGTTTCCGCCGTTTCGGTTGGGCGGCGGGTTAGGTGTTTCCTCGTCGCCTTGGATGACTGCGGCGCATAGGTAGCATTCGCAGATTAGTCGGCTGCTGCCGCAGCTTTCGGATCCGGAACCGTAGGTCCCTTCATCCAAAGGTGGATCACATAGATCGGAGTTACAGCTGCTGCTATCGTAAAACTCATCTGTTGATGGTGACGTGCGTAGCACAGGGTGTGGAGCCCACGAGGCAGGCCTGATTGATGGCACGGGCACCCGCTCAGGGAGGCGTAGGGTGCCAGTTTGACCCACCTGGAAGCAGAAACTCCCGAATAGGATCTCGAGTCCATCGCCTACGGGCTCGAAATCGTTCATGGTGGCCGGCGAGTGGGCGGTGAAGTCGAAAGCGCCGAAGAGGAGGTGATTCTCCGTCGCCGCAGAGTTGTAGATCGATCGGGTCGGAACCGTCACGATCACACAATCAGCAGCCCCGATTCCCACAGACGGCGCCAATTGACGAGGTTTAATCTCGTCAATGCCCATTGTTATGGACTTGGGTTTTGGAGAAGATGGGAATGCTGGAGATCGTGGCACGGTTAATAGACAAGCAACCAGAAGACACGAGATTTACCCAGGTTCAGGCCCCCGGAGGGAAAACCCTACTCCTGCTTGTCTGCTCTTGATTACAGCGGAACCGAAGGTTACAGGGTGCGTAGATTCGATCTGGCGTGGATACGTGTGCGAGGGTATGAGTCGATTGATCTAGGACGTGCCCTCCTGGCCTTTATATAGACTTAGGCAGGTCCCGGGCATAGTCCTAGTCGATTACAGGTTCTAGGGTTTTACCCCTTTGAATTTCCTATCTGCGCTAGTCTTGTTCTCCAAGGACTCGAAGGCGTCATGGGCCTTGGCCACCCGAAAATCTTCATGGGCCGACGTACATCTGCCGTGGGCCTTCCTTGGGCTGGACCAGGTATGCTGAAGTCACGTACCCGCAGGGTATAACCATGTCAGGTGTGCTAGGCATGTGTTGAGGATTCTGTGGATGCTTGGGTTTTGAAAATTGAGCTTGTTTGAGTGGTTTTTGAAATAGTGGGATCTTCTCATATGAAATAGATTCAATTTTAAACTGTTATTTAAACTAAGCATTTGAATGTTTTTGGATGATCACAAAGTGGGCCTTGGTACCTTGTTATGAGTACTATCAAGGGGTGCAAAGATCCAAACATGTTTCTGTTAAGTTCTGAAAGGTAGGGATAGCCCAAGTAGGCATGGGAGTTAATTTGGCCAAAGTGACCATTCACTTAATTTGTTTGTTTTGACTTGTTTGTCTTTGGGAAAAGTTTGGAGATTGTTTAGATGATGTTTATTTCACCTAAGAATCATTTTACAAGAAAAGAAACACAGAACCATGGCAATTCAAAAGAATGCAAATTTTAATACACACACATATGAATGCTTTCATATTTTTAATTGGAAAAGTTTTTGTTAACCCTAATTTTGATGATTAGAGTTTGATGATTCAAGTTTAATATTTTTGGGATGTTACACCGCCGCCGCGCACCGCCGCCGCCGCGCGCCACCGCTGGTCCGTCGCCGCCGCCCTAGCCTCCGCCGACACCTCCTCCTCCCGGATTTCTAAACCCTAGATTTCTGGGAAACCCTAATCCACCATAACTCGCATCCGGCTTAGGCGAAGCCCTACGGGATCTTCCCTCTACTTCCAACACCACGTCGTCGTGCTGCCGGAATCACGAGGGGAGAACTACAACCTCTGCTGCCTGCTAGAACAAGGGAGAGGAAGGTCTTCATCGAGTACCGAACGTGTGACCGACAGCGGAAGTGCTGCCGGAACGCAGCGCCGGAAGGATCGTCTACGCGATCTTGAGATCGGAAAGTGTACGAATACATCACCCACGAGAATCTGCTCTCGTTAACCGCTTTGTAATCTTCGAGGGTGAGTGCTTCTATCGACTCGTTGCTACAATCTAGTAGATAGACCTTGGCTTGTTTGTGTGCATGCGGTAGAAACTTTTTGTTTTCCATGCTACGAACCCCTAAAGTGGTATCAGAGCCGTGTCTATATGTAGATCTGTTGCACGAGTAGAACACAATGGTTATTACGGGCGGTGGTGCTTTTATTATCAATTGCTTTTTGTGTACTTTGCATCTTGTGGTATGATGGGATGAAGCGGCCCGGGCTAACCTTACATGACATCGTTCATGAGACTTGCTCCACGCTCAACATGCAACTTGTATTGCATAAGTGGCTTTGCGGGTGTCTGTCTCTCCCATCATAGTATAGATTCAATTTACAACGGGCACTTGATAGTTTAAGCATCAACGTTGTGGTTCTTGTTCATAAGTTAGAACGACACTTATTGAAAGCCCCAAACCACGTAAAATATGCAAATAAAATTAGAGGCGTCTAACTTTGTTTTGCAGGGGTGTGCTGTGATGTGATATGGCCATGATTGTGATTATATATATGATGTATGCAATGTTCCTTATTGTAAGTTGGCAACCGGCAGGAGCCATATGGTTGTCCTTTAAATTCCATTAAGACCTGCATGTCTATTCAAAGTAGTTGTAATAGTTGAAGCTGGTGGAATACAATCATGAAACAGCGCCATTGACCTTGACGCCATACCGGTGATGATGGAGATCATGTTCATGCTTAAAGATGGAGATCGGAAGCACAAGAAGAAAGGCCATATCATATCACATATTATGAATTGCATGTGATGTTAATCCTTTATGCATCTTGTATTTCTTAGTTTGCGACGGTAGCATTATAATATGATCCCTCAAGCACAAAAATTTCAAGTTTTAAAGTGTTCATCATTAGTAAGCACCGTTGCTAAAGCTCGTTGTTTCGAAGCACCACGTGATGATCGGGTGTGTTAGATTCTGCGAGTGTATACAACGTGAGAAAGCCAGATTTGCTCATGCGGAAGTTAAGGTTGATCTTGACAAGCCTAGCATGTACATACATGGTCTCGGAACACGGATCACCGAAAGGTAAAGCATGAGTCATATAGTAGATATGATGAACATGTTGATTGTTCGCCATTGAAGCTACATCAACTCTCGTGATGATCGGTTTTGATGTGGCGGATTTGGTTCGTGTGATCACTAAAACAATGTGAGGGATATTTTTTTGAGTGGGAGTTCACCTAGATTAATTTAACTATTAATTAGAACTCAAGTTGTCATAAACTTAGTCTAAACTATTGCAAATATGTTGTAGATCAATGGCGGCCCCTACCATTAATTTTAATGCATTCCTAGAGAAAGAAAAGTTGAAAAACAATGGAAGCAACTTCGCGGATTGGTTCCGCAATTTGAGGATTGTCCTCAATGCTGGTAATTTGACCTATGTGCTGGATGCACCGCTGGGTGACCCGCCTGCAGCTACTGCTACCAATGAAGTAAAGAATGTTTACCTCACTCAGAAGAATCAGTACTCCACAGTTCAGTGTGCTATCTTGTATGGTTTGGAATCGGAGCTTCAGAAAAGGTTCCATGACCCACATGATATTGTCCGTGAACTCAAAATGATATTTGAGGCTCATGCGGCAATTGAGAGTTATGAGGCTTCTAAAAAGTTCTTTAACTGCAAGATGGAAGAGGGCAGCTCCGTCAATGAGCATGTGCTTAAGATGTCTGGGCACGCAAATAAACTCCAAAGTTTGGGTATAGTGATTCCTAATTCTTTAGGGATTCACTATGTCCTCCAATCACTACCACCAAGTTACAAGAACTTTGTGATGAACTACAATATGCAAAACATGGACAAGACGTTGCCTGAACTCTTCTCCATGTTGAAATCTGCAGAAGTGGAGATCAAGAAAGAGCACCAAGTGTTGTTGGTCAATAAGACCACCAAATTCAAGAAGCAAGGCAAGTCTAAGAACAAGGGAAACTTCAAGAAGGGCGGTAAGAAAGTTGCCGGGCCGGCGAAGAAGACCAAGGCTGGGCCTAAGCCTGATACTGAGTGCTTTTACTGCAAGGGAGAAGGTCACTGTAAGCGGAATTGCCCAAAGTACTTGGCGGATTTGAAGAACGGCAACATCAAGAAGAAAGGTATATCTGATATACATGTTATTGATGTGTATCTCACTAGTACTCGTAGTAGTGCCTGGGTATCTGATACTGGTTCGGTTGCTCATATTTGTAACTCGAAACAGGTACTGCAGAAGAACCGGAAGCTAGCGAAGAACGAGGTGACGATGCGCGTTGGAAATGGATCAAAGGTTGATGTGATCGCAGTCGGCACGCTACCTCTTCATCTACCATCGGGATTAGTTTTATACTTACATAATTGTTATTTGGTGCCTGCGTTGAGCATGAACATTATATTTGGATCATGTTTATTGCGAGATGGTTACTTGTTTAAGTCTGAGAATAATGGTTGTTTGATTTATATGAGTAATATGTTTTATGCACATGCACCTTTGATAGATGGTCTATTCTTATTGAATCTCGATTGTGGAAATACACACATTAATAACATTGAAACTAAATGTTTGAAATTAAGCGATAACTCGACCTATATGTGGCACTGTCGTCTTGGTCATATTGGAGTGAAGCGTATGAAGAAACTCCATTCCGATGGACTTATTGAATCACTTGATTTTGAATTACTTGAAAGATGCGAAGCATGTCTGATGGGTAAAATGACTAAGACTCCATTTTCTGGTATGATGGAGCGAGCTACGGACTTGTTGGAAATCATACATACCGATGTGTGTGGTCCAATGAGTGTAGCATCGCGCGGTGTTATCGTTATGTTCTTACCTTCACGGATGACTTGAGTAGATATGGGTATATCTATTTTAGGAAACATAAGTCCGAAACTTTTGAGAAGTTTAAGGAATTTCAAAGTGAGGTAGAGAATCAACATAACAAGAAGATTAAATTTCTACGATCTGATCGTGGAGGCTAATATCTAAGTTACAAGTTTGGCGAGCATTTGAAGAAATGCGGAATACTTTCACAATTGACACCGCCGGGAACACCACAGCGTAATGGTGTGCCCGAACATCGTAATCGAACTCTCTTAGATATGGTTCGTTCTATGATGTCACTTACAGATTTACCGCTATCGTTTTGGGGTTATGCATTACAAACAGCCGCATTCACTTTAAATAGGGCACCATCTAAATCCGTTGAAACGACACTGTATGAATTATGGTTTGGAAAGAAACCTAAATTGTCGTTCCTTAAAGTTTGGGGTTGCGAACCTTATATAAAGAAGTTACAGCCGGACAAGCTTGAACCCAAAGCGGAAAAATGCGTCTTCATAGGATACCCGAAGGAAACTATTGAGTATACCTTCTATCATAGATCCGAGGGCAAAATCTTCGTTGCCAAGAATGGATCCTTTCTAGAGAAGGAATTTCTCTCAAAAGAAGTGACTAGAAGGAAAGTAGAACTCGACGAGGTTATTGAACCTTCTCTCGAACTTGCGAGTAGCACAGCACCGGAAGTAGTTCCTGTAGCGCCTACACCAATAAGAGAGGAAGCTAATGATGTTGATCATGAAACTTCGATTGAAGTTACTACGGAACCTCGCAGGTCAACGAGAACTCGTACCACTCCTGATTGGTATGATCCCGTTATGAGTGTCATGTTGGTGGATAACACCGATGACCCTGCGACATATGAGGAAGCAATGATGAGCCTAGATTCCAATAAATGGCAAGAAGCCATGAAATACGAGATTGGATCCATGTACAAAAACCAAGTTTGGACTTTGGTGGACTTACCGGATGGCCGAAAGGCTGTCGAGAACAAATGGATTTTCAAGAAGAAAACAGATGTTGATGGTAATGTTACTGTCTATAAATCTCGACTTGTCGAAAAAGGGTTTTGACAAATTAAAGGAGCTGACTACGATGAGACTTTCTCACCAGTAGCGAAGCTAAAGTCTGTAAGGATTATGTTAGCAATCGCTGCATATTATGATGATGAGATATGGCAGATGGATGTCAAAACGACGTTCCTCAATGGAGACATTGATGAAGAGTTGTATATGATGCAACCCAAAGGTTTTGTCGATCCTAAAGATGCTAACAAGGTATGCAAACTTCAACAATCCATATATGAATTGAAGCAAGCATCCCAAAGTTGGAATCAACGTTTTGATAAAGTAATCAAAAGCTTTGGTTTTATACAAACTTAGGGAGAAGCTTGTATTTACAAAAAAATGAGTGGGAGCTCTGTAGCATTCTTAATACTATATGTAGATGACATATTGTTGATTGGGAATGATGTAGACCTTCTTAATAGTGTCAAGGATTATTTGAATAATAGTTTTTCAATGAAAGATCTTGGTGAAGCAGCTTACATATTAGGCATAAAGATTTATAGAGATAGATCGAGACGCCTAATATCATTGTCACGAAGTACATATTTGGACAAAGTTCTAAAGAGCTTTGGAATGGAAGATAGCAAGAAAGGGTTCTTGCCCATGTTGCCCAATACGACCTTGAGTAAAACTCAAAGTCCCGCAACGGCAGAAGATAGAGAAAGAATGAGTAAGACTCCCTATGCCTCAGCCATAGGATCTCTAATGTATGCCATGCTATGTACTAGACCCGACATTGCATATGCTGTTAGTTTGACTAGCAGATATCAAAGTGATCCAGGAGTGGATCATTGGACAGCGGTCAAAAACATCCTTAAGTACTTGAGAAGAACTAAGGATATGGTTCTTTCTTATGGAGGTGATGAACATCTCGTTTTTAATGGTTACACCGATGCTAGTTGGAACACCGATCCGGGTGATTCTAAATCTCAATCTGGATACATATTTACTTTGAATGGTGCAGCAGTTAGCTGGAGGAGTGCAAAGCAAAGCGTTGTGGCGAGATCTTCAACTGAATCAGAATACATAGCTGCTTCGGAGGCTTCACAAGAAGCGATATGGATGAAGGAGTTCATTACAGAGCTCGGTGTGGTTCCAAGTGCGCTGGACCCAATGTCTATCTTATGTGATAACATGGGCGCCATAGCCAATGCGCAAGAACCAAAGTCACACAAGAAGCTGAAGCACATCAAGGTACGTTTTCACGCTATTCG
This sequence comes from Avena sativa, assembly GCA_916181665.1. Lineage (NCBI taxonomy): Eukaryota > Viridiplantae > Streptophyta > Magnoliopsida > Poales > Poaceae > Avena > Avena sativa. The sequence continues at coordinate 8,756,587 of OV702297.1, read as the reverse complement.
TGAGCATGTCCAAGATGGTGACATAAATGAAGGGAATATGCCCCGAGAGGCAATAATAAAGTGTTTATTATGTGTATTCCAAGTATATGATAGATGTTTATTTTGCATGCTATAATTGTATTAATACGGAAACATTAATACATGTGTGTTTAATAAACAAACAGAAAGTTCCTAGTTATGCCTCTCTCATAAACTAGCTCGTTGATTAACAAGATGATCAAGGTTTCCTGATCATGGACATTGGATGTTGTTAATAACGGGATCACAACATTAGTGTAATGGTGTGATGAACATTCATCCGAAGTATAGCATTACGATCAAAGTCATTGAGTTTACATTTCTATAACAACTTACGAAGTGTTCCTAATCCTTAGACCATGAGATCATGTCAATCACTAACACCGGAAGAGTTTCTTGATAACATCAAACGTCACACCGTAACAGGGTGATTATAAAGATGGATTCAGAACTAATAAAGTGTTATGTTGAGGATCATGGATCGAGAGTGGAATTTGTTCATCCCGATGACGGATAGATATACTCTGGGCCCTCTCGGTGATATCACATTGATTAGCTTGCAAGCAAGTGATTTGATCACTAGAATGTTATATCACGGGAACGAGAAAAGAGTGCATGTCAGTAACAAGATCAAACTAGGTATGAAGATACCGATGATCGAATCTCGGACATGTAATATATCGTGAAACAAAGTGAAAGGATCGTATGGGCACCTAGAGGGGGGGTGAATAGGTGCTACTTCAAATTTTCTTCTTTTTCAAATTAAGGTTTACAATAAGGTAAATTCTCTAGATAATGCAACTACGGTGAATTTACCTATATGACAATTATGCAAGGGCTACCACAACACAAAGTAGTAACAAGTAAGTGAGGTGCGGTAAAGGATAGAAGTAACCGAAAAGTGGACGTGGAGACACAAGGATTTGTTTCCCGTAATTCCTTCCTTTTGAGGGGAAGTACGTCTACGTTTGGAGAGGGGGTGGTTTCAAACCACCAACGCCACGAGAGGCCTCCCTTGTTCTCTGATGAATCTCACCCCAACGGGATCGATTCACCTTCCACTATATCGGCAACCTTCAAGGTGGAAGCCGGCACCGTTACAAGTTTGGGGCACACATCCACAACTTAATCGGAGGCTCCCAAATACAAGCAAGCTGTCAAAGCAATCAAAGACAAGCTTGTAAGAACCAAAACAAGAACTAGGGTTTCCAAGAAAACAGTAGAGCAAAGGGGCCCTCAATGAAATGAGGGGGAAATGAAGATCTCTTTTGGTGAAGTAGTAGATCGAGGCCTCCTCCTTCGATTCCCCAAAGATCAAAGACTTTGGGTGGTGGGATGAGGAGATCTTGACGATTTGGGTGGCTCCAATGGACTCCAATGGTGGGCTATGACTTTAATGCGCTGAGCAATTTGTCCCAAGGTAGGTGGAGGGGTATTTATACCCCTCCACGAAATATGGCCGTTGGAGCATTTAATGTACCGGTAGTACCGGTACTCAAGCGGTAGTACCGCTTGCAAGCGGTACTACCGGTCAAGTACCGGACCAGGTACCGGAGGTGCTTCAGTTCATCAGCATTCTTTAGTTTTGGGCGGTATCGCCCTTGCGGTACTACCCCAAAGCGGTAGTACCTGTCGTAGGACGCGGTACTACCGGTTTGAGCGGTAGTACCGGTCCCAAGTACCGCTTGGTACTGACCAAAACGGAGAGGGGTGAGTGCTAGTCAGTATGCCCCGGTACTGCCGAGCGGTACGACCGTGTCAAGCGGTAGTACCGCTTGTATCAAGCGGTACTACCGGTTGGACCGGTAGTGCCGCTCCGTGGTACCGGGTGGTACTGACTAGCACACACCTTTATCAGCTTTGGATAGTGCCAACTGGTACTGGAACCGGTAGTACCGGTGTCAAGCGGTAGTACCGGTCGAAGTTCCGGTACTACCGGTTGGCACAGAGATTTTTTGCAAGGGGAATTGATATGCCAATATTTGTGTCGCCTCTTATCAAACGTGTGATAAACTTAGCACACAGTTAAACCGATAAGTGCGTTGTTATCAAACATCAAAATCAGAGGGATAGAAAAATGCTCTTTCAATCTCCCCCTTTTTGGTGTTTGATGACAATACACTTTTGCAACATGATTTTAATAGTAAGCATATGGTATTTGTAAAATAGAGATGGGACTCCCCCTAGATGTGTAGAAACAAACCTCCCCCTCTATTTTACAAACCCAACATGGGTGCACAAATATGGATACTAGCATTTGAAAACATACCTTTGTACAAAACATGTGATGAGGAATATATAGACAATAGATACCGCATAACATCACAAGATGGATTCAATGAAATAAACCACATAGTCTCATAAGATGGATCCAACCACATAGTCTCACATGACATAAACACATAGTCTCACACATAAATAGAGGGAAATCAAAGTTCACAAGCAATAAAAGGATCAAAGAGAAGAACGAGCTTGTGACTTCCCATGCAACACCCGTGCCTAAAGTGCAACTTCTCCCCCTTTGGCATCAAGATGCCAAAAAGGGACAAGTGCAAAACTACCGTCCCAACGGTCAATCATCCTCCTCCTACTCCTCATCCTCAAGGTCCTCCTCATCCTCGTAAGGGGGTGGGGCGCGGTGCGAGGAAGAGACATCATCGTCCCAACGGCTGTGCTGAGAGATCCACTGATCTTCTGGAGTGATGTTGTTCTTGGACCCCTCGGAGATGGTCAAACCTTGAGAAGACATCATTTCCTTCTGCCGAGCACTGGCTTTCTTGGCATACACATGCGCCTCATACATGCGCTTCTGGTTGTCAACCTGGAAGCAGAAGATCTTCTTGAGCTTGACCTCCATCCTTTTGGCCCAAGAGGGCTTAGCATTCTTGAGACGAGAGACAACATAATTAGTGTCATGACCACTGTCAGCATCCTCAGAGTCATCCTCATCCTCCTCACCCGCCGCAATGCGAGGTTTAGCATGTGTCTTGATCTTGAGTGCGTTTGGCCTGTGCACAATGAGAGAGCGAGTGGAGAGAGTCCTAGCAATGATGGGGCACTTTGACACAATGAGAGAGCGAGTGGAGAGAGTCCTAGCAATGATGGGGCACTTTGACACAATGAGGGCCATAATATAAGGAGCAAATGGTGGAACCCTCCAAGTGTGTGCAGCAGCAACCATTTCATTCCATATGAAGTCTGTCACATCAAGAGGATTGCCTGATTCTCGGTTGAGGAAGGTGTTGAATAGCAAGTCAACAGAGAACCCATGTATCTCATCCTTGTTGCCCGCACGAGGAGCAACAGTCTCACGGAAAATGCGATGGAGAATGTCATATGTGGGGAGTACATCCTTGATCTTGCCAGCAACCCCACGGCCTCGAATATACAAAGGTGTAAGAACATCCTTTTTGGAGGGATGCTCCCGCATGTGACAGCGAAAACCACAAGGAACGTCCCGGCCGCGATCTTCATACCCCAAGATTGCAGCAAACTCCGCAAGTGTAGCTTCCTTGACAGCACCTTGAGTCATCCAGGTAATCTTCCGAGTGCGGCCATTGTGGAAATGTGCAGTGGCATAAAACTGGCAGATAAGGAGGGGATCATAGTCATACTGAAACTCCATAATGGGGAACAAGCCAAGGTGAGAGCAGATTTCCTTAGCTTCAGCAAAGTAGTCAAGATTCTTGTCAATGTGTCCCATGTTAATCCACTGCTGAGGCACCACCATCTGGATGTTGGTCAAAAGAACCTCATGATAAACACGCTCTTGGAAATCATCATAGAAGAGACTATCTTCCCTTGCCTCGCTCTGGTTGCGGGAGTATGCATTTTCAATCCAGAGAGCCCTAAACTCTGACTCAGAGATGTCTGACAGTTTCTTTGGCCCAGATGGCCCAGAGCTGAAACTTTTGGTACGCCCAGTGGAAGGGGGCGAGAGGGAGGGGCGCTGCCATGCCCAGCTAAGCGCTTGGTCACCCCTTCACGACCCCCACGACCACCTCGAGTGGTAGGCAACTTGGAACGGTGTCTTGGCTGTGGCATAACCTCTTCCTCAGACTCCGTCTCTTCCTCAACAATCTCACGGCTAGACTTGGAGCGCTTGCGTGCACCCCGAGAACCACCTGCATCTGTGAAAGCACGAGGGAGGATAGCAAGGGGGTAAGGGCACAAGAATCAAAAGAAGCATATGAGAGAATCAAGTATTGAACAAAAAATGCAGTCAGTTGGGGCCGGTACTACCGGACCTGACGACCGTAGTACCGCTTGCAAGCGGTAGTACCGAAAAAAGTTCAGGTACTACCGGTTGAGCGGCACAAGTTCGTCAGATCTGATGGGAACGGACCAAAATGACGGCATTAAACTGTAAATAGATGATTCTACTCGGTAACAAGGAAGCATATGGCAGTACAACCTTTCAAAATGTCAATTCCTCCACAAATCTAAGCCAAACCTAGATCTAATGGGGAAATCAAACTTAAAGAGAAAGGGCGATTGTACCGGGATCCATGGCGGTGGAAAGGAGTGGGAGCCCGCCAAGAGGCCGAATCCAAGGGGAATCCGGAGAGAGGAGGGCGCGACAGGGCTCCGGTGGCGGCGCAGGTTTGAGTGGAGGGCGTGGGGAATAATGAGGCACTGAGGGGTGCCTCTCCCCACGCGTCCAATATATACCTAGAAACCGTCAACCGGTAGTACCGGTTGTTGGAGCGGTACTACCGCTTGTAAGCGGTAGTACCGGTTCCACAACCGGTAGTACCGGTGACCGGTAGGACCGGACATGTGGGCGGTAGTACCGTTCCTGGAGCAGGTCTTCCAGGAGACGACCTGGGAACTTACCAGGTCCGGTAGTACCGCTCGCACATCCGGTAGTACCGGTCCCATCTGATTCCAAAGCCAGGGATCAAGCATGATTCTTGTGCGGATAGAGAGAGGGTTTTCGTGAGGGAGTAAGGAGGCTTGGGTTAAGACAAGTGAGCTGAGAAGCACATGCACTCAAAAAAATTGAAGAAACAAATAAATACCAAACTAGAGTGCATTAGACTAAGAACGATGAAGATAATTCAAATAGATGACAATCATGAGTGAAAACCAATTCAACTAGGTGACACACACGAGTAAGCACATCAACCTCTCGATTGAGAGGGGACGGTGGCCTAGGCCACCATATTTGAGTATACTCGGCTTGGCACCACGAACATATATCTTGGTTCCATTACCGAAACTCATCATTGAGCTCACATATCACAAAATGATATTAAGAGGAATGATTTTGTTTAGTTTGCGCATAATGGGGGGAGGGATAGTCCAATCAATTAGGACTGCACTCCCCCTATGTCCATGCCTACACCTAAACCAAATATGGGTCGAGTATTAGGTGAGAGTGCAAGATAGTCAAGTCAAGCTCCTTGAATCTACGATATTTAGTTCATTCCTCAAGTAGCAAAACCTTGCTTCATCAAGTGGCTTCGTGAAGATATCGGTAAGTTGATCTTTGGTTGAAACATAGGATAGATCAATATCACCTCGAGCAACATGATCTCTAATGAAGTGATGACGAATCTCAATATGCTTTGTCCTTGTGTGATCCACCGGGTTGTATGCAATTTTAATGGCACTTTCATTGTCACATAGAAGAGGCACTTTTTCACAATGGACACCGTATTCCCTTAAAGTTTGCCTCATCCATAGCAATTGAGTGCAAGCACTAGCGGCAGCAACATACTCGGCTTCGGCGGTGGAGAGAGATATACATTTTTGCTTCTTAGAAGACCAACATACCAAGGACCTACCAAGGAATTGGCACGCCCCGGATGTTGATTTTCTATCATCCTTGTCCCCCGCCCAATCCGAATCCGTGTATCCACAAAGAGCAAATGTTGAACCTCGAGGACACCAAAGACCATAAAATGGGGTATGAACTAAATATCAAAAGATTCTCTTGACCGCCATTAAATGGCTTTCCTTAGGAGCCGCTTGATATCTTGCACACACACCTACACTCAACACAATATCGGGTCTAGATGCACAAAGGTAAAGAAACGAACCAATCATAGACCGATATACCTTTTGATCCACATCTTTACCATTTGGATTTTGTTCTAGATGAGTCTTTGTAGCCATGGGAGTTGGAGCTCCATTCAAATCTTGCATTTTGAATATCTTGAGCATATCTTGAGTATACTTGGCTTGATTGAAGAATGTTCCTCCTCTAACTTGCTTGATCTCAAAACCAAGAAATACTTTCAACTCCCCCATCAAAGACATCCGGAACCTACTAGTCATAAGCTTTGAGAATTCATCATTAAAAGCTTTGTTAGATGAGCCAAAGATGATATCATCAACATATATTTGGCATACAAAAGCTCCCCATTGACCCTCTTAGTAAAAAGAGTGGGATCGATTTTCCCAACCTCAAAGCCACGGTCAAACAATAACTCTCTAAGGTGATCATACCACGTGCGTGGGGCTTGCTTGAGACCATAGAGCGCCTTATCAAGTTTGTAGACATGGTTTGGGAAGTTGGGGTCCTCAAATCCTGGGGGTTGCTTAACATATACAAATTCATTTAAAGGACCATAAAGGAATGCACTTTCTACATCCATTTGTTGCAACTTAAAGTTATGATGTGCCGCATAAGCAAGAATGATACGGATGGACTCAAGGCGAGCCACGGGTGCATAAGTCTCTCCATAATCAATGCCTTCAATTTGAGAATACCCTTGTGCAACCAATCTAGCCTTGTTCCTTATTATAATTCCATGCTCATCTTGCTTATTCTTGAATATCCACTTTGTTCCAATAACATTGCGGCAATCCTTTGGCTTCTCAACTAACTTCTACACTTTGTTTCTCTCAAAGTTGTTGAGCTCTTTGTGCATAGATTCTAACCAATCCGAATCTTCAAGAGCTTCCCACACTTTCTTTGGTTCAATCATGGAGATGTGTGCTTGGTGTTCACTGAACCTCTTCAATTGTGCTATTGTGGAAATTCCTTTCCTTAGATCTCCAACAACATTTTGGAGGGTGTGGTCTCTTATTTCCAACATTCTTTCCTTTCTAGCTTCGCGATGAGCGTGGATATCCTCATTGTTTCTTGGAGGACCCTCTTCATCATTTTGATCCTCGTATTGACCATCAACTTGACCTTGATCATCATTGGAGTCATCCTCTACATTGGGAGGCAAGGATTGACCTTGGTCTTGATCAAGTGCTCTTCTAGCATCAATTTGAGCTTGTCTCAAAATAGTTTGTATGGATCTTCCTTGACAAATTGACTTGGCACCACTTGACAACCCATCGAATGGACCAAGCTCCCTTTGACTAGAGTTCACACATTGATCAATATGTTGAGGGTCCACATCTTGTCTTTGGCTTGAGTCAATGTCCTCTTCGGTAGATGGAGCATGTTGAGGTTGTGAAGATGAGGGCTCCACTCGAGTGGAGCATAGTTCTTCTCGATCCACCATAAGGGGTTCCTCAACGGGGTGGATATAACCCACACCCATTATTCCTATGGCATCCTGAGGCATTTCATCATCTGCATCACAAGCATCAACACGCCCCCCTTGGGGACCATCATATTCTTCGAAGGTCACACTACAAGATTCTATGACGGCTCCGGAGAGCTTGTCATAGATTCTATAAGTGTGAGATTCGAGACCATAGCCAACAAAAATACCCTCTAATGCTTTAGACTCAAATTTAGACAAACGAACACCTTTGATGAGATAGAAACACTTACAACCGAACACCCGGAAATAAGATATGTTGGGCTTGTTACCGGTAAGTATCTCATATGGAGTCTTGTTGATTTTCTTGCGGAGGTAGAGTCGGTTTGAAGCATGGCAAGCGGTGGAGATGGCTTCGGCCCAGAAGTTGTATGGAGATTTAAACTCCGCCAACATGGTCCTAGCCATCTCAATAAGAGTCCGGTTCTTCCTTTCGGACACACCATTTTGTTGAGGGGTGTATGGAGCGGAATATTGATGTTTAATCCCCTCATCACTAAGGAAATCATTCAAGGTGTAGTTCTTGAACTCGGTGCCGTTGTCACTTCTTATAATCAACACGGGAACATTGTGTTGCCGTTGAACCAAGTTGATGAAGTCGATAAAAATCCTTTGAGTTTCACTCTTCAACTTGAAGAAATAAACCCAAGAGTATCTTGAAAAGTCGTCAACAATCACCAAACAATATTTCTTCCCTCCAAGACTTGCATGAGATGGAGGACCAAATAGGTCCACATGGAGGAGTTCCAAGATCTTGTTAGACTTGATTTGGTTCGTGGGCTTGTGAGGAGCGTCATGCATCTTCCCTAGAACACATGCCCTGCAAACACGATCTTTAGAAAAGGAAACATTTTCTTTTAGTCCAACTATATGGCCCTCTTTATGGAGACTTTGCAAAGTTCTCATATTGACATGGGCTAGTCGGCGGTGCCATAGCCAACCCACATCGGTCTTTCCGTATAAGCACATCGGACCTGCAGTGGCTTGCCCCGAAAAGTCCACCACATACAAGTCATTTTCGATGTACCCAACGAAAGCGACCTTGAGAGACTTGCTCCACATGAGGACCACAATATCATCATCAATAAAGACGGCAAAGCCCATCTTTCCAAGAGAACGGACTGAAAGTAAATTGTATCCAAGGGTTTCAACAAGCATGACGTTCACGAGTGTAATGTCGTAAGCCACCACTACCTTGCCGAAACCCATTACCTTAGACTTTGACTTGTCGGAATATGTGACGGTGATTTTGTAGCATCCCAATTGTCTAACAATTGCAATGCTACTAGCCTAGTCTAGATATATGGCTACTTCAAATATATAATTGTTGCATCATCATTATATCATGCTCATGTCATCATGCCTCCTTGCATTTGAGCATCATACAAAACCCTTTTCATTTGGTTCTTATCTCATATGCATTAGTAATTGTATTTGCTTCTCGATATTGTATTTGGCTCTTGATATATTGTTTAATGCCCAAGTTGAGTTGGGGGCATATCTCTTATTAACTCCACCACCTTTTCTTTCACCACCTTATAATTCCACCATCCAACTAAATATGAGCTTGGCATTTATGGGTTTTACTTCTAGCTCATGTGGGTTGGGATGGATCCAATTCTTTTCCACATGCTCTCATCTTGGCATCATGCTGTTTTCACATTATTGATATATGAGAGCCACATGGCCACCTTTGCATGCCTTGTAAGTGGAACCTTTTCCTAGCTTCCATATGTGTTGTGTTGAGGTTATTTTCATGTTTGGATATTTTTGGGCTTATTAAATGCCTAGTGGCACATACACACTAGCAAATCCCAATTTTTCTCTAACATGGTCATCTCCATCTATTCCACATGGGGCATCCTTTGAATTCTTTTTGCTTGGCTTTTACTCCAATTTTGGGAATGCATAATATTAATGCCATGTATTAATATTGTTTTCACAAGAATCAACATGGCAACTAAATGTTTTGCATGGGCCATGCAAGTACCCCTTTAGCTTGTCTTTTGGTTTTTATTTGATTTTGAGTGGATCATCTCACTCTCTCTATCTCTCTCTTTGGCTTGAGCTAGTTGAGCTTGCTTAAAACATCATCACCATATCCATCTATGCCATCTCTCATCTATCCCTCCCTCCTTTTAGCTTGATCTTAATTTGATCTTGCTTAAAACCATACCCCCACCTTTCCCTCTTTTTGGTCTAGCTTGGGTATGATCTTGTGGTTGCTTGAGCTTGCCAAAAAGGAGAACCATCATCCCCCATCTAACCTACCCCATCTTTCACCATACCCCCCTAGTACCAAACCCTAATCTACCACCTTCCCCCTCTTCCTCTCTTCTCTCCAATGCCACAAGGCCCCACCAACCCGAGCCTGCCCTCCTACCCACGAGCTCCCCTCCTCCCTTGGTCCCTCTCTGCCCTCCCTAAGCTACAGGACAAGAATGAGGCAAGAGGGAAAGACCTAGCCCGAGCTACCCTCCTCACCTTTTTGCAAAGCAACCACCCCATGTGCTCCTCCTCCCCTCTCTACCCAGCCACCCCAGCTCACCTCTCCTCACCCAGATCCCATCTAGAGGGCGTCTAAGCCCCCTCCCTTTCTTCTTCTTCCTCACAAGCAGCCTGGCCTCCCCATGCCGAGCCCAAACCCTAGCCACGGCCCCTCTGCCCTTCGCTGATCTGGAGCGCGCCAAGCTGAACCAGGAGCACCAGGAGGCTCCCCTGCATCCTCTTCGTCGACCAGCACCAGGGGAAGCGACTGGGAAGCCCCAGAGCGCCGTCGCTGTCGCCATGGCCGGAGGAACCGAAGCTCCACGGCCGCGAGCCCACCTCCAGATCCCCGCAACCTCAGCGCCATCGACCACGCCGGCAACCCCTCGGTGAGCCCTTTGACCTCCCGGACATGCCCCCCTTCCCTCTAGTGCGCCGTAGCGCCGCCGCCTTCCGTCGAGCGCTCTGCGCGTGCACCGCGCGTCGCGCTCTGGCAGCCGCAGCCGCAGCCATCTCTGCCGCCTCTGTTCGCCGCCGGGCCCCGAGCGCTGTAGCCCTCCTCTGCGTTAGGTCGCTGCATGAGTCTTGTAGGCCGTTGTCCGCTCTTCAACTTTCATTTTAGCCGCGTCACGTTTCGCGCAGCAGAGGCGTCGCCATCGTCGCCGGAAGTCCGCCGGTCTCCGCCGTCGTCAGTGTCGCGTCCGACAGACGCAGCCACCGCCGATGTCGTTTTTGCAGAGAACCCCCCTCCCCTTTTTCCCGCCTAAACCCGAGCCCCCTAGCGCCCCACCTGTCAGCCAGCCTTTGGTTTTTCTAAAAAAAAACCCGAAAAACCTAGTCCATCACGAACCGATCCCTTCCCCGCGCCCCGGCTTGCCCACGTGTCCAGCACACGTTGGCCGCGCGCGCGTGTGGCCCCGAGGCCGCTCTGGCCCGCCTGTCAGTCTCAGAAGCTAGGCAGAGCCCCGGTGTAAAAGCATTTCCGTGCGCGTGTGTGCTGAGTCAGCGCGTGACCCCACCTGTCACCGTCTCTGGCTAGAAGTGTCTGGGTAACAAAAGGTTTTCTGTAAATCTGTTTTAATTTGAATCTTTTCAAAATATTTCAAATTCAAATTTAAATTCTGTTTTTATATAACTTTTAAATTACAAACCCAAATAATACAAATAATATATGTTTTCAAATCAGAAAAATGTGAGGATTTCAAATATGCAATTCAAAATATATTTTGAACATTTAAAAATTCCAAGTTTATTTAAATTACAACAAAATGCCCCTTTTCTTTAATAAATTAATAATTTTTGTTTTATAACTCCAAATTTAACAAATAATATGTCTAAAATGATTAGCTCGACGAGACCTTTCTGTTTATGCATTCCATGGTTTGAAATGAAGCATGAATCATATAAATATAAAGTATACAGCAACTAATATGGGGTTAAAATATGACCAAAACTAAATAAAATGCTTTAATATTGTATTCCACACCTCACCCATGCCATGCTACCTTAATGCCATGCAAATTGTGCATCATTCATCATGGCATGATTGTTTGCTTGAGGCATTTTATTCATATGCTTGTGCACTTTATTTATGTTGGCCCTTGTTTGTTTGGTTCTTCTCGAATAGACGCTGAGCAGGGGATATATCAAGAGAACCAGGAGCACTACCCAGATCCATCCTTTGCTTCAACTGAGCTGCCAGGCAAGCACTACCACATGCTTGCATACATATAGTACCTATTTGCCTCTATCTTATTCTTGCACCATTGAGTCGCGAGTGCATTAATCTGAATCCCAAGTATTGCATAGCCTTTACTTTTAAACCCCACCGAAGCTTGTTCCTCCATCCCATGAGCCATTACTACAGGAGTTGTTTGAGCCATGCGAGTCGTAGAACAGCATGTGTAGGGTATGTGAGTGTCTGATGGATAACGAGGTACCTAAACAACTTAACCTGAGTAGTAATGGGATAACTAATGAAAGTGGCATCGGTGAGCCATATTCGCTATTTGGTTTTTCAGGCTCACTTGTGTCCCGTAAGACCCCGAGTACTTGATTCCTGTTCCAAGAATATTCGCGCTATCCACATCCGGGAGGCCTTATGGACCCCCCTGAGCCAGAGCTTGATTCATTCTTATTTCTCGGGGCCACAAACTAGTTTGAGGTGTTATTTACTATCCTGTACTTATGCCATGCTTTACTGCTTTATTTAAATTGTGCGAGGTAATGCACACTGTACTGTTTAGGTCCGTGACCCGTTTTCGCTGTATCGACAAGCCCAGTCACACTTTCGGGTTCCCAGTCGTTTACAGCCGGCTCCACAAACCTTGAGGCCGTCTCGGAGACAGCTAACTTCGTTGCGGGTAGCTCAATGGGGTGGCCCCCTGAAATATTTCTGAATCCTGTGATTGCTTTGTCGTGACTGCCTCGTTGGGTTTTGATTTGGTTTTTTCGAGGCATATCGAGTGTGTGTTGCTATTTGTGCACCCCTGCAGGGTAAAACTTTCTGAAAGCCGTGTCCGCGGTTATGGACGACTTGGAGCACAGTTTCTCGATCATAGACAAGCATAACTAAAGTACCGCTTTTAATTTGACTAGACTAGGTACCTGACTAGTAATTAGTGCAATACTCACGGAATGGATAATAAAACTGCCAACGGATGGGGGGTTGTTCGTCCGCTTCCTCGTCGGTAAGCGAGGAGGAGGATGGATCTGTGGATATTACCGTTATTACTGTTATAACTGCTGTTATTAATTCACGGACATCCGTCCATCTCTGGTTGGGCGGATGGTTAGCGAGTATCTATAGAATTGCTAGGGTTTATCTTTTGCTGCAATTGCGTCACCCTAGGTTGTGTCCCCTTTAGAGGCATAAAGACTTGCTGAGTACCCCTAGGGTCTCACACGATAAATTATTGGTTCAGATGAACAGGTACACTCGCAAGATGGATACTGGGTGGAAGAGACGGACGATGTGGGCAACGATCATTCGGTGTAGAGATTCCGGGAACGGGGATCCGTGAGATCTGTGGGCGGGATGTGCTTATTTATGGGGCATCTTATGCCGATTTGCTTCTTATCCGTACTCGGATTTTGTTTTCCGCTTCCGCTTGATACTCTGTGGATTGATGTATGAGGAGATATCCTAAACTATTATATCTATCTAGGATATTTGGATCTTGCCGTATGGCGTTGCTATATTTCCTTTCTTTTTAGATAGAATGGCTCTGATGTACTGTTGTATGGTGGCTTGCATACATACTCATTTGTGTATGTAGTTGATCCCTTTGCCTGCCGATTACGCCGCCCGTTCTTGTCCCGATGTTTGGAAATGGTTGGGACGGACGAAAGGTCTACCTGTGAGTGGCATTTGGGCCCCACCGTACTATTTCAACCATTTCTGAACATCCAGGCTTGTACTAGGAGCGTAATTCACCGAGGTAGTTACAGATTTGATCTTCATTTGGCACCAAGTCCTTGACAATAGACGAGCTTCCGGTCATATGACTTGTGCAACCACTATCGATCACCCATTTTGACCCTCCGGAAGTATAAGTCTACAAAAGATCAAGCTAGTTTTTAGGTACCCATTTTTCAATGGGTCCTCTTTTGTTAGCAACAAGGGTCTTGGTAACCCAAATAGACCAAGCAATATAACCATCATAAGGGCCAACATATTGTGCATACACATCACCATAATAATCACGCATTAGAACATAGTGAGGGTTAGCACTTCCCGCAAAATCATCATGAGACATGGTTTTACCATTTGTGGTCTTATTCTCCACAATGGTCTTGTTGGTCTCTTGTGCGGGCTTGTCCTTCTTCTTCTTATTGTTCTTCTTCTTTGTTTTGGAAACAAAACCAATGCTCCCTTTATCACCACTACGCCTTTGCTTGCTCAAAAGATCATCAATATACCTGTTGCCTTGTGGAAATGTGGCCTTAGCAAGCTCCCCCTTCAACCTAGCATTCTCTTCAAGAATAGTTGTGCTACTAGATTGAATGAAGTTACTAGGTGAAGGAATATTGGCCAATTGAGTTTGAAGCGTTTCATGGGACTTTGTGAGAGACAAGAGTTCACTCTCCAAGGCCTTGTGGGCCTTGTTAAGCACGCTAAAGTCCTCGACAAGTTTTTCATGAACCACACCAAACTCAATCTTGTCCTTTTTAGCTCTTTTATATTTAGCAATAGCATGATCACGCTCTTTGATGAGTTTGTTAACAATAATGTCATTGGCTTGATCAATCATGTGTTCATGCCCAAGTTTACATCTTACATCTAGAAGATCTTGAGTATGTGATAGTTGATCTAAGATGTTTCCAAAATGTAGCTTAGCATCACCTTCTAGGTTAGTCATAAACTCATCAAAGGCAATTAATTCATTTTTAACATCAAGAGACATCTCATCATCAATTTCATCATTATCTAAGTGAGTAGAGCGGGATGATGAAGATACCTCCGTTCCTCTTGCCATAAGGCAAGTGGCATTCTTGGTGGAAGAGTTCTCATTTGGAGAATCGAAGAGTGAGAATGTCGGAGTAGAGGTGGTGGCAAGAGCAGCCACACCATGAGAAGTTTCCTCTTCGTCATCTTCATCATCTTCATTGTCCGAGGAGTACTCTTCATGAGTGATCAAGACAATTTATCCCGGCTTCTTGTTGATGGGATTATTTTTGATGAAAGGTTTCTTGTACGATCCCTTGAGAGTCTTCTTCAACACAAGCTTTCCACCATGATCTTCTCTCTTCTCATAGGGGCAACTAGCTACAAAGTGGTAGAGGTCACCACAATTGAAGCAAGTTCTCAATCTTGTGGTATTCTCTCTTTTCCCATTTGGATTGCTTCTCCGTTCCATTTCCATCTTGGCCTTGGCGGGGTTCTTCCAAAAGTTCTTTGCATAGAAAGCCATATATTGACCATGAGAAATCTTGACTTCATCGGGATGGTCCATGGAAAGCCCTTCATCACTATCGTCTTCATCCCCATGGTCCACAACTTTGGCCTTCAAAGCAACATTGACAACATTGCTCATACCAAGGGCACGAGCACGGGCATCTTTGGCATTCTTGGCGGCAACCTTGAAAGCAGCCATCTCTTGCATAACTTCATTTGAGGTCATGAGATGGTAGTTGTGTCTTCCTTGTAGGCTCTTCAAGTCGGTGGGCTCAAAAGGCATGAGTGCACTCACATATTTCATTTTTATCCATGCATCATCCACATGTGAGGCACCCACATTCCTAAAAGCAGTGGTGGTGGTCTTGAGCCTTCGGTACATATCTTCGTGATCTTCACCTTCTTTCATGTAGAAGCCTTTGGCTTCATTGCTTAGAGCATCATATCGGTTCCTCCTCATACTCTCATTTCCAATAAACAACACAAAGAGAGCATCCCAAGCTTCCTTGGCAATGCTAAAGTGCTCAATGTGTGGATAATCCTTTGTCCCCAAACCTTGTTGAATCATATGCAGAGCAGTGGCATTGAGTTGAATATTAACAATCTCTCTTATTGTCAAGTTGTTTGGATCCCCAATAAAGAGTCCATGCTCGATGATGTTCCATAGTTCAATGAAAGAGCTGCGCATATGAGTTCTCATTAGTGATTGCCATTGAGCAAAAGTAGCAGATTCTTCAAGCTTAGGTGGGTCACCTCTACTGTATACATGAGGGTGAGGGATTGGAGGGTCGGGAGAGTACCATGAGTCACGGTGCTCACTCTTCCCACCATTGTTGTGTGTGGAGGAATTAACGTTGTCAAGTTTATCCCCCACCACCATACCCTCGGGGGATACCGGTGTATTCCCTTTAGGTAAAATGGATGGTTGATCCTCTTGAGGAGATGGAGGTGATGAGCTTTCTTTGTCTTTAAGAAGTTGCTCGAGCATCTTCTTGACTTCGTTGACCAAGGAAGAGCTCAATCTTGTTTCCAAGTCTTTGAGATCTTCCATGGTCACCGGTGTCGACTCACTACCACCATCCCCATCGTTGCTACCCATAGTCTCTTAGGCGGTAGAGCCCGAATAAAGAGCCTAGGCTCTGATACCAATTGAAAGGATCGTATGGGCACCTAGAGGGGGGGTGAATAGGTGCTACTTCAAATTTTCTTCTTTTTCAAATTAAGGTTTGACAATAAGGTAATTTCTCTAGATAATGCAACTACGGTAAATTTACCTATATGACAATTATGCAAGGGCTACCACAACACAAAGTAGTAACAAGTAAGTGAGGTGCAGTAAAGGATAGAAGTAACCGAAAAGTGGACGCGGAGACACAAGGATTTATTTTCCGTAGTTCCTTCCTTTTGAGGGGAAGTACGTCTACGTTTGGAGAGGGGGTGGTTTCAAACCACCAACGCCACGAGAGGCCTCCCTTGCTCTCCGATGAATCTCACCCCAACGGGATCGATTCACCTTCCACTATATCGGCAACCTTCAAGGTGGAAGCCGACACCGTTACAAGTTTGGGGCACACATCCACAACTTAATCGGAGGCTCCCAAATACAAGCAAGCTGTCAAAGAAATCAAAGACAAGCTTGTAAGAACCAAAACAAGAACTAGGGTTTCCAAGAAAACACTAGAGCAAAGGGGCCCTCAATGAAATGAGGGGGAAATGAAGATCTCTTTTGGTGAAGTAGTAGATCGGGGCCTCCTCCTTCGATTCCCCAAAGATCAAAGACTTTGGGTGGTGGGATGAGGAGATCTTGACGATTTGGGTGGATCCAATGGACTCCAATGGTGGGCTATGACTTTATTGCGCTGAGAAATTTGTCCCAAGGTAGGTGGAGGGGTATTTATACCCCTCCACGAAAAATGGCCGTTGGAGCATTTAATGTACCGGTACTCAAGCGGTAGTACCGCTTGCAAGTGGTACTACCGGTCAAGTACTGGACCAGGTACCGGAGGTGCTTCAGTTCATCAGCATTCTTCAGTTTTGGGCGGTATCGCCCTTGCGGTACTACCCCAAAGCGGTATTACCGGTCGTAGGACACGGTACTACCGGTTTGAGCGGTAGTACTGGTCCCAAGTACCGCTTGGTACTGACCAAACCGGAGAGGGGTGAGTGCTAGTCAGTATGCCCCGGTACTGCCGAGCGGTACGATCGTGTCAAGCGGTAGTACCGCTTGTATCAAGCGGTACTACCGGTTGGACCGGTAGTGCCGCTCCGTGGTACCGGGTGGTACTGACTAGCACACACCTTTATCAGCTTTGGATAGTGCCAACCGGTACTGGAACTGGTAGTACCGGTGTCAAGCGGTAGTACCGGTCGAAGTTCCGGTACTACCGGTTGGCACAGAGGTTTTTTGCAAGGGGAATTGATATGCCAATATTTTTGCCGCCTCTTATCAAACCTGTGATAAACTTAGCACACGGTTAAACCGATAAGTGTGTTGTTATCAAACATCAAAATCAGAGGGATAGAAAAATGCTTCACAAAGGGATTAATATACTAGCGTAAAAGGTTCCGACGATCACAAGAAAGTCATCGTTGAATGTGTGGGAGTCAGTATGGGTCTCCAGATCCCGCTTCTGATTATTGATCTGAGAGGGGTCTCGATCATGTCCGCATTATTCACGAACCGTAGGGTGACACACTTAAGAGACACCGACATCCAATTGGAGCAAAAGTTTCATGCTGAAAGAATAAACAAGCGCAGGAATTTATTTCACTAGATACCGAAACAGGTTTTCGGGTGAAATTGCATAAAGTGGTTATGCATGTGAAATAGAATTCTAGCAAGGGGTTATTTGTGAATGTTTGTCATTAAAGTAATTGACAAAATTCTGAATAAAATAAAAGAGTTTTATTTAATGAGAGTTTGCATTAAATTTGGTGGAAATTTAATGGGAATTTGAGTGGGTTTTTGAGTGGACAAAATTGAAGGGCCATTTTGTGAGTGGAGTGTCCACCCACATGAATGAGGGAGAGGTGGGGGCACCCTCCATGGCCGGCGGCCATTCCCCCTTGGGCTGCCCCCCTCCCCTATATAAGGAGCCCTCCTCTCACTTCTCACTCACACCTCCTCGTGAAGGATCTCTCTCCCCCTCTAGAATTTATCCCCCATGGTCTCGGACTAGCGAGATACATGTTCCCGGTGTCTATTCGGCAAGAAAGAGTTGTGCTTCCGCTGCATCGCTGGAGCGAGGAGGCGGAGGTTGCTCGGTGCCTCGAACGTGTGTGCGAGCACGGATGCGCTCCTGGTTTGCGGCGCTAGGACTTCCTCTCGATCTTGAGATCGGCAAGAGATCATCTACATTAACCACGAGTTGAACTCGTTAAGCTTTGTCGGTCTTCAAGGGTATGTTCTCTACGGATATACATCCGCCCGTTGTTTGTATCTAATAGATAGATCTTGGTACATAGTTCACATCATAGGAAATTTTTTGTTTTCTATGATGCGAACCCTACAGTGGTATCAGAGCCGGATCTGTGTGTAGATGATTTACACGGGTAGTACACATATGAGTATGTGGGCAATGATGATCATGTTGTTGCTCCTTAGTTGTAATTTTGGATATTGGTGGATAGTGGGATGAAGCGGCCCGGATAAACTTTACATGTCCTCGCACATGAGACCTGTTCCACGCTTGACATGCAACTAGTTTGCATAAGTGGCTAGCGGGTGTCTATCTCTCCTACCATAGTCAATATCTATTTTGCAACGAGTTGTTAACAATTTGGTTATCCTCGTTGTGGTTCATGTTCGTAGGTAAGAACGGTTCTATCTCGAAAGCCCTAAGCCACGTAAAACTTGCAATGGATAAATTAGAGGCGTCTAGTTTAGATTGTTGTTGGGCTAGTGTTATGATATGGTGATGTTGTAAGTAGAAGTATGAGATGATACTCTTACAACATACATAAACGTGTAATCTCCATAGACCTTGGATTTACACATATAGGTATGATAGTGATCATACCACGATGCACGTGATAGAGATCATCTGCGGGAACCATATCATTTCACTAATAAACATGTGATGTTTGATAGCATCTTATATTGCTTGTTTAGCGCTTTTTTAGCATAATAAGATGATCCCTCATTTAAATATCAAGATAAGAATGTGCTCTTCCTTTAGTATGCACCGATTATGTTTTCGTCGCTCCAAGACATCACATGATGATCGGGTGTTCTTGGATCCACGACCATATTTCGGGTGTAAAACAGTTACACACGCGAATACTAAGGTTCTAACTTGGCGAACCTAGCATGTACAGACATGGCCTCGGAACACGGACCGAAAGGTTAAACATGAGTCATATAGTAGATATGATGCCCATTTGATGCTCGCCTTTGAAGCTATACCGACTCACGTGATGATCGGACTTGGTATAGTGGATTTGGTTCATGTAATCACCAAAAAGGCACGAGGGATGTCGTTTTTGAGTGGGATTTCATTCGTAATATGGATTAGTTGAACTCAATCTATCATACACTTAGTCTAAACTTTACAAATTCTGTTGTAGATGGCACCACCTGCTTTTAATTTCAATGTGTTCATGGAGAAAGAGAAACTTGCAACGAACGGTAGCAACTTTACCGAATGGGCCATGAATTTGAGGATTCTCCTCTCTGCTGCACAAAAGCAATACGTGCTATAAGCGCCACTAGGCACCCCACCTTTTGAGGATGCCCCTGACGAGGAGAAGAATGTCTATCAGACTCGTCAGGAGGACCACAACTTAGTTCATTGCGGCATATTGTATGGGCTAGAGCCGGAACTTCGAAAGCATTTTGAAAATGGCAATGCTTTTGATACAATGGGTGAGTTGAAAATGATTTTCGACACACATGCTGCTGTAGAGAGCTACAACGCTTCAGAAAAGTTCTTTAGCTGCATGATGGAAGAGCACAACTCCATTAGTGAGCATGTACTCAAGATGTCAGGTTACGCCGATAAGCTTGTGTCCTTGGGAATAACGATTCCCATTGACTTAGGCATCCATCGTGTTCTGCTGTCTCTGCCACCTAGCTATAAGAGCTTTGTGATGAACTATAATAAGAAAGGCATGAAGAAGTCTCTCCCCGAGCTTCTGTCAATGCTTTAAACTGCAGAAGTGGAGATCAAAAAGGAACATCAAGTGTTGATGATCAATAGGAACACTGGTTTCAAGAAATACAAGAAGGGAAAACGGAAGGGAAGTAAGGGCGGCAAGCCGGTTGCCGTGCCTGAAAAGAAACCCCGAGTTGGACCTAAGTCTGATACCGAGTGCTACTATTGTAAGGGGACTGGCCACTGGAAGCGCAACTTCCCCAAGTATTTGGCAGACAAGAAGGTCGGCAAGGCAAACAAAGGTATATATGTTATACATGTTATTGATGTGTACTTGACTAGTGCTCGCAGTAGCACCTGGGTATTTGATACCGGTTCAGTTGCTAATATTTGTAACTCGAATCAGGGGCTGCAGAACAAGCGACCGCTAGCAAGGGGTGAGGTCAAGATGCGTGTCAGCAATGGATCAAGCGTTGATGTGATCGCCGTCGGAACGCTGCCTCTCCATTTGCCGTTGGGATTAGTTATAAACTTGAATAATTGTTATCTGGTGCCTGCACTGAGCATGAACATTGTATCTGGATCGTGTTTGATGCGAAGTGGTTATTCATTTAAATCCGAGAACAATGGTTGTTCTATTTATATGAATGAAATCTTTTATGGTCATGCACCGATGATGAATGGTTTATTTCAATTAGATCTCGATGATAATGTTACACATATTCATAATGTTGATGCTAAAAGGATTAAACTTAATGATGATATATCCGCATATATGTGGCACTGCCGTCTAGGTCATATTGGCGTTAAACGCATGAAGAAGCTCCATTCGGATGGACTTTTGGAATCACTTGATTTTGAATCATTTGATACATGTGAGCCATGCCTTATGGGCAAGATGACTAGAATGCCGTTTTCCGGTTCAATGGAACGGACGACAGATTTATTGGAAATCATACATTCTAATGTATGTGGTCCAATGAGTATGTCGGCGCGAGGTGGATATCGTTATTTTGTTACTTCCACGGATGATTTGAGTAGATACGGTTATATCTACTTGATGAAACACAAGTCTGAAACCTTTGAAAAGTTCAAGGAATTTCAGAAATGAAGTGAAAATCATCGTAATAGAAAGATCAAATTTCTACGGTCCGACCGTGGAGGTGAGTATCTAAGTTATGAGTTTAGCACTCACATGAATGAGTGTGGAATTGTTTCACAACTCACACCTGCTGGAACACCACAGCGAAATGGTGTGTCGGAACGTCGTAATCGTACTTTATTAGATATGGTTCGATCTATGATGTCTCTGACGGACTTGCCGTTGTCATTTTGGGGTTATGCACTAGAAACTGCTGCATTCACTTTAAATCGGGCACCATCTAAATCCGTTGAAAAGACACCGTATGAATTGTGGTTTGGAAACAAACCTAAGCTATCATTTCTTAAAGTTTGGGGATGCGATGTTTATGTGAAGAAACTTCAACCGGATAAACTCGAACCCAAAGCGGAAAAATGCATCTTCATAGGATACCCTAAGGAAACTATTGGGTATTCCTTCTATCACAGATCCGAGGGCAAGGTTTTTGTTGCCAAGAATGGATCCTTTCTAGAGAAGGAGTTTCTCGCGAAAGGTGTGAGTAGTCGAAAGGTAGAACTCGAAGAGGTTATTGAACCTTCTCTTCAAAGTATGGCGAGTAGTGCAGCACCGGAAGTTGTTCCGGAGTTGGCTTCACCTGTTGAAGAGGGAACTAATGATAATGATCATGAAACTCCGAAAGAGAGTACTACCGAACCTCGCAGGTCTAGCAGGACGCATGCAGCTCCCGAGCTGTACGGAAATCCTGTCATGAATTTCATGGTTGATGAAAATGATGACCCTGCGACGTATGAAGAAGCGATGATGAGCCCGGATTCCAACAAATGGTTAGAAGCCATGAAATCCGAGATGGAATCCATGTATGAAAATCAAGTTTGGAACTTGGTGGAATTACCTCACGACCGAAAGGCCGTGGAGAACAAATGGATTTTCAAAAGAAAAACTGATGCTGATGGTAATGTGACCGTCTATAAAGCTCGACTTGTCGCAAAGGGGTTTCGACAAATTCAAGGAGTTGACTACGATGAGACATTCTCTCCCGTAGCGATGCTAAAGTCAGTTAGGATTATGTTAGCAATTGCTGCATATTTCGATTATGAGATATGGCAGATGGGTGTCAAAACCGCGTTTCTCAATGGTAATATTGAAGAAGAGTTGTATATGATACAACCAAAGGGTTTTGTGGATCCTAAGGATGCTAACAAGGTGTGCAAGCTTCAGCGATCCATCTATGGATTGAAGCAAGCATCACGAAGTTGGAATCTCCGCTTTGATGAGGTGATCAAAGAGTTTGGATTTGTCCAAACTTATGGAGAAGCTTGTATTTACAAGAAAATGAGTGGGAGCAATGTGGCATTTCTAATATTATATGTGGATGACATATTATTGATCGGAAATGATATAGATCTTTTAAACAGTGTTAAAAGTTATCTAAACAGCAAATTTTCAATGAAGGACCTAGGTGAAGCGTCATACATATTAGGCATAAAGATCTATAGAGATAGATCTAGATGCCTAATAGGGCTATCGCAAAGTACAAACCTTGATAAGATTTTAAAGAAGTTTAAAATGGACGGAAGTAAGAAGGGGTTCTTACCTATGTTGCAAGGCAAGACATTGAGTAAGACTCAAAGTCCGGCTTCGGCGGAAGAAAGAGAGATAATGGACAAGGTCCCCTATGCTTCAGCCATAGGCTTTATAATGTACGCCATGCTATGTACAAGACCGGATGTGGCACATGTTATTAGTTTGACTAGTAGGTACCAATCGGATCCAGGTTCGGAACACTAGATAGCAGTCAATAATATCCTTAAGTACTTACGAAGAACTAAGGATATGTTTCTTGTATACGGAGGTGAAGAAGAGCTCGTCACTAAGTGTTATGTTGATGCTAGCTTTGACACCGATCCGGATGACTCTAAGTCTCAATCCGGATACGTATTTCTCATGAATGGCGGAGCGGTTAGTTGGACGAGCTCCAAACAACCTGTGGTGGCGGGATCAACAACGGAGGCCGAATATGTTGCTTCTTCAGAAGCGGCTCAGGAAGTAGTTTGGATGAAGGAGTTCATATCCGAACTAGGAGTGGTTGCAAACGTGTTGGACCCAATGGTGATCTATTGTGACAACAATGGTGCCATTGCCAATGCCAAAGAGCCAAGGTCTCACAAGCATTGCAAGCATATTAAGCGCCGGTTTCACTCCATCCGTGAGCATGTCAAGGATGGAGATATAAAGATTTGTAAAGTACATACGGATCTCAATGTAGCAGATCCGTTGACTAAAACTCTCCCTAGAGCAAAACATGATCAACACCAGAACTCGATGGGTGTTAGATTTATCACTATGTAACTAGATTATTGTCTCTAGTGCAAGTGGGAGATTGAAGGGAATATGCCCTGAGAGGCAATAATAAAGTGTTTATTATGTGTATTCCAAGTATATGATAGATGTTTATTTTGCATGCTATAATTGTATTAATACGAAAACATTAATACATGTGTGTTTAATAAACAATCAAAAAGTTCCTAGTTATGCATCTCTCATAAACTAGCTCGTTGATTAACAAGATGATCAAGGTTTCCTGATCATGGACATTGGATGTTGTTAATAACGGGATCACAACATTAGTGTAATGGTGCGATGAACATTCATCCGAAGTATAGCATTACAATCAAAGTCATGTAGGGTTTCATAGCATGGAAAACAAAAAAATTCTACCGCATACAAACAAGCAAGCCAAGATCTATCTACTAGATTGTAGCAATAAGTCGATGGAATAACTCACCCTCGAAGATTCCAAAGTGTTTAACGAGAGCGGATTCTCGTGGGTGATGTAGTCGTACTCTTCCCGATCTCAAGATCGCGTAGACGATCCTTCCGGCGCTGCGTTCCGGCAGCGCTCCCGCAGTCGGTCACACGTTCGGTACTCGACGAAGACCTTCCTCTCCCTTGTTCCAGCAGGCAGCGGAGGTTGTAGCACTCTCCTCGTGATTCCGGCAGCACAACGGCGTGGTACCGGAAGTAGAGGGGAGATCTCGCAGGGCTTCGCCTTAAGCCGGAGCGAGTATGGTGGAGTATGAGAGAGTACCTCGGTGTTCTAGGGTTTAGACACACCAAGGAAGGGGCCAAGCCGGCGGCTAGGGTTTATCTAGGCGGCGGCGGTTTGCCCTAGGGCCGGCGGCGGCTATGGAGGCGGCGGCGGCTTGGGGCTAGGGTTTAGAGGTAGGAACTTGTGTGTCTAGGAGGGGAGCCCTGCCCCTCCTTTTATAGGTGGAGGGGGCCGGCCAAGGGGAGGGGAGTCCCTCCCCAACTCGGCTTGGTGGTGCGCCGGCGGTGGGGAGGAGGGACTCCTCCCCAACTCGGTTTCCACCTCCTTTCCCACTTCCCAAAAATAGCTGTTTGACTTTCAAACTAGCCGTTTGACTTTTCAAACTAGGATTTGAATAAACCCTCTATTTTGTTCAGCGATGACACTTAGTACATGATGCAATCATACCAACTTGATATAACACATTCATGTACCCTTCCCCTCCGGAGTGCCGGACATTCCGGAACTTTCTAGAACATTCCCGATGAAAACACCGGAACCATTCTCCAACTCCGAAACGGGACTTTCCTTATATGAATCTTATTCTCCGGACCATTCCGGATCTCCTCGTGATATCACGGATCCCATTCGAGACTCCGAACAACATTCGGTCTCTTTCTCATCATTCCATAAGTACTCAAACAACGTCGAATCCTTAAGTGTGTCTCCCTACGGTTCGTGAATTATGCGGACATGATCGAGACACTTCTCCGATCAATAACCAATAGAGGAATCTGGAAATTCATATGGCTCCCACATATTTCTACGATTACTTTGCGATCAAATGAACCACTTACATACGATACCAATTTCCCTTTGTCTCACGATAGTTTACTTATCCGAGGTTATGATCATCGGTATCTCTGCATTCCTAGTTCAACCTCGTTACCGATAAGTACTCTTTTCTCGTTCCCGTGATATGTGATCCCTTGTGAGCCAGTCACATGCTTGCAAGCTAATTGGATGACATTTCACCGAGAGGGCCCAGAGTATATCTATCCGTCATATGGATGGACAAATCCCAGTCTTGATCCATGTGTTTCAACCAATACTTTCTGAACACTCAATGCCACCTTTATAGCCACCCAGTTACGGTGTGGTGTTTGATGTCATCAAAGCATCCATCCGGTAAAGGTTATATGCATGATCTCATGGTCGAAGGAATTAGGTTACTATGTATCAGAAAGCATATAGCAATTGAACTATTAAAATGACTTGATCTTTATGCTACGCTTATCTATAGGAGTATGTCCACCATATCATTCTCCTAACGATATGATCTTGTTGTTAATAACATCTCAATGTTCATGATAGGGAAACCACAATCATCTATTAACCAACAAGCTAGTATTATATAGAGGCTTTACTAGGGACTTCAAATTAAGTTTACAAATCACACAAGTATTAATGTTTCCTTGTTAATACTATTATAGCATGAATGTAAACATTTATCATAAACACAAAGATATAATAATAACTACATTTATTATTGCCTCTAGGGCATATCTCCAACAGTCTCCCACTTGCACTAGAGTCATCTAATCTAGATTACATGGTAATATACCGAACACCCATGGCAGTTTGGTGCTGGTCATGTTTTGCCCTCGGGAGAGGTTTAGTCAACGGATCCGCCACATTCAGATCTGTGTGTACTCTGCAAATCTTTATATCCCCATCTTGGATATGTTCTCGAATAGCGTGAAAACGTAGCTTGATGTGCTTCAGCTTCTTGTGTGACCTTGGTTCTTGCGCATTGGCTATGGCGCCCATGTTATCACAGTAGATAGACATTGGGTCCAGCGCACTAGGAACCACACCCAGCTCTGTAATGAACTCTTTCATCCATATCGCTTCTTGTGAAGCCTCCGAAGCAGCCATGTATTCCGATTCAGTTGAAGATCTCGCCACAACGCTTTGCTTTGCACTCCTCCAGCTAACTGCTGCACCATTCAAAATAAATACGTATCCAGATTGTGATTTAGAATCATCCGGATCGGTGTTCCAACTAGCATCGGTGTAACCATTTACAACGAGCTGTTCATCACCTCCATAAGAAAGAACCATATCCTTAGTTCTTCTCAAGTACTTAAGGATGTTTTTGACCGCTGTCCAATGATCCACTCCTGGATCACTTTGATATCTTCTAGTTAAACTAACAACATATGCAATGTCGGGTCTAGTACATATCATGGCATACATTAGAGATCCTATGGCTGAGGCATAGGGAGTCTTACTCATTCTTTCTCTATCTTCTGCCGATGTCGGACTTTGAGTTTTACTCAAGGTCGTATTGGGCAACATGGGCAAGAACCCTTTCTTGCTATCTTCCATTCCAAATCTCTTTAGAACTTTGTCCAAATATGTACTTTGTGACAATGATATTTGGCGTCTTGATCTATCTCTATAAATCTTTATGCCTAATATGTAAGCTGCTTCACCAAGATCCTTCATTGAAAAACTATTATTCAAATATTCCTTGACACTATTAAGAAGGTCTACATCATTCCCAATCAACAATATGTCATCTACATATAGTATTAAGAATGCTACAGAGCTCCCACTCACTTTCTTGTAAATACAAGCTTCTCCATAAGTTTGTATAAAACCAAAACTTTTGATCACCTTATCAAAATGTTGATTCCAACTTCGGGATGCTTGCTTCAATCCATAAATGGACCGTTGAAGTTTGCATACCTTGTTAGCATCTTTAGGATCGACAAAACCTTTGGGTTGCATCATATACAACTCTTCATCAATGTCTCCATTGAGGAATGCTGTTTTGACATCCATCTGCCATATCTCATAATCATAATATGCAACGATTGCTAACATAATCCTCACAGATTTTAGCTTCGCTACTGGTGAGAAAGTCTCATCGTAGTCAACTCCTTGAATTTGTCGAAACCCTTTTGCAACAAGTCGAGCTTTATAGACAGTAACATTACCATCAGCATCTGTTTTCTTCTTGAAAATCCATTTGTTCTCGACAGCCTTCCGGCCATCCGGTAAGTCCACCAAAGTCCATACTTGGTTTTCGTACATGGATCCAATCTCGGATTTCATGGCTTCTTGCCATTTATTGGAATCTGCGCTCATCATCGCTTCCTCATATGTCTCAGGGTCATCGGTGTTATCCACCAACATGACACTCATAACGGGATCATACCAATCTGGAGTGGTACGAGTTCTCGTTGACCTGCGAGGCTTTGTAGCAACTTCAACCGAAGTTTCATGATCATCATCATTAGCTTACTCTCTTATTGGTGCAGGCACCACAGGAACTTCTTCCGGTGCTGCGCTACTCGCAATTTCGAGAGAAGGTTCGACAACCTCGTCGAGTTCTACTTTCCTTCCAGTCACTTCTTTCGAGAGAAATTCCTTCTCTAGAAAGGATCCATTCTTGGCAACGAAGATTTTGCCCTCGGATCTATGATAGAAGGTATACCCAATAGTTTCCTTCGGGTATCCTATGAAGACGCATTTTTCCGCTTTGCGTTCAAGCTTGTCCGGCTGTAACTTCTTTACATAGGCTTCGCATCCCCAAACTTTAAGGAACGACAATCTAGGTTTCTTCCCAAACCATAATTCATACGGTGTCGTTTCAACGGATTTAGATGGTGCCCTATTTAAAGTGAAGGCGGCTGTTTCTAATGCATAACCCCAAAATGATAGCGGTAAATCTGTAAGTGACATCATAGAACGAACCATATCTAAGAGAGTTCGATTACGATGTTCGGACACACCATTATGCTATGGTGTTCCCGACGGTGTCAATTGTGAAAGTATTCCGCATTTCTTCAAATGCTCGCCAAACTCGTAATTTAGATATTCACCTCCACGATCAGAACATAGAAATGTAATCTTCTTATTACGTTGATTCTCTACCTCACTTTGAAATTCCTTAAACTTCTCGAAAGTTTTGGACTTATGTTTCATGAAATAGATATACCCATATCTACTCAAGTCATCCGTGAAGGTAAGAACATAACGATAACCACCGCGCGATGCTACACTCATTGGACCACACACATCGGTATGTATGATTTCCAATAAGTCCGTAGCTCGCTCCATCATACCAGAAAATGGAGTCTTAGTCATTTTACCCATCAGACATGCTTTGCATATTTCAAGTGATTCGAAATCAAGTGATTCAAGAAGTCCATCGGAATGGAGTTTCTTCATGCGCTTCACTCCAATGTGACCAAGACGACAGTGCCACATGTAGGTCGAGTTATCGCTCGATTTCAAACGTTTAGCCTCAATGTTATTAATATGTGTATTTCCACTATCGAGATTCAACAAGAATAGACCATCTATCAAAGATGCATGTGCATAAAACATATTACTCATATAAATCGAATAACCATTATTCTCGGACTTAAACAAGTAACCGTCTTGCAATAAACAAGATCCCGATATAATGTTCATGCTTAACGCAGACACCAAATAACAATTATTTAAGTATAAAACTAATCCCGATGGTAGATGAAGGGGTAGCGTGCCGACCGCGATCACATCAACCTTTGATCCGTTTCCCACACGCATCGTCACCTCGTTCTTCGCTAGCTTCCATTTATTCTGCAACACCTATTTCGAGTTACAAATATGAGCAACCGAACCAGTATCAAATACCCAGGCACTACTACGAGTACTAGTGAGATACACATCAATAACATGTATATCGGATATACCTTTCTTCTTGATGTTGTCGTTCTTCAAATCCGCCAAGTACTTTGGGCAATTCCGCTTCCAGTGACCTTCTCCCTTGCAGTAAAAGCACTTAGTATCAGGCTTAGGTCCAGCCTTGGTCTTCTTCGTTGGCGTGGTAACTTTCTTACCACCCTTCTTGAAGTGTCCCTTCTGCTTAGACTTGCCTTTCTTGAATTTGGTGGTCTTATTGACCAACAACACTTGGTGCTCTTTCTTGATCTCCACTTCTGCAGATTTCAACATGGCAAAGAGTTCTGGCAACGTCTTGTTCATGTTTTGCATGTTGTAGTTCATCACAAAGTTCTTGTAACTTGGTGGTAGTGATTGGAGGACGCGGTAAATCCCCAAAGCATTAGGAATCACTATACCCAAGCTTTGAAGTTTGTTCGCGTGCCCAGACATCTTAAGCACATGCTCACTGACGGAGCTGCCCTCTTCCATCTTGCAGTTAAAGAACTTTTTAGAAGCCTCATAGATTTCAATTGCCGCATGAGTCTCAAAGATCAATTTGAGATCCTCGACAATATCATATGGGTCTGAATTCTCAAACCTTTTCTGAAGCTCCGATTCTAAACCATACAAGATAGCACACTGAACTGTGGAGTACTGAGTCTTCCGAGTGAGGTAAACATTCTTTACTTCATCGGTAGCAGTAGCTGCAGGTAGGTCACCCAGCGGTGCATCCAGCACATAGGTCAAATTACCAGCTGTGAGGACAATCCTCAAATTGCGGAACCAATCCGCGAAGTTGCTTCCATTGTTTTTCAACTTTTCTTTCTCTAGGAACGCATTAAAATTGATGGTAGGGGCTGCCATTGATCTACAACATATTTGCAATAGTTTAGACTAAGTTTATGACAAATTGAGTTCAAATTAATAATAAAATTAATCTAGGTGAACTCCCACTCAAAACAATATCCCTCACATTGTTTTAGTGATCACACGAACCAAATCCACCACATCAACACCGATCATCACGAGAGCTGATATAGTTTCAATGGCGAACAATCGACATGTTCATCATATCTACTATATGATTCATGCTTTACCTTTCGGTGATCCGTGTTCCAAGACCATGTCTGTACATGCTAGGCTCGTCAAGATCAAACCTTAGTTTCCGCATGAGCAAATCTGGCTTGCTCACGTTGTATGCACTTGCAGAATCTAACACACCCGATCATCACGTGGTGCTTCGAAACAACAAGCTTTAGCAACGGTGCTAACTAAGGGTGAACACTTTATGACTTGAAACTCATGTGCATGAGGGATCATCTTATAATGCTACCGTCGTCTACTAAGCAATACAAGATGCATAAAGGATTAACATCACATGCAATTCATAATATGTGATATGATATGGCCTTTCTTCTTTGTGCTTCCGATCTCCATCTTCTAGCACGAACATGATCTCCATCACCACCGGCATTGCATCAAGGTCAATGACGCTTCTCCATGGTTGTCGTCCACCGGCTTCAACTATTACAACTACTTTGAATAGACACGCGGGTCTTAACATAAATTAAAGACAACCATATGGCTCCTTCCGGTTGCCAACTTACAATAAGGAACATTTCATACATCAAATATAATCACAATCATGGCCATATCACATCACAGCACACCCCTGCAAAACAAAGTTAGACGCCTCTACTTTCTTTGCATGTTTTACGTGGTTTGGGGCTTTCAATAAGTGTCGATCTAACTTACGAACATGAACCACAACATTGATACTAGTATTGTTAATCACCCGTTATAAATTGGATCTTAACTATGCTAGGAGAAACAGGCACCCGCAAAGCCACTTATGCAATACAAGTTGCATGTCAAGCGTGGAGCAAGTCTCATGAACGATGTCATGTAAGGTTAGCCCGTGCCGCTTCATCCCAACATCCTGCAAGATGCAAAGTACACAAGAAGCAATCGACAATAAAAGCATCAACGCCCATAATGACCATTGTGTTCTACTCGTGCAACAGATCTACATATAGACACGGCTCTGATACCACTGTAGGGTTTCGTAGCATGGAAAACAAAAATTTTCTACCACATACAAACAAGCAAGCCAAGATCTATCTACTAGATTGTAGCAACGAGTCGATAGAATAACTCACCCTCGAAGATTCCAAAGTGTTTAACGAGAGCGGATTCTCGTGGGTGATGTAGTCGTACTCTTCCCGATCTCAAGATCGCGTAGACGATCCTTCCGGCGCTGCGTTCCGGCAGCGCTCCCGCAGTCGGTCACACGTTCGGTACTCGACGAAGACCTTCCTCTCTCTTGTTCCAGCAGGCAGCGGAGGTTGTAGCACTCTCCTCGTGATTCCGGCAGCACAACGGCGTGGTACCGGAAGTAGAGGGGAGATCTCGCAGGGCTTCGCCTTAAGCCGAAGCGAGTATGGTGGAGTATGAGAGAGTCCCTCGGTGTTCTAGGGTTTAGACACACCAAGGAATGGGGCAAGCCGGCGGCTAGGGTTTAGCTAGGCGGCGGCGGTGGTTTGCCCTAGGGCCGGCGGCGGCTATGGAGGCGGCGGCGGCTTGGGGCTAGGGTTTAGAGGCAGGAACTTGTGTGTCTAGGAGGGGAGCCCTGCCCCTCCTTTTATAGGTGGAGGGGGCCGGCCAAGGGGAGGGGAGTCCCTCCCCAACTCGGCTTGGTGGTGCGCCGGCGGTGGGGAGGAGGGACTCCTCCCCAACTCGGTTTCCTCCTCCTTTCCCACTTCCCAAAAATAGTCGTTTGACTTTCAAACTAGCCGTTTGACTTTTCAAACTAGGATTTGAATAAACCCTCTATTTTGTTCAGCGATGACACTTAGTACATGATGCAATCATACCAACTTGATATAACACATTCATGTACCCTTCCCCTCCGGAGTGCCGGACATTCCGAAACTTTCTAGAACATTCCCGATGAAAACACCGGAACCATTCTCCAACTCCGAAACGGGACTTTCCTTATATGAATCTTATTCTCCGGACCATTCCGGATCTCCTCGTGATATCCCGGATCCCATTCGAGACTCCGAACAGCATTCGGTCTCTTTCTCATCATTCCATAAGTACTCAAACAACGTCGAATCCTTAAGTGTGTCTCCCTACGGTTCGTGAATTATGCGGACATGATCGAGACACTTCTCCGATCAATAACCAATAGAGGAATCTGGAAATTCATATGGCTCCCACATATTTCTACGATTACTTTGCGATCAAATGAACCACTTACATACGATACCAATTTCCCTTTGTCTCACGATAGTTTACTTATCCGAGGTTATGATCATCGGTATCTCTGCATTCCTAGTTCAACCTCGTTACCGATAAGTACTCTTTTCTCGTTCCCGTGATATGTGATCCCTTGTGAGCCAGTCACATGCTTGCAAGCTAATTGGATGACATTTCACCGAGAGGGCCCAGAGTATATCTATCCGTCATATGGATGGACAAATCCCAGTCTTGATCCATGTGTTTCAACCAATACTTTCTGAACACTCAATGCCACCTTTATAGCCACCCAGTTACGGTGTGGTGTTTGATGTCATCAAAGCATCCATCCGGTAAAGGTGATATGCATGATCTCATGGTCGAAGGAATTAGGTTACTATGTATCAGAAAGCATATAGCAATTGAACTATTAAAATGACTTGATCTTTATGCTACGCTTATCTATAGGAGTATGCCCACCATATCATTCTCCTAACGATATGATCTTGTTGTTAATAACATCTCAATGTTCATGATAGGGAAACCACAATCATCTATTAACCAACAAGCTAGTATTATATAGAGGCTTTACTAGGGACTTCAAATTAAGTTTACAAATCACACAAGTATTAATGTTTCCTTGTTAATACTATTATAGCATGAATGTAAACATTTATCATAAACACAAAGATATAATAATAACTACATTTATTATTGCCTCTAGGGCATATCTCCAACAAGTCATTGGGTTTATATTGCTATAACAACTTACGAAGTGTTCCTAATCCTTAGACCATGAGATCATGTCAATCACTAACACCGGAAGAGTTTCTTGATAACATCAAACGTCACACCGTAACAGGGTGATTATAAAGATGGATTCAGAACTAATAAAGTGTTATGTTGAGGCTCATGGATCGAGAGTGGAATTTGTTCATCCTGATGACGGATAGATATACTCTGGGCCCTCTCGGTGATATCACATTGATTAGCTTGCAAGCAAGTGATTTGATCATTAGAATGTTATATCACAGGAACGAGAAAAGAGTGCATGTCAGTAACGAGATCAAACTAGGTATGGAGATACCGATGATCGAATCTCGGACATGTAGTATATCGTGAAACAAAGGGATTAAGATACTAGCGTAAAAGGTTCCGACGATCACAAGAAAGTCATCGTTGAATGTGTGGGAGTCAGTATGGGTCTCCAGATCCCGCTTCTGATTATTGATCCGAGAGGGGTCTCGATCATGTCCGCATTATTCACGAACCATAGGGTGACACACTTAAGAGACACCGACATCCAATTGGAGCATAAGTTTCATGCCGAAAGAATGAAAAAGCGCAGGAATTTATTTCACTAGATACCGAAACAGGTTTTTGGGTGAAATTGCATAAAGTGGTTATGCATGTGAAATAGAATTCTAGCAAGGGGTTATTTGTGAATGTTTGTCATTAAAGTAATTGACAAAATTCTGAATAAAATAAAAGAGTTTTATTTAATGAGAGTTTGCATTAAATTTGGTGGAAATTTAATGGGAATTTGAGTGGGTTTTTGAGTGGACAAAATTGAAGGGCCATTTTGTGAGTGGAGTGTCCACCCACATGAATGAGGGAGAGGTGGGGGCACCCTCCATGGCCGGCGGCCATTCCCCCTTGGGCTGCCCCCTCCCCTATATAAGGAGCCCTCCTCTCACTTCTCACTCACACCTCCTCGTGAAGGATCTCTCTCCCCCTCTAGAATTTATACCCCATGGTCTCGGACTAGCGAGATACATGTTCCCGGTGTCTATTCGGCAAGAAAGAGTTGTGCTTCCGCTGCATCGCTGGAGCGAGGAGGCGGAGGTTGCTCAGTGCCTCGAACGTGTGTGCGAGCACGGATGCGCTCCTGGTTTGCGGCGCTAGGACTTCCTCTCGATCTTGAGATCGGCAAGAGATCATCTACATTAACCACGAGTTGAACTCGTTAAGCTTTGTCGGTCTTCAAGGGTATGTTCTCTACGGATATACATCCGCCCGTTGTTTATATCAAATAGATAGATCTTGGTACATAGTTCACATCGTAGGAAATTTTTTGTTTTCTATGCTGCGAACCCTACAATAAAGATTTGCAAAGTACACACAGATCTGAATGTGGCGGTTCCGTTGACTAAACCTCTCCCGAGGGCAAAACATGACCAACACCAAACCGCCATGGGTGTTCGGTATATTACCATGTAATCTAGATTAGTTGACTCTAGTGCAAGTGGGAGACTGTTGGAGATATGCCCTAGAGGCAGTAATACAAGTGGTTATTATTATATCTTTGTATTTATGATAAATGTTTGCATTCATGCTATAATAGTATTAAACAGAAACATTAATACTTGTGTGATTTGTAAACTAAAATAGAGTCCCTAGTAAAGCCTCTTTATAATACTAGCTTGTTGATTAATAGATGATCGTGGTTTCTCGATCATGAACATTGAGATGTTGTTAATAACAAGATCATATCATTAGGAGAATGGTATGATGGACATACTCCTATAGATAAGCGTAGCGTAAAGATCAAGTCATTTTAATAGTTCGTTTGCTATAAGCTTTCTGATACATAGTAACCTAATTCCTTCGACCATGAGATCATGCTAATCACCATCACCGGAAGGATGCTTTGATGACATCAAACACCACACCGTAACTGGGTAGCCATAAAGGTGGCATTGAGTGTTCGGAAAGTATGGGTTGAGGCACATGAATCAAGAGTGGAATAGATATACTCTGGGCCCTCTCGGTGGAATGTCATACAATTGGCTTGCAAGCATGTGACTGGATCACAAGGGATCACATATCACGGGAACGAGAAAAGAGTACTTATCAGTAACGAGGTTGAACTAGGTATGCAGAGATACCGACGATCAAAACCTCGGATAAGTAAACTATCGTGAGACAAAGGGAAATTGGTATCGTATGTAAGTGGTTCATTCGATCGCAAAGTAATCATAGAAATATGTGGGAGCCATATTAATTTCTAGATTCCTCTATTGGTTATTGATCGGAGAAGTGTCTCGGTCATGTCCGCATAATTAACGAACCGTAGGGAGACACACTTAAGGATTCAATGTTGTTTAGTAGATATGGAATGTTAGTAGGGATACCGAATGTTATTCGGAGTCTCGGATGGGATCCGGGATATCACGAGGAGATCCGGAATGGTTCGGAGAATAATATTCATATAAGGAAAGTCCTATTTCGGAGTTCGGGAAAGTTTTCGATGTTTTCATCGGAGAGGTTCTAGAAGGGTCTAGAAGGTTCACCGGTCCGGAAGGAATGGTCCATGAATGTGTCATGGGTATGTGGAATGATTGGATCATATCCAAGGTCACTTGGTGTTGGCATATGCAAGAGAGAAATAAAGCTCTAAATTGAAAGTCAAACGGGAAGTTTGAAAAGTCAAACTGGAACAATGGTTTTCTAGTGGGAGAAGAAACAAGTCCTTCTCTCAATCCAACTTGGGTTTGGGTTTGGATTCAAACCCATCCCTCCTAAGGCTGCCCCCCTCTCATAAATAGAGGGGGAGGGCTGCCCCAACACAACACAAGCCCTAGCCCCTCTCCACGAGCCGCCAGCGCCGCCGCCGCTGGCTGCCACCGCCGCCGCCCTAGCCGCCGCCGACACCTCCTCCTCCTCCCGGATTTCTAAACCGTAGATTTCCGGAAAACCCTAATCCACCATAACTCGCATCCGGCTTAGGCGAAGCCCTGCGAGATCTTCCGTCTACTTCCGACACCACGCCGTCGTGCTGCCGAAATCATGAGGGGAGAACTACAACCTCTGCTGCCTGCTGGAACAAGGGAGAGGAAGGTCTTCATCGAGTACCGAACGTGTGACCGACTGCGGAAGCGCTGCCGGAACGCAGCGCCGGAAGGATCGTCTACGAGATCTTGAGATAGGCAAGTGTACGATTACATCACCCATGAGAATCTGCTCTCGTTAACCGCTTTGGAATCTTCGAGGGTGAGTGCTTCTATCGACTCGTTGCTACAATCTAGTAGATAGATTTTGGCTTGTTTGTGTGCATGCGGTAGAATTTTTTTTGTTTTCCATGCTACGAACCCCTACAGTATGCACACGTAGAATCTATCACACCCGATCATCACGTGATGCTTCGAAACGGCGAGTCTTAGGAATGGTGCCTACTAAGTACAAACACTTATTACTTGGTATTTAGTGAGAGAGATCATCTTATAATGCTACCGTTGCAATCTAAGCAATACAAGATGCATAAAAGGATTAACTGTTGGAGATATGCCCTAGAGGCAATAATAAAAGTGGTTATTATTATATCTTTGTATTTATGGTAAATATTTACATTCATGCTATAATAGTATTAACCGGAAACATTAATACTTGTGTGATTTGTAAACTAAATTAGAGTCCCTGGTAAAGCCTCTTTATAATACTAGCTTGTTGGTTAATATCATTATCAAGCTAAAATGTGGAATTTATGTGTCATTATTAAATTTTGGACACTTCTTTTTCCTCCTTGTTAGCTACCCATATGAATCTTCATCAGATGAAACAAATTTCCACTTCTTTTCATCTTCCTATATATGTTCTCCATATTTGCAACCAACTCAACTTGAACACGAGTTTTTGAGTCTCTACCAATCTAACTCTTTGTATATCTCATCCTTTTCTTGATTTTCCTAGCATGCCTTCTTAGCTCCAGAACTTCTAAATCTTCTCCTATTTCCTCATTGTGTAGCATGTATTGAGCACCATCATTTGAATCTGTCAGCAATATCAACTAATAATATATACTATTGCACTTGGTTTTGCTATGTTCCAATAATTAGCATTTGGTTTTGAGCATGCACTTGCTCTGCTGGCCCTTGACTTGGATTACTAACTTGAGAAAGTGCTAGCTAAGAAATTTCCACTTCATCAATCTCATTGGCTACTGTACTTTTTCTTGCTCTAGGATGCTTCAATGGACTCCTAATTAGTTGAGTAATCACACCACTATCACGAGGAACCAGAACGCGATCAATAAGTTAAACTTAATCATATGCATGTTCATCTATTTCTACACTAATAACCATGGCATGTTCTTCATCACTTAAATGCACAATCTCACCCCTCACAGTCACTACCAATGTTGTTGTTGTGCTCAGTGTACGCCTCCCCATGGTACTCAACATACATCAAGCAAAAATATGAAATCATTGCCAAGTTATTTTGCAAGAACAAGAAAATAATACCTCATTGATTCCTTCAACTCCAAATTCCCTTTCACCCCCTGCAACGAAATTTTGACCCTCTCGGTCTCTGACATCTCCTCATCACACCCATATAGTCCAAATTTGGACCAACTCGAACGAAGTCACCTCTGAAGTGGAATATGATGTTCAAAATATTCGTTTGGTCCATGATTTATCTGAAAAATATAAGAATATATCACCACATTGTGCTAATCCAAACACTCACCGGCAAAATCGCACCAAAAACCTAGCTTTACCTTACCTTACCGACCCCGCCCCCTTAAAACCCTAACCCTGATGTCGTGAGAGAGAGGGTAAAATACGACGGACGGAGGAGGAGGACGTTGGAGACCGTACCTTCACATTCACTCATCGTCGCATCGTCACAATCATCGTTGCTAATGATCACCCCCTCCTCCCCAGCCGTAGCCATTCTCGTTGCATGAGCAGAGAAATATCATGAGACACCGCGTCGATCGAACATGGTAGACTGGGTGGGCCGAGCCAATTCCTACATGCTCTAGCCGCATAACCGGCCATCTCCCTAAGCCACAATCAACAATCCTGGTTGACATTGCCACTTCGACAATCCTTGTTTAGGAACGGGTGTAAATTTGATTTAGACCGGAAATCAATGGGCAGTGCTTCCTATAAAAAAATATACTCCTAGTATATTTTTAGTATATTTTTCTATTTTGATTTGTCTACACTAAAATTTGTCTATATTGGAATGTAGCTAGACCGAAAATCAATTTGTCTATATTCGAATGTACTCCCTCCGATACATATTAGTTGACTTGGATTTGTTTAGATTTGAATGAATCTAGACACTATTTAATATATAGGTTTATCTAAATTTTGATAAATCTAAATCAACTAATATAGGTTGGAGGGAGTATCAAATTTTAGTGTTCGATTTTTTCCTCTACGGTTTAAGATCTGTTTTGGACATTACTCCTAGTGAGACACAACACAACGGCATCCTCACACCCGAGAGCCTCTCCACCGCAACGGCGACTCAACCCATTCACCACGGCACCACCACCTTGCCTTGCCGCAAAACCCCACTGCGCCCGCCACTGTATATATACGCCATTCCACCGGCTTAGGCTCCAAGCCGAAGGTAACCTCAGAAGCGGCACCCGTTCTCGGAGGCCGCGAGCGCCACGCGAACCCTAGCCGCCACTCCGAGCGGCCGCACCGGTAAGGCCCCACCGTCGCCGATTCGGATCGGCTCCAATCGCCATTCCTTGGGGTTTATGGTGTGGGTTTCGGCGCCTGATTTGGCTGTGGTTGCGCGGTGCAGGGGGACTGCGCTGTATACTCCCGACGAAGAGAGCGGAGGGCGCCGAGGACGCGGCGGCGAAGAAGTCACGGGTAGGGGGACCGGCGGCGGAGGCGATGGTTGCCGGCGAGCCGGTCGGCGGCGGAGGCGGGGACAGTAACGGGAACGGGGTGGCGGAGATCGATGAGGGCCTTCACAGCAGGCAGCTTGCCGTGTACGGCAGGGAGACGATGCGGCTGCTCTTTGCGTCCAACGTGCTCGTCTCCGGTCTGAACGGGCTTGGGGCAGAGACCGGTGTGTGCCTCCTTCCATTTCCGATTTCATCATTTGGTGCTCTATTCAGAACTAGTACATTGCTATTCTATGTTGGCGCTGGCCTTACTGTAACAGCGTTCTGTTTTGCTGCTACCAGATGTTAGTTGGTAATTTGGAATCTGTCATTACTCCTCTGTTGTGCAATGCAGTTGTGCAGACAAGCTGAATTGCTGGATTGAGAAATAAAATTATATAGTTATGTGATGTTTAATTTGTTCAAACAAAGCAACAGAGAGATAACCTTAAATTGCTGACATGTGTTGGTATCATCATCAGACTGTTTACTGCATTCTGAGTTTGTAGTAGAACACAGAGAAATGTAAATCATTTGGGCCTTTTCTGTTTTTATGCAGATTTAGTTATACTTTTCTGCCTAGACTTCTCAAGGCTTGTCTTTATTGTACTACACAAGGCTGGCTACTTTTATTCATTATTTGTTGATTGTTGATCCTACTCCATGTTTACATCGGTTGCTGCTGTAATCGCCACTAGTACATTTTGAGAAAATAGTACAGATAACTCATTGCGCTACAGGTTTTGCAAGCTCTGGTAAGAGTCTTGCTGCTGGCTGCTTTAGTGAAACTGTTCAATGTACTAGTCTATGGAGCTCCAATCACTAGTTCTGACTTATCCTTTGACTGACATTATGGAAATCAGATTTATGTGTTACAATGATCTAGCCGAAAATGTTCCTGTATGAAATTTTTAGGCAAGGTTGCAAGTCCTTTTAGAGGGGAGCGAGCACCCAGCCATTCCGAGGAATCAAACCTGACCTTTCCGAGGGGCACACCCTGCATCAAACAACATAGCAGTAATTTCTCCCTCCGTTTTTTGCTATATCTATTGATTTTATTGGAGATTTCTGTTTCCCAGTGGCTACAGATCGATGGAATTGAAATGTATCATGTTGCCCTGCTCCTACCATGCTTATAAAATTGGAAGTTGTGGCAGAACTTAGTACCGAATTTATGCGTTGTATATTTGGTACAAGTAAGTTCAGCTAGCAACAGTTAGTCCACAATCAGATAAGCCTCTGGGAAAAGAAGTTATGTATGTATCATTTTCATGTCTTATCGGGCAAGTAATACGGTCACTAATGGGCAATTATTTTCCTTTTTCCCTGTTTGCTTGTGCACATATCCTATTGCATCCTTCACTTATTGTTATTTGTATGGTATTGTCTTTCTCCAATAATCATATCTGTGTATTTGTATTAAATGATTTTTGAAACTAATAGATTTCTTCTATGCAGCAAAGAATCTTGCTCTGACGGGTGTTAAATCTATCACCCTACATGATGTAGAAAATGTGGAAATGTGGGACCTATCAGGCAATTTCTTCCTATCTGAGGATGATATTGGGAAGAACAGGGCTGTTGCTTGCGTTGCAAAACTGCAAGAACTTAACAGCGCTGTTCTTATATCTGCTCTAACAGAAGAACTGAGTAATGAACACCTTTCTAAGTTCCAGGTCTGTTAATTGTATTCTCTGTTAAATTTTGTTACTTAACAACATGCTCTAACGGAAGCTTGTACACCTGAAGCTAATGTGGATAGCTAAAGATACATAGTTGGTCACCATCACACACAATTTAGTTGATAACGGCGCTGACTTTATTGTTGTAGTGTTCTTGTGTCTTATGATAAATATCAACTCGTCCGCGTGTATATGCTGATCATATTTGTATCTATCTTATTTGCAGGCTGTCGTTTTCACCAACTTAGATCTAGACAAATCAGTTGAGTTTGATGATTATTGTCGTAGCCAGCAGCCTCCGATTTCCTTCATCAAAGCAGAAGTCTGTGGTCTTTTTGGTAGCGTATTTTGTGACTTTGGGCCCGAGTTTACTGTTATTGATGTTGATGGTGAAGATCCTCAGACTGGCATAATTGCATCCATCAGCAATGACAATCCTGCAATGGTTTTCTGTATTGATGATGAGCGCCTTGATTTCAAAGAGGATGATCTTGTTGTTTTCAAAGAGGTCAATGGGATGACAGAACTGAATGATGGCAAGCCCAGAAAGATAATAGCTGCAGGACTATCTTCATTTCACATCGAGGAGGATACACGTAACTTTGGCATTTACGAAAAAGGTGGGATTGCTACACAGGTGAAAGAAACAACGATCTTAGAGTTCAGGAGTCTGAGAGAATGTATAAAAGAACCAGGCAATTTCCTTTTGGGCGATTTCACAAAATACCAGCGTCCTCCGCTGCTTCACTTCGCATTTCTAGCCTTGGATAAGTTCAGACAGAAGTTTGGGCGCTTCCCTGTTGCTGGTTCTGACCAGGATGCTCGAATATTTGTGGAGTTTACTGCTTCTGTTAATGAGGCCACAATTGATTACAAGATGGATGGACTTGATGAGAAGTTGCTGCGGCATTTTGCAAGTGGTTCTAGAGCTGTTCTGAATCCAATGGCTGCAATGTTTGGTGGTATTGTTGGTCAAGAAGTTGTGAAGGCTTGTTCTGGGAAATTTCGCCCTCAGTACCAGGTGTGTGTCACAAACTCTAAAAAAATATGCATGGCTATGATAATCTGCTGGTTTTTGTCTGATTTTTCTTCTTTTTTTGCCAGTTCTTCTATTTTGACTCGTTAGAATCTCTACCAACCTATGCATTGGACCATAAAGACTTGAAGCCATTGAATAGCCGCTACGATGCTCAGATTTCTGTTTTTGGTTATAAGCTACAGAAGAAGATGCGAGACACTAATGTTTTTGTTGTCGGATCTGGTGCTCTTGGATGTGAGTTCTTGAAGAATCTTGCTTTAATGGGGATATCTTGTGGCCGTAAAGGAAAGCTAACTATAACAGATGATGATGTCATTGAGAAAAGCAACTTGAGCCAGCAATTTCTGTTCCGTGGTTGGAACATCGGACAGGCAAAATCTACAGTAGCTGCTGCAGCTGCTAGTGCTATCAACTCTAGTCTGCATATTGATGCTCTTCAGAATCGTGCCTGTCCAGAGACTGAACATGTGTTCCATGATGCGTTTTGGGAGGGCCTCGATGTTGTCATCAATGCACTTGATAATGTTAATTCTAGGATGTACATGGACATGCGATGCCTATACTTCCAGAAACCACTCCTGGAATCTGGAACCTCAGGTCCCAAATTTAATACGCAGATGGTGATTCCTCACCTTACTGAAAACTATGGAGCTTCACGAGATCCTCCTGAAAAACAGGCACCAATGTGCACAGTCCATTCTTTTCCACACAATATTGACCATTGTCTAACTTGGGCTCGCTCAGAGTTTGAGGGTCTGCTAGAGAAAATTCCAAGTGAAGTGAACTCATTTATTTCTAATTCTGCTGAATATGCTGCCGCTATGAGAAAGGCAGGTGATGCTCAAGCCAGGGAATTGCTCGAGCGTGTGTGTGAATGCCTTGACAAGGAGCGATGTGATAAATTTGAAGATTGTGTAGCTTGGGCAAGACTGAGGTATGATTTATCTCTTCTACATGCCCTTTTGATTGAAATTAGCATTTTTTTTATTTTCTTTAACTTTATTTTCGGTTTAGCGTTAAAATGGTTCCACTTTGATTATATTTTCCAACAAAATAGGGCAGTATTTTGTGTGCTCCACATACCATATTACCATGTAATAACATCTCTTCTTCGGTTGCCAGGTTTGAAGATTACTTCTCTAATCGTGTGAAGCAGCTAACATTCACATTTCCTGAAGATACTGTCATTAGCACTGGTGCTCCTTTCTGGTCTGCCCCTAAGCGTTTCCCTCGCCCGGTGCAATTTTCATGTGTTGATTCATCTCACAATCAATTTATACTGGCTGCTTCTATATTGAGAGCAATTTCTTTTGGGATCCCCGTACCTGACTGGGCGAAGAACATGGATAGTCTGGCTGATGCAGTAAGTAAGGTTGCAGTGCCCGAATTTGAGCCAAAGAGTGGGGTTAAGATTGAAACAGATGAGAAGGCTACTAACCTCTCCAGTGCCTCAGTTGACGATGTAGCTGATATCGAAGATATTCTAACTAAGCTGGAAGCATGTGCCAAGAAACTGCCTTCAGGATTCCAAATGAAACCTATTCAGTTTGAGAAGGTTAGCCTCTTTTTAACTACTTCGTTCTGATGTGCTAGGATAAGAAATTCTTTTATTCTCCATCCTGGCTATTTAAAAACATCCTTATTTTTTCACCCAAGAGAGCAAACATGCGTATATCACTAATGCATAGGTCTAGATTTGGTAAGCAAAAACATCAAACCCATTTCGTTCTGCTATGGATTGGGCTGTAGAACATGGAGAGTAGTAATCTACTCTCCACTTATGCCTGGACACATTAAGCATAATTAACTTTTTTTTGTTACATATTCTTAATAACTTTCTTCGTTGTTCCTGGTGCAAGGAATTCCACATCTGCATGAGGCATGTAATTATAACTTATTGACATCTGCTGAAATTTTCAATTCGCAGAAATCCTCTGTCATACCTCAGGCTGTAGGTGGGAGTGGGTTACCCACGGGACCCGCTTCCCAAGCCCGCATAAAAATTTAAGTGGGCATACCGCGGGCAAACAGAAAAATAAGTGGGCTATCCCACATCCCACATCGATCGCGCATTGTTCGCAGGTCACGAGTTAGTGTGCTGCCGGCATCTCCATCATTGGTCACTCCGTCGAGGTAGACCAACAACTGTATATGAGAAAACACGTATTCCCTCTTGTCTAGAAACAAAGTGACTTCGATTTGTCTAAATTTGAATGTATCTAGACGCAAAATATCTATTTTAAGACGGCGAAAGTACCATTTTATTTTCATAGAAATATACAATTTAACTATTGTGGGCATAAGTGGGATGGTGGGCATCCGCATACATATAGCGGGCTCCCGCGGGACACCCACATAACTTTTGCGGGACTGTGCAGGCATACGTGGGCCTCCCGTGGACAGTCCCACCTGCACCCTGAGTCCATACCACTTAGAAGAACAGAAATAGTTGAATGTTTATAGCTGACGTTCTTTCTTAGATTAGTTCTGGTTACACATGGTACATTCCTGTTGCAGGACGATGATAAGAATTTCCACATGGACTTGATTGCCGGTCTTGCAAATATGCGTGCGAGGAACTACGGTATTCCAGAGGTGGACAAGCTGAAGGCAAAGTTCATTGCAGGAAGAATCATTCCAGCTCTCGCAACTACGACAGCTATGGCCACAGGCGTTGTGTGCCTTGAGCTTTACAAGGTTCTGGCAGGTGGCCACCCACCTGAAGACTACCGCAATACGTACTTCAACCTGGCAATACCACTGTTCTTAACGTCTGATCCTGCCAAGCCCAAGGTGATGAAGCATCGAGACATGAGATGGACCGTGTGGGACCGATGGTCCATCAAGGGCAACATCACCGTGGCAGAGCTCCTGAAGTGGTTAAGTGACAAGGGCCTGAATGCTTACAGCGTCTCCTGTGGCACATCCTTGCTGTACAACACCATGTTCACGAGGCACAAGGATCGACTAAACAGGAAGCTGGTGGACGTCGCCCAGGAGGTGGCTAAGGTGGATGTTCCGGCGTACAGGAAGCATTTCGACGTCGTCGTGGCTTGCGAGGATGACGCCGGGAACGACATTGACATTCCTCTTATCTCCGTTTACTTCCGATAGGTGCGGCCATTCTACGGTGAAAATAGACGATGAGTGTGCAAAGAATTCACGCGGAAAGATGTTTGAAACATTCCTAAAGTCTCCTTAGTTAGTTTGCTCTTTCTATATGCACCGGTAGTCTAGTGATCGCTGCTGGTGTTGGTGTACAAAGGTTTCATGTGGGTACCTCTGCTCTGTTGTTGCATGCCAAGTATTTGCAGGTGTGCGATGCTGTCTGATGATTTGATGGATGAATCACAGTTGTCTTGTGTTGTGCCCACAGTTTTGGGATTGATTGGTGGTTTGAGTCCATGGTCTTTCATTCTGTTGTTGCAGTTGGCGTTTTCCTTGTGTCTAACTCGACGCAAGAGTAATCATCACACGCAGGCAGGCGCAGGGTATGCCCGTGTCTTCTAGCGATTTTTTTAAAATAATACGCA
Source organism: Avena sativa (assembly GCA_916181665.1). Classification (NCBI taxonomy): domain Eukaryota; kingdom Viridiplantae; phylum Streptophyta; class Magnoliopsida; order Poales; family Poaceae; genus Avena; species Avena sativa. The sequence goes on along the minus strand of OV702297.1, from coordinate 8,711,604 downwards.
ATATTTAATAAATTTGAGTTCTATTATATGTTTTTTAGAAATTACAGATCTAGCACTTTGTCGTCCTGAAGCAAGCCGACTGGACCAATCGGCCAGGGCCTGGCCGACAGCTTTGCACTCGTCCAACAGGTAGCCGACTGAGCGTTAGGCGTGGGGCAGCTGGGGCCCGCGTTGCCCTAATCGGCCTAGGACAGGCCGATTGCCCTAATCGGCTTGGGCAGGCCGACTGCCCCAATCGGCCTGGGCCAAGCCGACTGGAGTGCCATGGGTCGCCGTCGCCGTCTAAAATGATACAACAATGATTAGCATTTGTTTTTCAAATTGGCCTGTAGCAATTTCGGTCGGCTTGGTCTATGCAGATTGGGGCAGTCGGCCTGCCCTAGGCCGATTGGACAGTCGGCCTGCCCCAGGCCGATTGGCCGACGTTGGCCCCAGCGGCCCTACGGCCGACGCTCAGTCGGCTTTCTTTAGGCCGACTGCACTAATCGGCTTCCTCCAGACCAATAAAGTACTACTTTTGTAAAATCTAAAAAACGCGTAATAGATTTGAAAAATATTAAAAAGTGTGTATTATTTAAAAAAAAATCGTTGTCTTCTACTCCAAGTCGGCAAGCTGTTGTTCTTTTGACCTATTTTGCAACAAAGTGGTATACTTTTTTCGGTCCAGTTTATTAGACACGCACGCAGTTTAAGAATAACTTTGACCGTTAGTTTTAGTCAATAAATTTTGTATAATATATCACAAAAAACATACCATTGGATTCATTTTGAAAAGAAGTTTCTAATGGTATATTTTTTGATACACATATTGCATATTTTATTGGTCAACATTAATAGTTAAACATTTTCTTAAACAATATGCGTGTCTAATAAACTGGACCTCAGAGAGTACCACGTTAGGAACCGGCTCGCGGCAAAGGCAACATCTAATTGATGGACATCGTTGCCTCCCGTATCTCTGCACGATCGTACCTATAGGCTATATGTAGTACAATACAGCGGCTCCCCAACTAAACAAACCGATGGACGATTTTTTTCCTCCACCGTCGTAAATAAACTAAACTAAGATAAGATGATACTCAGCGACTGTACTTGAGATTCGTTGGTCAATCAGATCGAGAAGTCATATATGCGCATATTATATTACTAGTACTACTAGTATTAATAGTTTGCATTTTAAAAGAAAATGATTTACGGGTAGTTTGCTGTCACGGGAAGCAGCGGTGATCGTGATCAGGTCATGCGCTAACTAATTGCAATATCTAGGTGCTAGGGATATGAGTTTCTTAATCCCTTTTTCTTCTTCTCAAACTCAGTCATTTGAGACTGAAAACCTTTTCAAAATGAAGATGGATAGACAGTAAAGTATGACCACGGCTGTTGGCCACAATATATCGAGCAGATCTTTAATTTTGTTCAGACACGGTACGTGCAGGCACAATCAACATGGTTGTTCAAGAAAAAAAACCAAAAAAGGCAGAGGGGCTCCTGAATATGGCTGGAAACGCTGTGTACGTACGGCCGTGTGTCCCTATCCACTGCCACTTTTATTGTCGCGCTGTAGTACCTCCCAAACATAACACGTACGACCGCCAACGGCACTGACGAAAGCCATTGATAATCTTGTTTACTAGCTACAGTAGTTTTCTGCTTGTCTGTACACAGAACAAGCAGAGATACAGATGCTAGCAAATCATGATTCATGAGATAGGCAACGTGGCGATACAGTGAAGCAACTACTCTACCTTGCGGTGCAGTGCAGAAAAAACAAGACGTACTTTCGGATCGGTTACAGACTTCAGTGGCACCAGCAACGCAGCATGCGACCGATCGAGCCGTTATTTTCAGATCGGACGGCTGAGAAACGTCCAGAGAGTCGGCTGACGTGGATCCCGGTCCATCAGTAATGTATTGCTAGGCAACCGTATAGTATCTCTCAATCTCTTGGATCGACCGGCACTGCAGGGAAACGTTCGATCGAGGGCACGAGCCGTCGTGGAGTCATTGGGCAGCGTTCGTCTTTTCTATCCAAAATTTAAGCAGCAGTGTGGTTAGCGGTTACTGGTCGTAGTCTAGCGGGTGGGGTGTCTCGGGCTTACTTTTATCGTCGGGGATTTATGGCGACAGCGGCGTCTCGTTTCTTCTTCAAGTGATGGACTAAGAGAAGAGGTGTTTTGCTCACGGGTTTATATAAACCTATTATAAAAAAATCATAAAAATAAATTTTAAAATGTCAAAATAATCTGAATAATTTTTTTATGTGGACATTTAGACACTATATTTTCACACAAGTTTTCGAGAGAAATGAACTTTTTATGTGGCTTGTGAAAAAAACAAAAAAAATATGGGTAAATAGTCATGTTGAATGTTGTAGTATCGAAATTTATATTTTTACATGGGACATAAAAAATATTTTCCCCCGAAAACTTGTGTTCGGACATAGAATATCTGGTTGTATGTGCGAATGTTTTTTTTCTAAATTTAATGACATTCCAAAATATATTTTCAAACAATGAGTTTATTTATACACGTGAGCCGAATTAGATTTCCGTATTTTTTTTGCGGGTATGGGTTTCATGTCTTCGTGCATGTGCATCTCGCCTAGGGCACAAGAATCTTCAAACATAAAGGGAGACAAGGAGTACATAGTAGGGTGGTCATGTGGAGATAGCGGGGATAGCGGGGACATAGATGGTTTCAAGGAGGGGAACTTTAGGCTAGCTATGATGGGAAAATTTTGCTCAATTCAAAACCATTTAGGCCTTGTTTGGTACTAGAGTATTTGTGGGGGATTAGAGGAAATAATTCCCACTAAACCCCAAATCCCCACTTACTTCAAATAGTATGTTTGGTTCTAGAGTATTTAACTGATTCAATCCCCACTAATCCCCACCAATCCCCAAGTTTTAGTGTATTTTTCTCCAAATCCAATACACTACTTCTACCTAGTGGATTGGTGGGGATTGAGATTTTGTGCGGATTAGAGAGGTTTGGGTGTAGGTGGGGTTTCACCCAATCCTATTGGGAATTATCCCCTCTAATCCCTACTAAAACACTAGTACCAAACAAGGCCTTAAAGAGATTTTATTGGGGAAAAGTTATTTCGGTACGTGAGCTCCTGACCCCTCTATATTAAAATATTTAAAAATCATATTTTATAAGTTTAAAAAATGAGTGAAGAATATTCTAGACTTTGTCAACGATATATATCCTAGGAGAGTGCAAAATTTTAATACGAAATTATTTTTATTATGGCTACATAAAAATACAAATTTTGATAGTTTTTGAAGATTTGAAAATGTGATAAACAGATCCAACGGTATTTTTATTTTTGTGTAGCTCAAAATACACATTATTCCCAATTGATGTCTTTGCACATTTGTGATATACATCATTAGCTACATTCTAATTTGTTTTTAGATTTTTTAGAACTTAAGATATGATTTTTTATTTTATTTTTGAAACGGAATTGGTGTCCATGTGCATCAAATCTCCACTCTTTTTTAAGAACATGTCTTGTAATTGAGAGAAGAGCATATTACCCTCCTAAACTCTGCATAGAGTTTAAGTTACAACCCTAAAGACTAAAACCAGTTACGAAACAACCCTAAATTAAGGAAACCAGCTAAGTCACCCCTTACCTTGTCCTGCCGCTAGTTTCGACCGGTCCTTGTTAGCCACATCGGCGCTGCGTTAACTGGCATTCATTGGGCGTCATTTCGCGCGAGTATAGGCTCATCGGCCCTCTATTTCTCCTCCATTCATATGTTGCCATGTTGAAAGAGCATGTGTGCCGTTTTGATAATTAATGACAATCTCTAGGACTAATGTTTGCATTAAGCTATACTTGTAGAGATTATCCATAGGTAATGATTGAAGATCATATGTTGGGTTCAAGGTTGAAATAAGGATAAAATTGAGCTATTGCAGGCATGTCTTGAAGAATGAGAAGGATGAGTTAGCCATCATGTTTACCTTCAAGACATCAACACAATAAAGAAAGATGTACGAAGTGCAAGTACAAGATGAGTCATCTCAAGAATATCATATGCTTTTATCTAGTTGTCCTCATGGTAATCATGGATATGTTAAGATTTGCGCAAAGAAGAGGCTCTCCCATAGCGGAGTACGGGGGAGCAATTCGCAAGACTTCACCAAGTAAGCGCAATAAAGAAAGGCGTTCCATCTTGAGAAGTTCAAGATCATCATCTTGTAGATCAAGAATGGGCAAGGCAAAGGTATGATCTTGATAGGTTTTCGTTTTTATCGGTCTCTTGGTGTTGGTTGAGAGACTGGTTTATAGGATAGATTGTCGTACTATCAAGAGGGGATCTTGAAGGAGTATCTTGATCATCGTTCGAAGAGACCTCAAACATTTGCATCCTTTGCATCATCTTTCCTAGTTGTTATTTGGATCTTATCCTTGTGAGGATTTATAGCTTGTGTTAAGTATTATAAATAGTTCCAGTTCATCAAAAATGGATTTTGTATGAAAACCTTTTGCATTTTCTATATTGGAGGTTTTACCAATTTGTCTTTTATAGAGATGTCAAACCTTTCTTTATTGGGGCTTATACTCCTTTTTTGTACTATGATGTTTATTTGCATGATCGTGTATACATTGTTGTTATCTTCAAAACGATCCCAAGGCCATCGAAAACGGAGTTTAGATGCAAAAGTCATGGTCATTTTCATTTGGGTTATTCTGCCAGTTTTCAAGGGGGCAGAGACTCCGGCCTTGTTAGGCCGAAGACTCCAGCCCTAAATTTCAGGAACACGATTTTATGATCTACAAGGTACTATAAATTTCTCAGAGACTCTAACCTTCTGATCGGAGACTCCAGCGAGGCCAGAGACTCCGGTGGTGATTCAGAGACTTCAGCCCGGGTGATTTCTAGGCCAAACGGTTGAATTTTGGGGAGGGGGGGGGGTATTTAAGGGCCCCTTCTTCCCAATGGAGCCCTAACCATCCTTGCAAGTTTTCCCCTCCATTATTGACCTTCTTGAGCTTGCTATCTCTAAATCCCTCCAATGATTCTTGCATCTATTTGAGGAAAAAGAAAGAGGAGACCAAGATCTATATTTCCACAAATCAATCTCTCCTCTTAGTGAGGGGAACCTATTGGATATTGATCTTGGAGTCTTTTGTGGATTTTCCCTTGTGTTCTTCCTTTCTTATTCCTCCATAATATTTTATAGCTTCTTGTAAGTGTCCTTCTTGTTTGCATGGGGAAGCCCCCGAGCCCTTTTACTCATCTAGTTTTTTGTTTTCTTTGCAACCCTTTGTGCATGACGCCAACCGCTTGATCGAGCAGCACCTTTCGTTGGAAGGCGATCTCAAGCAGCTCCGAGGTGCGTAGTTTTATTTTGCTTGGTTTCGAGTGCTTCATAGTTTTTCCTTGTATTCATCCTTTATTTCCTTATGCCACAGAGGAGAACAACGATGCCCTCCACAAGCTAAACACTCTCGAAAAGAGCCTCGGCAAAGCGGAGAAACAGGCGAAGGATGTTGCAGAATCCCTCCAGCGCCAACAGAAGGAGGCTGAAGACCGTGAGCAGCGGCTTGCAGCTGCCACGACGTCACGGGAGAAAGCCATGGCTGAGAAGTTCATGGCTGCTGCCAAGGCGATATCTGGTAAGCCACCTTTATCTCCCTTGGGTGTTCCGTGTTTTGTGTGCGACGTCCATTCCTCACTCGAATGTTTTTGTTTCTTTTCTGGCTAGATGCTCTTTCATATGGGTTTGTGGCAGTTGCTCTCTCTCTCTCTCTCTCTCTCGTTCTTCATAGATATAGTACCATATGAGCTGCCAAACATGATTATGGTCATATATGTAATTCCTATGTGGTGGATCTTTATTCTATGATTTGATATATGAGTTTGGAATCTATCTATGTGTAAGATTTATTGATAGATGCATATGATGTACCCGATTCTTAATTGCTTGTTTTGATCCAACTTGTATGCAAGAGCGTGTATGGGGAAAGTGTGTATTAGATGGAGTAACATGGTGGTGGTGATTGAATAGTGACAACAAATTCAAGTTCTACTATGGTTTTTACCTTTCTTTGGTTACCTCACTAGGGATTAAGTGAGTTGATGTGCTATAATTATCTTATGACAACTTGATAATCTTGTTTGGTCAAGGTAGCATATTTGTTATTCAAATATCATGTCAAAGTACTTAAGAATATGCTTTGTTAATTCTTAATTCTAGATTGCTTGGATTTTTCCCTTTCTAAAGGAGTATAAAAAAGATGTATTGCGTCATCTCTATGTTAGAAAGTGATGCCCATATGAATGCTTATCAAACACATAGTGATCTTCCACCAATATAATATTGATGATGAATTGTTTTAGGAAAATGATACGCATCGTCCGGGGGATGGAACCGTTCCATCCCCCGGCTCGTCGCATGCCTTCTTTTGCGGCCCGGTTGGTGTGCCACTATGGACCCCACCAACCAATCCTCTCGTCCTCTTCTTAGCGAACGAATTGAGAGTAAAATCCTCCAGCGCGCCTTTCCACACCATCGGCCGGATCCCCTCCCGCTTCTAGCACACCTCCCCACTCCGTCGACCGGAGCCCCCCCTCCGCTCCCAGCGCGCCACTCCGCCGGCCTGATGTAACATCCCAGCATTAGAGCCTAGATATAAGTTGAACCCAGATGTGTGCATTGCATCCATGCATAGAAAATCCGAATAATTTTCGCGCTTTTAAAATAAAACTTGTCAAAGTGATTAAGCTTCTCTTAACTTGATGGAATTGAGGTAGATCATCAAGTTAACTGTGATAAGTTCTAATATGACCTTTGCTAAAACTTTATTTGGTTAAACATGAATAGGCCTAAGGGTAGACCAGATATAATAAATGCCACTCATAGTACTTTGCTTAAATAATTCATATATGATCTTTAAGGGATCATACCATACTATTCATCATACCAACCTATGAATACTAAGTTAAGATGACCACTAGAATAATAAAAATGTAATGTTTAGTGCTAACCTATCTTATTTTTATCTATTTATATTATAAGTACCATAGTAATACATAACCTTGAACTCTTAAATGAGTTGGAGTTGAAAAGAGATTAAGACAAGATCATCCACTATATAAATATATATCTTTCTTTCTATACAATCTTTATGGAACTTATTTCAACATTTGTTGTCCATCAATGTGGATAATTTCCCATTGATTCACAAATTCTTTAACCATTGGTCTTTGACCTCTTATTTGATCCGATCAGAACATCTACTTAAATCTTCTAATGAGGGCATAATCCATTAATAACCTTAACCCAATATACAATACTAAGAAGATAATTTCCAGACATTAAAAGATGGGATTGATAAAGCCCTGCTTAGCCAACTAAAAACTTCAGTAATAAATGATTAAAGTCTTATAATGGTAATATTTTGGCCACCAACATGGAATGCTTATATTTAGTATAGGTAATACTGGTGGATAGAACATGATTGGAACCTTAGTAGAGATAAGTGATCCTAGAGTAGTCTTTGAAAACCCCATAAATTTAATTTAGGGTTGAAGTGTATGTCATGAGAGTTAAGTAAATATAAGATGGTGTTATTCAACTAAATGTTAGTATAGCATAGAGTTTAGAAGCAGTGTTATTCATCTTAAAAGACAATCAACCTTAGAGATAGCCAAGTGATAAAACATTAAGGAAAATTTTAAGTGAAATTAAAGGAACTATTGGTAGGATGGAAGTTTATCAACAGTAGAATAGTAATACAACCAAGTAAGGATATAAGAAAATTATGAAATACTTTTGTATCAAACTCATTGGATTCATTCCTAATCTTAGAAGAATGATATATGGATAAGAGTATTTAAATGAGTAAAGCTCCTTATACTAACTATTATGATGGATAGGAAGAAGTATTATATCTAGGAAAGGAATTCCTTAATTAGAGATCCAAGATTGTGAAAAAATAGTTATATGTAAAAAAAACCATTTCCTATTTAATCTTGGTAAGCAATCAACTCTAAATCTCAAATCAAACATAATATCCATCTTATACCATTGATCCATCATCTGATGCCTACAACACTTTATCGAAATATTTCCCTATAACAAATTACATAAGCATATCTCTGTTGATTCCAACCATCATAACTATATGTTCTTAAGTATATTCACTTCTATAAAACACTCTAATTTCAACTTCTTATTAAAAAGGAAGATTTCATCAAATACTATATACGTAAGGCAATATGCTTAGCCATTAAATCTTAACTCCTAAAAGGAACCTAAGGTTATACAAAAACATAAATCCAAGGGTAGTACTCATAATTCAAAACCCTAAACTTTACACTGCTATTTTCCAAATGAATGGGAGTAATAATCACCATATCAATGTCTTTATATTTCATGCATCAAATAATGGTATAAAATCATTATACTTATATATAAAGTTTCTATTCAAACTATGAGCTCGCTAAAATTAAGTTGATAAGCAAATAAGAATATATCATTCAATAAATTTCTAACTAAAATAAGTAGAGAAAAATAATAAGAAAGGTTTATATAAAATATTACCAAGGGGGTTCACATTTAGTAAATAGAAGAAATACAAAAAGAGGATATAATAAGAATTCACAAATGAGACTAGGTATATTTTGTATTGTTATAAATATCTAGCAAACAAATTATATAAAGAAAGATTCAAAATGTAAATAAAATTCAAATCTGAATAAGAAAACAAAAAATAGAAAAAAGATAAAACAAATAAAAACCAAACCTGGCCGCAGCCCAACAACTCTACACCTATCTGACGCCCTGTGTAGCCCACAACAGCCTAGTAACCAGCCCAGGTCCTTTCCATCTGTTACTGACAAGTGGGGTCAGGTGAGGACCGCGGATTGAGCTAAAGAAATCGTCAGGGGTTTATCCGTAAAACGGTCATCGTCGTCACCGTCACACACACAGGCAGCTTGCTGGCGGAGCTCGCCGTCGCCCGATGCCGTCATCGCCGTCATTGCGCCAAGATACTCGCCGTCGTTGCGAGGAGGGGATAAGAAGGCCACCGCGACGCATTGCTTCGATCCCTATCTCCAACTCCTCCTTATACTCTCAGATATGAACGAGACCGAACCCTAGCTCACCGGAGCCACTTCTCGTCGTCGAACCACATCTCCCCACACCATTCTGAGCCGTCATGGAGAAGCGCCTTCCTCCGTAGATCCTCTAGGTAGAAGCTTGCATCAAGGGGAGCACTGGAGCGGGTGAATTTGGTCGTTCGTCTTTGCAGCAGTTCGTCGGAATCCTCGTCGGGGAACTCGTTTCTAACCGCGCCTGTCCTCGTCGACCGCTCTATCGTCATCTGGGTAAGATTGCGCATCTCTGGACCCTAGTTTCGTTTGCTGATTCGCACCGTAGGTCTAGTTTTGTTGAGCACCACCGCTGGCCACCGCAGTAGCTCGTCGCCGATGACCCTCCGATGACCATTTCCAAGCGACGATGCCACTATTAGGTTCAGTAGGTTGCGCTTGTTCGAACTAGTCATATCTCGCTTGCTAGGGCACCGTAGATCGTCGCCGGTGACCACTCACCGACGGCGGTGGTGATGTTGATGCCATGCTTACCTCATGATCGAGCCACGTCAGCTAGTTTGACTGGTCTTTGCTAACGTGGCAAGTGACGTGGCCCAGGGCCCATATGTCATTGACTGGGGTAGATAACCAATCGGTAACAATGTAATTCTTTTAACCTAAGAGCTGAGGTGGACAATGGCCCATAGGTCAGTGACTGGGGCTAGCTCTGGACGTGGTGTAAAACGTAATTTTCTGTTTAGAAATAAATAAAATGTTATAATCCAATTAATAATATTCCAGAAATCAAATAAATGATTAAACTTTGTTTATTTAATAACTTTTGATTTATAATTCAGAAAAATATGTATAATATATGAAAATTTTCAAAAAAATAAAATCTACAACTTAAAACTATTATAAAATATTATTATGATGATTATTTAAATAAATGCTATTTAATAAAGGTTTTATAAGTAATAAAATTTTGATAATTCATATTTTTAAAATGATAAATGTTAATAATATAAATAAAATACCAAAAATCTTAGAAAAATAAGAATTCTAATTTAAAACTATAATCATGTATTATTTGTTCACTTAATTAAATATTTATTATTTATTAAGTAATTATAAAGTAATAAGAAATAAAAAAAATCATATCCTATTATTTATTAATCACAAAAATAAACGTGATATACCAAAATAATCACAAAAATAATATCTACATGATAAAAAATCTAATATTATACTTTTGAATTAAAAAAATTCAAATATTTTAATAACTCAAATTTAAACTTATTTACTTCATTTATAATTCATATAAAGATCAATAAAACTTATTAATATTCCTATAATGAGTTAAATAAGTTTAATAAATAGTACAATTCTTAAATATTAATGTAATGAAACTTTAATGGTTTAAAAATATTATAAACATCTTGGTATTAAACTATCTTCAACTCTAAGTGAAGATTATATTCTCAAAGGATTCCAATTCATGATAAAAACCTTAAAGAACATCTTGTGAATAAATCAGATCCTTTCTATCTACTTTAACTATCAAATTACAAAAATTACCACAACATTATAGAAAGTTCAAAGGTAGTTAAGTGAAAATATATCTGGAATTATAAACTCTACTCACTCATCTATAAAAGTTAAATGATACTACTCTATCATAGAATTAAGAAACCATTATCCCAAGTAAAAGAATAACCATTCTTAAATAACTTAAAGAACACCTTTCAGATATACAAGATACTAATGTATAAGTACTATACTTTCAAAACTATCTATATTTTAAAGTTAACTTTAGTCTCCAAGAATCTAAATATAATACTATACACATTACTACATGTTTTATAGTTAACTTTGGTCTGAAGTAGTTAATCTATAAAGCAACTCAAGCCAAACCATTTGATCAAAACAAATAACATCAACCACCACTAACTAACCACAAAGTTTGTTTAGACCTTAGAAGAGAAACCTTTTCTTCGAAGGTTATCCTTTTTGCCACTTTAAATAAGAACTCTTGTATAAGTAATCCTAACTGGTATGTCATAAGTATGTATACTTTACTCCTACATATGTGTTGTTTACAACCACTCATAAACTCCAATAAAAGTACAACTATGAAACTTATCTAAAAGGACCACACATTCCAAAGTAACCATTTTGAATCCAAACCCTAGGACAACATTATTCCTGGTATTTGCACTTAGAACGTGCATCACATTACTTATGCATAAAGCATATTGCTTATTTAAACATTAGTCCTTACCAGACCAATGATGCTGATTTCGGATTTTGGATCTTATACACTAAACCGAAGACCGTGAGTGCATAATCCTGCAATCACAAAAGGCAAGTTCACACTTTCTCATGTCCTTTATTTATTTTCTATAAAGTATTTTACAAATACAGTGTTGTCATCCCCTGCATTTGAAAAAGGTCTGAAAACACTATTTTCGATAATAATGTGAACTATTGGTTACTGATCCAGGGTGATCAGCTAATCTATTAAATCTGACAGTTGGGATACCACTGTTCAGAATTATATCACTTAGGACTTAACAACCAATATTGCCAGTGATTCTTGCGTCGTATATTACGCGTTGACCATGAGATTTGGAATGGGACGGAGAAGTCAGTTGTATCTTCTTCCTCTCGCATGAAGCCGGATGTGCAGGTCATGGCTGTTATCCTTGTAGCGTGCATATTAATTCGTAATTCGTAGAGGATATACAACATATGGGTGGGAACCCTCATCGTCCCACGATAGTTCTGGCATCTAACGGTTTGTACAAACCATTGCCGTAATTATTTATGTGGGCATGGTGTACACCAAGGAGGCATGCGAGGTCGCGAAGGGGGCAGTGATTGGCTTGGATCATCTTCTGGGCCCCACATCATGGAATTGTGGACGGGAATAAGCTGCCCGGTTGTGCAACGAAGAGTTGATATCTCATGGGTAAAGTGACGCACCTCTGCAGAGTGTAAGAACTGTAACTTGTTACTCCCTGTTCCGGGAAGGAGCTGCGAACGCGGCGGCAAAGGAACCCCATGAAGGTTCTGGTAAACCCGTGAAGGCTGACGGACATAGCTTTTCAGAATAAAAGCAACCTTTAAAGAAATGTTTATAAAAACTTGCATTGCCTACGACCTACGGTTTGTGGCTATAGATATAGTGCATCAAACACTCCTTTTCTAGTGAATTTGCTGAGTACACTCGTACTCAAAGTATCTTCTTAACCCTTGCTAGATTCTGAAGCCTTAAAACGATGAATACATCAATATATGCTCCAGGACTTACCCAGACCAGCTAAAGCTCTTCAATAAAGACAAGGAGGTCAACGTATATCTCAACTCAAGTGAAGACGGAAGTTATTGATTAGATAGGAATATTATCTCTAGCCAAAGAACATATTTCTGTAGTGCGTTGCAATAGCAGCAATGCCAACCAATTAGTCTGAATAGTAGACTTAATAGTATAATCATTCTTGCGTTGTTTATGGTTGATTATTCTCCGTAAGAAGTCTTCTCTATTTTGAACCTAGAATGTTCTCTGGATCTTATGTAAAGAGTGAGTTGTAACCTTTAGCCATGTATTGCACCCGCTGTGTTTCCATTGTGCCATTCTGAGGGATGTAATACTAGTGAACGGTGTTTCATTGGTGTTATGTCAACGACTATAGTATACTACATCATGCAGTGGTATGCTGGGTCACCGCACCGGAGCGCCCATATCCTATCGTCGGGCATCCTCCTGTGGAGCACCGGAGCTAGCACCACTGTCGCCGCCATTGTTGATGAAGGTCGCGAGGAATGTGCGGCAACGGAAAGCCATGGTGGATGGGTGTCAAGATGAGGGTGAGGCAAGTACCGCGCGCACACCATGACCCCCTATAGCGGAGGCACACCCTTTTGCGACCACCGCGGTCGGAGTAGGCCGCCGGAGCCCGCCCTCCACCACGCGCCACCGTCGAGCTTCGCCCTTCGCCACCACGACGGCCGGAGTAGGCCAGAGTAGCCCAACCTCCGCCTCCGCCACCTCCACCACCATGACGAGAGTAGGCCGCCGGAGCCCGCCCTCCATCTCCAGTTGTCTAGAACCTGCGCATCGCTGCATCGACAGGGAGGCCACGACTGTGGTGCTCCCGTTTGTCGCCGGAGATGGACTTCACCACGGAGGTGCTCCCCTCTCTCCCAACTCCGGAGGGACCGGCGATTCGAGATGGCGCATCTCGTGCATGCTACCTATGAAGGATGGATTTGCTACCGACGGTCGGCACTGTTGCTACCCATGGTTGGCGACGTTGCTACCGATAGCGGGTGACTTTTGCTACCCTAGGTATAGACAGTTGCTACCGACGGCAGACGACTCTGCTACCTTGGGTCTACGATGTTGCTACCATGAGTGCATGATGTTGCTACCTTGGGCGAAGCAGGGCTGGTTTTGCTACATACTCATTTATATTTTTCTATGTATTTGTTTCGGTTTTGCTACATTGATGTTCTCCAAATTCTACACTTATTTCTGTACCTATAAATTTTGGTGAGATCCCGACGATGTCTCCGGCAAAAAAAAATGTGTACACTAATACAAATTGTTTGCTACAATTGTTCTATTTTTTTTCTATATTAGCACAATTGTTTTGCTACACGATTTTCGGCGAAATTCCGGTGAGGTCTACCGGTGAAAACCTCCGGCGGTCTCCAGCGAGGTTAGTTATGCTACATTAACACTATTTTTTTCTACGCGTTTGCCGACAAGGTCCCCGGCGAAGCCTCCAGTGAGGTCCAGTCTAATTTTCTATTTTCTGGGTCGAACCGTTTTTTGCTACATGTAGCAAAAGCGGAACATTTTGTAGCAAATCGGGATAATATGTAGCAAAAGAGGAAATCTGAAAAAAAAGGACACGTGTCACGCAGGGGACCCAGTGGATCGGGGGGAGTTATCCCCCGGGGGACGCGTAGCGCTACCCATTGTTTTATGTCCACTACAACTTAAAAGAGAGCAGACAAGTGAATCCATGAACCCTAGTCCAAATTTTATCATAAGAAACAACCTTCAAACACTACTACTATCATCTACCTTTGCTACAATCTAATATCTCTAAAAACACAAAAAATACTTTCTTTCTTGCAAACACAAACATACCACAAACAGATCTTTCATTATTGCATTTACTTTACTTGCATACTTTATTACTCTTTTACTTTACTTAATTTTATTATTTTATATTACTAGTATGAAACCTTGTGCTTGGCAACCACAAGGTGGAGTTGGGGACACAAGACAAAAACTTTGTTTTGTAGGTTTCTTGAGAAGAGAACAAAAAGATACTCTTTTCCAAATCGCCGAGAGTTTTATATAAATCCTCGAGTCACCCTTGTGGAGAAAAGACGCTTGCTACAACACTCTGCACTTGGAGTACCAACGATTTGGCACACACATAGTTATTGCCATCAACAAGTACCCACCTTTTTTTCGTGCGTGGTTCAGGAGAATAAGGTGAGCCTTACTGACGCTTGGGAGACGTTGTGTAGCCCCAACAACTCTCCAACGGAGACATACTTCCCTTAACAAGGAAGGAACTCCAAGAATACATCCTCATATCTCCATTGCGGTATGTCTATACCCGAGTCTCTTTAATTATGAATTTACATTGTGATAGCCTTCATGTTTGAAGTTTTTATCTTTCTATCACCTTGTTGCATGTCTTGCTTAATAGAAGTTGTTGGTGCACATAGTTTAACCTTAGCACTTATAGTTTTGTGCTTGTAAACTAGATGTTAGTTTTATTCCGCATTTACTAGAGCCAAAATCGTAATAGTTTTAATCGCTTATTCACCCCCTCTAGGCGACATCCTTGTCTTTCCAATTGGTATCAGCACAAAGGTCTCTCACTTTTGGGATTCACCGCCTTAAGAGTAAATATGTCACCTAGGGGATTAGTGCACAATAACATTTTTATATTCGATGGCACAAATTTTGATTTGTGGAAAATTCACATGCTTAATCATTCTGATTTTGGTCTATCCTCTAGAGGCGACATGTGTGGTGCAAGGTAGGTTAGTGGTACCTCTCCGTGTCTGGTAATTTTGCTGATAACCCTTACTGTCCTTAGAAATTAGGGATGGACAACTTTATTTGATGATATGCTCTGTTCTCCGGTGACATGAAAAGTTGTGGAGAATTATACCTATTAGCAGTACAAGGTGACAACAATCTGAAGAAGAAGAAGGAAGCCAGCGTGATCAATGAGATGGAAGAAGAAAAAGGTAAAGATATGTTGGAGAAGAAAGTTCAGGAACTGAAATGTTTGATAAAAGTTAATGCAACTACAAAATAAGATGATATAGATAGAAAAAAAAGAAATGAGAGGGAGAAATAAGAAAGAGCTAGGCTCTATAATTGTAGTACCGAGTTGTGCATTTCCATATGATTCTTGTGTGTTGTTCTTAGATCTTTTGTTTTACTTTGAGTCGTATTTGTAAATGTTTAGAGGAACCGATTCGGGCTTGTTTTGGGAAGGAGATAATGACAAGAGGTAATTTGAGAAAAAACAAGCATGTTTTTGCTATTTCTCATGATCTGAGGGAAACCAAGGAGTATTAAGTATGAGAGGTGTTTTTGCATGAAAACACAGCCGACATGTCAAGCATGACATCCAATTGATGGTTTTGGACTAAATGGACCAAAACTTCGGATGGTTGGTCCATAATTACGAGCAATCTTTGTTAACGTGCGATTCATATCCAATGTAGAATGATGGTTAGAGCAATAAATAAAACATATTTAGAAACCAACCTATGGTTGGGTGGCTAGGAGGGTGGTTGTATCCCCATCCCACTAGAGTTTAAACCCTAGGTTTGACACTGTGTGTTGCATAAAAAACGGAATATTTTTTCAGTGGGAGGCGACACTCCTGTCGACAACGAGGCGTCCGTGGTGCTTCGTCAATCTCAAGACTCGATCCGCCGGCTCAGTCGCTCGGAGGTGCTCATAGAGGTAGGGTATGCGTCTGTACGTTCATAGGAATAGGTGCATGTACGTGTTGTAAGCGTCTATGATTGTATTGTGTTTCTTAAAAAAAATTAAAATAAGAGAAGAAATAATAAGAACAACTAAAAAGCTTCTTGTTGTGTATTATGAAAAAAAAGCCTCTTGTTGTGTGGTCGCCTTCGTGCAGTTTCCCTTTCCCTCTCCTCTCCACCACCTTCGGCTGCCACTTTCGCCGTCTCCACCGCCCTCCGCCCAACCAAACTGCGCGCTGTCTCTCCTCTCTCCGCCCGCCGCCCCAACCTCCATCCGCCTGTTTGATCGGGTTTCCCCCTCTCCGACGCATTCCAGTACTACTCGGCTAAGCGATGGAGTGGCCGCCGCCCCACAGGCTTTTTCTTCTGCTCCTGGTTGCAGCTTCTTGGGCGCTCGGCGGCGCAGGTGTGTTTCTATTTTCGTGGGCTTTGGATTTCTCGGAGTTGCTGGGTGTGCAGTTGGGCTCATGGCGTTTGCCATTTTTGTCGGCTCTTTTGGTTTGCTACAGGGATTGGAGGCTTCGGAGTTGAAGCTGAGAGGTTGAGCAGCAATGGAGCTTCTTTTAGTCGTAGGTGAGCGCTTAGGCTCTGAGAATTTTGTCCTTCTTTAGTGCTGTAGTAGCTTCTTGTTTGCAGGAAATCTGGAAATGGGACCAGTGCGACTTTGCTATCCAAGATTTGTAATTTTTGAGATTGCAAGTGGGAAATAGATGATTTTGTTCTTGTCCTATTATCATTAATGGTGAACAGATCCGCCAAGTTACCACTTTGGTAGGCACTAAACAGTGAAGTGTTGAGTTCTGAACTGAACTGTTATTGTATCAGTTATGCATAAAAGCAGTAGTGGTATGGTTCCCTAGTGATATTTTGTTTCTTGTAAGAAATGGAATTAAGCTTACTGAGTTTCCACCATACTATTTTTTTCCTGAAATATAATTTGTTGCCATGCTTCGTCGCATTTTTATCCAGACAGAGACAGTTTACTGGATATAGTTCTTCAATTGTAGCAATTTTCCAGTATTTACAAGTGGTGCCTGTGTTCATTTTAGAAATCCATGGAACTGCAGTGACTAGTGACAGGGACATCAGAAATGTGTCACTAGGCTGTCAAATGCGAGCTATATTTAACTGGTTTTTCAACTTCAACTATATGATCATGTGAATATTGACAGTAAATGAGTTGATGGCAATTGTTTTTATACTTGAATCAGCATAAATGGCGATTATTTATCATGATAGTATATCCCAGTCCTAACTATTGCTTCTCTTGGTTTTTTAGAAGATTGCTGCAGATTGGTGGTGGAAATCAAGGTGCTCAGTTCCTTTTCTCACCTGCACTAGCTCCAACATCAGGACCAGTATCTGCTTCGTCACCCTCAGCGTTCATATCCCCACCAGAAGGCTCACCGTCGCCATTTTCACAGCCCACACCACAGAAACCTCCTTCAAACCATCATCCATTGATAGTCCGTCCACATCCGCTTACGGCTAGGCCGGCAACTCAGGGAGCTGAGCATGATCATTCGGTTAAAACTCCATCTGGCTCCGTGCATAAACATTCCTTGACAACCTATGTTTTAGTCGCGGCAGGGATTGCTGTTTTCCTTATCATATCAGCAGCTGGTGCTTTGTACTGCCAAGCTAAAAAAGCGGGCAGTGTGAAGCCTTGGGTGACAGGACTTAGCGGACAATTGCAAAAAGCCTTTGTAACAGGTATGCTTTGTTTCTGATTTGGCATATAGTATGTATCTAGGAGGTTGCCTTGATTTCAAATCACAACTTAATCGTATTTATAGGTGTGCCTATATTGAAACGGTCAGAGCTGGAAACAGCAAGCGAGGATTTCAGCAATATAATTGGTTCTACATCTAGCTGCATGATGTACAAGGGAACTTTATCAAGTGGAGTTGAAATCGCAGTTGCGTCAAGTTTGATAACATCTGCAAAGGATTGGTCTAAAGAATGTGAATCACAGTACAGGAAAAAGGTACTGTTCAGTTACCTGCATCATGTATAATTTTTTTCTTTTTATTTTTATTTAATTCCAATGGTTATGCTTTCAGATCACGGGTTTGTCCAAAGTAAACCACAGAAATTTTATGAACTTGCTTGGCTACTGTGAGGAAGCGCATCCGTTTACAAGAGCAATGGTATTTGAATATGCTCCAAATGGAACACTTTTTGAGTATCTACATGGTAAGTGTATGCTTATAGTGATTTAATAATCATTTCCTTGTCATAAATCTGTTCTCTTCACCCTGTACTACAGAAATCCTTTGTACACTTTATGTGAACATTTGTTAACATTGATGTAAGTCATCATCAGTAATGAGTAGCTTGATTTTACTATAAAGGTTCTGCAATTTCTTGAATCACACTATACCGCGTCTTGTTACTAGTTCATGACATATGATTATATGTGCATTAACTATACGTTGTATTTATTACACAGGCGAAGAGATTGTTTGTTCCTATTACTTCTTAATTTCCAGTCAGTCTATCAACATTTTGACAATGTCATCCTCGTTGCGTTGCAGTTAGAGAAACCGAGAAGCTGGATTGGGTGACACGCCTCAGGATATCCATGGGGACTGCTTACTGTCTGGAGCACATGCACCAGCTGAAACCACCAGTCATTCCAAGGAGTTTCGACTCGACAACCATATACCTCACCGATGATTTTGCCGCGAAGGTCTCAGACCTTGAATTCTCAAACGACGCGAGGGGACCCAAGTCGACCACCAACGGTGTCTCGGGTCCCTCGTCGGAGCTGGAAAACGCCGTGCATAAATACGGTATAGTGTTGCTGGAAATACTGACAGGAAGGGTCCCCTGCTCCGAGGAGGACGGGCCACTAGAACAATGGGCGTCTCGCTACTTCAGCGGCGAGATGCGTCTCGTGGACCTGATTGACCGGAGCATCGGCTCCTTCTCCGAGGAGGCTGCATATGCGCTCTGTGAGGTCGCGAGATCCTGCATTGATCCGGACCCGAAGAGGAGACCGACGATGGCAGAGGTTGCGGCCCGGTTGCGGGAGATCACGGCGCTGGGTCCCGATGGAGCGACGCCCAAGGTGTCGCCTCTGTGGTGGGCTGAGCTTGAGATCACGTCTTCCGAGAGCTAGAGCTAGATGCCTCCCAAGTGTGACCGCAAGTTGTTTCTTTCGTTGGTTGCTGCTGCTGCTGGTCTTGTTTGTGGAATTGGTAGTCAGGTAGAAGATGGTTGAGAATGTTGTGCAGATACTGAGTGGTGCTCTCTATACTTGTATAAAAGGGTGAGTGTGGGCTAAGTAACATTTCAGCTGAATGAGCTGTAAATCAATATATTCTGTTAACCAAAGTTTCATGGGCCTTAGAACTGATACGCGGCAATTTCAAGCGTGGAACGAAAGATTTCGCAAACTGCAGCTGTGCAAGCACGGATTGAAACAGACAAGTGTATGCATTTTAAGCCAGTAACAGTTTAGAACATGTACATTGTAGGTCCCTTCTCACAAGGAGAAGAAACCCTAAAAAGATTATGGTATGCTGCTTTGTGTGGCGAGCGCACGGTATTCTTTAGTAAAAGGCGAAAGAATAGTTCGCTATGTGCTCACCACGCAGCTGCGTGCTGTTTAACGCTGGCTGGGGGAGCCCTTTTATAGAGGCCCAGGTAAGACGACTCTCTCCGTCTAGCGGTGTGGGACTAAATAAGCTGAACGAATCTGAAACGCGATCCTGGAGATCCCCTCTCCCGCAACGGTAAACCCGTGATTAAACGACTCCGCAATATTTGGCCACACGTAAAGACTTTGCAATTTGTACAAACTATTGAGCCAGATTTTGGGAATGGAACGGAGGTGCCAGGCCGGAGACGGGTGGCCTGAGCTGGTGGACAGCACGCAGTGGCCGGCGACAACCAGATCAATGATCAGAAGCGTCAAAAGGGAAGTAGTAGTACTGGAGTAGGAGTAGTACATAAGATTGTCTTCGCTGCATGATCGTGGAAAAGCACAACTCTTTTATGCACAGATCGTGCCTCCGAATACGCACCAACAGGCATTAAAAAAATGGGATGGAGATAAAAGAAGAAGAGAAATCATGAGCCGGTCTGATTAATTGAAGGACAGCCTGTCTTTGTTTAGCTCTCTCATTGCCTTTTCTTGGAGCTCTTGTCATGTTGGTCAGTCGATGTATACATATGAAAATGCCTTTCACCATTTACACGCGCTATTCTTACATTTGTTTACAGCAAGCTCGTCATCATCATCATCCCCTGTACATATGTGCAGTCAGAGCTCGATCGACCCTTTGCCGGTATACTTACAGTCAGTATACATACATGTGTGTGTGTACATTTGCCGTCGTCCCGTGTGCTCCGGCCCGCCTCCGCTGGGCTTCTCCTGGCTTTTTGGAAGGACAAAATCGTTCATCACTCTGCCGGGCAAAACGGGCTCATCCCTAAGCTGAATCTACCACGACGATGATCGCAGGCGACGAGGTGGATTTTTCACTAGCTCTGGGATTGATCAGCCTTGGAGGAAGCCCTGTTGTAGAGATCTAGCGTGTCTCCGTGCGTCGGGTCCATGCACAGGGCGGCCTCGCAGTCGCGCAGCGTGCTTGTGTTGTCGCCCATGGAGTCGAAGAAGGCTGCTCGGAGGTGGAGCAGCTGGAGGTCCGGCCTGAAAGCCAGTGCTTGCGACAGCTCCCCGATCGCCTCGTCTTCCTTGTTCTCATCCATCAGAACTGCAGGGTCACAAGAGAACATGTTACTCCAGCCAATGAAGCTATTGAGATTATGCAGTTAAATAGCTCTGAAATTTGTCTAACTCCAGACGTTTGGTGAACCGAAAATAGATGGATAGCAATGAGTGCCACATCTAGTATTTCTCATGTTTCCAAACTTAATTAACATTTTTTCCTAAACTTAAAATAATGCAAGCCTTTTAAATGTTAAGCATTTGGTGTTGAAAGTTGGCACTACTGTAAAGCTTGTATACACGATAGAATAGTGCCAGCCCATCATAAGATCAGCGAACTCACCAGCTGCTCTATATCTGTAAGGATACGTCCTGGTCGGATCCAACAAGGTCGCCATGTTGAGATCACTTTTCGCGACATCCCGCTCAGCATACTCTGACCGTTTCTCATACGCCGATGCGCTGTTCTTAGCGATCTTTATAAGCGATGACATTTCATCAAACGCAGCCTTTTTTCTGTTCTTCAGGTAATGGACCCGCGCCAGGCCCTGGTGTGCCCGTGTGTGCTTGATGCTCAGTGCTATGCTGTAACACTCAGTTGCCTCATCCAGCAAATCACAGTCCACATATATGCTCCCCATGTTGTTGTATGCCTGGAGAATGTAGATCAGCTATTGGTTAGCACAA
The DNA here is from genome assembly GCA_916181665.1 of Avena sativa. Lineage (NCBI taxonomy): Eukaryota > Viridiplantae > Streptophyta > Magnoliopsida > Poales > Poaceae > Avena > Avena sativa. The sequence goes on along the minus strand of OV702297.1, from coordinate 8,690,139 downwards.
ATGGTTAACAAATGTGGTGAACATGAGAAGTGATGAAAGATGATTCTTACTTGCCCCTTCCGAAGGTTGTCGGATGCACAGCTGTTGGCCTGCTCTAGAAGCTGAACAACAGAAAGCGCAGATTCGACGTCAAGGCTAGAATCTCCTAGAGCATATGCCTTAAGAAAAAAGGCTTCAAATGATCTTTGGAGTCTGATTGACTGCTCAGCCTTCTCAAGTGCTTCATTGCGATGTCCAGTGTCGTATAAAATCCATCCTTCATATACAAGTCTCTCGTGTTCATGAATTGAACTATTCCGTGCTAATCGCAAACTACGCATAGCAGCCTTTTGACAATTAAGCCTACAATGCATGTGGAAAACAAGAAAAATGTTAAGCTTATGAATTTGAAAAACTAAAGAACACATGTAGTATCAGACTATGTACAGATTTTAACGAGATAGAAGTTGCAATTCACTAAGGAGATAGGAATTGTTCTCAGCATATGAAATGAGAAACTTGCAGGTACATGGCTTACCTTAACAGGAGCAGCGACTGCCGGAACCGCAGGCTGCTGTTCCCGGGTTCCCTGGCCAGCATCTGCTGCACAACAGCAAGAGAGCCGATGTCGTCCACCCCTGACCACCGATCATAGAGCTGCATCCAACAATCCGCCATGTTCCAGTGCTGCACATGCCCACGGAGTATCTCGATCAGTTGCTCCCCGTGCATTTTCCCATGGAACATCATGTAAGTCGGGTCCAACGTCAGTATCGCCCTGACGTCCTGCACGGCAGCCTCGACGTCCCTGGCGGTAAGGTAGAACCACGCACGGAGCTCAAGGATGTCAGGCACCATCCTGAAGCTGAGCACCTTGCCGATCTCTTCCAGCGCAGCCTCGAACTTGTCCTCTTCCAGCAAGGCGGCGGCACGGTACTTGTACGGGTATGTCAGCGTCGGGTCGAGCTCTGTGGCTGTGCGGATATCGGCCATCTTCTCCTTGCCGAGGCAGTACATGGAGCGTTCTTGGTACATCCACCCGGCGGGCTCGTAGTCCCCGACCACCCTGTTCATCAGCTTGTACGCCATGTACTTGTGCCCGCACTTGAACTTGGTGCGCGCTACCCCGGCGAGCGAGTACACGTGGCCCTCGGCGACGGCGTTCTCGAACCACCCCTGCGCGTCCATGAACTCGCCGCGCTCCAGCATGACGCACCCGAGCTGGTGCAGCGCCAGCTGTTTGTGCCATGGCAGCTCGGCGCATTCCCATAGCCGCTCCAGGAGCATCACCGTGGTGTTGGACCTCATGTCCTCCTCCATGGCCACGTACGAGAGGAAGTAGTAGAGTGTGAAGGACGCGTTCCCGGAGGCGTCGAGGCGCTCCCTGCCCTCCGGGCTGCAGAGCAGACGCGCGACATCGGGGTTGGAGAGCGACTTTGGGAGCTCCCGCAGGAAGGCCTGGAGGCAGGTGGCGACGAGCAGCTGCGCGGCCTCCTCGAGGCCGAGGTCGATGAGGGAGAGGGCTTCGTCGACGCCGCGCACCATGGAGGCGAGCTTGTTGTCGCAGGCGACCTTGAGGCCATCGCAGCAGAACTTGTTGGCGAAGGTGAGGAGCTCGAGCATGGTGTCCGGTGGGAAGTCGTCGAGGCGGCCGTCTCGGCTGTATGCGGCGACGGCGCGCATGCCGCGTGGCGAGATTCCGTCGCGGCTGAAGTCAATGTGGTCGCGGCGCGCCTCGGCGAACCCGCCGTATAGGAGCGTGTTGAGCGGCTTGGCTAGCGCGGCGATGCAGGAACGCTCGCACGCCACCTGCTCCTTGCCGATGAGGAACCAGAGGTCACTGGTCTCCGCCTCTTCCTCTTCCTCCTCCTCCTCCTCCTCCTCCGAGTCGTCATCGTCGCCGGCACCGATGGCTTTCGATGACTCGCGCGTCAATCGCGGAGGAGGAGGTGGCCGGCGGCGGCAGGGGCAGACGGTATCGACGCCGGAGGACTCCCTGGCGAAGACCGCGGAGCGGGGGCACTCGAGGAGCGGGGTGGTCGGGCCGCAGGGATCGAGCGGCGGCGGCATCGGGTCGAACTCGTCCTCACGGCGCTCGTAGCGGAGCCAGGCGGCGAGCACGACGCGGCGGTGCGGGTCGCAGGCGTGGATGCGCGCGGCGCGGAGCGCCCGCCGCAGCAGCCGGGCGTCACCGATCCCGCGGAACAGCGCGTGCTGCTCCAGGTACACGTCGCAGAGGTCGTCGCCCTCCGCCTTGCCCGACGACGACGACATCCGCCGGTAGGATGCGGCGAGCGCGGAGACGTGGTCGACGGGGCGGAGGCACGCGTCGAGCGCCGGCTCGAGCGCCGCCGCCGACGGGAGGCCACATGGCAGGATGGAGTCGGGCGCGAACGCCCCCGACGTGGAGGGCGCGTGCGGGTAGCACGTCGACGCGGACATCAGGGAGACGCTGCGCGGCGGCGGCGGCGGGGGCGGCTTCGCCAGGCCGCCATCCCCGGAGCCAGAGGTGGACGCGGCCGAACTGAAGGGGTAGATTTGCGAGGTCTTGTAGCCCTCGATCAGCTTGAGGCTCCGTATGGACGTCAGGAAGTTGTTCGTCATAATGCGAGCCGCAGCTCTCCTCCTCCTCCTCCCTTGGCCTGATCGCCTGGGTTATTCTGGCGCGGCGATCATTATCGGAAGGGGATTTCGGCGGAACGGCTCCGCCCTTCCGCGCGGCCGCGCCGTGCCGTGCCGTGCCTGCGGTGGGTTAATGCCGTTGGTTTGGTGGGGGCGGCGATCGGGTCGGGTGCGGAGGAGGGGAGGGGGATGAAGCGGAGGGGCGCGAGAGTCGGGTGGGTTTTCCCCGTTGGCACCGTCCGCTCGCTCGCTGCACGAACGGAATTGGACCTTGGTTTAGTGTTTAATTTTTCTCCTCTCCTCTCTCATTGGTCATGTTTTTGCTTGACTTGAAGTGTTCTCCGTGTTTTGATGAACAGTACTGTATTCAAAGGTGTATGCCGTGTGCTTAGCTGAATTCGTTTTTAGATTAATTTCTTTTTTTTTGCGGGGGTTTTTAGATTAATTTCTACCATTCATTTCACAAAGAGTTATGCAAAATTCTCTCCGGATGACAATCGTTTCAAAATGTAAGAAGTATGCAGATTTGTTAAGGCAAAAATTGTTAACCAACATTCATTTTTGAATTACATCGATCGATTGATACACACAAGCATATTTTCTTCAAATAAGAGGCATTTTGTTACTTAAAAGGTTTAAGTATTACATCCGAACTCTGCATAGTTAGGATACACACAGCCGACATAATCCGTAGTTATAAACAGAGAAAATAAATAAGCGGATTACATATAAAATAAGAAATTATAAAACACCTAGGATGCTAAAGGAGGGTCTATCCATAGATTATGCTGCCATCCATATCGGATAAATAAATCTCGCGCTGTATCATTCAGTTGCGTACACACCTCCGTAAAAAGGTCGCGATAAGCCGCACGATATAGGGCCGACCAAGACCGCGGGATGTTGGTACATCTAAAATAACATGCAAGAGAGAATAATTTATATTATTAATTTTTTTTATTATTTCTGCATAGTCGTAGCGACCATATAATGACAATCACTCCAACCCAAAAAAGTAACTTATACTTGTGATCAATACCATGTATCAAATTCCTAAATATGTCGGCAATACTATATGGTGGATACAAGCCTGAAGTTGTTTGGGTAATTGGCCATATAGACCTAGCAAAGTTGCATTGGAAAAACAGGTGTTTGATGTCTTGTTATGATGACAAAACACACACATAGGATTCACATGCCAATTCCGCCTAATAAAATTATATTTAGTAAGAATAACCCCTCGACGAAGATACCAAGCAAAGATTTTGTTTTTCTAGAGGTATCTTCATCTTTTAGATCATCCCATTATCTAAAACTAGTATGACTAGCTGGACTAATGCATTGTATAAGAAACTAAGGAAGAATGAACCATTCTCGCTTAAGTTCTATTGAAATTCATCAGGCCCGGCTAACAGTTAAACATTTGCTAATTGATGTAGCAACTCATAGTTGAACATTGTATAAGCATATGGACTACTCTATTAAAATGTCGGTTATGCGACCTAAAACTATAGATATTTTGTCCACGGACAAAAAACGCAACACTAAGGTAAGCCACAGTACTTACTTGAGGTCGGGAACTCCTCATGCTCGTCGGATGGGCATGGTCATGGCGGCGACTTGGATAGCGGCGACACTCCCACCTACGGTTCCTGCTGGTGGGCAGGGAGGAGGGAGGAGGTGGAGTTCATGGCTGCGGACGGGACTCCGACCGCCTCGATTTCTCGGGTCGGGGGTAGGGCCCCAGGGCCTAGCAATCCCATCACCTCCACCTTCTTGATCTGGCGTGCTAGCATCCATGGGGGATGAAATCCGACATTCGCGGAGGAGGCTGCACGACCGCCGCGACTTTTCATTGGCCAGGGCAGGCCTCCTGTAGCATCCCAATTGTCTAACAATTGCAATGCTACTAGCCTAGTCTATATAATGCTACTTCAAATATATAATTGTTGCATCATCATTATATCATGCTCATGTCATCATGCCACCTTGCATTTGAGCATCATATAAAACCCTTTCTCATTTGGTTCTTATCTCATATGCATTATTAATTGTATTTGCCTCTTGATATTGTATTTGGTTCTTGATATATTGTTCCAATGCCCAAGTTGAGTTGGGGGCATATCTCTTATTAACTCCACCACCTTTTTCTTTCACCACCTTATAATTCCACCATCCAACTAAATATGAGCTTGGCACTTATTGGTTTTACCTCTAGCTCATGTGGGTTGGGATGGATCCAATTCTTGTCCACATGCTCTCATCTTAGCATCATGTTGTTTTCACATCATTGATATATGAGAGCCACTTGTCCACCTTTGCATGCCTTGTGAGTGGAACCCTTTTTCCTAGCTTCCATATGGATTATTATGGATTTATGCTCATGTGGGAATATTTTTGGGACTAGTAATCATCTAGTGAAACATACACACTAGCATGTCCCATTTTATTTCAAACATGGCCATCTCCAACTACTCCACATGGGGCATCCTTTCATTTCTTTTGCTTGGCTTTTATTCCAATCTTGGGAATGCATAATATTAATGCCATGTAATAATATTGTTTTCACAAGAACCCACATGGCAATAAATATTTTGCATGGGCCATGCAAGTACCCCTTTAGCTTGTCATTTGGATTTTATTTGATCTTTGAGTGGATCATCCCTCTCTCTCTACCTCTATCTTTTCTTTTGGCTTGATCTATCTTGACCTTGCTTAAAACCCTATCACCAAATCCATCTATGCCATCATCCCCTTTTCTCCTTTTCTCTCTTTTTCTTGACTTGATCTTGTTGGAGCTTGCTTGAGGCATGCTTGAACTTTTCAAGGACCCCTCCATCTATCTCTCTCTCTAAAACCTAAACCCTCAACTACCCATCTAACCATACCCCATCCTCTCTAACCATACTCCCCCTCTCACCTAAACCCTAAGTCTACCTCCCTCTCTCTCGGCCTCTTCTCTCTCACCTAGCTGGCCCCACCATGCCACCTAGCTACCCCAACCCTAGAACCAAACCCTACCCGAGCCATACCCCCTCTCTCTCCTACCCTAGCTCCAACCTAGCTAACCCGAGCTACCCCTTCCCTCCTCCTCTCTCTCGGCTCCCCCTCTCTTCCTACCAGGCAGGGCCACCACGCCACCTCCCTTGGTCCCTCCCCAGCCCTCTCTCGGCTACAAGACAGAAAAGAGAGGGAAAGAGAAGACCTAGCCCGAGCTACCCTCCTCACCTTTTGCAAAAGCTACCACCACCCCCATGTGCCTCTCCCCTCTCTCCCTTATCACCCCAGCCATCCCAGGGCAGACCCAGATCGAGATCTGGAGGCCCTTGCACCTCTCCTTCCTATCCTAACCGAGCTCCACATCTCCCATGGCCACCTAAACCCTAGCCTCGGCCCCCTCTGCCCTTCTTCGTTCTGGTGACCTCGAGGATGGACTAGTGGTTCCCGATGCTTGGACTGCTTCCTCTTCTTTGCCCTGAAGCGCCGGAACCCGCTGGACCTCGCCGGAGAAGCCACGCCGCCGCCGTGCCCGTGAGCACCAGGACGCCTCCGGCCTGCTGCCTCCTCGCCGATCCACGCTACCCCGAGCCCGCTAGCTGCACCAGATGGTCGCTGGTGAGCCCCTCTTCCCCCTAGACATCGTCTCCCTCCCCCTCTCGCCTTGCATCGCCGCCGCCGTCCGTCGAGCACCCTCCGTGCACCGCCGCGCGCGCGCTCTGGCAGACAGCAGCAGCAACCGCAGCACCGTCCGCCTGTTCCCCGCCCTGCCCCGCGCGCTGTAGACCACCCCCGCGCTAGCTCGCTGAAGGAAAGATGTAGCCCTACGCTCCCTCGACGCTTTTCGTTTTTGCGGCGTGGCGAGATACGCCGTCGTTTGGTCGCCACCGTCGCCCGAACTCCGGCCTGTACCTCGGTGCTCTGCAGATCGGCGTGCAGCGTCAGACCCGCGTCGGCGACGCTTTTTCAGAAACAACCCTGCCCTTTTTCCCGCCTAAACCCGTAGCCCCTGCGACCCCACCTACCAGCCTCTGTGTTTACATTGCAAAAAGACCCCCGGAAAACCCCACCACCACAGACCAGTCCTCCCCCTCGCGCGCAGGATCGCCCACGTGTCCGCTGCCCGCTGGCCGCGCGCGCGATGTGGCCCCGCCGTCCCCCGGTCCCGCCTGTCAGCCACTGTGGCTGGGTGAACGTGCGGTGAGAAAAATCGAGCCAGTTCCGCTGCGACCCACCTGGAGCTGAGTCAGCGTTGGGCCCTGCTTGTCAGCGACTCGGGCTAGTTCCACCCGGGTACAAAAAGACCCTGTGTAAATCTGTTTTAATAAAACAATTTCAGAAATGTTTTTATAAATGATTTAAATTCTGTTTTAAATAACTTTTAATTTATAAACTCAAATAATACAAATAATATATGATTTCAAATCAGAAAAATGTGAGGATTTCAAATATGCCATCCAAAATATATTTTGAACATTTAAAATTCCAAGTTTATTTAAATTACATTAAATGCCCTTTTTCCTTAATTAATTAATAACTTTTGAGTTATAAATCCAAATTTAACAAATGATATGTCTAAAATGATTAGCTCGACGAGACCTTTCTGTTTGTGCATTCCTTGGTTTGATTTGAGGCATGCATCATATAAATATAAAGTATACAGCAACTAATATGAGAATAAATTGGGGCCAAAACTAAATAAAATGCTTTATTATTGTTTCCACACCTCACCCATGCCATGCTACTTAATGCCATGCAAATTGTGCATCATTCATCATGGCATGATTGTTTGCTTGATGCATTTTATTCATATGCTTGCGCACTTTATTTATGTTGGCCCTTGTTTGTTTGGTTCTTCTTCGAATAGACGCTGAGCAGGGGATATATCAAGAGAACCAGGAGCACTACCCAGATCCATTCCTTGCTTCAACTGAGCTGCCAGGCAAGCACTACCACATGCTTGCATACATACAGTACCTATTGCCTCTTTCTTATTCTTGCATCATTGAGTCGCGATTGCATTAAATTGAATCCCAAGTATTGCATAGCCTTTATATTTAAACCCCACCGAAGCTTGTTCCTCCATCCCATGAGCCATTACTACAGGAGTTGTTTGAGCCATGCGAGTCGTAGAACAGCATGTGTAGGGTATGTGAGTGTCTGATGGATAACGAGGTACCTAAACAACTTAACCTGAGTAGTAATGGGATAACTAATGAAAGTGGCATCGGTGAGCCATATTCGCTATTTGGTTTTTCAGGCTCACTTGTGTCCCGTAGGACCCCGAGTACTTGATTCCTGTTCCTTGAATATTCGCGCTATCCACATCCGGGAGGCTTATGAACCCCCTGAGCCAGAGCTTGATTCATTCTTATTTCTTGGGGCCACAAACTAGTTTGAGGTTTTATTTACTATCCTGTACTTATGCCATGCTTTACTGCTTTATTTAAGATTGTGCGAGGAGCACACTGTACTGTTTAGGGCCGGGACACGATTTCGCGGTATCGACAAGCCCAGTCACACTTTCAGGTTCCCAGTCGTTTACAGCCGTCCACCCAAACCTTAAGTCCGTCTCGTAGCCGGCCAGCTTCGTCGCGGGTAGCTTAATGGGGTGGCCCCCTGAAATATTTCTGAATCCTGTAATTGCTTTGTCGTGACTGCCTCGTTGGGTTTTGATTTGGTTTTTCCGAGGCCTATCGAGTGTGTGTTGCTATTTGTGCACCCCTGCAGGGTAAAACTTTCTGAAAGCCGTGTCCGCGGTTATGGACGACTTGGAGCACAGTTTCTCGATCATAGACAAGCATAACTAAAGTACCGCTTTTAATTTGACTAGACTAGGTACCTGACTAGTAAATAGTGCAATACTCACGGAATGGATAATAAAACTACCAACGGATGGGGGTTGTTCGTCCGCTTCCTCGTCGGTAAGCGAGGAGGAGGATGGATCTGTGGATATTACCGTTATTACTGTTATAACTGTTGATATTAATTCACGGACATCCGTCTATCTCTGGTTGGGCGGATGGTTAGCGAGTATCTATAGAATTGCTAGGGTTTATCTTTTGCTGCAATTGCGTCACCCCAGGTTGTGTCCCCTTTAGAGGCATAAAGACTTGCTGAGTACCCCTAGGGTCTCACACGATAAATTATTGGTTCAGATGAACAGGTACCCTCGCAAGATGGATACTGGTTGGAAGAGACGGACGATGTGGGCAACGATCATTCGGTGTAGAGATTCCGGGAACGGGGATCCGTGAGATCTGTGGGCGGGATCTGCTTATTTAAGGGGCATCTTATGCCAATTTGCTTCTTATCCGTACTCGGATTTTGTCTTCCGCTTCCGCTTGATACTCTGTTGATTGATGTATGAGGAGATATCCTAAACTATTATATCTATCTAGGATATTTGAATCTTGCCGTATGGCGTTGCTATATTTCCTTTCTTTTTAGATGGAATGGCTCTGATGTACTGTTGTATGGTGGCTTGCATACATACTCATTTGTGTATGTAGTTGATCCCTTCGCCTGCCGATTACACCGCCCGTTCTTGTCCCGATGTTTGGAAATGGTTGGGACGGCCGAAAGGTCTACCTGTGAGTGGCATTTGGCCCCACCGTACTATTTCAACCATTTCTGAACATCCAGGCTTGTACTAGGAGCGTAATTCACCGAGGTAGTTACAATTGGTATCAGAGCCATCCCGACCTTCAGGGTCTCAGCCAAATGGTCGTTGTCTGTCTAGCAAATATTTTTGGTAGTTATGTATACTAGGGAAAAACAAAACGCGAGAGTAGGACTGCTTCCACTTTTCTTCTTACCCAACCACCACCTTTTCTGGTAAGGAAGTGTAACGTTTTCAATCCTCTTCTTAAATTCAAACTAGGATTCACGTGTTCTGGGTTTTCGTAGTACCATAGGTTGTGTGTTTGTGTGTGTGTGTGTGTAATTCCTTGTCTATCTGTTGCATCCAAGTTGTTATCACAATCTGCCTTTGGTTATCAACTGTTGGTACATTCCATACTGACAGGCTTTTGAAAACTGGCGCGATCTACCTTACTCCTTGTTAACCGGTGCCATCTTCTTAAGGGTGTCCTTCCTTCTAGCAACTCCACCTTCTGTGTAAGCATCTGTAGCTAATCTCTATCTGATAAGTGATTTTGCGCATCTATTGGTATTTTAATGCCGGAAAATGCGGAAAATTTTTCTTTGATACATCTGTGTTTCCACACTCCTTTTCAGTCGTGTGTGAAACATTATCTATCTTCCTTTTATCGGCATGTCCATGCTAACTCATTCTTTTGTCACCGGCGCTTAATCCTGGAGTTTCTTTTCATCTCCAATTCTCTTGGGCTAATTACATAACATGTGTCGATCCGATGCTGGTGATTGTAATTTGGTTTTCGGCAAAGCTATATTCCACTCATGATAAGTGTCGATTGGAATATGGAAAATGCTATCAACTCTAGCCTCCAAAGGATGACGGTTATCTCCTGTGATTTTGAGTACACCGTGATCATATCTATGCATATTCAAGTATCTTTGGCAAACCGGAGTTTCCAAGGCACTACGGTGACCTATCATCTTATCTTTATCCAAGATCTCTTCATCTTTATAACCGGTGATCCGATCGACAATGTGAACCAGGTGACATCTCTTTTTCTTCCGAAGGACCAGATCATCTATTCTTCCAGTGCATCTTCTTCAACACGAACCCGTGCTCGTAATATTGATCTTTCTAAGAGCGTTGAGCTAAGGAAGTGTTCGAGCATTTGTTCGTTTCTCTCGCCTTTTGAACTTGGTATTCTGGGAATATCCTGTTAATCCATGGTGGTATATGTTGATAATATGCTTGCCTATTCGATATCCATGGAAGAACAGGGAAGATCATCTATGTCTCTTTCTCTCAAGCTTCGAGAACCCTGCCTGCGTGCAAGTTCTCAAAGCATGTTTTTCTGACTTTTTGAAGTCACCTATCTCGGCCACGTCCTTCTGCTAAATACATTGCTTCAATTCTGGAATTAGCAAGTCCATTGTTAATTGTATCCTCCATCTTCAACCAACCCGGAGTTTTTCCTTGTTGGCAAGTTATCATCGTCGTTCCGCTAAAGATTTTCCTCAAAATTGCTAAATCTCTCTCAATCTTTTCAAGAAGAACATGGAGTTCTTTTCACCTCTGTCTCGTCAAGTGATCTTTTGAAAACCCTCTCGCTCTATCGTCTGTGCTCAATCCACCGGAGGCCATGAAGACTTTTTAGATCTTTCGTAATCCGTATGTTCAAGTTGGTGCTATCTTTTCTATAGCTATTGAATCTTGCAGTTGTCTCCGTGATCTTCCTTCATATCTTTCCAGTGGCTTGGTACTTATGACATGACGACAACATCATCACCCTTATCTATCTTGAATTCGGTGTATCGTTTGCATCTATCCTTGTTTTCTAACGGAGTTCCATGAGCTCTTCTTATCAATACCTTCAGTCTGTTTTGGTAGTTGGGTTGCATGGTTTTCTTATTCATGTGCGGAGTAATGCTTTGAGTGCGGGATGGAGTAGCTACCATACCACTACTCTTATCATTCGCTCTTGTACATTGAATTGGTGAACTAATGTGATTTCACTCGTTCCACGGAAGTTGGAAGTGGCCTTTATTCCTCGATACTTTCACTTCCGTCCTTGTTTTTTCCGGAGTGCTCTCTCGAAGAAAGTAATCAATAATCTCTTGTTGGTGATCTCGTCTTTTCCTACACGGAGCAAATCTACAATTATCTGGTGGAAACAAATGCAAAATCTTTTCTATCCTCGTCTTTCTACCGGTGCTCTACATCCACAAACAAGATGAAAAGAAAGCTATCTCTCTCTTGGTTTCATCAATTCTTTTTCGGTGGTAAAGCCAATTATGGTTGAGGCCATCAGCCGCAAACCTATTGCGTTAGCCTCAAGGCTAAAGAAAGCAATAAGTATCTCTTCAATAAACTCCAGATCTTCTATATTCTTTGCTTCTCGGGATTCCACCATGATCTAGTTTCACGTCCATCTCTGGAAGTTATATCCGCGCACCTCAATTGCGTGATCCTTTGGTTCTTACCGGCGCAACAAGAATCTAATCCGACGATGTCTATCTAAATCTTTCTGTTGATATCAAGGGACTCTATTGTTTGAAGGCAATATTGTTTCCGTACTTCATTTCTTCAATCCGAGAGAAGATACGATGCTATTGTCATAGTGGTTCAAAACCTCTCCAATCTAGCTCTTTTTCTTCCGGCGAGATAAAGATCCATCCTCTCTAGTAGCGGTAAATCTCTAATCTTAACGGTGTGTCTTTCTTTATCCATGATGCATCATCTTGTCCTTTCTTTCACAAGTGGTTCTATTCTTTTATCATGTTTCTTGAGAGAACCGGAGCTATGTCCACCCTATCCTTCTTGTCTCACGACAATCCTTCAACTCTTCTAACCGTTGTTTCTCAAGCAAAACGCAAGACTCGCAACAAGTCTAGCAAGTTTTGCAAGGTGTGGTGGTCGCACCATTCCGTTGTTCATCAACTTGGGAACGTGAGGGTCACCTTCGTTCGAACACCCGCTCTTCTTGTGTTGTTTTCTTTTTCCTAGGAATCTCGGGGCGAGATTCTTGTTTAGTGGGGGAGAGTTGTAGCATCCCAATTGTCTAACAATTGCAATGCTACTAGCCTAGTCTATATAATGCTACTTCAAATATATAATTGTTGCATCATCATTATATCATGCTCATGTCATCATGCCACCTTGCATTTGAGCATCATATAAAACCCTTTCTCATTTGGTTCTTATCTCATATGCATTATTAATTGTATTTGCCTCTTGATATTGTATTTGGTTCTTGATATATTGTTCCAATGCCCAAGTTGAGTTGGGGGCATATCTCTTATTAACTCCACCACCTTTTTCTTTCACCACCTTATAATTCCACCATCCAACTAAATATGAGCTTGACACTTATTGGTTTTACCTCTAGCTCATGTGGGTTGGGATGGATCCAATTCTTGTCCACATGCTCTCATCTTAGCATCATGTTGTTTTCACATCATTGATATATGAGAGCCACTTGTCCACCTTTGCATGCCTTGTGAGTGGAACCCTTTTTCCTAGCTTCCATATGGATTATTATGGATTTATGCTCATGTGGGAATATTTTTGGGACTAGTAATCATCTAGTGGAACATACACACTAGCATGTCCCATTTTATTTCAAACATGGCCATCTCCAACTACTCCACATGGGGCATCCTTTCATTTCTTTTGCTTGGTTTTATTCCAATCTTGGGAATGCATAATATTAATGCCATGTAATAATATTGTTTTCACAAGAACCCACATGGCAATAAATATTTTCCATGGGCCATGCAAGTACCCCTTTAGCTTGTCATTTGGATTTTATTTGATCTTTGAGTGGATCATCCCTCTCTCTCTACCTCTATCTTTTCTTTTGGCTTGATCTATCTTGACCTTGCTTAAAACCCTATCACCAAATCCATCTATGCCATCATCCCCTTTTCTCCTTTTCTCTCTTTTTCTTGACTTGATCTTGTTGGAGCTTGCTTGAGGCATGCTTGAACTTGTCAAGGACCCCTCCATCTATCTCTCTCTCTAAAACCTAAACCCTCACCTACCCATCTAACCATACCCCATCCTCTCTAACCATACTCCCCCTCTCACCTAAACCCTAAGTCTACCTCCCTCTCTCTCGGCCTCTTCTCTCTCACCTAGCTGGCCCCACCATGCCACCTAGCTACCCCAACCCTAGAACCAAACCCTACCCGAGCCATACCCCCTCTCTCTCCTACCCTAGCTCCAACCTAGCTAACCCGAGCTACCCCTTCCCTCCTCCTCTCTCTCGGCTCCCCCTCTCTTCCTACCAGGCAGGGCCACCACGCCACCTCCCTTGGTCCCTCCCCAGCCCTCTCTCGGCTACAAGACAGAAAAGAGAGGGAAAGAGAAGACCTAGCCCGAGCTACCCTCCTCACCTTTTGCAAAAGCTACCACCACCCCCATGTGCCTCTCCCCTCTCTCCCTTATCACCCCAGCCATCCCAGGGCAGACCCAGATCGAGATCTGGAGGCCCTTGCACCTCTCCTTCCTATCCTAACCGAGCTCCACATCTCCCATGGCCACCTAAACCCTAGCCTCGGCCCCCTCTGCCCTTCTTCGTTCTGGTGACCTCGAGGATGGACTAGTGGTTCCCGATGCTTGGACTGCTTCCTCTTCTTTGCCCTGAAGCGCCGGAACCCGCTGGACCTCGCCGGAGAAGCCACGCCGCCGCCGTGCCCGTGAGCACCAGGACGCCTCCGGCCTGCTGCCTCCTCGCCGATCCACGCTACCCCGAGCCCGCTAGCTGCACCAGATGGTCGCTGGTGAGCCCCTCTTCCCCCTAGACATCGTCTCCCTCCCCCTCTCGCCTTGCATCGCCGCCGCCGTCCGTCGAGCACCCTCCGTGCACCGCCGCGCGCGCGCTCTGGCAGACAGCAGCAGCAACCGCAGCACCGTCCGCCTGTTCCCCGCCCTGCCCCGCGCGCTGTAGACCACCCCCGCGCTAGCTCGCTGAAGGAAAGATGTAGCCCTACGCTCCCTCGACGTTTTTCGTTTTTGCGGCGTGGCGAGATACGCCGTCGTTTGGTCGCCACCGTCGCCCGAACTCCGGCCTGTACCTCGGTGCTCTGCAGATCGGCGTGCAGCGTCAGACCCGCGTCGGCGACGCTTTTTCAGAAACAACCCTGCCCTTTTTCCCGCCTAAACCCGCAGCCCCTGCGACCCCACCTACCAGCCTCTGTGTTTACATTGCAAAAAGACCCCCGGAAAACCCCACCACCACAGACCAGTCCTCCCCCTCGCGCGCAGGATCGCCCACGTGTCCGCTGCCCGCTGGCCGCGCGCGCGATGTGGCCCCGCCGTCCCCCGGTCCCGCCTGTCAGCCACTGTGGCTGGGTGAACGCGCGGTGAGAAAAATCGAGCCAGTTCCGCTGCGACCCACCTGGAGCTGAGTCAGCGTTGGGCCCTGCTTGTCAGCGACTCGGGCTAGTTCCACCCGGGTACAAAAAGACCCTGTGTAAATCTGTTTTAATAAAACAATTTCAGAAATGTTTTTATAAATGATTTAAATTCTGTTTTAAATAACTTTTAATTTATAAACTCAAATAATACAAATAATATATAATTTCAAATCAGAAAAATGTGAGGATTTCAAATATGCCATCCAAAATATATTTTGAACATTTAAAATTCCAAGTTTATTTAAATTACATTAAATGCCCTTTTTCCTTAATTAATTAATAACTTTTGAGTTATAAATCCAAATTTAACAAATGATATGTCTAAAATGATTAGCTCGACGAGACCTTTCTGTTTGTGCATTCCTTGGTTTGATTTGAGGCATGCATCATATAAATATAAAGTATACAGCAACTAATATGAGAATAAATTGGGGCCAAAACTAAATAAAATGCTTTATTATTGTTTCCACACCTCACCCATGCCATGCTACCTTAATGCCATGCAAATTATGCATCATTCATCATGGCATGATTGTTTGCTTGATGCATTTTATTCATATGCTTGCGCACTTTATTTATGTTGGCCCTTGTTTGTTTGGTTCTTCTTCGAATAGACGCTGAGCAGGGGATATATCAAGAGAACCAGGAGCACTATCCAGATCCATTCCTTGCTTCAACTGAGCTGCCAGGCAAGCACTACCACATGCTTGCATACATACAGTACCTATTGCCTCTTTCTTATTCTTGCATCATTGAGTCGCGATTGCATTAAATTGAATCCCAAGTATTGCATAGCCTTTACATTTAAACCCCACCGAAGCTTGTTCCTCCATCCCATGAGCCATTACTACAGGAGTTGTTTGAGCCATGCGAGTCGTAGAACAGCATGTGTAGGGTATGTGAGTGTCTGATGGATAACGAGGTACCTAAACAACTTAACCTAAGTAGTAATGGGATAACTAATGAAAGTGGCATCGGTGAGCCATATTCGCTATTTGGTTTTTCAGGCTCACTTGTGTCCCGTAGGACCCCGAGTACTTGATTCCTGTTCCTTGAATATTCGCGCTATCCACATCCGGGAGGCTTATGAACCCCCCTGAGCCAGAGCTTGATTCATTCTTATTTCTTGGGGCCACAAACTAGTTTGAGGTTTTATTTACTATCCTGTACTTATGCCATGCTTTACTGCTTTATTTAAGATTGTGCGAGGAGCACACTGTACTGTTTAGGGCCGGGACACGATTTCGCGGTATCGACAAGCCCAGTCACACTTTCGGGTTCCCAGTCGTTTACAGCCATCCACCCAAACCTTAAGTCCGTCTCGTAGCCGGCCAGCTTTGTCGCGGGTAGCTTAATGGGGTGGCCCCCTGAAATATTTCTGAATCCTGTAATTGCTTTGTCGTGACTGCCTCGTTGGGTTTTGATTTGGTTTTTCCGAGGCCTATCGAGTGTGTGTTGCTATTTGTGCACCCCTGCAGGGTAAAACTTTCTGAAAGCCGTGTCCGCGGTTATGGACGACTTGGAGCACAGTTTCTCGATCATAGACAAGCATAACTAAAGTACCGCTTTTAATTTGACTAGACTAGGTACCTGACTAGTAAATAGTGCAATACTCACGGAATGGATAATAAAACTGCCAACGGATGGGGGTTGTTCGTCCGCTTCCTCGTCGGTAAGCGAGGAGGAGGATGGATCTGTGGATATTACCGTTATTACTGTTATAACTGTTGATATTAATTCACGGACATCCGTCTATCTCTGGTTGGGCGGATGGTTAGCGAGTATCTATAGAATTGCTAGGGTTTATCTTTTGCTGCAATTGCGTCACCCCAGGTTGTGTCCCCTTTAGAGGCATAAAGACTTGCTGAGTACCCCTAGGGTCTCACACAATAAATTATTGGTTCAGATGAACAGGTACCCTCGCAAGATGGATACTGGTTGGAAGAGACGGACGATGTGGGCAACGATCATTCGGTGTAGAGATTCCGGGAACGGGGATCCGTGAGATCTGTGGGCGGGATCTGCTTATTTAAGGGGCATCTTATGCCAATTTGCTTCTTATCCGTACTCGGATTTTGTCTTCCGCTTCCGCTTGATACTCTGTTGATTGATGTATGAGGAGATATCCTAAACTATTATATCTATCTAGGATATTTGGATCTTGCCGTATGGCGTTGCTATATTTCCTTTCTTTTTAGATGGAATGGCTCTGATGTACTGTTGTATGGTGGCTTGCATACATACTCATTTGTGTATGTAGTTGATCCCTTCGCCTGCCGATTACGCCGCCCGTTCTTGTCCCGATGTTTGGAAATGGTTGGGACGGCCGAAAGGTCTACCTGTGAGTGGCATTTGGCCCCACCGTACTATTTCAACCATTTCTGAACATCCAGGCTTGTACTAGGAGCGTAATTCACCGAGGTAGTTACACCTCCCGGCCAAATCGATCCCTTCAGCTCCTCCAACTCAATCACAAATCCTATATATACTATGGTTCACCTATGTGTACCAACAACTTATGCTAAGAAATACAAGCAACAAGGTGATAGAAAGATATATTACTTCAAGCACGATGGCTATCACAATGTAAAGTGCATAAGTAAAGGGCTCGGGTATAGAGATAACCGAGGCACACCGAAATGAATATGTGTCCCGAAGTTCCTTACTTTTGAGTGGAAGTACTTCTCCATTGGAGAGGTGGGCGGTACTAAGACCACAAACGCCACAAGAGGCATCATCCTATTCTCCCGAGCACCCGCCGCACAGCAAGAACCTGATCCACTATGGGACACTTCAAGGCGATCACCAAACCCGTACAAGAATGGGACAATATCCACAATTTAATTGGAGGCTCCCAATAATCACCACCAAAGACACTACACCATCTAGGGTTCCAAGAATCCAAGAGTAACAAGCTTCTTGATTTCACCAACCAAATCCTTCGAGGAGAATTCAAACCGATGCACCTAATGCAATGGCAAGTCCTTCACTCCCAAATTCCACTAAAGCTACAAAATCTATTGATGAATAAGAGAGGAAAAACACAAGAGGAAAACCATAAAAGTCTCCAAGATCTAGATCCCAAGATGTTCCCCTCACTTAGAGGAGAGGTGGATTGGTGGGATTGTAGATCTAGATCTCCTCCCTCTTTTCCCTCAAAAGATGAAAGAATCATCGGTGGAAGACGGAGAGGACAAGCTAAAGAGATTCAAGAATGGTGGGGGAAAGAGTCTAAGGGATAAAGTCGAATGGAGAAGAATGGACACTTTTATAGGGGGGAATCTGCCCGTTGGGCTGCTGCGAAGATCGGTACTACCGGACCTAGCAGCAGTAGTACCCGAGAATCCAGGTACTACCGGACTAGTACCAGTGCGAGCAGTCGGGCAAGCCAGAGATAAAATCAAAGGGGCTGAAACAAATCAGGGCCCATCGGTAGTGCCGGGTCCAAGGGCGGTACCACCGCTTACTGCTAGTTCCGGGCCATGGAGTGGTACTACCGCTGACCCCCGGTAGTACTGGGAGGAGGTACCGGACGCTCCATAGGAGGAACCCCAGATCGTTACTGGGTTTAGATGTGACCGGTACTGCCATACGGTACTACCAAGGGAGAAAATATCAAGTATTATTATATGAGATACCTCCCATGGTATGGAGCCAGAAAACCTTCAAGATTAAAAACGTAATAAGAGATACAAGAGAAATCCAATTTTGATGAACTAGAGCTTGTTATAAATATTACAACAAGCTCTAGAACCTCACATGGATAGGGTCCAAATAACAACCAATAAATATGATGCTAAGTATGAAAAGGTTTGAGGTATCTCTGAAAGATACGACCGAGTTACTCACTCGAGAACCCCTCTTGATAGTATGGTTATCTATCCTAAACACAGTCTCCCAACTAACAACATGAGACCGGTATAAGGGAAAACCTATCACTATTATACCATTGCTTTGAGCATTCCACTTGAGCTTGATGTAGACGATCTCGTCCTCCTCAAGATGGAACACCTTTCTTGATTGATCTTGCTCACGCTTGCTTGATGAATACTTGCGAATTTCTCCCCCATACACCATGGGGAAACCTCTTCTTTAGACGTATCTTCATTGATCCATGAACACCGAGGATGGCAAGCTTCAAGGATGAGATCTTCTAGAGATGGCGTATCTTGAGCTTGCACATCAATTCTTCTTCTTCTACATGATTTCAATAGGCCCAAAGCTCTTGGACATTGCTTCTTGTCCTTTATTTCTTCTACCTTGAAGCCAACACATGGTCCAAGCGATGTTAATGGACAATTTCTACAAGTGCAACTCAATACAGACATTAGTCTATAGAGATTGTCATTAATTACCAAAACCACACATGGGGGCACACATGCTCTTTCACTTTTGTTGTGCGGGTGAACTAGTGACTCAGGTGTTGGTCAGTGCCCATGGTCGTGAGGGCGTCATGGTGGGTGGCGAGTAGTTTGTTGTGGCGATGGTGCAGGTGTCATCTTGGCGGCGGTCATCACTATGTTGGAGGTGGAGAGATCTTGCCAAGGGGAAACACTTGCCCACCTTAGGCTACGGCGTATGTGGACAGCATCTCCTTCTTGAAGGCATCATAGCGGTTTCTCTCGAACCTCCTTCGTGCTCTGGGCAAAAACCCAAGATCCTCGGATCAAGCGGTGGTGACGCTCTGGCATCGTGCTCTTCTTGAATACTCCGCCTTGGATCCTATGGTGCGGTGGATTCTTCGATAGCTTCTTTGTTGTGCTTCCTCTTGCCTTGCTTACTTCTTGTGATGCACCCTGCTCTCTCTTCTTTGTTGTGGACTTCCTTATTGAGCCTGCCAGCAAGAGTTCGTGTTTGGTGGCGATGTCGATCCCTGGTCACGAGGTCTATAGTGATTTTTGGCTCTTGGCGGTGTGTAGTGTCTCTTGGTGTGTCGGTCCAAGCTCTAGGGTGAGCTTCGGCCTCACGACCTTGCCCGTCAAGTTTGCGCTCTTCCTATTCGATGGCTCTCCTTAGGTGTTAGGATGGTTCTCTGTCTTGTGCTTTCGCGTGTAGCTCTTGCGGTTTTACCTTTTTCTTCTGAGTCTGTGTGCAATACCGTAAGCTGGGTTCAATGTGAGCTGGATTCAGCATCATGTATCTTTCGTCGATGTTAGGGTTATTAATTTAACGTCGGACCTTTGGCCTATTATCTAAAGAAATACTTATTACCCAGTCATCAGACACCTCTGAGTAGTACTCAGGTGGCCATGGTTTCTTCTCTGCTCCATTGTCGCGCTTCTTCTCGCTCCTTTCTTCTTCACCAAGAGTTGCACCACAACATTGGGCGATGAATCGCGGTTTGCCATCCTAGGTTACAAGTGTTCACATTCACAATGTGTTTTAGACCATATGATGCGGCGACTCATGTTCCATCTTGTTTATGTTTGGTCCTTGTAGTTTTTTATCGGAAGCTTGAAAAATGTCAATGTGTGAAAGACGAAACAAGAGGTCACGACTATAGAGACCTTTGATGTAACTTCTAATTTTATTGCGGGTATACTTCTCACTTTTTTCAGTTTCATTTTATTTCACCCAGTGTACTCCATTAGCTTATTCAATGAACTCATATCACTGGTTAGCTACCACCAGGACCCAACCCTGCCCGCTACACCCGCGCCATGCTGAAATAAGGATACCACTATTAGTGTCCTCGAGGTCCCTTCCCACCCTCCTCCACCCCCTCCATCGCTGCCAAAGGCGTCGCCGGACAAAGACCAATCGTGTGGTGGCAGCGGGCTCCAGCTGGTTGCTGCCAAGGGTGAAAGGGTGGTGCCCGTCCTCGCTTGTACAGCCGCAGTGATGTGCGTAGATGGCGGCCAGAGATGCGTCGATAGCGGCAGCGATGCGACCTGGAGGGTCCCGAGTGACATGGATATACCCCGTGGGTACACAACCTTGGTATACCTGGTCTAGTCCAAGGAAGGCCCACGTCAAGACACGCGGCCCATGAAGACTTCGGGTGGCCCAAGCCCATGATGCTTTCGACTCCTTGGAGGACAAGTCTAGAATAGATAGAAATTCAAAAGGGAACAAACCCTAATTTATAACCGACTCAACCTAAGCCCGGGACTTGCCTATCTATATAAAGGCCAGGAGGGTACGATGAAAAGGACCTCTTCCACCATCGCATACACACCACCACGCCAGATTGCATCTGCGCACCCCTGTAATCTTCGTTTCCACCGTAATCAAGAGCAGACAAGCATGAGTAGGGTTTTCCCTCCGGGGGCCTGAACCTAGGTAAATCTCGTGTCCCGCGTTGCTTGTCTCTTAACCGTTCTACGATCTACAACATCCCCATCTTCTCCAAAACCCAAGTCCATAACAATGGGCATTGATGAAATCAACCCTCATCACCGAGCTCCTGCACCCTGTTGGTTTCCTGCGTGAGGGCAACGACGGCCTACAACACCGCCACATCACTTGGGCGTCGGGGCGGGGGGACGAGCATGGTAGCGGCAACCTTTCCTCCACCGGATGTGGGCAGCGAGATGTGGTGGATCTTGGGATCTCATGTCTTACAGAATAATTGGTCAGGCGTTGGGCCTAGTGGTCTTCGCATGAAGTCACCGATCTACCTACGGCCAGTCCTCCTCGATCTGGCCATCGGCGAGTTCTAGACTTATCCTTCATCAGAAAACAAGGACTAGATCATATGGAGCTCCTTGGACACCTTGATGGATAGGGGTTGTTCGTGTGCTCCCGCAACATCACCCTAACTAGATTCATTGGGCGTATCGCTAAGCTCTGTATTTTGTTGACACCATGGGACATGTCTCCACCAAGATTTCCAAGGGATCAACACTTGTGGAGAATGCCATGGCGGTTATGATTGGAGGACCTGACACTGGCAAATGTGACTTGGCTTGCGAGATATGTTCATCTACAGACTGAATACGAGTTCATGTGATCCTAGTGGTTCGTGACTTGCAGTACCGACCTCCGTAAGTGGGGCCGACATCACTGGATGACTTCCTTTTTAGTGGTTCTTCTCAAGTACCGAGTCGTGATTTACAGGGTGAAAACCCAAGGTGTGGTCTTTGTGGCTATACCTAGCAGTGACCTTGTGGAAGACGTTGTTTTAGGAACACGATCTTTTTTCAGAATAAAAACCTAAGATTTTTTATCAGGCAATGACAACACTTATACATTGTTTCCTTCTTGGCGATGTCTTTTGGAGAACCTTTGTAGTTCGGGTGCTGACTTTGGTGGTGGTTCTAGTCCTCCCGCTGGGGTGATTGCTCATAAATGCACTTTTTTATTTTTATTTTCTTTTTTGGCTTGTGCATCCTGAATGCCTTTAAACATCTTGTTAGGGTAGAGTTTGAGCGTATAATATATATGCGATATCACTATAGTCCCTTTATAAAAAAATTACTGCTCGCACTTTTTTATCATACGTTGGACGGCCATGCATCCCAATAGATTGGCGAAGACCTGATCTATCCAGCCGCCGCCAACACCTTCGTCTCTACCATAGATCGATTTTCCCTCCTCCGGCTTCGTCGGCGTCAGGAGGGATGGGGGAACCCAATCTATGAGTAGAGTTCTTAATAAAAGTAGTATTTCTAAAAAAATAGGTTAGGGTTTTAGTAGACATCTTCTGGCATCTACGTCAATGGAGATGGTATCGTTCGTAACAAGTGATCTTCAACTCTTCATTCGACAATGAGATCTTCTCAGTGTCAATCGTGGTGTTATAAGATTAAAGTTCTAGTCACGGTCTTTCAGATCTTGCTTTGCCAGATGGATCTTGGATTTTTTTTCATGGTTGCCGCGGGAGGATTATCCTCGCAATATTTGTCCCAGCTGTTACGTCCTCGACAATGGAGATTCATACTCTCGACTCTTCTGCGACGTCGATGAGGCTGTTCGTCTTTTCCCTGGAATACTAATGGTGGTATTCATGTTGATTGATTACTCTAATGGCTGCGCACGTGCATATAGACTTGGCATTGTAGCTCAAAAAATTATGGGAGAAACCTTATTGATATTACATGTATATGGTTTAACAAGTGCAAGATTGTTTCATGAAAAAAGAAAATTTTAAAGACCTTCAAGTTTTGCTTTTCTTTTAGACTATATTTTGTAATTATTAGAGACAGTTCATATATCTCTACTACTAGTTTAATACCTGTGTGTTGCCACAGTTAATCAAGTTTGTTTTACTGTTGCTAGTGTAAATATATTGCGCATGCAAACTTTAATCCTACATTCTAGTAATTCTTCCAATATTAAATTAGTCTGCATACAAGTAGTACAATAGGAGGATAACGGGACAATTAGGAGAAACATGAAAATGTGTTGTGGCCTAAAAAGTCGTTCATCGCTTTGTAACAATTTAGAAAAAAAATCAACTTCTAATCATTTTAAACGTTGTATTTTACAGCTGTGTGGCGGACAGAAAAGCAAAGAACGTTAAAATCTCCTTGCTATTGCCAAAAATAAAAAACAAATATTTTCAACAGAGAAGAGCACTCCTTACAACATAAGATGCGTGTAAGATACTTCTGATCGCTGACCGCCTCACTTCTATCCTCTCTTTCTCTCTCCTAGCTACAGTTCCTGAGAGCCCCTTCGTCATCGCCGGCCGATCTGAAGCCCCTCTCGCCGGCGCTGCCGGTCGAGATGGGTGGAAGAGAGGCGCCGGAGTAGGTAGAGTAGATAGGTCTAGTTTTTCTTTGTTTGTTGTGGGCTATATGCCTGGTAGTCGGAGCGGTGCGACAGATCCTTCCGCCTGGATCCATGTCGCTGTAGGGTTCTTCCTTCTCGATCTTCTTCTTCAGAGGATGGAGGGGAGAAAGAGAGGAAGAATCAGCGTCTCCTTAAATAAAATCTTGGCGGTCTACCTCCTGTTGTTGCTTGAGCAAGGCAT
Organism: Avena sativa; assembly: GCA_916181665.1. NCBI lineage: Eukaryota > Viridiplantae > Streptophyta > Magnoliopsida > Poales > Poaceae > Avena > Avena sativa. The sequence continues at coordinate 8,666,606 of OV702297.1, read as the reverse complement.
GCACGAGTTCTTTCCGGCCGGCCGCGGAGGCGAGGGGGAAGGCTCGGGCTTGCTGATGGGCGTTTTCTCGGTTGAACTCCTGGCCGGCCGTGGTGGCGAGGTGGAGTTCTACTGCTTCATTGCGAGCTCAACTTCGGTGTGGTGGTTTTATCTGCTCCCGCACCATGGTGGAATGCGTGCTCTGTTTTCTTCTCGACCGGCCTCGGTGGCGAGGGAGAAGGTAGCGGAGTCGCTCCTGCCGCGTCTGCGGGAGATGGCGGTGGCCGAAAGAGGCTGTGTGTCTGGCCGCCCAGTTGCTGCATTCCGTAGCTCATCTCGTGGTCGACAAGCTCGTCGTCACGATCTGTGGCCAAGATGGTCATCCTTGTCGTTGCCTCGACAGCGATTCATCAACCTCCAAGACGGAGGCCTGTTCCCGAGATCCTCGCTGGCGATTTGCTCCTCCCCGCAGCCAAGTGGTTCGTCCCTGGCGGCTGGTGCTTGGAGGTCGGCGTCGGAATCCCGTCGTCGGTGGAGAGGATGCTGGACTGGATTGCTTTTTCTATTTCTGTCCAGGATCCTTTTTGTCAAACAGCAGGCCTGCTTTTTAGTTAGTGTTTATTGAGGTTTCTGTTTGCACTTTGTACCCACCGCTTATTAATGTTATGCAGCTCTCGGGGTCCTTTGACCCCTTCCCTTGTTCAAAAAAAAGATACTTCTGATCCTTGACATGCCTGCATGTGGGTTTTCCCTAGTTTAGAGCAGCTCTAACGAAACCTGTAAAATTACAAAAATTGTAAATTAATCGTCATTTTTTGTTTCTGCAATATAGTAGCCCTCTAGTGGTAATCATGAAAGCCGCCGTCAGCCTTTAATTTTTTTGGACGACAGAGAAAACTGGCGACCGACCTGCACATTCCTGAGCCAGGCGGTCGACCTGAGTGCGAACGCTATTCTCGCCGCGGAGGTTGTCACACTGAAATTCCTCTCGCTCTCCCCCTTCCGTCCGCCGTCGCCGCCATCATCCGCATGCCACCGCCACATCCTTGTCGACTTGCTCACCGGCGCTTTGCATGCAGGCGAATAGATCCGGCCACCACGTGTTTTGCTGTGCGCGACGCTGTTGTCGAAATCGGTGGAATCGATCTCGCCCACCACGCCATCGTAAGATCTAGTACCCGCCACCGCCAGATGAATCGACCTACCCAACCACCTTCTTCACGGCCTATGTGTTTGCTGCAGATGTCTACGGAGGCTTGCGAGAGCGAGTTCTTTTTTGACGACTTGTCCTCCTCTAATGAGTCTGACCTCAACGATATGCTCCTCGTGTTGGAGATATGCCCTAGAGGCAATAATAAATGTAGTTATTATTATATCTTTGTGTTTATGATAAATATTTACATTCATGCCATAATAGTATTAACAAGGAAACATTAATACTTGTGTGATTTGTAAACTAAAATAGAGTCCCTAGTAAAGCCTTTTTATAATACTAGCTTGTTGGTTAATAAATGACTGTGGTTTCCCTGTCATGAACATTGAGATGTTATTAACAACAAGATCATATCGTTAGGAGAATGATATGGTGGACATACTCTTATAGATAAAGCGTAGCATAAAGATCAAGTCATTTTAATAGTTCAATTGCTATATGCTTTCCGATACATAGTAACCTAATTCCTTTGACCATGAGATCATGCATATCACCTTCACCGGAAGGATGCTTTGATGACATCAAACACCACACCGTAACTGGGTGGCTATAAAGGTGGCACTGAGTGTTCGGAAAGTATTGGTTGAGACACATGGATCAAGAGTGGGATTTGTCCATCCATATGACAGATAGATATACTCTGGACCCTCTCGGTGGAATGTCATCCAATTAGCTTGCAAGCATGTGACTGGCTCACAAGGGATCACATATCACGGGAACGAGAAAGAGTACTTATCAGTAACGAGGTTGAACTAGGTATGCAGAGATACCGACAATCATAACCTCGGATAAGTAAACTATCGTGAGACAAAGGGAAATTGGTATCGTATGTAAGTGGTTCATTCGATCGCAAAGTAATCGTAGAAATATGTGGGAGCCATATGAATTTCCAGATTCCTCTATTGGTTATTGTTCAGAGAAGTGTCTCGATCATGTCCGCATAATTCACGAACCGTAGAGAGACACACTTAAGGATTCGATGTTGTTTGAGTAGTTATGGAATGATGAGTAAGATACCGAATGTTGTTCAGAGTCTCGGATGGGATCCGGGATATCACGAGGAGATCCGGAATGGTCCGTAGAATAAGATTCATATAAGGAAAGTCCTATTTCGGGGTTGGAGAATGGTTCCGGTGTTTTCATCGGAAATGTTCTAGAAGGTTCCGGAATGTCCGGCACTCTGGAGGGGAAGGGTACATGAATGTGTTATATCAAGTTGGTATGATTGCATCATGTACTAGGTGTCATCGCTGAACAAAATAAAGGGTTTATTCAAATCCTAGTTTGAAAAAGTCAAACGCCAATTTGAAAGTCAAACGGCTATTTTGGGAAGTGGAGGGGAGGTGGAATCCGAGTTGGGGAGGAGTTCCTCCCCTCCACCGCCGGCCCTCCTTGGCCGAGTTGGGGAGGGACTCCCCTCCCCTGGCGCGCCCCCTCTACCTATATAAGGAGGGGCAGGGCTCCCCTCCTAGACACACAAGTTCCCTACCTCTAAACCTAAACCCTAGCCGCCGCCGGCCCTAGGGCACTCGCCGCCGCCGCCTAGGTTAAACCCTAGCCGCCGACCTAGCACCCTCCTCGGCATGTCTAAACCCTAGATCGTCTAGGGACTCTCTCATACTCCACCATACTCGCTCCGGCTTAAGGCGAAGCCCTGCGAGATCTCCCCTCTACTTCCGGTACCACGCCGTTGTGCTGCCGGAATCACGAGGAGAGTGCTACAACCTCCGCTGCCTGCTGGAACAAGGGAGAGGAAGGTCTTCGTCGAGTACCGAACGTGTGACCGACTGCGGGAGCGCTGCCGGAACGCAGCGCCGGAAGGATCGTCTACGCGATCTTGAGATCGGGAAGAGTACGACTACATCACCCACGAGAATCCGCTCTCGTTAAACACTTTGGAATCTTCGAGGGTGAGTTATTCCATCGACCTGTTGCTACAATCTAGTAGATAGATCTCGGCTTGTTTGTATGCGATAGAATTTTTTTGTTTTCCATGCTACAAAACCCTACAGTGGTATCAGAGCCGTGTCTATATGTAGATCTGTTGCACGAGTAGAACACAATGGTCATTGTGGGCGTTGATGCTTTTATTGTCGATTGCTTCTTGTGTACTTTGCATCTTGCGGGATGTTGGGATGAAGCGGCCCGGGCTAACTTTACATGACATCGTTCATGAGACTTGCTCCACGCTTGACATGCAACTTGTATTGCATAAGTGGATTTGCGGGTGCCTGTTTCTCCCAGCATAGTTAAGATCCAATTTACAATGGGTGATTGACAATACTAGTATCAATGTTGTGGTTCTTGTTCGTAAGTTAGAACGACACTTATTGAAAGCCCCAAACCACGTAAAACATGCAAAGAAAGTAGAGGCGTCTAACTTTGTTTTGCAGGGGTGTGCTGTGATGTGATATGGCCATGATTGTGATTATATATGATGTATGCAATGTTCCTTATTGTAAGTTGGCAACCGGCAGGAGCCATATGGTTGTCTTTAATTTTGTTAAGACCCGCGTGTCTATTCAAAGTAGTTGTAATAGTTGAAGCCAGTGGACAACAACCATGGAGCAGCGTCATGGACCTTGATGCAATGTCGGTGATGATGGAGATCATGTTCGTGCTTGAAGATGGAGATCGGAAGCACAAAGAAGAAAGGCCATATCATATCACATATTATGAATTGCATGTGATGTTAATCCTTTATGCATCTTGTATTGCTTGGTTAACAACGGTAGCATTATAAGATGATCCCTCATGCACATAAATTTCAAGTCATAAAGTGTTCACCCTTAGTTAGCACCGTTGCTAAAGCTTGTTGTTTCGAAGCACCACGTGATGATCGGGTGTGTCAGATTCCGCAAGTGTATACAACGTGAGCAAGCCAGATTTGCTCATGCGGAAGCTAAGGTTTGATCTTGACGAGCCTAGCATGTACAGACATGGTCTCGGAACACGGATCACCGAAAGGTAAAGCATGAGTCATATAGTAGATATGTTGAACATGTCGATTGTTCGCCATTGAAGCTATATCAACTCTCGTGATGATCGGTTTTGATATGGTGGATTTGGTTCGTGTGATCACTAAAACAATGTGAGGGATGTTGTTTTGAGTGGGAGTTCACCTAGATTAATTATCTTATTAATTAGAACTCAATTTATCATAAACTTAGTCTAAACAATTGCAAATATGTTTTAGATCAATGGCAGCCCCTACCATCAATTTTAATGCGTTCCTAGAGAAAGAAAAGTTAAAAAACAATGGAAGAAACTTCGCGGATTGGTTCCGCAATTTGAGGATTGTCCTCATAGCTGGTAATTTGACCTATGTGCTGGATGCACCGCTGGGTGACCCACCTGCAGCTACTGCTACCGATGAAGTAAAGAATGTTTACCTCACTCGGAAGACTCAGTACTCCACAATTCAGTGTGCTATCTTGTATGGTTTAGAATCGGAGCTTCAGAAAAGGTTTGAGAATTCAGACCCACATGATATTGTCCGTGATCTCAAATTGATCTTTGAGACTCATGCGGCAATTGAGTGCTATGAGGCTTCTGAAAAGTTCTTTAACTGCAAGATGGAAGAGGGCAGCTCCGTCAGTGAGCATGTGCTTAAGATGTCTGGGCACGCAAACAAACTTCAAAGCTTGGGTATAGTGATTCGTAATGCTTTGGGGATTTACCGTGTCCTCCAATCACTACCACCAAGTTACAAGAATTTTGTGATGAACTACAACATGCAGAACATGAACAAGACGTTGCCAGAACTCTTCGTCATGTTAAAATCTGCAGAAGTGGAGATCAAGAAAGAGCACCAAGTGTTGTTGGTCAATAAGACCACCAAATTCAAGAAAGGCAAGTCTAAGCAAAAAGGACACTTCAAGAAGGGTGGTAAGAAAGTTACCGCGCCGACGAAGAAGACCAAGGCTGGACCTAAGCCTGATATTGAGTGCTTTTACTGCAAGGGAGAAGGTCACTGGAAGCGGAATTGCCCAAAGTACTTGGTGGATTTGAAGAACGACAACATCAAGAAGAAAGGTATATCCGATATACATGTTATTGATGTGTATCTCACTAGTACTCGTAGTAGTGCCTGGGTATTTGATACTGGTTCGGTTGCTCATATTTGTAACTCAAAACAGGTGCTGCAGAATAAACGTAAGCTAGCGAAGAACGAGGTGACGATGCGCGTTGGAAACGGATCAAAGGTTGATGTGATCGCGGTCGGTACGCTACCCCTTCATCTACCATCGGGATTAGTTTTATACTTAAATAATTGTTATTTGGTGCCTGCGTTAAGCATGGACATTATATCGGGATCTTGTTTATTGCGAGACGGTTACTTGTTTAAGTCAGAGAATAATGGTTGTTCGATTTATATGAGTAATATGTTTTATGCACATGCACCTTTGATAGATGGTATATTCTTATTGAATCTCGATAGTGGAAATACACATATTAATAACATTGAGGCTAAACGTTTGAAATCGAGCGATAACTCGACCTATATGTGGCACTGTCGTCTTGGTCACATTGGAGTGAAGCGTATGAAGAAACTCCATTCCGATGGACTTCTTGAATCACTTGATTTCGAATCACTTGAAAGATGCGAAGCATGTCTGATGGGTAAAATGACTAAGACTCCATTTTCTGGTATGATGAAGTGAGCTACGGACTTGTTAGAAATCATACATACCGATGTGTGTGGTCCAATGAGTGTAGCATCGCGCGGTGGTTATCGTTATGTTCTTACCTTCACGGATGACTTGAGTAGATATGGGTATATCTATTTCATGAAACATAAGTCCGAGACTTTTGAGAAGTTTAAGGAGTTTCAAAGTGAGGTTGAGAATCAACGTAACACGAAGATTAAATTTCTACGTTCTGATCGTGCAGGTGAATATCTAAGTTACGAGTTTAGCGAGCATTTGAAGAAATGCGGGATACTTTCACAATTGACACCGCCGGGAACACCACAGCGTAATGGTGTGTCCGAACGTCGTAATCGAACTCTCTTAGATATGGTTCGTTCTATGATGTCACTTGTAGATTTACCGCTATCATTTTGGGGTTATGCATTAGAAACAACCGCATTCACTTTAAATAGGGCACCATCTAAATCCGTGGAAACGACACCATATGAATTATGGTTTGGGAAGAAACCTAAATTGTCGTTCCTTAAAGTTTGGGGTTGCGAAGCCTATGTAAAGAAGTTACAACCGGACAAGCTTGAACCCAAAGCGGAAAAATGCGTCTTCATAGGATACCCGAAGGAAACTATTGGGTATATCTTCTATCATAGATCCGAAGGCAAAATCTTCGTTGCCAAGAATGGATCCTTTCTAGAGAAGGAATTTCTCTCGAAAGAAGTGACTGGAAGGAAAGTAGAACTCGACGAGGTTGTCGAACCTTCTCTCGAACTTGCGAGTAGCGCAGCACCGGAAGAAGTTCCTGTGGTGCCTGCACCAATAAGAGAGGAAGCTAATGATGATGATCATGAAACTTCGGTTGTAGTTGCTACCGAGCCTCGCAGGTCAACGAGAACTCGTACCACTCCTGATTGGTATGATCCCGTTATGAGTGTCATGTTGGTGGATAACACCGATGACCCTGAGACATATGAGGAAGCGATGATGATCCCAGATTCCAATAAATGGCAAGAAGCCATGAAATCCGAGATTGGATCCATGTACGAAAACCAAGTATGGACTTTGGTGGACTTACCGGATGGCCGAAAGGCCGTCGAGAATAAATGGATTTTCAAGAAGAAAACAGATGCTGATGGTAATGTTACTGTCTATAAAGCTCGACTTGTCGCAAAAGGGTTTCGACAAATTCAAGGAGTTGACTACGATGAGACTTTCTCACCGGTAGCGAAGCTAAAGTCTGTCAGGATTATGTTAGCAATCGCTGCATATTTCGATTATGAAATATGGCAGATGGATGTCAAAACAACATTCCTCAATGGAGACATTATGAAGAGTTGTATATGATGCAACCCAAAGGTTTTGTCGATCCTAAAGATGCTAATAAGGTATGCAAACTTCAACGGTCTATCTATGGATTGAAGCAAGCATCCCGAAGTTGGAATCAATGTTTTGATAAGGTAATCAAAAGTTTTGGTTTTATACAAACTTATGGAGAAGCTTGTATTTACAAGAAAGTGAGTGGGAGCTCTGTAGCATTCTTAATACTATATGTAGATGACATATTGTTGATTGGGAATGATGTAGACCTTCTTAATAGTGTCAAGGAATATTTGGATAATAGTTTTTCAATGAAGGATCTTGGCGAAGCAGCTTACATATTAGGCATAAAGATTTATAGAGATAGATCGAGACGCCTAATATCATTGTCACAAAGTACATATTTGGACAAAGTTCTAAAGAGGTTTGGAATGGAAGATAGCAAGAAAGGGTTCTTGCCCATGTTGCCCAATACGACGTTGAGTAAAACTCAAAGTACGACGACGGCAGAAGATAGAGAAAGGATGAGTAAAACTCCCTATGCCTCAGCCATAGGGTCTCTAATGTATGTCATGCTATGTACTAGACCCGACATTGCATATGCTGTTAGTTTAACTAGCAGATATCAAAGTGATCCAGGAGTGGATCATTGGACAGCGGTCAAAAACATCCTTAAGTACATGAGAAGAACTAAGGATATGGTTCTTTCTTATGGAGGTGATGAACAACTCGTTGTTAATGGTTACACCGATGCTAGTTGGAACAACGATCCGGATGATTCTAAATCACAATCTGGATACGTATTTATTTTGAATGGTGCAGCAGTTAGCTGGAGGAGTGCAAAGCAAAGCGTTGTGGCGAGATCTTCAACTGAATCGGAATACATGGCTGCTTTAGAGGCTTCACAAGAAGCGATATGGATGAAAGAGTTCATTACAGAGCTAGGTGTGGTTCCTAGTGCGCTGGACCCAATGTCTATCTACTGTGATAATATGGGCGCCATAGCCAATGCACAAGAACCAAGGTCACACAAGAAGCTGAAGCACATCAAGCTACGTTTTCACGCTATTCGAGAACATGTCCAAGATGGGGACATCAAGATTTGCAAAGTACACACAGATCTGAATGTGGCGGATCCGTTGACTAAACCTCTCCCGAGGGCAAAACATGACCAACACCAAACTGCCATCGGTGTTCGGTATATTACCATGTAATCTAGATTAGATGACTCTAGTGCAAGTGGAAGACTCTTGGAGATATGCCCTAGAGGCAATAATAAATGTAGTTATTATTATATCTTTGTGTTTATGATAAATGTTTACATTCATGCCATAATAGTATTAACAAGGAAACATTAATACTTGTGTGATTTGTAAACTAAAATAGAGTCCCTAGTAAAGCCTCTTTATAATACTAGCTTGTTGGTTAATAAATGACTGTGGTTTCCCTGTCATGAACATTGAGATGTTATTAACAACAAGATCATATCGTTAGGAGAATGATATGGTGGACATACTCCTATAGATAAAGCGTAGCATAAAGATCAAGTCATTTTAATAGTTCAATTGCTATATGCTTTCTGATACATAGTAACCTAATTCCTTCGACCATGAGATCTTGCATATCACCTTCACCGGAAGGATGCTTTGATGACATCAAACACCACATCGTAACTGGGTGGCTATAAAGGTGGCATTGAGTGTTCGGAAAGTATTGGTTGAGACACATGGATCAAGAGTGGGATTTGTCCATCCATATGACGGATAGATATACTCTGGGCCCTCTCGGTGGAATGTCATCCAATTAGCTTGCAAGCATGTGACTGGCTCACAAGGGATCACATATCACGGGAACGAGACAAGAGTACTTATCTGTAACGAGGTTGAACTAGGTATGCAGAGATACCGACGATCATAACCTCGGATAAGTAAACTATCGTGAGACAAAGGGAAATTGGTATCGTATGTAAGTGGTTCATTCGATCGCAAAGTAATCGTAGAAATATGTGGGAGCCATAAGAATTTCCAGATTCCTCTATTGGTTATTGTTCGGAGAAGTGTCTCGATCATGTCCGCATAATTCACGAACCGTAGGGAGACACACTTAAGGATTCGACGTTGTTTGAGTAGTTATGGAATGATGAGTAAGAGATCGAATGTTGTTCGGAGTCTCGTATGGGATCCGGGATATCACGAGGAGATCCGGAATGGTCTGGAGAATAAGATTCATATAAGGAAAGTCCTGTTTCGGGGTTGGAGAATGGTTCCGGTGTTTTCATCGGGAATGTTCTAGAAGGTTCCGGAATGTCCGGCACTCCGGAGGGTAAGGGTACATGAATGTGTTATATCAAGTTAGTATGATTGCATCATGTACTAGGTGTCATCGCTGAACAAAATAAAGGGTTTATTCAAATCCTAGTTTGAAAAAGTCAAACGCCAATTTGAAAGTCAAACGGCTATTTTGGGAAGTGGAGGGGAGGTGGAATCCGAGTTGGAGAGGAGTTCCTCCCCTCCACCGCCGGCCCTCCTTGGCCGAGTTGGGGAGGGACTCCCCTCCCCTGGCGCGCCCCCTCTACCTATATAAGGAGGGGCAGGGCTCCCCTCCTAGACACACAAGTTCCCTACCTCTAAACCTAAACCCTAGCCGCCGCCGCCCTCCATAGCCGCCGCCGGCCCTAGGGCACTCGTCGCCGCCGCCTAGGTCAAACCCTAGCCACCGGCCTATCCCCCTCCTCGGCATGTCTAAACCCTAGATCGTCGAGGGACTCTCTCATACTCCACCATACTCGCTCCGGCTTAAGGCGAAGCCCTGCGAGATCTCCCCTCTACTTCCGGTACCACGCCGTTGTGCTGCCGGAATCACGAGGAGAGTGCTACAACCTCCGCTGCCTGCTGGAACAAGGGAGAGGAAGGTCTTCGTCGAGTACCGAACATGTGACCGACTGCGGGAGCGCTGCCGGAACGCAGCGCCGGAAGGATCGTCTACGCGATCTTGAGATCGGGAAGAGTACGACTACATCACCCACGAGAATCCGCTCTCGTTAAACACTTTGGAATCTTCGAGGGTGAGTTATTCCATCGACTCGTTGCTACAATCTAGTAGATAGATCTTGGCTTGTTTGTTTGTATGCGATAGAAATTTTTTGTTTTCCATGCTACGAAACCCTACACCTCGATGACGATACCGAACAGTGCGTCATCATCCTCGCCGTCAAGGAAATTGAGGATAGGTTCATGCTCATGAATCGGCGGCGCGGCTCGATGCCCAGTCGTATTTGCCTCCTGCGTAACCGCTCGCTCGGCCACCACTACCTCATACAAGATTACTTCCTTGAGGTACCGTGAGTTCTTGCTCTGTTCTTTTTTTTGATAAATACAGTACAAACAAAGACGCTCACAGTGCGTACATACACTCACCCCTATGAACACACGCACGCACACCCTACCCCTATGAGCACCTCCGAGAGACCGAGCCAGCGGATCTTGAGATTGACGAAGTCACCACAGGCGCCTCGCTATCGACGGGAACGTCGCCTCCTACTGAAAGAATATTCCGTCTTTATGAGACACCAAAGCGTCAAACCTGAGATTTGAACTCTGGTGGGCTGAAGATACCACTGCCCTCCTAACCATCCAACTATGGGTTGGTTCTCGAATTCTTGCTCTGTTCTTGCTCTGAATACATGGATATATTGCTGTGTGTGTGACGCCCCTGCCGCGTAACTTAAAATAAATAATGGTACTCTCGCTTAAGATAGCAGCGGAGGTTTGCATTGATATATTGCTCATACATGGATTACAATCTGTTCATATGGACTAATATTTCTTCAGAATGTTGGAAATCAAATAAAGCATCGGTCTAGGAAACATGCAAGTGGGGAAATAAAGCATCTTCAACGCGTCCACGAGGTGGCGGACAGGCGGAGCCACCTCCCGGCGGCCCCGGGCAGCTGCCCGGGCTCTCCCAACGAATCCTCATGTAAATTATGCTAGCGATTAAGAAGATGATTAGTAGTTCCATGGGCAAATGCCCGTCAGCTTGCTGGCTTCGTTGCTTTGCCCCGGCTCCCTGTACGGGCTAGCTCCGCCTCCATGTCAGGTGGGGAATACATGGATTTCAATCTGTTCATATGGACTAATTATAAGAGAATGCACATGATTCTCAGTTGATGGAATGATGGAATGGTGAAGATGATATCATATCAAAGGTATATACCTGAACCATGAAAGTTTCGGAGGTCCTCTTAAGTGTTCTGCGACCATGGTTGCGGACCGCACTGCACTGCAGAGAGGCATGTCGTGGGGATCTAGTGCAATTCCATCGCCCCAGCCCTAGCCGCCCGTTGTCCCTCTTTTCCCACAGCGCCGCCGCCCACCACCGCTCGCCCGAATCCATGTTGCATCGCGCAGCCGGAGCCAGGTCCTTCTCCTCCCTCCTTGTTGGCAGGAGCAACACCAGGCGTAGATGGTTGGTCTCTTCCTCTGCGCGTCGGGCGGCCCCATTGATCTCTGACAGCGGGATTTGTGCGGCGCCACTGGCTGCCGCGATCGATCTCGGTCAGCTTTCGGATCTTGCACAAAGGGGATCGATTGGGAGAGCCATGCGTGCATGCATGATGGTGAACAAAAAGAACCGCAGAAACACTGCGCAACGGCCTCGTGGAGGAGCAACATGGAGGGGTCGGGCGCAGGATGTTGCCGGCCACGCAGGTCCGTGTTAGAGGGGCTAGCGTTGTTCCCTTCCTCGTCCGGTGGAGCGGCGGATTCCAACGGAGCCAGAGTGCGTTGGGGAGAGGAAGAGGGTGGGGGCGGCTGAAAGGGACGATAAGGGCTGTGTGGGGACGTGTTTGTAGGGTTTGCTGTTTGAGTGCTCGGGAGCACTGAAACCTCCTCGTTAATCGGATCGTAATCACGCTGTGAGGTGACAAATATTGGATGAGCGAAAAGTTTACGCCATGAAATAAGGAGGTAATGGGTGCGGTGGTATTTTTGTTGTAATTAGTTGAAATGTGACACCAGGCATTTACCACGCTTTTGAAATTAATAGTAAAGATATACAACTCACTACTATAAGGGCCAGTTCTTTTCGGCTTAGGCTTGTGCAGAAACAGCTTAATCTTAGCTGCCCTAGAAAAACAGTAGTCAAAATAAGCTTGTAAGAAAATACCGTCCAGTTCTTTTCAGCTAATTTTGTGTTAGCTTATTTTCCAAGTTGTCCTTTGAAATTACTGTGATGATCCAAACAATTTTCCAAGTTGTCCTTTGAAATTACTGTGATGATCCAAACAGTCCACTCAATTAAGATGAAAATCGTTGTATATTTTAGAACAGAAAAGAAAGAGTCGAAGACAATCTCTCGAAGCTAGAGCTCGCAACCAACAGATGAACATTCGTATGTCCACCGGTTCACCTACGTCGTGTTCCTCGTCCACGTACGGTCATGTCCGGCACTCCGGCCCTATCCTTTCCATGACGTTCCAGCAACCAGCGTGCTACCGAGGCAACCGAGCAGCTGCACCGCGCCGAAATGCCAAATCCGCCACCGCATCGCCCAACCATTGTCGTTCAAGCGCCATAAAAATGTGTGTAACTTGTACCTTGGCATTGTGGGCTCTCGTGCTGCACCAGCGTCCTCGTCCATGTACGGCGGCGGTACCCCCTGGCTACAGGTACAGACGGCCAGATGTGAGGGCATCGGGCAGGGCAAAAGATAGACAGTAGATGGAACGGACTCTTTCGTTCGGTGGCATAACGACTGTTATAACGTTTCAATATGAGGGTATTTTGGATACCGGGTATTTCACTTACAGTAGAAACTCGGGAAGACACGAGAAGCTGCTCTCTGGAAGCTTCTCTCCACTACACAGTGATCCGCGGTGGCTGATAAATTAAGCCCGGAATAAATTTAGAGTTCTTTTCAGCTTTGGCTTAATTTCGTAGTTAAGCTGTTTGAAAAGCTGAAAAGAACTGGCCCTAAGTATATTGTGGTGTTGATTGTAAAAATAATGCATCTCAGTCATGGACCGTTTTAGCGTTCGGGCCTAGATCGAGGAATGTGACGCGAGAGCAGAGCAGTTAGACAAGAAAAGCGAGCTTTGTCCATCGGCCCATCACAAAGGCCCAACAAACCAACGGTAAGCACACTAGGGTTTGGCTCAGCGCCTGTCCTCAGCCGTCGCGTCGGAAACTCGCCCCCATTCACACGGACCATCGCCCCCTTTTTCTACTCAGCGTCAAGCCTCCCCTCCGCTCCCCAGCATATCTCTCTCTCTCTCCCCCAATTCAAATTTCTCTCCACCTTCAAAACCCCCCACCTCTCCCAGCGGCCAGTACAAACCACCTTCCCCCATCCCCTCCGAAGTACACACGACACCGATCTCTTCGCCCCGCCATCGAAGCCGCCTCCCGATCGCCGCTGTGAGGTTGCGAGGGGCACAAGGGAGCGGCGACTGAGGATCCCGGCGGAGAGGATCGGCGCTCGTGCTCCAAGGTAAACCCGCTCTATCCCTGTATCAATCTGGTTTCCCGATCTGACGATTCTCCTGTGGGTTTCGTGATTTCCGTCGTGGGTAGATCTGTGGCGGTGTATAGACTGCGTTGTCGCCTTTGCGTCGTTGAGTCGCGCGATGTTACGGTTTATTCGACTCTGCAGGGTCGCCGTTGATCGCTTGTTTCGTCCAGTGGATTAGTTCTGGTCCGGCCAGTTCGATCTATAGTTACTCTGATCGGTATCCGACCCCAAAGTTTAACACGCGTGCACGAATTAACTTTTGCTTTTCTGCCTGCGATACGTGTAAAATTAGAGCATGATGCCCTGTTAAATAGTGGGACATTATTTGCTATAATTAGATCCTTGCACCGGAAGTGGGATACTATATGCTTTAGATGAGCATTTTTGGGGGTGAAAATGGTTCATTAGATCGTGGTGAAGCAAATATTCACGGGCTTTGAAACAGTACTGTAATAACTGGAATTTATTTTCTGTAGTAACAGTCATGTTTCCCAGTTGTTATACTTGGAGTATAATTCAGAAACCCCCCACCCGGACACAATAATGATTCAGACAGTAAATGACCTGCTAATTGGCGACAGTTCAGAGGAAGCAACATATCCACTGAATCTCTGGCAAGCTATTGTAACCTCCCTACACTTTCCATAAGTGACCGCACTGTAGTAGAGATCTGCAATTTTACTTCTACTTTTATCATTTCTCTTATATTTCTGCGTTGTATCAGAGTGGATAATATGTGGTGTTTGAGTAAACTAGATTATTCAGATTTCCATCATGCAAACTGGATTAGCCAGGCTATATTTCAACTTTGTAGGAGACTAACTCAGTAAATTAAACAGGAGGATCCTTTCAATTTTATATTTCATTCTTGTCCTCCAGATCTTAATATCTTATGTCTTTTCCTGGGCCATCTTCAAACTGCAGGTTCAGCTAATGGATGTCACTGGGATCCTGCTAGCTACGCAGTCCCATGATGGTCAGACACGAAATGTCGCAGAAGGGACTATCAAGCAATTTGAAGAGCAGAGCTTTCCACAGTTTCTGCAAGCACTATCTGCTGAGCTATCTGATGATAGCAAACCTCCTGTATCTCGAAGGCTTGCTGGTATTCTTCTGAAGAATTCTTTGGATGCAAATGATTTAACAAGGAAAGAAAAATGTGCAGAGAGATGGATAAGTGTGGACCCTGCTATCAAGTCACATGTTAAAGGTTCCTTGTTGATGACCCTTGGATCACCAGTATCTGACGCTCACCGCAGCTCTTCTCAAGTTATCGCAAAGGTTGCTTCTATTGAGATCCCTCGTAGAGAATGGCCAGAACTCATTGTAAACTTGCTAGGTAACATGACGAAGCCAGATGCACCCCCTTCTCTGAAGCAGGCTACCCTGGACGCCATTGGATATGTCTGTGAGGAGATATCCCCGCAGGATCTGGAGCAGGATCAAGTGAATGCAGTTCTTACTGCTGTGGTCCAGGGCATGAATCACGTGGACAATAGTTCTGAGGTCCGACTTGCTGCTGTGAAAGCATTGTACAATGCTCTCGATTTTGCCGAGACAAATTTTCAGAATGAGTCCGAGAGGAACTACATAATGAAGGTCATATGTGAGACTGCCAGTTGTAAAGAGGTTGATGTTAAAAAGGCCGCATTTGAGTGTTTTGTCTGCATAGCATCAACATATTATGATCTTCTAGAGCCCTACATGCAGACATTATTTGAATTGACAGCAAATGCTGCCCGGACAGATGAAGAACCTGTTGCACTTCAAGCTATTGAGTTCTGGAGCACCATCTGTGATGAAGAAGTTGCAATTCAGGAAGACGCTGAAGAATCTGGTGATCTCAATTCTGCATCCCATTTCCATTTTGTTGAAAAGGCCATTCCTTTGCTTGTTCCTATGCTTCTAGAAACACTTCTGAAGCAAGAGGAGGACCAAGATGAAGATGATGGAATTTGGAATCTATCGATGGCTGGGGGCACCTGCCTTGGACTTGTTGCAACGGCTGTGAAGGATATCATTGTTCCTCTTGTGATGCCATTTATAGAGGGCAATATTACAAAGCCCGACTGGCGCAATAGGGAGGCTGCTACATTTGCCTTTGGTTCCATTCTTGAAGGTCCTTCAGTCGAAAAGCTTGCGCCACTGGTTCATGCTGGCTTCGATTTCTTGCTGAATGCAACAAAGGATCAAAATAACCATGTCAGGGAGACTACTGCATGGGCACTTTCGAGGACATTTGAGTTTCTACATTCACCAGCCAATGGTTTTTCTGTAGTGACAGATGCAAACCTTTCCCATGTTGTGGAAATTCTGTTAACAAGTATCAAAGATTCCCCCAATGTGGCTGAAAAGGTCTGTGGAGCTCTATATTTTCTTGCCCAGGGCTACCACAATGCAGAGCCTATGTCATCAGTGCTGTCGCCGTATTTTGGTCAATTAGTATCAGCTCTCCTTGCCACTGCTGATCGTTCTGATTCCAACAACTCCAGGCTTTGTGCATCTGCATACGAGACACTCAATGAGATTGTGAGATGCAGCAGTATTGCAGAGACCCTGAACATGATTGTGCTGTTATTACAAGAGATCATGAAGAGATTAAATCAGACCTTTGAGTTTCAGATTACATCCTCTGAGGACAAGGAAAAGCAAAGTGAACTTCAAGCCTTGCTTTGTGGTGTTGTTCAAGTAATCCTTCAGAAGTTCAGTAACTATGATGACAAACTAGTAATCGCTCAGTTTGCTGACCAAATAATGGTATTATTACTCCGAGTTTTTTCATGCGACAGTTCTAATGTGCATGAAGAAGCAATGCTTGCTATTGGTGCTCTTGCTTATGCTACCGGACCAGACTTTCTGAAATACATGCCAGAGTTTCACAAGTACCTAGAAATGGGCTTACAAAATTTCGGTGCTTATCAAGTATGTTGTGTTTCTGTGGGTGTGGTTGCTGACATCTGTCGTGCCCTCGATGACAAGGTACTCCCTTACTGTGATGGTATCATGGGCGCCCTTCTCAAGGACCTTTCAAGCTCAGAGCTTCACCGTTCTGTCAAACCACCAATTATGTCATGCATAGGAGATATTGCTCTTACGATTGGTGAACATTTTGAGAAATATGTTCCGTACACTGTGCCTATGCTGCAAGGAGCTGCAGAGCTTTGTTCTCGCATGGACCTTCCAGATGATGATAGTACAGAGTATCAAAATGAACTCAGGCGAAGCATTTTTGAGGCATATTCAGGCATACTTCAGGGAGTAAAAAATTCAAAATCAGAGCTAATGGTGCCTTATGCTGGACATATTTTCCAGTTTGCAGAACTGGTCCTACGGGAGATGTCAAGGTGAGTTCATGATTGGTACTTTGATACATAATGCAATTCAATCTATCAATCATTTTGGTTCTGACAGATCCTCAAATAGAACAAAGAGCAAATGGTAGGAAACATGGACATCATAGTAATGATATGGAGATAATTTTTCATCCTAACATTCGAAAATATACATTTGACTCTTGTTTATGTGCACTTCTATAAAAGAAGTCTGATACTCTATATGAAAGGAGTGGATCATGTCGTGACATATTGCTCAAATTCCTTTCAGGGATGAGGGTTTGACCAAAGCTGGAGTTGCCTTGTTCGGAGACCTTGCTGATGCGCTAGGACCTTCGGTTAAACTGCTGCTCCAGAATTCCAGCTTCCACTCTGAGCTCCTGGGGCGTTGTTCCCAGTCTGACGACTATCAGCTAAGGGAGACTGCATCCTGGGTGCAAGGTGTGATCTCACGCGTGCTGGTCTCATGAGGAAAAGCTGCTCTAGTAAAGCCGATGGTCCTTTTATCTGGTCATTTGATGACCCATTTCAGCAACCGTTGATGGTATCCGGAGCAACTGTTTTTCTCTTGCCAAATGCATCATTTGCAGAAGTTGCGCCGCACGCATATATGTCCTGTTGTGTTGCAAAGATGAAACAAGGTTACATAAGATCATATTTAGTCGTCAAGTTCGTACAGTGGCAGCGGTTTGCCATTTCTCGGAAGTGAGTCGAGTCTGTGGGTTCCTGTTGCATTTTATCCAGTTGTCCATGTGAGTCGATTATGATTGTAATAGCAATGTTTGTCTTGTTTGCAGCATTGCTCATTTTTATACGATAGTAACATCAGTAAAGTTGTCGCT
The DNA here is from genome assembly GCA_916181665.1 of Avena sativa. Taxonomy (NCBI): domain Eukaryota; kingdom Viridiplantae; phylum Streptophyta; class Magnoliopsida; order Poales; family Poaceae; genus Avena; species Avena sativa. Next base: position 8,648,767 of record OV702297.1, on the reverse strand, counting down.
GATGGCGTTGAACTGTTACATGCGTCGTATATTACTTGGGGTCAATGGTGAATACCAGAATGGTTGCGAGTTGGTGCTGTGGTTGTGTAATTGCCCATTGTTCAAACATCTGCAAGTCATAACTACATGCTGTCTGCACCTTGCTCCACTATAGTGCCAATACCATTTCCTTTGTGCAAATGTCTCAAGTCTGGGCATCCTCGTTGATTGTTAAGTTTGATATTTATTTATATGATCTTTACTTGTGTAAAGTTGGTCAAACTTGAGCCGGGTGATTTAGAAGACACGACTAGCGAGCCTTATCAACCACTTACATACCCCTGCCGGGTCAAACAGACTAATCGGTGCATAACTAACAAAGTATTTGGGGCTTGTATTAGTGTAGTTGTAGACTGTAGTTGTAGATGCATATGTAGATGATGGAGAAAAGGAGCGAGGGATGTAGTACTAGCGATAACACTGCAGATAAACTTTTTTTTTTTGAGATAACACTGCAGATAAACTTTTTTTTTTTTTGCGAATTAAGGGTTTTATTGATTACGCAACAGGATTACAATCACTCGTGAGAGTGTCAGTAAGGAAGCCAGGGTTATAGTTGATTCACAGGCATCTCCTCCTATTGCTACTAGCTTGCTTAGCACACAGATGTGCGGCATTATTAGCATCCCGCCCGACAGCAAGAATACTACAGCTAGAAAAAACCCTACTAGTATCTCTAATTTCTTGACAAATAGATCTCAATTTTGACCTATTTTCATCAGAAGCATTGCACAGATTAACCACCATGAGGGAGTCACTTTAATGACCACCTGTGAATACCCTCGCTGCTGGGCAAGCCTTGCTCCTTCACGAACCAATATGGTCTCGAACTACAAGTCCAATTCCTCCCGCCATCTCATGTTCTTGAAAGCTTGCATCAGTATTTATTTTTATCACACCCTTCGCAGGAGGCTTCCAATGGTCTTTAGGCTTAATCTTCCTTGATTTATGTCGGCTTGAGATAGAAAGATCCAGCGAGGTTTGTACTGCCCATTTGACCGATTCAGTTACTGAGCGACCCTCACCGCCATGCTTCCTTGCGTTCCTCTCCTGCCAGGAAGCCCAACATCCACATAATATCATGGTTGTTTGGGATTCTGCCATCACTTTGCTGTCTATTACATCCATTGCCCAGGACTAGTGGCAGTTTCTAAACGATCGTGGCAGTTTCTGCCTTATTCCGTCACCTCTAAACGATCGTGGCAGTTTCTGCCTTATTGTACATGCCATAGCCGGGTACAAACTTGAACCTGTTGACTTAAAAGACACGACTAGTGATAACACTAATAGGGGGTTGGTTGTACATCATGTTTTTATTGTCATCTCTAACTGACCTGGCAGACTCTGCCTTTATTCAACCAATTACATGCCCCTGCCAGGTCAAACTGTACTAGCCGGTGGCAGCTTATTTAACTAGCAAAGTATCTGGGGCATTTTGCCAAAGCCCATACTGTAACGCAAGGATTTGTGCTTGACAACCTGGAGCTCTGCGCCGCAGCGCTGGATCTTCACGCCAGTAAACATCACAAGCGTGTCGACGGTAGTCTCGTAGCGACAGCACGAGTGGTAGCACGTATCTCGTTTTGCGTGTTTTTTCTTTGACCAAGAATTACTCTAAATACGTAAAAAGTTTTAGTATAAAACTAGTATCACTGGAAAGTATTTTTTAATACGAATCTAACGGTATTAATTATGTACAATATAATCAAGATTTTGTTGCTCAATTTTTTCGGTCAAACTTTGCTTTGAAAAGCGTGTGCGCCTTAAGCCCTGAAACGGAGGTAGTATAAATTAGCGACGCGGAACTGGCCTGCGCCCAGGTGGTGCAGGTACGACTGTATCTCGATAGTACCCTCGGGGGCACCAAATCCGTGCCACTCCTGTACCGCCGGCGGCCGGGTCGCGGAGGAGGCCGCGCCCAGATCTGACGCGCAGAGTCGGCCGTCATCCCTATCGGCGATGCCGAACCAGAGGTCGTGCTCCGGAAGGTACTCGGCAAGCCCTCTGAACGGCAGTGGCCACTCGCCGGCCTTGCTCCACTCGCCGCTCGCCGTGTCGAGGCAGTACGTGCCGAAGCTCGCCGCGGATATCCAGACGCCCGAGCCACCGACCACGGCTCGCGCGGTGATCATGCCGGCAGTGTCGCCGCCGTAGCCTGGGGTGTAAACGTAAGGAGGCGGCGGGATGGGGTGCCAGAAGAAGTCCTCCCCCTTGAACATGCTGGGCCTTTTGCCGTACGTAAGCGCCTCGAAAGATTGATGTCTCTGCTCCTGGTCGTTCATGGGGGCCGCCTCCATGACGAGCAAGCTGTCCCCGACGGAGAGCGGCACGGATCGCCACTTGGGCGCCCTCAGGCTGGGCAACATGCGGACGGCGTGCTCGCCGTCGTCGTATAGGACGGCGCGGCCTGTCTCGTCGGTGCAGACGATCTTGAAGAGCATGAACTCCATCCTCTCGCGTTTATGGACGAGTTGGACAGGGTGGAAGCTCATTGTTGGCGGCGGCAACGAACAGGCCTCCATCGCTGCAGCCTCCTCCAGCGCGCGGTCAGGTCCACCTCCACCCTTGGGGTAAAACAGGCGCGACGGGTCGAAGCGGTGCAGCGTGTATGGGCTCCTCTTGCTGTTCATGCCCACCACATACAGGAATTTCCGGTTCATGGTAGTTTCAAGACTTCCTTCTCGATAGTTCGATCGATTTTATGAATCTCTTTTTCTTCTCGTAATTGTAACGCAGTAGAGTTTCTGCGGCTGGATAGGGGAAGAGGGGGGCGATGGGATATCTTACTGGTAGTAGGTTTTATCGTCGTCTCTTCGACTATGGGCCGAACAAGAAAAGGTCTAGGCCAGAGAAATGAATATGCGGCCCAATCACGAGCCAAGATTTTGTCACAGGCCACGCTACTACCTCAACAGTGGGCCGTGACAACAGGGCGACCTCTACAACAGGCGAGGCGGAAGGAGCTGACGGTCCACCTGTGCGGAGGAGCGAGCGAACCAGGCGGCCCAACAAGCGGTACTTGTAAGTCCGTCGATGAGCATCCAACGGTGGACGAGGGAAGTACTTAAGCTAGCTCGTTAGGGTTGGAACGGGTGTGGAGGATGATCTTGGTTGCGGCGGCTCTTTCCTGTATTCCCTAAAACCTTCTCTCTATCTTCCTCCTGTGAAATTTCTGTACCTGGATCTTGTATCGCACTAGCTGAGAAAAATTATCTAGAGGGATCGTAACAATCTGGTATCAGAGCCGACCTCCCACTGCGCCAATTTTTTCTCCCACCTCAGATCTGGCCGGAAAATATCCCTCCATCATCCTCACCCGCCACGGCAAGGCTCAACTCATGGAGGATCAAGCCAAGCTCCTGGCCGATCTGACGACGTCTATCTCCTCGATGAACGCCAAGCTCGACGACATCCATCCCGCGGTGCTCGATCTGCATACGTGGAAGCCGGAGATGGAGAAATCCGTCTCCGCTCTGTGCACGGAAGTTGGGGATCTACACGCGCGCGTCATCGACCTCACCAAGGACAAGATCTCCGCTACCTCACCATGGGGCGCGCTGCCCCCGCTGCTCCCGACCTCGGTGGATGCACCGTCGTCCTCCCACAAGCCCAACTCCCTGGTGCTTGAAGCGGCAAACCATGGTGGCGACGACCACGGGCAATCCGGCCGCCACGACGCATCGAACCTACGGGGTGACCACCTGGGTGACTTTCCGCCACCCGGTGCAGCCCCGGTCAAGGGTACGTACTATCTCCCTTGCCCGGGTTACGATTCGTCTGAATTTGTTCGGGGATCAGGGTCTCATCGTTTTCCTACGCCACCGCGTGTTGATTTCCCTTTGTTCGATGGAGACAACCCTCGAGCTTGGCAACTCAAGTGCGAGGCCTATTTCCAGGTGTGCTCAATGCACCCAGAGACATGGGTGAATTGTGCCGCCATGTACTTTATTGAGGGAGCTCTCTCGTGGCTGCAATCATCTCAGGCTCACCTGCATTTTCCGGTTTGGAAAGATTTTGCTGCTCAAATTTGTGCGCAATTTGGCCGGGCGGATTTCCAATATCATTTGCGTCTTTTTAACAAATTGCGCCAAACGGGCACGGTTGCTGAATATGTGAGCACGTTCAATGAACTGATGCATCACCTGACTGCGCATCATAGTTCTTGGGATCCGGCATATTTCATTACTCATTTTTTTGGACGGGTTGCATCGGGATATTCGAGCTGCAGTTTTATTACATCAACCATCTTCGCTCGATACTGCCGTGGACCTTGCTCTCTTACAGGAAGGCGTGCTGGAGTCCTATCGCCAAGAGGCGCGTCGCGCGGAGTTCTCGCCCATGCCGCGGCCAATTCCCCGTACTGCGATGCCGCTCCCAACACCACCTCTACCATGCAATTCCACCTTGCACGGGCAGCGTGGGGAAGACCGCAAGGGAGGGGAGGAGACGCGACCACCGCCGGCGGAGGACAAGCTCGCCGCTTTGCGCAACTATCGACGTGCACAGGGTCTCTGTTTCACCTGCGGCGAGCATTGGAGTCGCGAGCACCGTTGCGGTCCAACTGTGCAACTTCATGTGGTTGAGGAACTCCTGGCTATGGTCCAACCTGAAGAAGCACCAGAGCAGCAGCAGGAGCGCGCTGGCAGTGACACAGCAAGTCAATTCATGCACATCTCGCAAGCAGCCGCTGATGGTGGACAAGCAGCCTCCACGATGCGTTTGCAAGGGTGGATTCAGCAGCAGGAGGTGTTGATGTTGATTGATTCTGGAAGCTCGCATACTTTCGTGAGCTCAGCTGTAGCAGAGAAACTGCAAGCGCAGACGCGAGCAATCGCTCCTCTCCAGGTCAAAGTGGCCAATGGTGGCTTGATGCACTGTGGCTCTGAATTGATCAATTGTGAGTGGTGGACACAAGGCTACCAGTTTAAAACTGATTTCAAGATACTGCCACTAGGGTCGTACGATGTTATCTTGGGGTACGATTGGCTCACTCAACATAGCCCAATGGAGGTCGATTGGAAGGCTCAGCGTATGAGTTTCCAGTACAAGAATCAGACAGTGAATCTTGTGGGGGTACAACCTGACATGACCAAGTGTGCCCAAGTGTCGCATGAGCAATTGCAGTTTTTATTGCAGCACTCCAGAGTCTCAAGGGTGGTCCAGCTCTGTCTGCTGTAGCCGGAAAAGAACAGTGGGGAGTGTGAATTGCCAGATGAGGCCGCTCCATTGCTGAAAGAATACCAAGTGCTATTTGAGGAACCTACTGAGCTTCCTCCACCGAGACAGTTCGATCATGCTATTCCTCTGCTTCCGGGCGCTAAACCTGTCAATTTGCGGCCTTACCGCTACAACCCAGCGCAGAAAGACGAGGTGGAACAGCAAATCAAGCAAATGCTGGAGCAGGGCATTATTCGTTTCAGCACCAGCCCGTACTCATCTCCAGTGATCCTAGTGTTGAAGAAGGATCTCACCTGGCGTTTCTGTGTGGATTTTTGTCAACTCAACGCCATCACAGTCAAAAACCGATACCCATTGCCAGTGATTGATGAACTCCTGGATGAGCTGGCGGGCGCGTACCTCTTTACCAGTCTGGACCTACGGGCAGGGTACCACCAAATCAGGATGCGGCCAGAGGATGAACATAAAACCGCTTTCAAGACACACAATGGTCACTTTGAGTTCCGCGTGATGGCGTACGGCCTCACAGGGGCTCCAACTACGTTCCAAGGATTGATGAACACCATCCTGCACCCACTGCTGCAGAAAGGAGTACTCATCTTCATCGACGACATCCTGGTCTACAGCAAGGATCTAGATTCCCATTTGTCCCTGCTACGTCAAGTGTTCGATATTCTCGCTACGCACCAGCTCAAGGTGAAGAAGAGCAAGTGCAAAATCTTGCAAACCAAGTTGGTGTATCTGGTCATGAAATCAGCGGGGAAGGGGTGCGTACCGACACTAAGAACATCCAAGCAGTTGAGCGCTGGCCACGACCAAGCAACGTGAAAGAAGTCCGTGGTTTTCTGGGGTTGGCAGGATATTACCGCAAATTCGTGCGCAACTTTGGCGTCATCAGCAGGCCGCTGACGGACCTGCTCAAAAAACATGCAGTGTTCGCCTGGACAGAACTGGAAGAACAGGCATTCACAACCCTGAAACAGGCCCTCATCTCGGCTCCTGTGTTGTCTCTGCCAGATTTCACACAGACATTCGAGATCGAGACTGACGCGTCAGACCGAGGCATTGGCGCAGTGCTGCTTCAAAACAAACACCCCCTGGCATTCTTGAGCAAGGCATTGGGCCCGCGAACCAGCATGCTCTCCACTTACGAGAAAGAAGCGCTGGCTATTCTCATGGCAGTTGATCAATGGCGTGCCTACCTGCAACCAGCAGAGTTCATCATCCACACGGACCAGAAGAGCCTCATTCACCTGGAGGACCAGCGTATCACCACCCCTTGGCAACAGAAAGTTATGGTGAAACTATTGGGCCTCTGCTACCGTGTCATGTACAAGAAGGGCCCAGAGAATCGTGCTGCTGACGCCCTCTCGCGCTGCCCGCAACCAGCCCAGGGTGAGTTGGCAGCAATATCTATCTGCCTACCTTCTTGGCTCACCGAAGTCCAACAGGGGTACATCAGCGACCCACTGACCCAGAAGTTGCTGACCCAACGGGCTGCCAATCCCCCGGAGGGCCCAGCAGAGTTTCAGTTGGAGGATGGGATACTGAAGCTGCGTGTTCGCGTCTGGGTGGGGCGAAACGAGGGCCTCCAACAACGTATCCTTGGTGCTTTGCACAACAGCGCTGTGGGCGGTCACTCGGGCTTTGGAGTCACATACCGCCGAGTCAGGACACTGTTTGCCTGGCCGGGCCTGAAGGAACAAGTGCACCAGTTCGTGGACAGTTGTGCTATCTGCAAACAAGCCAAGCCCGAGCGCGTGCGCTACCCAGGGCGACTCGAACCTCTGCCGGTGCCCCCACATCTCTGGCACACAGTCACTATGGACTTCGTGGAAGGACTGCCGCGCTCCGCCGGCTACAATTGTATATTGGTAGTGGTGGACAAGCTCTCCCGGTATGCGCATTTCATCCCTCTGGCTCATCCTTTTACTGCCCTGCAAGTGGCAAATGCCTACATGAGCAACGTGTACAAGCTCCATGGCCTCCCTGCGGCCATTGTCTCCGACTGTGACAAAATCTTCACAAGCAACTTGTGGCGAGAACTGTTCCGACTGTCGGATACGCAAATGAAGATGAGCTCCGCCTATCATCCACAGATGGACGGGCAAACGGAATGAGTCAACCAGTGCCTCGAGACGTACCTGCGCTGCTTTGCGCATGCCTGCCCGACGAAGTGGAATGCATGGCTCCATCTGGCGGAATTCTGGTACAATACGGCGCTGCATGCTACGCTGGGCAAATCCCCTTTTGAGGTCCTCTGCGGCCACGCGCCGCGACACTTCGGCATCACTGACCCAGCTACGTGCTCGGTGCCAGACCTGTCGGAATGGCTTCAGGACAGAACCGACACCATGGCATTGCTTCAGCAACACCTGCAGCGAGCTCGCCAACACATGAAGGCAGTGGCTGACAGGAAGCGCACTGAGCGGGTGTTCGCAGTGGGCGATTGGGTGTTCCTGAAGATGCAGCCGTACGTGCAGAACTCCCTCGCCACACAAGCTAACCCTAAATTGGCATTCCGCTACTTTGCTCCCTTTCAGGTACTCCAACGGGTCGGGGGAACATCGTACAAGCTTCAGTTGCCCGAGCACTGCCTCATCCATCCCGTCATCCACGTCTCGCAGCTCCGACGTGCCGTACCACCAACCGAAACCGTCCTCAAGGAGCTACCAGCGGCAGCCTCCCCTCTACCGGAGCCTATTCGCATGTTGGAGACGCGCTTGTACAAGCAAGGCGGGGACACCAAGACGCAGGTCCGGGTCCAGTGGGCGGGGCAGTCGCCGTCGCTGGCGACCTGGGAAGATCAGCATGAGCTTCTCCATCGCTTCTCGGAGGCCCCAGCTTGGGGACAAGCTGGCTCTGAACAGGGGGAGAGTGTCACGGGCCACGCTACTACCTCAACAGTGGGCCGTGACAACAGGGCGACCTCTACAACAGGCGAGGCGGAAGGAGCTGACGGTCCACCTGTGCGGAGGAGCGAGCGAACCAGGCGGCCCAACAAGCGGTACTTGTAAGTCCGTCGATGAGCATCCAACGGTGGACGAGGGAAGTACTTAAGCTAGCTCGTTAGGGTTGGAACGGGTGTGGAGGATGATCTTGGTTGCGGCGGCTCTTTCCTGTATCCCCTAGAACCTTCTTTCTATCTTCCTCCTGTGAAATTCCTGTACCTGGATCTTGTATCGCACTAGCTGAGGAAAATTATCCAGAGGGATCGTAACAGATTTTTGGGCTGAGCTGGATTTGAAGACATATTGTCAACCAATTTACTGTTACCATCAACAAATATATTTATAGACCCATGCAATGTGCGAAATATATATTTTTGGGCTGAGCTGGATTTATGGGTTTTTTTTCTTTTCTTTTGATTAGACCCATGCAATGTGCGAAATATATTTAAACAAATGTAGAACCAGAATAGATGGTTTTATGCTTATTATTGGTTCTTCCTCTAAAATAGAGACCCTTTGTTTATAGACTTGAAGATAAAGTAGCGAATTGAGACATTAATGAACTTTATAAAAGAGTTATATCCATTGGAACAACATTCTTAGGGCATCTCTAACCGATCCCCTAAAATCGATTAGAGGAGTAAAATTCGGTAGGTGCCTCACCAAATCGATCCTCCAAATGGTTAGAGGAGTAAAAGTGGCGGCCGACTCCTAAATTTACTCATCGGCCGCCGCTTCCAAGAAAAACTCCTGCCTTCCCTCCATCGGCTCCCACCCTCCACCGTTTTTGCCCGCCCACCACCTCCTCGCCGGCACCGATGTCGCCGACTCTGCCCGCAATCGACATGCAACTCTCGACCGCACCTTCTACGGCCATCCCCGGCGTCTCCTCCGCCCCGACGCCGCCGCAATCGGAGATCTCCACCTACCGCGGGTAGGAAGAGGTTGCGGGCCAACAATGTGGTTCGTCCCGCTGCCACGGCTGTCAAGGCCTCCGGCAAGGCCGGCGGCAAGCGCATGGAAGCTCCCAAGGTGGGGCCTCGTCCTCCCCTAGCTCTTGTGGCCAGCCGGCGGCAGAGTAAGCCAACTCCAGCCAAAGTGGCGCTCACGGAAGCGGCGGCCAACAAGAAGAGGAAGAAGGCTGCGGTGGCGCTTCCGAAGTCTACACCGACCCCTTCGACGCACAAGGCCTTGACGGCAAACCCTCCCGGAGGCGGGCCACCCCGTCCGGCCGTCGTCAACATTGATGAAAGAGAGGTTGTTTAAGTGTTGTGTTGCTTATGTATGTTGTATGTTGTTGTTTAAGTGTTGTGTTGCTTGTGTTTGAATTATCCATATGTTTGAATTGTTTGTATGAACTCTATATAAGATGTATGAATGCATGCATATGTGGAGTGCTAGAAAGAAATGGGACAAAAAACATTTTACTCCTCTATATTTAAGGGTTTAGTTAGGAACCGCCGACCTTTAGAGGAGTATATGTATACTCATCTATTTACTCATTTAAACTTATTAGGGGATCGGTTAGACATGCCAAGCAGTATTAAAAAGAAGTGAATCCGTCTTTGCTACTAGTGTTTTTTTTAGGGATCGCTACTGGTGATTGTATTGGGCCCTAGTCTTGTATCTGGGTTTATTTCTAGAACCACCGCTCGCTCACGAAGGTCCCTATTCCCCTTTTTTTTATTTCATTTCATGTCCCTGCGTGTCAACCTATAATAACAGGTCACGTTCTATTGATGATGCCTAGGCCTTCCTATGATCTTACTTACTACCTCCATTCGGGTTTATAAGATAGATACGTATTTTAAAAAAATAGTTTGATCGAAAATTTGATCAATAAAATACTAATTATATTTAATAAAAATTATATTATTATATTCATATTAAAAAATGCTTTCAATAGTATAATTTTTGTGACGTATAATTAATATATTATTGGCCAAATTTACGGTCAAGCTATTTTCTTAAAATACATATTAGCCCTATAATCCAAAATAGAGGAAGTATTTAATTTCAGCGAGATGATCGAATACCGCGTGGGTGCGAGATTTCTTCGTGGCCGGTTGGTGGTGTGCACGAGAGGTACTCCTTGTGGTATCATGGAGTGCGGTCACCATGGAGGATCAACTCAATGGAGGACCAAAACTCAACTCGATCTCTCGTTTCTCGCCACCGAGGATGATCTCGTTTCCATCCAATCTCTGCAGGTAAAACCATGCTCCCAGATCCACCTAATCATTTGTGCGTTGTATGTTGTAGAGCCTATTTTTTTTGTGGGATTTTTCCAATTTTGATCATCTAAAAGTCGGCGGCCAAATTCCGAACCCCTACCCCTACATTTAGATGATTAAACGATCTCTTCCTTCCGACGACTAACCTAGACAAGGCCAACGACACAGGCCAACAACGAGGGTCTCCGGAGTTGCGGAAGAGGACCCCTCCTGCCGTATCACGCGATGAGCACACACCACGTGGCGGAGCACACGCACAGGGCAGAGCACACGCTCACACGCACACATACAACAGCAGCACACACACACACACTCACGCAAGCGGCTGAGTAGCACAGCACGCCCGCACGTGGTGAGGGTCGTCGGAGTTCTTCGCCGCCGGCAAGGGTCGCCGGAGTTGCTGAAGAGGCTTCTGATTCCATTCGGGATGGAATCAGGGGCAGTGGTGGCGAGACTAGACGGCTCCGGTGGCAGTGGGAGGCAGTGGGAGGCGCCAAAATTTTGCTCATCTAGCCATTGGGGATGGGCAAAGATGAGAGAGTGGAGATAGGGGGAGTGATAAAAAAAACTTATCAGCTAACACCGATACGGGTTCGGCTAGGTGCGATTAGCCGATCATTTGAGAATCTTTTTATTGTCTAAAGAAATACTATGAGGGTTCAGTTAGAGGTGCTCCTACTATGAAACAAAGTTGAGGAGGTGCGGGTCGTATGATATGACGTGGGGGCGCTAATTGGCTGTACATCATGGGCCAAATGTTTACTGTTAGATCAATAATGGCCAAAAGTTGACTGTTAGATTAATGGATAAACAAGGTTTTCTAGATCACACCCTATAGGTCTTTTTATGTAGATCAGACCGTCTAGGTCTTTTTATATTTGTGTAGTTGTAGATGCATATGTAGATGATGGTGAAAAGGAGAGATGTAGTAGTACTAGCGATAACACTGCAGGTAACCTCTGTACATCAAGTTTTTATTATTCTGTCATCTCTAAATGACGAGGCAGAGTCTGCCTTATTGTTAAACATGCCATAGCCGGGTCAAACAGGATTAATCGGTGCCTGTTCATTTTGACTAATAAAGTATCTGGGACACGTATGCTGCCCCCATACTGTAACTGCATGATTTGTGCTTGACAATCTGGAGCTCTCTGCCGGTCTTGCCGCGGCGCTGGATCTCCACGCCAGTAAACATCACAAACATGTTGACAGTAGTATCGGTGTCATGGAGACGGCAGTGGCCGCCCGTCCCGTGCAATGTTGTCTTGTACTACCTCCGTTTCAAGGCTTAACGACTATATTTTTTTTAAAAAGTCGAACTATGTCAAGTTTGACCAAGTTTTTATCAAAAACTGTTAATATGCAAAATACATAATTAATATCATTAGATAGATAATGAAATATATTTTTATATGATGTCTACAAAATATCATGTTTATTGATAGTTTTTACTAAAAGTTTGGTCAAAGTTTAGTTGGTTTGACTTTTCAAAAAAATTATAGGCCTTTGCGACACAGAACCGAGCGGCGCCCAGGTGCAGAAGGTAGGATTCTAGCTCGACACCCTCGGGAGCAGCAAATCCCTCCACTCCTGTACCGCCAGCCGCTGGGTTTCGGAGGCCGCGCCCAGATCTGACGCGCAGAGCACGCCGTCCTCCTCCCTGTCCGAGACGCCGAACCAGAGGTTGTACTCCGGAACGTACTCGGCAGGCCCGTTGAACGGCAGCCGCCAGTCGCCGGCCTTGCTCCACTTGCCGCTCACCGTGTCGTAGCAGTAGGTGCCGAAACTCGCCGCGGATATCCAGACGCCCGAGCCACCGACCACGGTGCGCGCGGTGATGATGCCAGCAGTGTCGCCGCTGTAGCCAGCGGCGTAGACATAAGGAGGCGGCGGGATGGGGTGCTAGAAAAAGTCCTTCCCGTTGAACAGGCCAGGTCTGCTTCCCCCGTACATAAGTTTTTTCGATAAAGGGTGTTTTATTACTTAAAGAGTTTTAAGAATTACACCCGGCCTCTGCATAACTAGGATGCACACAGCCGCCAAAATCCGGCAATCCAAACATAAAAAACATAGGCGAATTACATATCATGATGAGAAATTGTAAAGCGCCTAAGGAGCTGAAGGTAGGTCAATCCGCAGATTATGTTGCCAGCCAAATCGGGTGAACAAATCCCGCGCCGTGTCCTCCAGCCGCGTACACACCTCCGTGAAAAGCTCGCGGTGATCCGCACGATGAAGTGCCTCCCAACACCGAAGGGTGCCAGTGCATCTGTAAATAACCTACAGAAGTGAACAGCCTGTATCATTAAACACTTTATCATTTCTACATGGCCAAAGCGACCATATAATGGCAATCGCTCCTACCCGAAGAAGTAACTTATACTTGCGATCTATACCGTGTAACCAATTCTCAAATATATTGGCAATACTACTCGGTGGATACAAGCCAGAAGCTGTTTGGGTAACTGACCATATAGATCTTGCGATATTGTATTGGAAAAATAGGTGTTTTATTGTCTCGTTATGCTGACAAAATGTGCACCTAGGATCCCCATGCCAATTCCGCTTAAGAAGATTATCTTTAGTAAGGATGACCCCTCGACGGAGATACCAAGCAAAGATTTTGTTTTTGAGAGGTATCCTCATCTTCCAAATCATCCTATTATCTTGAAAAGGTAAGACCGGCTGAATTAAGGCATTGTATAAGAAACTAACTGAGAAGGATCCATTCTTACTTAAGTTCCATCGGAATTCATCATGCCCAGCTAACAGTTGAACATTTGTTAACCGATGTAGCAACATGATCCAAGAGTCAAGCCTTGCACCAAATAAATTCCTCCGAAAAGTCACGTTAGGAGGGAATGATTCTAGCACGGTGGCGATCGTTTCCTCCTTATACCGGACTATGGAATACAAAGCAGGATATTGTTCGCGAAGTGAAGTGGTGCCAAGCCACTTATCCTCCCCAAACCGTATCTGAGACCCGTCCTTTATAGAAAATGTACCAAAGCGGAAGAAATGTTTCTTCGTCGCCATCAGGCCGGCCCAAAAGTGAGAGTCACCAGGTTTTCAAACCATTTGGGACAATGCTTTTGATCCAACGTATTTTCTTTTAAGTAAAGTTTGCCACATCCCCTCTTCACTTAATAGTTTGAAGAGCCATTTACTAAGTAAGGCGGTATTTTTGATCTTCAGATCATGTATACCCAGGCCTCCCTGTTCTTTGGGGCGACAAAGAATACTCCATTTAGCCAGTCTATACTTCTTTTTCTCATTATCACCCTGCCAAAAGAATCTTGATCGGAAATAGTCCAATCGTTTTAAGACTCCTTTTGGAAGTTGAAAGAATGATATCATATATAGTACTGAATTAATGAGTACCAATCTTCCCCCAATGGATAATAATTTTCCTTTCCAACTAGACAGTCTTAGCTGTAATCTTTGTTCAACGATTTTCATTCAGCATTTGTGAGTCTTCGGTAGTGAACCGAAATGCCCAAATAGCGAATCGGAAAAGCACCCTGACTACAGCCAAAAAGTTCAGCGTAAAGGTGAACCTCATCCCGAGCATCGCCGAAACAAAACAGTTCACTTTTATGGAAGTTAATTTTTAAACCCGAAAGATGCTCAAAAGCTGAAAGAATGAGTTTCAGGTTCTTTGCCTTTTCAAGATCATGTTCCATAAAAAGAATTGTATCATCAGCATACTAAAGTATAGATAAACCACCATCCACAAGATGGGGAATAACTCCTTAAATTTGGCCCTCGGATTTTGCGCGCTCAATCAAGATAGATAATATATCAGCCACTATATTAAATAGCATTGGTGATAATGGATCTCCCTGTCTGAGCCCTTTTTTGGTCTGAAAGTATTTGCCAACGTCATCATTGACTTTTATGGCCACACTACCTCCAAACACAAAGAATTAATTAAAGCACGCCATTCATGAGAAAAACCTTTCATTCCGAGAGTCTGCTGAAGAAAAGGCCACTTGACTTTATCATAGGCCTTCTCGAAATCAATTTTTAGGATAACCCCGTTCAGCTTTTTCCTATGTAGTTCATGAACTGTTTCATGTAAAGTAACCACACCATCAAGTATGTGGCGACCTTGCATGAAAGCAGTTTGAGATGGGCGAACTACATGATCAGCCACTGAATTTAACCTGATATTAGCTACTTTAGTGAAAATCTTAAAACTAACATTAAGAAGACAGATTGGTCTATATTGCTGAATCCGTTCTGATTCGTTAATCTTAGGTAGTAAGATAATTTCTCCAAAGTTTAGCCTGAACAAGTCTAATTGACCAGAGTGCAAAGCACAGAACATGTCAAGAAGATCTGTTTTGATAACATCCCAAAAAGTTTGGTAAAACTCAGCTGGGAAGCCATCAGGACCAGGGGATTTATTATGTTCCATTTGGAAAACGGCATTCTTGACTTCCTCCTCAGAAAACGGAGCGGTCAAAAGATTGTTTTCCTCAACAGAAACTTGTGGTATATCGTCTGTGTGGGACTCGTCCAAGGAGAAGGTACCTTCTTCTGGTTCCCCAAACAAACACTTATAGTAATTTGTAATATAGGATTTCAACTGATCATGTCCCTCAATCGTCTCATCATCATGCATTAGAGATCGAATAAGTTTCTTCTTGTGTCGGCCATTGGCCACACTATGGAAGTACCTAGTATTCGAATCCCCATGCAAAATAAATTGAGCTTTAGATCGTTGATACCATTTGAGTTCCTCTTCACGCAAAAGTCGTGCTAACTCCGCATTCGATTGGCTTTTGAGCTCAATCTCTTGCGTGGTTAACAAACGATTTTCCGCTAAAGCTTCGAGGTCATCTATGGTGGACGAGAGTCGTTGCTTTTCTTTTTAAAGGATATCGGATGTGTGTCTTGCCCATCCACTAAGGTGTTTGCGTGTCCTACGCATCTTATTGTTCCATCTCTGGATTGGGGTAGTACCCGAAACCGGTCTTTCCCATATTGTTTTGACCATATCCTGGAAACCTTCTCGATATAACCATCCTAGTTCAAACTTGAACTGATGTGAACATCGTTGCCGAGGTAGACCAGTAGTCAACAAAATGGGAGCATGGTCAGACAGAGCTTCAATACGTTCTAGAGCGCGTACCGAGACTCGTGGAAAATGTTCTTCCCACTCAGAGTCCATCAATACGCGATCTAGTTTCTCGTATGTAGGTTCTGGCAGACTGTTAGCCCAAGTAAATTGTCGTCCGATCATGGTTACTTCCTTCAAGTCCAAACTGTCTATGACAGCATTGAATAGGAAGGGCCAATGATCATCAAACCGGCCTTTACTCTTCTCATATGGGAACCGAAGCAGATTAAAATCACCCCCTATGAGAATAGGGTATGGATTATCTTTAGCTAGATTCACCAATTCACGAAGAAAATCAGCCTTGAACGCATCCTGGGCTGCACCATACACAGCGACAAGGCTCCATGTGAAATTATTAGCTTTATTACGGATATGGAGTTTATATGAAACTCTCCTTCCGAACAAGCTAAAATATCCATGATATCAGCCCTTACACCGAGTAAGATGCCACCAGATCGTCCCCTAGGTGGATGGGAATTCCAGACAAAGTCAATGCCACCCGAAAGGCGATCAAGTAAACTTTGTGAGAATTCTCTTCTACCCGTTTCCGAAATAGCGATAAAATCTAGATTATGTTCCCTAGCAGAAAGTGCAATATGTAGATGTTTAGCCAAGTCACGAAGACCTCTGCTATTCAAAAACATGCCATTCATTGGGAAACAAATATAGATTTAGGGGTCAAATCTCGTTTCCGAGATTTGTTACATTTTTTTCCAGAGAAAGATTTTCGACCAGAAGCGGTTAGTTCATAAATAGAACTTAACCTATCTTCGTCAAAACCAACCTCCAGAACTTCACCCACTATATGAGATAGGAGCTGACCATCTGTTGTGGCATTCGCATCCTCATCATCAGAGTAAGTGGAAATAGCAGTGGTCGAAGCTTTCGGAATAACCGTTAGACGGTCAAATTCCATCCGCCTCAAGACCTTAGAAGTAATAGAAACTTCACTGGAATTCTTACCTAGACTAATACCTACACTATTAAGCTTAGAAGAAATATGCGTAGATGTAAAAGAAAGAAAAGACTTAGATGATGAGGAGTTACCACTAGAGTCCAAGTTCTTCTCGGCCTTCCTGCGCATGGCCTTCGACAAGGAGTCTTCATCCGTTGTAGCAGAACCATCTTTGGCCAACGGGTGGCGACCACTCCTACGCAGCATCTGAATAACAGGAGCATGCACATCGGTTTTAAGAGGAGCTGTAGTTGTGGCTTGTGTCGAAGAGGAGGCAACAGCTACTGGAACCATTGACAACAGAGAAGACTGCAGCGGCTCGGTCACCAGGACATCAGAAGAAGCCAGCCCATCAGCGGGCAACACCACCTGCTCCAAACACTGCCCTTGAGTGGTAGTCAAGTCCTCAACAACCGGCGATGCCACGCTGGCCTTCTGCGTCTGCTGGGCTGCAGAAAATGGCCCAAGCGTGGCCCCGTCCGCGACATCATCGCTCTGCTGAGAAACAGCCTCGACCACCGCATCGACCTGTGCAACAGGAAATGGCCCGTACTTAGGCGATCTAAGCTGGGCCTCCTGTTGGGGTTCGTAGCATGGAAAACAAAATTTTTCTATCGCATACAAACAAACAAGCCAAGATCTATCTACTAGATTGTAGCAACGAGTCGATAGAGGAACTCACCCTCGAAGATTCCAAAGCGGTTAACGAGAGCAGATTCTCGTGGGTGATGTAGTCGTACTCTTTCCGATCTCAAGATCGCGTAGACGATCCTTCCGGCGCCGCGTTCCCGCAGCGCTCCCGCAGTCGGTCACACGTTCGGTACTCGACGAAGACCTTCCTCTCCCTTGTTCCAGCAGGCAGCGGAGGTTGTAGCACTCTCCTCGCGATTCCGGCAGCACAACGGCGTGGTACCGGAGGTAGAGGGGAGATCCCGCAGGGCTTCGCCTTAAGCCGGTGCGAGTATGGTGGAGCTTATGAGAGAGGCTATTAGTGGTCTAGTAATTAGACACACCAATTAGAGGGCTCTAAACCAATTAGAAGGCTCTAAACCGAATAGCTCTAAACCGGGGTTTAGATCTAGGGTTTAGTTTAGAGGATAGGAACTTGTGTGTCTAGGAGGGGAGCCCTGCCCCTCCTTATATAGATGGGAGGGGGCTGGCGCGCCAGGGGAGGGAGGGAGTCCCTCCCCAACTCGGCCTTGGGCTGGGCGCCGGCCTGGAGGAGTCCAACTCCTCCTCCAAGTTGATTCCAACTCCTCTTGCTTGTTTCCCACAGTTTCTTGTTTTAGCCGTTTGACTTTCAAACTGGACATTTGACTTTTCTGTTTTAGGATTCAATTTAATCCTATATTTGGGACAGCAAGAACACTTAGTACATGATGCAATCATTCCAATATGTAATGACACATTCATGTACCCCTTCCCCCCCGGAGTGCCGGACAATCCGGAACCTTCTAGAACATTCCCGATGAAAACACCGGAATCATTCCCGAACTCCGAAACGGGACTTTCCTTATATGAATCTTATTCTCCGGACCATTCCGGATCACCTCGTGATATCCCGGATCCCATCCGAGACTCCGAACAACATTCGGTCTCTTTCTCATAATACCATAACTACTCAAACAACGTCGAATCCTTAAGTGTGTCTCCCTACGGTTCGTGAATTATGCGGACATGATCGAGACACTTCTCCGAACAATAACCAATAGAGGAATCTGGAAATTCATATGGCTCCCACATATTTCTACGATTACTTTGCGATCGAATGAACCACTTACATACGATACCAATTTCCCTTTGTCTCACGATATGTTACTTATCCGAGGTTATGATCGTCGGTATCTCTGCATACCTAGTTCAACCTCGTTACTGATAAGTACTCTTTTCTCGTTCCCGTGATATGTGATCCCTTGTGACCAAGTCACATGCTTGCAAGCTAATTGAATGACATTTCACCGAGAGGGCCCAGAGAATATCTATCCGTCATGTGGATGGACAAATCCCACTCTTGATCCATGTGTTTCAACCAATACTTTCCGAACACTCAATGCCACCTTTATAGCCACCCTGTTACGGTGTGGTGTTTGATGACATCAAAGCATCCATCCGGTAAAGGTGATATGCATGATCTCATGGTCGAAGGAATTAGGTTACTATGTATCAGAAAGCATATAGCAATTAAACTATTGAAATGACTTGATCTTTATGCTACGCTTATCTATAGGAGTATGTCCATCACATCATTCTCCTAACGATATGATCCTGTTGTTAATAACATCTCTATGTTCATGATCAGGAAACCATGACCATATATTAACCAACAAGCTAGTTTAACAAGAGGCTTTACTAGGGACTCTTATTTTAGTTTACAAATCACACAAGTATTAATGTTTCCGGTTAATACAATTATAGCATGGTATGTAAACATTTATCATAAGTGTGAAGACATGATAATAACCACTTTATTATTGCCTCTTGGGCATATCTCCAACAGTCTCCCACTTGCACTAGAGTCAATAATCTAGTTTCGAACCTTTGTGTATATAACACCTATGGCTTTCCGGTGTTGTATGTACACGATTGCTAGTGGTCAACTGATCTCCGGATCTGACACTTCCAGGTCCGTGTGTAATTGCATGTCTTTGCGTCTCTACGCATCACTCATTCTCTAATGAGATGGCTTTGTATAAATTTGGTATTTCGGTGTGACCTTTAGCTCTTTGGGGTTAAAACATGTTGATAATATTGTCGCACAATATATCTTCATAGTATTATCCCACTGTGAACTACACCTAGTTTGATAACAAACTTCTTGACACAAATGCCCTCTTTCGCTGCTATAATAGCAGTCATATACTTAGCCTTTTGTTGTAGTATCTGTCACAATGTCTTAACTTTGGAAATCATCCAAATCCATTATGGAACTCACTTTCCATTATATTGTGCCACCTTTAGTTTAGATTGAGATAAACTTAATTTGTACTTTGTGACAAAGCTAGTATCAATGTAGTACTTTTACAATGAACTAACCATCTATTTGTCACTTCTACAAATATTATACTCTTAGTTCTTTCAGAAGATCATAAGAATATCCTTACTATTGTCCAATGATCATCTTACGAATCATTCTGGTATATGCTCTCAACATTTAGAGCGTAGGACATATCTGGATTTGTACATATCACAGTATGATTGATATAAATACTCTTTGTGATTTCATACATCAAGTATCAATCTATACTTGATTATTTGTTTCACTTTACCAAATGTCAATACACTTGAATATATCATCAACATTGAACTCATTCAATCCTTTCTGTGTGACAAGAACCTCTCTTGTAGTTTCTATATTGAACTCATTCAATATCTTGTCAATGTACTTCTGGCACAACCATATTAGCGTCTATTGATGCCAAATATTTGGGTTTTGCCTAAGTCTTTCATCGGGATGAAATTCTTAATATGTGTTAATAAAAGATACATTATTTCCAATCAACACTATGTCTTCCACATAATGTATTAGAAACATGTCTTAGCGCTCCCACTTAATTTCTTGCAAATGCAAGCATCTTCATTGTCTCTGATGAAATTAAAATCTTTTAACAGTTTCATCATAGTGAAGATTCCAACTCCGCTATGCTCACTCTAACCATTGAAGTTTGCATATGCTTTTAGCATCCTTTGAATTAACAAAACCCTTTGGACCGTGTCATGCACACGTCCTAGGTAACCATTCTATTAGAAGAACTTGTTTTGTTTATTCTACTACCACATAACAAATTATATGTATTGGTTGCTACATTAATCCGTCTAGACTAAAAATCGTTATGAAAGATCAAATCTTGTCATATACAACTTGTTGTGAACTCTTTCCCAACATGTCGACTATTTCATAGATGTAAAACATCCATGTCTATTTTTTCATAGATCCAGACACAACTGTAAGGTCTTACACCTTTCTCGAGGGTCCTTCAAGTTCAAAACTTGATTTCTCGTGTATGGAACTATCACGGATTTTATGGCTTCAAGCCATTTTACGGAGTCAGGGCCCATCATCGCTTCTCTGCATGTAGTCGGTTCATTATTCTCAAATAATGTTTCAACCCTCAAATCTTGGTATTTGATTGTTCATCCGACCTACTTGTTTCAATAGGAACTTAGATCTCTGTGACCACAACATTTGAGGTACGTGAGCCATGAGCATTGTTGCTGTCTCCGGAACACTTTTCGGCGCTGCGCAACTCTGCACATATAGCTAAGGTTCTTTTAACCTTATCAAAGTTTCTATTGTCCTCCCACTTAACTTTTCACGAAAAATTCCTTCTCAAAGAAACTTGACGTTTTAAGTGACAAACACTTTTGTCTCCAATGTTATGGAGGAGTACTTAACAGTTATTCGAAATAACATACAGAGACAGGTTCATCCGACTTTGGTTGCAAACATCTTTCTTATGCATAGCATACCAATGTTTAAGAAAGGACAACTTGGGTTTTATCCCAAACCATAACCTTATATGGTGTCATTTCAACGGATTATGATGGAGCTCTTTTCAGTGGAAAAACGGTAATCTCTAAAGCTTTTAATCTTTAAAATACAATGGCAGTTTTATGAATTACACCTTTCGATCTTACCATGTCAAACAAGGTTTAATTACATATCTCGAACGCTCCATACTCTTATGGTGTTTCGGGAAAATGCAAATCCACGGAACGATTCCTTAAATCTTAGGTATTATGCTAAACTTGTAACTCAAATATCTTCCTTTATGATCTTATCATAAACTATTTATATTCTTGTTACAATGATCTTGCACTTCATCTTGAAAGTCTTTGAACTTTTCAAGTGTTTCATACTTTATCCTTATTAAGTAAATATTCATATATTCACTCAAATTTTCGGAGAAAGCATATGAAGTTGAAATCCATCGCTCTTGACTACACATAACGGACTTCGTACAACAATATGTACAAGTTCCAATAAGCTAGTCATTCGTTCCCTTTTGGCCTATGAACGAAATTTTAATTATCTCTAGGAAAGTTTCACAAGCGTCATTTGATCAAAATCAGAAGACTCCAAAATTCCATCCACATGGAGTTTCTTCATGTTATCTTTCCAATATAATTCAAACAGCGATGTCACTTCCTAAGTGATCTTTCAATCAATTTGTCTTTCGACATTTTAGCACTAGTTTTATGGATGTGATTTCTCCAACGAGATTTGTGAATCATCCATCTTTTATGGATTACGGCAATTATTTGAACAACCCTTTTGTTCTCATAATACCTGATAAAACAAATCTTTGAAGGCAAGCTTTGATGTTTAACGAGCAACACAATAACCCTTTATTTGTTCTCGATGAACATCATCACATATTCTTTTGCTAGTTACTTAGGCCATTGTAGTTCATGAATTGTGTTGTTTCGTATGACGATTCACACCAACAAATTCAGTATCAAATACTTGAGAACCACATTGTTTAATAAGCAAAGAATATAGCCATAACATGTATATCATCTATATACTTAAACTGAACAATTCTAGTTTTTTCTTTTCTGCCATATATTTATGAGATTCTCTTTCAGTATTTCCTTTTCAGTTTGAAAGAATCTATTAACATCAATAGTGGAGTCATACATATGACATATAGTCCAAAGCGTGTATAATTAAATACCAATGTCTTTGGACTTGCACTTTGAAGTAGATCACCATCATCAAATATTTGGTGTTCTTTCAAATTCCTTTCTTTAGTAATCTCTTGGTGTAGTAAACATTTCACCTACATCAAATATTCACCCTTATCATGGAATCGTCCATGATCAAGCTACTTTTAGCTTATAACGATGAATTATGAGTATAATGTTGCTATCCAAAACCTTTTGGAGAATTAGGACAACAAGTGTCTCCAACCTTTTTGCAAATTTTCATCAAATATGAGAACATGACTTTTGCCATATTACACTCTATCATGTTGCAACCAAAACTTCGTTTCAGATATCACAATATCTTCCACACATCATGGTTTCTGAAACAACTCTTTCAGATCCTAGATAACCTTGATATTAAGGGAATCCTTTGAATATCAAGAATCATGGATACAAACATGATACTTATATACTAACACTTGGAATTGTTACTCTTGATTTAATACTAATTATTAAACTTCATGGAGTAACCGGAACTTACTGAAAGTTTGCAATAGGACTTTTAAACTTTAGATTAACACTTCAAAACAATACGATACCAGTTCGTAAAGTAACTAACCAGAATTCTATAGTTCTATCATCTCAATTATAACTAAGCGCAAGGTGGTAAACTACAACAACTATGCAATTTCACTTTGATTTAGTTTATGATAAATTGAGTTCTAATTAATAATTAAATTAATCTAGGTGAACTCCCACTCAAAACAATATCCCTCACATTGTTTTAGTGATCACACGAACCAAATTCACCACATCAAAACCGATCATCACGAGAATTGATATAGCTTCAATGGCGAACAATCAACATGTTCATCATATCTACTATATGACTCATGCTCTACCTTTCGGTAATCCGTGTTCCTGAGGCCATGTCTGTACATGCTAGGCTCGTCAAGATCAAACCTTAGCTACCGCATAAGCAAATCTGGCTTGCTTACGTTGTATTCACCCGCGGAATCAAAGACACCCGATCATCACGTGGTGCTTCGAAGCAGCAAGCTTTGGCAACGGTGCATACTAAGGGTGAACACTTTAGAACTTGAAATTTATGTGCATGAGGGATCATCTTATAATGCTACCGTCGTCTACTAAGCAATACAAGATGCATAAAGGATTAACATTACAGGCAATTCATAATATGTGATATGATATGGCCTTTCTTCTTTGTGCTTTCGATCTCCATCTTCAAGCACGAACATGATCTCCATCATCACCGGCATAGCATCAAGGTCAATGATGCTTCTTCATGGTTGTCGTCCACCAGCATCAACTATTACAACTATTTTGAATAGACACGCAGGTCTTAACAGAAATTAAAGACAACCATATGGCTCCTGCCGGTTGCCAACTTACAATAAGGAACATTGCATACATCAAATATAATCACAATCATGGCCATATCACATCACTGCACACCCCTGCAAAACAAAGTTAGACGCTTCTACTTTCTTTGCATATTTTACGTGGTTTGGGGCTTTCCATAAGTGTCGTTCTAACTTACGAACAAGAACCACAACATTGATACTAGCATTGTTGATTACCCGTTGTAAATTGGATCTTAACTATGCTAGGAGAAACAGGCACCCGCAAAGCCACTTATGCAATACAAGTTGCATGTCAAACGTGGAGCAAGTCTCATGAACGATGTCATGTAAGGTTAGCCCGGGCCGCTTCATCCCAACATACCGCAAGATGCAAAGTACACAAAAAGCAATCTACAATAAAAGCATCAACGCCCACAATGACCATTGTGTTCTACTCGTGCAACAGATCTACATATAGACACGGCTCTGATACCACTGTAGGGGTTCGTAGCATGGAAAACAAAATTTTTCTATCGCATACAAACAAACAAGCCAAGATCTATCTACTAGATTGTAGCAACGAGTCGATAGAGGAACTCACCCTCGAAGATTCCAAAGCGGTTAACGAGAGCAGATTCTCGTGGGTGATGTAGTCGTACTCTTTCCGATCTCAAGATCGCGTAGACGATCCTTCCGGCGCCGCGTTCCCGCAGCGCTCCCGCAGTCGGTCACACGTTCGGTACTCGACGAAGACCTTCCTCTCCCTTGTTCCAGCAGGCAGCGGAGGTTGTAGCACTCTCCTCGCGATTCCGGCAGCACAACGGCGTGGTACCGGAGGTAGAGGGGAGATCCCGCAGGGCTTCGCCTTAAGCCGGTGCGAGTATGGTGGAGCTTATGAGAGAGGCTATTAGTGGTCTAGTAATTAGACACACCAATTAGAGGGCTCTAAACCAATTAGAAGGCTCTAAACCGAATAGCTCTAAACCGGGGTTTAGATCTAGGGTTTAGTTTAGAGGATAGGAACTTGTGTGTCTAGGAGGGGAGCCCTGCCCCTCCTTATATAGATGGGAGGGGGCTGGCGCGCCAGGGGAGGGAGGGAGTCCCTCCCCAACTCGGCCTTGGGCTGGGCGCCGGCCTGGAGGAGTCCAACTCCTCCTCCAAGTTGATTCCAACTCCTCTTGCTTGTTTCCCACAGTTTCTTGTTTTAGCCGTTTGACTTTCAAACTGGACATTTGACTTTTCTGTTTTAGGATTCAATTTAATCCTATATTTGGGACAGCAAGAACACTTAGTACATGATGCAATCATTCCAATATGTAATGACACATTCATGTACCCCTTCCCCCCCGGAGTGCCGGACAATCCGGAACCTTCTAGAACATTCCCGATGAAAACACCGGAATCATTCCCGAACTCCGAAACGGGACTTTCCTTATATGAATCTTATTCTCCGGACCATTCCGGATCACCTCGTGATATCCCGGATCCCATCCGAGACTCCGAACAACATTCGGTCTCTTTCTCATAATACCATAACTACTCAAACAACGTCGAATCCTTAAGTGTGTCTCCCTACGGTTCGTGAATTATGCGGACATGATCGAGACACTTCTCCGAACAATAACCAATAGAGGAATCTGGAAATTCATATGGCTCCCACATATTTCTACGATTACTTTGCGATCGAATGAACCACTTACATACGATACCAATTTCCCTTTGTCTCACGATATGTTACTTATCCGAGGTTATGATCGTCGGTATCTCTGCATACCTAGTTCAACCTCGTTACTGATAAGTACTCTTTTCTCGTTCCCGTGATATGTGATCCCTTGTGACCAAGTCACATGCTTGCAAGCTAATTGAATGACATTTCACCGAGAGGGCCCAGAGAATATCTATCCGTCATGTGGATGGACAAATCCCACTCTTGATCCATGTGTTTCAACCAATACTTTCCGAACACTCAATGCCACCTTTATAGCCACCCTGTTACGGTGTGGTGTTTGATGACATCAAAGCATCCATCCGGTAAAGGTGATATGCATGATCTCATGGTCGAAGGAATTAGGTTACTATGTATCAGAAAGCATATAGCAATTAAACTATTGAAATGACTTGATCTTTATGCTACGCTTATCTATAGGAGTATGTCCATCACATCATTCTCCTAACGATATGATCCTGTTGTTAATAACATCTCTATGTTCATGATCAGGAAACCATGACCATATATTAACCAACAAGCTAGTTTAACAAGAGGCTTTACTAGGGACTCTTATTTTAGTTTACAAATCACACAAGTATTAATGTTTCCGGTTAATACAATTATAGCATGGTATGTAAACATTTATCATAAGTGTGAAGACATGATAATAACCACTTTATTATTGCCTCTTGGGCATATCTCCAACACCTCCATCTCGGGCAGGGATCCTGGTAGCAACTGGGGAATAATCTCATCTTGTGAAACAGCAGCGGAAGTCGGAATCAGAACGACAGGCTCCAACGAGGCCACAGAAAGAGAACGAGAACAATACATATTCGCTAGGATTTCTTTGCCCCTTGTTGTCTGAGGAAAAGGATTGAATGGTGTAACGGCAATAGCAGTCTGAGTTGTCTTAGTTCCCGAAGAACCCTCTGAAAAACTCTGATCGTTAGAAGCATCCACCTCCATACTAGACTCCTGAGGCCCAGCAACCTGATCTTTTCCTTGTGAGGCATCCTTTTCAGCGTCATTGCCATCATCCTCATCCTCAGGTCCATCGCTCTTGCGCCTCCAGAAGAAAGGCGTAAAGCCAGGATCAGGAGAAAAATCATGAGCCTCCTGCCGAAAGATAAAGTCATATCCTTTAAGCTTCAAAGTTGCATTGACACCAATATAATGACCCCTTGAATCCACACTTTTCTGTAAAGCCTTGGGATTCATCATAGCCACACAAATACGGACAATGATGCGACTATGAAGAGTAACGAGATCCACGTCCACTGTAATTCCCAGAAGAGATCCAATAGCCCAGAGTCCATGGAAGTGACGAATAGTGTGAGGCACTCCTTCCACGTGAACCCATACCTGAGGTAGAATAAACTTATGCGGAATGTCTTGAACTTCCCAAGTACTAATCACAATCCTGGCATCATATGAAAGCACAGGCATCTGGATCCCATCAACTCTCCGAAGGTCCTCAAAGGAGGGGAATTGACAAGGAAAGCATCATCACCATGCGGTAGGGCCTCCCACTTCCACTGAGTGTTGAGGGGACAGATCCTAGTCATCTGTGACTCAATGACAGCAGCTGGGACATGTGATCCAACAATGGTAACCTTCGCCATCAAATTCCTCTTAGGCGCCAAATGAGCCTTATAGATACTATCAGGTAGCTGGTTAAAGGGAGTATCATCCGTGCCATTGCCAGCTACAAT
Source organism: Avena sativa (assembly GCA_916181665.1). Classification (NCBI taxonomy): domain Eukaryota; kingdom Viridiplantae; phylum Streptophyta; class Magnoliopsida; order Poales; family Poaceae; genus Avena; species Avena sativa. The sequence continues at coordinate 8,621,852 of OV702297.1, read as the reverse complement.
AATTGAAGGCCTAGGCAACTTCAGAGTAGGACATCTGGCGGTTGGGTGAGCCAAATTATTACAAACAAGACAGTAGTGCTGAACTGGACAATTTTTTGTTGCATGAGTATCAACTGAACATTTCCAACACTTCACCGCTTTCTTAGACTTGCTAGGCTCGACCGAAGGTGTAGGATCCTGAGGTATAACAGCAGAGTCCGCTGAGGTATACACAGCTGGAGGTACTACCATTTGGCCCAGAGGAGTAGTTGCAAAAAACTGGCCCTGCGTGTATTGTGGTTGTGCCACAGAGACGGGACACTGAGACACAACTGGGCTTTTCTTCTTCTTCCTCTTGTTCTTAGCATTGCTTGGCACACTGATAGGAACTTGAGTAGTAGGCTGAGGAATAAACGGAAACATTTGCTGAAACTGTTGCGGAGGAATAATTGGATGAAAAAACGGTCTCTGAAAATTTCCATGAGGATGCATAACTTGTTGTCCCATATGCTGCGGTGGAGGCATATACGCCGGTGGACCAGGACGCCGTGACGGCGGCTGCAGCGGCAACAAGGGCGGTTGCAGAGGCAGGCTGCTGGAACTGAAGCATCGACGGGGGCGCGAAACCAGCTGAACCTCCAGCGTTCGCCGACACGGAAGCCGTCCCGGCAGATGGGCCAGATCCAGACGAGGAAGCAGGTGCAGCCGCAGCCCCCGAAGATGAAGACAGCGCGAGACTAGGCGGTCCTGCATTCCCGGCCGGAGCAGATGGGCGAGACATGGCGGCAGCAGATGCCGCGACCTCCGCGAACGATCGGCGAAGGAAAACGGCAAAGAGGTTGTCGGCGCGATGAAGAGTGGAGGCGGCGCCGAACGAAGGGATAGGCAAACCAGGTGTGTCTGCAATTGGTGTAGGTCTAACCAGACGTACGCGTCGTGGTTTACGGACGTACACTGCTAGCCCACAGTCTGATGCATGTACGTGGGCCCCTTCAGTCTTAGGCGCATGAAAAACAGCAGCACCCGCACCTCTCTCCGCATGACTCGCCCCGGAGGAAACTGCCACCGCTGACGGCGCCGGAGATCGCGCCGACAAATCCGCTTGCGGAAGGAACATCCGCAAAACCGGCGAAGGGGTAATCCGACGACTGGGGAGCGGCCCGCTCCACTTGCCCAACCTAGGTGGCCGCGACAGGCGCAGACCATAAGGAGAGGAGGAAGAGCAACGAGGCCGCTCAGCCTGCACACGTCCCACCAACGGCGGCGACATCGATCGAGGACCCGTCGCAGACCTGCCAAAAACAGGGCGCACGCCAGACGAATGACGGCGAGGAGCTCGTTTCTCCCAATAACGAAGATCATGCGTCGGGTACCTCGCCGAACTCCAGAAATCCGAGAGCAGCTCCGGCCGAGATCGTCTCTTCCGATGAACGACCGGAATCCATCCCGGCTCCTCGCCATCAAAAACCTCCTCGGCGACCTGAATAGCAACATGGCTCTCGTCCTCCTCCCCATCAGATAGGCAGGAGAAACGAGATCCCGAGGCAGGAGACTCGTTCAAACTTAGTCTACTAAAGGATGGAACTTTTTGGTTCATTTCCTTAAGGTAGGACGCCCGAGAGCCTATCCCCCTATTTCAGTTCAGATTCAGTCCCCCCCTCTAAAGATTGATGTTTCTTCTCCTGGTCGTTCACGGGGACCGCCTCCATGACAAACAAGCTGTCCCCGATGGGAAGGGGCATAGATTGCCACTTGGGCACCTTCAGGTTGGGTAACATGCGGACGGCCTGCAAGCCGTCGTCGTATAGGACGGCACGGCCTGTCTGGTCAGTGCAGACGACCTTCTTCCTGTCCTTGCCAAAGAGCATGAGATCCATTGTCCCAAGTTTATGCTTGAATTGGATGGGGTGAAAACTCATCGCTGGTGGCGGCAACGAACAGGCCTCCACTGCTGCAGCCGCGCGGTCAGGCCGTCCACCACTACCAGCCTTGGGGTAAAACAATCGCGATGGGTTGAAGCGGTACAGCGCGTATGAGCTCTTCTTGATGTCCATGGATACCATATACAGAAATTGCCGGCTCATAGTTCCAAATCTTCCTTCTTCTCGAATCTCGATATATAGATCGGTTTTGCCACTCTGTCTAGGAAACAATAGGTTCCTGTTCCCGTCTAGGCGTTTACTAGGTTTTATGTTTTTATTATCGTCATCTCTTCGACTATGGGCCGAACAACAAAACGTCTGGGCTGAAGAAATTAATATTCGACCAGGCCACTACAGAATTTCTGTACGTCAGTTTTTTCATTTTCCTATTTTTTAAGTTCTGATTTTTAAAAAGTTCCGATTTCGAAAAACCTTTAGATTTGAAAATTGTTCGGATTTGAAAACGGTTCATGTTTGAAAAAAATCGATTTAAAAAATTGTTCAAATTTTAAAATGTTTAGACTAAAAAATAATCACCTTAAAATATTTAGATTAAAAAATGTTTAGATTTTAAAATATTCAAATTTAGAAAAAATCAAACTCAAAAGAACAAAGAGAAACAAACAAGGAGAAGAAAAAGAAAAAAATGGAAAAAGAAACCAAAAATGAAAAAGGGGAGGTACCTCGCGTTTGCTAGATAAAGACTTCCGAATTTCTCCTCATACTCCTATGGGACAGACTCTCTTTAGGCATATTTTTACAGATCCATATCCATGATCATCAAGGATAACATGTTTCAATCATATAATCTTCTGGAGATGACTCATAGACCGACACGCTCAAATGTTTCGAGCAATCTAGGACATTAGGTTTGGTTTAACCAGCCGGCTAATGGTCTTTGTATCAAGAACAATGTTATGATTCAATAAAGTGCCAAGTTACCTTAAAAATAGTTTTTTTTAGATCAATAGGGATTTTACTCCCCTGTTCCTTTTTGTAGCAGAAAAGAAACACCAGGTTCACCAACAAAAGTATCTAGGAAACCAGTACCAAAAACAAAAGCAAGAACTATAACCATTATAGTTCCAGGAGCTAAACTCAAACCTTAAAAGCCAGGTAGACTAAATGACCGATACTACACTACAGAGAGGGAGCAAAGGAGTACAACACGTAAAGAGCTTTAGGTCATCACATGGATAGAATAGTCTTCGATTCGATGATTCTGCACGTACTCCAGCAACACCCTCTAATCATGGACTTTGCTCACAGACATAGTCTTCCAAGAGGACACCTAGACAATGTGTGAATAAGTCAGCGGGCGGGCAACCTCAGTGGTCTTTTGAGTTTTTTGCAGCAGGAGTTTCATGAAGCGGATAGTTTCCCCTCCTTCTAGTTTTTGAAGGGCACCTTCCAGTTTTTTAGATAGGATAGCATCAGATGCCAAACCTGTTTCATATTAATCCAGGTATTTCTATTAAATACCTGGCTATTTGTAGAATTCCAGAGTCCCGAGAGGACAGCTGCAGAAACTATATTAAAATGTAGGAACTTCTTGTTGCAAAGCCATTTGCTAGCTACTGATTCAAAGTTAGAAATTTGAATATTGAACACTTTAAATACTTCTGACCAGAAAAGTTTAACAACAATACATTCAGACATTAAATGATGGACAGATTCAAAATTCTTACAGAATTCACACTCTAAAGGTTTTGGAATATCTCTAGCTCTAAGATTGTCTCTAGTCATAATTTTGTGGAATTTTCAGTTTCCACATAGCATGAAGGAAAATTTATTCAACACCCCTAAAATTAATAATAGAATACATAGAACTAGAAGAATAAATCCCTTTAGAATCATACTGCCAAATAAGTTGATCATCCTGATCACTAAAGGAGATACTTCTAGCAATAACCAGTAACTCTTGTCACTGGACTATTAGACTTCTAGAAAAAGTTCTTCTAAAAGTCCCTCTAATATGCTCCCCATCCCAAATCTCAGCCATGGTTTGAGTCTGTTGGTTGGAGATGAAATAAATATCCTAGAATCGGACAGCTAAGGGAGAGTTACCAAACCAGATATACTTCCAAAACTTAATTTTCATACCATTCCCTACCTTCCATCTATACCCTACCTTAACTGCCTTAGAAGACCACATCACACATTTACAAAAAGTGGAAGGATGGATATCATGGCACGAAAGGATATTTGGGCTCCTAGTTTCATACTTAGCATCTATCACTTTCTTCCACAAGGAACCTTCCCCTTGGATATATCTCTTGATCCAGGAACTAATCAAACACAAGTTCAGGTCTTGGAGATTTGTAATCCCCAAACCGCCAAACTCTTTTTTCATACAATCATATGGCCAATTAGCTAAGTGCAACTTGTGGTTTCCCTACTCATCATTCCACATGAAATTGGCCATATGAGAGTTAAGCGGTTTTAGGGCCTACTTAGGGAATTTAAAGAAAGAACGAAGATAAACAAGAATAGTAGCTAAAACAGACTAAATACGTGTCCTTTTTGCAATAGAGGAGAATAACCTACCTATCCAACCGGACATCCTAGCAAGGAGGTTCTCAAACAAAGGTTGTGGATCCTCGCTACTAAGCCTATTAAAATGAAGAGGCATACCTAAGTATTTTATAGGAACTCTCTAGCTACACATTGAAAAATATCTAAGAAGGGGTTTAACTCCTCCTGGCTGAGATTTATAGAAAGCAACTCATTCTTATAAAAGTTGATTCTCATACTAGGAGTCTGTTCACAGCAAGTAAGGATCCACTTTAAAATTTTAGCAATTGTAACACCCCGTCCACTAGGCCCGGGGGTGTCACTCCTGATAGCTTAATAGAATATCTATACTAGCCCCACAAACCAACACTAATCTTTTCTGCTCACTTTGTCCTTACTCGTGCGCACCCGGTTACCCACTTTCGGTCGGTCACCCATCCTAGAATTGCTCCAGGCCAAGCACGCTTAACCTTAGAGTTTTTTTGAATGAGCTTCCGAAAAAGAAGTTACAACTTGTTGGTATGAGTATCCTATCAATCCTAATAAGCCATGTGCTGGATCTCACATACACCCACCCTTTAGAAGATCGATGCCCTCATTGATCAAGCACACCCCAGGAACGTTCCCTCTTGGCACGCGTATGTGCGTCCAGTGCCGGCACATGTGCCATGTCGTGTCCACTCTGGGCCATACGCGCCATGCTCCACATGTACCGTCACTGACCCGTACAGACCCGTTTAACTGCGAGAACCTGGATCTGATACCACTTTGTAACACCCCGTCCACTGGGCCCGGGGGGTGTCACTCCTGATAGCTTAATAGGATGTCTAGACTAGCCCCACAAACCAACACTAGTCTTTTCTGCGCACTTTGTCCTCACTCGTGTGCACCCGGTTACCCACTTCCCGATCGGTCACCCATCCTAGAATTGCTCTAGGCCAAGCACGCTTAACCTTAGAGTTATTTTTGAATGAGCTTCCAAAAAAGAAGTTGCAAGTATCCTATCAATCCTATTAAGCTATGTGCTGGATCTCACAGCAATCCTAGTATCATTCTCTAGGAAAAGCAGAATGTGTCATCAGCATATTGCAAGATGACCACCCCACCTGGAATAAAGTTTGGACACAAACCCCTATTCAGATTCTATTGGGAACCCTTAATCAACATCCTAGAGAATACATCAACCACTGAATTGAAAAAGAGGGTAGCAATAGGGTCCCCCTGCCCTAAATCTTTACCACTAAGGAAAAATTTACTCTCTTCATCATTAATCTTAACTCCAACCAAACCCCCTTTAGTGATTTGCCTATTCCTTCTAACAAAGGTAGGATTAAACCCCCTGTAAACTAACATCTCATAGAGGAAATCTAGATTAACTTTGTCATAGGCTTTTTCATAATCTATCTTAAGAACCAAACCTTTATGTTTCTTTCTCTGGACCTCATGGATAATCTCATGTGCAGTAACCACACTTTCCAAAATAAATCTACCTTTTATGAAGGCATATTGGAAAGAATAAATCAACCTCCCAATAACTTTAGCATACCTATTAATCAACACCTTAGTGAAGATTTTAAAAGAACAGTTAAGTAAGCTAATTGGTCTAAACTTCTTCATAGATCTAGCATCATTCTCTTTAGGAACCATAGTGATCATAGCAAAGTTTAATTTATATATATCTAGTTTGTCAAGGAACCAAACATCAAACATGGCCAATAGGTCATTTTTGATGATGCCCTAGAACTTTTGGTAAAACATGAAGGAAATACCATCAGGGCTAGGAGCTCCATCTGAATAAGAATCAAACAGAGCAGTTTTGATTTCTTTTTCAAAGAAAGCTTGCCCTAGAATGATATTTTCTTCAACACTAACTTTTTCCTTATGAGAGAAAATTCATGTCTAAGATTAGTATCAGGTCTAGCTTCAAAACCAAAAAGATATTTATAAAAATCTACAGCTACCTTTAAATATCCTTAGTTTTAGTAACAGGACCTTTAGTACCATCAAGGACTAAAATCCTTTTCTTCCTTCTCGTCTGGTTAGCTAAAACAGGAAGTATGTTGTATTTCTATCCCCTTCCAAAATATGTTTCTCCCTAGATCTTTGCCTAGATTTAACCTCTTCCATAATCCAGAAATCATATAGATCCCTGAGAATAAAATCAAATTTATATTTCTCTTCAACACTAAGGGTAGAAGTCTCAGATTTAATATCAAGAATATCATATTATTTCATCAAATCTTTATTCTCTTTCCTAAGAGAGGCCTCTAAGTTAGCATTCCACCCTTTAGCTAATTTTCTAAAATACCTAATCTTGGATTGGCAAATATATACCACATCTGGACTATTTACTTGAATGTCCCATGATTTTTGGACTACATTTTTAAAATCTGGTCTAGAAAGCCACCATTTTTCAAACTTAAAACTCTTTTTTCTAGGAACATGGGTCTCACATGACTCCCAAATAATAACGGTATGATCACTCCCAATCCTAGTCAAAGCTCTAGCACTAGACAAAGGAAAAAAGACTCTCAAAATTAGTAGAGCAAAAAATACTATCTATCTTACTCATAATAAGACTCATAGTTGTTACCCCAGGTATAAGTTCTACTAGCTAGACCTATTTTCATAAGGTACCACAACTCAATCCACACATTAAATTTATCCATCCAACTAAAATATACATTTCCATTACTCTTATCACTAGTGGATCTAATTAAATTGAAGTCACCACCAATCATAGGAGGACCATCCTAGTTAATAAAAAGCTCATGAAGCTCAGAGATAAATTCTTGCTTCTTATCCTCATAGGATTACCAGCAGCTTTATCAGTGTCCATGCCACCCTGGGTTGAGTTCCCATCATGCTTCCTACTATGATCTAGCTCATCACCAAGAAGATCATCAACTTCATCTTCCTCTACAGAGATCTCAGTTGTAAATCCTAACTGGAACAACCCCCCATGAAAGTGGAACAGTCTACTACCAAGAATCTTAAGAGGATCCCTACACTTAATCTTCAGCCTATCATCCTTAGCATTATCCTTAAAGATACTTAGCCAGTCAACATCCTGCAAGATTCCATAGACAAAAATGACTTGGTCTAGGACATTCCATTCACACCACTTAGATTGCATCCCAGTTACTCTAACCACCCATGTGTCCTGAAGAAATTCCATAGGCTCTAGATCCTCACTCCAGGCCTCTACCTTGACCCGGACCCCATCTCTTGACAGAACAAACCTGGGATAACCAATAACATGCTCCATCTGAATGTGGGGTGGGAACTTCACTAGATAGATGCCTGGATGGCCTAGTTATCTAATATGCCAAGGCCAGTTTGTCTTATAAATCTCGGAAAACTAACTAGCTAGCTCTTCACTAGAAATTTCACCCTCCTCAAGAACAAATAGACCATAGTTTTTCTGTAGAGGAAACTGGGTTCGTGAAAACCTCTGGTGTCTCAATTAAAAAATAGTTGTCCTTGAAGGGAATATGCCATGAGAGGCAATAATAAAATGTTTATTATGTGTATTCCAAGTATATGATAGATGTTTATTTTGCATGCTATAATTATATTAATACGTAAACGTTAATACATGTGTGTTTAATAAACAAACAGAAAGTTCCTAGTTATGCCTCTCTCATAAACTAGTTCGTTGATTAACAAGATGATCACAGTTTCCTGATCATAGACATTGGATGTTGTTAATAACGAGATCACAACATTAGTGTAATGGTGTGATGAACATTCATCCGAAGTATAGCATTACGATCAAAGTCATTGAGTTTATATTGCTATAAACAACTTACGAAGTAGTCCTAATCCTTAGACCATGAGATCATGCCAATTACTAACACCGGAAGAGTTTCTTGTTGACATCAAACGTCACACCGTAACTGGGTGATTATAAAGATGGCTTCAAAGCTACTAAAGTGTTATGTTGAGAATCATGGATCAAGAGTGGAATTTGTTCATCCCTATGACGGATAGATATACTCTGAGCCCTCTCGGTGATATCACATTGGTTAGCTTGCAAGCAAGTGATTTGATCACTAGAATGTTATATCACGGGAACGAGAAAAGAGTGCATGTCAGTAACGAGATCAAACTAGGTATGGAGATACCGATGATCGAATCTCTGACATGTAACATATCGTGAAACAAAGGGATTAAGATACAAGCGTAAAAGGTTCCGACGATCACAGGAAAAGTCATCGTTGAATGTGTGGGAGTCAGTATGGATCTTCAGGTCCCGCTACTGATTATTGATCGGAGAAGGGTCTCGATCATGTCCGCATTATTCGCGAACCGTAGGGTGACACACTTAAGGTACACTGACATCCAGTTGGAGCAAATGTTTCATGCCAAAAGAATAAACAAGCGCAGGAATTTATTTCACTAGATACCGAAATAGGTTTTCGGGTGAAATTGCATAAAGAGGTTATGCATGTGAAATGGAATTCTAGCAAGGGGTTATTTGTGAATGTTTGTCATTAAATTAATTGACAAAATTCTGAATAAAATAAAAGAGTTTTATTTAATGAGAGTTTGCATTAAATTTGGTGGAAATTTAATGGGAATTTGAGTGGGTTTTTGAGTGGAGAAAATTGAAGGGCCATTTTGTGAGTGGAGTGTCCACCCACATGAATGAAGGAGGGGAAGGGGCAGCCCCATGGCCGGCGGCCACCCCCTTGGGTGCCCCCTCCTCCTATAAAAGGCACCCCCTCTCCTCTCTCTCACTAACACCTCCTCGTGAAGGATCTCTCTCCCCCTCTAGAATTTATCCCCCATGGTCTCGGACTAGCGAGATACATGTTCGCGGTGGCTATTCGGCAAGAAAGGGTTGTGCTTCCGCTGCATCGCTGGAGCGAGGAGGCGGAGGTTGCTCGGTGTCTTGTACGTGTGTGCGAGCACGGATGCGCTGCTGCTTTGTGGCGCTAGGACTTCCTCTCGATCTTGAGATCGGCAAGAGATCGTCTACATCAACCACGAGTTGAACTCGTTAAGCTTTGTCGGTATTCAAGGGTATGTTCTCTACGGATATACATCCGCCCGTTGTTTGTATCTATTAGATAGATCTTGGTACATAGTTCCCATCGTAGGAAATTTTTTGTTTTCTATGCTGCGAACCCTACAGTGGTATCAGAGCCAGATCTATGCGTAGATGCTTTACACGGGTAGTACACATATGAGTATGTGGGGGATGATGATCATGTTGTTGCTCCTTAGTTGTAATTTTGGATATTGGTGGCATAGTGGGATGAAGCGGCCCGGACAAACTTTACATGTCCTCGCACATGAGACCTGTTCCACGCTTGACATGCAACTAGTTTGCATAAGTGGCTAGCGGGTGTCTGTCCCTCCTACTATAGTCAATATCTATTTTTCAACGAGTTGTAAACAATTTGGTTATCCTCGTTGTGGTTCATGTTCGTAGGTAAGAACGGTTCTATCTCGAAAGCCCTAAGCCACGTAAAACTTGCAATGGATAAATTAGAGGCGTCTAGTTTAGATTGTTGCTGGGCTAGTGTTATGATATGGTGATGTTGTAAGTAGAAGTATGAGATGATACTCTTACAACACACATAGAGTGTAAACTCCATAGACCTTGGATTTACACATAAAGGTATGATAGTGATCATACCACGGTGCACATGATAGAGATCATATGCGGGAACCATATCATTTCACTAATAAACATGTGATGTTTGATAGCATCTTATATTGCTTGTTTAGCACTTTGTTAGCATAATAAGATGATCCCTCTTTTAAATATCAAGATAAGAATGTGTTCTTCCTTTAGTATGCACCGATTATGTTTTCGTCGCTCCAAGACATCACGTGATGATCGGGTGTTCTTGGATCCACGACCATATTTCGGGTGTAAAACAGTTACACACGCGAATACTAAGGTTCTAACTTGGCGAGCCTAGCATGTACAGACATGGCCTCGGAACACGGACTGAAAGGTTAAGCATGAGCCATATAGTAGATATGATGCCCATTTGATGCTCGCCTTTGAAGCTACATCGACTCACGTGATGATCGGACTTGGTGTAGTGGATTTGGTTCATGTAATCACCAAAAAGGCATGAGGGATGTCGTTTTTGAGTGGGAGTTCATTCGTAATATGGATTAGTTGAACTCAATCTATCATAAACTTAGTCAAAACTTTACAAATTCTGTTGTAGATGGCACCACCTGCTTTTAATTTCAATGTGTTCATGGAGAAAGAGAAACTTGCAACGAACGGTAGCAACTTTACCGAATGGGACATGAATTTGAGGATTCTCCTCTCTGCTGCACAAAAGCAATATGTGCTAGAAGCGCCGCTAGGCCCCCCACCTTTTGAGGATGCCCCTGACGAGGAGAAGAATGTCTATCAGACTCGTCAGGAGGACCACAACTTAGTTCATTACGGCATATTGTATGGGCTAGAGCCGGAACTTAGAAAGCATTTCGAAAACGGCAATGCTTTTGATACAATGGGTGAGTTGAAAATGATTTTCGACACACATGCTGCTGTAGAGAGCTACAACGCTTCAGAAAAGTTCTTTAGCTGCATGATGGAAGAGCACAGCTCCGTTAGTGAGCATGTACTCAAGATGTCGGGTTACGCCGATAAGCTTGTGTCCTTGGGAATAACGATTCCCATTGACTTAGGCATCCATCGTGTTCTGCAGTCTCTACCACCTAGCTATAAGAGCTTCATGATGAACTATAATATGCAAGGCATGAAGAAGTCTCTCCCCGAGCTCCTGTCAATGCTTAAAACTACAGAAGTGGAGATCAAAAAGGAACATCAAGTGTTGATGATCAATAAGAACACTGGTTTCAAGAAAGACAAGAAGGGAAACGGAAGGGAAGTAAGGGCGGCAAGCCGGTTGCCGTGCCTGAAAAGAAACCCCGAGTTGGACCTAAGTCTGATACCGAGTGCTACTATTGTAAGGGGACTAGCCACTGGAAGCGCAACTGCCCCAAATATTTGACAGACAAGAAGGTCGGCAAGGCAAACAAAGGTATATATGATATACATGTTATTGATGTGTACTTGACTAGTGCTCGCAGTATTACCTGGGTATTTGATACCGGTTCAGTTGCTAATATTTGTAACTCGAATCAGGGGCTGCGGAACAAGCGACCGCTAGCAAGGGGTGAGGTCAAGATGCGTGTCGGCAATGGATCAAGCGTTGATGTGATCGTCGTCGGAACGCTACCTTTCCACTTGCCGTCGGGATTAGTAATAAACTTGAAGAATTGTTATCTGGTGCCAACACTTAGCATGAACATTGTATCTGGATCGTGTTTAATGCGAAGTGGTTATTCATTTAAATCCGAGAACAATGGTTGTTCCATTTATATGAATGAAATCTTTTATGGTCATGCACCGATGATGAATGGTTTATTTCTATTGGATCTCGATAATAATGTTACACATATTCATAATGTTGATGCTAAAAGGATTAAACTAAATGATGATATATCCGCATATATGTGGCACTGTCGTCTAGGTCATATTGGCGTTAAACGCATGAAGAAGCTCCATTCGGATGGACTTTTGGAATCACTTGATTTTGAATCATTTGATACATGTGAGCCATGCCTTATGGGCAAGATGACTAGAACGCCGTTTTCCGGTTCAATGGAACGGGCGACAGATTTATTGGAAATCATACATTCTGATGTATGTGGTCCAATGAGTGTGTAGGCGCGAGGTGGATATCGTTATTTTGTTACTTTTACGGATGATTTGAGTAGATACGGTTATATCTACTTGATGAAACACAAGTCTGAAACCTTTGAAAAGTTCAAGGAATTTCAGAATGAAGTGAAAAATCATCGTAATAGAAAGATCAAATTTCTACGGTCCGACCGTGGAGGTGAGTATCTAAGTTACGAGTTTAGCACTCAAATGAAAGAGTGTGGAATTGTTTCACAACTCACACCTGCCGGAACACCACAGAGAAATGGTGTGTCGGAACGTCGTAATCGTGCTTTATTAGATATGGTTCGATCTATGATGTCTATGACGGACTTGCCGTTGTCATTTTGGGGTTATGCACTAGAAACTGCTGCATTCACTTTAAATCGGGCACCATCTAAATCCGTTAAAAAGACATCGTATGAATTGTGGTTTGGAAACAAACCTAAGCTGTCATTTCTTAAAGTTTGGGGATGCGATGTTTATGTGAAGAAACTTCAACCAGATAAACTCGAACCCAAAGTGGAAAAATGCGTCTTCATAAGATACCCTAAGGAAACTATTGGGTTTCCTTCTATCACAGATCCGAGGCCAAGGTTTTTGTTGCCAAGAATGGATCCTTTCTAGAGAAAGAGTTTCTCGCGAAAGGTGTGAGTAGTCGGAAGGTAGAACTCGAAGAGGTTATTGAACCTTGTCTTCAAAGTATGGCGAGTAGCGCAGCGCCGGAAGTTGTTCCGGAGTTGGCTTCACCAGTTGAAGAGGGAACTAATGATAATGATCATGAAACTCCAAAATAGAACACTACCGAACCTCGCAGGTCTAGCAGGATGCGTGCAGCTCCCGAGCTATACGGAAATCCTGTCATAAATTTCATGGTTGATGAAAATGATGACCCTGCGACGTATGAAGAAGTAATGATGAGCCCGAATTCCAACAAATGGTTAGAAGCCATGAAATCCGAGATGGAATCCATGTATGAAAATCAAGTTTGGAACTTGGTGGACTTACCTCACGACCGAAAGGCCGTGGAGAACAAATGGATTTTCAAAAGGAAAACTGATGCTGATGGTAATGTAACCGTCTATAAAGCTCGACTTGTCGCAAAGGGGTTTCGAAAAATTCAAGGAGTTGACTACGATGAGACATTCTCTCCCGTAGCGATGCTAAAGTCAGTTAGGATTATGTTAGCAATTGTTGCATATTTTGATTATGAGATATGGCAGATGGATGTAAAAACCGCGTTTCTCATTGGTAATATTGAAGAAGAGTTGTATATGATACAACCAAAGGGTTTTGTCGATCCTAAGGATGCTAACAAGGTGTGCAAGCTTCACCGATCCATCTATGGATTGAAGCAAGCATCACGAAGTTGGAATCTCCGCTTTGATGAGGTGATCAAAGAGTGTGGATTTGTCCAAACTTATGGAGAAGCTTGTATTTACAAGAAAGTGAGTGGGAGCAATGTGGCATTTCTGATATTATATGTGGATGACATATTATTGATCGGAAATTATATAGATCTTTTAAACAGTGTTAAAAGTTATCTAAACAACAAATTTTCAATGAAGGGCCTAGGTGAAGCGTCATACATATTAGGCATAAAGATCTATAGATATAGATCTAGGAGCCTAATAGGGCTATCCCAAAGTACATACCTTGATAAGATTTTAAAGAAGTTTAAAATGGAAGATAGTAAGAAGGGGTTCTTACCTATGACACAAGGCACGACATTGAGTAAGACTCAAAGTCCGGCTACGGCGGAAGAAAGAGAGAAAATGGACAAAGTCCCCTATGCTTCAGCCATAGGCTCTATAATGTACGCCATGCTATGTACAAGACCGGATGTGGCACATGCTATTAGTTTGACTAGTAGGTACCAATCGGATCCAGGTTCAGAACACTGGAAAGCGGTCAAGAATATCCTTAAGTACTTGCGAAGAACTAAGGATATGTTTCTTGTATACGGAGGTGAAGAAGAGCTCGTCGCTAAGTGTTATGTCGAGCTAGCTTTAACACCGATCCGGATGACTCTAAGTCTCAATCCGGATACGTATTTCTCATGAATGGCGGAGCGGTTATTTGGAGGAGCTCAAAACAACCTGTGGTGGCGGGATCAACAACGGAGGCCGAATATGTTGCTGCTTCAGAAGCAGCTCAAGAAGCAGTTTGGATGAAGGAGTTCATATCCGAACTAGGAGTGGCTGCAAATGTGTTGGACCCAATGGTGATCTATTGTGACAACAATGGTACCATTGCTAATGCCAAAGAGCCAAGTTCTCACAAGCATTCCAAGCATATTAAGCGCCGGTTTCACTCCATCCGCGAGCATGTCAAGGATGGAGATATAAAGATTTGTAAAGTACATACGGATCTCAATGTAGCAGATTCGTTGACTAAAACTCTCCCTAGAGCAAAACATGATCTACACCAGAACTCCATGGGTGTTAGATACATCACTATGTAACTAGATTATTGTCTCTAGTGCAAGTGGGAGACTGAAGGGAATATGCCCTGAGAGGCAATAATAAAATGTTTATTATGTGTATTCCAAGTATATGATAGATGTTTATTTTGCATGCTATAATTGTATTAATACGGAAACGTTAATACATGTGTGTTTAATAAACAAACAGAAAGTTCCTAGTTATGCCTCTGTCATAAACTAGTTCGTTGATTAACAAGATGATCACAGTTTCCTGATCATAGACATTGGATGTTGTTAATAACGAGATCACAACATTAGTGTAATGGTGTGATGAACATTCATCCGAAGTATAGCATTACGATCAAAGTCATTGAGTTTATATTGCTATAAACAACTTACGAAGTAGTCCTAATCCTTAGACCATGAGATTATGCCAATCACTAACACCGGAAGAGTTTCTTGTTGACATCAAACGTCACACCGTAATTGGGTGATTATAAAGATGGCTTCAAAGCTACTAAAGTGTTATGTTGAGAATCATGGATCAAGAGTGGAATTTGTTCATCCCGATGATGGATATATATACTCTGGGCCCTCTCGGTGATATCACATTGGTTAGCTTGCAAGCAAGTGATTTGATCACTAGAATGTTATATCACGGGAACGAGAAAAGAGTGCATGTCAGTAACGAGATCAAACTAGGTATGGAGATACCGATGATCGAATCTCGGACATGTAACATATCATGAAACAAAGGGATTAAGATACAAACGTAAAAGGTTCCGACGATCACAGGAAAAGTCATCGTTGAATGTGTGGGAGTCAGTATGGATCTCCAGGTCCCGCTACTGATTATTGATCGGAGAAGGGTCTCGATCATGTCCGCATTATTCGCGAACCGTAGGGTGACACACTTAAGGGACACTGACATCCAGTTGGAGCAAATATTTCATGCCAAAAGAATAAACAAGCGCAAGAATTTATTTCACTAGATACCGAAACAGGTTTTCGGGTGAAATTGCATAAAGAGGTTATGCATGTGAAATGGAATTCTAGCAAGGGGTTATTTGTGAATGTTTGTCATTAAAGTAATTGACAAAATTCTGAATAAAATAAAGGAGTTTTATTTAATGAGAGTTTGCATTAAATTTGGTGGAAATTTAATGGGAATTTGAGTGAGTTTTTGAGTGGAGAAAATTGAAGGGCCATTTTGTGAGTGGAGTGTCCACCCACATGAATGAAGGAGGGGAAGGGGCATCCCCCATGGCCAGTGGCCACCCCCTTGGGTGCCCCCCTCCTCCTATAAAAGGCACCCCCTCTCCTCTCTCTCTCACTAACACTTCCTCGTGAAGGATCTCTCTCCCCCTCTAGAATTTATCCCCCATGGTCTCGGACTAGCGAGATACATGTTCCCGGTGGCATTCGGCAAGAAAGGGTTGTGCTTCCGCTGCATCGCTGGAGCGAGGAGGCGGAGGTTGCTCGGTGTCTTGTACGTGTGTGCGAGCACGGATGTGCTGCTGCTTTGCGGCGCTAGGACATCCTCTTGATCTTGAGATCGGCAAGAGATCGTCTATATCAACCACGAGTTGAACTCGTTAAGCTTTGTCGGTCTTCAAGGGTATGTTCTCTACGGATATACATCCGCCCGTTGTTTGTATCTAGTAGATAGATCTTGGTACATAGTTCCCATCGTAGGAAATTTTTTATTTTCTATGCTACGAACCCTATAGTCCTATGGTTGTGAACTAGTATGTGGTGTTGTTCTCAACCAACTACATTATAAACTATGTGTATGCTTGGTATCCGCGATTTGTTGTTCCTTTAATCGGTATGGTATTTTTGCTATACGTTGCACGCTATAGTGCCCGCTATCATGGACATATACAGTATTGAGACGGAGAAACTACAGTCCCGATGCCAAATATCAGTCATGCGAAGTTGGACATATATAGAACTGTTTGTTGTTCTAGCGAATTTCATGTATCTTTTGTTGAAATAGCTATCCCTGAAGAGTTAATGCTCACATTTTTAGACCCTTTTTTAAGGCAAGTCCTAGACCCATCACCGAATAAATCCTTTTTTTACCTTCCTTCATCACTGGGTTCAATTACAACAACAACAACAAAAACAATTCAAGAAAAATGCAAAAAATCTCCGCATCCAATGAATCCATAAATCTGAGCTCGAACATTCGATTGAATAACAATCATAACAGGCTACTTCACCATATGTCAAGCACAACCTCAAAAGTTTGAAGCCAATGCGGCTAGGATGTCTGAGAAAACAAAATGCCAGCACGCTTCTAACTGTTTTCGGTTTTAGGGTATAGCTAGGCATGGGCAGCTCAACCCGGCTCGAAAAAAGCCCAACGGGCAGGGACTGGGCTTCAGATTTGAGGCCCGGTGGCTGCATGGGCCACGCTCGGGCCAAAGGAAATACACAAATAAGGTGAGGCCCGGTCTACGACCCGAAGGATTTTGCACTGCGTGGACCAGGCTCAGGCCTAGTTTTGAGGCCCGACAGCCGGGCCCGGCCTAGGAAATGTGCGGGCAGGCATTTTTAGGTTTATTCTGGGGTGCCGCTTTTACTTTTGCTGGTTATAAGAGAGCCGGGGAACTGCTGTTCGTTTTCCTGGAAATTATTTCCAATGCAGCAATGAGCAGGAAAAGGCACACACACGCACAGCTGCACAAGATATATATACTCCAACATAACCAACGTAAGAAGAACAGTAGCTCTGGATAAAAAGTACCCTAAAATCATATTTACCGACTATGTTACACAGCTGAACGGTTTGTCAGCTGGAAACAAAAGGGGATTGCAAGAGCAGTTTACGAACAAGACTGTCTGAAGAACAAACGATACGTTCAGGCAATTTGCACTGCTGTAAAACCCGGCAATCATTGAACTAAAAAGGTCTCATCATGTGCTCTCCCTATATCTGGCTAAGCTTTTTCCTGTAACCTAAACCCATGTAACTTTCGGTATAAGAGCATGACGTCAACTGGCTAGCTTGTCCACATTGCAATGATCTCCTGTAAAGATAACCTGGAATCTTGATGGCCACCGTGGCCTGCCTATTGTCCTAGTTCCTCTGTCAAAGAAACACAAGGCAGACAAAATGTCAGTATGAACTGACGAAACATATCGCATGCACATGATGAGCAGATTATTACTGGTACTACTTCTTAACAGAAATTAATCATGCCCTATCTCTCTAATCTTGCAACTGGTGTTCTACTGGGGATGGAACAAATTATCAGCACAAAGCAATCTTGCACTATCGCACATATGAGTACTAGTTCCATTGGAAATAATGGCATCGCCTCCTAAAGCCGAATGAACGGATCCCAGAACTAATTCGGGGGCAGACTCCTCCTTTCCAGCAATAATGAATGTCTCACCAAAATTATCAATCCCTTTATCATGATCATGCTTAAGATAAGTGCTCTCGGTAGGTGCAGATTTGAGTCCAAATTCAAACAGGAACCAACAATCATTAAAACATGGAGTGGACAATGGTGGTATAACCAGGTAGTGACACGCTGCACATGGGCTCAGGCAACAGGAGAGAACTCACCAACTAGGCCGCCGCCGCCGGCGGGGCGGCGACGGGAGAGGGAGCGGGAGCGGCAGCGGCGTATGGGGTTTCCGCATCTGTGGGGGCGGAGACGGCGACGTCGACGAGGACCCGCATGCGCTCGATCTCTAGGTCGCGCATGGCCTCCAGGCGCCGCTCCTCCAGCCGCGCCGCCTCCCTCTGCTTCGCGGCTTCGACCCGCTCGTACGTCCCCGCAAGCCTATCCAGAGCAGCCGCCACCTCGGTGCAGCCCGCGCCTCCGTTCCCGTGGTTGTGCCCCACGGAGGAGCTCACCGGCGACAGCGCCACCGCCGTCCTCCGCCGCTTCGGCACCGGCGGCAGGTCGCGGTGCAGAGGAGCCCCGTCCTCCTCCTCCTCCTCCTCCGTCTTGGGCGTGGCGGCGCGGCGGTGCGGGATGCCGAACGGAACCGAGGGGGCCTGGCGGAGGAGCTTGCGCAGACGGCGGAGGAAGCCCGAGAGCGGCGGTGGCGGAGGGGGCCCTGAGCGCTCGGCCTTGAGGCGCTTCTTCAGGTAGTCCATGCGGTTCTTGCACTGGTCGACGGTGCGCGGCGCGCGGCCGGCGGCGGCGCGGCGGGAGGAGACGGCGGCGGCGCAGGCGCGCCAGTCGACGGTGAGCAGGGGGCCGCCGCCGGCGCGGATGTGGCGCGGGCCCCACGCCTCGAGCAGCGCGGACGTCTCTCCGTCGCTCCAGGGCTCCGGGGTCCACGCCGGCGGCAGCGGCTCAGGGCGGCGGCGGCGGGTGGCGGGGGACATCGGCGCGCGCGAGCTACGGACGACGGAGGAGCCGGTTTTGGGAGGGCGCGGCGCGGTGTGTCGTCTGATCGATTACTTCCCCCCTGCCTTGCTGGCCCTGGCGTCGGACCCCCGGATGCCCTGTGCCGCGGGCGGGTGGTCTTATATATGGGGGCGTCCTGCGGTGGTGCCGTGCGTCGGCGATGTACTATAACTAACCGAAGGATAGCCTGTGCCGTTTGCTCGTGTTGGGTTGGATTGAGGCTGGCGTTGGATCTGCCGGCCTGGGGATCGATTTCAAAAGAGCGGCGGTGGTACAAGGGTGCGTCTCCGCGCCCGCGGAACTTCTCCCTCCGTTGTGTGCCGCGCGATGGATGTGAATGTGGGATGTTGTTGAGCGCTTGGCCAAATGCTCCGGGCATCAAATATGGCCATGCCGCGGCGCCTCCTTCTGCTCCAACGTGTTGGCACCTTGCCCGGCCCCTTTTCTCCATGCATCGCCGCCGCCTCCATCCACCGTCGTCCGCAGCGAGGTGAGGCATCGATACACATTATCAGGCCAGCCCTCTAAGACCGGGAACATTGGTATTACACATTCGATGAATTCGAACCTCCGCCCCCTTCGCCTCTCTCATGGCGAAGATTGTAGGTACGTACACCCATGATAGATCATGGTAGAGTTCCAACCCCCACCCCCTTCAATTGTCTTGCGGCGAAGATGATAGGCGACGCCGACGATAGATCATGGTAGTTGTACGGAGAAAATGAATAAAGGAGCGAGCGGTCGATGGAGACCCAATGGATACCCAAGGACCCGCGAGCAAATGTCGCTCTCTAGATTTCTCGAAAATGACGCTTATCAATTAGCCCAGAGGATCCACGAGAGGTGTAAGTTAAGGGGTCCCCGAAGAAAGCAAAAAAGGAAACTTCCATCGGCGCCGGAGTCCGATTCTCCTCACCCCCAATAGTCATTCTTGCATTGGTATGAGAGGAGGACAGTTCCTCTTTCCTCTGCACAACTAGGTAATAGCTTCAGTGTTCTATGCAATGCCATCATGCCAACTCAGACGCTGATGTCTGGAATAATCGTCTTCGGTTTCTTTACCGATCCAAGTGTGTCTTCTCTGACATTGTTGATAACCTTGTAAGTTTTTCTTCTTATGAATCTTTGCTACCAAATCTCACAAGCTGGTTTCGGTTCACCATCATAATGATGCTCAAGGGATCGCTAGTACAAAATGATCCTAAGGACATGGTGAAAAAAGGCGAGGGGAGATCCAACGGATACAAAAGTACCACGGACTGGGTGCAAACATCGCTCTCTAGGTTTCCTGAAAATGATGTTTCTCAATTATCCCAAAGGATCCACGAGGGGCGTAAGTTAAGGGTTTCCTGAATAAAGCACAAAGTAAACTTCCATCGGTGCCAGAGTCAGTTCTCCTCACCCCTAAATGAGAGGACGCCAGTTCCTTATCCCTCTGCGTAATTAGTTTTAGTGGTCTCTGGCTCTACAATGTTGTCATGCCAGCTAAGGTGGTTATGCCTGGAATAATCGTCTCGGGTTTCTTTGCCGATCCAAACGCGTGTTCTCTGACATTGTTGATAACCTTGTAAGTTTTTATTCTTATGAATCTTGGCTACTACCAACTCTCACAAGTTGGTGTGTGCTTGTCTTCTTCTACAATTCTCCTTTATGTTTCACCATCTTAATGATGCTCAAGGGATTGCTAGTACAAAATGATCCTAAGGACACCGCCCCACACCGGGAACAGCGAAAAAAGAGGCGAGTGGAGATCCAATGGATATAGAAGTACCAAGGAGCTAGCAAACAATTGTGCTCTATATTACATGCAGTTTATCAATCAACACCGAGGATCCACTAGCTAGGGATGTGTTAAGTGGTTCCCCGAAGAAAACATGAATGAATCCTCCGCTGGTCTTGGAGTTAGTACATCTCACTAGTGATTGTTGTTATTGTCTTGGGACGAGGTGAGTCTAGTTCTTCATTCATGTGTGCGATTAGGAAATATGTAGTTTAAGTGTTCTCATCATGGCAATAGGGACAATGATGCTTAGGAAGATGGAATAATGGTCCTATGGTTTCTTGACCTATCTAGAGGTGTCTTCTTTGACATTCTCAATAAGCTTGTTATGTTCTCTTGTGAATCTAGGTTGCTAACTCTCAGCAAGTTAGCTTGCTCCTTGCTACCCATGTGTTCTTTTAGGACTTCCCCCTTTCGCTTCTCCATCTCGAGGTTGCTCGAGCGGTGATATCGAATCCGAAACCTACAAAACTCATGTTGCTTCCCCGACCGAGATTCCAAATTAAAGAAAAACTTGCTTCCTAGCGGTTCGAGGATGAAACAGGAGCAACAATGAGTCAAAAACAATATTTTGCCGTGACTTCCCCGTTGGGGTTTCCTCTCATTATATGGGAGATTACAAACATGTGTGGCGCAAGCCACGACCACAAGTCGGTCAGGCGGCCGGATACAACACAAACACGACGATGTATACGAGACAAACTCTAGATCTATATTTAACACCCCCCTCAATCTAAACCATCGTGAACAAGGTGAAGATTGGACCTAAACTTACTAAGTGTTAGCTGAGTTACATGTTTGGTAAATACATCAACAATCTGATCCGCAGAAGCGATGAACCGAACCGTGAGAGAGCCTGAGGCTACCTTCTCCTGCACAAAATGAAAATCAATCTCGATATGCTTGGTGCGAGCATGAAACATCAGATTCGCAGACAAATAAGTGGCACCAAGATTGTCATACCAGAGAACAGGCAGGCGAGACTAACGAACACCAAGTTCTGTGAGCACCGACTGGATCCAAACAACTTCAGCAGTACCATTTGCAAGCGCCTTATATTCAGCTTCTGAACTGGAACGGGAGACCGTGGGCTGTTTGCGAGAACTCCAAGAGACCATGTTACCTCCGAGAAAAATAGCAAAACCACCGGTAGATCGACGATCATCCGGACAACCTGCCCAATCAGCATCAGTGTAGACACCGAGCATTGTGGATGTCTTAGGCTGAAATCGCAAACCAGTAGAGAGAGAGAGAGTGCCCTTCACATACCGCCTCTTAACTGCCTCATAATGAACAATCGTGGGTTGTGATAGAAACTGACAAACTTTGTTCATAGCAAATGAAAAATCTGGTCGAGTAAGCGTGAGATACTATAGACCACCAACCAGACTTCGGTAGGAAAAAGCATCATCAGGGCCGAGGGGGTGACCCGCATCACGAGACAGCTTGTTTGTCGAGGACATAGGAGTGGTGACCACGCGACAGTTCTCCATGTTAGCACGGTGCAATAAATCAAGAGCATACTTGTGTTGAGTAAGAGCCAGACCCTAAGCCTTATAAGACACCTCGATGCCTAGGAAATACTCCAAACGACCAAGATCCTTGATAGGAAACGTGCCCGAGAGAGTCTAAATAACTTGATCCATAGCAGACACAGAGGAGCCAGCAATGACGATGTCGTCGATATAGACAAGCATAAAGATCTGAACACCATGCTGATCATAAATAAAGAGAGAGGTGTCGGCCTTACTGGAGACAAAACCTAGCTAAAGAAGACGATCGCTGAGCCGCGCATACCATGCACGTGGGGACTGCTTAAGCTTATAAAGCGCTCTCTGAATTTTGCAAACATGATTTGGGTATCGAGAATCCTCAAAGCCAGGCGGTTGCTGCATATAAACATCTTCCTCAAGAAAACCATGAAGGAATGCATTGTTGACATATATCTATCAAAGACACCAAAGAGACCACAAGTCGAACAGTGACAGGTTTAACCACCAGGCTAAAAGTATCATGATAGTCAATATCTTATTGTTGGGTAAATCCACGCGCAACCAATCGGGCCTTGTGCTTGTCTACAGAACCATCAGGATGAAACTTGGACTTGAATATCCATTTGCTGCCAACGATATTCGTACCAGCGGGCCGAGGCACCAAAGGCCAGGTGCGATTAGTGATAAGGGCATCAAATTCTGCCTCCATGGCAGACCTCCAAGCTGGTTCCGAGAGCGCGGTGCGATGATAGGTCGAAGTGACTAGAAAAGCACCGCGACGATGTGGATCATGACAAACAGTCCCTTCTATGTACTCCTTAGGGTGATGAACGCTGAGGCGGTGACGAGTAACCATCGGATGCAAAGCAGCAGCATCGGCAGGAGGTGGTGAAGGAGCGTCACCAGGCGACTGCGCCTCAGTGGAAACTGGCGAAGATGGGCTGGAAGAAGCCACTGAAGACATCCCATCTATCGCGCCAGTAGGGGAAGACGCGGGAGACCGTGCGGGCGACGGCGGCGACCCAGCAGACGGGGCCGGCCCAAGGAGCGACCGCCTTTCCTGGGAGGCATTGGGATGGGGTGTCCTGGTCATGGACGCAGGCCCACCAGAAGCGGGCGACGAGGCATGCAGATCATGCACGTCGATCATACTGACGTTGATCAACACTTGCACAGAAACAACAGAGGACATACCAGGCGGGTCAACTGGCAACAAGGAGGTGTCATATATACGCGTGTTAGTATTCTGATTAACTGGTTCATGCGAAGGAAACGTGACAGGGAGCAATTGTGAGACATCAACAGTGACACTCGGTGTGGCATAGGGAAAAGCTTGCTCGTTGAAAATCACATCGCGAGAGACATATATCCTACCGGTACTGCGATCTAGACACTTATAACCTTTATGCATAGGACTATATCCTAAGAAGACACGCATCTTGGATCGAAACTCAAGCTTATGAGAATTATACTTTCGCAAACTAGGCCAACAGGCATACCCAAAAGTGTGCAAGAAGTCTGGGGCAATCTGGAGAAGACGTGAGATAAGAGTGGTGTTCTCGAGGACAGGGGAGGGCATACGATTTATTAGGTAACACGCCGTGAGAAAAGCTTCATCCCAATAACGAAGAGGAAGAGAGGAGTGAGCAAGTAAAGCGAGTCCTGTTTCTACAAGATGATGGTGTTTGCACTCAGCAATCCCATTCTGCTGAGATGTGTGTGGACGGGAAACACGGTGAGAGATGCCCCTGCGCTGAAAATAAGCATGAAGGCAATGATACTTCCTGTTGGAGATATGCCCTAGAGGCAATAATAAAAGTGGTTATTATTATATCTTTGTGTTTATGATAAATGTTTACATTCATGCTATAACAGTATTAACAGGAAACATTAATACTTATGTGATTTGTAAACTAAATCAGAGTCCCTAGTAAAGCCTCTTTGTAATACTAGCTTGTTGGTTAATAGATGATCGTGGTTTCCCGATCATGAACATTGAGATGTTGTTAACAACAAGATCATATCATTAGGAGAATAGTATGATGGACATACTCCTATAGATAAGCGTAGCATTAAGATCAAGTCATTTCAATAGTTCATTTGCTATAAGCTTTCTGATACATAGTAACCCAATTCCTTCGACCATGAGATCATGCTAATCACCATCATCGGAAGGATGCTTTGATGACATCAAACACCACACCGTAACTGGGTGGCTATAAAGGTGGCATTGAGTGTTCAGAAAGTATGTGTTGAGGCACATGGATCAAGAGTGGGATTTGTCCATCCATATGACAGATAGATATACTCTCGGCCCTCTCAGTGGAATGTCATCCAATTGGCTTGCAAGCATGTGACTGGCTCACAAGGGATCACATATCACGGGAACAAGAAAAGAGTACTTATCGGTAACGAGGTTGAACTAGGTATGCAGAGATACCGATGATCAAACCTCGGATAAGTAAACTATCGTGAGACAAAGGGAAATTGGTATCGTACGTAAGTGGTTCATTCGATCGCAAAGTAATCATAAAAATATGTGGGAGCCATATGAATTTCCAGATTCCTCTATTGGTTATTGATCGGAGAAGTGTCTCGGTCATGTCCGCATAATTCACGAACCGTAGGGAGACACACTTAAGGATTCGATGTTGTTTAGTAGACATGGAATGTTAGTAGGGATACCAAATGTTGTTCGGAGTCTCGGATGGGATCCGGGATATCACGAGGAGATCCGGAATGGTCCGGAGAATAAGATTCATATAAGGAAAGTCCGATTCTGGAGTTCGGGAATGATTTCGATGTTTTCATCGGAGAGGTTCTAGAAGGGTCTAGAAGGTTCACCGGACCAGAAGGGGAATGTTCCATGAATGTGTCATGGGTAAGTGGAATGATTGGATCATATCCTAGGTCACTTGGTTTGGGTATTTGCAAGAGAGAATTAAAGCTCTAAATTGAAAGTCAAACGGGAGGTTTGAAAAGTCAAACTGGAACAATGGTTTCCTAGTGGAAGAAGGAAAGAGTCCTTCTTTCAATCCAACTTGGGTTTGGGTTTGGATTCAAACCCTCCCCTCCAAAGGCTGCCCCCCTCTCATAAATAGAGGGAGAGGGCTGCCCCAAACACACAAGAGCTAGCCCTCCACCCGTGCCGCACCGCCGCCGCCTCGTCGCCGCCGCCCTAGCCGCCGACACCTCCTCCTCCTCCCGACCTTCTAAACCCTATATCGCCGGGAAACCCTACATCCACCATAACTCGCACCGGCTTAGGCGAAGCCCTGTGGGATCTTCCCTTTACTTCCGACACCACGACGTCGTGCTGCCGAAATCGTGAGGGGAGAACTACAACCTCCGCTGCCTGCTGGAACAAGGGAGAGAAAGGTCTTCATCGAGTACTGAACATGTGACCGACTGTGGAAGCGCTGCCGGAACGCAGCGTCGGAAGGATCGTCTACGCGATCTTGAGATCGGCAAGTGTACGACTACATCACCGACGAGAATCTGCTCTTGTTAAACGCTTTGGAATCTTCGAGGGTGAGTACTCTAATTGACTCATTGCTACAATCTAGTAGATAGATCTTGGCTTGTTTGTTTGCATGCGATAGATTTTTTTGTTTTCCATGTTACGAACCCCTACAGTGGTATCAGAGTCGTGTCTATATGTAGATATGTTGCACGAGTAGAACACAATGGTCATTATGGGCGGTGGTGCTTTTATTATCAATTGTTTTTTGTGTACTTTGCATCTTGCGGTATGATGGGATGAAGCGGCCCGGGCTAACCTTACATGACATCGTTCATGAGACTTGCTCCACGCTTAACATGCAACTTGTATTGCATAAGTGGCTTTGCGGGTGTCTGTCTCTCCCATCATAGTATAGATTCAATTTACAACGGGCACTTGATAGTTCAAGCATCAACTTTGTGGTTCTTGTTCGTAAGTTAGAACGACACTTATTGAAAGCCCCAAACCACGTAAAATATGCAAAGAAAATTAGAGGCGTCTAACTTTATTTTGCAAGGGTGTGTTGTGATGTGATATGGCCATGATTGTGATTATATATGATGTATGCAATGTTCCTTATTGTAAGTCAGCAACCGGAAGGAGCCATATGGTTGTCTTTTAATTCTGTTAAGACCCGTGTGTCTATTATTCAAAGTAGTTGTAATAGTTGATGCTGGTGGACGACAACCATGAAGCGGCGCCATTGACCTTGATGCCATGCCGGTGATGATGGAGATCATGTTCATGCTTGAAGATGGAGATCAGAAGCACAAGAAGAAAGGCCATATCATATCACATATTATGAATTGCATGTGTTGTTAATCCTTTTATGCATCTTGTATTGCTTAGTTCGCGACAGTAACATTATAAGATGATCCCTCAAGCACAAAAGTTTCAAGTTATAAAGTGTTCATCCTTAGTAAGCACCACTGCTAAAGCTCGTTGTTTCGAAGCACCACGTGATGATCGGGTGTGTTAGATTCTGCGAGTGTATACAACGTGAGCAAGCCAGATTTGCTCATGCGGAAGCTAAGGTTTGATCTTGACGAGCCTAGCATGTACAGACATGGTCTCGGAACACGGACCACCGAAAGGTAAAGCGTGAGTCATATAGTAGATATGATGAATGCGGTGACCCAACATACCACTGCATGATATAGTATACTATAGTCGTTGACATAACACCAATGAAACACCGTTCACTAGTATTACATCCCTCAGAATGGCACAACAGAAACACAGCGGGTCCAATACATGGCTAAAGGTTACAACTCTCTCTTTACATAAGATCCAGAGAACACTCTAGGTTAAAAAGAGAGAAAGAACTTCTTATGAAGAAGAATCAAAGATAAACAACGCAAAAACAATTATACTACTAGAGCTAATATTTTAACTACGGTTTTGGTGTTGCGGCTATTGCAACGCACTACAGAGATAGGTTCTTTGGCTAGAGATTATATTACTATCTAATCAGTAACTTCATCTTCACTTGAGTTGAGGTATGTTGTCTTCCTTGTCTTTCTTGAAAAGCTTTAGATCTTGACCACTCCTGGAGCATAACTTGATGTAGTTGTTGTTTACTCTGGCTTCAGAATCTAGCAAGGGTTAAGAAGATACTTTGAGTACGAGCGTACTTAGCAAATTCACTAGAAAAGGAGTGTTTGATGCACTATAACTACAGCCACAGACCGTAGGTCGTAGGCAATACAAGTTTTCATAAACATTTCTTCAAAGGTTGCTTTTATTCTGAAAAGCTATGTCCGTCAGCCTTCACGGGTTTACTAGAACCTTCATGGGGTTCCTTTCCCGCCGCGTTCATTCCCGGAACAGGGAGTAATAAGTTATAGTTCTTACACTCTGCAGAGGTGCGTTACTTTACCCATGA
Source organism: Avena sativa (assembly GCA_916181665.1). Lineage (NCBI taxonomy): Eukaryota > Viridiplantae > Streptophyta > Magnoliopsida > Poales > Poaceae > Avena > Avena sativa. Next base: position 8,594,271 of record OV702297.1, on the reverse strand, counting down.
GAGATCAACTCTTTGTTGCACAACCAGGCAGCTTATTCCCGTCCACAATTCCAGGATGTGGGGCCTAGAAGATGATCCAAGCCAATCACTACCCCCTTCACGACCCCGCATGCCTCCTTGGTGTACACCATGCCCACATAAAGAATTACGGCAATGGTTTGTACAAACCGTTAGATGCCAGAACTATCGTGGGACGATGAGGGTTCCCACCCATATGCTGCATATCCTCTACGAATTACCAATTAATATGCACGCTACAAGGATAACAGCCACGACCTGCACATCCGGCTTCATGTGAGAGGAAGAAGATACAGCTGACTTCTCCGTCCCATTCCAAATCTCATGGTCAACGCGTAGTATACGGCGCAAGAATCACTGGTGACATTGGTTGTTAAGTCCTAGGTGATATAGTTCTGAACAGTGGTATCCCAACTGTCAGATTTAATAGATTAGCTGATCACCCTGGATCAGTAATCAATAGTTCTCATTATTATTGAAAACAGTGTTTTCTGACCTTTTTCAAATGCAGGTGAAGACAACACTGGATTTGTAAAATACTTTATAGAAAATAATCAAAGGACATGAGCAAGTGTGAACTTGCCTTTTGTGATTGCAAGATTATGCACTCACGGTCTTCGAGTCAGTATAAGATCCAAAATCTGAAATCAGCATCATTAGTCCGGTAAGGACTAATGTTTAAAGAAGCAATATGCTTTTATGCATAATAATACATGATTATAGTTTTAAAGTAGAATTCTTATTTTTCCAAGATTTTTGGTATCTTAATTATATTATAAACATTTATCATTATAGGAATATGAATTATTAAAGTTTTATTACTTGTAAAACTTTTATTAAATAATATTTATTTAAATAATCATCAAAATAATATTTTATAATAAGTTTAAGTTGTAGATTTTATTTTTCTGAAAATTTTCATATATTATACATATTTTTCTGAATTATAAATCAAAAGTTATTAATTAAACAAGATTTAATTATTTATTAAATTTCTGGAATAAGATTAATTGGATTATAATATTTTATTTATTTCTAAACGGAAATTAATTTTTATACCACGTCCATAGCTAGCCCCAGTCACTGACTAGTGGGCCATTGTCCACCTCAGCTCTCAGGTCGAAGAAATGATTTTTCTACTGACCTCCTCTCTACTCACTGTCGATGACATGTGGGCCCTTGGCCATGTCATCCACCACACGAGGCAAAGACTAGTCAAATAGCTGACGTGGCTCGATCATGAGGTAAGCATGGCGTCAACATCGCCACCGCCGTCGGTGAGTGGTCACCGGCGACGATCTACGGCGTCCTAGCAAGTGAGATAGGCTTAGTTCGAATCAGTGCGATCTACTGAACCTAATAGTGGCAACGCCGCTCAGAAATGGTAATCAGAAGGTCATAGGCGACGAGCTACTACGGAGGCCAGTGGCGGTGCTCAACAAAACTAGACCTACGACGCGAATCCGCAAACAAAACTAGGGTCCAGAGATGCGTATGCTTACCCTGATGACGATAGAGTGGTCGACGAGGACAGGCACGGTCGGAATCGAGCTCCCCGACAAGGATTCCGACGAACTACTGCGAAGAGGAATGACTAAATTCACCCGCTCCAGTGCTCCCCTTGATGCACGCTTCTACCCAGGGGATCTACGGAGGCTGGCGCTTCTCCATGACGGCTTAGAATGGTGTGGGGAGGCGTGGTTCGACAGCGAGGAGTGGCTCCGATGAGCTAGGGTTCGGTCTCATTCGTATATGAGAGGATAAGGAGGGATTGGGGGTAGGGATGGAAGCAATGCGTTGTGGTGGCCTTCTTATCCCCTCCTGGCATCGGCGGCGAGTATCTTGACGCAACGACGACGATGACGGCATCGGGAGGCGGCGAGCTCCGCCAGCGAGTTGCCTGTGTGCGTGACGGTGACGACGATGACCGTTTTGCGGATAACCCCCTGGCGATTTCTTTAGCTCAACCCGCGGTCCTCTCTTGATCCCACCTGTCAGTCTCAAATGAAAAAGGACAGGGCTGGTTACTGGGCCGTTATGGGCTACACATAGGCGGTTAGATAGGTGTAGGGTGTTGGGCTACGGCCAGGTTTAGTTTTTATTTGTTTTATATTTTTCTATTTTCTATTTTCTTAATCAGATTTGAATTTGATTTATATTTTGAACCTCTCTTTGTATGATTCATTTGCTGGACATTTGCAGTAGTATTAAATTATATTTGGTAACCTTTGTGAACTTTTATTATGCCTTCTTTTTATATTTCTTTTATTTACTCAATAAGACTTTATTTTAATAGTTGGAAGAAACTCCTTCTTATTATTTTACTCTTTCTATTTTAGTTAGAGATTTATTGAATGACATGTTCTTATTTGCTTATCAACTTAATTTTAATGAGCTCATAGTTTGAATAGAAACTTTATGTATAAGTTTAGTGATTTTATACCATTATTTGATGCATGAAATATAAAGACATTGATATGATGATTATTACTCCTATTAATTTGGAAAATAGCAATGTATGTGATAAACAAAGAAGTTTAGGGTTTTGAATTATGAGCACTACCCTTAGCTTTAGGGTTTTGTATAAGCTTAAATTCCTTTTAAGAGTTAAGATTTAATGGTTGAGCGTATTGCCTTATGTATATAGTCCTTGATGAAATCTTCCTTTTTAATAGGAAGTTGGAATTAGAGTGTTTTATAGAAGTGAATATACTTAAGCACATATAGTTAGGATGTGTGGAATTAACAGAGATGTGCTTATGTAATTTGCTATAGGAAACTATCTCTATAAAGTGCTATAGACATTAGATGATGGATCAATGGTATATGATGGATATTATGTTTGAGTTGATTTAGAGTTGAGTGCTTACCATGATTAAATAGGAAAATGATTTATATATATAACTATATTTCTCAATCTTGGGTTTCTAATTAAGGAATTCCTTTCCTAGATATGATACCTCTTTCTATCCATCATCATGGTTAGTTTGATGGACTTACTTATTAAAATCTTCTTATTCAATATATCATTCTTCTAAACTTATGGATGAATCCAATGAATTTGATACACAGGTACATCATAGCTTTCTCATATCCTTGCTTGGTTGTATTTACTATTCTACTGTTGATACTCTTCCATCTAACCAGTAGTTTTCTTCAAACTCTACTCCCAATCTTCCTTAATCCCCATCACTATTCTTTTTCTAAAGTAACTATCCTTAAAGATGAATACACCACTTTTTATGACTCTATGCTATACTATCTTTAGTTGAATAACACCATCTTATAATCACTTAACTCTCATGACTTACACTTCAATTCCTAATTATATTTATGTGGTTTGCAAAGACTTCTCTAGGATCACTTATCTTTACTAAGGTTCCAATCATGTTCTACCTACCAATATTATCTATACTAGATATAATCATTCTATGTTGGTGGCCAAAACATTACCATTATAATACTTTAATCATATATTACTGAAGTTCTTAGTTGGATAAGCAGGGATTTATTAATATTACCTTTTATTGTCTGGAAATTATATTCTTAATAGCTTATATTGGATTAAAGTTATGAATGGACTTTACCCTCATTAGAAGATTTGAGTAGTTGTTCTGATGAGATCAAATAATAGAGCAAATACTAATAGTTAAAGAAGTTTTGAATCAATGGGAAATCATCCAACATTGATGAACAACAGATATGGAGATAAGTTCCATAAAGATTGTATAGAAATAAAGATATATATATATATAGTGGATGATCTTGACTTAATCTCTTTCCAACTCCAACTCATCAAAAGAGTTTTTAAGGTTAAGTGTTACTATGAAACTCGAAATGTATGCAGATGGGATTTAAGATATAGTGGTTACATTCTTAATATTTGTTTTATATCCTTAACTTGATACTTATGAGTGATTATGATGAATACTATAATATGATCACCTAATGATCGAATATAATTCACATTATATTAAGGTTTAACTTATGGTATATTTTGATATACCCTTAGATCAAATCTCTCTTACCTAAAATGAGATTTTAACAAAGGTCTTATTGAAACTTATCGCAGTCAAATTGATGATCTACTTCAATTCCATCAAGCTAAGAAAAGCTTCAATCACTTTGACAAGTTTTATTTAAAAGCGTGAAATTTTTTCGGATTTTCTATGCATGAATGAAATGCACACATCTGGGTTCAACTTATTTCTAGGCTCTAATGCTGGGATGTTACAATGAACATGTTGATTGTTCGCTATTGAAGCTACATCAACTCTCGTGATGATCGGTTTTGATGTGGTGGATTTGGTTCGTGTGATCACTAAAGCAATGCGAGGGATATTTTTTTGAGTGGGAGTTCACCTAGATTAATTTAACTATTAATTAGAACTCAATTTGTCATAAACTTAGTCTAAACTATTGCAAATATGTTGTAGATCAATGGCGGCCCCTACCATCAATTTTAATGTGTTTCTAGAGAAAGAAAAGTTGAAAATCAATGGAAGCAACTTCACGGATTGGCTCCGCAATTTGAGGATTGTACTCAATGCTGGTAATTTGACCTATGTGTTGGATGCACCGCTGGGTGACCCACCTGCAGCTGATGCTACCGATGAAGTAAAGAATGTTTTCCTCGCTCGGAATAATCAGTACTCCACAGTTCAGTGTGCTATCTTGTATGGTTTGGAATCGGAGCTTTAGAAAAGGTTTGAGAACTATGACCCACATGATATTGTCCGTGAACTCAAAATGATATTTGAGGCTCACGCGGCAGTTGAGAGTTATGAGGCTTCTAAAAAGTTCTTTAACTGCAAGATGGAAGAGGGCAGCTCCGTCAGTGAGCACGTGCTTAAGATGTCTGGGCACGCAAGCTAGCTTCAAATCTTGGGTATAGTGATTCCTAATGCTTTGGGGATTCACCGTGTCCTCCAATCACTACCACTAAGTTACAAGAACCTTGTGATGAACTACAATATGCAAAACATGGACAAGTCGTTGCCTGAACTCTTCTCCATGTTAAAGTCTGCGGAAGTGGAGATCAAGAAAGAGCACCAAGTGTTGTTGGTCAATAAGACCACCAAATTCAAGAAGCAAGGCAAGTCTAAGAAAAAGGTAAACTTCAAGAAGGGCGGTAAGAAAGTTACCGTGCCGGCGAAGAAGACCAAGGCTGGGCCTAAGCCTGATACTGAGTGCTTTTACTGCAAGGGAGAAGGTCACTGGAAGCGGAATTGCCCTAAGTACTTGGCAGATTTGAAGAACGGAAACATCAAGAAGAAAGGTATATCCGATATACATGTTATTGTGTGTATCTCACTAGTACTCGTAGTAGTGCCTGGGTATTTGATACTGGTTCGGTTGCTCACATTTGTAACTCGAAACAGGTGCTGCAGAATAGACGGAAACTAGCGAAGAACAAGGTGACGATGCGCGTTGGAAATGGATCAAAGGTTGATGTGATCGCGGTCGGCATGCTACCTCTTCATCTACCATCAGGATTATTTTTATACTTAAATAATTGTTATTTGGTGCCTGCGTTGAGCATGAACATTTTATCCGGATCATGTTTATTGCGAGACAGTTACTTGTTTAAGTCCGAGAATAATGGTTGTTTGATTTATATGAGTAATATGTTTTATGCACATGCACCTTTGATAGATGGTCTATTCTTATTGAATCTCGATTGTGGAAATATACACATTAATAACATTGAAGCTAAATGTTTGAAATTGAGCGATAACTCGACCTATATGTGGCACTGTCGTCTTGGTCACATTGGAGTGAAGCGTATGAAGAAACTCCATTCTGATGGACTTCTTGAATCACTTGATTTCGAATCACTTGAAAGATGTGAAGCATGTCTGATGGGTAAAATTACTAAGACTCCATTTTCTGGTATGATGGAGCGAGCTACGGACTTATTGGAAATCATACATACCGATGTGTGTGGCCCAATGAGTGTAGCATCGCGCGGTGGTTATCGTTATGTTCTTACCTTCATGGATGCCTTGAGTAGATATGGATATATCTATTTCATGAAACATAGGTCCGAAACTTTCGAGAAGTTTAAGGAATTTCAAAGTGAGGTAGAGAATCAACATAACAAGAAGATTAAATTTCTATGATCTGATCGTAGAGGTGAATATCTAAGTTACGAGTTTGGCGAGCATTTGAAGAAATGTGGAATACTTTCACAATTGACACCGTCGGGAACACCACAACGTAATGGTGTGTCCGAATGTCGTAATCGAACTCTCTTAGATATGGTTCGTTCTATGATGTCACTTACAAATTTACCGCTATCGTTTTGGGGCTATGCATTAGGAACAACCGCATTCACTTTAAATAGGGCACCATCTAAATCCGTTGAAACGACACCATATGAATTATGGTTTGGGAAGAAACCTAAATTGTCGTTCCTTAAAGTTTAGGGTTGCGAAGCTTATGTAAAGAAGTTACAGCCCGACAAGCTTGAACCCAAAGCGGAAAAATGCGTCTTCATAGGATACCCGAGGGAAACCATTGGGTATACCTTCTATCATAGATCCGAGGGCAAAATCTTTGTTGCCAATAATGGATCCTTTCTAGAGAAGGAGTTTCTCTCGAAAGAAGTGACTGGAAGGAAAGTAGAAATCGACGAGGTTGTTGAACCTTCTCTCGAACTTGCGAGTAGCGCAGTACCGGAAGTAGTTCCTGTGGCGCCTACGCCAATAAGAGAGGAAGCTAATGATGTTGATCATGAAACTTCGGTTGAAGTTACTATGGAACCTTGCAGGTCAACGAGAACTCGTACAACTCCTGATTGGTATGATCCCGTTATGAGTGTCATGTTGGTGGACAACACCGATGACCCTGCGACATATGAGGAAGCGATGATGAGCCTAGATTCCAATAAATGGCAAGAAGCCATGAAATCCGAGATTGGATACATGTACGAAAACCAAGTATGGACTTTGGTGGACTTACCGGATGGCCGGAAGGCTGTCGAGAACAAATGGATCTTCAAGAAGAAAACATATGCTGATGGTAATGTTACTATCTATAAAGCTCAACTTGTTGCAAAAGGGTTTCGACAAATTCAAGGAGTTGTCTACGATGAGACTTTCTCACCGGTAGCAAAGCTAAAATCTGTGAGGATTTTGTTAGCAATCGCTGCATATTATGATTATGAGATATGGCAGATGGATGTCAAAACGGCGTTGACATTGATGAAGAGTTGTATATGATGCAACCCAAAGGTTTTGTCGATCCTAAAGATGATAACAAGGTATGCAAACTTCAATGGTCCATTTATGGATTGAAGCAAGCATCCCAAAGTTGGAATCAACGTTTTGATAAGGTAATCAAAAGCTTTGGATTTATACAAACTTATGGAGAAGCTTGTATTTACAAGAAAGTGAGTGGGAGCTCTGTAGCATTCTTAATACTATATGTAGATGACATATTGTTGATTGGTAATGATGTAGACCTTCTTAATAGTGTCAAGGATTATTTGAATAATAGTTTTTCAATGAAATATCTTGGCGAAGCAGCTTACATATTAGGCATAAAGATTTATAGAGATAGATCGAGGCGCCTAATATCATTGTCACAGAGTACATATTTGGACAAAGTTCCAAAGAGGTTTGGAATGGAAGATAGCAATAAAGGGTTCTTGCCCATGTTGCCCAATAAGACCTTAAGTAAAACTCAAAGTCCTGCAATGGCAGAAGATAGATAAAGGATGATTAAGACTCCCTATGCCTCAGCCATAGGATCTCTTATGTATGCCATGCTATGTACTAGACCCGACATTGCATATGTTGTTAGTTTGACTAGTAGATATAAAAGTGATCCAGGAGTGGATCATTGGACAACGGTCAAAAACATCCTTAAGTACCTGAGAAGAACTAAGGATATGGTTCTTTCTTATAGAGGTGATGAACAACTCGTTGTTAATGGTTACACCAATGCTAGTTGGAACACCGATCCGGATGATTCTAAATCTCAATCTGGATACGTATACTTTAAATGGTGCAGCAGTTAGCTGGAGGAGTGCAAAGCAAATCGTTGTGGCGAGATCTTCAACTGAGTCAGAATACATAGCTGCTTCGGAGGCTTCACAAGAGGCGATATGGATGAAGGAGTTCATTACACTCAGTGTGGTTCCAAGTGCGCTGGACCCAATGTCTATCTACTGTGATAACATGGGCTCCATAGCCAATGCGCAAGAACCAAGTTCACACAAGAAGCTGAAGCACATCAAGATACGTTTTCACGCTATTCGAGAGCATGTACAAGATGGTGACATGAAGATTTGCAAAGTACACACAGATCTGAATGTGGCGAATCCGTTGACTAAACCTCTCCCGAGGGAAAAACATGACCAGCACCAAACCGCCATGGGTGTTTGGTATATTACCATGTAATTTAGATTAGTTGACTCTAGTGCAAGTGGGAGACTATTGGAGATATGCTCTAGAGGCAATAATAAAAGTGGTTATTATTATATCTTTGTGTTTATATAAATGTTTACATTCATGCTATAACAGTATTAATAGGAAACATTAATACTTGTGTGATTTGTAAACTAAATTAGAGTCCCTAGTAAAGCCTCTTTGTAATACTAGCTTGTTGGTTAATAGATGATCGTGGTTTCTCGATCTTGAACATTGAGATGTTGTTAACAACAAGATCATATCATTAGGAGAATGGTATGATGGACATACTCCTATAGATAAGCATAGCATTAAGATCAAGTCATTTCAATAGTTCATTTGCTATAAGCTTTATGATACATAGTAACCTAATTCCTTCGACCATGAGATCATGCTAATCACCATCACCGGAAGGATGCTTTGATGACATCAAACACCACACCGTAACTAGGTGGCTATAAATGTGGCATTGAGTGTTCGGAAAGTATGTGTTGAGGCACATGGATCAAGAGTGGGATTTGTCCATCCATATGACGGATAGATATACTCGGGGTCCTCTTAGTGGAATGTCATCCAATTGGCTTGCAAGCATGTGACTGGCTCACAAGGGATCACATATCACGGGAACGAGAAACGAGTTCTTATCAGTAACGAGGTTGAACTAGGTATGCAGAGATACCGACGATCAAACCTCGGACAAGTAAACTATCGCGAGACAAAGGGAAATTAGTATCGTATGTAAGTGGTTCATTCGATCGCAAAATAATCGTAGAAATATGTGGGAGCCATATGAATTTCTAGATTCCTCTATTGGTTATTGATCGGAGAAGTGTCTCGGTCATGTCCGCATAATTCACGAACCATAGGGAGACAAACTTAAGGATTCAATGTTGTTTAGTAGATATGGAATGTTAGTAGCGATACCGAATGTTGTTCGGAGTCTTGGATGGGGTCCGGGATATCACGAGGAGATCCAGAATGGTCCAGAGAATAAGATTCATATAAGGAAAGTCCGATTCCGGAGTTCGGGAATGATTTTGATGTTTTCATCGGAGAGGTTCTAGAAGGGGATGGAATAACTCACCCTCGAAGATTCCAAAGTGTTTAACGAGAGCGGATTCTCGTGGGTGATGTAGTCGTACTCTTCCCTATCTCAAGATCGCGTAGACGATCCTTTCGGCGCTGCGTTCCGGCAGCGCTCCCGCAGTCGGTCACACGTTCGGTACTCGACGAAGACCTTCCTCTCCCTTGTTCCAGCAGGCAGCGAAGGTTGTAGCACTCTCCTCGCGATTCCCGCAGCACAACGGCGTGGTACCGGAAGTAGAGGGGAGATCTCGCAGGGCTTCGCCTTAAGCCGGAGCGAGTATGGTGGAGTATGAGAGAGTCCCTCGACGATCTAGGGTTTAGACACGCCGAGGAGGGGGCTAGGCCGGAGGCTAGGGTTTCACCTAGGCGGCGGCGGCGAGTGCCCTAGGGCCGGCGGCGGCTATGGAGGCGGCGGCGGCTTGGGGCTAGGGTTTAGAGGTGTAGGAACTTATGTCTAGGAGGGGAGCCCTGCCCCTCCTTTTATAGGTGGAGGGGGCCGGCCAAGGGGAGGGGAGTCCCTCCCCAACTCGGCTTGGTGGTGAGTCGGCGGTGGGAGGAGGAACTCCTCCCCCAAGTCGGTTTCCACCTCCCTCTCCACTTCCCAAAAATAGCCGTTTGACTTTCAAACTTGGCGTTTGACTTTTCAAACTAGGATTTGAATAAACCCTCTATTTTGTTCAGCGATGACACCGAGTACATGATGCAATCATACCAACTTGATATAACACATTCATGTACCCTTCCCCTCCGGAGTGCCGGACATTCCGGAACCTTCTAGAACATTCCCGATGAAAACACCGGAACCATTCTCCAACTCCGAAACGGGACTTTCCTTATATGAATCTTATTCTCCGGACCATTCCGGATCTCCTCGTGATATCCTGAATCCCATTCGAGACTCCGAACAACATTCAGACTCTTTCTCATCATTCCATAACTACTCAAACAACGTTGAATCCTTAAGTGTGTCTCCCTACGGTTCGTGAATTATGCGGACATGATCGAGACACTTCTCCGAACAATAACCAATAGAGGAATCTAGAAATTCATATGGCTCCCACATATTTCTTTGATTACTTTGCGATCGAATGAACCACTTACATATGATACCAATTTCCCTTTGTCTCACGATAGTTTACTTATCCGAGGCTATGATCGTCGGTATCTCTGCATACCTAGTTCAACCTCGTTACCGATAAGTACTCTTTTCTCGTTCCCGTGATATGTGATCCCTTGTGAGCCAGTCACATGCTTGCAAGCTAATTGGATGACATTCCACCGAGAGGGCCCAGAGTATATCTATCCGTCATATGGATGGACAAATCCCACTCTTGATCCATGTGTCTCAACCAATACTTTCCGAACACTCAATGCCACCTTTATAGCCACCCAGTTACGGTGTGGTGTTTGATGTCATCAAAGCATCCATCCGGTAAAGGTGATATGCATGATCTCATGGTCAAAGGAATTAGGTTACTATGTATCAGAAAGCATATAGCAATTGAACTATTAAAATGACTTGATCTTTATGCTACGCTTATCTATAGGAGTATGTCCACCATATCATTCTCCTAACGATATGATCTTGTTGTTAATAACATCTCAATGTTCATGATAGGGAAACCACAATCATACATTAACCAACAAGCTAGTATTATAAAGTGGCTTTACTAGGGACTTCAAATTAAGTTTACAAATTACACAAGTATTAATGTTTCCTTGTTAATACTATTATAGCATGAATGTAAACATTTATCATAAACACAAAGATATAATAATAACTATAAGGTTCCCAACCTTTAATAAGGTAGAGATCCCTGTGTTTACAATGCTAGTCCCTGGATCAATAGCTAGCATCCACAGTTAAGATGTAATATCAAGAAACAAAGGTCATAATACAACTTTATAACCAGGAATAAAATAATGCATTACATCTTACATAGCTCATTTGGCTATCACATTACATTGCAGTAGAATATCTATAAGCATGGGGTCCTTCATCTTCAAAGTGCCACAGGCAATCATGTTGGTTGTAGACTTGTAATCCTAATCAACACACTTAACATCAAACAAACCTGCAACATAATAAGTTGCAGCCACAAGGGTCAATACATTTGAATTGTATTGGCAAGTTTCACTACTATGTAGAATATAAGTGAATCCTATCAATACATGCATATTTGGCTAAGTGGGGTTTAGGCTAATTTGCAGAAAGCAATATAGTTTTATCCTATCTTTTCAAAATAGTTTTGATCTTTTGAAAAATCTTTCTGAACTCCTTGAAAACTCCAAGTGCTTCAAATCCCTTGTTGTCACCCTCAAGTTTTTAACTTTGAGAAATTAGAATGTCGAGATCTTCCATAGCTCCAGGCCTTAGTTGCTCAGTATTGTCCATAACCGAGGACACGGCTAAGTACTTAGAATTTTGATCTTCTGCAGAAGTTGTACACTTTACCCACATGACACAATCTCATCTTGATGCCACCAGTGGCCGCTGGATAAGTACTCACCAAAATGGAGTACTGGCAGATCGAGAATGTGACAAAGTCTTTCCATAGGAGTCCTCCCAATACACAATGCTAGCTTGTCATCCAGGCACCAATGTACGGTTTCAAGTTCCCTTACACAATTCTAGTTAACCTGAAGATGCCAATGCATGGGTCTTCCACTATGTAGTTGACTAAGCCAGAGCCCATTTAGCATGTGGTTGTACACGGAAGCCACTATACGAGAAACATGTTCAATCTCTAAGTTCCTGGGTGGTTTTCTTCTAGTGCACATACAAAAAGAGATAGCCATATAAACATGGTTCCTTTTGTTGCCACCTTGTCCAACCTTGAGTATCCTTGTCCACCCAGGTGGTTCATTGAGTACTTGTTTTATTATATAAAACATATATCTTTTCAATACTTCATATAATCATAACATGTATCCCATCCCAATATATAGCAGGGCTAAGCATACTACAACTACAATGTTTCCACTAAGGAATATATAGGGGTATCCTATTAGGATTTAGCATAGCATAGAATATAGAAATCCTTATCATGCATGTTTCAAAAATCCACTAAGTGCAATGAAAATAGTAGGACCTGGATGATAGTGTCACTTGCCTTAGTAGTTGGTGGTGTTGGTACACTCTTCACAATAACACACTTGACAATCAACACAATCTATCAAGAAAAACAACCAAGACAAAACATACACAAGATCAACACTTATGGCAACACAAAAATCATGCAAAGTATGCAAACATGCAAGATGACAATTTTTATTGTACAAATTTTTATAACAAGGTTCTGAACATTACTAAGTGATTTATTGACATTTTATATTTTCAAGATTACAAATGCAACCATTTGTGCAATTGTAGCAATTAGCAATATTTTCTAACAGTTGGAAAGGTCATTCTTATTAAATAATTGCCACGGTCTTATTTATACTATAATAAAATTATATTTTGGTTTTACTGTACATAGGGTTCAATTTACAACCATTTTCAAAAGGATTTACTTAAAAATAATTTACACAACAAATTTTATACTCAAAATACTCCACAAATGGTTCTGTATAAAACGTGATTTTAACAGACTCAAAAATATCGAATTATGGGTCCACTGTGTTCTACTCGTTTTTGTGAATCCATAGACATATTATTCGCTAAATTTGGATATACAGAACTAAAGATATAATTTTTATGGTGAAAATGACCAATTAAATCATTTAATTTATAAATCAAAGTACAGAGAATAAGTAATATTATTGCATAAATGGATTCTACAGAATCTCAGCTTTTCAGAGATACCAAATTTATAATTTTTGGACTTCTAAATCTTTTTCTGTGAATTATACAAGTTCATACTAAAATCTGGAAAAGTCAAACTTGGGAATTGACTGAAATTGACTTTGACTAATCTGACTAAGTTGACTGTGGACTACGCTGATGTCATGATGATGTCAGATTTGACTACAGAAAAAGTTGGTCGGATGGAAAAACTTTCTATATAAAAGTTGTAGATAACAACTAGATTTATCTATTGTTCAAAGGAAATTGTGTTTGGAGCAACGAGGTGGGCGTAAAATGGATTATACCTTCTAAGATCTGAATCTTTGACTGCGTTTTTCTCTCAGCTCGATGAACAAAACAAGGTGAAACCAGCGGGAATGGAACCGTCTTGACGAGGGGAACAACTTCCGTCTTCAAGCCGCCGCGATCCGATGTCGTCTTGAAGGTCGATTTGGGTGGAGAAGATTGGGGAGAATTTTGGACGAAAATGAAGGTATGATGAGTTGCAAACTTATGAAATTTCATGTAGTGGGGTTTATATAGGAGGGGGTGGGGGCTGGATTAAAGGATATTAAAGAGGGAGAGGAATTAGGGGGTATTTAGTGAAATTTAGGAGAGCAATTGAAGGTTATTTAAGTGCATTAGATATAAATAAAATGAAGACCAAATGCTTATGGTTCCTTCGTGTACATGCCTGGTCGCCTCGTGCCGATCGGCCTGGTTGGGCCGGCCCATTTTGGCTGGCCTGGCCGGCCTCTCTATTTTTTTTTGTTTTATTTTTTTTCCTATTTCTTAATTCTTTTATAACTTTTGATTTAGAGCTCTGAATTTACCGATTCAAATTTCCGCGGGTTTGGAAATTCATGGGCAATATTTTAGAACATAAATTTTATATATTTGGAAATATTTATTTTTCTCAATTATTAATTAGTTAATTATTGTACGATTGCATGTGTGCGATATTGGCCTAGTTGCAGGGTAATATATTTGGAATGATTTTGATTCTTTCCTTATTTGAACTTGATTCGATTTAGTTCCACTTTACATGGATAACCATGAATTAAAGTTTGAAAATATGAGAGAATAATTTTATAAAATCTTAAAATAGCTCACATAAGCTATGGTGCTTATTCTAAAACGAGACTCTTTGCTTTTATTTTTGGTTCAAACCAAAACAAAGGTTGTTTGAAAAATGTAAATGAAGTAGTTGAGATGTATAGATGGTTTTTGGTTGAGAACATTCCTCAAGATTAAAAATAGATTTTCAAATACAGGAAGTTTGTGAAAAAGATTTTGAAGGGGAACCTTTCAAATTATAATTTTGAAGTAGAGGAGATATGTGGATAATCTTGATGCTTGATCTTAGGGTTTTTTTAAAATGCTATTTTTATTTTAAGGAGTACCTTTATTTGGGGGAAAACTTTTGTAATAGTTTAAAAGGTTTTAAAGTTTCCAATTAGAAGCAAAAAGTTTCTTTTCCCCATAAATTTCAACAATTGTTTCTTTTGTTTATTTATTTTTCACATTTCAAAATTTGGAAAATTTTGGGATGTGACAGGCTACCACCCTTAAAATAAATCTCGTCCCGAGATTTGGGAAGGCTAGGGTTACAAGTTGGCTTAAAGAAAACTAGGGTACTACCGCCCTTAAAAGAAAGTCTTAGGGTTACATTGATGGTCCACTTGACTATAGGTTCAACACTTAATATCCAGACAAGGAATCCTTATTTAACTCAACTGAGTTATCTAAATCCTGGCATCCACTTCTTCTATCTCTTCAAAGTTCCCATCCATGTCAATGTGGTTCACATGTCCTTTCTGGGTCACATTGGAGTCATTTCCATTGGAGTTTCTAGCATCCTTTTTCTTTTTCTTCTCAGGACAGTCTGATGCATAGTGTCCAAGCTCCTTACAATTATAGCACTACAACTGGCTAATGTCCTTCTTCCTGGAATTGACATGTTGGTTTTGACCAAGGTCATCTCCATTGTCAGTATCATTTCCATTATTATCACTTCCATTGTTGTTGTGGTAATACTGATGTGGTTCAGAATCTTCATTGCTCTTTTTGAATGTATGCTTCTTCTTTGATGATCCTGAGTGATTCTTGAGTTCATGCTTCCTCTTCCTGTTCTCAACTTGATTCATCTTGTATTCCAATATGGTGGCTTTGTCACAGAGTGATTGATAAGTTGGGACATAGGCAACAGCTAGCTGCAGATTTAACTCATCCTTGAGTCCTTCAAGAAATTTTTCCTTTCTCTTAGCATCTGTATCAACTTCATCTGGTGCATAGCGTGCCAGATTGTTGAATTCTTCAATATACTCAGCCACACTGAGGTGATGCTGTTTCAAATTGTGAAACTCCTTTTTCTTCAAATACATCACTCCAGGTGAGATGTGAGTTGTTCTAAATCCATCCTCAAAAATAGCCCAAGTTACATCTTCAAGGGGAGTGGTGATCTGAAAGTTGTCCCACCATGTTGCTGCTGGTCCTTCAAGCAGAAATGCTGCAAACCTAACTTTCTCTTCATCGGTGCAGCCAACAGTCACTAGGTCTTTGTTCACTGAACGTAACCAATCATTAGCTTCCATTGGATCAGTTGTTCCAGAGAATCTTGCAGGCCTAAGTTTCAGAAACTTGGTAAGCCTGTCAAGTGCTGGAGGATTATTCTGATTGTTATTGTTATTGTTGTTGTTGTTGTTGTTGTTGTTCTGATTCTGTATATATGTGGTCATCTGTTGCATCAACTGTGTCTTAGCTGTCATCATCTGCTGCATCTCAGGGGTGATATTGTTGTTTTGGTTGGGGTTGGCACGACGGGGAGGCATCTGTTGGTTTGATAGGGATAAGTAATGATGGATAGGTCTAAAGAAGTCCTAACACACAACTCAAAACAACCAAGTTCAATCAAACAATCAAACAATCAACAAGCAACTATTCACTTAACAACTTATGAGCTTAACTCATGAGTTGAAGTAAACAACAAGTTTTCTTGAAGTAATTAACTTGGTATGGTCATACCTCATAGGTCAATATGATCCATACTCTAACTTGATATCAATGTCTTTGGTAGGCAATCTAATGTCTCTTGGTTTCCACTTGTATCCCTTAGTGATGTCTAAGTTGAAGTCCTTGGTGAAACTAAAGTTGAAATCATTGGTCATGGTGAAGGCTTTGTCCATCAAGTTTAAAAGGAAGAGGTGTAGAATTCAAAAACCAAAAGGTTGAGGAAAGAGTTTACAAGATTGTTTGTAAATAAGTTTTTGATACAAAAATAACTCCTATTTTTCTAAGGGGTTTTGTCCAATCCTAGGGTTACAATCTACAAGCAACACACTGCTCTGATACCATCTATAATGGTCCCAACCTTTAATAAGGTAGAGATCCCTGTGTTTACAATGCTAGTCCCTGGATCAATAGCTAGCATCCACAGTTAAGATGTAATATCAAGAAACAAAGGTCATAATACAACTTTATAACCAGGAATAAAATAATGCATTACATCTTACATAGCTCATTTGGCTATCACATTACATTGCAGCAGAATATCTATAAGCATGGGGTCCTTCATCTTCAAAGTGCCACAGGCAATCATGTTGGTTGTAGACTTGTAATCCTAATCAACACACTTAACATCAAACAAACCTGCAACATAATAAGTTGCAGCCACAAGGGTCAATACATTTGAATTGTATTGGCAAGTTTCACTACTATGTAGAATATAAGTGAATCCTATCAATACATGCATATTTGGCTAAGTGGGGTTTAGGCTAATTTGCAGAAAGCAATATAGTTTTATCATATCTTTTCAAAATAGTTTTGATCTTTTGAAAAATCTTTCTGAACTCCTTGAAAACTCCAAGTGCTTCAAATCCCTTGTTGTCACCCTCAAATTTTTAACTTTGAGAAATTAGAATGTCGAGATCTTCCATAGCTCCAGGCCTTAGTTGCTCAGTATTGTCCATAACCGAGGACACGGCTAAGTACTTAGAATTTTGATCTTCTGCAGAAGTTGTACACTTTACCCACATGACACAATCTCATCTTGATGCCACCAGTGGCCGCTGGATAAGTACTCACCAAAATGGAGTACTGGCAGATCGAGAATGTGACAAAGTCTTTCCATAGGAGTCATCCCAATACACAATGCTAGCTTGTCATCCAGGCACCAATGTAGGGTTTCAAGTTCCCTTACACAATTCTAGTTAACCTGAAGATGCCAATGCATGGGTCTTCCACTATGTAGTTGACTAAGCCAGAGCCCATTTAGCATGTGGTTGTACACGGAAGCCACTGTACGAGAAACATGTTCAATCTCTAAGTACCTGGGTGGTTTTCTTCTAGTGCACATACAAAAAGAGATAGCCAAATAAACATGGTTCCTTTTGTTGCCACCTTGTCCAACCTTGAGTATCCTTGTCCACCCAGGTGGTTCATTGAGTACTTGTTTTATTATATAAAACATATATCTTTTCAATACTTCATATAATCATAACATGTATCCCATCCCAATATATAGCAGGGCTAAGCATACTACAACTACAATGTTTCTACTAAGGAATATATAGGGGTATCCTATTAGGATTTAGCATAGCATAGAATATAGAAATCCTTATCATGCATGTTTCAAAAATCCACTAAGTGCAATGAAAATAGTAGGACCTGGATGATAGTGTCACTTGACTTAGTAGTTGGTGGTGTTGGTACACTCTTCACAATAACACACTTGACAATCAACACAATCTATCAAGAAAAACAACCAAGACAAAACATACACAAGATCAACACTTATGGCAACACAAAAATCATGCAAAGTATGCAAACATGCAAGATGACAATTTTTATTGTACAAATTTTTATAACAAGGTTCTGAAAATTACTAAGTGATTTATTGACATTTTATATTTTCAAGATTACAAATGCAACCATTTGTGCAATTGTAGCAATTAGCAATATTTTCTAACAGTTGGAAAGGTCATTCTTATTAAATAATTGCCACGGTCTTATTTATACTATAATAAAATTATATTTTGGTTTTACTGTACATAGGGTTCAATTTACAACCATTTTCAAAAGGATTTACTTAAAAATAATTTACACAACAAATTTTATACTCAAAATACTCCACAAATGGTTCTGTATAAAACGTGATTTTAACAGACTAAAAAATATCGAATTATGGGTCCACTGTGTTCTACTCGTTTTTGTGAATCCATAGACATATTATTTGCTAAATTTGGATATACAGAACTAAAGATATAATTTTTATGGTGAAAATGACCAATTAAATCATTTAATTTATAAAACAAATTTTTGTACAGAGAATAAGTAATATTATTGCATAAATGGATTCTACAGAATCTCATCTTTTCAGGGATACCAAATTTATAATTTTTGGACTTCTAAATCTTTTTCTATGAATTATACAAGTTCATACTAAAATCTGGAAAAGTCAAACTCGGGAATTGACTGAAATTGACTTTGACTAATCTGACTAAGTTGACTATTGACTACGCTGATGTCATGATGATGTCAGATTTGACTACAGAAAAAGTTGGTCGGATGGAAAAACTTTCTACATGAAAGTTATAGATAACAACTAGATTTATCTACTGTTCAAAGGAAATTGTGTTTGGAGCAACGAGGTGGGCGTAGAATGGATTATACCTTCTAAGATCTGAATCTTTAACTGTGTTTTTCTCTCAGCTCGATGAACGAAACGAGGTGAAACCAGCGGGAATGGAACCGTCTTGACGAGGGGAACAACTTCCGTCTTCAAGCCGCCGCGATCCGAGGTCGTCTTGAAGGTCGATTTGGGTGAAGAAGATTGGGGAGAATTTTGGACGAAAATGAAGGTATGATGAGTTGCAAACTTATGAAATTTCATTTAGTGGGGTTTATATAGGAGGGGGTGGGGGCTGGATTAAAGGAGATTAAAGAGGGAGAGGAATTAGGGGGTATTTAGTGCAATTTAGGAGAACAGTTGAAGGTTATTTAAGTGCATTAGATACAAATAAAATGAAGACCAAATGCTTATGGTTCCTGTACGTGCATGGTCGCCTCGTGCCTGGTCGCCTCGTGCGGATCGGCCTGGTTGGGCCGGCCCATTTTGGCTGGCCTGGCTGGGCCGGCCCATTTTGGCTGGCCTGGCCGGCCTCTCTATTTTTTTTCGTTTTATTTTTTTTTCCTATTTCTTAATTATTTTATAACTTTTGATTTAGAGCTCTGAATTTACCGATTCAAATTTCTGCGGGTTTGTAATTTATGGGCAATATTTTAGAACATAAATTTTATATATTTGGAAATATTTATTTTTCTCAATTATTAATTAGTTAATTATTGTACGATTGCATGTGTGCGATATTGGCCTAGTTGCAGGGTAATATATTTGGAATGATTTTGATTCTTTCCTTATTTGAACTTGATTCGATTTAGTTCCACTTTACATGGATAACCATGAATTAAAGTTTGAAAATATGAGAGAATAATTTTATAAAATCTTAAAATAGCTCACATAAGCTATGGTGCTTATTCTAAAACGAGACTCTTTGCTTTTATTTTTGGTTCAAACCAAAACAAAGGTTGTTTGAAAAATGTAAATGAAGTAGTTGAGACGTATAGATGGTTTTTGGTTGAGAACATTTCACAAGATTAAAAATAGATTTTCAAATACATGAAGTTTGTGAAAAAGATTTTGAAGGGGAACCTTTAAAATTATAATTTTGAAGTAGAGGAGATATGTGGATAATCTTGATGCTTGATCTTAGGTTTTTTTTTAAATGCTATTTTTATTTTAAGGAGTACCTTTATTTGGGGGAAAACTTTTGTAATAGTTTAAAAGGTTTTAAAGTTTCCAATTAGAAGCAAAAAGTTTCTTTTCCCCATAAATTTCAACAATTGTTTCTTTTGTTTATTTATTTTTCACATTTCAAAATTTGGAAAATTTTGGGATGTGATAATAACCATATTTATTATTGCCTCTAGGGCATATCTCCAATAGTCTCCCACTTGCACTAGAGTCATCTAATCTAGATTACATGGTAATATACCGAACACCCATGGCAGTTTGGTGTTGGTCATGTTTTGCCCTCGGGAGAGGTTTAGTCAATGGATCCGCCACATTCAGATCCGTGTGTACTTTGCAAATCTTTATGTCCCCATCTTGGACATGTTCTCGAATAGCGTGAAAATGTAGCTTGATATGCTTCAGCTTCTTGTGTGACCTTGGTTCTTGCGCATTGGCTATGGCGCCCAAGTTATCACAGTAGATAGACATTGGGTCCAGCGCACTAGGAACCACACCCAGCTCTGTAATGAACTATTTCATCCATATCGCTTCTTGTGAAGCCTCCGAAGCAGCCATGTATTCCGATTCAGTTGAAGATCTCGCCACAACGCTTTGCTTTGCACTCCTCCAGCTAACTGCTGCACCATTCAAAATAAATACGTATCCAGATTGTGATTTAGAATCATCCGGATTAGTGTTCCAACTAGCATCGGTGTAACCATTAACAACGAGATGTTCATCACCTCCATAAGAAAGAACCATATCCTTAGTTCTTCTCAAGTACTTAAGGATGTTTTTGACCGCTGTCCAATGATCCACTCCTGTATCACTTTGATATCTGCTAGTTAAACTAACAGCATATGCAATGTCGGGTCTAGTACATAGCATGGCATACATTAGAGATCCTATGGCTGAGGCATAGGGAGTCTTACTCATCCTTTCTCTATCTTCTGCCGATGTCGAACTTTGAGTTTTACTCAAGGTCGTATTGGGCAACATGGGCAAGAACCCTTTCTTGCTATCTTCCATTCCAAACCTCTTTAGAACTTTGTCCAAATATGTACTTTGTGACAATGATATTAGGCGTCTCGATCTATCTCTATAAATCTTTATGCCTAATATGTAAGCTGCTTCGCCAAGATCCTTCATTGAAAAACTATTATTCAAATATTCCTTGACACTATTAAGAAGGTCTACATCATTCCCAATCAACAATATGTCATCTACATATAGTATTAAGAATGCTACAGAGCTCCCACTCACTTTCTTGTAAATACAAGCTTCTCCATAAGTTTGTGTAAAACCAAAACTTTTGATCACCTTATCAAAACGTTGATTCCAACTTCGGGATGCTTGCTTCAATCCATAAATGGACCGTTGAAGTTTGCATACCTTGTTAGCATCTTTAGGATCGACAAAACCTTTGGGTTGTATCATATACAACTCTTCATCAATGTCTCCATTGAGGAATGCTGTTTTGACATCCATCTGCCATATCTCATAATCATAATATGCAGCGATTGCTAACATAATCCTCACAGACTTTAGCTTCGCTACTGGTGAGAAAGTCTCATCGTAGTCAACTCCTTGAATTTGTCGAAACCCTTTTGCGACAAGTCGAGCTTTATAGACAGTAACATTACCATCAGCATCTGTTTTCTTCTTGAAAATCCATTTGTTCTCGACAGCCTTCCGGCCATCCGGTAAGTCCACCAAAGTCCATACTTGGTTTTCGTACATGGATCCAATCTCGGATTTCATGGCTTCTTGCCATTTATTGGAATCTGGGCTCGTCATTGCTTCCTCATATGTCTCAGGGTCATCGGTGTTGTCCACCAACATGACACTCATAACGGGATCATACCAATCTGGAGTGGTACGAATTCTCGTTGACCTGCGAGGCTCTGTAACAACTTCAACCGAAGTTTCATGATCATCATCATTAGCTTCCTCTCTAACTGGTGCAGGCACCACAGGAACTTCTTCCGGTGCTGCGATACTCGCAATTTCGAGAGAAGGTTCGACAACCTCGTCGAGTTCTACTTTCCTTCCAGTCACTTCTTTCAAGAGAAATTCCTTCTCTAGAAAGGATCCATTCTTGGCAACGAAGATTTTGCCTTCGGATCTATGATAGAAGGTATACCCAATAGTTTCCTTCGGGTATCCTATGAAGACGCATTTTTCCGCTTTGGGTTCAAGCTTGTCCGGCTGTAACTTCTTTACATAGGCTTCGCAACCCCAAACTTTAAGGAACGACAATCTAGGTTTCTTCCCAAACCATAATTCATACGGTGTCGTTTCAACGGATTTAGATGGTGCCCTATTTAAAGTGAATGAGGTTGTTTCTAATGCATAACCCCAAAATGATAGCGGTAAATCTGTAAGTGACATCATAGAACGAACCATATCTAAGAGAGTTCGATTACGACGTTCGGACACACCATTACGCTGTAGTGTTCCCGGCGGTGTCAATTGTGAAAGTATTCCGCATTTCTTCAAATGATCGCCAAACTCGTAACTTAGATATTCACCTCCACGATCAGAACGTAGAAATTTAATCTTCTTGTTACGTTGATTCTCTACCTCACTTTGAAATTACTTAAACTTCTCGAAAGTTTCAGACTTATGTTTCATGAAATAGATATACCCATATCTACTCAAGTCATCCATGAAGGTAAGAACATAACGATAACCACCCCGCGATGCTACACTCATTGGACCACACACATCGGTATGTATGATTTCCAATAAGTTCGTAGCTCGCTCCATCATACCAGAAAATGGAGTCTTGGTCATTTTACCCATCAGACATGCTTCGCATCTTTCAAGTGATTCGAAATCAAGTGATTCAAGAAGTCCATCGGAATGGAGTTTCTTCATACGCTTCACTCCAATGTGACCAAGACGACAGTGCCACATATAGGTCGAGTTATCGCTCGATTTCAAACGTTTGGCCTCAATGTTATTAATATGTGTATTTCCACTATCGAGATTCAATAATAATAGACCATCTATCAAAGGTGCATGTGCATAAAACATATTACTCATATAAATCGAACAACCATTATTCTCGGACTTAAACAAGTAACCTTCTCGCAATAAACAAGATCACGATATAATGTTCATGCTTAACGCAGGCACCAAATAACAATTATTTAGGTATAAAACTAATCCCGATGGTAGATGAAGGGGTAGCGTGCCGACCGCGATCACATCAACCTTTGATCTGTTTCCCACGCGCATCGTCACCTCATTCTTCGCTAGCTTCTGTTTATTCTACAGCACCTGTTTCGAGTTACCAATATGAGCAACCGAACCAGTATCAAATACCCAGGCACTACTACGAGTACTAGTGAGATACACATCAATAACATGTATATCGAATATACCTTTCTTCTTGATGTTGCCGTTCTTCAAATCCGCCAAGTACTTTGGGCAATTCCGCTTCCAGTGACCTTCTCCCTTGCAGTAAAAGCACTCAGTATCAGGCTTAGGTCCAGCCTTGGTCTTCTTCGTCGGCGTGGTAACTTTCTTACCACCCTTCTTGAAATGTCCCTTCTGCTTAGACTTGCCTTTCTTGAATTTGGTGGTCTTATTGACCAACAACACTTGGTGCTCTTTCTTGATCTCCACTTCTGCAGATTTCAACATGGCAAAGAGTTCTGGCAACGTCTTGTTCATGTTTTGCATGTTGTAGTTCATCACAAAGTTCTTGTAACTTGGTGGTAGTGATTGGAGGACACGGTAAATCCCCAAAGCATTAGGAATCACTATACCCAAGCTTTGAAGTTTGTTTGCGTGCCCAGACATCTTAAGCACATGCTCACTGACGGAGCTGCCCTCTTCCATCTTGCAGTTAAAGAACTTTTCAGAAGCCTCATAGCTTTCAATTGCCGCATGAGTCTCAAATATCAATTTGAGATCCTCGACAATATCATATGGGTCTGAATTCTCAAACCTTTTCTGAAGCTCCGATTCTAAACCATAGAAGATAGCACACTGAACTGTGGAGTACTGAGTCTTCCGAGTGAGGTAAACATTCTTTACTTCATCGGCAGCATCAGCTGCAGGTGGGTCACCCAGCGGTGCATCCAGCACATAGGTCAAATTACCAGCTGTGAGGACAATCCTCAAATTGCGGAACCAATCCACGAAGTTGCTTCCATTGTTTTTCAACTTTTCTTTCTCTAGGAACGCATTAAAATTGATGGTAGGGGTTGCCATTGATCTAGAACATATTTGCAATAGTTTAGACTAAGTTTATGACAAATTGAGTTCAAATTAATAATAAAATTTATCTAGGTGAACTCCCACTCAAAACAATATCCCTCACATTGTTGTAGTGATCACACGAACCAAATCCACCACATCAACACCGATCATCACGAGAGCTGATATAGTTTCAATGGCGAACAATCGACATGTTCATCATATCTACTATATGATTCATGCTTTACCTTTCGGTGATCCGTGTTCCGAGACCATGTCTGTACATGCTAGGCTCGTCAAGATCAAACCTTAGTTTCCGCATGAGCAAATCTGGCTTGCTCATGTTGTATGCACTTGCAGAATCTAACACACCCGATCATCACGTGGTGCTTCGAAACAACAAGCTTTAGCAACGGTGCTAACTAAGGGTGAACACTTTATGACTTGAAATTCATGTGCATGAGGGATCATCTTATAATGCTACCGTCGTCTACTAAGCAATACAAGATGCATAAAGGATTAACATCACATGCAATTCATAATATGTGATATGATATGGCCTTTCTTCTTTGTGCTTCCGATCTCCATCTTCTAGCACGAACATGATCTCCATCATCACCGGCATTGCATCAAGGTCAATGACGCTTCTCCATGGTTGTCGTCCACCGGCTTCAATTATTACAACTACTTTGAATAGACACGCGGGTCTTAACAAAATTAAAGACAACCATATGGCTCCTGCCGGTTGCCAACTTACAATAAGGAACATTGCATACATCAAATATAATCACAATCATGGCCATATCACATCACAGCACACCCCTTTAAAACAAAGTTAGACGCCTCTACTTTCTTTGCATATTTTACGTGGTTTGGGGCTTTCAGTAAGTGACGTTTTAACTTACGAATATGAACCACAACATTGATACTAGTATTGTTAATCACCTGTTGTAAATTGTATCTTAACTATGCTAGGAGAAACAGGCACCCGCAAAGCCACTTATGCAATACAAGTTGCATGTCAAGCGTGGAGCAAGTCTCATGAACGATGTCATGTAAGGTTAGCCCGGGCCGCTTCATCCCAACATACCGCAAGATGCAAAGTACACAAGAAGCAATCGACAATAAAAGCATCAACGCCCACAATAACCATTGTGTTCTACTCGTGCAACAGATCTACATATAGACACGGCTCTGATACCACTGTAGGGTTTCGTAGCATGGAAAACAAAAAATTTCTACCGCATACAAACAAACAAGCCAAGATCTATCTAATAGACTGTAGCAACGAGTCGATGGAATAACTCACCCTCGAAGATTCCAAAGTGTTTAACGAGAGCGGATTCTCGTGGGTGATGTAGTCGTACTCTTCCCGATCTCAAGATCGCGTAGACGATCCTTCCGGCGCTGCATTCCGGCAGCGCTCCCGCAGTCGGTCACACGTTCGGTACTCGACGAAGACCTTCCTCTCCCTTGTTCCAGCAGGCAGCGGAGGTTGTAGCACTCTCCTCGCGATTCCCGCAGCACAACGGCGTGGTACCGGAAGTAGAGGGGAGATCTCGCAGGGCTTCGCCTTAAGCCGGAGCGAGTATGGTGGAGTATGAGAGAGTCCCTCGACGATCTAGGGTTTAGACACGCCGAGGAGGGGGCTAGGCCGGCGGCTAGGGTTTCACCTAGGCGGCGGCGGCGAGTGCCCTAGGGTCGGCGGCGGCTATGGAGGCGGCGACGGCTTGGGTCTAGGGTTTAGAGGTGTAGGAACTTATGTCTAGGAGGGGAGCCCTGCCCCTCCTTTTATAGGTGGAGGGGGCCGGCCAAGGGGAGGGGAGTCCCTCCCCAACTCGGCTTGGTGGTGCGCCGGCGGTGGGAGGAGGAACTCCTCCCCCAAGTCGGTTTCCACCTCCCTCTCCACTTCCCAAAAATAGCCGTTTGACTTTCAAACTTGGCGTTTGACTTTTCAAACTAGGATTTGAATAAACCCTCAATTTTGTTCAGCGATGACACCGAGTACATGATGCAATCATACCAACTTGATATAACACATTCATGTACCCTTCCCCTCCGGAGTGACGGACATTCAGGAACCTTCTAGAACATTCCCGATGAAAACACCGGAACCATTCTCCAACTCCGAAACGGGACTTTCCTTATATGAATCTTATTCTCCGGACCATTCCGGATCTCCTCGTGATATCCCGAATACCATTCGAGACTCCGAACAACATTCAGACTCTTTCTCATCATTCCATAACTACTCAAACAACGTCGAATCCTTAAGTGTGTCTCCCTACGGTTCGTGAATTATGCGGACATGATCGAGACACTTCTCCGAACAATAACCAATAGAGGAATCTGGAAATTCATATGGCTCCCACATATTTCTATGATTACTTTGCGATCGAATGAACCACTTACATACGATACCAATTTCCCTTTGTCTCACGATAGTTTACTTATCCGAGGCTATGATCGTCGATATCTCTGCATACCTAGTTCAACCTCGTTACCGATAAGTACACTTTTCTCGTTCCCGTGATATGTGATCCCTTGTGAGCCAGTCACATGCTTGCAAGCTAATTGGATGACATTCCACCGAGAGGGCCCAGAGTATATCTATCCGTCATATGGATGGAAAAATCCCACTCTTGATCCATGTGTCTCAACCAATACTTTCCGAACACTCAATGCCACCTTTATAGCCACCCAATTACGGTGTGGTGTTTGATGTCATCAAAGCATCCATCCGGTAAAGGTGATATGCATGATCTCATGGTCGA
Organism: Avena sativa; assembly: GCA_916181665.1. Taxonomy (NCBI): domain Eukaryota; kingdom Viridiplantae; phylum Streptophyta; class Magnoliopsida; order Poales; family Poaceae; genus Avena; species Avena sativa. The sequence continues at coordinate 8,567,193 of OV702297.1, read as the reverse complement.
AGGAATTAGGTTACTATGTATCAGAAAGCATATAGCAATTGAACTATTAAAATGACTTGATCTTTATGCTACGCTTATCTATAGGAGTATGTTCACCATATCATTCTCCTAACGATATGATCTTGTTATTAATAACATCTCAATGTTCATGATAGGGAAACCACAATCATACATTAACCAACAAGCTAGTATTATAAAGAGGCTTTACTAGGGACTTCAAATTAAGTTTACAAATCACACAAGTATTAATGTTTCCTTGTTAATACTAGTATAGCATGAATGTAAACATTTATCATAAACACAAAGATATAATAATAACCATATTTATTATTGCCTCTAGGGCATATCTCCAACAGAACCCCTACACTCCCCCCCCAATTGGACTGAACGACGTGAATTTTGGTGTTAAGAAGGCGCTCAACATGACTCTAAAAAATATAGAAAATGCCCTCAACATCAGACTTATGCTTGATGAGATAAATACAACAATAGCGACTGTAATCATCGATAAAACTCACGTAGTACTTAAATCCCCCAGAAGAGGGTAGAGAAGGCCCCCAAACATCAGTGTGCACAAGCTCAAGAGAAGAATGAGTAACACTCGAAGAATTATTATACGGTAAATGATGACTCTTGGCGCGTTGACACGCGTCACAAACAAAAGACTTACAATCCGAAGAAAAAGGCAAATCATTTGACCTAACAATGTTTTGAACTACTTTATTTGACGGATGTCCTAGACGCTAGTGCCATTGGGAGGGCGTGATCCTGGCACCGGAAGAAGCATGACGACCATGAACAGAGGCTCGGTCAAATGGAAGAGGGTAAAGACCACCACGACTTCTACCTCGCAGGAGGATTCTCCGTGTTGCCTTGTCCTTAACAAGAAAGAAGTATTTATCAAACTCAATGAAGATGTCATTGTCACAAACGAGGCGATAAACGGAAACAAGATTTTTGCTAATATCGGGAACATGGAGAATATTCTTCAAGGCAAGGGATCGCGAAGAACCAGTAAACAAGAATGACCAACATGCACAATAGACAAACCTATACCATTGGCGACCCAAACCTGATACTTGTTGTGGTAGCGCTCGTGTGCGTGGAGACGTTCGATGTCGTTGGTGTAGTGGTCGATGGCGCCATAGTCCATGATCCACGGACTGCCCTCATGGAACGTGGAGGTGGAGGCGGTGTTGCTCAAGCGGGGGGCATCGGATTAGTACCCCTGATTGAAACGGTTGCAGCACGCTAGGGTGTCGTGCCCCCATATGCCACAGATCTGACACTGGGGGCAGTAGCGACCACGTCCGCCGTTGCCACGGCCATACCCCCCGAAGCCCTACATGTTGTAGCCGTTAGCACCACCGCCATTGCGATTGCCACGGTTGTCCTGGTAGCCACTGATACGTCCAAAACGTATCTACTTTCTCAAACACTTTTCTATTGTTTCTTCTCTAAACTTGTATGATTTGGATACAACTAACACGAACTGACGCTGTTTTCAGCAGAATTACCTTGGTGTCTTGTTTTTGTGTGCATAAAATCAACTATCAGGAAAATATGCCAAAAATTATATTTCACCAGAAGATCCACGGAGCCAGAAGACGGGACGGAGAGGAGGCCTAGGGGGCCCACACCCACCCCAGGCGCGGCCCACCCACTGGCCGTGCCTAGAGGGGGTGCAACCACCCTAGGCACCCCCTCGGCCTCCCTCTGCGCCTATAAGTTGCCTTTCGACCTAAAACCCGATGGGGGTTTGATAGTTTTCTAGAAAGAGTTCCGCTCCGCCGCTGCCACCAGAAACCAAGATTTGGATCCACAAACTCCGTTCTGGCATCCTGCCGGGACGGGGAATTTGGAGAGGATCATCGCCATCGTCATCACCAACGCATCTCCATCAACCACCGATGTTTCCCTCATCCATGAGTAAGTAATCCCCCGCTGTATGCTTGGGGATGGTAGGGATTGGATGAGTTCTATCATGTAATCGAATAAGATCTGTTAGGGCATAGTGCCTTGTATCTCCATTAGTGCTATTTGACTTTCTTGCAACTTGTTGTGCTTAATGCTTGTCACTAGGGCCCGTGTGCCATGATATCAGATCTGAACTTATTATTGAATCATTATGATAGTATTGTTTGTGATCTTATCTCCAAGTTGTGTACACATATCATTGTCCGGATCCAAAGGCCCCAAAGTGACAATAATTGGGACAACCGGAGGGGATGGCTGTGGTGTGAGGATCACATGTGTTCACGGAGTGTTAATTCTTTGCTCCGGTGCTCTATTAAAAGGAGCACCTTAATTGCTAGTAGTTCCCTAGAGGCCCTGCTGCCACGGGCTGGCTGGACAGAAGATGTTGTGCAAGTTCTCATTGCGAGCATGTATGACTATATTTGGAGCACATGCCTAGGATTGATTAGTACTTGGATGCTTGTTATTATTTATCTTCAATGCCCTAGATCTTGAAGTTACATGTTTAGACTCGTCCATGCAATGCCCGTCCATCCATCCCTATGCCTACCGCACTCGAATCCCACTATTACCGTTACTGTTACTATTGCTACTGTTTCACTGTTGCTGTTGCTTTACTGTTTGCTACTACCAAACTATTGCTACTGATAAATTTCTGTGAGCAAGAACTATTTCCAGGTGCAGCTGGACTGACAACTCAGTTGTTAAGGCTTGCAAGTATTCTTTGGCTCCCCTTGTGTCGAATCAATAAATTGGGTAATACTACCCGCGAAGACTGTTGCGGTCCCCTATACTTGTGGGTCATCAGGACTATTTTCTGGCGCTGTTGCCGGGGAGCATAGCTTTATTTGTTAGTTCACTTGGATCTATTATTGTTCATTGCTACTCCTTTCATCATGGGGAAGTTTCGTGATGGAAAGTTCCCTATTTTACCATCCACTACAAGAAGAGGTACAGTCCTAAAATCGTCTGCTGCTCTTCATTTACCGTCTGTTATAAGTAAGCTTGTTACACCACCACCACATACACATGCTACACACATTGCTACTACTGCTGAGTCTAAAACTGCTTTTGATACTCATGATGTTACTTCTACTGTGCTTGATGCGAGTGGTTCATTAGGTCCTTTTCTAGATGCTACTATGGCTAGTCTAGGAAATACCGAAACTCCTAGTGAAGACACTATTACACTTGTTAGCTTACCTGAGTCTAGTGAGAGTTATGATATTAATGATGGTTACATTGAGTTCACTGATGATTTTGTTGAAGAGTGCCGAAACACACATGGTACTAGTGCTATTAAGAGTCTCCTTGCTAGACGTACTATCATGCCTAAGTTTTCCTCTGATCCTAAGTTTGCCACTTCTCCCATAGATATTAAAGATGAAGACTATGATTTCTCTCTTGATTTATCTTATTTAGATATTGTTGAGAAAGAACCTTTTTGTGGGACTGAAAATGAGAGTGATGTCGCTCATATGAATGAGCTTTCTACTATGAGTGCTTTGTTCTCTGATGATTTTAAGATGCGCAAGTACTTTGTTACTAAGATCTTTCCTTTTTCACTAAAAGGAGAAGCTAGGGCTTGGTTTAATAGATTACCTCCTAGTTCCATTGATAGCCCTGATTGCTTGATTGCTTCTTTCTTCCAGAAATATTTTCCTCCCAGTGCTAGACATGCTGCTTTGCAGAGACTTTTTGATTTTAAACAGGGAGAAGAAGCGAAATTGCCTGAGTCGTGGACAAGGTTCTGTGCCTTGATTCATGCACATCCTGGATGTCCATTACCTAAGAATGAGCTTCTTGATATTTATTATAATGGACTAACTGATGATTCTAGGACCTACCTAGATAGCTTTGCTGATTGTGTTTTCAGGAAAAGGACTCCTACAGATGCTGAAGAATTAATGACTAAAATAAGCATGAATTATGATGATTAGACTTCAACTGAGCTAAATACACCTGAGCCTATTACTCCTGAACTAGTTGTTCCTGAACCAATTCCAGCACCAACAGCAAAGAAGAGGGGAGTTATTGTTGGAATTATGCCCTAGAGGCAATAATAAAGATGTTATTATTATAATTCTTGTTCATGATAAAGTTTATATTCCATGCTAGAATTGTATTAAGCGGAAACTTTAATACTTGTGTGGTTTGTGAACAACACCGTGTCCCTAGTATGCCAATATGGACTAGCTCATTGATTAATGATGGTTAAGGTTTCCTAATCATAGACATGAGTTGTCGATTAATAATGATATCATATCATTGGGAGAATGATATGATGGACAGACCCAAACTAAGCGGAGCAACTAGATCGTGTCATCGTGTTCATCTTTGCGAAGCTTTTCTCATGTAAAATATTGTATTCCTTAAACCATGAGATAATACAACTCCCTGGTATCGTAAGAAAGCTTTGAGGTCATCAAACGTCATCCTATGAGAGGGTGATCATAAAGGTGTCTCTCAGGTGATCGGAAAGTACCTGTTGGGTTGTATGTATCGAGATGGGATTTGTCCCTCCCAAGTCGGAGAGATATACTTCGGGCCCACTCGGTAATCGATATCAACACCGCTTGCAAGAATGTGGTTAAGGAGTTAATCACAAAGTGATATCGTATTACGGAACGAGTAAAGTACTTGTTGTGAACAAGATTGAACTAGGTATGACGGTACCGACGATCAAATCTCGGGCAAGTAAAATATCGCGAGACGAAGGGAATATATATGGGATTGATTGAATCCTGGAATCGTGGTTCATCCGATATGATCATCGATGAATGTGTGGGAGTCAATATGGGTTTCCAGACCCCGCTGTTGATTATTGATAGAAGATCATGTCTGCATATTCTCGAACCCGAAGGGTCACACACTTAACATGTCTCGACTCTAGGATAGATTGGATAATTGGTTTATGAGTTTTTGTTCGGAGTCTCGGATGGGATCCGGGACATCACGAGAGGTTCCGGAATGGTCCGGAGAATAAGATTCATATAAGGCAATGCAGTTTTTGGAGTTCGGAATTGTTTTGGGTTATTCGGTATTGTACCGGAAGCTTCTAGAACCTTCTGGAGTGGGACCAACGTGGCCTCACTTGTCGGGAGGGGGCATGGGCCTATGAGGGAGTGCCCTAGCCGCATTGGGCCAGGGGCACAAGGCCCCATAGGGCCCAGCCGGCCAATCCCTAGGGAAACCCTAGGGGATCTTCTAGAAGGGGGGGAACTTGCCCCTCACTCCTCCCTCCTTGGCCGCCGACCCTAGGGCTTGGGGGAGGGGCAAGGGCCAGCCGCCCACCCCTCTATATAAAGAGGGCTGGGGGCGCACCCTCCCCACACCTCCTTATCAAGCCCTAGCCGCCCTGCTGCCCTCCTCTCTCTCTCCCTCCCGACTGCGCGTAGGCGAAGCCCTGTCGCAGAAACTCTCCACCGCTTGCACCGCGCCGTCGCGTTGTAGATCCAATCCATCTCTCCACCCCAATTTCTGGAACGAGGAAGGAGGAGACGTCGAGGTGCCGCACGTGCGCATCTCTCGGAGGCATCGCCACTTGCGGTGTTAGATCGGATCGGATCGCGAGGAGGAGAAGCGAGTACGACTACATCACCCATGTTCCGTCAAACGTTCCGCTGTGCGAATCTTCAAGGGTATGAAGATCTCATCTATTCCCCCTCGTTGTTTGCATCTCCTAGATTAGATCTTGGCTTTCCCGTTCGCATCCGTAGAATTTTTTTGATTTACTATGCTGCGAAACCCTTCAGTGGTATCAGATCTAGATCTATGCGTAGATGTGTTTCACGAGTAGAACGCAACATGGTTGTTGCGGGCGTTGATGTTTTCTATTGCAAGCCTCTTGTTTGTGTACTTCTTATGACGCGGGATAGTGAGATCGAAGCGGTCCAGGCCAGCGTTACGCGACCTCGTTCGCGAGACCGACTCCGCACTTGACGTGTGGCTTGTTCCACACATGCGGCTGGTGGATGCCAGTTTCTCTCACTATAGTTGTCATGGGATTTACACCGGAGTTTGGCAACCATAATATCACCGTTGTGGCTTTCCATAGGTAAGAATCGTTCTTAGCTTGCTACTCCCATAAGCCACGTAAAACATGCAACAAAAAAGTAGAGGCGTTCAACTTGTTTTTGCAGGGAGTGTTTTCTGTGATATGGTATGGCCCAAGATGTGATGTGTATGTTGTATGCGATGATCATGTTTTGTAATGTTTCATGACTTGCATGTCGATGAGTACACAACCGGCAGGAGCCATATGGTTGTCTTTATAATTGTGTATGACCTGTGTGTCAACTTCTTATACGCCATGTAATAGCTTTACTTTATCGCTAAGTAGTTAGCAGTAGTTGTAGTTGCTATTCGTGGTGGAGGCAATCATGGTGGAGTGATGGAGATCATGCCGGCACGCACAAGATGGAGATCATTGCGCATAGATTGGCTATACCATGTCACATAAAGTTATATGCATGTGATGTTTATCCTTTTATGTATCTTATTATGCTTAGATCGCGACGGTAGCATTATAAGATGATTCCTCACTTAAAGGTCAAGATAAAACTTTGTTCTCTCCATGTATGCACCATTGCGAAATTTCATCGTGTTCAAGCATCACGTGATGATCGAGTGCTATAAACTCTACGTTCACATACAACGGGTGCAAGCCAGTTTTGCACACGCGGAAATACTTGGGTTTGACTTGACGAGCCTAGCATGTACAGACATGGCCTCGGAACACATGAACCGAAAGGTTAAGCATGAGTCATCTGAATGATATGATCGACACTTTGTTGTCCACCATTGAAACCACATATCTTCTCGTGAAGATCGGATTAGGTGTGGTGAATTTGGATCATGTTCACTAAACAACTTGAGGGATGTTGAATTTAGAGGGAGTTCATCTAGTAATTTGATTAAGTTGAACTAGTTATCATGAACATAGTCTAAATTGTACTTGCAAATTTTGTAGATCAAATGACTAAGTCCAACTTCAACTTTAACGTTTTTGCTGAGAAAGAAAAGCTTAGAAACAATGGGTCTAACTTCACCAACTGGTTCCGCAATCTGAGAATCATTCTCGCTAGCGGACAAAAGGACTATGTCCTTGAGAATGCGCTAGGTGACGCCCCTACTGTAGATGCGCCGGCTGATGAGAAAGATGTTTATCAGTCGTGCAAAGATGATTATGGTGTGATTAAGAGCATGTAAGATCCCTCCTTTGTAAAGGAAAGGATCCCTGTGATTGCAATGCTAGTCCCTGGATCAATGCTAGCATCCACAGTTTAAGATGAAGTACACAGATACAAAGGTCGTTTATTACATTCATTCCAGAGATAAAACATAGTCTTTTACAACTCAGGGCCAAAGGCCTAATACAAGATTTTATGGAATAAGTAAATAAACATAAGTCCTCATCTTCATGTGCCACAGGCAAGCATGTTGAGTGTAGACTCATGACTCCTATTCATCATCGGAGTAACCTGCAACATCACAAGTTACAGCCACAGAGGGTCAATACTTTGGAATAGTATTGGCAAGTGATACCTTAGTAGATTTTAAGTGGATTCTATTACTATATGCATTTTGGCTAAGTGTAGCTTGGCTTGCTTTGCTCAAAATAGATTTTTCCTATTAGTTGAAATCACTAAGTTTTTCTTTGTCAAAAAGCTTCCCAAGAAACCACCAATAGACATTGGGGTCCTTCACCCTTGTTCACCCACAAGTTTTAACTTAGAAGTTGGAGTGGTGATATTCTTGTAGCTTCCATGTCTTGATGCTCGATTTGTCCATTGCCATGGACTTGGCTAAGTACTTAGATTTTCCATCTGCAGAGGTTGTGCACTTTCCCCACCAGACTTGGTTTCCCAAGACAGGACCTTTCAGAAGCCTTTCCTTAGTCAAATGGACGCGCTCCAACCTATCATTCCCACTACCACCAACTGTCCAAGTGACTAAGTTCTAGCAACCTATATGATCATGGCAGAGCCCATATTGCCAAGTGGTTGCACTGTAAGCTTTCTCAACACTTGGCCTCCAAATCCCTTTGTGCCTGGGTGGCATACCACAAGTGAGATACACAAGACAAATCCATGGCCTTGTGTAACCACTCAACCAAAAACCACCATTCAAGTCCCATTCCACCCAGGAAGTTCATTGACTTAGTTGTTTTATTAATAAAAGCATGAGTCCCAAAGGACTTAGAATTATTTCACCATAGCATGTACTTACGTTGCCATCCCTTGTTTTCTACTAGCTAGGCTAAGAAGGGCATAGTATCTTAACTTAGGAAAATTCCCTAGCAATTCTACAATTCTACAACTACATAGGATTTCCCAACATAGCATTTGGCAAAAGTAGCATGCAAGACTTAGCAAAAATAATTCTAATGCTTATCCAAAATAAAGGGTGGAAATGTCATGAAGTATCACTTGCCTTGGTAATGGGGAGAGTAGCACTCTTCACAATCACAGTCACTAGCAAAATCTACACAAAAATTTGTAGCATACAATTACACACAATTTATATACAATCAAAAATATGAATGCATGTATGCAAGAATTTGCTAAGTGATAATTTTGAAAATTCTACCAATCAAGTGCATGATACAGAAACATAACAAGTCACAAAGTTTGCTAACTAAACTTATTTAGCCCTAAAACAATTTGCTAAACAAAACTATACTCAAAATGGACCTAAACTTGTTTCTGCATACAAAGTCATTTTAACAGTTACTATTTGTTAAACACAATGCATATTCAGAAAGTCCTTGATTCACTGATTCCAACGGTATAAAGTTTGCAAAATTCTAACGTGGCAATCAAAAGTTATAGCCGATTGAAATTTGGATCTAAATCTGATTTGAATTCTGTTTTTGATTTAAACTCTAGCCACGCGTCGTGTTCCTATTGGCGCGTACCGCTTCGGCTGGATCGAGCTCTGCGGGCCGTAGGATCTAAGTGAGATCTGGCGGCTCAGATGCGCGCTTACCTCTTCGCCCACGTTCTAATCTACGTCGTAGGATCTACATCTGACGCTCCTAATCGTCCTGACCATACACGAGCGGCGCTAGCGGCGTTGACTGGCGGCGGCGCGTCTGACCGCGGTGGTGCTGGCGCTCTAGGTCGCCTGGGAAGGAAGGGAGGTGCTTACCAGAACCGCTGTGGCGTGCTGAAGCTCGACGTGGTGTTGGTTTGCGAAGGGGTGCGCGGGAACGGTCTCTGGAGCTCGTCGGAGTTGCGGGCGGCGTCGGTAGCTTGTAGTCGTGTTCCTTGCCGAGGTTTGGCGTCGCCCTAGCACGAACCAGTGGCATCAGGATTTGCGCAAGACATAGGCGAACAAGCTCGCGTGAAGGAGGGGGCAAGGGGCGCTTGGGTTTTACCTTAATTGGTCGCCGGAGTTTATCGGCGGCGCGGGTGGTTTCGGTCGCGAACGGAGACGACGACCTGGGTCACGAGCAGGCAAAAGGAAGGTATTAGCGTAAGCGCGAGATCATTCCGAACATCCTTGTTTGAACCAGAGAGAGAGGGGTGGTCGAGGCTCACCGTAATTGGCCGCCGGAGTTGTCGGTACTGCGGGGTTTCGAGGGCAATTATGCGCAGCCTGGTGGCGGAGTGAGCGAGGAGAGGGGGGGGGGAATGCTTGCGGGGCAGAGGGGTTTAAGTAAGCCTAGGTGCAACAGGAAACGCTTGTGGAATAATGGGCAATAACACCGCGCCATTACCGGCCTTGACAGCAGCAGCGACGTGGTCGCGGGCGTGGTTTGGGGAAGACGAGGGTGACGTGGACGGGGCCCGCTGGTCAGCTAAATAAACAAAAGGGGCGTGGGGTCTGACTGTCAGTGGCTGAATGGGTGTGCTCGCGCGTAAGAGAAGAAAAGAGATGCCCCGGGTGGGCTTGCTGGGCCTGCTCCGTTGCTGGGCTAAAATGGCGGCGCTCTGCCTTTTCTATTTGTTTGCTTCTTTTCTTTTTCTGAAACGATTTACTGAATTGGTTTTGATATGAATTCAAACTCTTTTTGAATTCAAACTTTTCCAGGGTTTTTGCAGGGTGCAGTAGTCTCCAATTTAGGCACACAAACAGGTGGTTTGCTTAGGAAGGGCTTGGTCAAGCTTGGAGATCAAAATAACAGAGGCTAGGCATTTGGTTTGCAAAAATTAAAAAAAAATGGTTTTTGAATTTATTTCCAAGTTTGTAAAACATGGTTCAAACCATACTCAATCCTTTCTATGAGGAAGACAAACAAACTAAGTTTTAAACCACTCAAACTTTCAAATGGTGATGGCCATTTGATTTAACTCTGTTCACATAAAATCATAGCACCATGTGCTTCTGTTTTTCTGAAATGAGTTTGAAATTTGATCTTAAATCTATATGCATGCATGAATGATATGCAAACTTTGAAATTATGATTTTAGGGATGTTACAAATCTAACCCCCTTAAGGTGAATCTCGCCCTCGAGATTCGGATTGGCTAGCAAATAGGTGAGGGTGGTCTTTCCGAAGATCATCTTCTCTTTCCCATGTTGCTTCCTCTTCGGTATGATGGTTCCGTTGCACTTTGCAAAATTTGATAGTCTTTGTTCTCGTGACTCTTTCTGCCGTCTCAAGAATCTTGATAGGCTTTTCTTCATAAGTGAGATCACTTTCTAGTTGAACTTCTTCCAAAGGTATGGTATCCTTCAAAGAAGATTCTTCCATTTCTGGGTGACATTTCTTAAGCTGACTCACATGAAATACATTATGGACTGCTGATAAAGATGCTGACAGTTCAATTTCATAAGCCACTTCTCCCTTGCGACTCAGAATCTTGAATGGCCCAACATATCTTGGTGCCAACTTTCCTTTGACTCCGAATCTTTTCACTCCACGGAGTGGTGATACTCTAAGGTAGGCTCTATCACCGACTTCGTAGGTGACTTCTCTACGCTTAGGATCTGCGTAGCTTTTCTGTCAGGACTGTGCTATCTTCAACCTGTCCTTAACCAATTTGACCTTCTCTTCGGCTTCTTTGATAAGATCTGGCCCAAAATGACTTCTTTCTCCCACACCATTCCATAACAATGGAGTGGTACATTTTCTTCCATAGAGAAACTCAAACGGTGTCATCTCAATGCTGGCTTGATAGCTGTTGTTATAGGAAAATTCTGCGTAAGGCAGACTTTCATCCCAACTTGCTCCGTAATCTAGGGCACACGCCCTCAACATGTCTTCCAGAATTTGATTAGTCCTTTCAGTTTGTCCATCGGTTTGAGGATGAAAAGCAGTACTGAATTCCAACCTCGTTCCCAATGACTCATGTAGCTGTCTCCAAAAATGGGAAGTGAATTGGGTTCCCCTATCGGACACAATACTCTTAGGCACACCGTGAAGGCATACAATTCTACTCATGTAGATTTTGGCTAACTTGGCACTTGTATAAGTTGTCTTCACGGGTATGAAATGTGCCACTTTAGTTAAGCGATCCACTACTACCCATATGGAATCATATCCTGACCTGGTCCTTGGTAATCCGGTGATGAAATCCATACCAATTTTGTCCCATTTCCAATCAGGAATAGGTAGTGGTTGAAGCAAACCTGTTGGTTTCTGATGCTCTGCTTTTACTCTACTACACACATCACACAAAGCAATATGCTCGGCGATGTCTCTCTTGAGATTGTTCCACCAAAATCTTTCTTTCATGTCCATATACATTTTGGTGTTACCCGGATGAATGGAATACGGAGAGTTGTGGGCTTCTTGTAGAATCAGTTTCCGCATTTCCGGATCTTGTGGAACACAAATACGTTTCCCGTGCCATAAAGTACCTTGTTCGCCTACATGGAAACTTTTAGCTTTCCCTTGGTCAATGTTTTTCTTAATCCCCTCAATTTCTTTATCAGTCTTTTGAGCTTCCCGAATCTTGTCCAACAAAGTAGGTTGGACTTCTAAAGACATGAGATGTCCTTCAGGCACAATCTCCAATCTGAGTTCTTTGAATTGCTTACACAAATCATCTAGCAATTCGCCTTTGGTAAGGCCATTCACAAATACTTTACGACTTAGAGCATCTACTACAACGTTTGCTTTCCCGGGGTGGTATTGCAAACTTAAGTCGTAATCTTTGATAAGCTCTAACCATCTTCTTTGTCTCATATTGATTTCCTTCTGGGTGAAGATATATTTCAAACTCTTGTGATCGGTGAACACTTCACAACGCTTTCCCAAAAGGTAATGTCTCCATGTTTTGAGTGCATGGACGACAGAGGCTAACTCCAAATCATGAGTAGGATAGTTTACTTCATGAGTTTTGAGTTGTCTTGAGGCATAGGCCACAACTTTACCGTCTTGCATAAGTACGGCTCCCAAACCTTGATGAGACGCATCACAGTATACTTGGAAATCCTTTTCCAAATCCGGCAGACATAGAACCGGTGCTGTCACAAGTCTCTTCTTCAATTCTTGAAAGCTGACCTCACAACCTTCAGACCAAACAAACTTTTTATCTTTCTTTAATAATTCAGTCATGGGCTTAGCAACTTTTGAGAAATTCTCAATGAATCTTCGGTAGTAACCAGCTAAGCCAAGGAAACTGCGAACTTCTTTCACATTCTTGGGAGATTCCCATACTGTCACAGCTGACACTTTAGCAGGATCAACTGCTACACCATCCTTTGTCATAACATGACCAAGAAAACCAACTTCCTCTAACCAGAACTCGCACTTGCTGAATTTGGCATAAAGTTTATGTTCTCTCAACTTCTCAAGTATCAAACGCAAGTGTCCTTCATGTTCTTCTTTGCTCTTAGAGTAAACTAAGATGTCATCGATGAAAACGACAACGAACTTGTCAAGAAATTCCATGAACACCTTGTTCATCATATTCATGAAGTATGCTGGATCATTGGTTAAGCCGAATGGCATTACGGTATACTCATATAATCCATACCTTGTGGTAAATGCTGTTTTAGGTATGTCTTGCTCTCTTATCTTGAGTTGAAAATAGCCCGACCGGAGATCAATCTTCGAGAACACACAAGCTCCCTCTAGCTGATCAAACAAGTCATTGATCCTTGGCAAAGGATATTTGTTCTTGATAGTTACCTCGTTGAGTGAACGGTAATCTATGCATAACCTTTGGCTTCTATCTTTCTTCTCCACGAACAATACTGGGGCTCCCCAAGATGAAGAACTTGGTTGGATAAATCCTTTCTGCAACTGTTCGCCCAGTTGCTTCTTGAGCTCTTTTAGTTCATCAACTGACATTTTGTATGGTCTTTTTGCTATTGGTCCAGAACCTGGTAACAAATCTATCAGAAATTCCACATCTCTATCTGGTGGCATTCTGGCAATTCTTCCGGAAATACATCCGGATACTCACATACAATTGGCACACTGTCCAAGCTAACCCCCTTAAGAGAATTAAGCTTACTTCCTTTGGATTCAAAGTTTGACCTGAACTTTATTCTTTTCCCTTCTGGGGTGGTGAGTGAAACAGTACGATTAGCACAATCAAGCACTCCTTCATACTTAGCCATCCAATCCATTCCTAGAATTACATCCAATCCTTGGGAATCTAGAATTATCAGGCTCACTGGAAACTTATGCTTTCCAAACTCTATGACAAGATCCCGGCATCCAAGACTTACTATCATATCTCCACCCGGAGAACTAACTTTTATTGGACACCCAATGTTTTCAGATGCAAACCCATTTCTATCAACAAATGCTTTTGATATGAATGAATGAGATGCACCAGTATCAAAGAGTACAAATGCTGGAATGGAATTGAGTCTGAACTTACCCGCAACAGTGTCAGGTTCCTCATAGACCTCCTCCACATTGATGTGGTTAACCTGTCCTTTCTGAAAAGGATTGGGCTTGTTAGGTCCTTCAACTTTCTTCTCAGGGCACTCATTAGCATAATGCCCCAGCTTCTTGCATTTGAAGCACTCAACCTGACTGATGTCTCTTTTGGCAGGCTGACTTCCACTTCCACTACCATTCCCACTGTGGTGGCTCTTGTGTCCACTCTTGTGGTTCTTGTACTTGTCATTGTCATGACTGCGGTGATGCTTGTTGTCATGACGGTTGTGGTTGTGGTGCTTGTTGAATTTCCCATGCTTATGGGATCCTGAGCTTCCACTGTCGTCATAGTGAGATCGTTTGTGAGACGATCCCGAGCTGTGCTTGTCGGAGTGTTTCCTCTTCCTTCTCTCGACTTGCTTCATATTATTCTCCAAAATAGCAGCCTTGTCACATAGAGACTGATAAGTTGGAACATATGCCACAGACAACTGTAAGTTTAGCTCATCATTCAAGCCCTCCAGAAACTTTTCCTTTCTTTTCGCATCTGTGTCAACCTCATCCGGTGCATAGCGCGCCAGATTGTTGAACTCTTCTATATATTCAGCCACGCTGCGGTGGCGCTGCTTCAGGTTGTGAAACTCCTTCTTTTTCAGGCTCATCATTCCTGATGAGATATGAGCAGTGCGAAAGCCATCTTCAAAGATAACCCAAGTCACCTCATCTATAGGAGTGGTGATTTGGAAGTTGTCCCACCATGTGGCGGCTGGCCCTTCCAACAGATGTGCTGCAAATCTGACTTTTTCAGCGTCCGTGCAACCCACGGTCACTAAGTCTTTGTTCACAGAACATAGCCAGTCATTGGCCACCATGGGATCAGTCGTCCCCGAGAACTTAGCTGGCCTCAAACGCAGAAATCTGGTGAGCATATCAAAACCCGGAGTGTTGTTGTTGTTGTTGTTGTTGGGGTTGGGGTTGTTGTTGTTGTTGGGGTTGTTGTTGTTGTTATTCTGGTTTTAGATGAATGTTGTCATCATCTGCATAAGCTGTGTTTGCGCATTCATCATTTGTTGCATTTCCGGGGTGATGTTGTTGGGGTTGGGGTTTGCGCGACGGGGAGGCATCTGTGGTTTTGTTCAAAATAGAGATAAGAATGAGATACCCTTACATGATTCATGCACATTACATCACATAAGCAAACACATAGCATGCAACACAAGGATAAAAGTTCAATAACAAGATAAAGAAGTCTCAAAGTAAAAACACACACAAGTGGCAAGCCATCCACATGTCGGATGGTCCAACAATAAGTTCACAAATAACAAGTATGATAATAAAAGATAACCGAGTAGTTAAGTCTACTCATCCGCATCAATCTCCTCCTCGACAAAAGTAAGACCTGCGTTCTCCATCGCGGTCTTGTTCTCCTCAATGGTAGTGGTCAAGGACTCGATCTTGGTCTTGAGAGCCCTCTTCTGGGAGCGAAGCCTCTCAATCACCATCTGCTGCTGCTCTAGCTCAAAATCCTTGGACTTCAGTTCCTCGGTCATGTCCCGGATCCTCTTGTTCCTATCCTGGATGCGTTTCTCCTGACTCTTGAACTTGCGATCCTGGGTCTCGAACTTCGCCTCCATTTCCTTGACTATCTCGTCCTGCTGTGCGAAAAGCTTGTCCTTCTCGCGAAGCTGCACCTGGAGCTCGTCATTGTTGAGCATGACGTTGGTCCTGTCCGTATCCACGTGCCTAATAAGAGACTCTAAGTCCTGGAGATAGAGACGTATCGGCTCTGCTGCGTCCCTCGAGTCGTCCTCAAAGTAGATGGACTCTCCATCGTCATCACGTCTTCCGAAGACGTGGAAGTGGGTGCCCCTAACCTGTCGGGAGTGACGGCCTAACAGACGTCCTATCAGGTCCTGCATGACGACCTCCATGCCTCTCTCCCTGTCATCGTGCATAAGCTTGAAGACGATGGCTTCCGTAGTAGGCTCCGTCTGGCGTCCGGGCTGGTTCACCTTGAAGCCCCAGAGGTCCTTCCTCTCGAACTTGGTGAGTGGGTGCACCATAATGGTGGGAAGAGGGAGATTGAGCAAAGTGGTAAGCTCAACGATACGAGGACCAAAACGGGTACCCTGGAACTCCTCAACAGTGCTGATGGTAATAGGCATCTATTTATAAGATAGAAAAGTTAGGACAACACAATTTAAGATAAACAAACATTTCATACATACCCTTGGAACACAAAATTTACACAAGTCATGCATACATAATTCCATTACATCAATCAAGGTCCAAACTTATTTAAGGTATCATTTTGGAACATAAGGTGATAGGTGGTGGTCCAACTAACGAAGTGCGTTTACAATACTATCTCACTGGATCTGTTGGCTAACACAATGTTCCTAGAGGCAACCCACCTATCTTGTTCACATGATTCCATCACTAAGTCTATAATATCTCCCCTTAAAGTTTGGTTGGTGGCTTCCAACTCTTGGGTAAGTTCCTTCTCTTTCTCTAAGTCTTTTTGGAGGTTGAGCATTCTGCACTTGACTCTTGCACTTAGTTCTTTGATAGTCCTCCAAGCTGCTTCTCTGGCTGACTCAAAGAATGTGGTGTGCATTACAGTTTTGGTGTACATGCAGAAGCCTCTTTCTTTGTGGTTGTCTTCCTTGTTTTTGTACAAGTGAAGTTGCACCCACCAATACTCCACTCCTTCATCCATCACTGGAAAGCCCTTGTACACAGCTGCACCATGTGCTTCCATTGCCACCATGAGGTCCTTGAGAATTTTGGGAAACTCAGTTTCACACTCCAAGGTCATGGTCATGAGTGGTCCTTTCTTCACGGCTTCGTTGATGGAGTTCATTTACAAATAGAGATGAGAATGAGAAGATTAGAAAAGTTTACGAGAAGAATAGACAAGTGTAGAAGTAGTTAAAATTTTTCCTTAGTGGTTTCCAATCCTAGGGTCATAATCCTACAGGCAACACAGTGCTCTAATACCATCTGTAAGATCCCTCCTTTGTAAAGGAAAGGATCCCTGTGATTGCAATGCTAGTCCCTGGATCAATGCTAGCATCCACAGTTTAAGATGAAGTACACAGATACAAAGGTCGTTTATTACATTCATTCCAGAGATAAAACATAGTCTTTTACAACTCAGGGCCAAAGGCCTAATACAAGAGTTTATGGAATAAGTAAATAAACATAAGTCCTCATCTTCATGTGCCACAGGCAAGCATGTTGAGTGTAGACTCATGACTCCTATTCATCATCGGAGTAACCTGCAACATCACAAGTTACAGCCACAGAGGGTCAATACTTTGGAATAGTATTGGCAAGTGATACCTTAGTAGATTTTAAGTGGATTCTATTACTATATGCATTTTGGCTAAGTGTAGCTTGGCTTGCTTTGCTCAAAATAGATTTTTCCTATTAGTTGAAATCACTAAGTTTTTCTTTGTCAAAAAGCTTCCCAAGAAACCACCAATAGACATTGGGGTCCTTCACCCTTGTTCACCCACAAGTTTTAACTTAGAAGTTGGAGTGATGAGATTCTTGTAGCTTCCATGTCTTGATGCTCAATTTGTCCATTGCCATGGACTTGGCTAAGTACTTAGATTTTCCATCTGCAGAGGTTGTGCACTTTCCCCACCAGACTTGGTTTCCCAAGACAGGACCTTTCAGAAGCCTTTCCTTAGTCAAATGGACGCGCTCCAACCTATCATTCCCACTACCACCAACTGTCCAAGTGACTAAGTTCTAGCAACCTATATGATCATGGCAGAGCCCATATTGCCAAGTGGTTGCACTGTAAGCTTTCTCAACACTTGGCCTCCAAATCCCTTTGTGCCTGGGTGGCATACCACAAGTGAGATACACAAGCCAAATCCATGGCCTTGTATAACCACTCAACCAAAAACCACCATTCAAGTCCCATTCCACCCAGGAAGTTCATTGACTTAGTTGTTTTATTAAGAAAAGCATGAGTCCCAAAGGACTTAGAATTATTTCACCATAGCATGTACTTACTTTGCCATCCCTTGTTTTCTACTAGCTAGGCTAAGCAGGGCATAGTATCTTAACTTAGGAAAATTCCCTAGCAATTCTACAATTCTACAACTACATAGGATTTCCCAACATAGCATTTGGCAAAAGTAGCATGCAAGACTTAGCAAAAATAATTCTAATGCTTATCCAAAATAAAGGGTGGAAATATCATGAAGTATCACTTGCCTTGGTAATGGGGAGAGTAGCACTCTTCACAATCACAGTCACTAGCAAAATCTACACAAAAATTTGTAGCATACAATTACACACAATTTATATACAATCAAAAATATGAATGCATGTATGCAAGAATTTGCTAAGTGATAATTTTTAAAATTCTACCAAGCAAGTGCATGATACAGAAACATAACAAGTCACAAAGTTTGCTAACTAAACTTATTTAGCCCTAAAACAATTTGCTAAACAAAACTATACTCAAAATGGACCTAAACTTGTTTCTGCATACAAAGTCATTTTAACAGTTACTATTTGTTAAACACAATGCATATTAAGAAAGGCCTTGATTCACTGATTCCAACGGTATAAAGTTTGCAAAATTCTAACGTGGCAATCAAAAGTTATAGCCGATTGAAATTTGGATCTAAATCTGATTTGAATTCTGTTTTTGATTTAAACTCTAGCCACGCGTCGTGTTCCTATTGGCGCGTACCGCTTCGGCTGGATCAAGCTCTGCGGGCCGTAGGATCTAAGTGAGATCTGGCGGCTCAGATGCGCGCTTACCTCTTCGCCCATGTTCTAATCTACGCCGTAGGATCTACATCTGACACTCCTAATCGTCCTGACCATACACGAGCGGCGCTAGCAGCGTTGACTGGCGGCGGCGCGTCTGACTGCGGCGGTGCTGGCGCTCTAGGTCGCCTGGGAAGGAAGGGAGGTGCTTACCAGAACCGTTGTGGCGTGCTGAAGCTCGACGTGGTGTTGGTTTGCGAAGGGGTGCGCGGGGACGGTCTCTGGAGCTCGTCGGAGTTGTGGGCGGTGTCGGTAGCTTGTAATCGTGTTCCTTGCCGAGGTTTGGCGTCGCCCTAGCACGAACCAGTGGCATCAGGATTTGCGCAAGACATAGGCGAACAAGCTCGCGTGAAGGAGGGGGCAAGGGGCGCTTGGGTTTTACCTTAATTGGTCGCCGGAGTTTATCGGCGGCGCGGGTGGTTTCGGTCGCGAACGGAGACGACGACCTGGGTCACGAGCAGGCAAAAGGAAGGTATCAGCGTAAGCGCGAGATCATTCCGAACATCCTCATTTGAACCAGAGAGAGAGGGGTGGTCGAGTCTCACCGTAATTGGCCACCGGAGTTGTCGGTACTGCGGGGTTTCGAGGGCAATTGTGCGCAGCCTGGTGGCGGAGTGAGCGAGGAGAGGGGGGGGGGAAATGCTTGCGGGGCAGAGGGGTTTAAGTAATCCTAGGTGCGACAGGAAACGCTTGTGGAATAATGGGCAATAACACCGCGCCATTACCGGCCTTGACAGCAGCAGCGACGTGGTCACGGGCGTGGTTTGGGGAAGACGAGGGTGACGTGGACGGGGCCCGCTGGTCAGCGAAATAAACAAAAGGGGCGTGGGGTCTGGCTGTCAGTGGCTGAATGGGTGTGCTCGCGCGTAAGAGAAGAAAAGAGATGCCCCGGGTGGGCTTGCTGGGCCTGCTCCGTTGCTGGGCTAAAATGGCGGCGCTCTGCCTTTTCTATTTGTTTGCTTCTTTTCTTTTTCTGAAACGATTTACTGAATTGGTTTTGATATGAATTCAAACTCTTTTTGAATTCAAACTTTTCCAGGGTTTTTGCAGGGTGCAGTAGTCTCCAATTTAGGCACACAAACAGGTGGTTTGCTTAGGAAGGGCTTGGTCAAGCTTGGAGATCAAAATAACAGAGGCTAGGCATTTGGTTTGCAAAAATTGAAAAAAATGGTTCTTGAATTTATTTCCAAGTTTGTAAAACATGGTTCAAACCATACTCAATCCTTTCTATGAGGAAGACAAACAAACTAAGTTTTAAACCACTCAAACTTTCAAATGGTGATGGCCATTTGATTTAACTCTATTCACATAAAATCATAGCACCATGTGCTTCTGTTTTTCTGAAATGAGTTTGAAATTTGATCTTAAATCTATATGCATGCATGAATGATATGCAAACTTTGAAATTATGATTTTAGGGATGTTACAGAGCACCATGTTGATTGCTATGGAATCGGACTTTCAAAATCGTTTTGAAGATTACGCCGGGCCCTTTGAGATTCTTGAGGAACTGAAAACTATGTTTCAGACTCAGGCCCGTTCTGAGAGATATGAGATCTCTGAGAAATTCTTTAACTGCAAGATGGAGGAAGGGAGTTACGTTAGTGAGCACGCCATAAAGATGTCGGGCTACACTCAACGCCTTGAGAAACTGGACTGCAAGATTCCAGAGGAGCTCAAGATTGACAGGGTTCTACAATCACTCCCTCCTAGCTACAAAAGTTTTGTAGTGACTCATAATCAGATTGGTTCCACTGATACGATCACCGAGCTCTTCGCTAAGCTGAAAGCTGCGGAGGTGGACATCAAAAAGGATAATCATGTGTTGATGGTCAATAAGCCCCCCAGCTTTAAGAAAGGTAAGGGTGCAAAGAAGCCCTTCAAGAAAGGCAGCGGAAAGCGCGTTGCCCCTGCTGAGAAGAAGCTCAAGTCTGGACCTAAGCCGGACACTGAGTGCTTCTATTGCAAGGACAAGGGTCACTGGAAGCGCAACTGTCCGAAGTACTTAGCGGACAAGAAGGCTGGCACCATCAAAGGTATATTTGATATACATGTTATTGATGTTTTCCTTACTAGCCCTAGTTGTAGTGCCTGGGTATTTGATACTGGTTCAGTTGCTAATATTTGTAACTCGAAACAGGAGCTACGGAATAGACGGCGGCTTGCGAGGGATGAGGTGACGATGCGCGTTGGCAACGGTCAAGAGTTGATGTGATGGCCGTCGGCACGCTCTCCTTAGTTTTACCTTCGGGATTAGTTTTAAACCTTAATAAATGTTATTATGTGCCTGCGTTGAGCATGAACATCATATCTGGATCGTGTTTATTGCAAGACGGTTATTCATTTAAATCTGAGAATAATGGTTGTTCTATTTATATGAGTAACATCTTTTATGGTCATGCACCTGCTGTGAATGGTTTATTTCTTCTGAATCTAGAAAGGGATAAAACACACATCCATAACACTAAGGCTAAGAGATGCAAGGTAGATAGTGATAATACTACTTATTTGTGGCACTATCGTCTAGGTCATATTGGTGTAAAACGCATGAAGAAACTCTATTCTGATGGACTTTTGGAGTCTCTTGATTTTGAATCATTTGACACATGCGAACCATGCCTCATGGGCAAGATGATCAAAACCCCGTTCTCCGGAATGATGGAGCGAGCAACGGACTTGTTGGAAATCATACATACCGATGTATGCGGACTGATGAGTGTTTCGACGCGCGGTGGATATCGCTATTTTCGCACTTTTACTGATGACTTAAGTAGATATGGGTATATATATTTAATGAAACATAAATCTGAAACATTTGAAAAGTTCAAAGAATTTTAGAATGAAGTGGAGAACCATCGTAACAGAAAAATTAAGTTTCTACGATTCGATCGTGGAGGTGAATATTTGAGTTATGATTTTATCACGCATCTTAAAGCAAGCGGAATCATTTCGCAACTCACGCCACCCGGAACACCACAGCGCAATGGTGTGTCTGAACGCCGGAATCGAACTCTATTAGATATGGTCCGATCAATGATGTCTCTTACTGATTTGCCGTTATCATTTTGGGGTTATGCATTAGAAACCGCTGCATTCACTTTAAATAGGGCACCATCTAAATCCGTTGAGACGACACCGTATGAACTATGGTTTGGTGCTAAACCTAAGTTGTCGTTTCTTAAAGTTTGGGGATGCGAAGCTTACATCAAGAAGTTGATGCCAGACAAGCTTGAACCCAAAGCGGAGAAATGCGTCTTCATAGGATACCCTAAGGAAACTATTGGGTATACCTTCTATCACAGACCCGAAGGCAAAGTGTTTGTCACAAAGAACGGATCCTTTCTTGAGAAGGAGTTTCTCTCGAAAGAAGTGAGTGGGAGGAAAGTAGAGCTAGACGAGGTTGTTGAACCTTCTCTTGAGTTGGAGAGTAGCGCAACACCTGAAATTGTTCCAGTGCCGCCTGCACCAACAATAGAGGAAGCTAATGACAAGGATCATGAAGCTTCAGACGATGCTACTACTAAACGTCGCAGGTCGACAAGGTCGCGTGCCCCTCCTGAGTGGTACGGCAACCCTGTCTTAACTGTCTTGTTAGTAGATGACAGTGAACCTGCGAACTATGAGGAAGCGATGATGAGCCCAAACTCTGAGAAATGGCTAGAGGCCATGAAATCCGAATTGGGATCCATGAGCGAAAACCAAGTATGGACTTTGGTGGACCCTCCTAGCGACCGAAAGGCCGTTGAGTGCAAATGGATTTTCAAGAAGAAAACAGACGCGGATGGTAATGTTACTGTCTATAAAGCACGGCTTGTCGCGAAAGGTTTTCGACAAGTTCAAGGTGTTGACTACGATGAGACTTTCTCTCCCGTAGCGATGTTTAAGTCCATTCGGATTTTATTAGCAATTGTTGTGTTTCATGATTATGAAATATGGAAGATGGATGTCAAGACTGCGTTCCTCAATGGCAACATTGATGAAGAGTTGTATATGATGCAACCCGAAGGTTTTGTCGATCCTAAGGATGCTGATAAAGTGTGCAAACTTCAGCGTTCCATTTATGGACTGAAGCAAGCATCTCGGAGTTGGAACCTTCGTTTTGATCAAGTGATCAAGAGCTTTGGATTTGTTCCAAATTGCTACGAAGCTTGTATCTACAAGAAAGTGAGTGGGAGCTCAGTGACATTTCTGGTACTATATGTGGATGATATATTGATTATTGGAAATGACATTAACATGCTTAACGATGTGAAGAGTTATTTGAACAAATGTTTTTCAATGAAAGATCTAGGGGAAGCTGCTTATATATTGGGCATCAAAATCTATAGAGATAGAAAAAGACGCCTGATAGCTTTAAGCCAGAGTACATACCTAGACAAAGTTCTGAAAAGGTTCAGAATGGATAAGGCAAAGAAAGGTTCAGTGCCTATGTTGTCAGGTAAAATATTGAGCAAGGCTCAGTGTCCAGCTACTGTAAATGATAGAGAAGCTATGAGCAAAGTGCCTTATGCCTCGGCCATAGGTTCTATCATGTATGCCATGCTGTGTACTAGACCGGATGTGTCCAATGCTCTTAGTTTGACGAGCAGATACCAAAGTGATCCAGGAGTGGAACACTAGACAGCCGTGAAGAACATCCTAAAGTACCTAAATAGGACTAAAGAAATGTTCTTAGTCTATGGAGGTGATGAACAGCTCGTCGTAAAAGGTTATGTCCACGCTAGTTTAGACACCGACAAGGATGATTCTAAATCTCAGACAGGATACGTTTATATTTTGAATGGAGGAGCTGTGAGCTGGAGAAGCTGCAAGCAAAGCGTGATCGCGGGATCTACAGTAGAAGCGGAATACATGGCTGCTGCAGAAGCGTCAAGTGAAGGAGTTTGGATCAGGAACTTCATCACTGAGCTTGGTGTGGTTCCAAGTGCCTTGGACCCACTGGAGATATTGTGTGACAAAACTGGCGCCATAGCACTGGCTAAGGAACCAAGATATCATCCAAAGACCAAGCATATCAACCGCAAGTTTCATATAATCCGAGATTATATAGCAGATGGAGATCTGAAGATTAGCAAAGTACATACAGATCTGAATGTCGCAGATCCATTGACTAAACCTCTTCCACGTGCAAAACATGATCATCACCTTAGTGCCATGGGTGTTAGATTGTTGCCAGATGTAAACTAGATTATTGACTCTAGTGCAAGTGGGATACTGTTGGAATTATGCCCTAGAGACAATAATAAAGATGTTATTATTATAATTCTTGTTCATGATAAAGTTTATATTCCATGCTATAATTGTATTAAGCGGAAACTTTAATATGTGTGTGGTTTGTGAACAACACTGTGTCCCTAGTATGCCTCTATGGACTAGCTCATTGATTAATGATGGTTAAGGTTTCCTAATCATAGACATGAGTTGTCGATTAATAATGATATCATATCATTGGGAGAATGATATGATGGACATACCCAAACTAAGTGGAGCAACTAGATCGTGTCATCATGTTCATCTTTGTGAAGCTTTTCTTATGTCAAATATTGTATTCCTTAGACCATGAGATAATACAAGTCCCTGGTATCGGAAGAAAGCATTGAGGTCATCAAACGTCATCCTATGAGAGGGTGATCATAAAGGTGTCTCTCAGGTGATCGGAAAGTACCTGTTGGGTTGTATGTATTGAGATGGGATTTGTCCCTCCCAAGTCGGAGAGATATACTTCGGACCCACTCGGTAATCGATATCAACACCGCTTGCAAGCATGTGGTTAAGGAGTTAATCACAAAGTGATATCGGATTACGAAACGAGTAAAGTACTTGCTGTGAACGAGATTGAACTAGGTATGACGGTACCGACGATCAAATCTCGGGCAAGTAAAATATCGCGAGACGAAGGGAATATATATATGGGATTGATTGAATCCTGGCATCGTGGTTCATCCGATATGATCATCGATGAATGTGTGGGAGTCAATATGGGTTTCTAGACCCCGCTGTTGATTATTGATAGAAGATCATGTCTTCATATTCTCGAACCCAAAGGGTCACACAATTAACGTGTCTTGACGCTAGGATAGATTGGATAATTGGTTTATGAGTTTTTGTTCGGAGTCTTGGATGGGATCCGGGACATCACGAGAGGTCCTGGAATGGTCCGGAGAATAAGATTCATATAAGGCAATGCAGTTTTTGGAGTTCGGAATTGTTTCGGGTTATTCGGTATTGTACCGGAAGCTTCTAGAACCTTCCGGAGTGGGACCAACGTGGCCTCACTTGTCGGGAGGGGGCATGGTACTATGAGGGAGTGCCCTGGCCGCATTGGGCCAGGGGCACAAGGCCCCATAGGGCCCAGCCGGCCAATCCCTAGGGAAACCCTAGGGGAGCTTCTAGAAGGGGGGGGGGAACTTGCCCCCACTCCTCCCTCCTTGGCCGCCGGCCCTAGGGCTTGGGGGAGGGGCAAGGGCCAGCCGCCCACCCCTCTATATAAAGAGGGCTGGGGGCGCACCCTCCCTGCACCTCCTCCTCAAGCCCTAGCCGCCCTGCTGCCCTCCTCTCTCTCTCCCTCCCTACTACGCGTAGGTGAAGCCCTGCCGCAGAAACTCTCCACCGCTTGCACCGCGCCGTCGCGTTGTAGATCCAATCCATCTCTCCACCCCACTTGCTGGACCGAGGAAGGAGGATACGTCGAGGTGCCGCACGTGTGCATCTCTCGGAGGCATCGCCACTTGCGGTGTTAGATCGGATCGGATCACAAGGAGGAGAAGCGAGTACGACTACATCACCCACGTTCCGTCGAACGTTCCGCTGTGCGAATCTTCAAGGGTATGAAGATCTCATCTATTCCCCCTCGTTGTTTGCATCTCCTAGATTAGATCTTGGCTTTCCGTTCGCATCCGTAGAATTTTTTTGATTTACTATGCTGCGAAACCCTTCAGTTGTTGCCTTAAATGATGAAGTGATGAAGGAAGCTAAGAAGTGTCTAAAGGAGAAAGGTATTAGAGCTGAAGATGTAAAGAATCTACCTCCTATAGAAGAATTATGTAAGCCAATTCCCTACTCATCTGCTATTGAGGTACACTCTCTCCAACACTTTAATGAAGGTGATATTCCTTATGGTAAGCCTCATGATCAATGTTTAGAGGAACTTGACACATTTATTGTTAAGCAAGGGTATTTTAATAAAAAAGTTTAGAATCATTTATTGGAAAGCTCTAGAGCTATCCATGAGTTAAAATATATCGTGGAAAGAACTTATAATGATAGTAAAATGCTTTGTAAACACTTTCAAATGGTTCAAACTCAACTTGATCAACTTGCTAAGGTGCAAAAGGATATGCTAGTTAATGCTTCAGGAGATAAACATGCTTATGGAATTAGAACTAGGAGTGGTATAGCTACTCAAGATCCTTTATATCCTGAAGGACACCCTAAAAGAATAGAGCAGGATTCCCGACAAGGTGAAGATAGTGGTAGTCCTCGTAAGAGGGAGAAAAAGAAACATAAGATAGTTGAGGAACCACTTGAACCTGCTATAGATCCTAATAGTATATCTATCTCTGATGCTGAAACTGAGAGTGGTAATGATAAAAATGAGTCTCCTGATAAGGAGGAAGGTGAGGAAGAACCTGAGAAGCACACTAAGAATACTAGGTACACAAAGGATGATTTTATTGCTAATAAACATGGTAAAGAGAGAGAAGCTTGGGTGTAGAAACCTATGCCTTTTCCAGGTAAGAAACACAAGTCAAAGGAGGAGGAACACTACAACAAGTTTTGTGAGTGGATGAAACCTTTATTCTTGCAAATTCCTTTGACTGATGCTATTAAGTTGCCTCCTTATTCAAAGTATATGAAGGATATTGTCTCTAATAAAAGGAAGATTCCTAATGAGGAGATTTCTACTTTGCTTGCTAATTACTCCTTCAATGGTAAGGTTCCAAAGAAACTTAGCGATCCAGGTATACCAACTGTTCCCTGCTCTATTAAGAATAATTATGTTAGAACTGCTTTATGTGATTTGGGAGCTGGAGTTAGTGTTATGCCTTTTTCTCTCTACAAGAGACTCCAGCTAGAAAAGTTGATACCAACCAATATATCTTTGCAAATGGCTGATAAGTAAACTACTATTCCTATTGGTATATGTGAGGATGTTCCTGTTCAAGTTTCTCATAATTGCATGGTCTTAACTGATTTTGTGGTGCTTGAAATGCCTGAAGATGATAATATGTCTATTATTCTTGGGAGACCTTTTCTTAATACTGCAGGTGTTGCATCAATTGCAATCAAGGAAAAGTAACATTTAATATTAATGACAAATAGCACACTATCTATTTCCCTAAGAAGGTTGTTAAGAGCTATTGCCTGAATTCCATTGAAAATATTGAGAGCATCAAGGTTGGAGAAATATATTGCCCCATTCCACAAGAAAATTTTGAAACTATTATGATTGGGACCATTTCTATCAAGTATGAGGTAACATAATCACCCTGTGAAATGCAAAGTTTTGCTTCATATAAGATTGTTTTGTTAACAAGACTTGATCAACCTTGTTAACAAAAGGATTTTAATGAACAAAATAATGTTTCCACTGTGGTTATACTTCCTTTCTTTTGCTTTTCTCCTTCCTAGTATTTGCTTTAGCTTTAGTTTTGCTAGTTGTTTGCTTGTTAGAGTTTCTTAGAGCTCCTGTAGTTTGGCTTTTGGTTTGCTTTGCTTCTTCTGAAAAAACTGTTTCTGTGAGAAAATCAATTTTCATACCCTCAAAATTGGCCAAAAATAAAGTTTCCCGAAAAATCCTAGAAAATTCAAAATAAATTTTTCCTCGAAAAAAGGGGCAGCGAGGCACTTGAAGTGACCCAGGGGCCACCCCAGGACACCACACCCATGGTAGGCACGTCCTACCAGGTGGCGGCGCCTGGGGGGGGGGGGTCTGGCCCACCTAGGTCCCTCCAGGCTGCCTCCTCAAAGCCATCTTCTTTCTCTATCCCGAAAAACACCGGAAAACTTGCTCAAGCTCGAGTTCTTGCTGTTCTTGCTCGCAATTTTCGATCTCCTTGTTCAACCCATCTCAAGTGCTGATTTTTGGAGGGATTGTTCCTTGGTATGTGCCTCCTCCACTTGTTCAATTAGATTTGTGATTGGTAGATTGTATCTTGAGTATTTTGCTGCTATAGGTATCCGATTGTTTGATCTTGCATGCTTGTTCTATGCTTAGAAACTTTGTTTTGATGCATGTGTAGTCCTCTAGCAAGTTCCTTTTGTAGTTTCTCATCATTTATCAACTTAGAAATCACTTGGTTTGATGGTTGTCTAAAAATTTCAGCAAGGAAGATGAGTGCTTATCCACTGAATCAATATGACTTGATGGTGCATGAGCCAATGAAGGTTCATCGTGAGGAGGCAGTTTTTCCTTCCATATATCCATGCCATGAATTCATGAATTTATGAGAACCACGGGGATCCTCCAAGACTTCCAAACTATGGTTATAAATGCAGGGTTGGAACACTTTGTTGAAGGTGAACCATTCCAATATGTTAATCTAACCATTGATTTTGTGCAGGACTTCTGGTTCACTTGGTCTACATCTAATCCCATGGTCCATTACAAAATATATAATATAGCTGTCGACCTGCCTTTTGCTGATTTCTGTGCAACAATTAGAGTACCTCAGTGGGGATCTTGTGAGAAGATCAAGGAGAGGCCCAAGTCACTTATGGATTGATATGCCGAGATTTGCCAATGTTTCGACTTCTCAAAGGAAAGTGGTAAAATTCAGAACATTCAGCTCCCAGCTATTAGATACTTTGCCTATTTCATTACCAAGTGTGTTCTTGCTAGAAAAATTGCTAGAAAGTTGTCTTCTTTTGATCTAGCTTTTATCGCAGATGCTTTGAATAGGAATAGATCTTATAGCCTGGGTGCTCTGATAGCTCACCGTCTCACCACCAACCGTGAGAAGGGTGGAATTTGTGGAGGTCTCATTGCTTCTAGGTTGCTAGTTTTCCATGGTTTAGAGCCTCACTATTCAGATTTTCAGTTCCCCATAGAGAGGCTTGATATTGAATCCATGATTCAGCATGGTTTTGTTTCCTTGGGGGCTAATGTTATAAGTTTACCGTATGAATTATCTTTTGCCCAGCAAGGTCGGAGAAAGGGTACGACTGAGAAAATAGTTTATTTGACTGCACCTGCTTTGTTTAATTTTGATAACAGGCAACGATCGTTGCTTACAGAGGAGGAGGTTGACACATATGTGGCGGAACTCTCCCAGCAAGAGGAGAATGTTGAAGAGGATGCCGAAGACAATTCGGTTCAGCCCTCCAACTTGGGAGAGTCTTCATACCAGCATCCCTCATTTGATTGGGGCGCGTCTTCTTCGTCGTCGCAGGTGACTGACTATGATCATTCCTATGATGACCCACCAACATGGGGGTACTACCCGCGCTATTGAGCCCCACTTAGGCCAAAAACCTAAGCTTGGGGGGAGGTACACCGACATCACACTCATATATATATATATCATGTTTGGTCGGTTCTTTGTACATCCATTGTTTTCGCTTTCTTTTTGGTTTTTGTTGCTTCTTTCTAAAAACCCAAAAATACCAAAAATATTTTCGTTGTTTCTTTTGGTTTGTTTCTTTGCTTTGGTTTGCCTTAAAAGAAAAATCCAAAAAGATTTTGCTTTGTTTGCTTTGCTTTGTTTTTGTTTGGTTTTTATTTGTTTGCTTGTTTCTAAAAAATTTGAAAACACCAAAAATATTTGTTGTTCTTCTTTGGTTTTGTGAGTTCTTTGCAGGGTTCAGCCATCCACAGTGGATTTTGGTTTCATGTTAATTATTCAAGTCACACAAGTGAAGGGCAATAATGAAAATTAAGACAACTCGAGGTGTGGTAAGAGGCTGGTAACAAACTCTATTTGTTTCATTCTTGTACATATACTCTTTGTTGTGAGCATGCTTAGCCTGTTTGTGTAAGGTGTATGTCATTATGGATGCTTAGTAGTTCATGCTTGTCTATGATTAGCTCCAGCTTGCTAATAGTTTGTACCATTTCATATAAATGTTTGCTTGCATTGTTTTATTCATACTTTGGTATGATATTGTGGTATCCTCCTCTGACTGTTCATGTGAATCGACTTGGCACATGCTCACGCATTCATATGACTAATCAATAGTCGGTAAGCCTCGATGATTTATTTTGCCTTAGAGTTCTTGTATCACTTTCATGCCATAATTACTCCTGTTTTGTTGCAAGCATGATTATGATAGCTATTGCTCTCTCGTTTGTCGCTCCCTCTCTATTGCTAGCCTTCACTTGCACTGAGTATATGCTCTACCTGTGCTTCCAACTCCCCAAAACCAATATTGTCAGCTATGTCCACCATACCTACCTATTAGCATCATTTGCTACTTTAGTGCATATTTTATATATGCCGTGTTTTCTTCTAAAATAAAATGTTTGTCTGTTTTGAGAAAGTTAGTTAGTAAATCTCTCACGAACTTGATGGCACACTTTATTCCTTGCGCTTAATAATTCTGAACCATTGTGACCTGTCCATGAAAGTTATATGCTTGCTAATTATATGCTGGGAGTCAGCAGAACTGTGCTGTCACGGGGAACGCTTTCAATATTTTTTTGGATATCTCATCCAGTTGATACCTTGCTCTTTTATTTACGAATGTCGACGATGTGAAATAAAAGGGGAGCTTGTGAGTTCATGAAGTCTATACATTGTGTTAGAGAAACGCCTGGGCCACTAGCCTAAGCCATGCCTAATCATGGTGGAAACTTGCAGCATCACCATAATGAGCATCTAGGAAGCATCCTCAATAAAAAGCTATGCATATGGTAAATAAAAAGATTGCTGAGATGCTCATTGTCTGCTTGCCTTGTCATTTTGGTTATGGGAAAGCTCATGTACCATGTGCAAGGGGTACCCCGTTGGTGGTTCTCGATGATATGCATGTATTTACAATGACAAGAACTTTCAGGTGACCAAAGTTGAGTAGCACGCGAAGCGGCCCTCGTACTCAAGGGATTTGGGATTTTCAGTCTATGGTCTGTCAAGCATATGATTCAGAGTGGACCTCACTTTCACCTTAACCACATGAAGATGCCTATGATAGGGGCAATGAGAGCTCAAACCTAATGAGTACCTTTCTTTCAGCATTTGGAAGCCTTTCAAACCTTCACAAAACCATTTTCACAACTTTTATGAGTCACCACTTATTCTATGTGCACCTTCTTGAGAGCATAGTTGTCATTCTTGTGTTTGTTCCAAAACTTGGTTAATTATGTCATGACTTTGATGCTTGTATCTCCGATATCTTTACCTTTAGTCTTCATGTGAACTTCAGAGGTGCCTTGGCATTTATTGTGCTCTACAAACAAAGGCAAGCGAGATACCACTCTATCACACCTTATTATGAGCATTGCAATGTTGCTTATGTTTATGTTTCAAGCTACTTATTATTATTGAGTTGGTTTCTCTTCATAGCTTGCAATGACTATTGAGTAGACTTAGTTCCATACTCCTTATTATGAATTGTCTAAGCATCTACTCCAGTGCTGAGAATTTTTACATCATATGAAGCAAAGTGTTCGTGAAAGTTCTTTTATCACACTTAGTTTTCAACTGAATTGCTTGAGGACAAGCAATAAGCTAAGCTTGAGGGGAGTTGATACGTCCAAAACATATCTACTTTCTCAAACACTTTGCTATTGTTTCTTCTCTAAACATGTGTGATTTGGATACAACTAACACAGACTGATGCTGTTTTTAGCAGAATTACCTTGGTGTCTTGTTTTTGTGCAGAAAATCAACTATCAGGAAAAATCCCGGAAAATATGCCAAAAATTATATTTCACCAGAAGATCCACGGAGCCAGAAGACGAGACGGAGAGGAGGCCTCGGGGTCCCACACCCACCCCAGGTGTGGGCCCACCACTGGTCGCGCCTGGAGGGGGTGCAGCCACCCCAGGCACCCCCTCGGCCTCCCTCTGCGCCTATCAGTTGCCTTTCGACCTAAAAACCGATGGGGGTTCGATAGTTTTCCAGAAAGAGTCCCTCTCCGCCGCCGCCACCATAAACCAAGATTCGGATCTAGAGACTCCATTCTAGTACCCTGCCGGGACGGGGAATTTGAAGAGGATCATCGCCATCATCATCACCAACGCATCTCCATCAACCACCGATGTTTCCCTCATCTATGAGTGAATAATCCCCCGCTGTAGGCTTGGGGATGGTAGGGATTGGATGAGTTCTATCATGTAATCGAATAAGATCTGGTAGGGCATAGTGCCTAGTATCTCTATTAGTGCTATTTGACTTTGTTGCAACTTGTTGTGCTTAATGCTTGTCACTAGGGCCCGAGTGCCATGATATCAGATCTAAACTTATTATTGAATCATTATGATAGTATTGTTTGTGATCTTATCTGCAAGTTGTGTACACATATCATTGTCCGGATCCAAAGGCCCCAAAGTGACAATAATTGGGACAACCAGAGGGGATGACTATGGTGTGAGGATCACATGTGTTCACGGAGTGTTAATGCTTTGCTCTGGTGCTCTATTAAAAGGAGCACCTTAATTGTCAGTAGTTCCCTAGAGGCCCCGCTGCCACAGGCTGGCTGGACAGAAGATGTTGTGCAAATTCTCATTGTGAGCATGTATGACTATATTTGGAGCACGTGCCTAGGATTGTTTAGTACTTGGATGCTTGTTATTATTTATCTGCAATGCCCTAGATCTTGAAGTTACATGTTTAGACTCGTTCATGCAATGCCCGTCCATCCATCCCTATGCCTACCGCACTCGAATCACACTGTTACCGTTACTGTTACTATTGCTATTGTTTCACTGTTGTTGTTGCTTTACTGTTGCTACTACCAAACTGTTGCTACTGATAAACTTCTGTGAGCAAGAAATATTTCTAGGTGCATCTGAACTGACAACTCAGTTGTTAAGGCTTGCAGGTATTCTTTGGCTCCCCTTGTGTCGAATAAATAAATTGGATAATACTACCCGCGAAGACTGTTGTGATCCTCTATACTTGTGGGTCATCAGCCACCTCCGTAGCCACCATTGTAGTGGTTTGCGCCACCACCACCACCTCCAGCAGGTGACTGCTGTTGCTGCTGGCCTCCGTTGGGGCGGCCGCCATTACCGTTGAAACGGCCATTGCTAGGAGCGTTGTCGAACGAACAACCACCACCGCGCCCCTGATTGCCCCGCCGAGCGGCAGAGTTTGCCGACGAAAAGAAGTCACTGGTCTGAAGATTCTGCTCGTGGATGGACTCACAAGAGAGCAACATCGAGTAGAACTCGAAGACGGATATGGACTGGCCGATGTTGTTGAGGACGGCGAGGGATTGCTGAAGACCTTTGAACTACGAGCCGAGGCCGACCACCATGTAGTCGACCATATCGTCATCGGAGACGGGGCTGCCGACCATAGCCAGAGCGTCAGCGAACCCTTTCATCTTGTTGAAGAAATCGGTGGCGGTCATGTCGTGCTTCTTCAGCGTCGTCAGCTGACGCCGGATCTGTCAGACACCTGCCCGATTTTGGGCGGAAAACATGTCGGTGACGGTGCTCCACACGGCGGTGGCGATGGTGCGCCCTACCATCTGTGCAATGATGTCCTCGGCCATGGAGCCAATCAGGATGCTCATGACCCGCTAATCTGTATACCACTAGATGACATAGTCTGTGTTCGCCTGCGTTGTGGTGTCTGCGCCCGTGCCAGAAGTGATCGTCGGTGGCGGCACCTTGCAAGACCAGCGGAAGTGCCGGAAGTGATAGTCTAGGTTCGCCTGCGTTGTGGTGTCTGCGCCCGTGCTGGAAGCCAAGCCAGCCCTGGCTGGCGATGTTGGGAACGACTTGAGTCCTCCACAGCAGGTAATTCGTGCAATCAAGGCGCACGGTGATGGTGTTGGTGAACTGGGTGGGAGCAGCGGCGGGAAGCGAGGCGGCGAGGCCATAGGCTCTGGCCGCGAGAGAGGTGGTGAGGGAAGAGGAGGCGGCGCCGGTGGTGGTGGAGAGCTGCATCGTGGAAGTGTACGTCATCGCGGCGACAGATTCCTAGATCGAGAATGTCGTGCTCTGATACCAAGTCAAAAACAATATTTTGCCGTGACTTCCCTGTTGGGGGTTCCTCTCAATATATGGGAGATTACAAACGTGAAGCCACGACCACATGTCAGTCGGGCGGCCAGATACAACAAGAATGACCAACATGCGCAATAGACAAACCTATACCATTGGCGACCCGAACCTGATCCTTGCCGTGGTAGCGCTCGTGTGCGTGGAGACGTTCGATGTCGTTGGTGTAGTGGTCGGTGGTGCTAGAGTCCATGATCCATAGACTGCCCTCATGGAACGTGGAGGTGGAGGCGGTGTTGCTCGAGCGGGGGGCATCATATTGGTACCCCTGATTGAAACGGTTGCGACACGCTAGGGCGTCGTGCCCCCATATGCCGCAGATCTGACACTGGGGGCGGTAGCGACCACGGCTGCCGTTGCCACGACCATACCCCCCGTAGCCCTGCGTGTTGTAGCCGTTAGCACTGCCGCCATTGCGGTTGCCACGGTTGTCCTGGTAGCCACCTCCGTAGCCACCGTTGTAGTGGTTTGCGCCACCACCACCACCTCCAGCAGGGGGCTGCTGTTGCCGTTGGCCTCCGTTGGGGGCCGCCATCATTGCCGTTGAAACGGCCATTGCTAGGAGCGTTGTCAAACAAACGACCACCACCGCGCCCCTGATCGCCGCGCCGAGCGACAGAGTTTGCTGACGAAGAGAAGTCACCGGTATGAAGATTCTGCTCGCGGATGGACTCACAAGAGAGCAACATCGAGTAGAACTCGGAGACGGAGATGGACTGGCCGGTGTTGTTGAGGACAGCGAGGGATTGCTGAAGACCTTTGAACTACGAGCCGAGGCCGACCACCATGTAGTCGACCAGCTCGTCAACGGAGACGGGGCTGCCGACCATAGCCAGAGCGTCAGCGAACCCTTTCATCTTGTTGAAGAAATCGACGGCGGTCATGTCGTGCTTCTTCAGCGTCGTCAGCTGACACCGGATCTGTCGGACACCTGCCCGATTTTGGGCGGAAAACATGTCGGTGACGGTGCTCCACACGGCAGTGGCGATGGTGCGCCCTACCATCTGGGCAATGATGTCCTCGGCCATGGAGCCAATCAGGATGCTCATGACCCGCTGATCTGTATACCACCAGATGGCATAGTCTGGGTTCGCCTGCGTTGTGGTGTCTGCGCCCGTGCCAGAAGTGATCGTCGGTGGCGGCGACTTGCAGGACTCGTCGAGGAAGCCGAGCCAGCCATGGCTGGCGATGTTGGGGACGACCTGAGTCCTCCACAGCAGGTAATTCGTGTGATCAAGGCACACGGTGATGGTGTTGGTGAACTGGGTGGGAGCAGCGCTGGGAAGCGAGGCGGCGAGGCCATAGGCTCCGGGCGCGAGAGAGGTGGTGAGGGAAGAGGAGGTGGCGCCGGTGGTGGTGGAGAGCTGCATCGTGGAAGTGGATGTTATCGCGGCGACAGATTCCTAGATCGAGAATGTTGTGCTCTGATACCAAGTCAAAAACAATATTTTGCCGTGACTTCCCCGTTGTGGGTTCCTCTCATTATATGAGAGATTACAAATGTGTGTGACGCAAGCCACGACTACAAGTCGGTCGGGCGGCCGGATACAACACAAACACATCGACGTATACGAGACAAACTCGTATACGAGACAAACTCTAGTTCTATCTTTAACACAATGATCATCTTGGAGAAGCTGGCATCTTATGTTTTGGACGTTCACTTGTTCAAGTGATGTTGACATTTTTACCCGATGAATACATACAATGTTAGCCCATAAATAAAGTAAGAAAAACGCATGTCCAAACGATAAGATCGTCTAGCGTGGCATCCTGACTTCAGATTTTTTTTTTTTAAATGGAAATGACCCCGGCCTCTGCATCCTCGGCATCCTGACTTCAGATATGGCTTTGGTCTACATGTTTGGCAGAAGGTCCCGCGTCGCTTGGACTGCCTTGAGGCAATCAAGGGCAGCGTGTTTAGTTTTCGAAAGGGAAGAGCACCATGTTTTGTTTCACAAAAGATGCAAACACGTCCACTAGTCCAAAGAACAAAAACATGAAATTTAATCGTAGAACAGAAATAACGCCATCGGAGGTGATTCAGACACTTGAGTTAACCCCGGCCGCAGGGAGGTCTCGCATCAATAGCAGAGAGATGTACTTCCTCCGTTTTAAAATATAAGATGTTTTAGTTTTGTAAAGCAAATGTATTTAGTCTAATTTTAGTATATACTCACTCCGTTCTGGAATATAAGACGTTTAAGGAACTCACGGTCAAATTTTTTTAGGCAACGAAATTTCCGGAGTTTCCGTTTTTGCCCTCAGAATTCGGTCTCCTGTCGTCACTTCCTCCCGAGCTCCGCAGCGTCGCTTCTCGTTCCCCACCGCCTAAGTGCCGCACGCCGCCGTCCCTCCTTTCGACACCCGAGCCCGCGCGCCGCCGCCCCTTCGTTCTTCCCATCTCGCTCCCACCCGCCGCACCATCTCGCTCCTGCCCGCCGCCCTTCTCCCCGCATAGACCCCACGGTCAAAGGTGGCACTTTTATGCCCATTATCCTCTCCACCTCTCCTTGTTCGCTCTGAGCTCATCCCTTCCCCCAAGCGCCTCCCACCCCGTCTCCACCACGCGCTGCCGGGGACGCCCGCCCGGGCCACTCCGCACCTCCCGAGCCGCATCCTCACCACCAACTCCTCTCCTCTAGGCCTGCACCCACTCTCTAAGTCTTGATCCTTCCCAATAGCAACCAAACGCCACCG
Source organism: Avena sativa (assembly GCA_916181665.1). Classification (NCBI taxonomy): domain Eukaryota; kingdom Viridiplantae; phylum Streptophyta; class Magnoliopsida; order Poales; family Poaceae; genus Avena; species Avena sativa. The sequence continues at coordinate 8,530,763 of OV702297.1, read as the reverse complement.
CCGGTTGCCCATGCGCACTGGAGGAACGGGCCGTCGGTGGGAGTGCAGCAAGATCCAATGGCGGCGGCTCTAGGAGCTATGCTGGAGGCCGGCTGGGGTTGGGAGCTGTGCTAGAGGCCGGTGAGGGCAGCCACCGGGTGTACAGCAAGGGAGGCCGCGGATTTGAGCTCGAGGGCCTCGTGGGGAGCAGGGCATGTCTATCTCGGTTGCCTCCGTTGCTGACAAGGAGGAGGTGGTCGAGATCGGGCAGGTGGAGGAAAGCTAGGCGGAGACGGCCCAGGTAGCTAACCTTCATTCTCTTTCTGTCCATGATTGCTCTGAACTTACTCTGTACGCCTAGGAGTACTACATTTTGTGATGTCTCTTGTTGGATGGTGTTCCATAATCATGGAGTAAATGTCTCTTGTGGATTATTTCGATGTCTTGTACGTATGTGTAAAAATCTACAGATTTAGTAGTGGTTGGGCATGGTTCTGTAAATTTTCTCCATGGAGTACGTAGCAGTATATTAGTGCACACTTATATGCTCAGATTAGAATTTCCAATAACAGTGCAAAATATAGTTATAGCAGTATACTTGAATAGGTGTACAATGCATCTTTTTCCAATTAGTGTACATGGAGTAGTTGACCTGAATTTCTGCATAATCGAAGTTTGCTTGTTTAACTGAATTTCAATGCTTGTTTAACTGAAACTGAATGTCCACAGTATAGTAGTTATATAAATTCAGAGATAAACATTGTAGTTTGTGTCCTCAACGTCGCGGAGCAGAGCTTATAAATCAACATGGCAATACTGAAATCAGATGGTGTCTTCTCCAATCAAATTGGAGTAGAAACCATGTGTACAGATCAGTCTAAATTTCATGTGTGCTTCTAAATAAATTCAGTCTAAATTTCAATAGCATTGCCTGCTTTCTACGCTTTATTTCTAATACTCAGTTTCTTGACCAACTTTATTTTCAGTCATGTACTTGGAGTTGGCGATATTTTGATCTTATTTGCTTGCTTTTGTCCACTAGTGCTCTTGCTTGTTGTGCTTTTGCTCCAGTGCGGTATATTTACTGTCATTTACCGTCAGATAGTGGATGCTGATCAAAAATGGATGTTGTCATGCACTGCTATTCTACTACTTGTCGTCATATTTTCTGCTAGATCTAGCTTGTACATCCAAACCTAACAACTACAGTAAAGTGCAGGAGATAATTTACTTAGATGTTTACAAGTACTTGTTAAAACTGATGGTACTTTCTCAAAAAGAAAACTGACTTTACTTAGGCCGAAACAATTTCTGTAATGTGAACAATGTTCTGTTGGAATGAATAGCGACGTCCGCCAAATTTCATAATATATGAGGCCAGTCTATCAGTTTCATTCTTTTCATATAGCCTTGTTTCATATAGGAATTTTCCATGCATCAAAGTTTAATCAATTTAATTACCTGCACACCATAAACTTTTTTTAGAGAGTGCACCGTGATGAAGGACACTTCTTTTGGTTAATTAGGGCTTGGCCTTTGATGTGCCAGATACCACTCTAGAGGGGTATACATTAGTTCATGTCAAACTGAGAGAAATGATCTAGTAGCACCACAACTTCTAAATTTGTTAAAGTTTCTCAACATGATGTATTCTCACAGCTTCTAAACTCGAAACTTGCTGCATAATGGATAATGGATATGGAACTTGCTGCATATTGGATATTGGATAATGCCTTTAGAAAATGACAGTATGTAATCTAAAATTTGCTGCGTAATAATGGATAGTGATGCTATATTGTTTGCAAAAATAATACAAAGTACTCTGAACTTTCTAATACATATTGTGCAGGGCATAAGCTAAGGATGCTATAGGGATTCTATTTCTATTATACCACTAGCACCACATCATGCATCAATTTCTTCATCTACTCCAGCATCTTGCTCATTCATTACTTGCTCATCTCCATTATTTCTTCATCCATGGGTGGAGTACGCGAGAGTACCATATTGATGTGGGTTTTCACCAATCGTTGCAGGGCCGAAGGAGAATCACATTGAGGTGTATGTTCTGGGCTAGGTGTCCTTTCCCCGCCACCACCGCCACCCGTTTCCTGCTGCCGTCGTGGGGCTCTCGACGATATGGGTATCAGGAAACCTGGTGGCGAGTTGAAGAGCTTGATCTCCTTGAATTTCCTGCTGGGTTGCGGCCGGCGATCTTCTGTCGGGTCCGGACCGGCGATCTGCTGCCGGCCAGGGCGGGAGCAGCTGGGCGAGGTACAGGTGACGCCGGCGATCAAGGGAGGTGCCCCCCCAGCCTGGAGAACTCTCGCTGGCCTTCTCCGCTCCGGTTGGGTGGGGGGCGGACGACCGGCGAGCTACTGGGTAGGCGCCGGCATGCCCGAGAGCTGCCGGCAATCGATTCCGGTAGGGATCGATTCTTCCCCACTATTCCATTACTACCGACAGTCGATGCTGACTAGCTGAGCGAGATCTTGGCGACATGTGAGAATCCTAGGGGGGTCGATTCTGCTGAGCACGAGGACCTGCGGCCACGCGAGGATCTGGGCGACGCGCGCACGTGGAGCCGCGAATTATGGATCACCGTTCGGACAATTTTCAAGGGTAGTTTTGTACTTTTCCTCAGTTTTGGATGCTGTCCGAAAATCCCAGAACGTCTTATATTCTGGAACGGAGGGAGTAGGTTCATTCATGTTTGAAGTGAATCTATATACTAAAACAAGTTAGTTACTTTTTTTTATAAATCTAAAATATTTTATCTTTTTAAAAGGAGGGAGTATGTATGTGTAGTGTACCATCACCCAAAAATTGCAACGCTCGATGAGGTGTGGTGGGTTCGATCTTCTCGCTAGGGAAGTTGAACTAGATGTGAGTAGAAACAGAACTTGGGAACTAATTTATTCAAAAGTACTTTTTGCACATACAAAAAATCGTACTAAGCTAGTAGCTCCCGAACCTCCGGCCAGCAGGCTGGCAGCATTTCGAGACAAAGTGGTTCAGACGTTCAGTTAAGTGGGCTTGTAAAGTTGTACTCCATTCGTTTTCTGACTAAAATATATCTCCCTTAAAGAGTTTATAATGGTGTATTTACTCTTACCTGATCGTCTAAGAAAGATGCTCCGGCGGGCCGGACGGTCATTCCTTTCTGTTGCCAAAGCATGCGGCCAGTTTGGGTACCGATCGACTACCGTACCAAAGACAGTAGATACGCCGTACATACAGTACTGTAGGGGATTCAGGTTAAGCGGCAAATACGTTTTTCGCTCTGTCCCTGCCCCCCGGATGCTGGAGAACGACGGAAGGTTGCATACATTAGCAGTTCACCATCGCTGCCCACGTCCGGCCCACGGTAATGACGAACTTACTGAAGAAATTAACACATACCGATCATGGCCTCTAAAATCTACTAGTGCAGTACAGACGTTGAATGTCTGTCAGTGACAGTAAACACAAGCGTGATTAAAACAAGATACATGAAGCAACACTACTCTAGCTACGAGTAGCTAGTACTACTTAGCTAAGAGTAATTAAAACAAGATACATGAAGCCAAAACACTACTGGAACTCTTCTAGCTAATAATTAACTGGTTCCAAGCCTACGACTAAGCGTAATTAAAACAAGACAAGATACAGTAAAACATGAGTACTTCAGCCGTTTATTCGTTCATTCATACACTAAGGGCCACTATGTTGGCAATACGGCTATCCATAAGTAAAAAATAGTCAACAAGGAGTTCCACATACATAGTGGAGGCTATCAATAAGCTATCCATAAGCTCAAAACCTTAAGGGTGACCTACAAGCTTGTGGGTTGTCCATAAGCAATAGAATATTATTTTAGCTTCTCCCCTCTCTCTTGCATGTGTGCAACTTTATCTGACACGTGGGACCAGCTTGTAGACAAGTTTAACTAGATACATTGTGATGTAATCAATAAGCTTGTGGTGTGGTATGTGGGTCCTAGCTTGTAGACAAGTTTTTCCACAAAGGTGATCTTCTGTTCTCCCGTCGTCGGCAGAATAAGTCCCCTGCGTCGCAAAACAGAAACGAAATCAAACTTCAGAAGACAATGAACGCACAGGAAAACACACCTAGCTAGCGTAGCGCTCTGATCGAGGCTGGCTTGTTCTTACCATGCGTTTATTATCTGTCTTCGGTTTCTCCCAGGTTCTCGGCCTCCACCTTGGGGGCTCTCATCATCTCCATCGCCATCTTCTGCTTCTCGATGCCGAGCCTCTCCATCTCCACGCTCCAGTGACAGTACACCTCCGACAGCTTCGTCACCATATTCGTCACCACCGCCCCAAGCTTCGTCACCACCGCCCCAGGCAACCACTCCTCCGCGCTCGTGGCCCCATGCGCTGGCCCTTCTCCCACAACCTCCTCCTCCTCTTTCACCTCCTCCTCTTTGGCAGTCGGTGGCATCTTGGCCGGGAAGCCGGGACCGGGAGGCGGGCCGCCCGATCGGTCCAGGATGTCCTGGAGACCGGAGAACTTGCGCTTGGCCGGGACCGTCTTTCTCCCGACCGACCCACTCGCCTCCTCCACCTCCACCTCCTCCACCATCTTCTTCTTCTTCTTGGCAGTCGCCGGCATCCTGGCCGGGAAGCCCGGAGGCGGGCCGCCCGATCGGACCAGGATGTCCTCGATACCGAAAAACTTGCGCTTCGCCGGGACCGACCCACTCGCCTCATCCACCTCCACCTCCTCCACCATTTCCTCCCCCTTGACGGACGCCGGTGGCGGCGTCATGGTGGCGAAGCCGGGAGGCGGGCCGTTGTCGGGGCCGCCGAGGAATGCTCGGAGCAGGGCAAAGTGGCGCCACCCTGACGTCGGCTGCCCCTTGGCGACCTCCTTCTTGTACTGCGACTTGAGCGAGTAGATACGCCCCCGGCACCCGGCAACGGTGCGGTCGAAACGGCGCCCAGCGGCGGCGCGGTGGGCGTTGACGGCGCCGCACACCTCGCGCCACTCGGCGTCCCTGAGGCAGTGGCGCTGGAGGTACAGCTGGCCCCACGTCTGGACCAGAGCGGCGGTCTCGCGGTCGCTCCAGGGCCCGCTGGCCCCCCGGTCGGCCGGCTTGCTGCTGGACATGGCGGCGGACGAAGGTAGGGGGTTCTGGGTCTGGGCTGCACCAAGATGATCGAGTACGTGTAGTACGTTGGAGTATTAGTTTTCCCGATTCTAATGAGTCATATCTCCTCCTTTTATTAGATAATATAGGATAGGACGGCTGTGATCCTCTAATATTTATTGTGATCAATGCCACGGATACGTGTAGTACCACGGAGCGAACCATCGCCAGTTTATTAATATAATCAACACCGAGGATCCACTAGGGCATGTGTTGAGTCGTTCCTGAAAGAAAACATGAACGAATCCTTCGCTGGTCTTGGAGTTAGTACATCTCACTAGTGATAGTTGTTACTAGACGGTGGGTGTTTTCGTTACTGCTCTTTGTAACATATTTAATATTTTCTATTTTTTAATTGTTATACACAAAATAGAAGATTTATGTTGTTTAAAGTCAGTTAGTCATACATTGCACATTGTCCTGTGTTGTTACGTTTAGCAAAAATATGTTATAAGTATAATGCACCAGTTCAAACTCCGTCACTATGACATGCAAGTGATTATTGATTTACTTTCTATCGTTCTTGTAGAGTGAAAGAAGGTATGTAAAACAACACTAACAGATATACCTTAGCTATAACAATTACTACCTCCGATCCATAATAAGTGTCGCCGATTTAGTTCAAATTTGTACTAAATCAGCAAAACTTATTATGGTCAGAGGTAGTAATTGAGTTGGTTCATCAACAACGTTAGTTAGTTGTAGTTAGTATTTGCTTATAAACAAACATAGATACAATAAGTCGTAAATAACATGCCATTACATATTTATAGCATATTCATTGGTAGCAAACATTTGATACAATAGTGGACTAATTGATGGATAAACCTTTCATCCCTTTGGTCCAAGCTTCTTTTGAAATGCCTTCCCTAGAATCGACAAAGAAAAGATAGTAACGGATTTTCACTTTTCATCAAACCCAGAAAAACCATTAACACCTTATAGCCACAGCAGAACAAATGGCTATTCAAAAAATATTCATAATACGGCCGGACGATTAGGCATGTTTGTTCCTTCAGGCTAGCAAGGTGGATGAAATAAAATTGTGGTCCGCAAGGAAAATCAAACCATAAAAGGATATATCATTATGGGTATAATGGTAGTACTAGGTAGCCAAATGTAAATATTACTATTTACAAAAATGAGAAGCAAAGAAAACCTGAATACATAACTCTGTTTTCCATGAACGTATATAGGGCATGACATTACTCAACAAATTATGCATATTATCACTTGTAATGTCTGAATGTAAAATTGGTTTCAAACTTGGAAACACCAAAGAGAGATGGTTCAATGTTGCAAACTTCTATTCGGAAACCAAGTATTCTGTCCTTCCTCCAAAATCATTCTGCAAACAGAATAATGAAGCAATACATCCACATTCATCTATAAGCCAATGTAAAAAAAGAGACAAAGTCGCCAATTATCAGGAGCTATGAGCCAAAAGAAAGCACATCGGAACACACGGAGAGAGAAAATGCATGAGGAGAAATGAAATGTATGCATATTTCGCACTCCTCTCACTGTGATACCGATTCAGCCCGTGATGGGATTCTAATCCTTTCGATGGATCTTGATCACACTTCATAACGATATAGTCAATATGTAAAATGCATGCCTTTCCTCACAAAAAATAAGTCCAATAGATTTGGAGATATTTATAACAATCTGTGTGTGCAGGAATAGCCACAACCTCATAAAAGTGCAATCAGATATGTTAATGCAAAACCGTTTTGTGGGTGGGCGATTTGAACATGGAGGCACATCAATGTAATGTGCTTGTGCTTCTATGAAAACATATTCTTCAGTGGGTTGGTTGTCTTGCGATCTCTATAACCATGGTATCTAATAAGCACATGAAGGTTGTCCGTAAAACTGAGATGGGGATTTACTTATTTAGAAACTATTGTAGTGAAGCAGTGCCGTTGAAGCCATGTAGTTGTTAGGAATAAGCATTCCGGCTCTTCGGAACCGGCACGGCGGACGCGTATACGAGTAGAATACATACATGCTTCTGACTACTACCTCCGTTTCAGGGATTAAGGCGCACACGCTTTCCAAAGCAAAGTTTGATCGAACGAATTGAGCAACAAAATCTTGATTATATTGTACATAAATAGTACCATTGAATTCGTATTGAAAAATAGTTTCCAGTGATACTAGTTTTATACCAAAACTCTTTACGTATTTAGAGTAATTTTTGGTCAAAGAAAAAACACGCAAAACGAGGACGTCTTAAGCCTTGAAACGGAGGGACTACTTGTGTAGGTAGGACACGGTGATAGTCCTTTAGTCGGTTTGGTCCTGGAGAACTAGTTGGACTCGGATAGTGTTAGGCCTAGTATATATATACATGTAATAGCTAGCCTGTAACACATCGTGACTTGAATCAATCCAAGAGAACACCAGCCTCGATATGGGCCTATGGCCATCATATTGATTTTTGCGTACTTGAGTTGTGGAAACGAGCTAGCTGATCAAAAGCAACGATCAGGATGGTTTAGCTCATGTACATGAGCGTCTTATCGATTGTTCTAGTTTTGCGCGACTCGCCGGAGTTGATCGAGTGATCTTGCCGCTATCGCGCCGTCTGTTGTCGGAAAGTACTCGACGAACGGCGTTGCATATCGGGCCAATTTCCAACAATTGGTATCAGAGCCAAGGTCGTCGTTCGTGATCTGCTGAAAGTACTAGGAGGTCATGGCGATGGTGAAATTTTGCGAGAGCTCGGCATCGGCACCGGTGACAGAGACGGTGGGGGCGGCTTTGTATCCGCGCCTCGATCGCAAGGACTACGGGCTATGGGCACTCAACATGGAGGTGGTCATGGAGGGTCAGGAGGTTTGGGAGGCCGTCGATCCAGGAGGCGACGAGTACGTTAAGGGAGGCGCGAAGTACCGGAAGGATCGCCAAGCGTTAACGGCGCTCTATTCCGTCGTGCGACATGATGCAGCACCTCATCGGAAAGAAATCGGCGAAGGATGCATGGGAGACGATCAAGATCTTGCACCCAGGTCATGCCCGCGTGAAGGAAGCGCATCTTCAAACTTTGACAAAAAGCTATGAAGATCTGAAGATGGAGAGAGCGAGACGGTTGATCAGTTTGCCGCCCGTTTCGTTACCCTTGTCAACGCAATCAGGGGATATGACGAGAAATTGGATGAGATCAAGAACGTCAGAAGGTTCCTGCGTGCAGCGCCGGCGCGCTACATGAAGATCGTTACATAGATCGAACAATATCTCGACCTTAATACATTGACGGTTGAGGATCTCGTTGGAAGATTCAAGGCACACGATGAGAGAATCCGGATCAGCTTCGGTGATCCAGAACAGGTTGAGCACCTGATGCTCACGAAGCAGCAGTGGACGACTCTTTTAAAAGAAAAGCAAGGAGGCTCCACGAGTGGCAAGGAGAAGCAACGCCCAACGAAAAAGAACATCACGGGGCAGGAGGATGAAGATGACGCCCCGCCGCAGAGGAAGTTTGACATAAAAAAAGTAAGGTGTCATAACTGCGGCGAGCTCGGTCACTTCAAGGATGATTGTCGGAAACCACCAAAGGAAAAGGAGATGGATCTCATCGCCCAGGAAGGACATCATGGACCGATGATGCTGATGCTCGAAGTAACTGAGTTGAAGGATGAGGAGGATCCTCCATCACCGGCTACGGAGATTGTGGCGCAAGTGGATCACGATCTACCGTGTGTGCATCATGAGGAACAGAGTGCCCCGTTCCCATGTGAAGCCACGTTTGAGGCAAGTGAAGCCTCAGAACTTGTTCATGACGATCTATGCGTTGGAATCTCACCCGCAACTCCGTCTGGCAATAAGTTCTTCATGCTTGTGGTGGATGATCATAGTAAATACATGTGAATTGTGTTGCTGAAAAGTAAGGATCAAGCTCAACAAGCATTCGAGAAGATCAAGGAAGCCGAAGAGTTCAAGGTGGAGGCAAAGATAAGATCCCTACGCATTGATGAGTGGGGTGAGCTGCATCAAACTGTGTTGACCATGGCACGGAGCATGATGAAGAGTAAAGGCTTGCCAGAAAAATTCTGGGGGGAGGCAGTCAATACGGCTGTGTATTTGCTGAACATGGAATCTACTGAGAGTGGAGTTGGTATAACACCGTATGAAGCATGGTATGGATGGAAGCCCTCGGTTGATCATCTTTGTACTTTTGGATGTGTGGCACATGTAAAGGCGGAATTTGCGGAGCAACGTATTCCAATGATCATGACAAGCTATGAAGGCTCAAAGACATACCGCTTGTGCAATCCTTATACCAATAAGATGGTTTTTAAGGGAGACGTAATCTTTGAGGAAGGCAAGTCATGGAATTGAGGATACAACGAACCGGAATATTCAACTTTTCACGTCACGTGGGATCTTGAGTATGAAGAAAATATGGATCAATCGAGTTTATCCTTGTCAGCAAGTTCGGGCCCAGAAGACATTGAAGGCCTAGGAGAAGCTCCAGGCGTGGACACCAGGCCAGAAGCACTAGAAATTCTCTCAGAAGACAAAGAGTTTGAAGAAAAGACTAGTCTATGGCCAGAAGATACAGAACTGGAAGGGTGCACAGATGCATGCATAGCGATACCTACACTTGTTTGCCCAGCAATTATAAGGAAAGGAGGGGGAGCTGAAGCGAGCCCACCAAACATGCCAGCAAGGCCAGAAGGCGATGGTCCAAGAGTGTGGACTGGTGGCCAGACAGATAAAGGAGACCCAACAATAGGGGGTGCAGATCCATCAAGAGGCTTTTCACGTGGTATAGAGAAGCTAGAAGAAAACCAATTTAAGCTACCTCCTACATATTTATTCTATTGCATCCAAGAGCACCGACAAGCAGTAGATCAAATATGCGAGGCATCGATGAGAAAGTACTTTATTGAACCAAGTATAATGTCTCAAGGCGCGGACAAAAAGGACAGTCGGCGTGAAGGCATGGAGAAGGGCGCGGACAAAAAAGACTGTCGGCGTGAAGCCATGGAGAAGCTGACAAGAGCAAAGACGGCGACATGGGTGCCACAAGAGACGACGAAAGGAATGTCGAAGAGGATGCCTGGAGCGGCGAAAGCAATGCCGTGGATGACGCCCGCGAGGAGCACCTGGCGCATTTGGGATCCAGGTGTAAGTGAAGCGCATGTCGTGCTTAGGAGGTGATTGTTAGGAATAAACACTCCGGCTCTCCGGAACCGGCACGGCGGACGCGTATATGAGTAGAATACATACATGCTTCCGAGTACTTGTGTAGGTAGGACACGGTGATAGTCCTCTAGTCGGTTTGGTCCTGGAGTACTAGTTGGACTCGGATAGTGTTAGGCCTAGTATATATACACATGTAATAGCTAGCCTGTAACACATCGTGACTTGAATCAATCGAAGAGAACACCAGACTCGATATGGGCCTGCGGCCATCATATTGATTTTTGCGTACGTGAGTTGTGGAAACGAGCTAGCTAATCAAAAGCAACGATCAGGCTGGTTTAGCTCCTGTACGTGAGCGTCTTATCGATTGTTCTAGTTCTGCGCGTCTCGCCGGAGTTGATCGAGTGATCTTTCCGCTATCGCGCCGTCTGTTGTTGGAAAGTACTCGACGAACAGCGTCGCATATCGGGCCAATTTTCAAAAGTAGTGATTCAATGATCTGCAGGTCCGAGTACAATTGATAAAAAATAATAACAGAAATAGTTTACTTGATAAATAGCAGTATAATATATATAGAAATACCTTGGGTCTGCTGTTGAATTTGGGCACCGGACACCTAAGGCCGTTATATGCATGGGGGTTCCACGACGCTGCGCGCTGCCTTTCCCCATAGAAGATTCTACATGCTCCAGCTTGTCACTGCCAAACGTCGAAGGACACCATGGCTCCATGCCCAGCAATAGTGCCCTGCATATTTCCGCATTGTTGGTCATCTCCGTAGTTCACCAATCTCTTCTCATCTCAGCTAGATAATAATCAAATTCTCTTGGAAACGTTTCCCATGAAAAGTGCTCTTTCTGCATAATGCTTAATGAAGAAAGCAATTATGCACTTTATATTAGAAATCTCAATCTAAAAAGAATTCAGCTATCGCTGTATGTATGTATTATTGGTATGGTCTGTACTATATTAACAAAATGTAGTAGTTAGTTTAGAAATCAAGGAACCTTGCAATATAGCATGTACATCTTGTTCTATTGAGAGTTCACTAAAACATGGCTCTAAGTGATAAGAATTTATTTCAAGTAAGCATGTAATATTAGAGTTTAGCACCCATTCACCAAAGGCTGAATATGTTAACTGTACTGTAAAAAAATACAGCTAGGCACCATCTCTGAAGTCCCTTTGCTGTATTTAAGGAGGCATGTCAATAAATTATTCCTTTTCCTACTTAAACATGGATGTGATGGTAGCAGTAGTTCTGAATATTATATATTTAGTACCAGTTATAGAAGAAAGCGGAATCAGACATATGAGCATAAATAATTATATAGTGATTAATGTCTTTGAAGCAATGTACCGATCTTATAGGCATTTCAGGCATAAAAAATCAATTGCCATATACCTATTTGGTAATTAGGAAATTATCAAACAACCACATGTACATAGGAGATGTCATCAACTGTTAAAAAATTAATTTCCATATACCCAACGAACATGCCTTGTTTGCACATATCTTGTACATGTCTAAGCACAACATTAGCTATACTCACCCCAATAAAATAATGGTGCTGCCAAACTAATATAACCGCTAGGTAACAGAGTGATCTTCACCATCAGTAGGAAATAATGTGGGTATAAAAGTCAACAATCGGAATGAACAAAAAAATACATCCCAAATTGGAAGCTAGAACAAAAATGCAGGCCATAAACTAAGAACTCACATGAAATCTTACTTTGTCAGTTCTTGTGTACTTTTAAATATTTCAGTGGCGGCAAGCAAAAGAAAAAGACTGGTAAAGTTAAGCAATTCAATACTTCAGTTCGTCAAGTTATGTATATATCACTGTCATATATAGAGAAAGCTATTTATTATCACATATTGTCATTTCTAGATGAAAAAACACATTGTTAGTACAGGTATCAAAGCTTGGTGCTGAATAATCCAAGTGTTTTGGTACTCTTAATATATCCTATCATGTATAGAATGATAGAGTAGGAATACCGGTGAGTACTCCTGATGTATCCTATCAGGTACAGTGAGAGCCAAAACTATGACCACCTAGATTTATGTTCTTATTTATCATATCAAGATCGTCAGCGAGACTGAAACAACCATTAGTTTACATAATGCATGGTATTAGTCGAACAGAATTTCATAGGGAGCCTAATAGCAGAAATCTCTTGCTCTAATAGCCAGAAACATTTTCCGATAGCGATATCCCAATCTGGAATGACGAATCTAATGCACAGAAAATGATCAAGCTAAAATGATTTATATCAGCCTAGCACAACCTGATTATTTCAGACTATGAATTTCATCTAGCATACCACTAAGACATATTATTAACTGGGAAGTGTATGGTACTATAAAAGCGAGCATTATTCATTATGACATCTTGATTTTAAAGCAAACAAAAATATCTACGCCCAGTGAAGTTAGTGTTGTTTGAACATGGTTCAGTTTTCAGGAGTCGCAAAATGACATAGCAAGATATTTTTCCATAGTTTTATTTATCTTAAAGTCTAGAGCAAGACCCACAAGTAGCATCCAGAAGAACTCTAAAATCTAAACTTAAATGGAGAAATAACTCCATTCTAGTGTAATTAGAATCTAGCACCACATATGTTTATCAAAAATGGAGGGAGAAATCCTAGAAGAGTTTAACAAAACTATAACTTACAAAATAAATTAGTAGGCTACTTAATTTAGATGTACACTTGAACTCTTCTTTATACATTCTTAACTAGAACTATTTCTTTACAATAGCTAACAGTAAGGGATAAAGGAAAATAAACTAAGTGTACTAAAAGTACATGTCGAAATGGATTATCCTTCTAACTAGAACGATTTACACAATAAAGGGAGCCGAGATAAAAGGAAGTACAATATTATAGTTCCTTTTTACTACAATTGATGATCAAAATGTCCATGAATTACTTGCGGTTTTAATGACGAATCCTAATAACTGTAGATAGAGAAATCCTAAGAGTTTTGTGAGAGAATAGATAGAAATTGGAAACAAAAAATAGATCCAGTGATAAATTTCTGTAGCAGCAAGTGTATACCCATCCCGACAATATGGAATTTTCCTTAATGTGACTTTTAATCAGCTGTAGCTATTTTGATCTCAACGATCTTCACTTGGGTGCATTTATATGATTGTTTTGATGCATTTATTTTCTTTGTGTTTGCAGTGCAAATTTAGGCATCTAAAATCACTCAAATGTTTTAGTACATTAATTCACATATGGTAATTAACTCTAGAAACACACAACGATTAATCTACAAAATATAGAACCTCGAAAAGCTAGAGAGTAAGATTCTACAGTATTGGTGAGTGCTGGAGGAAGAAACCTATCACAATGAGGTCACCGGCGATTCCCGGAGAACATGGAGCAACAAAGTCTTCAGACTTGCTAAATGTTTGGCATAACTTTAAATCCCCTATTGTGCAAAAAAAAGGTGTGTAATAAAAGTGGCAAAAAAGTTAGTTGAAGATGCAAAAAAGACCATATGGATTAAGCATAGATTTTGTATATCATGGCACTATATTTAAAATAATATAATGCAAGAGGTTTACATACCATATATATTTTATAGATGTCAGAGACCGTGGGACCCTAGATTTGCGGTCCGAGAATCCCCGTTATGTCTGCAATTCACGTTCCTATAATCATTGAGACATGAGCATAACCGACAGTATCATTATAACATCCATAAAATAATGGAGTGGAAGACTTACATATTTGCCTTTATGGCGCTACAAACGACAGCAGTGGATCCTTGTCACACGAAGAGCCCAAGTCATGCCTTAATATAGAGGCGATTGACTGGGAAGACGACCTAGTTCGCATAGACGTCAACATCTTAATCCTTCTCGTTTTTGAAAGTCTAGCCAAGTACATATCCAGGGACAAAGCGGTGAGTACTTTGAATGTACTCGCAAACCACCTAGATAAGGTAAACACGGAAATGCAATTTGGCTGTGGCGAGATAGCTTCTATACTACAGTTGATTTTGAAAATCCTAAATTTGATATCTCTATAACTTTGTTGAAAAAGATGTTTTTGAAAACAGGCTTCCTTTTTAAGGATGGGATGTTTTCCTACTGGTTAAAACCTTTTTGAAACATTTTTAAAAGTAAAACCTTTTTGAAAACATTTTGGACCCTTCATGGTCAAAACAAAGCTTTGTCCTTATACTTCTCGTGACCAAGTTTCATAGCTCTTATCTTTCTCAACTCCACACTTGGATACTCCTAGCAGTCACTTTTCCAACGATCCTTGACCATGGACGCGGATATTCGAATAGATTATACTCTGCAGAGCTGGTGCACTTTACCCATAAGAATTAATACATCCGTCGGGATACAAACACAGCCCGATACACACTTGTATGGGGTCTAGATAATCAAACCCCAACCTTTCATTTTCCATCCCTAGTATAGGCAGTTTCCCTATGGTGCTTAGTTCTTTCCGGACGAGTACCTGACTTCACAAGTCGGAATCTCCCTCCCTTTACTGCCTTGTCCATGCCACCCTTTACTACCTTAAACTTGTACCGTCCATGGAAGTTCCATAGTTACAACCGACCCCATGGGGATAGAACCTTCTGGGTACGCTGACCCCCTAAGTGGAAGGAACCAACTTCTAGGGCCTTGAACCCTCTTGTATGTGTTATGGAGCAGCCCATACTAACGAAAACAAACTACGAGCTAAGCCCCAAACATCACCCAAGGTAATGTGGTTGCATGGAAGAATTGTTCCGGTAAAGACTAGAGTATCCCTTCTTTTTCCTCTTTTCCATACTTAATACTTCCTATAATTATAACTTATTTACTTTGCCTTTTTGTTATTTTGAAAATGTCCACCTAGGAGCGATGCCTCTTCCCAAGGGTTTTATAGAAACCATTTTTTGAACATTTGAAAACAGGGTACACCCCAAAACAGTTTTATTCGTTAAAAGTAGGGTTTCCAACGAGGTAAGATGCTAACCATCTGAACCTCAATCTAAAGGGGAAAGTAGGTGTCACAAGCGTGGGTGTTCTACAAGACACTCATTCATAACTTGGAGGAGCCAAGTTACTATCATAGTATTGATACAACAAAACATGCAAGTAGTAATGCAGTTTATAATTCAAGATACAAAACAGTAGTAAACAGAAGTAGGTCGCATATTGGAGTTCAGGAATGGTGGCTTGCCTATGACCAGCGAGATGTTCCTTGAATTCTTTAGTAATAATATTCCTTCTTTTCGTCGCCAAATACAATCGCAACTATCGTCTTTATTGAGCATACATGCAAACAAACAATACCATATCTATGCAAGGGAAACAAGCATCAATACAATACATAAAACAATTGAATAACACATGATACATCTCAGTAGGGTTTGGGAGATTGGATCTAGAGAGATTGGAATTGGCTTGGAAGCATTAGTTGACATTTTTATGGGATTTAAGGGCTTCAAACTACTTTGGTAAGGGGTTTTGGACCAGGCTAGATTAGGCATGATAAAATTTTATGAAAATGATACCATCAGATAGGTATTGATAAAATGAAACCAACAAAAGTGGTTTCATAATTTTATCAATTTTCTTTGATTTACTAAGAATTTTCTAGTGAATAAAGCTCTAGTTTTGGGGATTAAATAACAAGACAATATATGTTGCTCCAAAAATTAATTCCTCTTTGGATTAAGTAGGGTTTGATGGATGGTTCAAGGTGAGTTGGAATCATTTCAAAATATTCACCAGAATGCCCTTGGGAAAATCCCAAAGTCGGTTCTGGAGGGTAGTTGTATTTTTCACTAGATTTAATCTGTAGTGGATTTTGATATGAAACCAAAGACACATGCTAGGTATTTGAAATACCTTTTTGCAGAAATTTTAATCAACCTTTTTGGAGTAACAGAACTACTGAGGTGAATTTATTAGTGAATTAACCATACATAGAATAGTTTAATTCGCAATAAATCAAAAATGGCTAAATAAATCTTGGGCTTCCGAGGCTTGATGATATGATGGTTTATCAGTTCTTGGAGTTGGAGTTAGGTCAATACCATTGTTAGTTTGACCTGGAGAAATTCCTAAATGCAGAAATGGGTTGTTTTTGTCATTTTTATTCTAGGTAAACTAGGAAGCAAAAAGGCATGGGGTCAAGGTGGTATGCAGTGTACTTGAGATACCTTTTAGTACCCAGAGGTTTTACTCCATTTGGATTTATAGAACTTTCAGAAAGAAATTACTAGTGTAAAGGATACATTTATGTATTGGATTTATTATAAATAAATTGGGTATTATTTTGGTTAACCAAGGGTACTGCGTGTTAGTAAAAACCTGCATGCATCTAGGGAAGATTATATCTAGGCATTTGGGACTGGTTTGCATTTTTAAAAGGATTGAAACTGAAGTGCAAAATCTGGATCGCGACAAAAAGCATAAAATCAAAGAGGCCGTGGGCTGGGATTCTACGGGGAATGGGCCTGAAGGAGGGATTCATCACACGTCGGTGAAGCGACGCGGGAGAGCTCCTGATTGAACTGGCCTGGCGGGCCCCACCGATCATCCACACATGGGCACCAGAACGGGAGTTAAGCTTAGGGATGTTTGATACGTCGTAAACATATCTATAATTTTTCATGTTCCATGATTGTTTAGTATCAACTTTGCTATGCTTTGTCTACACTTTGAGGTAATTTTATACGTTTTCTGGGACTAACCTATTAATAAGATACCGCAATGCCAGTTGCCTATTTTCTTCTATTTTTGGTTTTAGAAAAGCTAGTAAGGAAATATTCTCGGAATTGGACGGGACAAAAGACAAAGTCAATATTTTACCGGAGAGAACACAGGAACCGAAGGGCAGCCGAAGGGGGGCCACGAGGTGGCCACAACCTAGGGCCGCGCGACCTAGGGGGGTCATGCCGCCCTATGGTGTGGGCCCCTCGGGCACCCTCCTGCCTTGCCTATTCGCCTATAAAGTCACCCGATGCAGAAACCCTAAAGACCCGATCAGATCTCCACGAAACAGTTTGTAGCCGCCGCCACCATCGTCCCTAGATCGGGTGGGGGATCTGAAGCTCTTCCCGGCACCCTGCCGGAGGGAGAGATCCTCCCAGAGGCCTTCTTCATCACCATGCCAGCCTCCGGTATGATGCGTGAGTAGTTCACCCTTGGACTATGGTTCCATACAGTAGCTAGATGGTTGTTTCTCCTCCTTTGTGCTATCATGTTTATATCTTGTGAGCTCCGTTCATGATCAAGATCATCTATTTGTAATCATACATGTTGTGTTTGTGGGGATCCGATGGATATTGAGATACTATGTCAGATTGTTTATTGATTCTATCATGTCATATTGATTATTGATTCTATTATGTCTGTGTTGTTTGTGATCTTGCATGCTCTTCGTTGCTAGTAGATATCTTGGCCAAGTAGATGCTTGTGACTCCAAGCGGGAGTATTTATGCTCGAAAGTAGGTCCATGCCTCTAGAAATCTGGGAAAGTGACACGAATCTCTAAGGTTGTAGATGTATTGTTGCTAATAGGGAGAAAACAACAATCTTTTGTTCATGGAACAATTGTATTGTTTACTTTACACACATTGCTTAATGCAATTATCCGTTGTTTGCAACTTAATACTGGAAGGAGTTCGGATGATAACCTGAAGGTGGATTATTAGTCATAGATGTAGTTGGATTACGGTCTATGTATATTGTTGTAATGC
Organism: Avena sativa; assembly: GCA_916181665.1. NCBI lineage: Eukaryota > Viridiplantae > Streptophyta > Magnoliopsida > Poales > Poaceae > Avena > Avena sativa. The sequence goes on along the minus strand of OV702297.1, from coordinate 8,512,746 downwards.
CCAATCAAATCTCATAGGAATCATGATATCTAGTATTTGCATTGTTATGTTTGCTCAGTCTGTTAATTGCCCCGCTGTAATTTGTTCACCCAGCATGTTATCTATCTTAAGGAGAACACCTCTAGTGAACTGTGGACCCCGGTTCAATCTTTACCATTGTTACATCATCTACTGTTACCATTTACTTTCTAAAAGCAACTATTATCTTCCACACTATACGTTTAATCCTTTATTTTTAGCAAACTAGTGAGATTAACAACCTCACTGTAAGTTGGGGCAAAGTCTTGAGTTTGTGTTGTGTAGGATTCCAAGTTGTTAGCAACACCTTGGAGTTTTTTCCTTGATCCTACTGGTTTGATAACCTTGGTTTCATAAATGAGGGAAAACTTGCTGCTGTGTTCATCACACCTTGCTCTTGGGGTTTCCCAAGGAGGCTCTATAGTGATCTGAGCCCATCAAGATTTCCTGGCGCCTTTCCGGTGAGTTAAGGACAACTTCACAAGGGGAGTCTTTCACAACTAATATCTTTACTTTGTTTTTGTTTTGCTTACGAACATGGAACCACAACGATGATAATAAAATTATTGACAACTCGTTGTAAATCAGATATTGTATATAGTAGGAGAGACAGACACTCGCAAACCACTTATCAAAACTAGTTCCATGTCAAGCGTGGAATAGGTCTCATGTGCGAGGACATGTAAAGTTTGTCCGGGCCGCTTCATCCCACTATTCCACCAATATCCAAAGTACAAGGAAGAAGTAATAACATGACCATCGGCGCTCACATATTCATATGTATACTACCCGTGCAAAGCATATACGCATAGATCTGGCTCTGATACCACTGTAGGGTTCGCAACATAGAAAACAAAATTTTCCTATGATGGGAACAACTATGTACCAAGATCTATCTACTAGATACAAGCAATGGGTGGATATACATCCATAGAATACATACCCTCGAAGACCAAATAGCGTTAACGAGGTTGTACTCGTGGATGATGTAGTCGAATGCTTGCCGATCTCAAGATCGTGATGAAGTCCATCTAGTCCAGCGGTCCAGCACCATCAAGTCCAGCACCGCAAAGCAGTGGTGCATCCGTGATCGCACACACGTCCGGGTACCCCGACAACCTCCACGCCCTCGCTCCAGCAAAGCAGCGGAAGAAACAAATCCTTCCAGAAAAAGCCACCGGGAACATGTATCTCACTGATCCGAGACCATGGGGAAATTCTAAAGGGGGGGAGATATCCTTCGCGAGGAGGTGTGACGTGAGAGGAGGAGAGGGGGGCCTTTTATAGGGAGAGGGGAGGCAGCCAAGGGGCATGGCGCCCAGCCATGGTGGCTGCCCCCACCTCTTCCACATTCATGTGGGTGGATCTTCCACTCAAAATGAAAAGCCTCCACTCGCATAAACATGCCTCCACTCAAAAATCCACTCACATGCATTCAATTTCCACCAAATTTAATGCAAGCTCTCATTTAAATAAAACTCTTTTATTTATTTATTCAGAATTCTGATAATTACTCTAATTAACAAACATTCACATAAAACCCCTTACAACATTTCAATTTCACATGCAGAACCAGTTTTAGCAATTTCAACCAAAACAATTCCGGTGACTAGTGAAACAAATTCCCGCGCTTTCTTTTTCTTTCTCTGGCATATCATTTGCTTCGAATGGTGTCGATATCCCTTAAGTGTGTCAGCCTACGGTTCGTGAATAATGCAGACATGATCGAAACCCCTCTCTGATCAATAATCAGCAGCAGGACCTGGAGATCTGTACTGACTCCCACATATTCAACGATGACTTCTATGATCGTGTGAACCTTATACGCATGTAACTCAATCCCTTTGTCTCGCGATATATTACATGTCCGAGATTCGATCATCGGTATCTCCATACCTAGTTTGATCTCATTACCGACATGTACTCTTTTCTCGTTCCCGTGATATAATATTCTAGTGATCAAATCACTTGCTTGCAAGCTAACTAATGTGATATCACCGAGAGGGCCCAGAGTATATCTATCCGTAATAGGTATGGACAAATTCTACTCTTGATTCATGAGCCGCAACATAACACCTTTGTAGCACTGAACCCATCTTTACAGTCACCCTGTTACGGTGTGACGTTTGATGTTATCAAGATACTCTTCCGCTATTAGTGATTGACATGATCTCATGGTCTAAGGACTAAGATTACTTCGTCTGATGTTATAGAAATATAAACACAATGACCTTGATCGTAATGCTATACTTCAGATGAATGTTCATCACATCATTCCAACAATGTTGTGACCTTGTTATTAACAACATCCAATGTCTATGATCAGGAAACCTTTGATCATCTTGTTATTCAGCGAGCTAGTTTATAAGAGAGGCATAACTAGGAACTTTCTAATTGTTTATTAAACACACATGTATTAACATTTCCGTATTAATACAATTATAGCATGCAAAATAAACATTTATCATAAATAAGGAATACGATAATAACCACTTTTATTATTGCCTCTCGGGCATATTCCCTTCAGTCTCCCACTTGCAGTAGAGACAATAATCTAGTTTGAAAACTTTGAGTATTGAACACCTAGGGCTTTCTGGTGTTCCATATACACGATTGCAAGTTGTTAACATAATCTACGGATCTGATGCTTTCAGGTCTGTGTGTATTTGCATGTCTTTGCATCTTCACGCATCACTCATTCTCCAATGAGATGGCATTGTATAAATTTGGTCTTGGTGAGACCTTTAGTTCCTTGGGGTTAAATCATGTCGAAACTATTGTCGTACAATATATCTTTAGTGTTAGACCGTTGCGAACCACACCTTAGTTTGATAACAAACTACTTAACACAAATGCCCTCCTTTGCTGCTACTATAACAGTCATATACTTAGCCTTTTGTTGTAGTATCCGTCACAATGTCTTAACTTTATAATTCATCCAAATCAATCATGGAAACTTTCTTTCCATTTCATTGTGCCACCCATAGTTTAAATTGAGATAAACTTAATTTGTATCTTGTGACAAAACTAGTATCAATGTAACGCTTTACAATGAACTATTTGTAATTGTTTGTCACCTCTACACAAATATATTCTTAGTTCTTCCAAAAGATCATAAGAATTTCCCTACTATCGTCCAATGATCATTTTATGATTCATTCTGGTATATGCTCATAACACTTAGAGCATAGGACATATCTGGATGTGTACATATCATGGTATGATTGATCAAAACATTCTTATGATTTCACTCATCAAGTGTCAAAGCACTTGAATCTTGTTTCACTTATCAAGTGTCGATACACTTTAATCTTGATTCAATTCTTTTCCATGCGACAAGAACCTTTTCTCGTCGTTTCTATATTGAAATCCTTCAATATCTCATATATGTACATTTGGCACGACCATATTAGCGTCATTGTCTATCCATGTAGACATTCATGCTAAATATTCGGGTTTTGCCTAAGTCTTTCATCGAAATGAAATTCTTAACCTTTGTTAATAAAAGATACATCATTTCCAATCAACAAGATGTCCACCACATAATGTATTAGAAATATGTCTCAGCGCTCCCACTTAATTTCTTGCAAATGCAAGCATCTTCATTGTCTCCTGATGAAAACTCCTTTAACAGTTTCATCATGGAAAAAAATTCCAACTCCGCGATGCTTACTTCAACCATAGAAGTGTGCATGCCCTTTTTAGCATCCTTTGAATTAACAAAACCCTTTGGATCGTGTCATGCACACGTCCTAGGTAACCATTCTATTAGAAGAACTTTGTTTTGTTTATTCATCTACCATATACCAAATTATATGTAGTGGTTGCTACTTTAATCCGTCTAGACTAAATATCGCTATGAAAGGTCGAATCTTGTCATAGTCAACTCCTTGAACATTGTCGTAAAATAATTTACGACATGTCGACTATTTCATAGATGTGAAATATCTATGTCTGTTTCTTTATAGATCCAAATACGACCGATAGGTTTTTACACCTTTCCTAAGGGTCTTCCAAGTTTAAAAAACTTGATTTCTCGTGTATAAAACTATCACGGATTTTATGGCTTCAAGCCATTTGACGGAGTCAGGGCCCATCATCGCTCATTTGCATGTAGTCGGTTCATCATTGTCAAACAACAATGATTTACTCTCAAATCTCAGCATTTAATTATTTATCCGACCTACTTGGTTCAATAGGAACTTAGACCTCCGTGACCGCAACCTTTGAGGCACATGAGCCATGAGCATTGTGGCTGCCTTTGGAACGTTTTCCGGTGCTGCGCAACTCAGCACATATAGCTAAGGTTCGTTAACCTTATCAAAGTTCTATTGTCCTCCCACTTAACTTTTGTGAAAAATTTCTTTTTCAAAAAACTTCACGTTTCAAGCGACAAACCCTTTTGTCCTCGGTGTTATGGAGGAAAACCCAATTGATATTCGAAACAACCTACAAAGACATGCTCATCCGACTTTGGTTGTAAACATCTTACTTATGCTTAGCATACCAAAATTTAAGAAAGGACAACTTGGGTTTTACCCCAAACCATAACTTATATGGTGTCATTTCAATGGATCAAAATGGAGCTCTTTTTAGTGTAAAAGCGGTAGTCTCTAAAGCTTTAATCTTTTAAAACATAATGGCAGTTTTACAAATAACACCTTTGATCCAACCATGTCAAACAAGGATTCATTACAAATCTCAAACACTCCATATTCCTATGGTGTTTCGGGAGCTGCAAATCTAGGTGTTTTGCTAAACTTGCAACTCAAATAAATCCCTTTATGATAAAATCATAAATTATTTATTTTCTTGTTACAATGATTTTCCACTTCATCTTGAAAGTCTTTGAACGTTTTCAAATATTTCATACTTCTTTCTCATTAAGTGAATATTCACTCAAATTTCCAAAGAAAGCATATGAAGTTGAAATCCATCGCTTATGACTATACATAATGGACTACATACATCGATATGTATAAATTCCAATAATTTAGTCGATCGTTCTTCTTTGGCCTTTGAACGAAGTTTTAATTATCCCAAGGAAAGTCTCACAAGCATCATTTGATCAAATCAAAGACTCTAAAAAACCATGAAAATGGAGTTTCTTCATGTTTTCTTTCCAATATAATTTAAACGGGATGTCACTTCGTAAGTGATCTTCCAATCATTTGTCTTGCAACATTTTAGCATTAGTTTTATGGATGTGATTTCTCCAAATAGATTTGTAAATCATCCATCTTATATGGAATACGGTAATTATTTGAACAATCTTTGTTCTTTTTTTTGACACAAAGACAGTGGGGAAGTCCCCCACTGTGTCATTTTGCATTTTATAAATAGGGCACTGTACAAGGTGTGAGTCACAGAGTGAGTCACAAAAATAAACAAAAAATTACAAAGTATCTAACCAAGTCTGCATGCCATCCAGTAAACTGGGTTTGATTCTATGTCTAATATCAACCACTAACAATTTGAATATGCTATAACAATTATCCATGCACCTAGTGTGTTGCTCGAAGATAATGTTATTACTGTGATTCCATAAGCTCCAGCAGCATGTCATCATAATGATGTTGAAGAACTGATCCAATGTTCTATCATGTGCCTCTTGAATCATATTAATCAGAGGATAATCAGTGTTCCATTCAATTCCAAGTTTCCACCAGAAATTTTGACTAACGTCACATCTGAAGAAGAGATGTTCAACAGATTCAATAGTGCTTTCCTCACAAAGGACACAAGTGTCCTCCTCAATGTTGAAATTTTTCCTGACAAGAAGTTCTCTGGTATTTAACCTATCATTTAGTAGCAGCCAAAAGAAGAACTTATGCTTGGGAAGACATGGTGATTTCCAGATCCATTCAAAGGGCTTTTGTGCATCAGGTGCTTTGATAAGATGGTCATATACCTTTTTTGTAGAGAATCTGTCTCCTCCCCATGGGAGTGTGTAGGGTTTCGTAGCATGGAAAACAAAAAATTTCTACCGCATACAAACAAACAAGCCAAGATCTATCTACTAGATTGTAGCAACGAGTCGATGGAATAACTCACCCTCGAAGATTCCAAAGTGTTTAACGAGAGCGGATTCTCGTGGGTGATGTAGTCGTACTCTTCCTGATCTCAAGATCGCGTAGACGATCCTTCCAGCGTTGCGTTCCGGCAGCGCTCCCGCAGTCGGTCACACGTTCGGTACTCGACGAAGACCTTCCTCTCCCTTGTTCCAGCAGGCAGTGGAGGTTGTATCACTCTCCTCGCGATTCCGGCAGCACAACGGCGTGGTACCGAAAGTAGAGGGGAGATCTCGCAGGGCTTCGCCTTAAGCCTGAGCGAGTATGGTGGAGTATGAGAGAGTCCCTCGGTGTTCTAGGGTTTAGTCACACCAAGGAGGGGGCAAGCCGGCGGCTAGGGATTAGCTAGACGGCGGCTAGGGTTTGCCCTAGGGCCGGCGGCGGCTATGGAGGCGGCAGCGGCTTGGGGCTAGGGTTTGGAGGAGAGGATCTTGTGTGTCTAGGAGGGGAGCCCTGCCCCTCCTTTTATAGGTGGAGGGAGGCGCCGGCCAAGGGGAGGGAGTCCCTCCCCAACTCGGATCCCTAGTGGGCCGGCGGTGGAGGAGGAACTCCTCCCCAACTCGGTTTCCCACTTCTTCTCCACTTTCCAAAATAGCCGTTTGACTTTTCAAATTGGCGTTTGACTTTTCAAACTAGGATTTGATTAAACCCTTTATTTTGTACAGCGATGACACCTAGTACATGATGCAATCATTCCAACTTGCAATGACACATTCATGTACCCTTCCCCTCCGGAGTGCCGGACATTCCGGAACCTTCTAGAACATTCCTGCTGAAAACACCGGAACCATTCTCCAACCCCGAAACAGGACTTTCCTTATATGAATCTTATTCTCCGGACCATTCCGGATCTCCTCGTGATATCCCGGATCCCATCCGAGACTCCGAACAACATTCGGTCTCTTACTCATCATTCCATAACTACTCAACAACATCGAATCCTTAAGTGTGTCTCCCTACGGTTCGTGAATTATGCGGACATGATCGAGACACTTATCCGATCAATAACCAATAGAGGAATCTGGAAATTCATATGGCTCCCACATATTTCTATGATTACTTTGCGATCGAATGAACCACTTACATACGATACCAATTTCCCTTTGTCTCACGATAGTTTACTTATCCGAGGTTTTGATCGTCGGTATCTCTGCATACCTAGTTCAACCTCGTTACCGATAAGTACTCTTTTCTCGTTACCGTGGTATGTGATCCCTTGTGAGCCAGTCACATGCTTGCAAGCTAATTGGATGACATTCCACCGAGAGGGCCCAGAGTATATCTATCCGTCATATGGATGGACAAATCCCACTCTTGATCCATGTGTCTCAACCCATACTTTCCGAACACTCAATGCCATCTTTATAGCCACCCATTTACGGTGTGGTGTTTGATGTCATCAAAGCATCCTTCCGGTGATGGTGATAAGCATGATCTCATGGTCGAAGGAATTAGGTTACTATGTATCAGAAAGCTTATAGCAAATGCACTATATTAAATGACTTGATCTTTATGCTACGCTTTAACTATAGGAGTATGTCCATCACATCATTCTCTAATGATATGACCCTGTTGTTAATAACATCTCTATGTTCATGATCAGGAAACCATGATCATATATTAACCAACAAGCTAGTTTAACAAGAGGCTTTACTAGGGACTCTTTTATGTTTACAAATCACACAAGTATTAATGTTTCCTATTAATACAATTATAGCATGGTATGTAAACATTTATCATAAGTATGAAGATATGATAATAATCACTTTATTATTGCCTCTTGGGCATATCTCCAACAGTCTCCCACTTGCACTAGAGTCAATAATCTAGTTTCAAATCTTTGTGTATTCAACACCTATGGCTTTCTGGTGTTGTATGTACACGATTGCTAGTGGTCAACTGATCTCCGGATCTGACACTTCCAGGTCCGTTTGTAATTGCATGTCTTTGCGTCTCTACACATCACTCATTCTCTAATGAGATGGCTTTGTATAATTTTGGTCCTTCGGTGAGACCTTTAGTTCTTTGGGGTTAAAACATGTTGATAATATTGTCGTACAATATATCTTCATAGTATTATCCCGCTGTGAACTACACCTAGTTTGACAACAAACTACTTGACACAAATGCCCTCTTTAGCTGCTATTATAGCAGTCATATACTTAGCCTTTTGTTGTAGTATCTGTCACAATGTCTTAACTTTGGAACTCATCCAAATCCATTATGGAACTTACTTTCCATTATATTGTGCCACCCTTAGTTTAGATTGAGATAAACTTAATTTGTACTCTGTGACAAAACTAGTATCAATGTAGTACTTTTACAATGAACTAACCATCTATTTGTCACTTCTACAAATAATATACTCTTAGTTCTTCCAAAAGATCATAAGAATATCCTTACTATTGTCCAATGATCATCTTATGAATCATTCTGGTATATGCTCATAACATTTAGAGCATAGGACATATCTGGATTTGTACACATCACAGCATGATTGATAAAATACTCTATGTGATTTTATACATCAAGTATCAATCTATACTTGAATCTTTGTTTCACTTACCAAGTGTCAATACACTTGAATATATTATCAATATTGAACTCATTCAATCCTTTATGTGCGACAAGAACCTTTATTGTAGTTTCTATATTGAACTCATTCAATATATCATCTATGTACTTTCGGCACAACCATATTAGCATCTATTGATGCAAATATTTGGGTTTTGCCTAAGTTTTTCATCGGGATGAAATTCTTAATATGTGTTAATAAAAGATACATCATTTCCAATCAATAATATGTCTTCCACATAATGTATTAGAAACATGTCTTAGCGCTCCCACTTAATTTCTTGCAAATGCAAGCATCTTCATCATCTCCGATGAATTTAAACTCCTTTAACAGTTTCATCATAGTGAAGATTCCAACTCCGCAATGCTTACTTCAAACATTGAAGTTTGCATATGCATTTAGCATCCTTTGAATTAACAAAACCCTTTGGACCATGTCATGCACACGTCCTAGGTAACCCTTCTATTAGAAGAACTTGTTTTGTTTATCCAACACATAACAAAATTATATGTCGTGGTTGCTACATTAATCCGTCTAGACTGAATATCGCTATGAAAGATCAAATCTTGTCATAGTCAACCTTTGAACATTTTTTGTGAACTCTTTCCCAACATGTCGACTATTTCATAGATGTGAAACATCCATGTCTACTTCTTTATAGATCCAAACACAACTGTAAGGTCTTACACCTTTCTCGAGGGTCCTTCAAGTTCAAAACTTGATTTCTCGTGTATGGAACTATCACGGATTTTATGGCTTCAAGCCATTTGACGGAGTCAGGGCCCATCGTCGCTTCTTTGCATGTAGTCAGATCATTATTGTCAAATAATGATTTAACTCTCAAATCTTGGTATTTGATTGTTTACCCGACCTACTTGTTTTAATAGGAACTTAGATCTCCGTGACCACAACCTTTGAGGCACGTGAGCCATGAGCATTATTGCTGCCTCCGGAACACTTTTCGGCGCTGTGCAACTCTGCACATATAGCTAAGGTTCCTTTAACCTTATCAAAGTTCTATTGTCCTCCCACTTATCTTTTCACAAAAAATTCCTTCTCAAAGAAACTTGACGTTCTAAGCGACAAACACTTTTGTCTCCGGTGTTTATGGAGGAATACTTAACAGTAATACAAAGACAGGTTTATCCGACTTTGGTTGCAAACATCTTTCTTATGCATAGCATACCAATGTTTAAGAAAGGACTACTTGGGTTTTATCCCAAACCATAACTTTATATGGTGTCATTTCAGCGGATTATGATGGAGCTCTTTTTAGTGGAAAATGGTAGTCTCTAAAGCTTTTAATCTTTAAAATATAATGGCAGTTTTATGAATTACACCTTTGATCTTACCATGTCAAACAAGGTTTTAATTACATATCTCGAACGCTCCATACTCTTATGGTGTTTCGGGAAATGCAAATCCACAGAACGATTCCTTAAATCTTAGGTATTATGCTAAACTTGTAACTCAAATATCTTCCTTTATGATCTTTATCATAAACTATTTATATTCTTATTACAATGATTTTGCACTTCATCTTGAAAGACTTTGAACTTTTTCAAATGTTTCATACTTCATCCTTATTAAGTAAATATTCATATATTCACTCAAATTTTCGGAGAAAGCATATGAAGTTGAAATCCATCGCTCTTGACTACATATAATGGATTTCATACAACAATATGTACAAGTTCCAATAAGCTAGTCATTCGTTCCCTTTTGGCCTATGAACGAAGTTTTAATTATCTCTAGGAAAGTTTCACAAGCGTCATGTGATCAAAAATCAAAAGACTCCAAAATTCCATCCACATGGAGTTTCTTCATGTTTTCTTTCCAATATAATTTAAACGGCGATGTCACTTCCTAAGTGATCTTTTAATCAATTTGTCTTTCGACATTTTTAGCACTAGTTTTATGGATGTGATTTCTCCAACGAGATTTGTGAATCATCCATCTTTTATGGATTACGGCAATTATTTGAACAACCCTTTTATTCTCATAATACCTGATAAAACAAATCTTGAAGGCAAGCTTTGATGTTTAACGAGCAACACAATAACCCTTTATTTGTTCTCGATGAACATCATCATATATTCTTTTGCTAGTTACTTAGGCCATTGTAGTTCATGAATTCTGTTGTTTCGTATGACGATTCTCACCAACAAATTCAGTATCAAATACTTAAGAACCACATTGTTTAAGAAGCAAAGAATATAGCCATAACATGTATATCATCTATATACTTAAGCTGAACAATTCTAGTCTTTTCTTTTCTCCCACATACTTATGAGATTCTCTTTCAGTATTTCCTTTTCAGTTTGAAAGAATTTATCAACATCAATAGTGGAGTCATACATATGACACATAGTCCAAAGCGTGTATGATTAAATACCAATGTCTTTGGACTTGCACTTTGAAGTAGATCACCATCATCAAATGTTTGGTGTTCTTTCAAATTCCTTTCTTTACTAATCTATTGGTGTAGTAAACACTTTACCTACATCAAATATTCACCCTTATCATGGAATTATCCATGATCAAGCTACTTTTAGCTTATAACGGTGAACTGCGAGTATAATGTTGCTCTCCAAAACATTTTGGAGGATTAGGACAACTAGTGTCTTCAACCTTTTGCAAATTCTCATCAAATACGATAACATGACTTTTGCCATATTATACTCTATCATGTTGCAACCAAAACTTTGTTTCAGATATCACAATATCTTCCACACATCATGGTTTCTGAAACAACTCTTTCAGATCCTAGATAACCTTGATATTAAGACAATCCTTTGAATATCAAGAATCATGGAGACAAACATGATACTCATACACTAACACTTGGAATTGTCACTCTTGATTTAATACTAATTATTAAACTTCATGGAGTAACCGGAACTTACTGAAAGTTTGCAATAAGACTTTTAAACTTTAGATTAACACTTCAAAACAATACGATACCAGTTCGTAAAGTAACTAACCAGAATTCTATAGTTCTATCATCTCAATTAAAACTAAGCGCAGGTGGTAAACGGATGCCAATGACTACAACAACTATGCAAATTCACTTTGATTTAATTTATGATAAATAGTGTTCAACTTTTAATCATATTGCCGTTGAACTCCCACTCAAAACAATATCCCTCACATTGTTTTAGTGATCACACGAACCAAATCCACCACATCAAAACCGATCATCACGAGAGTTGATGTAGCTTCAATGGCGAATAATCAACATGTTCATCATATCTACTATATGACTCATGCTTTACCTTTCGGTGATCCGTGTTCCGAGACCATGTCTGTACATGCTAGGCTCGTCAAGATCAACCTTAGCTTCTGCATGAGCAAATCTGGCTTGCTCACGTTGTATACACTCGCAGAATCTAACACACCCGATCATCACGTGATGCTTCGAAACAACGAGCTTTAGCAACGATGCTTACTAAGGATGAACACTTTAAAACTTGAAATTGTGTGCTTGAGGGATCATCTTGTAATGCTACCGTCGTTAACTAATCAATACAAGATGCATAAAAGGATTAACATCACATGCAATTCATAATATGTGATATGATATGACCTTTCTTCTTGTGCTTCCGATCTCCATCTTCAAGCACGAACATGATCTCCATCATCACCGGCATTGCATCAAGGTCAATGATGCTGCTCCATGGTTGTCTTCCACCAGCTTCAACTATTACAACTACTTTGAATAGACACGCGGGTCTTAATAGAATTTAAAGACAACCATATGGCTCCTGCCGGTTGCCAACTTACAATAAGGAACATTGCATACATCATATATAATCACAATCATGGCCATATCACATCATAGCACACCCTGCAAAACAAAGTTAGACGCCTCTAATTTTCTTTGCATGTTTTACGTGGTTTGGGGCTTTCAATAAGTGTCGTTCTAACTTACGAACAAGAACCACAACATTGATACTAGTATTGTCAATCACCCGTTGTAAATTGAATCTTAACTATGTTGGGAGAAACAGGCACCTGCAAAGCCACTTATGCAATACAAGTTACATGTCAAGCGTGGAGCAAGTCTCATGAACGATGTCATGTAAGGTTAGCCCGGGCCGCTTCATCCCACCACCCCGCAAGATGCAAAGTACACAAAAAGCAATCGACAACAAAAGCATCAACGCCCACAATGACCATTGTGTTCTACTCGTGCAACAGATCTACATATAGACACGGCTCTGATACCACTGTAGGGTTTCGTAGCATGGAAAACAAAAATTTTCTACCACATACAAACAAACAAGCCAAGATCTATCTACTAGATTGTAGCAACGAGTCGATGGAATAACTCACCCTCGAAGATTCCAAAGTGTTTAACAAGAGCGGATTCTCGTGGGTGATGTAGTCGTACTCTTCCCGATCTCAAGATCGCGTAGACGATCCTTCCGGCGCTGTGTTCCGGCAGCGCTCCCGCAGTCGGTCACACGTTTGGTACTCGACGAAGACCTTCCTCTCCCTTGTTCCAGCAGGTAGCGGAGGTTGTAGCACTCTCCTCGCGATTCCGGCAGCACAACGGCGTGGTACCGGAAGTAGAGGGGAGATCTCGCAGGGCTTCGCCTTAAGCCTGAGCGAGTATGGTGGAGTATGAGAGAGTCCCTCGGTGTTCTAGGGTTTAGACACACCAAGGAGGGGGCAAGCCAGCGGCTAGGGATTAGCTAGACGGCGGCTAGGGTTTGCCCTAGGGCCGGCGGCGGCTATGGAGGCGGCGGCGGCTTGGGGCTAGGGTTTGGAGGAGAGGATCTTGTGTGTCTAGGAGGGGAGCCATGCCCCTCCTTTTATAGGTGGAGGGAGGCACTAGCCAAGGGGAGGGAGTCCCTCCCCAACTCGGATCCCTAGTGGGCCGGCGGTGGAGGAGGAACTCCTCCCCAACTCGGTTTCCCACTTCTTCTCCACTTTCCAAAATAGCCGTTTGACTTTTCAAATTGGCGTTTGACTTTTCAAACTAGGATTTGATTAAACCCTTTATTTTGTACAGCGATGACACCTAGTACATGATGCAATCATTCCAACTTGTTATGACACATTCATGTACCCTTCCCCTCCGGAGTGCCGGACATTCCGGAACCTTCTAGAACATTCCTGCTGAAAACACCGGAACCATTCTCCAACCCCGAAACAGGACTTTCCTTATATGAATCTTATTCTCCGGACCATTCTGGATCTCCTCGTGATATCCCGGATCCCATCCGAGACTCCGAACAACATTCGGTCTCTTACTCATCATTCCATAACTACTCAACAACATCGAATCCTTAAGTGTGTCTCCCTACGGTTCGTGAATTATGCGGACATGATCGAGACACTTATCCGATCAATAACCAATAGAGGAATCTGGAAATTCATATGGCTCCCACATATTTCTATGATTACTTTGCGATCGAATGAACCACTTACATACGATACCAATTTCCCTTTGTCTCACGATAGTTTACTTATCCGAGGTTTTGATCGTCGGTATCTCTGCATACCTAGTTCAACCTCGTTACCGATAAGTACTCTTTTCTCGTTCCCGTGGTATGTGATCCCTTGTGAGCCAGTCACATGCTTGCAAGCTAATTGGATGACATTCCACCGAGAGGGCCCAGAGTATATCTATCCGTCATATGGATGGACAAATCCCACTCTTGATTCATGTGTCTCAACCCATACTTTCCGAACACTCAATGCCATCTTTATAGCCACCCATTTACGGTGTGGTGTTTGATGTCATCAAAGCATCCTTCCGGTGATGGTGATAAGCATGATCTCATGGTCGAAGGAATTAGGTTACTATGTATCAGAAAGCTTATAGCAAATGAACTATATTAAATGACTTGATCTTTATGCTACGCTTTAACTATAGGAGTATGTCCATCACATCATTCTCTAATGATATGACCCTGTTGTTAATAACATCTCTATGTTCATGATCAGGAAACCATGATCATATATTAACCAACAAGCTAGTTTAACAAGAGGCTTTACTAGGGACTCTTTTATGTTTACAAATCACACAAGTATTAATGTTTCCTATTAATACAATTATAGCATGGTATGTAAACATTTATCATAAGTATGAAGATATGATAATAACCACTTTATTATTGCCTCTTGGGCATATCTCCAACAGAGTGTTCATTTGTATTTCTCAAGAACATTTGAATTTTGGAGGATTATACATAGACTATTCATCTAGTTTTCAGCAATAAGAGAGAGTCGCAATTGGAACATACTCAATAACTCCCCTGCAAGCTGATATTGTTTAGCTTCCTTAGTTCTGATTTTTGGTTTTTCGGCAAATGAAAATAATTCAGGAAATTTGTTACATAGCTCAGTGTCATGCCATTTGTCCTGCCAAAACATAGTGTTGTTTCCCTGACCATGCACAATTGTAGTCATATTCTTGAAGTCTATCAGAAAAGAGAGGCAATTTCTCCACCAGAAAGATCCCTTGTGTGTATTGTAATCTGGTAGGGAACCATTCTGATAGTATGCTTGCCAGATAAGTTTGACCCAAGGAATATCCAGACAGTTGAAGGATTTGTAAAGGTTTTTTATCATCATTGCCTTGTTGTGTTGTCCCAAGTTCAGTATTCCTAGTCCCCCTGCTTTTTTGGAAAGGCAAACCTTTTCCCAGGCAACCAGACATTTACCTTTTTTTCAATGTCATTCCCATGCCAAAGAAAAGTTCTTGTAGATTTGTTCACATGGTCAATATGTGTGTAATGCAACTTCATGGCACACATAATATGGTTAGGCATAGCAGATATTATAGATTTGATGACAACAACTCTTAAACAGTGGGATAGTAAATTTGAGATGCCAGCCAGCCTTTTATCAATCTTGCTGATCAATGGTGTAAGGTCACTGACACTAGGTTTAGTTGTACCCATTGGAAGACCCAGTTATGTGAATGACAGAGACTCAAGTCTGCAACCAAAACTATCAGCAAGTGTTTTGCATCTGTCAGCTGTCATATTGATAGGGACCATAGAAGATTTATGAAAATTTATTTTAAGTCCAGTTGATTTGGAGAAATCCATCAGCAGATTCTTCAGATAGGAGAGCTGTTCCTGAGCAGCAGGCAAGATGAGTAATGTGTCATCTACATACTGAAGAATTGGGTAATTCTGCCCATATGCATTATCAACAGGTAGATCTAACTCATTAGTCTGCCAGGCATGGTTCACAATAATTTGCAGAAGTTCAGCAGTGGCAACAAATAATAATGGTGATAATGGGTCACCCTGTCTTACACCTCTCTTGCATCTAATATTTTTTCCAGGGACTCCATTTAGGATCACAGAAGTGTTAGCTTTTCCCCAAATCCAAAGTGCTTGAGCATGGTGATGATAGTATTATATTCTATCATGTCAAAAGCTTTCTCAAAGTCAAGTTTTAAAATGATGATCTCTCTCTTGGATCTGTGGCAAATGTGTAAGTATTCAAATGCCTAGGCCAGACAATCCTGAATTGTTCTAGATTTGATAAACACATATTGGTTTTTGCTGATAATTGGGATAATAATGTTCTGTATTCTATTGGCAATAAGTTTAGTCAGAATCTTGAGTGCCATGCTAACAAGTGAGATGGGCCTGAAATCAGAAGGCTTCATGGGGTTTGAAACTTTTGGAATGAGTGCAATGTATGCAGTATTGATACTGTCAATGTCTAGCTCCCCACAGTGAAATCTGTTGCATAGATTATAGAATTGGACTTTGATGATATTCCAATATTTTTTCATGAAGTAACCATTGAATCCATCAGGTCCAGGTGATTTATCATTTGGCATGAATTTGATAATATCATCAATTTCCAATTGGCTAAATGGTTCTTCCAGTAATGTGAGATCATGTGGGGTAATAAGATTCTGTAGGTCAAACCTCATCTCAGTTTCAGATGTTTTTCCAAGTCTATCTCTGAAGGCAGTCCATAAAAGAGCAGCTTTGTGATCATGGTCAGTAATTTCATTACCTTGTCCATCCAGCAGAGCAGCAATATAATTGTTCTTGTAGTTTCTTGTGGCAATGGAGTGGAAAAACTTGGTGTTTTCATTACCAAGTTTAGCCCACCTAATATTAGCCCTTTTCCTCCAATATTTTCTTTTAGCTTCCAATAGTTTGGCCAAATGAGATTTTATGATATGCCTGAAATTTATCTCAGGTACAGATAGTGTTCTTTGTTCCTCAAGACCATCCAAAAGAGATAAAACGAAGTTGCAGTTATCAATGACAATGTTGAGGTTAGAGATGGATTTACTCCATTTTTTGATAGCATGCCTCAAGTTTTTGAATCTAGCAGACAGATCATGTGCATCATTCTTGAACCTTCCTTTATTGACCCAGTTGCTTTCCACAATATCTGATAGACCTTCAAATTCCAACCAATAATCCTCAAATCTAAATAATTTTGATTTTGGTATGTCAGTACTGATTTGTATCAATATAGGAATGTGGTCTGAGCCCAATCTAGCCAATGGAGTGGCCATAGTATTGGGGAAGGTGGTGGTCCATTCATGTGATGTAAAAATCCAATCAAGTTTTTCAAGAAGAGGTTGCTGTTGCATATCTGACCAAGTAAAAGCTCTCCCTTTAAGGGGTATTTCCTCTAGATCATGTTCCTGAATGATGGAGTTGAAAGAGTGGATATTTGAAATATTGCCCCCTGCTCTATTTCTATCTTCAGAGCTTCTGATCATATTGAAATCTCCCATAATTATCCATAATTTGAAGATAGATGAATCAATATGTAAGAACCAATCAATAAAATCAAACCTTCCATCACTTGTGCATGGTGCATAAATGTTGGTGATGTAAAATTCCTCATTAGTTAGATTGCAGTGCAGCTTAACAGTAAGGTGAAAAGATGATTGACTGATCACAGTGCCATTATACATGTTGCCATTCCAAATGATGATCAATCCACCAGAATTTCCAATGGATGGTTGGTATGCAAACTGCCCTAGTCTTCTAGGACAGAATTTTTTGATGTAATTACTATCAAATGTTTCTCTCTTAGTTTCCTATAAACATAAGATATTGCAATTGCTCTGATTGATTTTGTCAGCAAGGTCATCCCATCTTTCCTGTGAGTTAACACCTCTAATGTTCCAGTCTAGTATTTTGATTTGTCTACTCATTGGGAAACAGAGTCAGGTTTGCTGTAGCAGATATACATGCATTGTATATCATGGGTGATAATACATGACAAATGGGATGTGTCTTTATATCTATGATGATCAGTACATTGTATGTGTAGGTGTGACCATCTGACATATATCATGGTTTTGATGCACATAGGCAGAGGGCAAAAGTAAATATTGAGTAGGGGATCATTGCAGGCCTGATAAGATAAAACCATATCAAACAAAGGATAGTACAACCCAGATAATATAAGATAAATGTTTTGCTCTGCACACATCAGAGACTTTGGATGATAAACAAAAGGAGTCTGACATAGTGACCTTACATGATAAATACTGGAATAAAATCCTAGGATAACAGAGCATCTACTATCCATGCTCTTGGACATAGTGAAATAGTGATTAAGCACTATCATTAGAACTGTCATAGTTCAAGTTTGCAGCAGAAACCTCCCCAGGAGGAATCTGACAGAAGCTGGTACCAATAGCCTGGATTGTATCAACTGGGAGGATTGGTGGGGGTGCACTGTTATTGTCCATGACAATAGATTCAAAGTGGCCAGACAGGTTCATGGGAGTGACTTGGGCATTGGAGGCATGTTCATCTGCACTTGCTTTATTCTTGAAACCTGCATTGAGACTTGCAATCCTGCAGCTTCTCCTGACATATTTGACAGAACTAGGTTCAGGCTTCTTCCTTTTACTCTTGGGGAAGTTGTCAGGTTTGGGGATAACAGTAACACTGTCAGAGCTATCTGCAGGGACAGGAATGAAGCTAGGACCAGCTCCATCAACTGCAGCATTATTGTTGTCCACCACCTGTGAAACATTGTTTGCCTCCATCTGAATATCATTCTGCAAGGTGATTTGTTGATTGGGTGGGACAGTATTGATCTCCAGAGTCACTTTGACAGTGTTGATGCCATTGTTGATAGATTCATTCATCTGAACTTTAGCACCAGTGATAGTGCTAACAGAAATATTAGGAAAGTTTGCATGCTCTTCACCACCCATCAGGCTAACAAGCAGACTGGAAAGGTTAACAATTGGGTCTAGTTCAGCAGCAGGCATATTCTGATTATCTTGAACCTCAGGCTGTAGTGGTGGGGTTGCAGGCTCCAGGTTGGCAACAACCTCATTCTGAACATTGGCTGCAGGAGCTGCATTTCCAACTGCAGCATGTACAGGTGCAACATTTATATTATCAACAACATTTTCCTCCATCACATGATCATGTTGAGAATCATGCCAAAACCCCTGATGAACCATGGGCAGGGGGTGAGGGTTACCACCATCAGGAGGCAGTGGGTCTTCATCACCAGCATTAGCACCAAGCAGAGTAGAAGAAAGTAGGATCATGGGGCATGTCCAGGAGTCACCATTGCCATCATCAGCCACATTCTTACCAATCACCACACTCAGGGGAAGGGTGCCAATGTCATATGCATGAAATTTAACTAGAATTCTAGCCTTGTTTGACAAATCCTTATTCCAGACAAAAAATCTACCAAAGGGGATAAATGTTTTCATCACAGATTCAGGATCCCAAAGTTGCTAAGGGTAGTTAAGTAGCATGCACTAGATGTCATGAGTAAATACAATAGCCCTACGATTGATACCAGAGTCCTCATTAACAATCCTCAGAGTACTTTCTCCTATCTGATAAGGACTACCCAAAACTGCAACATCTCTATCAGTGACAGTAGCAAACCGAAACAGAGCAGTACCCATTGCGCTCTTAGATGTACTGCGAACTTGCAAGCCAAGTCCATGGAGAAACTCACCGATGATTGCAACAGAGCCGATGTATTCAGCAGCATTAGGTTCAGGGGTGAGGGTGGCGACGGCCCAATCATCAACATAGATGGGGGAGTCCCCGCCTAGGAACACGTAGCTTCTTTGGGTACATAGTGGACCAGGAGGAATAGCAGCCATGCCAGGGGGGACGTGGGGTGCAGGGTCGACTAGATAGTTCGCCATTATCGCCGCCGATGAGCAAACTAGGGTTTATGGGGAGGGAGATTGAAGTGCAGGTGGCTGCGGAGTTGTGTATGAGCTTGTCTCCGGAGAAGTCGATGCGGTAGAGTTAGGTGTAACAGTAGCACTGGATATTCTCCGATAAAACATTTTTCTTGTTAGCGATGATAGACACGATCGGGAGATGTGCCCATAATTGTAGCATTGACGGCAACGAACACTGTTACGATAATATGCACGTAGATGGTCATTTAACGCCAGGCAACATGTGCATTTAAATGGTCTAATGACGTGTTCATAAATGGGCAAATCCGAATTATTCGGCAGGTCAGGTGAAACTCCAACGAGTGATACTTGACGATTGGATAATCCATCCCTGGATAGTTGGATCTCACTCCGTGATGTACGATCATGTGCATGCTCAGGATTTAAAAGTTGTGCACCGTTGTGAGATCAAGCCACGTCAACATATGAAACTCTATGACCAACGGTAACAAGATTTGCACCAGATAGTGGAATATGAAATTTTGTAGAAGATGTGATAGTAGATGTACCTTGATGGTTGAGTGATTCATGGGTGGATCCATGAGGAATCCTCTTCCTCTTGTGTTGCACGAGAGTCCATTGTCTATCTTCTTCCTCGCACCAGAGATTAAACTCACGTTTCCAATTTGGTCCACCATTGCTCCATAGATCAAAGTGCATGTGAACTCACTGGATTTGTAAGATATCATTTTGATGATCATGAACCCAATGGCCTTCGAACAAACATCAAATATGAAAACCCTACCCTTCAAGGGGGAGATTCGGAGTTTGTCCCAATCAGCACCGAGACATGCCGAGAGAGCCATACCAATATTGGCACAAGATAGATCAAACTTTGCATTGCCAAATGAGACCACCAGGGAAAATCCAGATTCAGCAAATATTGGATGAACCAGAGTGGAATAAAGGTTCATCACTTTTTTTTGAAAAAGCCAAACCAGATTCAAGATCTAGGGGGAATGAAATGGTGGGTGTAGCCATGATGGCCAGCAGATGGGTTTTGGAGTGAGTGGAGTAGATTGCATGACTCAGATTTGGGTTTAGTTGGCCGGAGTTGAGAGATCGCCGGAGGAGAGGTGGGTGTCACGATGGGGGTGGGAGGAGGTTGGTGGTGGAGTCCCACACAATTCCACTTCACACAATCTTTGTTCTCATAATACCTGATTTAAATAACAAATATTAAAACAAATCTTGAAGGCAGACTTTGATGTTAACGAGAAATACAAACAACGGCTTGTTTGTTTTCGATGAACATCATCACATATTCTCTTGCTAGTTACTTAGGTCATTGTAGTTCATAAATTGCGTTGTTCTGTATGAAATTTCATACCAACCAATTCGGTATTCAATACCTAAGAACCACATTGTTTAACAAGCAAAGAATACAACCATAACATGTATATCATCTATATACCTAAACTAGATATTTCCAATCTTTTCTTTTCTGCCAAATATATTTTATAGATTCTCTTTCAGCATTTCCTTTCCTTTTAAAAGAATCTATCAATATCAAAAGTGGCACCATATACATGCCACACAGTACAAAGCGTGTATATTTAAATACTAATACCTTTGGACTTGCACTTTGAAGTAGATCACCATCATCAAATGATTGGCGTTCTTTCAAAATCCATTATTTAGTAATCTTTTAGTGTAGTAAACACTTTACATACATCTTATATTCATCTTTCTCATGACGACTTTCATGATCAAGCTAATGCAGCTTATAAAGGCGAATCGTGAGTATAACATTACTTTCCAAAACCCTTTTGGATGATTAGGATGTATAGCATCTCCAACGTTCGTAAATTCTCATCCAATATGAGAATATATATTATACTCTATCATATTGCAACCAAAACATTGTTTCAGATATCGTTATATCTGCCACACATTATGGTTTATGAAACAATTATTTCAGCTCCTAGATAAACTCAATATTTAGATCAAGAATCATGGAGGCAAACATGATACTTTTGATACTAACACTGGAATTGTCACTCTCGATTTAATACTAATTATTAAACTTCACGGAGTAAACAGAGTTTGCTGAAAGTTTGCAATAGGACTTTAAACTTTAGATTGACACTCAATACAATATGATACCAGTTCGTAAAGTAAATATCCAGAATTCTATAGTCCTATTATCTCAATTACAACTAATCATAAGGTGGTGAACAAATGCGAATGACTACAACAAATTATGCAAATTCACTTTGATTTAATTTATGATAAATTGAGTTCTAGTAATTCAAATTAGAAATGAACTCCCACTCAAAAACGACATCCCTCATGTCCTTTTGGTGATTACATGAACTAAATCTAATATACCAAGTCCGATCATCACGTGAGTCGATGTAGCTTCAAAGGCGAGCATCCATATGGTCATAATATCAAAACATATGACTCATTATTAACCTTTAGGTCCGTGTTCCAAGGCCATGTATGCACATGCTAGGATCGCCAAGTAAGAACCTTAGTATTTGCGTGTGTAAAACTGTCTTACACCCAAGATATGCTCATGGATTCAAGTACACCCGATCATCACGTGATTTCTTGAAGCGACGAAACATTATCGGTGCATACTTAAGGAAGAACACATTTTTTTCTTGATATCTAAATGAGGGATCATCTTATAATGCTAATAAAATGCCAAACTAGCAATATAATATGCAACAAACATCTTATGTGAAAAGTGAAATGATATGGTCCTTGCACTTGATCGTTATCATGTGCATCGTGGTATGATCTTCATCATTCTTTTATGTGTAAGGCAAAGGTCTATGGAACTTACACGTTATGTCTGTTGTAAGAGTATCGACTTATACTTTTACTTACAACATCACCATATCATGACACTAGCCCAACAACAATCTAAACTAGACGCTTTTAATTTATCCATTGCAAGTTTTACGTGGCTTAGGGCTTTAGAAGATAGAACCGTTTTTACCTACAAACATGGAACCACAATGATGATAATAAAATTATTGGCAACTCGTTGTAAATCAGATATTGTATATAGTAGGAGAGATAGACACTCGCAAGCCACTTATCAAAACTAGTTGCATGTCAAGCGTGGAACATGTCTCATGTGCGAGGACATGTAAAGTTTGTCCGGGCCGCTTCATCCCACTATGCCACCAATATCCAAAGTACAATAAAGAAGTAATAACATGACCATCAGCACCCACATATTCATATGTATACTACCCGTGCAAAGTATATACGCATAGATCTAGCTCTGATACCACTATAGGGTTCACATCATAGAAAACAAAATTTTCCTATGATGGGAACAACTATGTACCAAGATCTATCTACTAGATACAAGCAATGGGTGGATATACATCCATAGAATACATACCCTCGAAGACCGAATAGCGTTAAGGAGGTTGTACTCGTGGATGATGTAGTCGAATGCTTGCCGATCTCAAGATGAAGTCCATCTAGTCCAGCCGGTCTAGCACCATCAAGTCCAGCACCGCAAAGCAGTGGTGCATCCGTGATCGCACACACGTCCGGGTACCCCGACAACCTCCACGCCCTTGCTCCACCAAAGCAGCGGAATCAACAAATCCTTCCAGAAAAAGCCACCAGGAACATGTATCTCACTGATCCGAGACCATGGGGAAATTCTAAAGGGGGGAGAGATATCCTTCGCGAGGAGGTGTGACGTGAGAGGAGGAGAAGGGGCATTTTATAGGGAGAGGGGAGGAAGCCAAGGGGCATGGCGCCTAGCCATGGTGGCTGCCCCACCTCTCCCACCCAAAATGAAAAGCCTCCACTCACATAAACATGCATCCACTCAAAAATCCACTCACATGCATTCAATTTCCACCAAATTTAATGCAAGCTCTCATTTAAATAAAAATCTTTTATTTATTTATTCAGAATTATGATAATTACTCTAATTAACAAACATTCACATAAAACCCCTTACAACATTTCAATTTAACATGCAGAACCACTTTTAGCAATTTCAACCGAAACAATTCTGGTGACTAGTGAAATAAATTCCTGCGCTTTATTTTTCTTTCTCGGGCATATCATTTGCTCCGAATGGTGTCGATATCCCTTAAGTGTGTCACCCTACGGTTTGCGAATAATGCAGACATGATCGATACCCCTCTCCGATCAATAATCAGCAGCGGGACCTGGAGATCCGTACTGACTCCCACATATTCAATGATGACTTCTATGATCATGTGAACCTTATACGCATGTAACTCAATCCCTTTGTCTCGCGATATATTACATGTCCGAGATTTGATCATCGGTATATCCATACCTAGTTTGATCTCATTACCGACATGTACTCTTTTCTCGTTCCCGTGATATAACATTTTAGTGATCAAATCACTTGCTTGCAAGCTAACTAATGTGATATCTCCGAGAGGGCCCAGAGTATATCTATTTGTCATCGGGATGGACAAATTCCACTCTTGATCCATGGGCCTCAACATAACACCTTTGTAGCACTAAACCCGTCTTTATAGTCACCCTGTTACGGTGTGACGTTTGATGTTATCAACATACTCTTCCGGTGTTAGTGATTGACATGATCTCATAGTCTAAGGACTAAGATTACTTCGTATGATGTTATAGCAATATAAACACAATAACCTTGATCGTAATGCTATACTTTGGATGAATATTCATCACATCGTTCCAACAATGTTGTGACCTCGTTATTAACAACATCCAATGTATATGATCAGGAAACCTTTGATCATCTTGTTAATTAACGAGCTAGTTTATAAGAGAGGCATAACCAGGAACTTTCTCTTTGTTTATTAAACACACATGTATTAACGTTTCCGTATTAATACAATTATAGCATGCAAAATAAACATTTATCATAAATAAGGAATACGATAATAACCACTTTTATTGTTGCCTCGCGGGCATATTCCCTTCACTACTATGGGTAAAACCTGTGATAATAATTGTGCTCCTATTATCTATGATAATCCTTTATTTGTGCCTAATTTCGAAATGCATGGTACTAAAGAGTTTTGCTTAGAAAATGTTTATGATAAAGCTCTAGATGATGGTCCTATATTGGTTGATAATATTGATAGTACTACTATCGAAAATAAGATGGGAGAGGTCTTGAATTTATCTTGGAACCTCATATATCTTGAGAATGATCAGTCATCTTGTTATAAAATTGTTAAAAGTGGGTTTGAAGGTTTTAATCCCACTATTTTTGAGCTTGATAAAAATTATGTGCTTGTAGATCATGAAAAGCATGCTTTATGTGATACTTATATTGTTGATTTTATTCATGAGGCTACTGAAAATTATTATGATATAGGAAAATATGGTTGTAGATGTTTTCATGGTACTGAAACACCTCTCTATGTGCTGAAAGTTTTGAAGTTGCTCTTGTTTTATCTACCCATTCTTGTTACTATGTGCTTCTTTGATTTATTTTCTTACAATATTCCTATGCATAGGAAGTGGGTTAGACTTAAATGTGTTTTGAATTTGCTTCTTGATGCTCTCGTTTATTTCAATTCATATTTCTTATGTGAGCATCTTTCTATGCCTAACTTAAAGGCGTTAAAGAAAATTACTTCTTGGGAGATAACCCAATAGTTTCAGTTGAGCCTTCTCCTTATCCTTTTTTTGTGTTTTTTGTGCCAAGAATAACCTCTAATGAGAGATAAGTAAGATTTGGGGAAGTTGCTGTCCCGAAACAGATTTTTGTGCTTTAGTGTAAAAATTCGTGAAAAATCTCTGTATGTCGGATTGAGCTGTAATTTTTTGAATAAATGCCCCAGGTTGTTATCTAACTTTGTTAGTTCAACACTTTTCGATTTGAGCAACAAAAGGTCTTTTAAAAAATCGGTTTTTACTTGTTGGTCTGTTTTGACTGTTTTCTGCCATTATTTACATTTGCCTCTTAATCGGTTTCTTTTTGAGTTCTTCTTGATCACTTGAGATTTTTAAAGGAATTGCTACATCAGCTTGTGTTTCAATGGAAGTTTTACTTGTGTTGAAACTAAACCCAAAGGCCTATTATTTTGAATACACTAGTGTTGCTAATGAAGAATTATGTGAAGTTTTGTACTCCCTCTGTTTGGGATTATAGGTTCTACGGGCATATCTAGGTTGTTAATTTGACCAACAAAATATAACTTATATATCACAAAAATTATATCATTATAAAATATAACCTCTAAAGTTTCTAATGGTATAATTTTTATGCTATATTATTTATTTTTTGTTGTTCAAATTAGCAACCTAGTTATCCGCGCGGGACTTATAATACCAAACGGAGGGAGTATTAAGGAAATGATGTAATGAGATCAAGAATGGACAAAATCTCAATCATGGGTATTCCACCCCATGTCACCCCAAGAAATATTCAAGAGGTACAAGCGTTAAAGCTTGGGGATGCCCAAGGCATCCCCTTCTTCATCAATAAAATCTCAGGTCTCTTTCTAGACACTTCGTTTTTTATTGTTTCATGCACTGTTGTGTTATTCTTGGAGCGTCTTAGTTTTTATTTTTGGTTTTTGTTTGCTTAGTTTGCTTGAATAAAGTAGTTGGACACCCGCTTTCGCTGTGTTGTTTCAAATAAGTTGATTGGTGTTGGAAAAGAGTAGAAAGTTTTATGCTTATAGTGGTACAAAAGGAAGCTTGATTTGACTCTGGCTTAGACTTTATCATGTCATCCTAGATGTTGTTTTGACCTTATGCTTAGTTATTATTGCCGAAGCATGACTTGTTCCAAACAATTGAGATTGCTTAATGTGCCTTGAAAGAATCATGCGTTGTTTTAGCATACAAAAGCATAATATTGTGGTATTCTCCTTTGATGCTTTGTTTGGGTTGACTGGCACATGCTCACACCATGTTATGACTATGAATCAGTCACCTTAGCCTCTATGATCATTTAGTTTTGACTTGTGATACCACGTTATGCTTTGATTGATAATGTTTTGTCGCTCTGCATGATTATGGCCATTATTGCTCTCTTAGTTGGTCGCTCCCAGTCTTTTGCTAGCCTCCACTTGTATTGACTAAGCTTTACTCATGCATCCAACTCCCAAGAAACCAAGTTATTCCAAAGAGTCCACTATAAATTCCTATGCATGGTGTGTTACACCATTCCAGGTATATTCTTGTTTTATCTATCTTCCAAATTAAACTTGTTATGTGAAAATTAGTGATTAAAGCTCTCACAAACTTGATGGCACATTTTATTTTTCTTGCCCCTAATAAACTTGAACCATTGTGTCATCTATGTTGTATATGCTTGCACTTATAAGTTGGGAATTAGCAGAACCATGCTGTCATGGGGAACGCTTTCAACACCTATACATATTACCCAGTTGATATCATGATCTTTTGTTTATGGATGTCGACAGTGTGAAATAAAAGGGGAGCGTATAAGTTCATGGAGTATTATATATGTGTTAGAGAAATGCTTGGGCGGCCAGCCTAAGCCATCCCTAATCATGGTGGAAACTTGCATCATCACCATAGTCAGCAATCCATGAAGCATCCTCAGAAAATAATATAGAAAAAAAAGAGAAGAGAAAAAGAAAAAAAATGCACCATGCTCATAAAAGTATTGCTGAGATGCTCACTGTATGTTGCCTTGTCATTTTTATATGGATAGCTCTTGTGTCATGTGGCAAGGGGTACCCCGTTGGCGGTTCTCTATGATACACATATACTTACAATGACAAGCACTTGCTTGTGACTAAAGTTGAGTAGCATGAGGAATGTACCTCGTACTCAAGGGACATGAGATTGCCAACTTATGATGTCAAGCATATACTCCATACTTTGTTCACTTTAACCTTAATCACTTCAAGATGCTTATAATAGGGGCAATGAGAGCTGAAAGCTAATAAGTACCATAATTTTTGGAAGCTCTTTATGAAACTTGAAATCCCTGCTTCCCTGTGAAGGGCCTTTCTTCCTACTTTTATATTGAGTCTCCACCTTCTATCTTTATGCACCGATTAAGGGAGCATAGTTGTCATTCTTAGTTTTATGTGCATTGTCCCAAAACTTATTGATTGATTCATAATGTTGATATTGCTTGTTCTTGAACTATTTGTATCTAGTCACCCTTATGAACTTTGAAGGTGTCCTATGCATTTATGTTTTGCTACTCCATGAGGGACAAGCTGAATACCACTATGCTATGTTTTCTATATGTGAAACAAATAAACGTCTCTCAATGCATTGTTATTCATGATGTCACATCCCAAAATTTTCCAAATTTTGAAATGAAAAAATAAATAAACAAAATAAAATTTTGTTGAAATTTAGGGTGAGAAGAAACTTTTTGATTCCAATTGGAAATATCAAAACCTATTTTGGTCAAATAAAATCCTAAAGGGATTTAAAAAGATAAACAATTAATAAAGAAAGTTTTAATAATTGGAATCACTATTTTTGGGATCTTTTAATAAAAAGATTTGGTTTTCAAAAGCAAAGTAGAATTTATAAATAAAGATTATTTTATAGAGCCAAATTAAATCTTGGCCAAGCTTTTGAAATAAAATATTTCTATTTGATATAAAGAGTAAAGGTTTATTTAAATAAAATAATAAGGATTTATTAATATCCAATTTTATTAAAGTAAAGGCTTTTCCATTTT
Source organism: Avena sativa (assembly GCA_916181665.1). Classification (NCBI taxonomy): domain Eukaryota; kingdom Viridiplantae; phylum Streptophyta; class Magnoliopsida; order Poales; family Poaceae; genus Avena; species Avena sativa. The sequence continues at coordinate 8,484,271 of OV702297.1, read as the reverse complement.
AAATAAGCACTAAAACTTGTTATTTTATTTTAAATAAGTTTTCCAAGTGTTTTATTTATTCAAATAAAACCTACTGAAATGATTTTGGTATTATTTTAGATTTCAAATAGAGTTTTAAAATAAATCAAATCCTATTTTGAATTAATAACTAAGGTCTATTTATTTAATTATTAATGGATCCTAAAAGAATAAAAGTATTATTTTATTTTTGGACTTTGGATTGTGATGTTAAACAGAATTAAAAACTACACAAAGTTTGGCAAAGGTTTGAATTCTTTGGGGTGTTTGAATTGTTTGAATAAAATCAAAACAGAAATTCTAAATAGAAAAAGAAAAGGCGATCAGTATAAAAAAAAGTGAAACGAACCAACCCAACCCAACAGGCCCACTAAGCCCAGCAAGAGTCCACCCGGCATACCCTCACCAAAACGTTTTCTTACGCGCGAACGCACCCACCTAGACACAGACAAGTGGACCCCATCACCCCTTTCTGCCTCTCGCTGACAGACGGGCCCCACGCCAGCACGTCATCGTCTCCACCACGACCTCGTCGCCTCGCCGTTTCTGCCTTTAAACTCCGGCGATCAATGCGAGTTACTGCTGGTGTTATTCTCGCGCCTGACCACGCGTACAAAACCGCCCACGCCTCTTCTCTCTTTCCCCCCAAACAGCGCCTCCCCTCTGCCCCTAGGCTGCTCCGATTTTGAGCTCAACCACCGCCGTCTCCGACGAGCTTCGCGAGCAATTCCGGCCACACCCCGCCACCTCTCGCCTCGCACTGCACACGAGCTTGTTCTCCACCTCCGGGCGCATCTGCCAGTGCCTCCCACTCGCCCGCGCATGCCCCAGGAGCTCGCCTCGGTCTGCCTCTGAGCATCGCCGCCCTCTGCCGAATCTCCGGTGAGTCCTAGCCCTCAACCTCATGCGTGCCTCAAGTTGCGACTTACACCATTTAGTTCGCCTGTCTCCTGTGCATCTCCAGGTGCCCTCCAATAATCCGCGCGTGGCCTACAATCTCGCCTTCGACTTCAACAGAGAGCATTCGTCGTCAGGAGCTACTCCGACAGGCAATCCCTGACATCACCGTGCGCCCCTTGGATTATTACGACCACGTCGAGCTTCTCTGCACCCTTTTGAACCCTGTGAGCATCTCCTCTCCCTCCCTTCCTTCCTGCTTCGCCAGAACCACTGCGAGCAGAGCCGCGTCGCCAGTCGCCGCCGCGCAGCGCCGCCAATCCTTGACCAAGCAACCTAGTCCGTTAGATCACGATCGTCTGGCTATGATTAGATCTTAACTGAAGGGGTACGAGTTGATCAGCGCCATGCGTTTTAAGTTAGATCCTGCAGTCCACAGAGCTCAATCCGTGTGAACCGGTACCGTCCAATAAGAACGAGCCACATGGACATGGTTTGGTTTAAAAACAGAATTTTGAATCTGATTGATATGCAAACTTGTAAAATTCATAACTTTAATTCTACATGTCCAAATTTTGCAAATTTTATATCAATGGATTTAGCAGAACAAGTACTTTGCAACCATGCATTTTTTTTAATGTTTTGCTTCTGGAAAATTGGTTGAAATTGTAGAAACATGTGTGTGCTTATTATGAATATAAAAATTGTTCTAGATAAAATTTTAACGTGAAATATTTGCAAAATGGTTTGTTGTGAACCTACTGACCCTAGGAACCAACTTATGGATTTAAAAATATATTTTGTGAAGTTAAGGAGTAAATATTTGAATTAGCTCATTTCTAGTCAAATAAAAGTATTGATTTTGTTTTAGAAATGATTTTTGAGTAAAACCTTTGGGAAATTATTTGATTCAAACCTTCTGACCCTAAACACCAAGTTTTGAGAATTAAAATATATTTGGTGAACTCTTTAAAGAATATTGCTTTGCTAAAAGCATTTTCAACCACATAAAATAGTGATTTGATTTAAAAATGGTTTATAGATAAAACCTTTTGCAAATGGTTTTGCCACTTTAGTAAATGACCACTTAGAACTTTAAAATGTTTAGAGCCTAGTAGAAACCACTTTTGCAAATAAAACCATCTTTTGCATGCTTGCATGCATGACATTGTTTTTGTTATTTTATGTGTGATAAATTGGTTGGAATGCTAGTTGAATATGTGTTTGCTTGGTTGATTTGTAGTGAAGTTAGAAGAGTGTGATATTTGCAAGATCAAGAAGTGAACCAACATTCTCTACTAAAAAGGCAAGTGACACTATCATCCAAGTCCTACTATTTTCATTACACTTAGTGGATTTTTGTAACATGCACGAAAAGGATTTCTATATTTTATGCTATGCTAAATCCTAATAGGATACCCTTATATATTCCTTAGTGGAAACAATGTAGTTGTAGTATGCTTAGCCCTGCTATATATTGGGATGGGATACATGATATGATTATATGAAGAGTTCAAAAGACATATGTTTTATATAATAAAACAAGTATTCAATGAACCACCTGCACTACTAGAGAAAAGCCTATGCGAGGCGCACCAAAAAGCCTATCTGAGGCGCATATCACATGCACCTCTAGCTTCAAGCCTCGGGTATTTCTTATGCGAGGCGCATATGATATGCGCCTCCTATACTTCACATATGCGAGGCGCATATCGATATGCGCCTCGCATATACGCATATCGATATGCGCCTCGCATATGTGAAGTATAGGAGGCGCATATCATATGCGCCTCGCATATGTTTCACAATGCGCCTCGGATATTTATAGTATATGCGCCTCCTATAGTATCCTATATGCGCCTCCGGTAATATTTTCGAAATTCAAGTTTTACAGACCACTATAAATAATAATATATAGATATTCAAATATACAATATAGTCCAGAATACAGTATAAAGAGCACTGAATTTTTCAGAAACTTGCAATTTGCCAAAGCATAATAGAACCAACATGAATACAATACATTACACATCAATCATGACATACAAGTTCATACATCAAGTGTTTGTGCCACAAGTTCACACCTCCGAGTACAAGTTCACAATCACATTACAACTCCAACGACGTAGCTCTACCTAGATGAAGTAGAACACATAACCTACCATGAAGAGCAACAAGGTGGTGATCACGAGGAAGTTCCTCCACTTCTTCCTTCCATGCCTCCTCCACTTCTCTTCCGCCACCTCTCTACTCTCATAGCCTTGGTAGCTGTTGCCCGAGAAGTTGTTCACTTGCTTCTGGCAGTCTTTCCACTCCTCTTACAAAAACAGGAGTAAAACCATTGATTTTGTAGTGAAATGTATATGTAGAAAGAAAAAATGTATATGTAGAAAGAAAAAAGCAGGAGTAATTCCAACTCTTGCTACAACACTGGCTCTGCCTTTACTTTTCAAGGAAGGACCTTCCTGCATGACAATATGTAGAAAGAAAAAATGAGAGGGGCTTGACAGATGTAAAACCATTGATTTTGTAGTGAAATGTATATGCAACAATTTGTTTGAGGGTAGTATTATGCAACAATTTGGGTATACAAACAACAATTTACCATGGATGGCTCAAATATTATTCAAGGGTGTAGAAAACAGTACTACCTTCTCAGTCAATTTTGCAATCATTGATTCAACCGAGGCAGCTTCAGCCGATGATTTGTATGTTGCTTCTAGTGTCCGGATTGCCACTGCAGTGTCCATGCTCACTGATGAGAAATCCCCTTGATCAGCCTGTTAATACCTACGAAGGTTTATCTCTTACAACAAAGGTATATTTCTCCATCGAGTTGACTAAAAGATCTGAAGAAAGAAAATCAAAACTTAATTCAGAATAAAATTTATACCTGCAAATTCTTGCACATTGCTATGATTCTGTTGAAGTCGGTATTGATTGCCCGCAAGAAGTGGTCAGATGGACTTTGCATGATTGGACAGGGAAACCCAGCATTCGAGAAGTGCTACAATAGTAGAGAATGGCCAAGTAAGAAGAATACAGAAAGCCATAGGATGAGACATGGAAAACAGAGTCATCTACAACAGGAAGAAAGGAAGTTACTGTAGGACAATTGGACATGAGAGCTGCAAAATAAGGATCATATAAGATTGTTTTAAGCAGTACATTGTTTTGTCAAATTATGAATAATACTTTGCGCAGGCTTAGTTTTTCCAACCAATGCAACTAGAATGTCGTAGATTCAGTGAAATTAAGCAAATAGCAACTCAATCAATTAACATGTCATGCTATCTTTGAGTATCTTCGATGACCCTTCTATCTAGACTAAAAAAATCAGGAAGGTAATTCTGTCCACGTAACTGGATACCATCGTTTCACTCAAGTGGTAGCTTTGTAATGCATATGAAGTACTGAAATGTAATTGAGTAGAGTTGAGCAGTAGAACTGCAGAGAACTTTTTCACCCACAGACAAGCCAGTGTTTCGCCAAAAAAGAGGGTATTCCCATTTGAAAGCAAGCAAATCCGGTCAAAAAGTCCAAAAACCTCGGTGCTGCTTTGATACATTGTGAAGATGACTGTGCACCCTGTGCTTGCAAGTTTCTTTAGTGTTACCATCAAGAGGAGTGCAGAAACACTGCATCAAAAGAAACCAAATACATAAATGCACACACACACTTAAGCAGCAGGTAGTATTTTTTTTATAGGAATCCATAAAGGTAAATGTAACTTATAGAGATGAGAAACAAACCTGTCGAGGTGATAAAGAGGCTCATCAATAAACAGAACATGCGGCCTCATCACGAGCTCCCTCGCAATGCTTACCCTCCTCCTCTCACCGGTCGGAAGCCTCTTATTGAAACAGTGCCCTCCGATGAGTTTGTCGGCGTAGTCGCCTAAAGACATGGCCGCAATTGCGTCGTCCACGACAGGCTTCTTCGAAGAGAAGACGCCAAGAAGCTGCAGGAGCGCCGAGTAGTAGAGCATCTCGCGCACCGTCAGAGACTCAATTAGCACATCGTCCCGGTCGACGTACCCCTACAAAGCGGTCCAACAATAGGACGTAAGCAATCAGTCGGTCATCAGTAGCGCATTAGGCTTTAGCAAATGGAGCGAGATCAATAGCAGAAATTTATCACAGACAGATAGTTCAGGTATTTCTGCAAGATCGAATCTATCGCTGACAAAACATGATATATGTGCTACCGCTAATGGACACCAAGCTATGAAATTTGGCCTACAGTTTCTGAAGATTAGTTCACAATAGCCTGAAGATATTGTACAGAACACACAGTTTTGAACAGAATTGCGCATTTTTCAGAACACGACATCAATGTGGACGGTAGAGCTTTTATATGATGGAGAATTCAGTCATAGATATGGCAGGTATTTGAGGTCAAATGATCGAATCCAACACTGAAGAAATGATGGACAGAGCAGAAGAGGCACACTTTTGGACATAATTGGGCAGTTTTTTCAGAAGAGACAGTTGACATCAAAGGGTGACTAGTAATTGGGTTGAGGAAGAGCAGAGCTTACATAAGACCCATATGGCAAGGGTGACTTGACGCCATTGACGAAGACCTCGCCGTACACCCGCTCAGCGCCATGCAGCCTCCCTGAATCAACGAGTGACAACCATTATTATGAGTAACTGAAGCACATATACCAGCAGAGTGGAGGAGAAGAAGGGGAGTAGAGCACATTGCGAGAACTAGTAACAAACCTGCGATGGCTCTGAGGAGGGTGGATTTGCCGGAGCGGGCGGGGCCCATGACGACGGTGAGCGTGCCGGGGAGCGCGTAGCCGCTGGAGCCCTTGACGGCCCGGCGCCTGTCCCGGACGGAGACGGTGAGCTCCTTCCAGACCAGGGCGGCGCCGGCCACCTTCCGCTCCCTGAAGGCGAGGGCGGAGGCGGAGGGCTCAGGGATGGAGGGGGACGGGGACGGGTAGGCGCTGCTGGCGAGGGAGGCGAGGTGGATGGAGGAGGAGGAGGGGGCGGCGGTGATGTCGTCCCCCCAGTCCGGGGAGTCCTCGAAGGAGACGGGGCGACCGGGCCTCGGGAAGTAATAGCGGCGGTTGGTGGTGGCGGCGGCGGGGGCGGAGGGGCTCCCCGCGGAGGAGGAGGAGCTGCGGTACTGGTCCGACGATGCCGCCGCCTCCATCGCCGCACGCGACCAAGAGAGATAGACTGGACGAGAGAGTGTGGGGGAATCTCTCTGTCTGGCCTCTGGTCTCTAGGACGCCGTCGCCGGCGCCATTGCCGCTTTAGCTTTCCGCTTTTCTTTGTCCAATGTGACACAAGTGAGTGGGGTGGTATGTGCAAAAAGCTGGAAAAAAGTGGTGCCATCTTATGCGAGGCGCATATTGCATAATATGCGCCTCCTATAATTCAAACTATAGGAGGCGCATATAGCAATATGCGCCTCGCATATGCGGCCACCTACCAGCGCCCGGGCCCGCATGAGTTACTTGAGGCGCATATGGCCATATGCGCCTCGCATATTATCAAATATAGGAGGCGCATATAGCCATATGCGCCTCGCATATTCGTGCACCTACCAACACGCGGGCCCACATAGAATATGCGAGGCGCATTCTGGCCATATGCGCCTCGCCTATCTGATATATAGGAGGCGCATATTACTAGAATGCGCCTCGCATAATATGGGGCTGCTAGATTCTGTCTGTACAGGGATTATAGGAGGCGCATTCTTATCATATGCGCCTCGCCTATTTTTATACTAGAGGCGCATATCGCAAAGTGCGCCTCGCCTATTTTTATAGGAGGCGCATATGCTAAATGTGCCTCGCATAAGCATGTCTCCTATAGCCTTTTCTCTAGTAGTGCTGGGTGGACAAGGATACTCAAGCTTGGACAATGTGGCAACAAAAGGAACCATGTTTATATGGCTATCTCTTTTTGTATGTGCACTAGAAGGAAACCACCCAGGGACTTAGAGATTGAACATGTTTCTCGTACAGTGGCTTACGTGTACAGCCACATGCTAAATGGCTCTGGCTTAGTCAACTACATAGTGGAAGACCCATGCATTGGCATCTTCAGGTTAACTAGAATTGTCTAAGGGAACTTGAAACCCTACATTGGTGCATGGATGACAAGCTCGCATTGTGTATTGGGAGGACTTCTATGGAAAGACTTTGTCACATTCTCAATCTGCCAGTACTCCATCTTGGTGAGTACTTATCCAGCGGCCACTGGTGGCATCAAGATGAGATTATGTCATGTGGGTAAAGTGTACAACTTTTGCAGAAGATCAAATTCTAAGTACTTAGCCGTGTCCCCGGTTATGGACAATACTGAGCAACTAAGGCCTGAAGCTATGGAAGATCTCGACATTCCAATTTCTCAAAGTAAAACTTGAAGGTGACAAAAAGGGATTAGAAGCACTTGGAGTTTTCCAAGGAGTTTAGAAAGATTTGACAAAAAATCAAAACTATTTTTGAAAAGATAGGACAAAACTATATTGCTTTCTGCAAAAGAGCCTAAACCCTACTTAGCCAAATGTGCATGTAATGATAGGATCCACTTAATTCTACATAGTAGTGAAACTTTCCAATACAATTCAAATGTATTGACCCTTGTGGCTGCAACTTATTATGTTGCAGGTTTGTTTGATGTTAGTGAAGTGTGTTGAATAGGATTACAAGTCTACAACCAACATGATTGCCTGTGGCACTTTGAAGATGAAGGACTCCATGCTATATAGATATTCTGCTGCATTGTAATGTGATATCCAAATGAGCTATGTAAGATGTAATGAATTATTTTAATCCTGGTTATAAAGTTGTATTATGACCTTTGTTTCTTAATATTACATCTTAACTGTGGATGCTAGCTATTGATCCAGGGACTAGCATTGTAAACACAGGGATATCTACCTTATTAAAGGTTGGGAACCTTACAGATGGTATCAGAGCACTGTGTTGCCTGTAGGATTGTAACCCTAGGATTGGGCAAAACCCCTTAGAAAAATAGGAGTTGTGTTTGTTACAAAACTTATTTATAAATAATCTTGTAAACTCTTTCCTCAACCATTTTGATTTGGTTCTACATCTCTTCCATTTTCAACTTGATGGACAAAACCCCATGGCCAAAGACTTCACCATGTGCAAAGGATTTCATCAACTCTAATGACTTCAACATCTTCAAATGATTTTAACTATTTTCACCAAGGACTCCAACTTAGACATCACTAAGGACTACAAGTGAAAAACCAAGAGACATTAGGTTGCCTACCAAAACATTGATATCATGTTAGTGTATGGATCATATTGACCTATGAGGTATGACTATACTAAGTTATTTATTTCAAGAAAACTTGTTGTTTCCTTCAACTCATGAGTTAAGCTCATAAGTTGTTAAGTGAATAGTTGCTTGTTGATTGCTTGATTGTTTGATTGAACTTGGTTGTTTTGAGTTGTGTGTTAGGACTTCTTAAAAACCTATCCATCATTACTTATCCCTATCAAACCAACAGATGCCTCCCCGTCGTGCCAACCCCAACCAAAACAACAACATCACTCCTGAGATGCAGCAGATGTTGACAGCTCAGACACAACTGATGCAGGAGATGACCACATTCATACAGAATCAGAACAACAACAACAACAACAACAACAATCAGAATAATCCTCCAGCACTTGACATGCTCACCAAGTTTCTGAAACTTAGGCCTGCAAGGTTCTCTGGAACAACTGATCCAATGGAAGCCAATGATTGGTTACGTTCGGTGAATAAGGACTTAGTGACTATTGGCTGCACCGATGAAGAAAAAGTTAGGTTTGTAGCATTTCTACTTGAAGGACCAGCAGCAACATGGTGGGACAACTTTCAGATCACCACTCCCCTTGAAGATGTGTCTTGGGCTATTTTTGAGGATGGATTCAGAACAACTCACATCTCACCTGGAGTGATGTACTTGAAGAAAAAGGAGTTTCACAATTTGAAACAACGTCACCTCAGTGTGGCTGAGTATATTGAAGAATTCAACAATCTGGCACGCTATGCACCAGATGAAGTTGATACAGATGCTAAGAGAAAGGAGAAATTTCTTGAAGGACTTAATGATGAGTTAAACCTGCAGCTAGCTGTTGCCTATGTCCCAACTTATCAATCACTCCGTGACAAAGCCACCATTTTGGAAAACAAGATGAATCAAGTTGAGAATAGAAAGAGGAAGCATAAACTCAAGAATCACTCAAGATCATCAAAGAAGAAGCATTCATTCAAAAAGAGCAATGAAGATTCTGAACCACATCAGTATCACCACCACAACAATGGAAGTGATAATAATGGAAATGATACTGACAATGGAGATGACCTTGGTCAGAACCAACATGACACTTTCAGGAAGAAAGATATTAGCCAGTTGCAGTGTTATAATTGTAAGGAACTTGGACACTATGCATCAGACTGTCCAAAGAAGGAAAAAAAATAAGGATGCTAGAAGAGCCAATGGAAATGACTCCAATGTGACCCAGAAAGGACATGTGAACCACATTGACATGGATGGAAACTTTGAAGAGATAGAAGAAGTGGATGTCAGGAACTAGTTAACTCAGAGGAGTCAAATAAGCATTCCTTTTCTGGATATTAAGTGTTGAACCATAGTCAAGTGAACCATCAATGTAACCCTATGAGACTTTATTTTTAAGGGTGGTAGTACCCTAGTTGCCTTGAAGCCAACTTGTAACCCTAGCCTTCCCAAATCTCGGGACGAGATTTATTTGAAGGGTGGTAGCCTGTCACATCCCAAAATTTTCCAAATTTTGAAATGTGACAAATAAATAAACAAAATAAAATTTTGTTGAAATTTAGGGTGAGAAGAAACTTTTTGATTCCAATTGGAAATATCAAAACCTATTTTGGTCAAATAAAATCCTAAAGGGATTTAAAAAGATAAACAATTAATAAAGAAAGTTTTAATAATTGGAATCACTATTTTTGGGATCTTTTAATAAAAAGATTTGGTTTTCAAAAGCAAAGTAGAATTTATAAATAAAGATTATTTTATAGAGCCAAATTAAATCTTGGCCAAGCTTTTGAAATAGAATATTTCTATTTGATATAAAGAGTAAAGGTTTATTTAAATAAAATAATAAGGATTTATTAATATCCAATTTTATTAAAGTAAAGGCTTTTCCATTTTAAATAAACACTAAAACTTGTTATTTTATTTTAAATAAGTTTTCCAAGTGTTTTATTTATTCAAATAAAACCTACTGAAATGATTTTGGTATTATTTTAGATTTCAAATAGAGTTTTAAAATAAATCAAATCCTATTTTGAATTAATAACTAAGGTCTATTTATTTAATTATTAATGGATCCTAAAAGAATAAAAGTATTATTTTATTTTTGGACTTTGGATTGTGATGTTAAACAGAATTGAAAACTACACAAAGTTTGGCAAAGGTTTGAATTCTTTTGGGTGTTTGAATTGTTTGAATAGAATCAAAACAGAAATTCTAAATAGAAAAAGAAAAGGCAATCAGTATAAAAAAAAGTGAAACGAACCAACCCAACCCAACAGGCCCACTAAGCCCACCCGGCATACCCTCACCGAAACGTTTTCTTACGCGCGAACGCACCCACCCAGACACAGACAAGTGGACCCCATCACCCCTTTCTGCCTCTCGCTGACAGACGGGCCCCACGCCAGCACGTCATCGTCTCCACCACGACCTCGTCGCCTCGCCGTTTCTGCCTTTAAACTCCGGCGATCAATGCGAGTTACTGCCGACGTTATTCTCACCCCTGACCACGCGTACAAAACCACCCACGCCTCTTCTCTCTTTCCCCCCAAACAGCGCCTCCCCTATGCCCCTAGGCTGCTCCGATTTTGAGCTCAACCACCGCCGTATCCGATGAGCTTCGCGAGCAATTCCGGCCACACCCCGCCACCTCTCGCCTCCCACTGCACACGATCTTGTTCTCCACCTCCAGGCGCATCTTCCAGTGCCTCCCACTTGCCCGCGCATGCCCCAGGAGCTCGCCTCGGTCTGCCTCTGAGCATCACCGCCCTCTGCCGAATCTCCGGTGAGTCCTAGCCCTCAACCTCATGCGCGCCTCGAGTTGTGACTTACGCCATTTGGTTCGCCTGTCTCCTGTGCATCTCCAGGTGCCCTCCAATAATCCGCGCGTGGCCTACAAGCTCGCCTCCGACTTCAACTGAGAGCATCCATCGTCAGGAGCTACTCCGGCGAGCAATCCCTGACATCACCGTGCGCCCCTTGGATTATTACGACCACGTCGAGCTTCTCTGCACCCTTGCGAACCCTGTGAGCATCTCCTCTCCCTCCCTTCCTTCCTGCTTCGCCAAAACCACCGCGAGCAGAGCCACGCCGCCAGTCGCCGCCACGCAGCGCCGCCAATCCTTGACCAAGCAACCTAGTCCGTTAGATCACGATCGTCTGGCTGTGATTAGATCTTAACTGAAGGGGTATGAGTTGATCAGCGCCGTGCATTTTAAGTTAGATCCTGCAGTCCACAGAGCTCAATCCGTGTGAACCGGTACCGGCCAATAAGAACGAGCCACATGGACATGGTTTGGTTTAAAAACAGAATTTTGAATCTGATTGATATGCAAACTTGTAAAATTCATAACTTTAATTCTACATGTCCAAATTTTGCAAATTTTATATCAATGGATTTAGCAGAACAAGTACTTTGCAACCATGCATTTTATTTAATGTTTTGCTTCTGGAAAATTGGTTGAAATTGTAGAAACATGTGTGTGCTTATTATGAATATAAAAATTGTTCTAGATAAAATTTTAACGTGAAATATTTGCAAAATGGTTTGTTGTGAACCTACTGACCCTAGGAACCAACTTATGGATTTAAAAATATATTTTGTGAAGTTAAGGAGTAAATATTTGAATTAGCTCATTTCTAGTCAAATAAAAGTATTGATTTTGTTTTAGAAATGATTTTTGAGTAAAACCTTTGGGAAATTATTTGATTCAAACCTTCTGACCCTAAACACCAAGTTTTGAGAATTAAAATATATTTGGTGAACTCTTTAAAGAATATTGCTTTGCTAAAAGCATTTTCAACCACATAAAATAGTGATTTGATTTAAAAATGGTTTATAGATAAAACCTTTTGCAAATGGTTTTGCCACTTTAGTAAATGACCACTTAGAACTTTAAAATGTTTAGAGCCTAGTAGAAACCACTTTTGCAAATAAAACCATCTTTTGCATGCTTGCATGCATGACATTGTTTTTGTTATTTTATGTGTGATAAATTGGTTGGAATGCTAGTTGAATATGTGTTTGCTTGGTTAATTTGTAGTGAAGTTAGAAGAGTGTGATATTTGCAAGATCAAGAAGTGAACCAACATTCTCTACTAAAAAGGCAAGTGACACTATCATCCAAGTCCTACTATTTTCATTACACTTAGTGGATTTTTGTAACATGCACGAAAAGGATTTCTATATTTTATGCTATGCTAAATCCTAATAGGATACCCTTATATATTCCTTAGTGGAAACAATGTAGTTGTAGTATGCTTAGCCCTGCTATATATTGGGATGGGATACATGATATGATTATATGAAGAGTTGAAAAGACATATGTTTTATATAATAAAACAAGTATTCAATGAACCACCTGGGTGGACAAGGATACTCAAGCTTGGACAAGGTGGCAACAAAAGGAACCATGTTTATATGGCTATCTCTTTTTGTATGTGCACTAGAAGAAAACCACCCGGGGACTTAGAGATTGAACATGTTTCTCGTACAGTGGCTTACGTGTACAGCAACATGCTAAATGGGCTCTGGCTTAGTCAACTACATAGTGGAAGACCCATGCATTGGCATCTTTAGGTTAACTAGAATTGTGTAAGGGAACTTGACACCCTACATTGGTGCCTGGATGACAAGCTAGCATTGTGTATTAGGAGGACTTCTATGGAAAGACTTTGTCACATTCTCAATCTGCCAGTACTCCATCTTGGTGAGTACTTATCCAGCGGCCACTGGTGGCATCAAGATGAGATTGTGTCATGTGGATAAAGTGTACAACTTCTGCAGAAGATCAAATTCTAAGTACTTAGCCGTGTCCCCGGTTATGGACAATACTGAGCAACTAAGGCCTAAAGCTATGGAAGATCTCGACATTCCAATTTCTCAAAGTAAAACTTGAAGGTGACAAAAAGGGATTAGAAGCACTTGGAGTTTTCCAAGGAGTTCAGAAAGATTTGACAAAAAATCAAAACTATTTTTTAAAAGATAGGACAAAACTATATTGCTTTCTGCAAAAGAGCCTAAACCCTACTTAGCCAAATGTGCATGTAATGATAGGATCCACTTAATTCTACATAGTAGTGAAACTTGCCAATACAATTCAAATGTATTGACCCTTGTGGCTGCAACTTATTATTTTGCAGGTTTGTTTGATGTTAGTGATGTGTGTTGAATAGGATTACAAGTCTACAACCAACATGATTGCCTGTGGCACTTTGAAGATGAAGGACTCCATGCTATATAGATATTCTGCTGCATTGTAATGTGATAGCCAAATGAGCTATTTAAGATGTAATGAATTATTTTAATCCTGGTTATAAAGTTGTATTATGACCTTTGATTCTTGATATTACATCTTAACTGTGGATGCTAGCTATTGATCCAGGGACTAGCATTGTAAACACAGGGATCTCTACCTTATTAAAGGTTGGGAACCTTACACATGATATTTGTTTGTATCCTTTCATGTTGCAACATAGTTGCTATGTATTATTGTTAGAACTTCATCTTTCATGCTCATGTTTAGAGTACTTTAGTCCCAGCTTTCAATGCTTTGCAAATGGTTTGATCAAGATTGTGATGGTGCATTTCACCTCAAAAATTATTCTTTTATCACTTACCTACTCGAGGACGAGCAGGAGTTAAGCTTGGGGATGCTTGATACGTCGTAAACGTATCTATAATTTTTGATGTTCCATACTTGTTTAGTATCAACTTTGTTATGCTTTGTCTACACTTTGAGGTATTTCTATGCATTTTCTGGGACTAACCTATTAACAAGATGCTGGAGTGCCAGTTGCCTATTTTCTGCTATTTTTGGTTTCAGAAAAGCTAGTAAGGAAATATTCTCGGAATTGGACAGGACAAAAGCCAAAGTCAATATTTTACCGGAGATAATACGGAGACCGAAGGGAAAACAAAGGGGGTCCACGAGGTGGCCACACCCTAGGGCCGTGCGGCCCAAGGGGGGCCGCGCTGCCCTATGGTGTGGGCCCCTCGGACGCCCTCCTGCCTTGCCTCTTCGCTTATAAAGTCATCCCGATGCAGAAACCCTAAAGAACCAATCAGATCTCCACGAAACAGTCTGTAGCTGCCGCCACCATCGTCCCTAGATCGGGGGTATCTGAAGCTCTTCCCGGCACCCTACCGGAGGGGAGAGATCATCCTGGAGGCCTTCTTAATCACCATGCCAACCTCCGGTATGATGTGTGAGTAGTTCACCCTTGGACTATGGATCCATACAGTAGCTAGATGGTTGTTTCTCCTCCTTTGTGCTATCATGTTTAGATCTTGTGAGCTCCATTCATGATCAAGATCATCTATTTGTAATCATACATGTTGTGTTTGCGGGGATCCGAGGGATATTGAGATACTATTTCAGATTTATTATTGATTCTATCATGTCATATTGATTATGGATTCTATCATGTCTGTGTTGTTTGTGATATTGCATGCTCTCCATTGCTAGTAGCTATCTTGGCCAAGTATATGCTTGTGACTCCAACAGGGAGTATTTATGCTCGATAGTAGGTTCATGCCTCTAGTAATGTGGGGAAGTGACAGGAATCTCTAAGGTTGTAGATGTGCTGTTGCTACTAGGGAGAAAACAACAATATTTTGTGCATGGAACAATTGTATTGTTTACTCTACACACATTTGTTAATGCAATTATTCGTTGCTTGCAACTTAATACTAGAAGGGGTTCGGATGATAACCTCAAGGTGGATTATTAGTCGTAGATGTAGTTGGATTATGGTCTATGTATATTGTTGTAATGCCCAATCAAATCTCATATGAATCATGATGTCTAGTATTTGCATTTTTATGCTTGCTCAGTTTGTCAATTGCCCCACTGTAATTTGTTCACCCATCATGTTATCTATCTTAAGGAGAACACCTCTAGTGAGATGTGGACCCCGGTTCAATCTTTACCATTGTTACATTATGTATTGTTACCGTTTACTTTCTACAAGCAACTATTATCTTCCATACTATACGTTTCGTCTTTTGTTTTCAACAAACCAGTGAGATTGACAACCTTACTGTAAGTTTGGGCAAAGTCTTGAGTTTGTGCTGTGAAGGATTCCAAGTTGTTAGCAACACCTTGGAGTTGTTTCCTTGCTTCTACTGGTTCGATAACCTTGGTTTCATAACTGAGGGAAAACTTGCTGATGTGTTCATCACACCTTGCTCTTGGGGTTTCCCAACGAGGCTCTACAATGATCTAATCCCATCAACAAGACAAAACCTAGCTTTGTGTCTCCTCTATTTGAAGTGAAAAAGACAAAGGTATGAGTGTGATACAATGCATGTGCTACAAGGATCACAAATAGGGCTGAGGTGAGTGCTGCATAAAGTCAATCAATGACTATGGATGGGTTTTGGTGAGGCTTAGCCTAGATAATTTGATTATTTTGTAATATTGATCACAAATATGGCTATGAAGGAAGTATAGCAAAATGGCTTGAGAAATATGGGGAGATTGCACTGGTAGATATATGATGTTAAGGAACCTCTCTAGGAATTATTAGGGATTTTTATAATGATAAAAAGGCCACTTAAAGTTGTTTACTCAAAAGGTGCTGAATTGGTTTTTGGAAGATACTTTGATATTTTTGAATTTGTAAAGTGTGGTTTTTGGTGTGAAATGGTACTAGATACCAAATTACACTTTGGATAATTTTCCTAGAATATATTGGGGAAGAAAAGTATTTTAAGCTATTATTCCTTGTTTTTTCCAAATAAGAAAAGGGAAAAAGAAATAATAAATCATCTCAAAAATATTTATTTTTGATATGGAAATATAGGATATGATATATATAGGCCTCAAGTGGGCTTTGAGTTGGCAATGTTCTTTGTAGAAAATCAAACTTTCCTTTATAGGAGAAGTTTTGGGAATTTGGCAAAAGAGGGGAGGTAAATAGTTTTAGGGCCCAGATAATTATGGAAATTATTTGAGAGATGTTTATATACAAGGTGGATGATGGTAATTATCAACCTTGGGTTTTGAGAAAGGATCTTGGTTTGGGGAAGAAAACAAGGATTTGATGATCTAGGGCGTCAACATTTTTATACCACCTAAACCTTGTTGGGTTAAGGAGATCAGAGCTCACCTTGGTACGAGGTATAGATGTATGGATAGAAAAAGTTATATATATGATCATGGAAACAATAGTTGGGATTGATTATATTTGAGGTGGTCTAGAAGTGATGGAAAACTTTGTTGAAAATAAGGCTTCCATAGCAGATTTATCATGAAGCCGCATAAACCATGTGGGTTTAAGAAGCACAAAGCTCCAATATAAACAAGTGAAGTGTGGATTGCTATACCTTGGTTAGTATATCATAACCATGCAAGGGTTTGTTAAAAATAAGATAGCATATGGATGGGGTCTTCGGCCAAAGTAGGCTTGATGGTAAGATTTGCAGAACATGATACTTTCTTGTCTACAAAACCATCAAGGATGAGTGGGTACAAGTAGAGTTTAGCCAAGGTAAGGAGTGGAGTTTGGTATTACTTATGATGTACTACAAGCTAGTTCAAGTACATTCTGAAGAATGCACATAGGTTAGAATAGGTGGAGTCTCAAAAATTGAATCCAGATAAGGATTCCAGACTTAGCCAAATTTGGCAGATTTGTGGAAGTGGACAAGTATGGAAAAGGAAAGGAGTTGGAGAAGATTCAAGGGTTCATTATTATCATCAAGTGGATGATTTTGAAGGACAACTTGTGTAGAGAAGATTCATGCTTGTATCTGGTCTTTGATGAGTTGGATGCTAATAAAAAGGATTAGCTCAAGATTGACCTGGTTAAGTGGATTACATGGTCATTTGGGTGAATAGAGATAGATCCAGCTTAGGATGCTTGGGTTAAGATTGGTGATCTTAACTATTGATTTGATCCTAAGGAAATGATCTCCTAGGTTAGCTCTCTCTAGTTCCTAAACAAACAAGGCAATCAATAGATTCAAGCAATTTATTAGACAACAGATCAAGGCAACTCATCTGGTCAAACATTCAAATCCTATTGAGGTTACCATCAAGCCTAGCTTGAGGTAAGGATGGTTATTTTTAATAGGTTGTGTTTTGAAGTAATATGAGAGCTTCTTGATACTTCTACCAAGACAAGAGTGATAAAGGTTTTTGTAAAACCTAGAAGTAGGAGTAGTTGAAAAGTTGTGTGTTGAAAACATAAGGAGATTATATATAGGTCTCAATAGTTTTGTTAATAGAAACTAGTAAAACATTTTTTGTGTTAAAGTCATATGGGCTCAAGTTTTGAAATGCCAGAATATTTGAAAATATGAGAGTTGAGCCAAGACATTTCTTTTGATAAAATAGTTTTTGTTAATCAGGGTTTGAGTTAAGGAGTATATAATCTACTACACAGTCAGTTGCATGAGCACAAGCAAATAAGTAAGCAAACATTGCAATATTTAACAAGAAAAAGTTTTTGTTCCCCCTGATTTTTCCTTTTGGACAATAAATCAGGGTTGCTGAAGTTGGGATGTTACAGAGACTGCTACTAATTAGTGTTAATACTTTTAACACTGGGTGATGTAATTAACTCATATATTGGCATGGTGGTGTCACGACAGATGCCATGGGTATGCTTAAGTTGGGGACGTATGGACGCCAGAGGAATCCGAGGAGGATGTGCACGGTGTAGCCACACACGGAGAATAGTGAAGAACCCTGGTGAAGATTGATATATGAGTAACTTGCTATCTTATTGCTCTTGATTCTTGATTACAAGTGATCCTTGAGCTATTTTCCTAGTAGCATCTAGTGGCTAGAGGAATAAGAAGAAGTGTCCAGCCTTGTGGCTCCTCTTGCGCGTGTCACTAACTCTAGATCTACCCCTATTTATATAGTAGACGGGAGTAGCTAGGTTTACATTATGGGTCCTAGGGTGTACTGTTTGGGATTTGCCTTTACCCAGCAGGCCGGGTCATGGGGCCAGTCCTTGGCCCTGGATCTAGTCAGCAAAGCTTCCTCACCAACGGTATTCTAGTACATTGGCGCCAGTTCTTTCGGCGTCACCGCTTACTTTACGCATCACTCGATACTTTAGGCATCACCCGGCGGTGCTCTCCTCATCGTTCTGCTTTGACCTAGTTGTACTATGGTCCTACGCCAGCCTATTTGGTGATGCATGGAGCTAGAGGTGTGCACTGGAAGGAGCTTCTCTCCCTTCTTGACCCGGCCTCACCTCTATGACTCGGCCTTGGTGTACCTGCAAACAAGGAACACACATATGTTTGTGCCGACATACATTTTATCTACTATATGATTCATGCTTTACCTTTCGGTGATCCGTGTTCCAAGACCATGTCTGTACATGCTAGGATTGTCAAGATCAAACCTTAGTTTCCGCATGAGCAAATCTGGCTTGCTCTCGTTGTATACACTTGCAGAATCTATCACACCCGATCATCACGTCGTGCTTCAAAACAACAAGCTTTAGCAACGGTGCTTACTAAGGGTGAACACTTTAGAACTTGAAATTCATGTGCATGAGGGATCATCTTATAATGCTACCGTCGTTAACTAAGCAATACAAGATGCATAAAGGATTAACATCACATGCAATTCATAATATGTGATATGATATGGCCTTTCTTCTTTGTGCTTCCGATCTCCATCTTCAAGCACGAACATGATCTCCATCATCACCGGCATTGCATCAAGGTCAATGACGCTGCTCCATGGTTGTCGTCCACCAACTTCAACTATTACAACTACTTTGAATAGACACGCGGGTCTTATCAGAATTTAAAGACAACCATATGGCTCCTGCCGGTTGCCAACTTATAATAAGGAACATTGCATACATCAAATATAATCACAATCATGGCCATATCACATCACAACACATCCCTGCAAAACAAAGTTAGACGCCTCTAATTTCTTTGCATATTTTACGTGGTTTGGGGCTTTCAATAAGTGTCGATCTAACTTACGAACAAGAACCACAACGTTGATGTTTGAACTATCAAGTGCCCGTTGTAAATTGGATCTATACTATAATGGGAGAGACAGACACCCGCAAAGCCACTTATGCAATACAAGTTGCATGTTGAGCGTGGAGCAAGTCTCATGAACGAAGTCATGTAAGGTTAGCCCGGGCCGCTTCATCCCATCATACCGCAAGATGCAAAGTACACAAGAAGCAATTGATAATAAAAGCAACACCGCCCACAATGACCATTGTGTTCTACTCGTGCAATAGATCTACATATAGACGCGGCTCTGATACCACTGTAGGGGTTCGTAGCATGGAAAACAAAAAAATTCAACCGCATACAAACAAACAAGCCAAGATATATCTACTAGATTGTAGCAACGAGTCGATAGAATAACTCACCCTCAAAGATTCCAAAGTGTTTAACGAGAGAGGATTCTCGTGGGTGATGTAGTCGTACTCTTCCCGATCTCAAGATCGTGTAGACGATCCTTCCGGCGCTGTGTTCCGGCAGCGCTTCCGTAGTCGGTCACACGTTCGGTACTCGACGAAGACCTTCCTCTCCCTTGTTCCAGCAGGCAGCGGAGGTTGTAGCACTCTCCTCGCGATTCCGACAGCACGACGGCGTGGTACCGGAAGTAGAGGGGAGATCTCGCAGGGCTTCGCCTTAAGCCGGAGCGAGTATGGTGGACTATGAGAGAGGCCTCGGTGATCTAGGGTTTAGACACACTAAGTAGAGGGAGCTAGGCCGGCGGCTAGGGCAAGTAGAAGCCCCAACTCGGCGGCTTGGGAGAAACCCTAGGGCGGCGGCGGCGGTTTGGTGGCCGGCGGCTAGGGTTAGGGTTTAGAGGGGCAAGGTGTGTGTCTAGGAGGGGCAGCCCTGCCCCTCCTTATATAGGTGGGAGGGCGCGGCCAAGGGGAGGGGATTCCCTCCCCAACTCGGCCTCCTTGGCCGGCAGTGGAGGGAGAGGGACTTCCTCCCCAAGTAGGTTTCCTACTCTCCCTCCACCAAACAAAATAGCCGTTTGACTTTTCAAATTGGCGTTTGACTTTTCAAACTAGGATTTGATTTATCCTTTTATTTTGTTCAGCGATGAAACCTAGTACATGATGCAACCATTCCAACTTGTTATGACACATTCATGTACCCTTCCCCTCCAGAGTGCCGGACATTCCGGAACCTTCTAGAACATTCCCGATGAAAACACCGGAACCATTCTCCAACCCGGAAACAGGACTTTCCTTATATGAATCTTATTCTCCGGACCATTCCAGATCTCCTCGTGATATCCCGGATCCCATCCGATACTCCGAACAACATTCGGTCTCTTAATCATCATTCCATAACTACTCAACAACATCGAATCCTTAAGTGTGTCTCCCTACGGTTCGTGAATTATGCGGACATGATTGAGACACTTCTCCGAACAATAACCAATAGAGGAATCTGGAAATTCATATGGCTCCCACATATTTCTACGATTACTTTGCGATCGAATGAACCACTTACATACGATACCAATTTCCCTTTGTCTCACGATAGTTTACTTATCCGAGGTTTTGATCGTCGGTATCTCTGCATACCTAGTTCAACCTCGTTACTGATAAGTACTCTTTTCTCGTTCCCGTGATATGTGATCCCTTGTGAGCCAGTCACATGCTTGCAAGATAATTGGATGACATTCCACCGAGAGGGCCCAGAGTATATCTATCTGTCATATGGATGGACAAATCCCATTCTTGATCCATGTGTCTCAACCAATACTTTCCGAACACTCAAAATGCCACCTTTATAGCCACCCAGTTACGGTGTGGTGTTTGATGTCATCAAAGCATCCTTCCAGTGATGGTGATATGCATGATCTCATGGTCGAAGGAATTAGGTTACTATGTATCAGAAAGCATATAGCAATTGAACTATTAAAATGACTTGATCTTTATGTTACGCTTATCTATAGGAGTATGTCCATCATACCATTCTCCCAACGATATGATCTTGTTGTTAATAACATCTCAATGTTCATGATAGGTAAACCACAATCATTTATTAACCAACAAGCTAGTATTATAAAGAGGCTTTACTAGGGACTCTAATTTAGTTTACAAATCACACAAGTACTAATGTTTCCTTGTTAATACTATTATAGCATGAATGTAAACATTTATCATAAACACAAAGATATAATAATAACTACATTTATTATTGCCTCTAGGGCATATCTCCAACAGTCTCCCACTTGCACTAGAGTCAACTAATCTAGATTACATGGTAATATACCGAACACCCATGGCAGTTTGGTGCTGGTCATGTTTTGCCCTCGGGAGAGGTTTAGTCAACGGATCCGCCACATTCAGATCTGTGTGTACTTTGAAAATCTTTATTTCACCATTTTGGACATGTTCTCGAATAGCGTGAAAACGTAGCTTGATGTGCTTCAACTTCTTGTGTGACCTTGGTTCTTGCACATTGGCTATGGCGCCCATGTTATCACAGTAGATAGACATTGGGTCCAGCGCACTTGGAACCACACCGAGCTCTGTAATGAACTCTTTCATCCATATCGCTTCTTGCGAAGCCTCCAAAACAGCCATGTATTCCGATTCAGTTGAAGATCTCGCCACAACGCTTTGTTTTGCACTCCTCTAGCTAAGTGCTGCACCATTCAAAGTAAATACGTATCCAGATTGAGATTTAGAATCATCCGGATCGGTGTTCCAACTAGCATCGGTGTAACCATTAACAACGAGCTGTTCATCACCTCCATAAGAAAGAACCATATCCTTAGTTCTTCTCAAGTACTTAAGGATGTTTTTGACCGCTGTCCAATGATTCACACCTGGATCACTTTGATATCTGCTAGTCAAACTAACAGCATATGCAATGTCGGGTCTAGTACATAGCATGGCATACATTAGAGATCCTATGGCTGAGGCATAGGGAGTCTTACTCATCCTTTCTCTATCTTCTGCTGTTGTTGGACTTTGAGTTTTACTCAAGGTCGTATTGGGCAACATGGGCAAGAACCCTTTCTTGCTATCTTCCATTCCAAACCTCTTTAGAACTTTGTCCAAATATGTACTTTGTGACAATGATATTAGGCGTCTCGATCTATCTCTATAAATCTTTATGCCTAATATGTAAGCTGCTTCGCCAAGATCCTTCATTGAAAAACTATTATTCAAATATTCCTTGACACTATTAAGAAGGTATACATCATTCCCAATCAACAATATGTCATCTACATATAGTATTAAGAATGCTACAGAGCTCCCACTCACTTTCTTGTAAATACAAGCTTCTCCATAAGTTTGTATAAAACCAAAACTTTTGATTACCTTATCAAAACGTTGATTCCAACTTCGGGATGTTTGCTTCAATCCATATATGGACCGTTGATGTTTGCATACCTTGTTAGCATCTTTAGGATCGACAAAACCTTTGGGTTGCATCATATACAACTCTTCATCAATGTCTCCATTGAGGAATGCTGTTTTAACATCCATCTGCCATATCTCATAATCATAATATGCAGCGATTGCTAACATAATCCTCATAGACTTTAGCTTCGCTACTGGTGATAAGGTCTCATCGTAGTCAATTCCTTGAATTTGTCGAAACCCTTTTGCGACAAGTCGAGCTTTATAGACAGTAACATTACCATCAGCATCTGTTTTCTTCTTGAAAATCCATTTGTTCTCGACAGCCTTCCGGCCATCTGGTAAGTCCACCAAAGTCCATACTTGGTTTTCCTACATGGATCCAATCTCGGATTTCATGGCTTCTTGCCATTTATTGGAATCTGGGCTCATCATCGCTTCTTCATATGTCGCAGGGTCATCGGTGTTGTCTACCAACATGACACTCATAACGAGATCATACCAATCAGGAGTGGTACGAGTTCTCGTTGACCTGCGAGGTTCTGTAGCAGATTCAACCAAAGTTTCATGATCATCATCATTAGCTTCCTCTCTTACTGGTGCAGGCACCACAGGAACTTCTTCCGGTGTTGCGCTACTCGCAAGTTCAAGAGAAGGTTCGACAACCTCGTCGAGTTCTACTTTCCTTCGAGACACTTCTTTCGAGAGAAATTCCTTCTCTAGAAAGGATCCATTCTTGGCAACGAAGATTTTGCCTTCGGATCTATGATAGAAGGTATACCCAATAGTTTCCTTTGGGTATCCTATGAAGACGCATTTTTCCGCTTTGGGTTCAAGATTGTCCGGCTGTAACTTCTTTACATAGGCTTCGCAACCCCAAACTTTAAGGAACGAAAATTTAGGTTTCTTCCCAAACCATAATTCATACGGTGTAGTTTCAACGGATGTAGATGGTGCCCTATTTAAAGTGAATGCGGCTGTTTCTAATGCATAACCCCAAAATGATAGCGGTAAATCTGTAAGTGACATCATAGAACGAACCATATCAAAGAGAGTTCGATTACGACGTTCGGACACACCATTACGCTGTGGTGTTCCCGGCGGTGTCAATTGTGAAAGTATTCCACATTTCTTCAAATGCTCGCCAAACTCGTAACTTAGATATTCACCTCCACGATCAGAACGTAGAAATTTAATCTTCTTGTTACGTTGATTCTCCACCTCACTTTGAAATTCCTTAAACTTCTCGAAAGTTTCGGACTTATGTTTCATGAAATAGATATACCCATATCTACTCAATTCATCCATGAAGGTAAGAACATAACGATAACCACCGCGCGATGCTACACTCATTGGACCACACACATCGGTATGTATGATTTCCAATAAGTCCGTAGCTCGCTCCATCATGCCAGAAAATGGAGTCTTAGTCATTTTACCCATCAGACATGCTTCGCATCTTTCAAGTGATTCAAAATCAAGTGATTCAAGAAGTCCATCAGAATGGAGTTTCTTCATACGCTTCACTCCAATGTGACCAAGACGACAGTGCCACATATAGGTCGAGTTATCGCTCGATTTCAAACGTTTAGCTTCAATGTTATTAATATGTGTATTTCCACTATCGAGATTCAATAAGAATAGACCATCTATCAAAGGTGCATGTGCATAAAACATATTACTCGTATAAATCGAACAACCATTATTCTCGGACAGAAACAACTAACCGTCTCGCAATAAACAAGATCCCGATATAATGTTCATGCTTAATGCAGGCACCAAATAACAATTATTTAAGTATAAAACTAATCCCGATGGTAGATGAAGAGGTAGCGTGCCGACCGCGATTACATCAACCTTTGATCCATTTCCTACGCGCATCGTCACCTCGTTCTTCGCTAGCTTCCGTTTATTCTGTAGCACCTGTTTCGAGTTACAAATATGAGCAATCGAACCAGTATCAAATACCCAGGAACTACTACGAGTACTAGTGAGATACACATCAATAACATGTATATCAGATATACCTTTCTTCTTGATGTTGCCGTTCTTCAAATCCGCCAAGTACTTTGGGCAATTCCGCTTCCAGTGACCTTCTCCCTTGCAGTAAAAGCACTCTGTATCAGGCTTAGGTCCAGCCTTGGTCTTCTTCGTCGGTGCGGTAACTTTCTTACCACCCTTCTTGAAGTGTCCCTTTTGCTTAGACTTGCCTTTCTTGAATTTGGTGGTCTTATTGACCATCAACACTTGGTGCTCTTTCTTGATCTCCACTTCTGCAGATTTCAACATGGAGAAGAGTTCTGGCAACTGCTTGTTCATGCTTTGCATATTGTAGTTCATCACAAAGTTCTTGTAACTTGGTAGTAGTGATTGGAGGACACGGTAAATCCCCAAAGCATTAGGAATCACTATACCCAAGCTTTGGAGTTTGTTTGCGTGCCCAGACATCTTAAGCACATGCTCACTGACGGATCTTCCCTCTTCCATCTTGCAGTTAAAGAACTTTTCAGAAGCCTCATAGCTCTCAACTGCCGCGTGAGTCTCAAAAATCAATTTGAGTTCATGGACAATATCATGTGGGTCTGAATTCTCAAACCTTTTCTGAAGCTCCGATTCTAAACCATAAAAGATAGCACACTGAACTGTGGAGTACTGATTCTTTCGAGCGAGGTAAACGTTCTTTACTTCATCGGTAGCATCAGCTGCAGGCGGGTCACCCAGCGGTGCATCCAGCACATAGGTCAAATTACCAGCATTGAGGACAATCCTCAAATTGCGGAACCAATCCGCGAAGTTGCTTCCATTGTTTTTCAACTTTTCTTTCTCTAGGAACGCATTAAAATTGATGGTAGGGGCCGCCATTGATCTACAACATATTTGCAATAGTTTAGACTAAGTTTATGACAAATTGAGTTCTAATTAATAGTTAAATTAATCTAGGTGAACTCCCACTCAAAACAATATCCCTCACATCGTTTTAGTGATCATATGAACCAAATCCACCACATCAAAACTGATCATCGTGAGAGTTGATGTAGATTCAATGGCGAACAATCGACATGTTCATCATATCTACTATATGATTCATGCTTTACCTTTCGGTGATCCGTGTTCCGAGACCATGTCTGTACATGCTAGGCTCGTCAAGATCAAACCTTAGTTTCCGCATGAGCAAATCTGGCTTGCTCTCGTTGTATACACTTGCAGAATCTACCACACCCGATCATCACGTGGTGCTTCGAAACAACAAGCTTTAGCAACGGTGCTTACTAAGGGTGAACACTTTAGAACTTGAAATCATGTGCATGAGGGATCATCTTATAATGCTACCATCGTTAACTAAGCAATACAAGATGCATAAAGGATTAACATCACATGCAATTCATAATATGTGATATGATATGGCCTTTCTTCTTTGTGCTTCCGATCTCCATCTTCAAGAACGAACATGATCTCCATCATCACCGGCATTGCATCAAGGTCAATGACGCTGCTCCATGGTTGTCGTCCACCAGCTTCAACTATTACAACTACTTTGAATAGACACGCGGGTCTTAACGGAATTTAAAGACAACCATATGGCTCCTGCCGGTTGCCAACTTACAATAAGGAACATTGCATACATCAAATGAAATCACAATCATGGCCATATCACATCACAGCACACCCCTGCAAAACAAAGTTAGACGCCTCTAATTTCTTTGCATATTTTACGTGGTTTGGGGCTTTCAATAAGTGTCGATCTAACTTACGAACAAGAACCACAATGTTGATGTTTGAACTATCAAGTGCCCGTTGTAAATTGGATCTATACTATAATGGGAGAGACAGACACCCGCAAAGCCACTTATGCAATACAAGTTACATGTTGAGCGTGGAGCAAGTCTCATGAACGAAGTCATGTAAGGTTAGCCCGGGCCGCTTCATCCCATCATACCGCAAGATGCAAAGTACACAAGAAGCAATTGATAATAAAAGCACCACCGCCCACAATGACCATTGTGTTCTACTCATGCAACAGATCTACATATAGACACGGCTCTAATACCACTGTAGGGGTTCGTAGCATGGAAAACAAAAATTTTGTACCGCATACAAAACAAACAAGCCAAGATCTATCTACTAGATTGTAGCAACGAGTCGATAGAATAACTAACCCTCGAAGATTCCAAAGTGTTTAACGAGAGCGGATTCTCGTGGGTGATGTAGTCGTACTCTTCCCGATCTCAAGATCGTGTAGACGATCCTTCCGGCGCTGCGTTCCGGCAGCGCTTCCGTAGTCGGTCACACGTTCGGTACTCGACGAAGACCTTCCTCTCCCTTGTTCCAGCAGGCAGCGGAGGTTGTAGCACTCTCCTCGCGATTCCGGCAGCACGACGACGTGGTACCGGAAGTAGAGGGGAGATCTCGCAGGGCTTCGCCTTAAGCCGGAGCGAGTATGGTGGACTATGAGAGAGGCCTCGGTGATCTAGGGTTTAGACACACCAAGTAGAGGGAGCTAGGCCGGCGTCTAGGGCAAGTAGAAGCCCCAACTCGGCGGCTTGGGAGAAACCCTAGGGCGGCGGCGGCGGTTTGGTGGCCGGCGGCTAGGGTTAGGATTTAGAGGGGCAAGGTGTGTGTCTAGGAGGGGCAGCCCTGCCCCTCCTTATATAGGTGGGAGGGCGCGGCCAAGGGGAGGGGAGTCCCTCCCCAATTCGGCCTCCTTGGCCGGCGGTGGAGGGAGAGGGACTTCCTCCCCAAGTAGGTTTCCTACTCTCCCTCCACCAAACAAAATAGCCGTTTGACTTTTCAAATTGGCGTTTGACTTTTCAAACTAGGATTTGATTTATCCCTTTATTTTGTTCAGCGATGACACCTAGTACATGATGCAACCATTCCAACTTGTTATGATACATTCATGCACCCTTCCCCTCTGGAGTGTCGGACATTCTGGAATCTTCTAGAACATTCCCGATGAAAACACCGGAACCATTCTCTAACCCCGAAACAGGACTTTCCTTATATGAATCTTATTCTCCAGCCATTCCAGATCTCCTCGTGATATCCCGGATCCCATCCGATACTCCGAACAACATTCGGTCTCTTACTCATCATTCCATAACTACTCAACAACATCGAATCCTTAAGTGTGTCTCCCTACGGTTCGTGAATTATGCGGACATGATCGAGACACTTCTCCGAACAATAACCAATAGAGGAATCTGGAAATTCATATGGCTCCCACATATTTCTACGATTACTTTGCGATTGAATGAACCACTTACATACGATACCAATTTCCCTTTGTCTCACGATAGTTTACTTATCCGAGGTTTTGATCGTCGGTATCTCTGCATACCTAGTTCAGCCTCGTTACCGATAAGTACACTTTTCTCGTTCCCGTGATATGTGATCCCTTGTGATCCAGTCACATGCTTGCAAGCTAATTGGATGACATTCCACCGAGAGGGCCCAGAGTATATCTATCCATCATATGGATGGACAAATCCCATTCTTGATCCATGTGTCTCAACCAATACTTTCCGAACACTCAATGCCACCTTTATAGCCACCCAGTTACGGTGTGGTGTTTGATGTCATCAAAGCATCCTTTCGGTGATGGTGATATGCATGATCTCATGGTCGAAGGAATTAGGTTACTATGTATTAGAAAGCATATAGCAATTGAACTATTAAAATGACTTGATCTTTATGCTACGCTTATCTATAG
The DNA here is from genome assembly GCA_916181665.1 of Avena sativa. Taxonomy (NCBI): domain Eukaryota; kingdom Viridiplantae; phylum Streptophyta; class Magnoliopsida; order Poales; family Poaceae; genus Avena; species Avena sativa. The sequence continues at coordinate 8,456,025 of OV702297.1, read as the reverse complement.
GAGTATGTCCATCATACCATTCTCCTAACGATATGATCTTGTTGTTAATAACATATCAATTTTCATGATAGGGAAACCACAATCATTTATTAACCAACAAGCTAGTATTATAAAGAGGCTTTACTAGGGACTCTAATTTAGTTTACAAATCACACAAGTACTAATGTTTCCTTGTTAATACTATTATAGCATGAATGTAAATATTTATCATAAACACAAAGATATAATAATAACTACATTTATTATTGCCTCTAGGGCATATCTCCAACATGAAGATGAAGACTTTATTATTATGCTATGTATTGAGAACTCTAAATAAGTTAGCCTTGGGCTAAGTAAGTTGTAAGAACTATTGTACTCCTGGATTTACGATGTAATAATGATCTTTGTTTCTGTGTACTTAATCTTAAACTATGGGTGCTAGCATAACGATCTAGGGACTAGCACTGCAATCACAGGGATCTCTACCTTATTGGGTGAGATCTTACATATACTATGGACCGTCTCGAATAGTAAGGCGACCTGAGTCGGATTCTAACAAAGACCGTCTCTAGAACTAGTGTGCCTCAAAAATGCTTCTTAAAATGACCGTCTCTAGTGTGTAGACCATTTTAAATAATAGCATGCTAATTCGAACTCGATCATAGCTGAAACTCTGCCCGGGCGTTCAGTTTGTTCGGTTTGCTCGGTCCTGTCTATTCAGTCGTTGAAAATTTCGGTCATCTAGAAATGCTCACCGAATTACCTTCGGTCTTTTCGGTTTTTCTGTATTCGGTCTTCGGTCTTCAGTCTTTTTGTTCTGGTCTTCGGTCATGACCATATAGACCAAATATAAAATAGCAGCACATGTAGATTTACCAAAGAGATAAAATGGCAGCGCCGCCAGCAGGTGTATATAATAAAGGATTTCAATACGTTACCGCAACAACACAAAATGGCAGTATGCATAGTATATGATGGTACGTTAGTCCCTTACAGTCTCACAGATAGCAGTTGAGAATTCAAAACAAATAAGCAAACACTAGTGTCGTCCTCACATACACGGGTCACAACTTGACAAATAACAGCTTACAAGTCACAGATCACAAAAACTAGTGTTGTACTGCACATACACAATAGAAGTTCAAACTCTTCTTGACTTGCACATGTCCATGGATGCAGCAGGACAATCATACTTGCATTTTCCTTTCACTTTGTCACCTAGTTCTTCAAGCAACTCTGCACATGAAGCATATTTAAAGAACATGGCTGATTGTATATAACTAACATGGATGATTGTATATAGTGGCAACAGTAGTATATGGCTGATTGTATATAACTAATATATAAAGAACATGCATGGTTGATTGTATATTACTAACATGGCTGATTGTAAAGAACATGGCAGCAGCTGTTGGGGATATGCTAAATGGGTACCACCATTGCATGTCTCTAATACGGATAACCCGGATGACCCACAGTTGGTAGCAAGACCTATGGCCTTCTGGGCGGCCCAGTTAAATGGATCCAGAAGAGTGGCCCATGCCGGATAAAAGAAGGCTACGGTGGAGTCACCGGCCCAATTAGATGCCCATAAGTATATGGGATCACTGAAATCTTCTATGGGCCAAATTTATAGTTTGACTCAAGGGGAACATATGAATACCGATAAGAATTTAGCAATTGAGACGTCACACTCAATCACACCTATGTATCAATAAACTTGCAAATAAAGTGGTAATTTATGGCAGTTGATTCAAAGAAGTAAATAAAGCAACAGATTTCCAGTTTTCACCGGAAGTAATGTTGTGGAACTTTCAGTGGCTAAAACGCAGGCATGAGGTGATAGCGGGCTGTTGCATGAATGATATCCATCATATAATGTATCATACTAACATGACATTTATCTCTAATTCAGTTGTGTGTAGGTGTGTGCTCCAAATATAATCATGCATGTAAGTTTGCATAATATATTTTGTCATGCCTGCCCATTTCACTAGAGCCAACTTGGCACTACAGGCAATTAATATATACCTTTTCAAAAAGACCAAAACAAAGCATTAACACTTCATGAACACACCATACCCTCAAACTATCATATATTCCCATTGTTTTCCCTAACTGTTAGCTTAGGGTTCGCAGGTTCAACATAATAATAGGTAATACACTTTGCAAATGCATACCAAACTCAAATATAATTGGGCAATAAAACTTCAGTACTGAAATCATGTCACTCGGGCCCTAGCAACAAGCATTAAACATAGCAAAAGTGTACCAGCACTCATACAAGAATGTCTACATGATAAACACCTCAAATCTCGATACATATGGATGATTACATGATGGATCTCATCCAATCCCCATCCACCTCACATGCCCTGTAACATCCCAAAAATATAAAACAATGATCATCAAACTCTAATCACTAAATTTAGGGTTAACAAAAACTTTGATTAATTTAAATCATATGAATGCATGTGTGAATGTGATGATTTGATTAATGCATAAATGAACTTGTGTGATTAACCTAAATAGCAAGAAATGGTTTAAGGATGAATATAACATCATATAAAACATTCCCAAACAGAAACAAATCAAGAGAAAATCAAAAACAAATCAATTTAAGCAAATGGTCATTTTTGCCAATCTTGCTCACTAGGTCACTTTGAGTGTTTCTAGTCCAAGATTTCAAACAGAAACTTTTCCAATTCTTTTCACCCCTTGCTAGACCAAGTAAAAGTGAATCAAAGCCCACCTTTCAAACTTACAGAAACATTTGGCAACCTCATTCAATTCACAATTAAAAATTGAATCTTTATCATATGTGAAGGTCGCACATTTTCAAAACCCAACCAAACCAGTGCCCCTTGACTAATCCAACTAACCAGACACTCCCTAGTATGTGCCTAGCAAACCCACCAAGTTTGAATCCAAAATTCAAATTCAAAGTTCTTGCGGACATTTCATCAAACACCTTGCAAATATAAATCAAACAAACATCAAACACTATAGTGTGCAGTGAAATTGGCCTAACTTGTTCCCTCTATAACTCACTCTACACACTCAGTAGATGATCAAAGTAATCTAACTAGATTTAGCACCACTGTGAGCAAGCCTAGCCATTTATGGCAAGCATGCCGAGAGCACCATTGCCACCCCATTGTCGCCAGCAAGCTAGAGGCAGCACTAGCCTCGCCAACCTTGTCTAGGACACGCAGCACCGTCCACCGCCACCCACTGTCCCAGCCCCGAGCGCAGATAGCCCCTGGACCACCTAGAACACCCGCGCCTAGTTCCTCTGTGACCATGCCGAGAGCGCGCCAGTGCGCCACGCCCGACCAAGCACCCACAGACCGCGCCCTCGCCGCTTGCAGAGATGATCACCAGCACCCCGCCAGACATGCCCGTTCGCCGTCGCGTGGACCACGTGCGCTGTGCGACATTAAAACCATCATCGGACCCGCCCAGAGCGTCTGCGTGTTCCGACCGATCAGCACCGCCCCACGCCGCAAGACCACGTCGTTGAGCTTCGCCAGGGAGCACCACACTGCCCCCTACCGTCGCCCATGCCAATATCCCACTGTGTCGTCGACCACGACGAGCTCAGCCCGCGCCCGTCGGTCCCCTTCAGGCACTATAAATAGAGGCCTCCACCGCTCGTTTTCGTCACACCATCTCACTCCCCACCCCTCACTGACCATCCCCACTCACTCCTGGATCAAGGCGAGCACCAGGTGGCCGGAATTTCACCAGAGTTCGCCGCTGCAGAGGAAGTGAGGTGTCGTCGATTGGAGCCGCCCCAGGAGGAGCTGCCGGTACCAGGAGAATCGCCGTCGTCAACTTCGTCGTTCGCCCCCGTCGCCGACCCTCGCCTGAGCCTCGGTGAGCCTCCCACGACCCCCACCTGCCGCGTTAGGGTTATGTCTCGCCGGCGCTGCCCGACGTGGACGATGAACCGTAGCCGTTCGGTTAGAGTTATATCATGCGGTTCACATTGCCCTGTACCGCTTCGCCCCTTCCCGTCTCACTGATGCGTGGGGACAGCCACTTAACCAGCCTGCGTACGCGCTGTGTGTAGTGGGCCGGCCCATTTAAACATCCCGCACGACCCAACAGTTCAAATTAAGCTTTATTCATTTAATTTCAAACATACTTCTATACCTAGATTCAAAAATCAACCCAGCTCGATTCCCTAAACCAAAATGCATGAAACTAATTTTTTTAGAAAGGTACTGAAATGATTAATCCAAGCCCGTTCGATTCAAATCATTTGGATGTATAGATCAACTATGGTAAAAATAACAAGGCAGAAGCTTTTATGCATTCAAATATTTTTCAAAATTCAACCATAAGAGCTTTTGAGTTGATTCCAACTCTCAAATATCACATTTGATCATACCTTTTAGAATATATAAAACATATGGGTTTACTTGCATAGATAATGTTGAAGTAATGAAAGAATGCCCCATAGGCATTTCTAGCCATTTTAATTAATTAAAATAAAAAGGTTAAACCTTATTAAATTGTGACACCACTTTAAATCACATTCCCATGTACTGAAATATGTGGTGATGACATGTGTCAACATGATCCCATGTTTGAGTTAGAGAATATTAAATCTTAAGTAGTTTTTCAATGAGTAGAAATTACTTTTCTCAAATAAAATAAATAAGACAAGTGCTTTAATCCTTGTGATGTTAGTGATGATGCTAGATCATCTATAGTGCATCTTTGTGTGATTATTGAAAATAGTTAAGTATTGTTTGGTGATTGTGTACCTCGTATTTATTTATAGACGCTAGTACCGACCAAGGATATGAGGAAGAAGAAGGATACTACGAGGAAGAAGCCGAGAAGAACTTCAACCACTGCTCTGCACAAGGCAAGCTATTAACTGAGCAAGCTAACACTTGCAACTATGAAAGTTAGATAACCTATGCAATGCATTAAGCATGCTTGGTTAGACACATTTGATGATACCCAATCCTAGTTTTACTTACAAGCTTAATACTTTATTTTTCTTTACCAAAGCTTTTCTTAGAGTTTACTTAAGTGACTTGTAGATTCCTGAAAGATAACTGAAGGTAGCATAAAGAGCATAAAATTTGGCCTAGGTAAAATAATCTTGATCTCATCCTAAGGCATGAGATTGAACCTATCTAATCCCTACTTATTCACTACCCCTCATTAGTCTTTACCCCCACTTGTAGATGCTAGTGCTAAGCATAAAACCTGATCAACTTTAGATGGGAATACTTGGTGAAAATGGTTATGAAAACCTTAGAATGATGAGTCATTCTACTGAAATGTTTTGACATGTGTTCTTGAACACTCCATGATTTTGATGATAAAAATGTTGAGGCATGAGCCTTAGCCCTTTATAAAACTGATGGTTGTCTGGATGCGATACCATTCTAATTTTTACCGTACAACCACAATACCCGAAATTTGGGTAGGGCTTGACTGGAAATTTATATACCTTAGTATGGGTTCCCTCATGGCCAAGGTCTGAGCTGAGGATACCTTGTGAAGATTGTCCACCTGTGCAGTACCCAAGATGACAGTTGGTCATGGTTGGGAGGCCAAACTCACAGGAGAGGTGCCTATACTAGGGCGTGTAATTGAAAGGTTAGGATTGATTATCCGCATATTGAGTATGTTGAATTCAGGATTGTTCCTGACGGATGTATAGAATGTTGTGGTGAAAGTGTACAATCTCTACAGAGTGTCAAACTATTCGAATAGCCGCGTCTGCGGTTATGGACAGTTGGAGTGGCCATACTGTTCCCCCGTCAGATGTTTTCAAAATGACTTTTGAAATGAGTTGTGACTTTGACTTGACCACAACAGAGTTGTGACATGAAATGCAAGTTCCCCCTTAGGTGTTATAAAACTTTCAACTAGCTTTATTTGTTTTTGAACTTAGTAGAGATAAATCTGGCTTTTTGCAAAACAACCCTAGAGCTTAGTATCCTACTACAAAAAACCCCCCTTAACTTATTAGTATTAGTTTGCGAGTACTTAAAGAGTACTCATGGCTTTGTTCCTGGCTATTCCCGTGGCCATACTATGAAGAGGAGTACCAGGATGACGGACCGCAGGAATGTTATGACAACTAGGATCATCTCCCATCGTCAGCATTGCCTGTGACCCTGAAGATGGAGCTTCTCCTACGCTATCGTTACTATTACGTTATTCCACTGCTTGAATTGTATTAAGAACTGGATCATGAGATCCTTATTTGTGTAAGACCTTATGTATGGTTTGTAATGGATGATGTACTGTGATATCCAAATCTGTTATGTCTCGCAAAAATGGTCCGAGATTACGATGTATGGCATAACAGGCATCTGTGATTAAAAATCCGGGTGTTGACATGCCCATAGAGAATTACTCACACATAATGATGTGGGATGAACTCATGGTCGTTGGTGATGATGATGGTGGTGGAGAAAACCTCGAAATCCCACTCCCCGAGGTGGAGCAGGACCAATATGACCCCCAAAACAAAGATCGTGGCTCTGGCAGCGCTCTGTTTCGTGAAACGCTTCGTGCATCTGGAAAACTAGGTTTTTAGGGTATATAAGGGGGTACGCCAAAGGAGAGGCTGAGATGATGCTCCAGGGCCAAAAGGGCCTAGGTGGCGCGACCACCCTTACTAGGCTCACCACCTGGTCTCTTTTGGGCCTTGTGGCTCTGCTCACTTGATTCCAAGGTCACAGGCTTCATTATTTGGTGAAAAAATGACATGGTATTTTTCCTTGATATTTTTTCCTACGAAAACTGACAGAAAGAAGACTTTTGCTAAGAACAACGTTAGATTCAGCAGTTTTATCCAAGTATGGGAAGATTCCGAATCAAATCATCGAGAAAAGTACGTGGAAAAGTAGATACATTTGGGATGTATCAAACATCTCCAATCGGGATCCTTAAAAGCCCCCGTTCTATGGGGGGTGTCGATGCTCAAAATCACGCTCAACCGCCCCTAATCTTTTTTCGCGCCGACACCCCCAGGCCAAACCCAACCCACAGGGGGGCAAGCGGGGCGCCGCATGGAGCTGAAAACGACGCGGGCCAGTCCTGTCGGTGACACACGCCCGCAAAGTCGCCCATATTATGTATGCCCTTCCCCGACAACCACCACTCCACCCCTCGTCGTTTCTACCATCCCTCGCCGTCGTCCGCCATTTAGTCCGCTAGATCCGCCCTCGCAGCCGCCAAAAATACTCCACATGCCCTCCTCCTCGCCCGTGTCGCCGCCGTCATTCCCCTCCTGGTAGCTCCAAGCCTGCAATACATAGATTCGGATGAGGAAGAGATGCTGCTCGTTCTGATGGTCGACGAAGTCGCCGTTGCTGCTGGAGCCCGAGACACCGCCGGCGACAACGTGACAGATTCAAGCCCTGGAACACAACACGATCACGTGGAATATTTAGGTGGATTCAATTCGTCGCTCTGAAACTCTTTCCTGGTAGAACACTCACGAACACACGCAGGTGACAGAGAGATTTTGCGACGCCTTACTGTTGCGTCTTTTATGCTCTTCCTTTTATTCAGTTGATCCACGTATCTCGGAATGTGATCGATCCTATCGCTAAGCTCTTCCACGATCCACAAAGCCCGCGCCATCCCACAGAAGATCGTGTTGAGCTGACCAAAACAACCACGACTGAATCTATGCCTCTACGTGAACGTGCACGTATCAGTCTCCTTATTTGCTACAGGCAAACCGAAATAAACTAGGTGTAACACACAACGACATCACCGCCATGTGTCACAGTACACAATAAAACAAAAACTACTGAACTCAAAGGAGCAACGAGGATAACAACTCACATTCTCTCCCTTAGCCTTGTTCCCCTTTGTCCAGAATCTGCATCCCAATTCTCTGCCTCATGTCCTGGAATTTTACTCTCCCCAATGACTTGGTCAGGATGTCAGCAAACTGATCTTCAGTTCTTACATGTTCCATGGTCACCTTCCCTGAACTAGATAATCATCTAGCATATCACCAAGCAATCTTCCAATCCATATACCTTGACAGGCCGCCGAGGTTGCTGCGATGTAATCTGCCTCACATGAGGAAAGAGCAACGACTTTCTGCTTCTGTGAGACCCAGCTGATTGGGTTCGAACCGAGGTAGAAGATGACTCCTGAAGTACTTTTTCTGTCATCCACATCACCGGCCGTGTCACTATCGCTATAGCCAACTAGGCTCAGCTTGTTGTTCCCATCCTATTTCTTGTAGTAGCACCCATGATTCAGAGTACCACGCACATACCTCAACAAGTGCTTCACCACTGTCATATGCTCTTTAGTTGGTTTCTCCATGTACCTGCTAATGATGCTGACAGCATAGCATATATCCGGACGTGTGTGCACAAGATATCTCAAACTCCCCACTATACTTCTATAGTAAGTTGAATCAACAGATGGGCTTGAACTTACTTTGCTTAGTTTCAGCCTTTGTTCCATTGGAGTTTGAGTTGCATTACAATTCCTCATTCCACATCTGTCCAATATACTTGCAGCATAGGCTGATTGGCAAAGAGATATACCCTGAGATGTTTGCTTAACTTCTATCCCGAGGTAATAGCTGAGTAGTCCCAAGTCACTCATTCTGAAAGTGTTGTTCATCTTCTTTTTGAGGATATCATTCTCTCTTGTACTACCGCCAGTTATGATCAGGTCATCAACAAAAACTCCCACAAGAAAATTTGATTTACCTTGCTTCCTTTTGTAGACAGCGGGCTCAACCGGGCACTTTGTGAACCCAAGATTTACAAGTGTCTTGTCCAACTTGGCATTCCATGCCCTTGGTGCCTGTCGCAATCCATAGAGTGCCTTTTTTAACTTTAGTACTTTGCTCTCTTTTCCTTTCTCAACAAATCCGAGAGGTTGCACCACATAAACCTGTTCTTCTAAATCACCATTTAAGAAGGCCGACTTCACATCCATATGGTGAATTTCCCATCCCTTCTGGGCTGCCAACGCCACTAGCAAGCGCACAGTTTCGAGACGTGCGACAGGGGCAAAAACTTCATCGAAATCTATTCCTTCCCTTTGCACATATCCCTTTGCTACTAACCTTGCTTTGTGATTGATCACAGCTCATGTTGAGTCCTTTTTCACCTTATATACCCACTTCAAACCGATCGGCTTGTGCCCCTTTGGCAGATCACAGAGAGTCCAAGTACCATTGGAAATTATTGAGTTCATCTCCTCCCTCATCTCCTCTTGCCAGCAGGACTCCCTCTCAGCTTCAGCGAACGAGCCTGGCTCCTCCATGCCAAGCAAACAGAGGCCAGAGTAGGCAGCATCTACTTTTGTCGTCTCCTCGTAGATCTCTTCCAAAGCTCGTTTGCCTTGAGGGCCTTGTGACGGCTCAGACCATGGACTCCCATGCACGTGTGACGAGCCTGGTGTCGCTCGCAGCTCTAGCGTGGAAGGTGAACGCGGGTCCATTGCCATTGGGATCGCCGTGTCGTCACCTGCATGGCGTGTTTTTCCCGCTGTCAAAGGCGCCACTGGTGCATAGGAATTGGGGCTTTTCTATGTAGTGGTAGAGGAAGCTGGGGATTTTTCTGACGCTACAGGAGTCTGTGGCTCTCCTTCAGAAACTAGGGATCTATCGCTTACAGAGTCTTCTCCCGCTACCTCCTCATTACGGGCAGGGTACATGACGCATAAGGACGGCTCAAGGCTGCTCTCCCCTGATGAGTTCGCAGACCAGTCCCAACACCTATCTTCCTCGAACACAACATCACGAGTTACATGAAGTTTCTTTTCAACCGGATCGTACATTCGATATGCTTTGGACTGTGGTTCATACCCAATGAATACCATGCGTGAACTTCGATCTGCCAGCTTCAGAAGATGCTTGCCCACCTTCTTCACATGTGCCACACACCCGAAGGTGCGCAAGTGCTCAACATTGGGTTTCCTTCCATGCCATGCCTCATAAGGGGTTTTAGCATCGAGGGACTTTGTGGCTGCTCTGTTCAGGAGGTATACTGCGGTTGCCACCACCTCTCCCCAAAACTTACCGGGAACTGCCATTGTTTTTAGAAGGCTCCTTGCCATGTTAACTACGGTCTGATTTCTCCGCTCCACAACCCCATTCTGTTGTGGGGAATAAGGTGATGTCAGATGATGATTAATCCCGAGTTGAGCGCAGTACTCTACAAACTGATTTGAGGTAAATTCTCCTCCTCTATCGGTACGTAGAACTTTCGTCTTGTGTTCAGACTCTAGTTCAGCTGCAACCTGAAATTTCTTCACAGCTTCGAATGCCTCATCTTTGCTTCTCAGAAACACCACCCACATGTAACGATACATATCATCCACTACCAAGAGAAAATATTTTCTCCCCCCATGTGACATGGTGATATGGGCCCACACAAATCTCCATGAACGAGTTGTAAATGCTCGGTAGCTCTGAAATTTGCTGAAGACGGGAAGGGATGTCTCTTTAGCTTGCCTAGCATACACCCATCGCAAACCATGTCCAGCGGATCAATTCGTGGCATGCCTTGCACCAGATCATCATGAACTAGTTGCCTTAGTGCACGAAAATTAACATGCCCATAGCGCTTGTGTCGTAACCACGACTTGTTATTACTACAAGCCATTAAACACACTGGTTCTGCCTGCTCAATATTTAGCATATACATTTTGTTCCTTGTCCGCTTCACTCTAGCCAAAAGGATTCTGTTCCTATCCCAGACTTGCATCACACCATCTTCTGCAGCATATTTGCAGCCAACCTCATCCAACTGACCGAGGCTTATGATGTTGTTTCGGAGCTTGGGGATGAAGTACACATCCGACATGACACGATGGTCTCCATTGAGACATTGCATCAGAACTGAACCTCTACCACAGATTTCTACGGTCGAGCCATCGCTGAAACTGACTTTGCCTTTCACAGACCTGTCCAGCTCGACGAATTTTCTAGGGCACCCAATCATGTGGTTACTGCCCCAGTATCTAAATACCATGCAACATCCTGACTTCCTATCAGTTTAGGCACAACTTTCTTCTCATGCAACATCACCTGCTCACCTTCCTTCTTTGTGACTTGGAACAACTCAAGGCTCTCGGCCAGCAGCAGAGCAGGACCATCCTCATCTTCCTTCGTGAGGTTGGCTTTTTCTTTCTTTGGCTCAGCGCAAACAGACTGAAAATGACCATATTCATTGCAGTTATAGCACCAAACCTTGGAGATGTCGAACTTGCCTTTTTTCTTCTCCTTCCCATGGTCCTTGCTCGTGCTCTTTCCGTTCTTGCTGCGATCACCATGGCCACCATTTTTCTTCCCAGATGTCTGACCCGAGGTGCCTGCGGTGCCGCTGCCCTTCTTGCCTTTCAGGAGTTGCTCGAGCGCTTTTGTTACAAGCATCAACTGCTCATCTTTGCCATTGCTGCTACGGCGGCGGCCTCGCTGGCCGTCCTCAAACGCGGCTATCCTCCCGATAGCCTCAGACACCGGCATAGTGGATTGGTCTCCCCATTGCTCAATGGTGTTGACAACATCTGCAAACTTGTCTGGCACTCCATTGAACAAAACCTCAATAACAGTTTCATCGTCGAGTTTCTCACCTAGAGATCGGATCTCGGCGATGAGGGTCGTCAATCTCTGCCCGAATGCTGTGACAGTCTCGCCGTCGTCCATCTCCATCCGATCGAGCTGTCGCTTCAGCTGCTTGACGCGGTCCTCGCCGACCCGCATCTGACGAATCGCCTCCCACGCCTCTGCCGCTGTCTCGTACTCGGCGATGGCCATGACCATGGCATCAGGGAGTGACTGCGAGAGCGTCGTGAAGGCATCCTCGTCCCTGGCCTGGTTGTAGCCGCTCTTGCCGTCGATCGCTGACCAGCATCCGAGGGTGCGCATGATGATGCGCATCTTCACCGCCCAGACGTCATAGTTGGTATCCGTCAGCTATGGGTAGTGTACCGGCACTCCTACGCGCGACGGCGCTTTGACGACAAGCGCGCCCTCGCTCGCACCAGCGTCGGGGTCCAGCCCCTTTCCCGTCGGTGTCTGCTTGACACCTTCCTTGGGCATTGCAGTTCTACCTCACACCACGCCTCCGATCCGCCGCCACCAAATCGCCTCTAAACCCGAGGGCTCTGATACCAATTGACAGATTCAAGCCCTGGAACACAACGCGATCACGTGGAATATTTAGGTGGATTCAGTTGGTCGCTCCAAAACTCTTTCCTAGTAGAACACTCACGAACACACGCAGGTGACAAGAGAGATTTTGCGACGCCTTACTGTTGCGTCTTTTCTACTCTTCCTTTTATTCAGTCGATCCATGTATCTTGGAACTGATCGATCCTATTGCTAAGCTCTTCCACGATCCACAAAGCCCGCGCCATCCCACGGAAGATCGTGTTGAGCTGACCAAAACAGCACGACTGAATATATGCCTTTACGTGAACGTGCACGTATCAGGCTCCTTATTTGCTACAGGCAAACCGAAATAAACTAGGTGTAACACACAACAACATCACCGCCATGTGTCACAGTACACACTAAAACAAAAACTATTGAATCCAAAGGAGCAACGAGGATAACATCTCACACAACGATCATCTCATGATCGTCGCTGCCCTCCTGGGCATGATGGCCGACGCCGAGGAGAAACCGTCTGCTAGGGGTTCAAAGCCTAGGCGCGCAAGAGCAAGCCGAGGCAGAGGATGGAGGGCTCAAAGGAGCTAGCTAGATTGTTTATTTGTTTGTCTTTGTTTGCTATACTGAATTTTTAAATCTGTTTGATTAATTTTCTGAACTTGTTTATTTGTTTGTCTTTGTTTGCTACACAGGGCCGGTCCATAGCATGGGGCAGAGTCCCGGGCCCTTAGCAACAAGGGCCCCAAACCATGTACTACATTGATAGGATAGTAGACTAGTGTATCTTGCTCCATTGAGTAAATTTCTAATTATTCGTATTTAATTCTTCAACTCAGCTTGCCCTCCGTTTGGTTGACATGTGTTTTTTTACTTCTTAATACTACTTAAATAGAAAACATGCAACCTATTAAATAAGTTTACTATTCTCTTATTTATTCATGGCATTAAAGTATTTTCTAAATTTTGACTATGTAAGTGGATAAAGGTTCAAGGCACAAACAAGCGAGAGAGTTTATACAAAAATCTGAAAATCAAACCAAACTCGTAACTATTTAGCCTTTTATATGGTAATTTATTTTAAGATTTTTACACAGATCATTGATAGCCATTTTTTAAGAAAATTCTCAACATTAACTTTCCACTCAATATCTAGACACATGATATATTTACTTATTTTTTAGAAGTGCGTTCATATGTACTCATATGTTATTATTCTTTTTTCTTAAAGTTCAATTTTGGGAAAGCTTCTCTATTTGTTTAAAAATCATTCTATAATGGTGTTGTAATTTTTAAATTCACTCTCTGATACTTGAGATTTTTTGAAATTCTGAAACCGTTAAGTCTATGAGAATATTCTAAAAGTTTATAAAAACTTAAGCATGGTTTAAACTTTTGGTAAGAGAATTGTAAGATATATATATTCAAATAATACACTAGAATCACCCTAGTTAGGATATTTAAAGATATTTATCTTTATATTTAATGATATTATAATATATATATACTAATAGACAGACAAATACAAATATTTATGCATCTACTGCATGATTTAATACACCATGCATAATTAACTAAACGAGAATTTTTATTACAACACAGAATTTAAATTAGATCAAGAAAACTATTTAGTGATACACTACAACTTAATAACAAACAATGGTACAAATATTTTTCACAAACATTGTTATATGTTTAGTTATGTCATCTAACTAAATAAAATTGTACTTATCAATGCTAGAGTAGGAAACATAAGTACATGTTTAAATAAGTATAAAAGTTTAGTATAAAATATATTTATTTGCTCTGGGCCCAATTTTTGTGTGGAGCGGCCCTGGCTGGACATGGCAGGCAAGGCGATCGAGTTGATGCTTGCTTTGACTAGTGTTCGGTAGTAGTTAGAAGTGTGGACTATGGAGTATGGAGAGTTTGGACCGTGTAGCCATAAAGCACGGCTGCGCTCATATACTACACGTACTACCGAACCACCTATCTCCCACTCAACTACAGCATGAGAAGGAGATGGGGATTGTTCTAGATTGCCGGTGATTATTCTGCTCTCTGAACTCAAAACGACTATTCTACTGCTGACGAGCATATCGTTTTGTCTGTCAGTACTGGCATTGTTTTCTGGGCGTTGAGTGGAGAAGGCTGGTAACATATGGATCGACACAAGTCACTAGTATCCATACCAAGTGTATAAACTTTGCAAAAATGAAAAGGACAAATGAAAAATTACTGAAACGAACAGCGTCTAGAAAAATCTGTGGGTGAAATCAACCTCGCAGAGTATCAGTTTATCACAGGATGTAGACAACACTGACTCCACAAGTGTATCTTAATTACCTGAACAAAGGTAGGATATAACCTACAATGCACAAGCTCCTCATGTCGTCTTTCTCACCCAAAATAGTAGACAGCACTTCTGATGTCCGTTCAGAGAATGGAATTTGTTAACTTTAATCAATACTCGAATTCAAGATACATTTCCACACTCTGACTAGGGTCCAACCTCACGAAACTATGTAGTGCTTACTTTTCACACACCCAATTATTTTCAAATGAATACCCAAATCTTGAAGCAAATCTTGAACAGATAAATTCATAACTGAAAAAGACTGAATCCTTTTGGATTGCAATGGGCGAACCTTTACATCGCCAACCAAAATTTGAAAATTCAAATCGTCATCCATGGGCTAAACTTGACACGGAATAATTCACTTCTGCTCTTAGCTTTACTTTTCAATTATCGACTAATAGTGATACATTTGAGGATCATCCACAGACTTCACAAAAAATAATATCATCAGCAGACTTGTTTGTGCAGTTTGTTTTGAAAAGACAAACTCCACATGCCACGTCTTAGATCCCAGCGGTGGGGTCATCCATGAGTTTGTATCTTTTCTCTTCAACACCGGTGACGCCCATTTTTATCTCAATAATTGTGTGAAGAGGTATCTAGAGCAACACATGATTTCAGTCACGATAAACAAAAGATTTCTAAAAAACGATGAACAAAGGTAGTGATGATATCATAAGACATTGCATGCGTGCTTACTTCGATCTTAGGAACTTCCTCCAGTGGTTTGTCTGCGAAATATGCATATAGTGATCTTAACACAGCCTGCAAAAGTTTCCCACATGCATCCTTAATATTGGAGTAAAAAATGTTAAGAAAAATAAGAAGGCTGGACCTGCTTACCTGGTGAGCTATGACTACCACAGGTGCACGTTGCCTTTCAAGCTCAATTATTACAGGTTCTAATCTGAACAGAGAAGATTGTCAAGATTAAGAGAGGAATGGACAAGAATTACACTAGTTGAATATGTAAAGAGGCATGCGATAGTATTAGGTAACCAGGATTAACCTCTGAATGACATCGAGGTAGGATTCTCCTCTAGGATAACGATATCTCAGCTTGTCTTTGCGACGTGATCTAAACAGATGCAAACAGATAAATAAATTTTCGAGAATATCAGGAACAGTAAAATAACAGACAAAATTTCTGAGGCACAGGATGTGCAGAGACCCCTGGACTGATGATTGTATATGCTGATACATGCTGTGTCCATATATCTAGTACGCCATTCGAAAAGTGAACCGTTTCACTGCAATATCTAAGATACTTATTATGTGCACTATTGCAGGCTAAAATACTGTATAGAACAACCCATAAGCAGAAGTATGATTCTCAAATCAGCTTGCATTATAAAAAGAAGAATCCATAGCTTGGAGTTGCTCAGACTGTTACTCCCTCCGGTCCATATTAATGGCCCCAACTTTGTCTAGATACGAATGCATCTAGTCTAAATGCTTAACTAGATTCATATGAATCTAGATAAAGTTGGGGCCATTAATATGGACCGGAGGGAGTATACAAATCACTGAGCTTTTTGAGGTCTTGATTAGCTCAGCAAAGGCATGGTTTGTGTAGTTCACCAGTTATACTACAGGGGTACATTCACAGTTGTGAAGCTTGGCATGGTAGGATCTGTTTTACTTGGTGGGATATAGAGTTGCTAAAATTATATGTGCATCAGTCAACAACTTGTGACATGCCTTGTTTCCAAGGAAGAAAAAGAGCAATGAAATCAATGGATTTACGTACTCATAGTCTTCAGGTTTATTTTTCTTTACTTCTTCATATGTCATACCATCACAGACGCCGGCATTTATCTCATCAAGGGCACGCCATTGTATCTACAAATGTGGGAAAGCCATTTAGTTTTCCAAGCTGCAAGTAGGGGCAGATATATCCTGCTGGACTTTGTTAATTATATTTATAGATGAAAACCTACCTTTGGAAATCCAATGATCGGATGTGCTGTTGATATGGTCCTCTGGAGTGTGCTAGTCCATATCTGAATTGGAGGTTGCGCATAAGTTTAGCAAGTAGGTTTGTTTCTCAACGGTACTCAAAAGGCATACTTACAGAGGCAGTTCTCTCAGACTTCAGTCGCTTCTCTACAAAGCTTGCAAGTTTCCTTGAATAAACCTCTCCAATCTCACTGCAAACCATTTATTTTTCAGTCAGGTGAAGCCATAAAGCAGGGCTTACATAGAGGATTGATTGAAAAAAAAAGCATAAATCGAAAGTTACTGTGCCCAGACATGTAATGACCAGGCTGTATATCTTTATGCGTGAAGTAGTATCCTTCCATCCGTACATGATATAATCCATGATTTTGTTTTCCCTTATAATGTAAAAATAGAAGAATGTCTAGAATCTTGCTATAGACAATATGGGTTACTGATATGTATAACCCAGACCAATTACAAGTCCAACTTACATAAGAGGTGCCATATGAGAAAAGCACATAAACAGAAGTCTAAGAAACATTAAGGCACTCAACTAGGAGAAAAAAACGTTCCAGAACTAGAAAAAGCAAACAAATACTCAGCACCAACCTAACTCAGTATGAACAAAAGCTAAATGACAAAACTGTGGAACAAAGATATCAAAGACCTCAAAGATGAATCTCCACCAATCCTTCCTCTGACATTATCTAAACTTTCCCCATGCCTAGTTAGCAAGATTGGACGAGGTGTAAGATGACAATTCACCTGTAACAACAAATGTGTCGGTTATATCAGAAATAAACAGAACTCACCCAATATAGTAAGAAATAAGCATGATCTTGAGGACCACTATTAGTATTATGAATTCAAAATCAATTTGAAAACTGGGTACACATGGGAAGCAGGAAAGCTGTATTGGAGCCTAGGTGGTATTACTTTTTCAGGAAAACGCAATGACATTGCGTTTCTTTTCATTGCACAGAAGAGTTATGGGTACAATCCACCGAGTCGGTGGGATTACAGAGTTTGGGAGTCTCCCTTATTACAACACAGGGTACACGGGATCAGTGGACGTCCCTAGGTGGTATTACTCAATTGCCTGAAAGATGCCCAAAACAAAGCATGGTCCCGTGAAGTCCCCTGGGGTCTTATACGACATGAATTGTGAAGTACTGAGTACAATGAGGAAAATCTAGTTCAAAATATGCACAAAGCAGTGCGGCAAATTAGAGAAACCCAATGCAGATGCTTGCATAACTGAATCACTAAACTTAAATCATATTACAGTTTGATCTAACATTAGAATTATAATGAACTTCAAAGTGTGGTAAGAAAAGTTTCAGATATTTTGGAGATTACCAAGAAGAAAACAATCCGTCCAGGCAAGTAACCACTTATATTGTTGATCTGCATAAGAAGTAGTAGATAGATTAAGATCTTTGGAACTACTGGCAAAGATTGCAAGTTACCATATTCACCATGACAGTATTTGCCTCTAGTCCACATATTACATTTTATAAGCCAAACACGAAGGGAACCAACTCTTAAATAGATATTTTAGATTATATAGTTAATGCGTATGTAGCTGCCACAAAATAAAACATAACACCAAATACCAATGCTCACAATAGTATCAAAAGGAAACTGAACTGTGGCTCTATTTAAGACATGTGGGATTGATTGTTTTCACATACCTGCAATTGGCCCCCATTCCCACTAACCATATCAATCATTTTTATGTATGAACCTTCTTTGACTGGTTCATAGACCTGCAGAGATTTCAAATTGTTGGGCATAACCTTTCCATATTCTATATATAAGAAAAGTTTCCCACGCAGCACAATTCAGCAGCTATGTACCTTTTCATAATAGGCCAACCTCTCTTTGAAATCTCGTACACCGGCTTCAAAATCCGTCCTGTAACACAAATAACATCACTGACATAAGTGCATTGACAGGATGTTGACAAGCAAGTAGGCAAGATGTTACTCACTGCTCCGCATAATCCGGACTTTGTTGAACTTTCAAGCGAATATTTCTCTCAAGAACATCCTGATCATTACATATTGTTTCCACAAAGATTATCTGGAAAGTAGAAGGAATGGCCAATTAGTTAACGGAGGGAGTAGCAATAATACTATATACTAGTATTAATTATGAGTAAGAACTCTTGAGAAATTTTTGCTACTTTCTTCTGACTTAATTTGCAAAAGCATTCTTTTAGAAATTCCCCTTTAAAATGAGAATGAGTTTACTAAGTGTGCACACAATTATTTAAGAGCCACAACAAGAACAAAGATATTAACAAGGAATGGAACAACATTCACCCGTGTAGTTTATGAGTAACGCTACATCTACGGAATTTTTTTACGGAAACATCCTACGGACTCACGACCCGACATAGCAAGCAGGGGTAAAAAAATAAACTGCTCCGTTTTTAAGGAAGTGATAGAATTTCAACCAACAAACTTCAGCCACGTCCGTCCGTAATATTTTTGTAAGCCAACCAGTCCGTAGGTCTAGAATTACCGGTAGTTTATTTGGAGTGTATACACATGATAAATGGTTTGACATGCCATTTATAAGAATGCAGGGGATGTGACGAGCGACACTGAGATGTGGAGTGACAAGGTTAACAGTGGATTAATAACACCTTTTTGCTATCAGGACTCAAATGGTCCAGATAACCAAGAAGATACCCAAGAGCTAACACTGATTTAATTGTACCTTACATTTTCCTTCAGCCATTTTCATCAGCATGTTCCTCCGATTTCTTGTGCTGTTTGTGGCATCACAAATACCAACCTGCAAAAGGGCAGAAATAATCAATTGCCAAATACATAAGGGAATAACGCACAAAGAAATTCCCTACTTGGCCACCTTCTTCCATCCAGGATAGCATATCTTCCATTGCTAACACTGCCACCTGAAAAATGCAACACATAATTTAGCACAAAATGTAAGCAATATGTGTTTCATGGCAAGCATATAGGTTTGTTATGTTTGAAAATGCATGCAAACTAGGTTCACAGAAAGTAAAGTGTTCCCTTCAGGAAACATTTTTTGGGTCTGACCATCAACATATATAGAAGGATCTCGAACTCTAGGTTGTTCACTTGAAACTGGTAATACCTATTTCAGCATGAAACATACTTCCATAATTGTAACAGCATACTGGATACAAGTTGGTAGTCAGAATAGTGCATTAGACTGTGCCATTGTCAAAAACGCCCACATTTGGAATTAGAGGGAGTAGCATTGCCCTTGCTCTAGATTCAACATAAATGCTTATAATTTCCCTGTTAACTTTGAATATTGACATGGCGATAGTAGCAATGCACCAACCTCATTACGTGCTTCCACACCCTCCTTGTTATCTCCACGGAAGAAATCAGCAGTCTTCTCAAAGAAGAAAAATGCAATTAGAGAATTCTTCCTGAACAAAAACTCATAAATAGGACCATAACTTCAGAGATCATTCAGATTCAAATACTGAATGAGTGAATGAAATCCTATGCTGTGAGAATGGAAATTACAAGTCCCACATTTCTCAAGAAAACTACCAGAAAAATTTGCCAGTTCACAATAGCACCTGACCATTGTAACTGTGTAAAATAATTGCCACTACCAGTGATTAAGCACATAAAAAATCTAAGTACCTGATTAGTACCATGCTTCAGCCGGCGGTACTACATTTGGAATGTAAAAAACACATAATTAGTGACTGATACCATGAATATGTGCGGTTATCTGCAAAACTAGCTCAAACTAAATGTTTACCTTTCCAACATTGAAGTGTTTTGTTTCATGACCTAACCATCGGAGATATCTTGTAAGCTTAGCTGCCGTAAATGTCTTACCACGAGCTGGCAGCCCAACCTAGAATGTCACCATAGGGTTACAAAAGGAGAGCCAAGATAGTTGAAACAAAAGAAATGCTTGGAGGAATTTAGCCAAATGAACCACACAAAGAAAAGTCTGAGGTAGTGCTGCACCTTCTTCGTTGTTAGAATAGTCGTTAAACATATAAGTGGCAGGGTACAGAAAAAAAGTTCCATGGAAACAAAGACACCTCTGTAGCTTAGGTAAAGTCGTCTAAGAAGTAATTACCACAATGATTGACAAAGCAGATGTACTAAGTAAAGTGACCCATTCGAACGTTTGAAAATTACCAGCACAATGACCAACTTGCGGTCCTCTTTTGGTCCGTACATCTGATCAGCTACAGCTGCTGCTGCAACAGCTCCTTCTGCTGCAGGCATGCCCTGATAGCAAAATTTGTCATAACTTCAGATGACAGAAATGAAAACATCTATTTTTGACAGGTGAAGAAACTTCAGAGTACAAAGATACATCACAGGGGGTGAATTCTAATTTTTAAAGAATGTCAAATGGATTGAGTTTCTATGTGATATATAATAGGTTGAAAAGAACAAAATAATGAGTACATATATATACATCCTAACTAATTCTATGCATATACTGTAGTTTAAGACTAAAGAAAACTACTCACTGTATATCCTCTGCATACATTGCAATAATGAAGATATGGAAGTTTCACCAAGTTAAAGCTACTACTTATGGCACATACCAAATAGCTCAAAAATACATAGCACACTTCCATATTTTAGTATATTGTGTGGGATGCTGTGTAGTACAACCTTTGCTTCAGAACCCTGCTTGATGTTGCTCGTTGAAATGGTTTCGTTTTTTGGTCTAGCAAACCTTGGAGAACCAACACCTCTATCAACAAAGACTGCCCTTTGTCCTTCCTGTGATGGTGCATGTCTTCCATCTACATCCTGAGAGATAAGTTATAAATCATTTCTTTGTTATTTTGATTACAACTGACAAGTGTTGATATTGATAGACTTCATTCAACCAAAATGCAGGAGAACTTAGAAATATATATTTCAAGAGTTAATTTTAATCTGGATTTGGAACCTTGGGCTGTTGACCAAATGACCATGCTACGAAAGACATAGAAGTGGTAATACGCACCAGGGATTCAGCCAGGGCAGCTTAGCGGGACATTTCCTATTGCGCATACAACCCCAGACATGCCCCCACAGCACTAGCCTTACTAAACCTAACAAATGCATGTTTAGTTCTCTCATGTCATACTATCCTAGTCTTACTAGCCGTGGTTACATTTTAGTCTTGCATTCCCCATGAGACATAAATGACAAGAAATTAAAAGTATATTAATAAAAAAAATAGCTTCTTCAGCTGCTAGGGAAAACATTGGAATGTTTCAGTTTATAGAAATATTGCAATAGTTAATAAAACACACTTTCTCCTGGATTGTAATCTCATTTAAATCAATTCAACCTCTTTTTATTTTCTGCATGAACAGAAGATCTAACAGAAAGTAGCTCATCTGTTAGTGGATATCTGAGCGTTATGATGAAATTACTAAACAAATTGACTTCTATCACAAGCTGCCAAGTGCCAACTTATGACATACTTTAGTAAGAAGGGGCATAGAAAAATACCATTCTACAATGCACTGTACAACGAAGAAATGGTAGATAATAATTTAAGTTAACATACAATTGTCAACTGAACAGAGAAAACTAAGTTATACCTTCATTGTGTTAGTATAATGATTCGGGGGAGCATCGCCTTTGACCAAGTTGTGCGAAATGCCCTTTATGGTATCATTGTTTGAGGAAATACCGGTGTCCAATAAAAAGCGGGGATTCTCAGTCAAGTTAGCTGCATAAACAACACCTGAGCCCATGTTGGGTGTTGTTGGAACTACATACTTCTCTAAATCAAGCTCCAAACCAGAAGCGAAGTCATTCTGCTTGAAGGAAAAATATAAAATTGGCAGAATAGAAAAGGTAGCACAACCTTTCATGCAAATAGAAATATAGGCAAAAGATTTCACGAAGACAATTCTTTTGAAAGTATACAGGATAAGTTTTTTTACCATAATATTTGCTTTTTAAAGATGTTACTCAAATACTTCTACTGCTGACAACTTATTGTGACCATGAGAAGCATGCCATCAATTTTTTTGACATTTGACCATGAGGGTAATACGGGAACTCCTTATAAAAATACTTTCATAATATATAAAGTTAAGTGTTATGATGGAAGCTAATGGTCAAGCATCTCAAAGACCGTGATGGCCAAAGGGAGTAGGTAAGGTTGTACAAATACACAAAAACCGTAACATCAAAGTAAGACATACGAGATACTGTCAATCAAGGTTCTAAAATATGCTGGGTACTGGCCAGTTTCACATTACCCTTTTGAGTAAACAAAGACATTTCACTACATTAACTAATGTGAAATAAGAACTAGTTGAAACTAGTGCTAGGAACCAGAACCAGACATGATGTCCAGTTCCACAGCCAAGTTGCAAGCTACCTCAAGCTCTCAACCTATTCCACAGCACCCTCTCTGGTATTGGACTGTTAACAACAAGAACTGGCTGGAAGCTAGATGCTGTGATCGGCAAACACTAGTTTAAAACAAACCCAGTTTTTGCAAAATAAGAATCTATATATTCATTGGAAGATTATGTTTGCAATTTACTAATTTCATGCGGCAACACCATAATATAGAAGTAAGATAAAACAGTTAAAAGAAATTCAAACCTTGGCCCTGGATTTAGTGTCAGCGTCCATAACGACATCATAGGTCCCTCGCACCTTTGAGGGCTGAAGATTCTCCTGATGAGCCTTCCAGCTAGCAGCCAGGTCAAATGGGGACAGCATTTCTGTCTCAACCCAAACCTTACACTCAAGTGCATCCTTCTCATTGAGTTTAAAGACCGCATCCGTCATTTCCACTTCACTACTGCCGCTACCTAGAGGTCGGTCCGGCCCCTCCTCAACAATGCACTGCGAGCTACCAGCTTTTGGTTTCAATACTAGCTTGAAATCCATTGTTTCTAACAAATCATAAAAGCTTGTTAGAATGCTCAGAGAACTGAACAAAATCTAGCTGCATAGACAAACAAGGGATAAAATTAAGCAGAGCAGACCAAATGATCATTTAAGTAACCACTTGATTTCATTTCGAAATGGCAAATCCACGTACTACATTGTCAATTGGTTATCCTCAGCATCATGCCATATAATATGTACACATTACGACAGTGGACAGACATCACGGATAAAAAAATCCCAACCCAATTACAAATACAAGCGGACCCCAGAAGCATGGCACAGCAATTCAGCTCATCCTGCCCCAAAGCTTACAGAGAAGGAATCTCAGTATCACACGAGGAGCCATCAAACACCATGATAAAAGTCAGCCAACTCACCGTGGCGAGAAGGGAGGACGCTGCTGAGCTCCCAAATGGCATCCGCGGCCCGCTCCATCGGCAGCTGCGAAAACGAGCAAAAGAGTAACCATCAATCCCCGGACGAGAAACATAGACGCGAACCTGGGGGGATTCGGCGCTCACGGCTTTGGAAGGGTCCCACGAGCCGGCGACGGGGTGGGAGCCGAAGAGGTGAGGGGCGAGGTCGAGCGCCGCTAGGCGGGGGCTCTCTAACTTCACCGAGACATACTGATGGCCTCCGGAGCTCGCCGCCGTCGCCATCGCCGGGGAGGCCAGAAGGGGGTAAACTTGGAAGGTGCCGGAAGGAAGCGGGCGCCTCTGGAACCCGTGCGTGCGACTGTCAAGTGGGGCCACGAGGGTAGCGTGAAAGTGGTACTGTAGATCCGTCCGTAATCCGCAACAGCGACTCAGCGAGTGGGGCCTGGGAACAGTCTGACCCACTAGTCAGTCTAAGATTTTCCGATAACAACAATGCTATAGCTGGCCAGGGGCGGCGTCAGCGGCGACGGCGAGCGAAGTGTCTCACTGGACCGTGGGCCCTCCGGAGAAAGCGGCGAGGACAGAGCCTCCTAGTCCTAGACGGCTACGGGGAAGTAGGCGCTGCGGCGGCACGACGCTGACCGACCGCCGCCGCCGGAGTTTCCGTTGCAGTAACAAGGGTTACCACGATCCAGGTATTTGGTGGGGTTTTTTTTTTTGAGGGACAGGTATTTGGTGGTTGATTACGATGGGAGGAGCGATTCCTTTCCCTCGCCTCTGTGTGATAGAATACCCGTGTACATTTTGCAAAGCAGCTGGTATATTCATGCCTTCGTGCTTGGTTTGCTAATGCCTAGCGCACTTCTGTTGGCCGGTTCTTTGCTCGCCGGGACTTGTCCAGACAAAATTATTTCCAACCTTCGGGAGGCTCTGCAAATTATTTCTCTTGCTTACAGTTACAGATTAGAGCTGCTAATAAGGTAGAAGGTGTTGATTTGATGATCAATTGAACAAGTGTTGAACGCAGGAGAATCTGAAATGGTAGGCTTGTTTCAAAAAGAAATGGTAGGCGACATATAACAAGTTTTCCTTAGCGGAGAACTGTAGAGCTAAGTTGATAGGTGCCCATGTTTTCTGTCTCAACAGCAACCTTGTAGAAGTTCCTCGTGTCTGCATCTTTGGCGCCGGAAAAACTACATGATCCTGCTACATTTGATCTAAAGCACGATTTGAGATTATAGTAGTTCTTAAATTTTCTATGGCTTATAGTAACAGCATCTGCATCCCATGAAGCTTAATGGGAAGCCAATGGAGAGAGGGGTTAGCTTGTATCGACAGTAAGAGATTTCAGACTAGCTAGGACCGAGACGCGTAACCTAGTCGCTGCAGCAATAATTAACATCTAAAGGAGGGGCCAGTGGTTGTAATAATAGTACTCCCTCCGACCCATATTACTTGACTCAAATTTGTTTAAATTTGGATGAATCTAGACACTATTTAGTATATAGGTTCATCCAAATTTTGATAAATTCAAGTCAACTAATATGGGTCGGAGGGAGTAGCTAATAATGGTACTACGTCAAGAGAGAGGCGACATCCCACCTTTAGCAATGTTCTAAAACTAAAGGGGTCTTCTTTCATGGAAAACTGGATTTCTCTGATACTTTATTTCAGTTGTCACATAAATGTCGTGCAGAATTGGTGGCAGTGGTCCAGTTTATGAGAATTTGCAACTAATCTGCTCTTTTACCGAACCTCGGAGAAAAATTGAACATGAAAAGGCAAATCCAGTGGGCCGGAACAATTATCAATTTTACTCTTTAGGAATAAAGGCCACTTACCATTGTCATGTCTGCATAATGGGGTTATGCACATTGTTTACTTCATGGTACAACAACCTAATAATTATAGAGGACTCTTATTTTCTTTGATTTATGCGAAAACAGAGTATCAGATAAGTTATAATTTAGACCCTCTAATGAAATTGTAGAATGATTCTATAAGGTGTACTTAAATTAAGACTTGTGGGAAGATGGACTTGGAATGTCAGGCTTCATCCCGTATCCAAGAGACCAGCAACTTGGGTGCAGACCAAAACAAGATAATTGTTCCCAAAAAGTATCCTGAAGACTAGTGGAGTCATTCTGGAGCCAACCTCGACAAAATTTAGTCATGTTCTTTCTGTACCAATGATGCTTATTTGAGCCCATGTGTACTCTATCAGATCACTCTGACTTGCTTGCATATGTCTTCAGTTCTTGAAATGCTTTCCTGCAACCTTCATCAAAGCCACCCGCAACCTGCAAATTGGTTTGTGCAATTACTGTAGTTACTAGTTTGTAGGTAGAAACTCACAGTACCACTCGAAAGTAATTCATGCTTGTGGCAAAACTACCTGATGTATTCTGAAGGAAAAGCGGACACCCCTCAGAATCAGCTCCTCGTCATTTGCAAATGGATCTGACTTCAGTGCATTCATAATGCGGTTCATGTATTCTTTTGCAAGCTTCAATGAAGCGGCCTTTAGCTGTCAAGGTAGTAAGAGGATACTCCATTTATGATATGTCTATAGAACATGAACCTATAGCCAGGAGAGAGAAAACATAATGGGATAGTTCCACTATGTACCACCTAATCTAACTCATAAGTTGGTTTGCTCAAGTTCAATACAAGTTTGTAAAACACAGTTTGTTATCTCTTCTCTATTATTATCATCAGACTGAGGACAAAGCCGTGAATTAGAAGTTTGGAACTACATAGTACATACTTGGCGTATGATTCCAGAGTCAAGCATCCAATCCCATGGGATCATAAAATCCTTGTATCTTCCACTTGCAATGTCCCTTATTTTTTCTGTGTTGTGAATGCCTTGTTCAATTCTACCAAGGAAAGTATGATTCAGTTCATATTGTTGAAAGTTTAGCAGTGTGACCTTCTTTTATTAAATGCATTATATTCATGTACTCACTTATCCTGTAGGTCTTGCATGCGTTTGAAAGCCATAGGTGTAGCCACTCTCCTGTCATCGTGGAATGAAGATGAGAACACATCAAAAGGTACCAATTGAGAAAAAACATGCAAGGGATTGCTGCCACATGTAGGGAATTGATTGTTTTCAGTTGTCAGCTTCCATGCTTGGATTGCATGTGATTTGTATATATATAACGCCTAATTGTAGCTATGTAACTATGTAAGGAGGTACACTGTAGGAATTACAGGCATTGCAACTGTATCTGAGAATGTGAGTGATCAATTGTCAGTCTCGGTGCAAGATACGGAACAAGAAAACGAAACTTCTCAAACTGATGAGTTGTGTTCATCCAATGGCCAACTATCCCAGGCTAAGCGTCGGTTCGGTCCGTGAGGTTCCAAATGCATATTAGTTAGCAACACATTTTGAAGGTTTCACCAGAACATGGTGTCATGTCGGTGAAGGCAACATGATACTTGCCGGTTGCCAGGGTGGAAGTGAGTTTCACTCCACAGCCATTTGGCGTTGGTTGATGGACTGTACTGTACTGTACTTGGGATAGCAACCCTTGTAGAAAGATGTCTTGGCAATGCATGAGCGCACCCATCACCCCCACCAGCAATCCAGCATCAGGTCTACCTTTTCTGGTGAGAACTGACATGTTTGTACTGGACTATGGTGGATGGATCGTTGTCAGGGTAGAGAAAAATAGACCAGATTTCTCCACGGAAACTGACGCCCTTGAATGGCGTCCGGGCGACTGAGAGTGGGGTGTATTTCCAGCACTTGATTCCAAGTCGTAGCAGACTTATCTGAGGATATTATACTAATGAAACAGTAGCCGTTTTTAGGGGATGATGGGGCAAAAGAAGAAGAAAAAGGTGGCTTCCCGCCGTATGATTGCGAGAGATAATCCCTGACGTGATGCAGGTATACTAGTACTCTAGTACGTACTTCCTCCGTTTGCAAATATAAGATGTTTTAGATTTGTGAATAAGATGTATCTAGACACCTTTTAGTGTCTAGATTCATTTGAACCTATACACTAAAAGATGTCTAGATACATCTTCTTCACAATCCTAAAACATCTTATATTTCTAAAAGGAGGGAGTAGATGTAAGGGCATCGCACGACAAAGAGGAGGCACAGCTGTTGATAGTTCAGGGAAAATTAGCATATCTAAACCAAGGGCAGGTGTCTGACTGATGGCACTGATGTCTTCCCGGATTTCTCTACCAACCGCGGGATAGCGGAGGCTGTGTTGCTTTCTGTACCACGAGATCCTTCAGAGGCCTTGCGGACGAATATTTATTTACTGACTGCAGTTACTCCTACTCCTACATGACAAAACGGCATTTAGAAAACTAGCAGGCAGCATTTCATCAGAGATGAAAGCTATGGCCTGGCAGCACTTTGGAACCAGTGAGTTCTGCATATAACAGCAACGTTAACACAATCAGTACATTCTATGAAGCCATGTTGGTGATGTTATGCGTATCCAGCTATGGCTAAGTTTAGCAGAAACTACCCTTGCATTTTTTTGTTTTCTCTCTCCATATGCCATGGATGGGGCCTTCTTCATGTACTTGATTCAGAAAATATGGAAAATCTAGCTGAATGTTTCAGGTTTAACCCATCGTAATCTAGTGATTTAGTCAACTAGAGTGCCCTTCTGCCTAACTTGTCTACAGTATTTACAGCATAAAAGTGGCACTGATGAAGAAAAACTATCTTTAGAAAGAAATACCTGGCAGATCTCCTAATGCTGCTAGGAGTAAGATTCCCTAAACATGGTTTCTCTTTCTCCAAATGTTGAGGTCCAGGGTAACGAAACAAGCAAACTCTGCGTGAAATCTTTCCCGCTGGAGTTTATTCATTTATTTATTTTTTCGAGAAACACAGTACAATCGAAGACGCTCACAACACGTACATGCATCCACGTTTATTCATTTATTTGTTAGTAAAAAGGTCAGTTTGCATACAGACAGCATATGACACAAATAAATAAAAAGCAAAATAGACCCTGTGCACATAATAAAATTGGAAAGAACAACGAGAACCGATATTTTACTTCCATTTCCTTTAAAACAGTGTGAAGTAAGCATAACATATTTTTTCTTTCCCCACGTAGTTTGCGTGCTTGTGTTGAGAATAAAAACAGAATAGAACTACTGCAGGTTACACACGTTGACAATTAAATAGAGGATATACTTTTAGACTCAAGTTACCTATATTTTTTTCGAAATGGAGGCTTAGCTCTGGTCTCTGCATCGGTAGATGCATGCGACCTTTTTATTGATTTATTCGATTCAAAAGTTTACAAATGATTACATCATGGGTCGCACATGGCCGAAACATGTCGTGGTGGTGACACGGCAGATGCCATGGGCTAAAGTATGAGGCCAATGGATGCTAGAGGGATTCGGAAAGAGAAGATGTAGTGATTTCTACACTCAAATGACTAATATGTAGATCTTTATTTCATCTCTTAAGGACTACAGACGCTCCTTGAGCTGTTTTCAGGAAGAAGAGAGCAACTACACGAGCCTTACGCCGTAGAATGAATCGATCCCCCTCTCAGGAGCCAGCGTCCCCCCTTATAAAGAGGTGCCTTGGGTCCTTCTAGGGCTGACGTGGCAAGCATATTCTGGGAATATGCTTGTACCAATATGGTAACTCGGCGGCCTCCTTTCCGTGTCCCCCTTCTATCGGCGGCAATGTTCCAGAGAGCTTCACATGCACACCTCGGCTCCCTGATTGTCACCTCCGTGACCTTCTTCTGCCCTTCTGCTGCTCTGCTCCTTGTCCTTTGTGCTTGGCTCTGTTTAGATTTCTCCTAGCCAATGACTAGGGTTTGACTATAGGCACCTCCTTCTCCTGCAAGCTTCATGTTACTCGGCCTTGTCTCGCATAACTCGGCTCGGCCTTCACCTACATTCAAGTTAGTCAGACTCACTCGACCGACTTAACTCATATGTCGGCCGGATAAGGTGTTACTCCTCGTGTAGCTGTCATGGCCTTGCTTATCTCGGCCGACTCTTACATGACTCGGCCGATACAAACAGTAACTCGGCTCATGACAAGGGAGACTCCTTTCGTTTTTCCCCTATCTTGACCCTATCCGGGGTTACCTCCCCAACATTAGTCCCCGAAGCTGGTGTGGTCCTGCCTGTAACCTCGGTCGGGCCACATCAATTTCCCAACATACGTCTCTCCTTATTTCCGAGTTACTTCTTTCGGTTCGAGGTTTTCGTGCAGCTTCCTGAGCACGCCTCATCCTACGTGTACCACTCATCATTATTCTTCCAGTTTTGTGTTCCTCTACAGTGCTCACTGACAAGCTACAGTAATTACTGCGCCCGTCGCGTCGGCGCAGTGACGCCTCGAGTACTGCATCGGTCAGGAGGCCCGATCCCCTCCTGCGCCGTGTGGTCTTCGGTGTGGCTCCACTTAGTAGCGAACGGTTCCGCCGCACGCGTGATTTACACGGTTTTCGTGCGCGCCCACGATCCCACTACCGCCAGGACCGCGCGGTTATAAGGAGGGGTGCGGGGCTAAAAGATTTACTTTCCCCCTTCGCTCACCCTTCTTCTTCTTCCTCACGCCGGCGCCTCCGTTCCTGTGCTTGCGGTCGCGCCATCATCGATCTCCCCGACGGTTACGCTGCAGTTCTTCTAGTCCGGCGACTTCACCGCCGCGCGCTTGCTCCAGCGCCTTTGCCGGTGAGTTTTTCTACGGTCCCGCCGTTAGGTTTCTTCCCTAGGCGCCTCTTCTGCTTTTCTAGATTGCTTGCGGCGGTTCTTTTTCGTTCCGCCGCCGTGCTTGCTAGAATCACGACGGGGCCCTGCGCCTCTAAGCCTCTCTCCTCCGCCAGCTTCTCCTCCGTTGATTCCTCCGGCGAGCCCATGTCTAGTTCTGCCAGCGGAGCCCTCGTCGAGGAGGATGATTTCGCATCCGATCCAGAACGGGGTTCGTGGCAGGGTTCTTCTGTCACTCGCCGTGAGGTAGAGTGGCTAATCAGGACACGCCGAATCCCTGCCGAGGTAAGCTGTCGCTTGCCCGGCAATGAATCCTCTCCCGTGCTCAACGAGGGAGAATACGTAGTCTTTATGTCCCATTTTGCTCGCGGGTTCGGCCTCCCCCTTAGCGATTTCTCCAGGGAGTTCCTCGATTACTTCGGCCTCCAGCCGCATCACCTGCCTGCCAATGCTATTGCCTCCTTGTCAGCTTACATCTCGGCCTCGGAGGGGTACTTCGGCCTCTGGCCCTCCATACCTGTTTGGTCTAAATTCTTCCAGATCCGATCTAATGTCGCACCGATGACATGGTTATACCCTACGGGTACCTAACTTCAGCATACCTGGTCCAGCCCAAGGAAGGCCCACAGCAGATATACGCTGGCCCATGAAGATTTTCGGGTGGCCAAGGCCCATGACGTCTTCGGATCCTTGGAGAGCAAGACTAGTGTAGATAGGAAATTCAAAGGGGTAAAACCCTAGAACTTGTAACCGACTAGGACTATGCCCGGGACCTGCCTAAGTCTATATAAAGGCCAGGAGGGCACGTCCTAGAGGGCTCGACTCATACTTTCGCACACGCCTCCACGCCAGATCGAATCTGCGCACCCTGTAACCTTCGGTTCCGCCGTAATCAAGAGCAGACAAGCAGGAGTAGGGTTTTCCCTCCGGGGGCCTGAACCTGGGTAAATCTCGTGTCCCCTGGTTGCTTGTCTGTTAACCGTGCCACGATCTCCAGCATCCCCATCTTCTCTAAAACCCAAGTCCATAACAATGGGCATTGATGAGATTAAACCTCGTCAATTGGCGCCGTCTGTAGGAATCGGGGCTGCTGATTGTGCGATCGTGACGGTTCCAACCCGATCGATCTACAACTCCGCGGCGACGGAGAATCACCTCCTCTTCGGCACTTTCGACTTCATCGCACACTCGCCGGCCACCATGAAGGATTTCGAGCCCGTAGGCGACGGACTCGAAATTTTGTTCGGGAGCTTCTGCTTCCAGGTGGGACAAACTGGCACCCTCCGCCTTCCTGAGCGGGTGCCCGTGCCACCAATCAGGCCCGCCTCGTGGGCTCCACACCCCGTGCTACGCACATCACCATCGACAGATGAGTTCTACAACAGCAGCAGCTGCAACTCCGATCTGTGCAATCCTCCTTCGGATGAAGGGACCTACGGTTCTGGATCTGAAAGCTGCGGCAGCAGCGAACCGATCTACAAGCGCTACCAATGCGCCGCAGTCATCTAGGAGCAGCAAACGCCCAACCCGCCGCCCAACACAAACCCCAACCCGCAGGACGAAAACGGCGGAAACGGCGGGAACAGAAGAAGCCAGTCTCCCCCACCCGAAGGGGAAAACAACGGCCACGTCATCCAACTTAGCAAAGAAGGATGGGTCCAGGCACGCCGTGCCGTCGCAGGCGACATAGTCCTGCCTGTGGATGCACCACGTGATCTACTGATGGCGTACCATTACCTCCTCATCGAGGAGCACAAGAAGCAAGTCAAAATGCAGGAGACGCTCGACAAACGCAAGCAAGCAGCCTCCGAGTTCAGCGTGCGACGAGCTGCGCTCTCTGCCATGGCGCCTGGCTCTAGCACAAACGGAAACCAGGAAAACAAGCACCGCTCTCGGGTGGAGAACATGGATCCCAAGGAGCGCCGTGACGTAACCCGAACTCTCCACACATCGTTCATGGATATGGATGCCGACGGCAACATCATCCCGAAGACACCGCAAGCTGCGATCATGGCAGCCACTGCGTATCTCGCGGCTCACCCACCTCCGGAGGGAGACCCGAAAAGAGCCATGCATAAGTCCGCACTCACCGGACTCAGACTCGTCGGAGCCGCACTCCATGAAGATGCTCCTGCGGAGCCGAAGAAGAAAGCTCCGGACAGGCGCGACCGGAGCCCTACCCCCTCATCTGAAGAGGAAGAGAAGCACGACCTTCCTCGAAGGAAGAAGAGCTCGCATCGCCACAAACGCGACTACGACGCCAGAGACGCGCTTACACAGCGCAAAATCGACAAAGCACGCGCTAAACGCGCATGCTCGTCTGAATCCGAGATGGATGAAGACGAAGGAGAACTCTGCGGAGCTCGATGCTTCAGCAGATCTATTCGGCGAACACAGATGCCACGCAATTTCAAGCTTCCTTCGGATACTCCGAAGTTCAACGGCACGCAAGATCCAAAATCCTGGCTCAGTGACCATCTGTCATCCGTTAAGCTTCACGGAGGCAACAAAGAAACCGCCATGCAATGCCTTCAGCTGCAGCTGACAGGCGCGGCGCGGGTCTGGCTCAGCAGCCTATCATCAGGATCCATCCGAAGCTGGGAGGAGCTCGCTTACAACTTCATCCGAAACTTCAAGGGCACTAGCAAGAGGCCCGCCTCAATCGAAGAGTTGCGAGCCTGCACTCAGAGAACGGGTGAATCTATTCGCTCGTACATACTACGATGGTCTACCACCAAGAACTCCGCAGCACACATCTCTGAAGAGAGGGCCATCGACGCCTTCCGCGACGGCGTTAAACGCCAAGACTTCAAGGAGGAACTTGGGCGCGTCAAGTCCAAGACACTCGACCACCTCATGGAAATTGCCAACAGTTGGGCAGACGGCGAAGATTGCATCCAGCGAGCGCAATCAGATGAAGAGGACGACTACGGCCGAAGACGTGAACGCCGCAG
This sequence comes from Avena sativa, assembly GCA_916181665.1. Lineage (NCBI taxonomy): Eukaryota > Viridiplantae > Streptophyta > Magnoliopsida > Poales > Poaceae > Avena > Avena sativa. Next base: position 8,422,645 of record OV702297.1, on the reverse strand, counting down.
CAAGAGGAGATTGCGCGTCTACGAGGACCGCGATGGACCCGACATGGTCGCGGCCGGCTATGCCGACCGCCGTAACGACAACAGCCGCAACAGCGGAGGATACCGCGACGGAAATTTCCGTGACAACGGACGACCAACGCAGTCGTGGCAACGCCGCGACCGCGACAACGGACCCTCAGCATTTGACAAACTTTCGGGTCCATGCACCATCCACTTCTACATCGACAAACGGGATGGCAAAAAGAAAGCCAGCCACATGCTCAAGGACTGCCGCGAGTTCCAAAAACTCAGCGAAAGCATGGTGCAAATGAGGCAACAAGCCCCAATCCCTGCGTTCGGAAACGCACCTGCGCCAGGCGAAATAGCACACGGAGCTCCTCCACCTCCACCTATTGGAGGCCCAAACCAACCAGTCGCACCAGCGCAAAACAACGCCGGGGTCGGATACCCCCCACCAAAGGGAGCACTAAATATGATCCAGAAGGGACGCCCCACAAATAGGGTGCAGAAGAAAATCACCCGACAAATCAACTTGGCCGTGGCGACTCCGCCTGCAATCCCTGAGTACCTTAGCGGATCGGAGTCCTGCATCACGTTCACTCGCGCGGATCACCCTTGCCAGATCCCTCGCCCAGGTCATGCTGCCCTGGTGCTGGAGGCGCAGATCGGAGACTTCGAGATGAGTCGCGTCTTCATGGACGGCGGCAGCGGCATTAATCTAATGTTCGCAAGCACTCTAGCAGCTATGCGGATCCCGCAATGCAGCCTGGAACAATCAGACACAACGTTCCACGGCATTGTCCCAGGAAAGGGCATATTCCCCCTAGGCAAAATAGGGCTCGACGTCATCTTCGGGAAGCCGGACAATTTTCGGCAGGAACGCCTAGAATTTGAAGTGGTGGACTGGCCGTCGCAATACCACGCCACCTTGGGGCGTGTAGCATTCGCAAGGTTCCTGGCCGTCCCACACTAAGCATACCTACTACTCAAAATGCCAGGACCAAGGGGCGTCATCACGGTCCACGGGAGCTTCACCCGATCGGACCAATGCGACAGGGATTTCAACAAAATCTCCCAGTCTTTCGGCATGCAAGACGATCTTGTAAGGCTCCGCGAGGTGACGGACAACGGGCTACCCCCAGTCACAAGGCAGAACGCACCCGACATGTCCTTCGACTCCACCGTCAACACCAAGAAAGTACAGGTCCATCCGACGGATGCCTCCAAGACGGCCTTGATCGCCAATGACCTCAACACCGCATAGGAAGGCGCGCTCGTCGAATTCCTCCGTGAGCGCTGGGAAATCTTCGCCTGGTGTCCTGCGGACATGCCAGGAGTTCCCAGGGAATTCGCCGAGCACGCACTCAACGTCTTTCCAGACACCAAGCCAGTCAAGCAGTCTCCGAAGACTGTCGGAGCCACGAGCCGAAGCCATCGGCAAGGAAATCAATAGACTACTCGCTGCAGACTTCATCAGGGAAATCAAAGAAAGCGAGTGGCTTGCAAACACGGTGATGGTCCCAAAGAAGGACACGGACATCCTGCGGATGTGCGTGGACTTCACGTCACTAAACAAGCATTGCCCAAAGGACCACTTCCCTCTTCCACGGATCGACCAGATCATCGATTCGACTGCAGGTTGTGAGAAACTCTCCTTCCTCGACGCCTACTCAGGATATAACCAGATTCGGCTCAAGGTCGAAGATCAGGAGAAAACGGCGTTTATTACACCGTTCGGAGTATTCTGTTACAACACAATGCCCTTCGGGCTAAAAAACGCGGGCGCCACGTACCAGCGATGCATGCAAGCCTGCCTCAAGGAACAGATCGGTCGCAACGTCCAAGTCTATGTCGACGACAGAGTAATAAAAACCAAGGAGGCAAGAACACTTATCGACGATCTCCGCGAGACGTTCGACGATCTTGATCGCTGCAGGATCAAGCTCAATCCCGAAAAATGCGCCTTCGGCGTCCCATCAGGTCAGCTGCTCGGGTACTTCATCTCTCAACGAGGGATCGAGGCGAACCCGAAGAAAATCAGAGCCATCATGACAATGGAGAAGCCGAAAAACCTCAAGGGCGTCCAGCAGCTCGCAGGACGAGTAGCGGCACTAAGCAGGTTCATCAGCCGCATGGGCGAGAAGGCCCTACCATTCTACCAGCTGCTGCGCAAGGCAGACAAGTTCGAGTGGACACCAGAAGCCAATGACGCATTCGAAAGCCTCAAGCGGCTCCTCTCCACCTCGCCAGTTTTGGTCACGCCAAAGGAGCGCGAGCCCCTACTGCTGTACATAGCAGCCACACACCAGGTGGTCAGCACCGTACTCGTGGTCGAACGACCCGAAGAAGGCAAGACCCACGGGGTCCAGCGCCCAATTTACTACCTCAGCAAGGTACTGACACCAACAAAGCAGAGGTACCCTCACGACCAGAAGCTAGCCTACGGCGTGTTCATGATGGCTCGACGGCTGAGCCACTACTTCCAGGAGCATCAGGTAATGGTCGTCAACGAGGCACCCCTGAACAGCATCCTGAATAACCCGGAGGCCACAGGACGCGTGGCCCTGTGGGGCATCGAACTGTCACCCTTGGACATCGTCTACGAGAAGCGACACGCAATTAAATCACAAGTCCTTCCGGACTTCCTGGTACATTGGATGGAGCTGCAGCTGCCAGACACCTCGGACATGTCGCAATCATGGACGATGCACTTCGACGGCTCCAAGAGAGAAGCTGGAGCAGGAGCAGGGGTCATACTGACCTCCCCGCAAGGAGACAAGATGAAGTACGTTCTCCGGATGAAATTCCGAGCCTCCAATAACGAGGCCGAATACGAAGCCCTCATCCATGGCATGAGGATGGCAAAGATATGCGGTGCAACACGCCTGGTCATCTACGGCGACTCCAACCTCGTCGTCCAGCAGACGATGAATGAGTGCGACGCACACGCCGAAAACATGATCGCGTACCGTGCACTCTACAACGCACTCGAGGGAGAATTCGACGACTGCGAGCTTCGACACGTTGGACGAGAAAGCAACGAGGAAGCCGACAGACTCGCCAACATCGGCTCCACTTGCGCAAAGGTGCCACCAGGTGTGTTCCTTGAACAGATCTGTGTACCATCCATCAAGCAGAAATTCCCAAAGGGATCACCCGAAGAAGCAGAACACTCGGGAGCTACGCTACCCGAAGGACACGAAGGACCCGAAAAACTGGACACAGAGGTAGCCACGGTCAACCTAATGCAAGTCATGGCAGTCGAAGAAACTTGGACGCGACCATACCTCCAGTTCTTGATAAACCGAGAACTACCCGACAGCCCAACAGATGCCCGGCGCATATCTCGTCGGTCAAAAGCCTTCACCATCATCAACGGCGAGCTGTACAAACGCAGCATCACGGGTGTACTACAACGGTGCGTCACCATCGTCGACGGCAAAGCCATACTCCAAGACATCCATGAAGGCATCTACGGCCACCACGCAGGCAGCCGCTCCCTTGTCGCCAAAGCTCTACGAGCAGGATTCTACTGGCCAACGGCCATGAGCGACGCAAAGGACATCGTCCGCCTGGCCTTTCGCTCAATGGGGCCTTGACATGATCGGCAAACTGCCAAAATCCTCGAAAGGAGGACACGTCTTTCTCCTGGTTGCAGTCGACAAATTCACCAAGTGGATCGAAGCCATTGCCAGTCACCAACCAGAAGGGCAAAACCGCCGTCAAATTCTTCGAATCCATTGTCTACAGGTTCGGCGTACCGCACAACATCATCACCGACAACGGATCGAACTTCATCTCCGAAGAATTCCAGGACTTCTGCGAAGGCCTTGGGATCAACATCACGTACGCCTCAGTGGCACACCCGCAAACGAATGGGCAAGTGGAAAAGGCCAACGGCCTAATCGGCGCCGGCATCAAGAAGCGCCTCATGAGCTCAATCGAGCAAAAAGCTGGAAACTGGACGAAAGAGCTACCATCTGTCCTGTGGAGCTTACGGACTACGCCAAACAGCTCCACCGGCTGCACACCGTTTTCATGGTGCACGGAGCTGAGGCCGTGCTACCAGCCGAAGTACGCCACCAGGCCCCACGAGTCGTCGCTTACAGCGAAGCCGACTCCACGGCTGCACTCGAAGATGCCGTCGACACACTCGACGAAGCACGGGATATAGCAGCAGCTCGATCAGCGGTGTACCAGCAGAGTCTCCGCAACTACCACAGCCGCCGGCTGCGCCCAAGGTCCTTCGTCGAAGGAGACCTCGTCTTGCGACTCAAGCAAAAGCGACCGAATAAATTCGAGTCACCATGGGAAGGACCCTACGTCATCACCGAAGTTATCCCAGGTGGCGCCTATCGCCTCAAGCACGTGGAGTCTGGAGTCGCATACTCCAACCCATGGAATATCTCGCACCTGCGACGATTCTATCCGTAGCAGCCTACCCCCCTTCTTACTTTCAATAAGGCTTTCAGCCAAGACTACTCAGCCGAACAATGTACCTTCTCCATTACGATATAAATGAAGCTAAGTGTCTCGCTCCAAAACTTCAGTTCGCTATTTTTGCAACTTTACTACATGCTACATATGCACTCGGGGGCTCCCCCCACCTCACAATTTCGTCGACTGAGGATCAAACGTGTACACCTGAGTAGCTGACAACGTCAGGCAAACGAAAAGGACACGTACTCAACCAAAGCATTGCGTGCTAACAACAAACAAACCTTTACAACAAAGGGCACAACACGCCCAGCCGAAATATACAAATTTTACATCTATCTGTTTATTTTCAGGTCCTATCTATTCTGAAGAATAACCCGAGCACGCTGCTCAAACAAATCTACGACCTGCTCGGCACACTGTCTTACAGCTGCGTAATGCGGACGCATGTCCCACTCACCACCGTCCGGCCGAGAAGGTGGCCCAGCTGCCACAGCAGCCAAATCTACGTCAGGACGATGCACCCTCACAAGAGACAAAGCAGTCTTCACTCCCGCGACGAGCTGTTGCCGCACCAGCTCCTTGACATTGCTCGCACTCCGAAACTTCGACAGAAGACCCGCAAGGGTCGTCGGCACGGCATCCAAAGGAAACATGACGTGCAGCACCGAGGAAAGTAATGTCTGCACTTGGTGGAGCACCCGTGAAACTTGATAAACACGATCCTGCACTGTCGCCAGAGCCATGGCGCGATCGCGATCCATCCAGAAGAAGCCACCGGCCTCCATGTCCTGTTGAGTCAAGCAATTGACCCGAACAGCGACACGCTCTTTTTCTTCCCTCGGAGCAAGATTCGCACCTGCGACAATCGCACAGAACAAGAATAAGGCCAGCAGGCTCATCCGAAGAACTGAGCTACAGCTCGAACCAAAGAACAACTTACATTGCAGCTGCTCGGACAGCCGAACCAGCTCCATCATCAAGTACTCTTCTCTGGCTGCACGACGATCCGCCTTGGACTTCCAAACGTCGGCACGACCGCGTAACCCGAGCAACTCCCTCTCCAGACTACGCACGCGATCCCGAAGGAAAGTGAGCTACGAGGAATCATCCAACGATGGTCGCAATGGCATTGCGGATGAGGTGTCAACTAGGTCAGCACCCGAAGGAACCTATAGCAACAGAAAAAGAAAGGAACACAGACATTCAGCCAAGGATAGAGCGCAACTCAGAGGAATTCATTAAATACATAAGGCCACTACGTGGCACAAGGATGGTATTCTTCAAAATATTTACAACAAAAGTAGACTACAAACTACCCTACGTCTACTACGCCTAAGATGCAGGACCCTGAGTCGCCTCGGAGCCATACTGCCTAGCTTTGGCCCCGCCCTGCTGCCGCAGTGCGTACTCGGACAGCAAATCAATGAGCTTGGGCCCATATCGCTTGCAGCGAGCAGAATAGGCAGCAAAGGCTACCTCGGATCCATCTGCAGCCGTCGGCATCCGAGAGGTGATCTGGGGCAGATCCAGCTCCGCTCCAGCCGCCATGGCCATCGCCAGCCCGACAGACGCGCCGATGCCCTTCTGTTTGCGCTTGTACGCCGCAGGCGCTTCGGCTGACAGAGCCTCCGCCAGAGCATCCACATCATCAAGGGCTGCGCCCTTCGGGACAAGCTCCCTGTAGAAGCGACCAAGGACCTCTTTCGCCTTGGCAAGGGAGCTGACGACGGTGCTGCAGCGGTCTTCGACCGCCACAGCGGCATCATCTAGAGCACTCCCGTGCTCTAGAGCACCGCGGTCGAACTCGATGCCTACGGCATCTGAGACAAAATAAGAAGGAAAGCATGAAGAAAATCGGCATAGAAGAAGACCCGAAGAAAAATAAACAAGCACAAAAACTAGCACTCACCCGAAAGAGCCTTGGCAGCAGCCATGAGCTTTGCTGCTACCTCTTTTTCACGAGCAGCCGCAACAGTGGCCAGCTGCTCCTCACGATCCGCGGCCTCCTGCTGCAGACGCTCCTTCGCTTCGGCTGCCTTAGTCAGCTCTAGCTCGAGGCGCTCTTTTGCGCCAATGGCGGCTTCGGCCTTCTGCTCCGACTGACCAAGGCTCTTCTTGAGAACGTCGACCTTACGGAGAGAATCGTTATGCTCCTCTGCATTCAAGACAAACAAGTGTCAAACAACAGAACCAGGATACATTGGAGAGGTGTTGAAAGACAGATGGATACCTTGAAGCGGCCGAAGGTTCGACTCCAGCGACAGGCGCTCTTGCACCAGTCGCTTGGCCTCCTGCACAAAAGGCTGAGGAAAAAGCAATAGCAGTAAGAAAAGGACTTGGGGGCTACGCCCAACACAAAGGAATAAAAACAAAATTCGTACACGAAGATACTCGGGGGCTTCCCCCGTGACACAAATCTAGGGTTTCGTAGCATGGAAAACAAAAAAAATTTACCGCATACAAACAAACAAGCCAAGATCTATCTACTAGATTGTAGCAACGAGTCGATGGAATAACTCACCCTCGAAGATTCCAAAGTGTTTAACGAGAGCGGATTCTCGTGGGTGATGTAGTCGTACTCTTCCCGATCTCAAGATCGCGTAGACGATCCTTCCGGCGCTGCGTTCCGGCAGCGCTCCCGCAGTCGGTCACACGTTCGGTACTCGACGAAGACCTTCCTCTCCCTTGTTCCAGCAGGCAGCGGAGGTTGTAGCACTCTCCTCGCGATTCCGGCAGCACAACGGCGTGGTCCCGGAAGTAGAGGGGAGATCTCGCAGGGCTTCGCCTTAAGCCGGAGCGAGTATGGTGGAGTATGAGAGAGCTCCTCGGCGATCTAGGTTTTAGACACACCAAGGAGGAGGTGCTAGAGCCGGTGGCTAGGGCTTGGGGCAGCCCAAGTCGGCGGCTAGGGCAACCCTAGGAGGCGGCGGCAGCTGCAAGAGGTGGTGGCGCCAAGCTAGGGTTTGGGGCAGGGAACTTGTGTGTCTCTAGGAGGGAGCCCTGCCCCTCCTTATATAGGTGGAGGGGCCGGCCGGCCAAGGGGAGGGAGAGGAGTCCCTCCCCAACTCGGCTTGGGTGGTGCGCCGGCTTGGGGAGGAGGGACTCCTCTCCAACTCGGTTTCCCCCTTCCTCCTCTTTTCCTCTTTCCAAATTTAGCCGTTTGACTTTTCAATTTAGCTATTTGACTTTTCAAACTAGGATTTGAATTAATCCTTTATTTGGAACAGCGATGACACTTAGTACATAATGCAATCATACCAACTTGATACAACACATTCATGTACCCTTCCCCTCCAGAGTGCCGGACATTCCGGAACATTCTAGAATATTCCCGATGAAAACACCGGAACCATTCCCCAACTCCGAAACGGGACTTTCCTTATATGAATCTTATTCACCGGACCATTCCGGATCTCCTCGTGATATCCCGGATCCCATCTGAGACTCCGAACAACATTCGGTCTCTTTCTCATCATTCCATAACTACTCAAACAACGTCGAATCCTTAAGTGTGTCTCCCTACGGTTCGTGAATTATGCAGACATGATCGAGACACTTCTCCGAACAATAACCAATAGAGGAATCTGGAAATTCATATGGCTCCCACATATTTCTACGATTACTTTGCGATCGAATGAACCACTTACATACGATATCAATTTCCCTTTGTCTCACGATAGTTTACTTATCCGAGGTTATGATCGTCGGCATCTCTGCATACCTAGTTCAACCTCGTTACCGATAAGTACTCTTTTCTCATTCCCGTGATATGTGATCCCTTGTGAGCCAGTCACATGCTTGCAAGCTAATTGGATGACATTTCACCGAGAGGACCCAGAGTATATCTATCCGTCATATGGATGGACAAATCCCACTCTTGATCCATGTGTTTCAACCAATACTTTTCGAACACTCAATGCCACCTTTATAGCCACCTAGTTACGGTGTGGTGTTTAATGTCATCAAAGCATCCATCCGGTAAAGGTGATATGCATGATCTCATGGTCGAAGGAATTAGATTACTATGTATCAGAAAGCATATAGCAATTGAACTATTAAAATGACTTGATCTTTATGCTACGCTTATCTATAGGAGTATGTCCATCATATCATTCTCCTAACGATATGATCTTGTTGTTAATAACATCTCAATGTTCATGATAGGGAAACCACAATCATCTATTAACCAACAAGCTAGTATTATATAGAGGCTTTACTAGGGACTTCAAATTAAGTTTACAAATCACACAAGTATTAATGTTTTCTTGTTAATACTATTATAGCATGAATGTAAACATTTATCATAAACACAAAGATATAATAATAACTACATTTATTATTGCCTCTAGGGCATATCTCCAACAGTCTCCCACTTGCACTAGAGTCATCTAATCTAGATTACATGGTAATATACCGAACACCCATGGCAGTTTGGTGCTGGTCATGTTTTTCCCTCGGGAGAGGTTTAGTCAACGGATCCGCCACATTCAGATCTGTGTGTACTTTGCAAATCTTTATATCTCCATCTTGGATATGTTCTCAAATAGCGTGAAAACGTAGCTTGATATGCTTCAGCTTCTTGTGTGACCTTAGTTCTTGCGCATTGGCTATGGCGCCCAAGTTATCACAGTAGATAGACATTGGGTCCAGCGCACTAGGAACCACACCCAGCTCTGTAATGAACTCTTTCATCCATATCGCTTCTTGTGAAGCCTCCGAAGCAGCCATGTATTCCGATTCAGTTGAAGATCTCGCCACAACGCTTTGCTTTGCACTCCTCCAGCTAACTGCTGCACCATTCAAAATAAATACGTATCCAGATTGTGATTTAGAATCATCCGGATCGGTGTTCCAACTAGCATCGGTGTAACCATTAACAACGAGCTGTTCATCACCTCCATAAGAAAGAACCATATCCTTAGTTCTTCTCAAGTACTTAAGGATGTTTTTGACCGCTGTCCAATGATCCACTCCTGGATCACTTTGATATCTGCTAGTTAAATTAACAGCATATGCAATGTCGGGTCTAGTACATAGCATGGCATACATTAGAGATCCTATGGCTGAGGCATAGGGAGTCTTACTCATCCTTTCTCTATCTTCTGCCGATGTCGGACTTTGAGTTTTACTCAAGGTCGTATTGGGCAACATGGGCAAGAACCCTTTCTTGCTATCTTCCATTCCAAACCTCTTTAGAACTTTGTCCAAATATGTACTCTGTGACAATGATATTTGGCGTTTCGATCTATCTCTATAAATCTTTATGCCTAATATGTAAGCTCCTTCGCCAAGATCCTTCATTGAAAAACTATTATTCAAATATTCCTTGACACTATTAAGAAGGTCTACATCATTCCCAATCAATAATATGTCATCCACATATAGTATTAAGAATGCTACAGAGCTCCCACTCACTTTCTTGAAATACAAGCTTCTCCATAAGTTTGTATAAAACCAAAACTTTTGATCACCTTATCAAAACGTTGATTCCAACTTCGGGATGCTTGCTTCAATCCATAGATGGACCGTTGAAGTTTGCATACCTTGTTAGCATCTTTAGGATCGACAAAACCTTTGGGTTGCATCATATACAACTCTTCATCAATGTCTCCATTGAGGAATGCTGTTTTGACATCCATCTGCCATATCTCATAATCGTAATATGCAGCGATTGCTAACATAATCCTCAGGGACTTTAGCTTCGCTACTGGTGAGAAAGTCTCATCGTAGTCAACTCCTTGAATTTGTCGAAACCCTTTTGCGACAAGTCGAGCTTTATGGACAGTAACATTACCATCAGCATCTATTTTCTTCTTGAAGATCCATTTGTTCTCGACAGCCTTCCGGCCATCCGGTAAGTCCACCAAAAAGTCCATACTTGGTTTTCGTACATGGATCCAATCTCGGATTTCATGGCTTCTTGCCATTTATTGGAATCTGGGCTCATCATCGCTTCCTCATATGTCTCAGGGTCATCGGTGTTGTCCACCAACATGACATTCATAACGGGATCATACCAATCTGTAGTGGTACGAGTTCTCGTTGACCTGCGAGGCTCTGTAGCAACTTCAACCGAAGTTTCATGATCATCATCATTAGCTTCCTCTCTTATTGGTGCAGGCACCACAGGAACTTCTTCCGGTGCTACGCTACTCGCAATTTCGAGAGAAGGTTCGACAACCTCGTCGAGTTCTACTTTCCTCCCAGTCACTTCTTTCGAGAGAAATTCCTTCTCTAGAAAGGATCCATTCTTGGCAACGAAGATTTTGCCTTCGGATCTATGATAGAAGGTATACCCAATAGTTTCCTTCGGGTATCCTATGAAGACGCATTTTTCCGCTTTGGGTTCAAGCTTGTCCGGCTGTAACTTCTTTACATAGGCTTCGCACCCCCAAACTTTAAGGAACGACAATCTAGGTTTCTTCCCAAACCATAATTCATACGGTGTCGTTTCAACGGATTTAGACGGTGCCCTATTTAAAGTGAATGCGGCTGTTTCTAATGCATAACCCCAAAATGATAGCGGTAAATCTGTAAGTGACATCATAGAACGAACCATATCTAAGAGAGTTCGATTACGACGTTCAGACACACCATTACGCTGTGGTGTTCCTGGCGGTGTCAACTGCGAAAGTATTCCGCATTTCTTTAAATGCTCGCCAAACTCGTAACTTAGATATTCACCTCCATGATCAGAACGTAGAAATTTAATCTTCTTGTTACGTTGATTCTCTACCTCACTTTGAAATTCCTTAAACTTCTCGAAAGTTTCGGACTTATGTTTCATGAAATAGATATACCCATATCTACTCAAGTCATCCGTGAAGGTAAGAACATAACGATAACCACCGCGCGATGCTACACTCATTGGACCACACACATCGGTATGTATGATTTCTAATAAGTCCGTAGCTCGCTCCATCATACCAGAAAATGGAGTCTTAGTCATTTTACCCATTAGACATGCTTCGCATCTTTCAAGTGATTCGAAATCAAGTGATTCAAGAAGTCCATCGGAATAGAGTTTCTTCATACGCTTCACTCCAATGTGACCAAGACGACAGTGCCACATATAGGTCGAGTTATCGCTCGATTTCAAACGTTTAGCCTCAATGTTATTAATATGTGTATTTCCACTATCGAGATTCAATAAGAATGGACCATCTATCAAAGGTGCATGTGCATAAAACATATTACTCATATAAATCGAACAACCATTATTCTCGGATTTAAACAAGTAACCGTCTCGCAATAAACAAGATCCCAATATAATGTTCATGCTTAACGCAGGCACCAAATAACAATTATTTAAGTATAAAACTAATCCCGATGGTAGATGAAGGGGTAGCGTGCCGACCGCGATCACATCAACCTTTGATCCGTTTCCAACGTGCATCGTCACCTCGTTCTTCGCTAGCTTCCGTTTATTCTGCAGCATCTGTTTCGAGTTACAAATATGAGCAACCGAACCAGTATCAAATACCCAGGCACTACTATGAGTACTAGTGAGATACACATCAATAACATGTATATCAGATATACCTTTCTTCTTGATGTTTCCGTTCTTCAAATCCGCCAAGTACTTTGGGCAATTCCGCTTCCAGTGACCTTCTCCCTTGCAGTAAAAGCACTCAGTATCAGGCTTAGGTCCAGCCTTGGTCTTCTTCGTCGGCGTGGTAACTTTCTTACCACCCTTCTTGAAGTGTCCCTTCTGCTTAGACTTGCCTTTCTTGAATTTGATGGTCTTATTGACCAACAACACTTGGTGCTCTTTCTTGATCTCCACTTCTGCAGATTTCAACATGGCAAAGAGTTCTGGCAACGTCTTGTTCATGTTTTGCATGTTGTAGTTCATCACAAAGTTCTTGTAACTTGGTGGTAGTGATTGGAGGACACGGTAAATCCCCAAAGTATTAGGAATCACAATACCCAAGCTTTGAAGTTTGTTTGCGTGCCCAGACATTTTAAGCACATGCTCGCTGACGGAGCTGCCCTCTTCCATCTTGCAGTTAAAGAACTTTTCAGAAGCCTCATAGCTTTCAATTGCCGCATGAGTCTCAAAGATCAATTTGAGATCCTCGACAATATCATATGGGTCTGAATTCTCAAACCTTTTCTGAAGCTCTGATTCTAAACCATACAAGATAGCACACTGAACTGTGGAGTACTGAGTCTTCCGAGTGAGGTAAACATTCTTTACTTCATCGGAAGCATCAGCTGCAGGTGGGTCACCCAGCGGTGCATCCAGCACATAGGTCAAATTACTAGCTGTGAGGACAATCCTCAAATTGCGGAACCAATCCGCGAAGTTGCTTCCATTGTTTTTCAACTTTTCTTTCTCTAGGAACGCATTAAAATTGATGGTAGGGGCTGCCATTGATCTACAACATATTTGCAATAGTTTAGACTAAGTTTATGACAAATTGAGTTCAAATTAATAAATTTAATCTAGGTTAACTCCCACTCAAAACAATATCCCTCACATTGTTTTAGTGATCACACGAACCAAATCCACCACATCAACACCGATCATCACGAGAGTTGATATAGTCTCAATGGCGAACAATCGACATGTTCATCATATCTACTATATGATTCATGCTTTACCTTTCGGTGATCCGTGTTCCGAGACCATGTCTGTACATGCTAGGCTCGTCAAGATCAAACCTTAGTTTCCGCATGAGCAAATCTGGCTTGCTCACGTTGTATACACTTGCGGAATCTAACACACCCGATCATCACGTGGTGCTTTGAAACAACAAGCTTTAGCAACGGTGCTAACTAAGGGTGAACACATTATGACTTGAAATTCATGTGCATGAGGGATCATCTTATAATGCTACCATTGTCTACTAAGCAATACAAGATGCATAAAGGATTAACATCACATGCAATTCATAATATGTGATATGATATGGCCTTTATTCTTTGTGCTTCCGATCTCCATCTTCTAGCACGAACATGATCTCCATCATCACCGGCATTGCATCAAGGTCAATGACGCTTCTCCATGGTTGTCGTCCACCGGCTTCAACTATTACAACTACTTTGAATAGACACGCGGGTCTTAACATAAATTAAAGACAACCATATGGCTCCTGCCGGTTGCCAACTTACAATAAGGAACATTGCATACATCAAATATAATCACAATCATGGCCATATCACATCACAGCACATCCCTGCAAAACAAAGTTAGACGCCTCTACTTTCTTTGCATGTTTTACGTGGTTTGGGGCTTTCAATAAGTGTCGTTCTAACTTACGAACATGAACCACAACATTGATACTAGTATTGTTAATCACCCGTTGTAAATTGGATCTTAACTATGCTAGGAGAAACAGGCACCCGCAAAGCCACTTATGCAATACAAGTTGCATGTCAAGCGTGGAGCAAGTCTCATGAACGATGTCATGTAAGGTTAGCCCGGGCCGCTTCATCCCAAAATCCCGCAAGATGCAAAGTACACAAGAAGCAATCGACAATAAAAGCATCAACGCCCACAATGACCATTGTGTTCTACTCGTGCAACAGATCTACATATAGACACGGCTCTGATACCACTGTAGGGTTTCGTAGCATGGAAAACAAAAAATTTCTACCGCATACAAACAAACAAGCCAAGATCTATCTACTAGATTGTAGCAACGAGTTGGAATAACTCACCCTCGAAGATTCCAAAGTGTTTAACGAGAGCGGATTCTCGTGGGTGATGTAGTCGTACTCTTTCCGATCTCAAGATCGCGTAGACGATCCTTCCGGCGCTGCGTTCCGGCAGCGCTCCCGCAGTCGGTCACACGTTCGGTACTCGATGAAGACCTTCCTCTCCCTTGTTCCAGCAGGCAGCGGAGGTTGTAGCACTCTCCTCGCGATTCCGGCAGCACAACGGCGTGGTCCCGGAAGTAGAGGGGAGATCTCGCAGGGCTTCCCCTTAAGCCGGAGCGAGTATGGTGGAGTATGAGAGAGCTCCTCGGCGATCTAGGTTTTAGACACACCAAGGAGGAGGTGCTAGAGCCGGTGGCTAGGGCTTGGGGCAGCCCAATTCGGCGGCTAGGGCAACCCTAGGAGGCGGCGGCAGCTGGAGGAGGTGGTGGCGCCAAGCTAGGGTTTGGGGCAGGGAACTTGTGTGTCTCTAGGAGGGAGCCCTGCCCCTCCTTATATAGGTGGAGGGGCCGGCCGGCCAAGGGGAGGGAGAGGAGTCCCTCCCCAACTCGGCTTGGGTGGTGCGCCGGCTTGGGGAGGAGGGACTCCTCTCCAACTCGGTTTCCCCCTTCCTACTCTTTTCCTCTTTCCAAATTTAGCCGTTTGACTTTTCAATTTAGCTATTTGACTTTTCAAACTAGGATTTGAATTAATCCTTTATTTGGAACAGCGATGAAACTTAGTACATAATGCAATCATACCAACTTGATACAACACATTCATGTACCCTTCCCCTCCGGAGTGCCGGACATTCCGGAACATTCTAGAATATTCCCGATGAAAACACCGGAACCATTCCCCAACTCCGAAACGGGACTTTCCTTATATGAATCTTATTCTCCGGACCATTCCGGATCTCCTCGTGATATCCCAGATCCCATCCGAGACTCCGAACAACATTTGGTCTCTTTCTCATCATTCCATAACTACTCAAACAATGTCGAATCCTTAAGTGTGTCTCCCTACGGTTCGTGAATTATGCAGACATGATCGAGACACTTCTCCGAACAATAACCAATAGAGGAATCTGGAAATTCATATGGCTCCCACATATTTCTACGATTACTTTGCGATCGAATGAACCACTTACATACGATATCAATTTCCCTTTGTCTCACGATAGTTTACTTATCCGAGGTTATGATCGTCGGCATCTCTGCATACCTAGTTCAACCTCGTTACCGATAAGTACTCTTTTCTCGTTCCCGTGATATGTGATCCCTTGTGAGCCAGTCACATGCTTGCAAGCTAATTGGATGACATTTCACCGAGAGGGCCCAGAGTATATCTATCTGTCATATGGATGGACAAATCCCACTCTTGATCCATGTGTTTCAACCAATACTTTCTAAACACTCAATGCCACCTTTATAGCCACCCAATTACGGTGTGGTGTTTGATGTCATCAAAGAATCCATCCGGTAGAGGTGATATGCATGATCTCATGGTCGAAGGAATTAGATTACTATGTATCAGAAAGCATATAGCAATTGAACTATTAAAATGACTTGATCTTTATGCTACGCTTATCTATAGGAGTATGTCCATCATATCATTCTCCTAACGATATGATCTTGTTGTTAATAACACCTCAATTTTCATGATAGGGAAACCACAATCATCTATTAACCAACAAGCTAGTATTATATAGAGGCTTTACTAGGGACTTCAAATTAAGTTTACAAATCACACAAGAATTAATGTTTCCTTGTTAATACTATTATAGCATGAATATAAACATTTATCATAAACACAAAGATATAATAATAACTACATTTATTATTGCCTCTAGGGCATATCTCCAACAACAAAAAGGAACTTACATGCTCTGATGGTGACTCCGAAGGCCCGCCTGCGAAATTCCGAGGCGCAACCACCTGCGCCTCCTGCACAGGAGGATCCGGAGCGGCGCCCCCCGAAGTCGCCACCGTTTGAGGAGGATGAGACCCAATCTTCGACTCCCCCATCATCTCTCGCGCACCATCACTGGAGGAATCATGGGAGGAATGCCTGCGTACAAATCAATCAGTACAAGCCCAAAAATCATGAAGGAAAAAGGACAATAGTACAACAAGAAAACTTACGAGCCGAGCGAGCTCAGGTCGAAGACAGGAGGAGTCCTTCGGACTCTCTTCTCCTCTTTCTTCTCTTCCTTCTTCTCCTCCTTTTTCTCTTCCTTCTTCCGCTTCGCTGGCGGGTGCGGGGCGACAGCCCGCACAGGAATGGCAGGAAGGGGAGAGGACGAACCTCCATGATCATCACTATGACGCTCAAGGCCTAGAGGGTTCCTGGGAGTCGGAGGAGTTGAAGCATCCGAAGACTCACTGGAGCTCCGTGCTCTCTTGTGCGTATGATCCTCACTCGACTCGTCGGCATCCTCCGCCGGGGATCGCGCCGATGGTAGCTCGGACACGGACTCAACCACTTCATTATCCGGAGCAGCCAGAAATAATTCGGGCAATGGAGGTACCATGCCCGGCACTTTGAAGCTCTGCAAAATCAGAAGGAACTTTGTTAGCAAACAAAGGAAATAAATGCACAGCCTACAAAAAAGCACTACGTGCATAAATCTACACCTGCGGTACGGCCAACGTCGAAGAAAATGGAGAAGTTAGCGACTTCCCCGGGATTTCTTCTCCGGCCTTGAACTTCAGCAGCGCGCGAAGGGCCCTGTCAAGATCCCCCTCGGAGATTTTCTCACTCGAAACCCTCGTCGGATCGCGGCGCCCAGAATAAAGAAACATCGGGTGCGCCCTCGCTTGGAGAGGCTGCACCCGACGCTCAAGAAAAGTCCGGATGATGTCCACGCCATTCACCTCCTTCTCCGGAATCAGTTGGAGATCCTCCACCCGACGGTAAAGGGCCTCTATCTCCGCCACCTCACCGTCCAAGATTTGGTTCTTCCAAGACCTTTTCTTCTCAATCATTTGGGAGGGGTCAAAAGGAACAAGACCAAAATCTTTCCCGGGCACTACGGAGCCGCGGATATAAAACCATCGCCTCCGCCAGTACTGGACAGATTCGGACATGGAAAAAGAAAAGAACAGAAGATTGGGACTAAGGGAAATGATGCAACCCCCAATGGGATACACACCATCCGAACCAGACTGCCTCTTCACGGAATAGAGCTTCCGGAAGAGGCCAAAGTGCGGCTCAATGCCAAGCCAGCACTCGCAAAAAGTGACAAAACACGCAATGTGGAGAAGAGAATTGGGAGACAGATGATGAACCTGAATCCCATAAAAGAAGAGCAGTCCACGGAGGAAATTGTGGACTGGAAAAGAGAACCCACACACAACGAATGCGAGAAACATAACCCGATACTCAGATGGGGGACGGGGGATTACCTTATTGCCAGGAAGTTCACGGCCTCCCTATCTTGCGGGATCAGGCCCCGCTCGCGAAGCTTGCGGAGATCGCTCTCCCGCGTCTCTGACCGCCGCCAGCCACCGTCGGTGACACGGGTAGCGGCGGTGCCCTTCTTTCCTCCGGCGGCGCTGGTCCCAACGGCAGACGAGGATTTCTTCGACTTCCCCATTGCGCTACGGCGGCGCCGGTGGTGAAAACGCAGAAACAACGACGGAAATGTGGAAGGAAATCCCAGCGCGCAGCAAGAATCGCTAGAGAACAAGGAAGCAGTGAAAACAAGAACTGGTGCGGTGAAAATAAACCGCTGCTCTCCTCAATGATTATAACAGCGAAGAGGACGCACGACAGCCGTCCATCCAGAAGACCTAACGCCAACGATAGATGTAACTACCTCGGTGAATTACGCTCTTAGTTACAAGCCTGGATGAGCGAAAATGGTTAAAATAGTACGGTGGGGCCAAATGCCACTCACAGGTAGACCTTTCGGCCGTCCTAACCATTTCCAAACATCGGGACAAGAACGAGCGGCGTAATCGGCAGGCGAAGGGATCAACTACATACACAAATGAGTATGTATGCAAGCCACCATACAATAGTCCTCAGAGCCATTCCATCTAAAAGAAATAGAAATATTGCAACGCCATATGGCAAGATCCAAATATCCTAGATAGATGTAATAGTTTAGGATATCTCCTCATACATCAAACATCAGAGTATCAGGCGGAAGCGGAAAACAAGATCCGAGTACGGATAAGAAGCAAATCGGCATAAGATGCCCCATAAATAAACACATCCCGCCCACAGATCTCACGGATCCCCGTTCCCGGAATCTCTACACCGAGTGATCGTTGCCAACATCATCCGTCTCCTCCACCCAGTATCCATCTTGCGAGTTTACCTGTTCATCTGAATCAAACAATTTATCGTGTGAGACCCTAGGGGTACTCAGCAAGTCTTTATGCCTCTAAAGGGGACACAACCTGGGGTGACGCAATTGCAGCAAAAGATAATACCTAACAATTCTATAGATACTCGCTAACCATCCGCCTAACCAAAGATAGACGGATGTCCGTGAATTAATAACAACAGTTATAACAGTAATATTAACAGATCCATCCTCCTCCTCGCTTACCAACGAGGAAGCGGACGAACAACCCCCCATCCGTTGGCAGTTTTATTATCCATTCCATGAGTGTTGCACTATTTACTAGTCAGGTCCTTAGTCAGATGGAAAGCGGTACTTTAGTTATACTTGTCTATGATCGAGAAACTGTGCTCCAAGTCGTCCATAACCGCGGACACGGCTTTCAGAAAGTTTTACCCTGCAGGGGTGCACAAATATCAACATACACTCGATCAACCTCGGAAAAACCAAATCAAAACCCAACGAGGCATTCACGACAAAGCGATCACAGGATTCAGAAATATTTCAGGGGGCCACCCCATTAAGCTACCCGCAACGAAGTTGGCCGGCTCCGAGACGGACTCAAGGTTTGTGTGGACGGCTGTAAACGACTGGGAACCCGAAAGTGTGACTGGGCTTGTCGATACAGCGAAAACGTGTCACGATCCTAAACAGTACAGGTGCTCCACGCACAAATGTAAATAAAGCAGTAAAGCATGGCATAAGTACAGGATAGTAATAAAGCCCCAAACTAATTGTGGCCCCAAGAAATAAGAATGAATCAAGCTCTGGCTCAGGGGGGTTCATAAGCCTCCCGGATGTGGATAGCGCGAATATTCAAGGAACAGGAATCAAGTACTCGGGGTCCTACGGGACACAAGTGAGCATGAAAACCAAATAACAGATATTGCTCACCGGTGCCACTGTCATTAGTTATCCCATTACTACTCAGGTTAAGTTGTTTAGGTACCTCGTTATCCATCAGACACTCACATACCCTACACATGCTGTTCTACGACCCGCATGGCTCAAACAACTCCTATAGTAATGGCTCGTGGGATGGAGGAACAAGCTTCGGTGGGGTTTAAAAGTAAAGGCCATGCAGTACTTGGGATTCAGTTTAATGCAATCGCGACTCGATGATGCAAGAATAAGATAGAGGCAATAGGTACTATATGTATGCAAGCATGTGGTAGTGCTTGCCTGGCAGCTCAGTTGAAGCGAGAGAAGGATCTGGGTAGTGCTCCTGGGTTTCTTGATATATCCCCCTGCTCAACGTCTATTCGAAGAAGAACCAAACAAACAAGGGCCAATATAAATAAAGTGCACAAGCATATGAATAAAATGCGACAATCAAACAATCATGCCATGATGAATGATGCACAATTTGCATGGCAATAAAGTAGCATGGCATGGGTGAGGTGTGGAATACAAGAAATAAGCATTTTATGGGGTTTTAATCATATTTTATACTCAAATAAGTTGTTGTATACTTTATATTTATATGATGCATGCTGCAATTCAGAACATGGAATGCATAAACAGAAAGGTCTCGTCGCGCTGATCGATTTAGACATATTATTTGTCAAATTCCGAGTTATAAAACAAAAGTTATTAATTAATTAAGGAAAAGGGCATTTTATTGTGATTTTAATCAACTCGAAATTTAAAGTGTTCAAACATTATCTTGAATAAAGTTTTAAATTTAAACAGAAAACAGAAAACCTTTTGCTACTCAGCCCAGTCCTAGCCACAGACAGTGACATGTGGGGCCAGGCTGACTTGGCGAAACGGCGCGCAGTAAAGGTTTTTCTCACCGCGGCTTTATCTAGCCACAGCAAATGACAGGTGGGGCCGATGGTTGAGGGCCCCCGTGCCAGTGGGTGAATCGGCAGAGGCTGACAGGTGGAACGTGTGCTGGAGCGCGGGTTAAGGATAGGGTTCTACGGGGTGCTCTTTGTAAAAAGGACAGGGCGGCTGACTGGTGGGGCTCTGCGTACCGCGGGTTTAGCCGAAAAAGATGCAGGGGGTTAAGTGCAAAAGGGTCGCCCGTACTGTGGATCTTCTCCGCGACGACCGATCGGTGTTCGCCCGCGTGGAGCGCGGCGCGCGGGGCTCGAACTAGGGACCTAGCGCTCGGGCTAGGCGGCGGCTACCGCTAGGCTAGGGAGAGGTTGGTGTCAGGAGGGAGGGCCGCGGCTAGTTGAGGCACTACGCGGCGCGGGCACGTGCAGACACAGCGAGTGGCGGCGCACGGTGGGCGTTCGACGAAATGATCGGCGGGGCTAGGGCGGTACGGCGAGGCGGAGCGTGTCCAGGAGGTAGAGGAGCTCACCGCGGGGTGGACGACGGAGGTGGATCGGGCTGGGAGACGACGGATTGGCGAGGAAGCAGAGGCCGGGCGGAGCTAGGGTTTCGGTGGCGACGCGGTACTGCGGCGGCTGGGGACCTTCTCCTCCTCATCGGCACGTACGAGGTGAAGCAGGGGAGCGTCCTCGAGCGCCTCGACCACTCCCATGTCAACCACGACAGCAGGAGCTAGGAGTAGGCGATGGTGCAGACGGTGGTCGGCGAGAGAGGGGTAGGCGTCAGGGAGAGGAAGGAGAGGAGAGGCAGGGGCTCTAGGGTGGATCTGGAGATGCAGGAGAGCCGTGTGGATGGGAGGAAAAGAGGGAGAGAGGAAGGAGGCAGCTGGGACACGGCAGAGATAAAGGTGGCCTCGTGCCACCTTTTTCCTCCTCCTCGAGCACGTGCTCGGCCGGCTGGGCTGGCTGGGGCTGGCTGGGGCTGGTCCAGGGCGAGGCAGAGAGGCTGCAGGGTGGGGCTGGCGTGAGGGAGAGAAGAGAGGGAGGGTCTAGCTCGGTTAGGTTAGATGGTGGCCTCGGGTTAGGTTTAGCTAGGGTTAGGGTTTGGGTTAGATGGTTAGAGAGAGGAGTGGCTGGGGTGGTGGGTCGGTAGAGAGAGGGTGGCCAGGTGGAGAGAGGGGCTTGGCATGGAAGCCAAGCTAGAGAGAAAGAGAGAGGGAGATGGGGTAAATCATCGTGGTGGTGGTTGGGTGGTTCGAGTGTGGCTCGGTTTAGGGTTTGGAGCAAGCACAAGCAAGGGAGAGGTGTGGTGATGGATAAGGAGAGATAAGATAGGGTTTGGCTAGAGTTTGCAAGATCAAGCCAAAAGGTGGAAGAGATGGTGTTTGATCTCACATGACCACGCATGGGAGCATACACATGTGAGGGACTTGATGCACAAGGCAAAGAACAAGGATCAAGATGAGGAGGATTGAGAGAAAAGAGAGATGAGAAGATGATCCACTCAAAAACAAATAAAACCAAAGGAGGGCAAAAGATGGTGATGGTTGCATGGCCCATGCATAAGTATTAAATGCTAGGTTTTATCTTGTGACAACAAAATAATTCATCATGGCATTAAGCACATATGCATTCCCAAATATGGTGTAAGGCCAAGCTATGGGAAAAGATAATTGGATCCATCCCAACCCACATGAGCTACAGGTAAAACCAAATAAGTTGCAATGCTCATATATGGTGGAATGGTGGAATGATGGGGTGATGACAAGAAAGGTGGTGGAGTTAATAAAAGATATGCCCCCAACTCAACTTGGGCATTTAAACAATATATCAATAACCAAATACAATATCAAGAGGCAAATACAATTTACAACGCATATGAGATAAGAACCAAAACAAAAAGGGTTTTATATGATGCTCAAATGCAAGGTGGCATGATGACATGAGCATGATATAATTATGATGCAACAATTATATGTAGGAAGAAGCATATATATAGACTAGGCTAGTAGCATTGCAATTGTTAGACAATTGGGATGCTACAACTCTCCCCCACTAAACAAGAATCTCGCCCCGAGATTCCTAGGAAAAAGAAAACAACACAAGGAGAGGCGGTGTTCGAACGAAGGTGACCCTCACGTTCCCAAGTTGATGAACAACGGAATGGTGCGACCACTACACCTTGCAAAACTTGCTAGACTTGTTGCGAGTCTTGCGTTTTGCTTGAGAAACAACGGGTTAGAAGAGTTGACGGATTGTCGTGAGACAAGAAGGATAGGATGGACATAGCTCCGGTTTTCTCAAGAAACATCATAAAAGAATAGAACCACTTGTGAAAGAAAGGACAAGATGATGTATCATGGATAAAGAAAGACACATCATTAAGATTAAAGATTTACTGATACGAGAGAGGATGAATCTTTATCTCGCCGGAAGAAAGAGCTAGGTTGGAGAGGTTTTGAACCACTATGACAATAGCATCGTATCTTCTCTCGGATTTGAGAAATGAAGTTCGGAAACAATATTGCCTTCAAACAATAGAGTCCCTTGATATCAACAGAAAGATTTAGTTAGACATCATCGGATTAGATTCTTCTTGCGTCGGTAAGAACCAAAGGATCACGCAATTGAGGTGCGCGGATATAACTTCCAGAGACGGATGTGAAGCCAGATCATGGTGGAATCCCGAGAAGCAAAGAATATGGAGGATCTGGAGTTTATTGTAGAGATACTTATTGCTTTCTTTAGCCTTGAGGCTAACGCAATCGATTTGCGGCTGATGGCCTCAACCATAATTGGCTTTACCACAGAAAAAGAATTGATGAAACAAAGAGAGAGATAGTTTCCTTTCATCTTGTTTGGGGATGCCGAGCATCGGTAGAATGACGAGGACAGAAAAGAGTTTGCGTTTGTTTCCACCAGATAATTGAAGATTTTGCTCCATCTAGAATAGACAGACCACCAACAAGAGATTATTGATTACTTTCTTCGAGAGAGCACTCCGGAAAAACAAGGACGGAAGTAAAAGTATCAAGGGATAAAGGCCACTTCTAACTTCCGTGGAATGAGTGAAATCACATAAATTCACCAATTCAATGTACAAGAGCGAATGATAAGAGTAGTGGTATGGTAGCTACTCCATCCCGCACTCAAAGCATTACTCCGCACATGAATAAGAAAACCATGCAACCCAACTACCGAAACAGACTGAAGGTATTGACAATAACTCATGGAACTTCGTTAGAAAACAAGGATAGATGCAAACGATTCGCCGGATTCACAGATAGATAAAGATGATGATGTTGTCGTCATGTCTGAAGTACCAAGCCACCAGAAAGATATGAAGGAAGATTACGGAGAAGAACTGCAAGATTCGACAGCTACAGAAAAGATAGTACCAACTTGAACAGAAGGAATACAAGATCTGGAAGGTCTTCATGGCCTCCGGTGGATTGAGCATAGACGATAGAGCGAGAGGGTTTCAAGAGATTACTTAATGAGATAGAGGTGAAAGAACTCCATGTTCTTCTTGAAATGATTGAGAGAGATTTAGCAGTCTTGAGGAAAATCTTTAGCGAAACGACGATGATAACTTGCCAACAAGGAAACTCCGGGTTGGTTGAAGATGGAGGATGGAATTAACAATGGACTTGCTGATTCCAGAGTTGAAGTAAGGTATTTAGCTGAAGGACGTGGCCGAGATAGGTGACTTCAAAAAGTCAGAATTCTCACTTTGAGACTTTGCACACAGGCAGTGCTCACGAAGCTTGAGAGAAAGAGACACAGATGATCTTCCATGTCCTTCCATTGATATGGAATAGGCAAGCATATTATCAACATATACCACCATGAATTAACAAGATATTCCCAGAATACCAAGTTCAAAAGGCGAGAGAAACCAACAAATGCTCGAACACTTCCTGAGCTCAACGCTCTTAGAAAGATCAATATTAAGAGCACGGGTTCGTGTTGAAGAAGATGCACTGGAAGAATAGATTATCTGGTCCTTCGGAAGAAAAAGAGATGTCACCTGGTGTGCATTGTCGATTGGATCACCGGTTACAAGATAAAGAGATCTTGGATAAAGAAACGATGATAGCTGATACCTCAAGCAAAGCTATCAGAGACGAAAAGATGCAATTCCCTCGTCTCAAAGAGAATTTTGCAGATATGGAGTTCAAAAAGATGTGCAGCATGATGGACAGATGATAGACCGCCGTAGTGCCTTGAGAAACTACGGATTGCCAAAGATGCTTGAATATGCATAGATATGATCACGGTGTACTCAAAATCATAGGAGATAACCGTCACCATTTGGAGGATAGTGGTGATTGCATTTTCCATATTCCACTCATGATAAGTGTCCTATAGCTATGCCGAGAACCAAATTACAATCACCAGCATCGGATCGACACATGTTATGTAATTAGCCCAAGAGAATTGGAGATGAAATAAAACTCCAGGATTAAGCGCCGGTGGCAAAAGAATGAGTTAGCATGGACATGCTGATAAAAGGGAGATAGATAATGTTTCACACATGACTGGAAAGGAGTGTGGAAGCACAGATGTATCAAAGAAAATTTTCCGCATTTTTGGCATTAAAATACCAATAGATGCGCAAAATCACTTATCAGGTAGAGATTAGCAACTCCACATTCTGTGAAAGCATGCTGGAAGGAAGAACACCCTTAAGAAGATGGCACCGGTTAACAAGGAGTCAAATAGATCGCGCCGGTTTTCAAAAGCCTGTCAGTATGGAATGTACCAACAGTTGATAACCAAAGGCAGATTGTGATAACAAATTGGATGCAACAG
The DNA here is from genome assembly GCA_916181665.1 of Avena sativa. Classification (NCBI taxonomy): domain Eukaryota; kingdom Viridiplantae; phylum Streptophyta; class Magnoliopsida; order Poales; family Poaceae; genus Avena; species Avena sativa. The sequence continues at coordinate 8,397,610 of OV702297.1, read as the reverse complement.
ATAGACAAGGAATTACACACACACACACACTTTCTATGGTACTACGGAAACCCAGAACACGTGAATCCTAGTTTGAATTTTTAGAAGAGGATTGAAAACGTTACACTTCCTTACCAGAAAAGGGTGGGTGGTGGGTAAGAAGAAAAGTGGAAGCAGTCCTACTCTCGCGTTTTGTTTTTCCCTAGTATACATAGCTACCAAAAATATTTGCTAGACTGACAACGACCATTTGGCTGAGACCCTGAAGGGCGGGATGGCTCTGATACCAATTGTAACTACCTCGGTGAATTACGCTCTTAGTTACAAGCCTGGATGAGCGGAAATGGTTAAAATAGTACGGTGGGGCCAAATGCCACTCACAGGTAGACCTTTCGGCCGTCCTAACCATTTCCAAACATCGGGACAAGAACGAGCGGCGTAATCGGCAGACGAAGGGATCAACTACATACACAAATGAGTATGTATGCAAGCCACCATACAATAGTCCTCAGAGCCATTCCATCTAAAAGAAATAGAAATATTGCAACGCCATACGGCAGGATCCAAATATCCTAGATAGATGTAATAGTTTAGGATATCTCCTCATACATCAAACATCAGAGTATCAGGCAGAAGCGGAAAACAAGATCCGAGTACGGATAAGAAGCAAATCGGCATAAGATGCCCCATAAATAAACACATCCCGCCCACAGATCTCACGGATCCCCGTTCCCGGAATCTCTACACCGAGTGATCGTTGCCAACATCATCCGTCTCCTCCACCCAGTATCCATCTTGCGAGTTTACCTGTTCATCTGAATCAAACAATTTATCGTGTGAGACCCTAGGGGTACTCAGCAAGTCTTTATGCCTCTAAAGGGGACACAACCTGGGGTGACGCGATTGCAGCAAAAGATAATACCTAACAATTCTATAGATACTCGCTAACCATCCGCCTAACCAAAGATAGACGGATGTCCGTGAATTAATAACAACAGTTATAACAGTAATATTAACAGATCCATCCTCCTCCTCGCTTACCAACGAGGAAGCGGACGAACAACCCCCCCATCCGTTGGCAGTTTTATTATCCATTCCATGAGTGTTGCACTATTTACTAGTCAGGTCCTTAGTCAGATTGAAAGCGGTACTTTAGTTATACTTGTCTATGATCGAGAAACTGTGCTCCAAGTCGTCCATAACCGCGGACACGGCTTTCAGAAAGTTTTACCCTGCAGGGGTGCACAAATAGCAACACACACTCAATCAACCTCGGAAAAACCAAATCAAAACCCAACGAGGCATTCACGACAAAGCGATCACAGGATTCAGAAATATTTCAGGGGGCCACCCCATTAAGCTACCCGCAACGAAGTTGGCCGGCTCCGAGACGGACTCAAGGTTTGTGTGGACGGCTATAAACGACTGGGAACCCGAAAGTGTGACTGGGCTTGTCGATACAGCGAAAACGTGTCACGATCCTAAACAGTACAGGTTCTCCACGCACAAACGTAAATAAAGCAGTAAAGCATGGCATAAGTACAGGATAGTAATAAAGCCCCAAACTAATTGTGGCCCCAAGAAATAAGAATGAATCAAGCTCTGGCTCAGGGGGGTTCATAAGCCTCCCGGATGTGGATAGCGCGAATATTCAAGGAACAGGAATCAAGTACTCAGGGTCCTACGGGACACAAGTGAGCATGAAAACCAAATAACAGATATTGCTCACCGGTGCCACTGTCATTAGTTATCCCATTACTACTCAGGTTAAGTTGTTTAGGTACCTCGTTATCCATCAGACACTCACATACCCTACACATGCTGTTCTACGACCCGCATGGCTCAAACAACTCCTGTAGTAATGGCTCGTGGGATGGAGGAACAAGCTTCGGTGGGGTTTAAAAGTAAAGGCCATGCAGTACTTGGGATTTAGTTTAATGCAATCGCGACTCGATGATGCAAGAATAAGATAGAGGCAATAGGTACTATATGTATGCAAGCATGTGGTAGTGCTTGCCTGGCAGCTCAGTTGAAGCGAGAGAAGGATCTGGGTAGTGCTCCTGGGTTTCTTGATATATCCCTGCTCAGCGTCTATTCGAAGAAGAACCAAACAAACAAGGGCCAACATAAATAAAGTGCACAAGCATATGAATAAAATGCGACAAGCAAACAATCATGCCATGATGAATGATGCACAATTTGCATGGCAATAAAGTAGCATGGCATGGGTGAGGTGTGGAATACAAGAAATAAGCATTTTATGGGGTTTTAATCATATTTTATACTCAAATAAGTTGCTGTATACTTTATATTTATATGATGCATGCTGCAATTCAGAACATGGAATGCATAAACAGAAAGGTCTCGTCGCCCTGATCGATTTAGACATATTATTTGTCAAATTCCGAGTTATAAAACAAAAGTTATTAATTAATTAAGGAAAAGGGCATTTTATTGTGATTTTAATCAACTCGAAATTTAAAGTGTTCAAACATTATCTTGAATGGCATATTTAAAATCCTCACATTTTTCTGATTTCAAAACATATATTACATGTATTATTTGGATTTATATTTGAAAAGTTATTTAAAAACAGATTTGAATTTGAATTTAAAACAATTTTGAAAAGTTTTAAATTTAAACAGAAAACAGAAAACCTTTTGCTACTCAGCCCAGTCCTAGCCACAGACAGTGACATGTGGGGCCAGGCTGACTTGGCGAAACGGCGCGCAGTAAAGGTTTTTCTCACCGCGGCTTTATCTAGCCACAGCAAATGACAGGTGGGGCTGATGGTTGAGGGCCCCCGTGCCAGTGGGTGAATCGGCAGAGGCTGACAGGTGGAACGTGTGCTGGAGCGCGGGTTAAGGCTAGGGTTCTACGGGGTGCTCTTTGTAAAAAGGACAGGGCGGCTGACTGGTGGGGCTCTGCGTACCGCGGGTTTAGCCGAAAAAGATGCAGGGGGTTAAGTGCAAAAGGGTCGCCCGTACTGTGGATCTTCTCCGCGACGACCGATCGGTGTTCGCCCGCGCGGAGCGCGGCGCGCAGGGCTCGAACTGGGGACCTAGCGCTCGGGCTAGGCGGCGGCTACCGCTGGGCTAGGGAGAGGTTGGTGTCAGGAGGGAGGGCCGCGGCTAGTTGAGGCACTACGCGGCGCGGGCACGTGCAGACACAGCGAGCGGCGGCGCACGGTGGGCATTCGACGAAACGATCGGCGGGGCTAGGGCGGTACGGCGAGGCGGAGCGTGTCCAGGAGGTAGAGGAGCTCACCGCGGGGTGGATGACGGAGGTGGATCGGGCTGGGAGACGACGGATCGGCGAGGAAGCAGAGGCCGGGCGGAGCTAGGGTTTCGGTGGCGACGCGGTACTGCGGCGGATGGGGACCTTCTCCTCCTCATCGGCACGTACGAGGTGAAGCAGGGGAGCGTCCTCGAGCGCCTCGACCACTCCCATGTCAACCACGACAGCAGGAGCTAGGAGTAGGCGACGGTGCAGACGGTGGCCGGCGAGAGAGGGGTAGGCGTCAGGGAGAGGAAGGAGAGGAGAGGCAGGGGCTCTGGGGTGGATCTGGAGATGCAGGAGAGCCGTGTGGATGGGAGGAAAAGAGGGAGAGAGGAAGGAGGCAGCTGGGACACGGCAGAGATAAAGGTGGCCTCGTGCCACCTTTTTCCTCCTCCTCGAGCACGTGCTCGGCTGGCTGGGCTGGCTGGGGCTGGCTGGGGCTGGTCCAGGGCGAGGCAGAGAGGCTGCAGGGTGGGGCTGGCGTGAGGGAGAGAAAAGAGCGAGGGTCTAGCTCGGTTAGGTTAGATGGTGGCCTCGGGTTAGGTTTAGCTAGGGTTAGGGTTTGGGTTAGATGGTTAGAGAGAGGAGTGGCTGGGGTGGTGGGTCGGTAGAGAGAGGGTGGCCAGGTGGAGAGAGGGGCTTGGCATGGAAGCCAAGCTAGAGAGAAAGAGAGAGGAAGATGGGGTAAATCATCGTGGTGGTGGTTGGGTGGTTCGAGTGTGGCTCGGTTTAGGGTTTGGAGCAAGCACAAGCAAGGGAGAGGTGTGGTGATGGATAAGGAGAGATAAGATAGGGTTTGGCTAGAGTTTGCAAGATCAAGCCAAAAGGTGGAAGAGATGGTGTTTGATCTCACATGACCACGCATGGGAGCATACACATGTGAGGGACTTGATGCACAAGGCAAAGAACAAGGATCAAGATGAGGAGGATTGAGAGAAAAGAGAGATGAGAAGATGATCCACTCAAAAACAAATAAAACCAAAGGAGGGCAAAAGATGGTGATGGTTGCATGGCCCATGCATAAGTATTAAATGCTAGGTTTTATCTTGTGACAACAAAATAATTCATCATGGCATTAAGCACATATGCATTCCCAAATATGGTGTAAGGCCAAGCTATGGGAAAAGATAATTGGATCCATCCCAACCCACATGAGCTAGAGGTAAAACCAAATAAGTTGCAATGCTCATATATGGTGGAATGGTGGAATGATGGGGTGATGACAAGAAAGGTGGTGGAGTTAATAAAAGATATGCCCCCAACTCAACTTGGGCATTTAAACAATATATCAATAACCAAATACAATATCAAGAGGCAAATACAATTTACAACGCATATGAGATAAGAACCAAAACAAAAAGGGTTTTATATGATGCTCAAATGCAAGGTGGCATGATGACATGAGCATGATATAATTATGATGCAACAATTATATGTAGGAAGAAGCATATATATAGACTAGGCTAGTAGCATTGCAATTGTTAGACAATTGGGATGCTACAATAGATCCGGCCGTACACGTGTCAGCATCACAACGAACCTTCGTTACCACGCCGTCCACTACGCGCGGAAATCGAGAAGACGCCGTAATTATCTCCTCGCCGCGCGTGACCGGTCAATTCAAAGTCAGCAAGTGGGACCCATGCTTCGTCCAGTCAAGTCATCTCTGGCGTAGCAGATGCTTGAGGTCATCGATCGTCAGCACTGACGTCATCAAAAGCTATACTAGCACCAACTACAATTCTTCGGCTCCACAGTTAAGAGTACTCACTCGAATCTTCGATTCGACTAAATACTCGGGGGTTACTCCTATCAGGAGCGCTGGTCGCGCACCCGGAAGATGAATAAAGACAAAGTATTTCTTCGAGTCCTACGTCGAGTCTACGACTCCACTACGGACTCAGGGGCTACTCGCATAGGGAGGATGAATTTAAGCATCCAAAAAAAATTCGTGTCCTACGGACTTAACAACTGAACAATGCTTGATCTAAAGTCTCTGCTCGAGTCTACGACTCGAACATACACTCGGGGGCTACTCCCATAGGGAGCGCTGGTCACGCACCCTATGAAATCTTTGACTGCGATCCTTCGGATCAGGATACAAAAAACTTTTTCGGCAACTCTGCCCCAACAAAACGACCGAGTGAGCGACAATCTCCTAGGCCACCCGAAGCACCTCCGTGGTGATAAATGTTCGGATGCTGCGTCTGCGACGCAAAGATAAGACCTGCAGATATCATCTGATGGCCTGGCAACGCACATGACTGCGCTCTGCTAGTATAAATCTATGCCAACAGGCGTGATGAAAAATCCCGGCGGACGCGTTGGGTACATCAATTAAAAACACTGGAGTTCCACTCCTGTAAGTCCTCCGCGGCCTGAGTCGAATTACGCCAGCATATGTTCCGGGTTCAAGTCAAGGGACTCGAACCTGATGAAGATCGTGTTGTTTCGTCCTAAGACAGTTAACTGGCCCTGATCCATCGGGTGAGTCAGGCACGCGCATCAACAATCCCTACACACAAATACTGTTACTACTTAGTTGCACCCGAAGGATTAAAGAGTCCTCAGCCGAATCTACAATTCGACTGATCACTCGGGGGCTACTGACATGGTTATACCCTACGGGTACCTGACTTCAGCATACCTGGTCCAGCCCAAGGAAGGCCCACGGTAGATATACGCTGGCCCATGAAGATTTTCGGGTGGCCAAGGCCCATGACGTCTTCGGATCCTTGGAGAGCAAGACTAGTGTAGATAGGAAATTCAAAGGGGTAAAACCCTAGAACTTGTAACCGACTAGGACTATGCCCGGGACCTGCCTAAGTCTATATAAAGGCCAGGAGGGCACGTCCTAGAGGGCTCGACTCATACTTTCGCACACGCCTCCATGCCAGATCGAATCTGCGCACCCTGTAACCTTCGGTTCCGCCGTAATCAAGAGCAGACAAGCAGGAGTAGGGTTTTCCCTCCGGGGGCCTGAACCTGGGTAAATCTCGTGTCCCCTGGTTGCTTGTCTGTTAACCATGCCACGATCTCCAGCATCCCCATCTTCTCCAAAACCCAAGTCCATAACAATGGGCATTGACGAGATTAAACCTCGTCACCGGACAAATCTCTTCACCCTTCCGAGAAGTCCCTTACCCAGTGCGGGGCCACGTCCATTACTCCTCGGATAAACTCCGAGTTCCCTCGTGTCGCTGGCCTCGAGTCTTGCAAGAAATGGCATAGATCATTTTTCTATGTCAAAAACACTGGAAAAGAAGATAAGATCCGGCTCCCCGCCTTTTCTATTGGCACCCCTTCCAAGAATAATTGGAACTACAATCCTAGGAAGAGCCATGCTTTGGCCGAGGCATTCGAGATTCGGCTCAAGGAGTTGATCCGTGTCGGGCTCCGTGGTGAGGATCTGATGACCACATTCATCAGCAGCCGAATCTGCCCTTTCCAGCTTCGCTCTCACAAGCTTTGTTACATGAGTGGTCCTCTCGATCCCAACCGAGTTTCGACGGTTGAGCTCGACGACTATCTTATTTATAAGCGTGTCCGAGATATCTTCAAGACCGATATGCCGGAGGATTGGGCATGGGGACTGAAGTCGTTCACTCGCGGGAATCCTCCTCCTCAGGTAAATCTACGCATTGGTGTTTGTTTCTGAGTCACGTTTGTGACTGTTCTTTTGCTAACTCTACTTTGTTTTTTCTCTCGCAGAGGTTTACGGAACAAAAGATCGAGGATGCCGAGGTTCTGGCTCTTCCGTGGACTGCGGATCGGAATACCCCGGACAGCGGGGAACCTGACTCGGAAGAGTTTGTCCCTAATTCGGATGTTGCTCCGGCTCGCGCCCGTGGCAAGACTTTGGCCCACAGGGATGAAGGTGACTCGGATGACGTCCAAATTCTTGAGGTAGTTGCCGTGATGCCTATCTCTTACGCATTTCCGGCTCCTACTTTCCCAGCTAATCTAGCCGGTCAGGTGCACGACACCGAGCCTCTTGCTTCTCGAGCTCCTGTTGCCTCGACAAAGCGCACTGCTCCGGCAGGTCCCTCCGATGCTGCCCCCAAGAAGCGAATGAAGAAGTCTTCCCAGCATATTCCAAGGCATAAGACCATGCCTGGGGTTACTGGGTGAGTTTACTTTCATTCATATTTCTTGTTTCTCTCTTTCTGTCTTTTGATTCGACTCTCTGTCCTTTGCAGAGCTCCTCTCTCTGCCAAGCCAAGAGGTCCAAGTATGACAAGCCATTCAACTCGGCAGCCTTCTCCTCCACCCCCGGAGGATATTCGGGCTCCCAGTACCTCTCGTGTTGACTCTCCTCCTGCTCCGACTCACACATCTCCTCAGCGAGATGTACCCATAGCTCCCGTCGTTAACGCCGACATAACTCCGCCAATAGATCATCTTGTTGAACCCGTTGCTCCTCTTCAGACCGCCGAGGTTTCCCCCAACGATCCTTTGATCACCACGATTCCAGCTGCTACTTCCGCTCCAGCCGATGATATCACCATCTCGGCCCCCCTAGAAACCATAGTTCCCCCTGCTTCTCAAGATGTGATTCGTAATGTCGAGGTTATTGCCCCTGCCGAAGCCTCTCCTAAGACTCGGAAGGTTGTTGTTACCAAACCTTCTGCATCTCAGAAGGGGCCGGCTCGCTCTTCTCAACCCAATATAGCTGATGCACTTCACAAGGGGGCTTCCTCTGCCAAGCCTGTTGTTACCCCAGCTGCCGACACTCAGCTTACTCTTCACAAGAGTCCAGCGATGGCGGTAGTTACACAACGGGCCCGAGGTAAAGTACTGACCCGTACTGAGAGTGGGAACAGCCTCGGCTCTTTGGTGGAATACGCCAATAACTGGAACGCCGCCGATCAGCTTGAGGGCAATCCGAGTAGCCAGCCATTTTAGCTTTCCGACATCAGCAGTCGTTTGCATATGGCTGCTAAGATTGTTCTTGACAGTGATAAGATGAACAAGGTAAGCGCTTCTATTGATACTTTGTCTGTTTATTCAAATGATAGTATATATACATTAGTCCCCGAAGCTTGCAACCGAATAATTTGTTATTCGTTTGGAAGCTTTGTTAGACTTCAAATGCATTATTTGCTAAGTCAATTTCCTGCATGACTTGGATTGACCGTGGTCCATCCATATTCCGAATTAAGTTTTGCTTAATCCGGATATATTTTGGCTTTGATTATCCATCCACCAAGATCCGAGTTAAGTTTTGCTAGACTCGGCTCTATTCTAGCTTTGAATATCCAGCCACCTAGATCCGAGTTAAGTTTTGCTTGATTCAGATCTGTCTTAGCTTTGAATATCCAGCCACCTAGATCCGAGTTAAGTTTTGCTTGATTCGGATCTGTTTTTTCTTTGAATATCCAGTCACCCAGATCCGAGCTAAGTTTTGCTTGATTCGGATCTGATTTAGCTTTGAATATCCAGCCACCCAGATTCGAGTTAAGTTTTGCTTGATTCGGATCTGTTTTAGCTTTGAATATCCAGCCACCCAGATCCGAGCTAAGTTTTGCTTGATTCGGATCTGATTTAGCTTTGAATATCCAGCCACCCAGATCCGAGTTAAGTTTTGCTTGATTCGGATATGTTTTAGCTTTAAATATCCAGCCACCCAGATCCGAGTTAAGTTTTTGCTTGATTCGGATCTGTTTTAGCTTTGAATATCTAATTATGTATTTACTTTGGTACTTAGGTTGCCCATGATCGGCGGACAGCCGAATTTCAACGGTTGCTCTTTGCACACAAGAAATTGCAAGAGAAATATGAGAAGGTTGTCCCCGTAGTGAAGAAAACTGGTAATTTAATAAATATTTGTATTGTTCCTTAAGCTCTTAACATTTTTGGCCTGACGTGTTAATCCATTCTTTGCTGGTATGCAACTAGTATCAATAATCTTAACACCCGCCTTACCAAGAAAGTTGACGCTCTGGAAGGTTAGTTATCTTTTTCGTCTCGTAACTTGTTGACTTTCGTTCACGACAAATCCTCGGTTTCTTATAACCTTACGGCTTTGGTATAGCCGAGTTACAAACACTTGCAGCGTCGCATCAAGAATGCATATCCATGCCTGATATGATGCTGCATTTTTTAGAACAAGCCGCCACTCATTCGGCGCAACTTAAAGAAAAGGATGATGAGATAACCCGGTTACGTGCCGAGGTTGAGTCTCTCGAGCTTTCGCAGAAATCCGAATTAGAAAAAGTTGATCAGGAGTTCTCTGAAGAGAAGAATCGACTGAGCCTGCAACTGCAGAAAGATAATGAACTCCTCGATGCTGCCGAGCTGAAGAACCGGACGATGAGCGAGGAAATCACTCGCTTTGAGAAGAATAAGGCCGACTGGACCCAGGATCTCCAGAAAACGTTGAGTTATATTCATCGTAAGTTTCCGACCGCGGCCGAGTTATTTTCTTCTCTTTGTTGTTTTTAACTGATATGTTTTACTTTCGTGTAGATCATTTTCCGGAAGCTAAACCAGTGAGCTCTAAGGCAGTGATTTCTGCTCGTCAGCGCCGAGGTGTCCTCGCAGACTCGAGTCCAGAATACTCAATGGAAGACTTCCTAATTGCCGTCGGTGCTGCTGTTGGACCAATGAAGATTATAGGAAGAGATCTGGTGCAAGCAGCCATTCGGGCCTACCATGTTCTTTGGCCGAATACCTCAAGAACACCTGATATTGACGAAGTCAAAATACTTGTGGAGAGATTAATGGCATCTTAGAACCAGTTAAATCTTTGGAGGGAATCTGCTGGGAGGGCTGGTGCTGATATGGCACTTATAGCCGTTTTGTCTTGGTATGAGGATATTTCACTCGATACTCTGATGAATCTGCGCAATGGCTCTCGTTGGGTTGAGGATCCAGAATTCGTCACTCGCTGCCAAGCTCATGCCTTCCAGCTTATTGAGTATGCTGACGTGCATAATTGGATTGAAGGGCCGAGTTTTCTTTCCAATCCGGCCGATGATGTCGAAGTTGAAGATGCCTCTGATGATGATTCGGCCGATCGGGATGAAGCAGAGGGTGACTCGGACAACTCTCGTGACTCAAATGCAAGCTCGGATGAGGATGGCGACGCGCGATCATCTTCTAAAGGGACTGAGAATTCTAGAGCTCAAGCTAATGTTTCTCAGCAGCTGAGGCTTGCCCCCGAGGTTACTATTGCTTCTGTTGAAGGCGAAGTAACTTCGGCTGAGGCGACGGCTACCTCAGAGCGCCCAGTTCCTGAAAATACCCCTGCGCAGAAGACCGAGGTCGCCATCATCCGAGGTACCCATTCCCGATGCTCCTGATCATGCTGCTTCCCCTTAAGGGTGCTCTGGCCCTTTTCGCTATTTAGGTTCAAAAAACTCTTAAGTTATTTTCAGTCCCCGGTATGCCGGGCGTATGATGTCTATGGAACAATTGTCCGGCTTTTGGTGTGGTGTGAACCTTTTTGCCTTTCGCCGCTGAGGCATGGGTGATGGTGATTATTATTACTCTATCTAAACAAATCTCATTGCTTTATATCTTTGCTTTGGTGAACTTTGATTTCATAAGTTCGGATTGTATTTTTTCCATGTGGCTGACCTTAGTTCGGCATTTATCTTGCTTGCCCTTCGTAAACTCGATTGCTTAGCTGTTGTGTTTTCAACTTCTATCTGAAGTACAATGCCCGAAGCCCATATCTGGTAAAGTGATACAGTAAGTTGCATCCCTTATCATACTCCGATATGCTGGGGTTGTTATTCTTTTTTGCATTATCCTTAGAGATTTTTGATTGTTTCCGCTTTGCTATTCCTATGATTACTGAGAGAAGTTTATATCATATCTTGCAAGTTATGATCAACAATTTTGGGGAGTCCTCGAGTTTTTAGCTGAGCTACGGAGCTTTTATGTGTCTGGCGACAAACAGTGGGTAATATAAGTCAGTCCCCTAGTTATCACTCGGGTTATCGAGTTCTTGCGTGTGCTCAAAGAATATCTAGGATCATGCAGTAGTCCCCGAGTTACAAACTGGGTTGCCGAGATATAATTCATGGCTCAATGCAGAGAATACTACGGGGTAGTCCCCGAGTCATTGCTCAAGGTGCCGAAGTTTAATGCGTATTTTTAGAACAAGAAACAATCATGGGGCAGTCCCCGAGTCAATGCACGAGCATCGAAGTTTAATGAATAATCCGAAATAAGGGATAATACGGTGTAGTCCCCGAGTCGTTGCTCAAGGTGCTGAAATTTAACACATAATTCAAATTAAGAAATAACACGGTGCAGTCCTCGAGTTACTGCTCGGGGTGCTGAAATTTAACACATAATTCAAAATAAGAAATAACACGGTGCAGTCCCCGAGTCACTGCTCGAGGTGCCGAGGTTTACTACATAGTCTTAAGAAATAGAAACAACATTGTGCAGTCCCCGAGTCGCTGCTCGAGGTGCCGAGGTCAAATACACGCTTGATACTCCAACTTGATGCGTCACATCATAACGTACGACATATAGCTCCTAAGTATAGAATGGGCGAAGTAAAGCTATGTTCCACGGTCTTTTTGATTCGTCGCCGGCTTTGTTTGCCTTGTTCTTTTCTGGTGACTGAGCATAGATTAGGTAATATGCATCATTGTGCAATGCTTTACTCATGATGAATGATCCTTCCCATGGGGGTGAAAGTTTGTGCATGCCGGCTGTGCGCTGCACTAGCCGAAGAACTAAATCTCCTTCTTTAAAAACTCTTGGATTGACTTTCTTGCTGTGATATCGTCGGAGGTCTTGATGATAAATAGCTGATCTTGATAATGCCAATTCCCTGGCCTCTTCTAGCAAATCGACATCGTCTTGCCGAGCTACCTCATTTACCTCAGCAGTTGTATACTGGGACACTCTTGGCGAATCATGTATTATGTCGGCTGGAAGCACAGCTTTTGCCCCATATACCAGAAAAAATGGGGTATACCCTATTGACCTGTTTGGGGTAGTTCTAAGGCTCCACAGTACTGCTGGTAGTTCCTCGATCCAGCATCCTGCCGACCTTTGCAGAGGTTCGATAAGCCGGGGTTTTATTCCGGACAATACCAGCCCATTTGATCTTTCTACCTGCCCCTTTGATGCTGGGTGAGCCACCGAGTCAACATCTAGTCTTATGTGTTTCTCTTGGCAGAATCTAGCAAAGGCCCCTTCAGCAAAATTTGTGCCATTGTCTGTAATAACACTATGTGGATAACCATATTTCAAGATAATATCTTTGAGGAATTTTACTGATGTTGGTCCATCACATTTTCTTATTGGTTTTACCTCGATCCACTTTGTGAATTTATCCACCATGACTAGAATGTGAGTCATTCCGCCTCGGGCTGGCTTGAATGGTCCCACCATATCCAAGCACCATACAGAAAATGGCCAAGTAATTGGTATTGTCTTTAATTCGGACGAGGGCATATGTATTTTGCTGGCGTATCTCTGGCAACCATTACATTTTTCTACCAATTCTTTCGCCTCCTTCAACGCCATCGGCCAATAAAATCCATGCCTGAATGCTTTGGCCACTAAAGCTCTGGACAAGGCGTGATGCCCGCATTCTCCCTAATGTATATCCAGGAGTATTTCCTGGCCTTCTGCTGAGTCAACACATATTTGTAGCATGCTTGTGACGCTTCTCTTATACAGCTCATTGTTTATGATTGTATAAGCTTTTGCTCTTCTTATTGTCTGTCTAGCCAGTACCTCATTTCTCGGCAAGATTGCGTCCTTAAGGAAGGAAAATATGGGTTGCGCCCATGTCGGCGTGATTTTCTCTGGGATAATTTCATTATCGATTTCCATATTTTCTGCCGACATAACAACTTCGGATTTTTCTATATTCACTCGTGCGATGGCCGGGTTCACTTTCAGAAAGTCTGGGTTGCATTCTTTGTCGATTTCCATTTGCACACTTCCTTCTCTCAATTCTGCCGAGATATGAATGGACTCGGAATCTGGTGATGGTATTATCGATGGTTTTGTCAGGTGCTCTAGGGCGATACCCGGGGGAATTGACTGCCTAGTTGATCCGAGTTTTGACAGTGTGTCTGCAGCGTCATTTTCCGCCCGAGGTATATGATGAAACTCACATCCATCGAAGTATCCACTGATTTTTTGCACATGGAATCTATATAGGGTCATATTCGCATCTAGTGCGTCCCAATTGCCTGATACTTGCTGTACTACTAGATCTGAATCCCCGTAGCATAGGATCCGACGTATACCAATCTCTTTTGCCACCTTTAACCCATGGACGAGTGCTTCATACTCGGCTACATTGTTTGACGCGGCGAAATGTATTTGCGGCACATATTTCAGCTAATCTCTTTTTGGCGATGTTAACACTATCCCTGCGCCCAAGCCATTTCTCAGCTTGGATCCGTCAAAATGCATTGTCCAATAATTCGGATCTGGTAATGGCGGCTCATATTGTACCTCGTCCCAATCCACAAAGAAGTCGGCCACCGCCTGAGATTTGATTGCATCCCGCCTATCGAATTGCGGAGCATAAGGTGATAACTCGATTGCCCATTTTGCTATTTGGCCACTTGCATCTTTGTTGCTCAATATCTCGGCTATGGGCGCTTCACAAATCACTTTTATCGGATGTTCTTCGAAGTAATGTTTAAGTTTTTTCGCCGACATGTATACTCCATAAGCCATCTTTTGGTAGTGCGGGTAGTTCTGTTTTGAGGCTGATAATACTTCGCTTAGGTAATATACCGGCCTTTGTATTGACTTATCACCTTCATTTCGTTCCATGACAACCACCACACTTACCACTCTATTAGTGGCAGCTACATAAAGTAACATAGGTTCTTTTGACAGTGGAGAGGCCAAGATTGGTGTTGTAACCAACATCTTTTTTAACTCATGAAACGCATTATCTTCTTGCGGTGTCCAAATGAACTTATCAGACTTTTTCATTAATTGATGTAGAGGTAATGCCTTTTCCCCCAGCCGACATACAAATCGACTCAGCGAGGCCAGGCAGCCGGTGAATTTTTGTACATCATTTACACACTTCGGTAATTCCATTTTATTCACTGCTAGGATTTTAGTTGGATTTGCCTTTATACCTCGGCTGGATACAAGGAAACCGAGTAATTTTCTAGACGGCACACCAAAGGTACATTTTTCCGGGTTAAGCTTCATTCGGAACCTTCTCAAGTTTGCGAATGTCTGTCGAATATCATCCAGGAGCGTTTTGCTCTCTTTGGTTTTTATAACCACATCGTCTACATATACTTGTACATTTTTTCCTATCTGGTCATGTAGACACTTTTGCATGCATCTCTGGTATGCTGCTCCTGCATTACGCAGGCCGAATGGCATGGTGCGATAGCAATAAGCCCTGTACGGGGTAATAAACGCAGTCTTTATTTGATCGGCCGGATATAATGGTATCTGGTGGAAACTAGAATACGCGTCTACAAATGACAACAGCTCACAACCAGCGGTCGACTCAATGACTTGGTCTATCCTAGTTAAAGGAAAAGGATCTTTGGGACACGCCTTATTTAGGTTCATGTAATCGATACACATTCGCCATACGACGGCTACATTTGGGTCATCCTTTTTCTTTTCCACTAACACCGGATTTGATAACCAATCCGAATGAAGCACTTCCATGATGAACCCGGCCGCAAGGAGCCGAGTTATCTCATCCCCTGTTATTTTTCTCCTGTCTTCGGCGAAGCGGTGGAGAGGTTGCTTCACCGGCCTTGCTCCTGGCCTTACATGCAAAGAGTGCTCAGCCAACTCCCTCGGCACACCTTGCAGGTCTT
Source organism: Avena sativa (assembly GCA_916181665.1). Classification (NCBI taxonomy): domain Eukaryota; kingdom Viridiplantae; phylum Streptophyta; class Magnoliopsida; order Poales; family Poaceae; genus Avena; species Avena sativa. The sequence continues at coordinate 8,382,560 of OV702297.1, read as the reverse complement.
GAGTTGACCATGCAAAGATATCCCGATTCTCACGAAGGAAGTTGGTGAGCTCACCTTCCTATTTGGCATCTAGGCCGGCACCAATCATGATGGTGCGCTCTGGGAACTGCTCATCTATCTGGATCGTTTTTGTCTCTTTAGTTGGCTGGAAAGAAACACTTCCGTGCGGGTTGGCTAATGCCGGCATATTCAGCTGTGCCGACTGAGCGAGAGCTGCTACCTCCTGAATCCTTCTTTTTTCTCTTGCAATCACCAATGACTCGGCTAGGTTTGATCCGGCCGAAGCACACTCCATCGATTTTCTGTAATCTCCGGCTACTGTTATCACCCCTTGTGGTCCGGGTAACTTCATTTTCAAATAAGTTATGTGGCAGCTACTCATGAATTTTGCCAATGCTGGCCGCCCGAGTAAAGCATGATAGCAGCTTTCTAGGTCCACCACTTCGAATTCCAAATTTTCCGCTCTGTAATTCTCCCTTGTGCCGAATAATACATCTATTCGGACTTTCCCAATGGGTTCACAGGAAAGTCCCGGGACTATTCCATGGAAAGTAGTTCTCGTGGATTGCAGCATATTCCGTGCTATTCCGAGTTTGTGCATTGTATCTTTGTACATGATGTTGATACTACTGCCATTTTCAATGAGTACTTTTGAGAATTTCACATTGATGTTGGGCCCGACAAATGTTGGATCTAGTACGAGTGCGTACGACCCTGGATTCGGCATTATCTTCGGGTGATCCTTTATGCTCCAGGTTATTTTTTGATCGGACCAAGGCACATATCTTGGTACCGCCGGTATAACAACATTTACTTCCATATGCCAGCGTTGTACGCTTTGCCTGTCTTGCTATTCTGTTGTGAACACATAATATGATTGATGATGCTCCCTGTAATCACTGCGTCCGTTGTTTCCGGGGTTTGCCCTTCCATCCTGACCTTGGTTTATCACCTGATGCACTGCATCCCTCCGGTCTGAGTTGTCATATCTCGGAGGTGGTGGGGGTAACATTAATTGCTGCGTATTTGCTCCAGTTAGCTGTGGCTGCTGCTGCTGATGAGCTTGATGAAGAGGCGCTTTCATGCTCGCCGGGTTTCCCATTGCATTTTTCATCCAAGCACATTGCCGAGTTGTATGATTAGCTGGCTTGGCGGGTTTGGGTGTGGAACTTACACGGTTGATCCAACATGGACTCGAACGTGTATTTTGGCCTTTCTTGCCACTGCTTCTTCTGTTCTAGTGTCCACTGTCTCTTCCCTTCATTCCTCGGTGTCCACTGCTGAGGACCATTCTTCTGTCGCTGACTGTTTCCGTGACTCGGCTGATCTTGCACTACCGCTGCCACCTGATTGGGAGCATATCTGTAATCCGGTCTTTCCTCTCTTCTTCTACCTAGGAACTCATTGCGCCTCGACAATCTGGATGCATCTCTTGCATATTGGTCTTGATGCTCCCGAAGCTCTGCCGACATTAGTTCTGGTTGTGTCGGATCCCCTAATGCATACGAATCTGCTATCCTGATGGTCTCCGCCAAGGTGGTCGGCATATCTCTTTGCAGCCTCTGCCATAATACACTTGCGTATCGGCAACCTTGAGCAAAACAAGCTATTGCTTGAGATTCTATGACTCCCTCGCATGAGTTTCTGAGGTTACACCACCGAGTTAAGAATTCTCTATCTGTTTCATTCGGCCTCTGCTTGCACATAGCGAGCTGCTGTGGCCTGTTTGGCCTTTTATAGGTACTGGTGAAGTTGCTGACAAACATCTCTTCAAAATCTAGCCAACAGTTGATACTGCCTGCTGGCAGATTGTTCAGCCACACTCTGGCTGGTCCTTCCAGCATCTGTGGGACGTACCTCACCGCCCATCGTAAGTTTCCACTAGCTATTTTCACTGCAGTGGCATAGTCAATCAACCAATCCTGTGGTTTTGTACTCCCATTGTATGTTTTTGTGCCCCTTGCCAGTTGAAAGTTTGGCACCGGTGGTTCGCCCATGATCCGAGGTCCGAAGCACGCCGGGCCAGGCGGACCCTGTTCCTCCAATAACTCGGACAGATACAACCTGTCGAGCTTTAATCTTGCATCACTTGATGGCAAGTTTCTGTAAACGATTCTCTCTTGTATTCCATAATGGTTATTCCCACCATGTCCTGCATACTCTATATCTGTGTAACCATCGTTGTACCTCTCGTTTGCTTGATTATGATGCGCTGGTCTCATTTCTCGCTCTTGCCGAGGCTCATACCTCGGGTGAGGTTCGGGCGGTGGATCTCTCCTTCCCTCTGCCGGGTTATTGTTCTCGTGATTTCCTCTTCCGAGGTCTCCATTGCCTCGGCTTCCGTTGCCTTTGTTGGCACGGCCAGGGTTTCTATCGCCACTGTTACCTCGGCTTCTGTTGCCTCTGTTTTCATTGACCTTTCCGGCTACTGCCGGATCGTACGGAACAATTTGCTTATTTCTTTTTCCTGAAGTTACTGCTTTATCTTTTCGCGCATTGTTTCCGGGTGAGGATGCTGCTGCCGCTGATAGTGCAAGCGCTGCTCCAGCCGAATGAACCATACGCGAGGCTCCTGGTCTGGCCGGGTCAGCCCTAAGCATTTCTTCATTCTGCTGGTTCGCAATGCATACCAGCTCATTCACTCTTTCTTGCTGTTTCTGCCGGGCTTCGCCGGTTAATCCTTCTAACTCCAATGCAGCGGTATTTGCCGCCCTTAGGTTCTTTGCCGGGGTGCTATACCTCGGCAAGCCTAGATCAACTGAATCAGCCTTATGAGTCTCGTGCTCTTTGTTGATATCATTCATGAGGTTTTTTCCTGTCAATCTTAATTCATCTACCCGCTCGGGGGCAACATCTAGTTTGTTTGCCTTACCATATTCTCGCAGGGTCCTGTTCAAGGATTCCCGCAAGGCCGACACCTTTTTTGCCTCTACCAGCACTTTTTGCCTAGTCTCTTCTAACTCCGCCTGAGCATTAGCCGGATCAACGATCGGCGCCACAGGAGTGGTTAGATTATCTATAGTTGCCTGGAGAATATTCTCTGGTCTTTTCAGAGGTGGCCATCTTACCCTTGCTGCCTTTGGGGTTGTCTCCTGCACCTCGGCTGACTTGGTTGCCGACGGATCTACCTCGGTGGGCTGGGGAGCTGCTTGCTTCGTGGTCACCTGTCCTCCTGCCGCCGGGTCCTTGCTCGATCTGGCGCCTGCTCCTGCCACCTGTACCGTGGCTGCGACCATCACCTCGACGCTGCCGACGGGGCACGCTCCACGCGGACCGTTCGCAGCGCTAAGGGGAGGCTCTCCTGCATCAATAACCCGGTGAGGATAAACACAAGAGGTGTCGACGCCGACGTAGACCTTGTGCATGCCCAAGTTGATGAAGACGCCGTTGCGCGGAGGTGCCTTCCTCCTGAAGCTACCCGCGTTATCGCTGACGTAGTCCCAGAGATCAAATCTCTGGACTAAGCCAGAGACAACGCGCTCGCCGGTGAGAATGAAGTTTCCCGTCTGGATCTTGACTCCAGCTAGCACCGCTGCTGGCCCCACGGTGAGCGCCAACTATCATGGTGGTGGCACGGCAGATGCCATGGGTAGGCTAAATTATGGGGGCAATGGATGTTAGAGGGATCCGGGGAGGGAAGATGTAGTGATTTCTACACTCAAATGACTAACATGTAGATCTTTATTTCTCCTCTTAAGGACTACAGATGCTCCTTGAGCTGTTTTCAGGAAGAAGAGAGCAACTACACGAGCCTTACGGCGTAGAATGAATCGATCCCCCTCTCAGGAGCCAGCGTCCCCCCTTATAAAGAGGTGCCTTGGGTCCTTCTAGGGCTGACGTGGCAAGCATATTCTGGGAATGTGCTTGTCCCAATATGGTAACTCGGCGGCCTCCTTTCCGTGCCCCCTTCTACCGGCGGCAATGTTCCAGAGAGATTCACATGCACGCCTCGGGCTCCCTGACTGTCACCTCCGTGACCTTCTTCTGCCCTTCTGCTGCTTTGCTCCTTGTCCTTTGTGTTTGGCTCTGTTCAGATTCGTCCTAGCCAGTGACTAGGGTTTGACTATAGGCACCTCCTTCTCCTGCAAGCTTCATGTTACTCGGCCTTGTCTTGCATAACTCAGCTCGGCCTTCACCTGCATTCAAGTTGGTCAGACTCCCTCGGCCGACTTAACTCATATGTCGGCCGGATAAGGTGTTACTCCTCGTGTAGCTGTCATGGCCTTGCTTATCTCGGCCGACTCTTACATGACTCGGCCGATACAAACAGTAACTCGGCTCGTGACAAGGGAGACTCCTTTCGTCTTTCCCCTATCTTGACCCTATCCAGGGTCACCTCCCCAACAAAACATGAATCAACCATCTGAAGAAAAAAGATAGCATGAAATGGCTCTGCACCAATATGTTATCCTAAAATCAAAACGACAGTTGCACTGGCTGTATAGGTCACGTGCCACCGATTCCAGCCGGCTACACCCACTATCCAAAGCAGCATGCTTCTCCATAGGTTGTACGAAGGACCACGAATGTATCCAGTGAGTAGCCTGTGGGATGACGTGCATAAAAGAAGTATTTTTGGCTTTGTTAAAGATATAATCATTTCGTATGTTTCACATGGCTTATATTTACATAGTTGACGGATAGCTATTACACCGAAGTAATAATACAACTATATGTCATACAAAAAACACTTAGTCACTGATTCTCTCGAAACTCATAACAACGGAAGCTTTATTTCTAGAAGATACTTTATTTACCAGTTGGCACACAAATATTCCAACTCATAGTATGGAAGTTAAACTGTAAGGTTCAGTTTATCCCATTTTATTGTGTTTGTATTGATTTCCTTAGTTCCTTTAATACAGAGCAATAAGCTTGTACTGTAACTCATAAGATTTAGACATTTGGAGCCTTGGAGATGTCATATACTGTTTTTTCTTTAGTTATTTCCCTTCAAGATAACAACAGCTCAAGTTGACCAGTAACACAACATGGTGCCGTAACAAATTAATATGCAAATTTTCAGAAATTGGTGCTACAAAAATGTTCATATGATTCCCTGCCAAGTAACACGTATTAAACATTAAAAACGTTCATATACTGTTTTTTCTTTAGTTATTTCCCTTCAAGATAACAACAGCTCAAGTTGACCAGTAACACAACATGGTGCCATAACAAATTAATATGCAAATTTTCAGAAATTGGTGCTACAAAAATGTTCATATGATTCCCTGCCAAGTAACACGTATTAAACATTAAAAACGTTGATCCCCAAGGAATTATCCCTTGCGGGATGTCCGTTGTTAGATAAATGAGACCTCTCCAGCAGAGGATTAAACGTGCTCGGATAACACCACGTTTAATTCAGTCCTTCTGGGGACTCGAACCCGGGTGGACTGCATGCGCACTCGCTAGCCTTGCCACCAAGCCAGCCCCTGGTTCTCAAGTAACATGTATTAGATATACCTGACTGTTTGTGGAGAAGTATGAATAGTTATTTTAATTGAAAAATGGTAATTTCAGCCAAGAATGAAGACATGACTATAGAAGTGAGCTAGTACTACAACTGATAAATGCCATGTCAACCAACTAGCAAGTATCGGCTTGAGTTTTTGGTTCAGTCAGAACTTCCTCTAGTCAAGGAGGAGGATGTAACAGACATTAGATGAGGAAATTTACAAAGAAATTCCATTTGAAAGACCAAATTTCTAGAATCAGAACTAACAAAGCAATAACATCTTCCTTTTGTAAGCTAAAGTGTAACATCATGTTAATATCTATTTCAATTAGCTAATAAGGACTAATATTCGTTGATAAATATAAACGATCAAATTTGAATAAGAGGAAGTTTAGAACAAACTTAGAACTCAAGCCGACACTTGTTTGGCCTGGATACATTGGTGACCATCAAAGAACCAGCACTGGATAAGCAAGTAATTAATTTCAGTTTCACCATGGATAAGTAAGTAGTATCAGTTATATGATTAACACTGATATCTTCAAAAATGAAAACCACTGCTCAGAAAAAAATAGCACGATCAACACTGAAGTCTGACAGAGTTTACCAAAAGCAAACTCAGTTGTTGTCTGAATGTTGTGACACTTTAAGATCACTAAAACATGTAATCAGTAAGTGAAAAAATCGATATAACACATGGCATTTACCTTACCCAAGGAACCTTCAAAATTCCCCAAGTTTCCATCGTGGTGGAGCTTAAGAGAAATTTCTTTGACATGAAAATCAGAAGCATCAACCTGTGTGATAATACAGAAAAATGTTACTACCTTGGAGCCCAAATGCAGCATACTAGTAACAACATGCCACAGGGGTAGTAAAGAAAATCCAACTTCCAAGTTACATGGTTTATAGGCCACTGGATTAGCCAAAGTTCTGTCGAGTCTGATGGCGAGATTTCAAGCATGCCCTCCTGGCCGCTCTGCTAAAATGCCGGTCCAAGTTCAGAGCTGCAAGTTTGCAGCAGGGTTCAAGTGCAAAAGAACAGACACTTAAACTTCAAATATATAGTAAGAACTAGTAAGAAGCAACACGGGTGAGGCCAGGTCGATACTAGACTGATACAACACTTATTGTGTATTCATAAAGGACTGAATTGCGATGTCCTGTTTATTGATTATGTTTAATGTCTGGCTACTGGCGTGTAGAAACGCAGAAGCGGCGGGTCGGTGCTCTCGGGAACATAGCATTCAACCAATACCAACTTTTAGATCTAAACATTTTTTAGATTAGAATATTTATGAATTTGGAATATTTTGAAAATATGAACATCTTTTAAAAAGCTAACCAATTTTGAATTCTGAACATTTCAAAATGCGAAAATTTTCAAATTCTGAACATTTCAAATCTCAACATTTTCAAAATCTAAACACTGTTCAAAAAATACTCCGAAAACATAAAAGAAATAAAAATGAGTATAGAAAAGAAAAACAGGAAAAAAATGAAAAACGCTGTGAAAACCCGCAACAGAAAACCGGAAGCAAAAAAACAATATGGACAGAAACATTGACGCAAAACCTGTAGGCTGTAGCGAGCTTGTCACGCGCGACCGGAAAGGAAATGGGCCGGCCTACAAGCACTGAGCGGAAATAGGATTTGCCGTCGGCAATGGAGCTGAGAGAGTGGAGGTGGGTGTGAGAGAGTCTCCTGGGCTTTTTGCTGGGCCTACCTAGCGAAAGATTAGAAAAATGGAAATTTCTAGTTTTTTGAATTAACCCAGATTTGTTTTTCCCCTAAAAACCTAGGTTTGTTTTTTGAAGTTTTGTTGGGAACCCAGGTTAGAAAAGGTAAATGGTCCGTTGATAACGAGCGTTCGCATGGTGTCGGTCATTGCAGATCACGTGAGCTCTGACCATGTTTTTCTTCAATTTCCACGGTTTTATATTATTACTCTACATATTAGATTTAGTTAAGTTTGATCAAATACATAGAAAAAATGTCAATATTGACATTACCAAGTGGATACTATATGAGAGTATACAACACGCAAGTTCTGATTATATTCATTCCGTATTATAGATGTTGATACTCTTCTAGACTGCAAGCTACAAGGTCAAGGAAAAAAATCTGCTACGAGGGAGATGGGACAACCACACAAAAACATCATCGCCATTGCAATTAACTCGCAAAGGAAGGTAAATTATATCACGGACAGACCTACCCTGAGAACTTCTATACGCGGATGCTTCATATCGAGTCGGTCCTATCATTGCACGCTAGCAAATGACCTCACCTCTCCTTGGTTAGTGACAATATATATATCCTATGTTTTATTAATATATGGTCACATGTGTCATCTTCTCCTGGCAAACTCCACCGGATCCGATGTGGGTGTGGGTTGTCTCAGGGGCGAAGGACCCCCTTTGGGCAAGGTATGTCAGCTGTCCTACCTTAATTTCTGCAAAAAAATCGCATATATATACACTTCTATTCGACATACATACAATTTCCTGCAAAGTACGATGAATTCTGAAGAAAAAACCATATTAGTTGACTTAAATTTGTCTAGATTTGAATGAATCTAGACACTATGTAATACTCTCTCCGACCCATATTAGTTGACTTGCATTTGTCTAGATTTGGATGAATCTAGACACTATTTAGTATATAGGTTCATCTAAATTTTGACAAATCCAAGTCAATTAATATGGGTCGGAGGGAGTATATAGATTCATCCAAATTTTGACAAATCCACGTCAAGTAATATGGTTCGGAGGGAGTACTAGAAAATGGCTACGTAAGAGGGGATTCGGCTGTACTGGACCTTTGCTGGGCCGCGCACTAAGCAGCAGTAGCCCCTGATCCGTGAGTCGTGTGTGCGCGTGTGGCTGGTGCCCCTCCATGTCTTGGCCCCTGTGCAGTATCCGAAGCCAACAAGTCTAGGACTCGAGCGACGAGCAGGCGGGTGCGCCGCCGTCTTCTACTGATCTACTCCCCGCCAGCAAACCTGCCCGCCGATCCGCCCGCCCTCTCACTGGTCCTCCTCCAACCTTCTCATCTTCTCAAATTCTCAATTCTCGGTCTCATGGTGCACGGTTTTACCCAGCTAGGGCTTCTTCTCATCTCAATTATAATTTCTAATCCTCCTTCAGAATATAGGTTACGCTTCTTCCTATTAATGGCCTCTAGGCTCGACGTATTTGTGGTAGAAACAGACAAGAATGGGAAGAAACCTGCAGTTTTAAAGGGGACAGGTATAATTTCTGATTTTATGGTCAATTGAACTATTGAATCAAATTTGAATTTGTGGTCAATTGATTATTCTATTACCATTGTAAAATCGATACAATTTTGATTTTTTGCATCAATTTTTTTTGATGCTTTAGATTTGCCCGACCTTAAATTTTTTTCGTCCTTCGCCACTGGGTTGTCTAGATCTGCAGATGTTGAGGTTAAAACACAACATACTCATTGTTAGGCGAAAAGCGGCAAGGTATGCGGCTAGATAATGATGTTGAGCTTCGGGTTCTTCAGGAGCTTTAGTTGTTGCACCTGCTGTCTCTATATATTGTAATTATGTAGAATTTTCTGAGTAATAATAATACCCCACTACAGGAATGGGAAGCTACGCCGACGACCGGTCGTTACACCGACGGCCAAACATCGGGGCCGTTGGCGTAGCCATCGTCTAGGCCAGCTCCGCCAAGCAGCCGTCGGCGTAGAATTGCCCTCAGCATATCCTATGCTACGCCGACGGCTGCCCTCGGCGTAGCTATTTTTTATTTTATCTCATTAAACTTTGAAAAATCATAACTAAATCATTCTAATTTGGAAAAAATACAAATAATATATCAAAATTTGCAGAAAAATAAGACCTATCTATCTACACTCAAATATTACACATTTGTAAATAAAATTAAGTAAAACATAAAACATTATATATAGTTTAAAAGGGGCATAAAAAATTCAAAAATGATCGAAACAATGCGAAACCTTCGCGTGGTGTTATATTATGTGACATAGTTAGAAGGAAAAATATCAAACTTGGTATATTGATTATGTCTCAAAGAAACCTTCACAAAATGACCTATCTCATTCGAGGTTTCTTGGCTTTCGGGTCAAATGATCAATGTTATGGCTAGAATCAAGGCATAGTTTGTGATAATGTGCCCATATTATGCATACATGTGCATCATAGGATGGCGAACAATGTTGCAGGAGAAAGCTTTCCTTTTTGTAGCACCAAAAAGGCATTTTCTATTTTCTGAGCATAAAAACGGATGGTTTTATGAAGCAACCACCAAATGGCTAATTCAAAATACTACCACCACATTTTACAAAAATAATAGAGCACCTTATATAGACAATGTCCCAACAGGGGGATCCGAAACCTTTCCGTCCACCTTTGGTGAAAAAGAAAAATTCATGCCGAATCGGTAGGAAGTGGGTCAGATATAAACTACAGGTACATGATCCGATGCTCATGTTTTTTTACAAAAATCATTTTTAGGTTCACAATATGCTATTTTATCAAAGATACAATGCAAGTTTAGCGAGGCTCGGCCCCGAGCTAAGAATCTTCATGCCCGCCGTTCGACAAAGTTTGACGATAGTTTAAAACGGGCATAAAAATTCAAAAACGATCGAAACAATGCGAAACCTTCGTGTGGTGTCATGTTATGTGACATAGTTATAAGTAAAAATATTAAACTTGATATATTGATTATGTCTCAAAAAAACCTTCACAAAATAACCTATCTCATTCGAGGTTTCTTGGCTTTCGGGTCAAATGACCAATGTTATGGCTAGAATCAAGGCATAGTTTGTGATAATGTGCCCATATTGTGCATGCACATGCATCATGGGATGTCGAACAATGTTGCAGGAGGAAGTTTTCCTTTTCGTCGCACCAAAAAGCCATTTCCCATTTTCCGAGCATAAAAAACAGACGATTTTGTGAAGCAACCACCAAATGGCTAATTCAAAATGGTACCACCATATTTTACAAAAATACTATACCACCTTATATAGACAATGTCCCAACAGGGAAATCCGAAACCTTTCCGCCCACCTCTAGTGAAAAAGACAAATTCCTGCCGAATCGGTAGGAAGTGGGTCAGATATGAACTACAGGTACATGATCCGATGCTCATGTTTTTTTACAAAAATCATTTTTTGGTTCACAATATGCTATTTTATCAAAGATCCAATGCAAGTTTAGCGAGGCTCGGCCCCGAGCTAAGAATCTTCATGCCCGCCGTTCGACAAAGTTTGACGATAGTTTAAAACGGGCATAAAAAATTAAAAAACGATCGAAACAATGCGAAACCTTCGCGTGGTGTTATATTATGTGACATAGTTATAAGTAAAAATATTAAACTTGATATATTGATTATGTCTAAAAAAACCTTCACAAAATGACCTATCTCATTCGAGGTTTCTTGGCTTTCGGGTCAAATGACCAATGTTATGGCTAGAATCAAGGCATAGTTTATGATAATGTGCCAATATTGTGCATACACATGCATCATGGGATGGCGAACAATGTTGCAGGAGGAAGTTTTCTTTTTCGTCGCACCAAAAAGCCATTTCCCATTTTCCGAGCACAAAAAACGGACGATTTTGTGAAGCAACCACCAAACGGACGATTCTCGTGGTAAAGCTCCTCCACCTCCTCCTCCCTCTGGTCCTTGCAAGAGTCAAAGTTCCGGTCCATCAGGGCCAAAGTTGTTGTGTGATATCTCTGAGTCAGAATTTCATGCTCTGCGGGTGGTCAGTCCATATGGGGCGGCCCGCGCCTTTGCTCGAGAGAACAGCCTCTTCTACACGGACTTTCAAGAGCGGGTGTTCCATGAGATTCTCATGAAAGATGACAAAGTTGTGGTTCCTCAAAAATGGATCGAGATGAATCATGTGAGGAAGAATCTGAACTACTTTGGTGAGGCCCTTGACATGTGTACCAACTTTGGCTTGCTTCCTATTATGGAGTTCAAATGCAACTATGATCCCTTGCTCATTGCTCAGTTCTATGCAACCGTTCACTTTGCTAAGAATGATACTAGGACTCTCACTTGGATGACCGAGGGTGTTGTCAAGGATGCAACGTTGGCTGAGTTTGCGGCTATCCTCGGGTACGAAGACCGTGGCAAAGATGTTCCAGTTGGGTTTCGGTGCCATGCCAATGACCATCCCATGAAGAAAGATAGGCTTGCCCCTCTGTACATCCGGGGGCACGGCATCCCTGGTAAGATCAAAGGGCTCCTTCCTACTTATGACATCATGCACCGCATCTATCGCGAGACCATCGCCCCTCGTGCTGGGAATGTTGATGAAATTCATGCTTACATGGTGGATATTATGATGGCCACCTATCACCACCATGACTCTGGCCTCCCTATGGATGTGATAGATGTTATCTGGAATGAGATGGTCTGTGCCACTTTTCAGCGGAGGGTGCCTCCTTTTGCTCCATACATCATGGCACTCATCATTAGCAAGTGCCCGAAAATTGCCCGTGACTTGCCTCACTTCGTCTTGCCACTCACCGCCACAAGAATCTGCTGATCAAGACCCATCTCGAACCCCGCAATGCGGATGGTCAGATTGTTGATGAGGATGGGAACCCGGTTGAGGAGGACTCAAGTAATGGTGCTAGTGCACCACAGGGTGCAACTTTTGTGGTCTCTCGTCGCCAGCCCGCACAGCCATCTTGGGCTAAGAGGTTTGAGGCCAAACTCAAGAAGATTTTCTGCCTCCAAGTGGACAATCAGAAGCGCCTGTACGAGGCCCATGTCTATGCCAAGAAGGACTGTGCTCGTCAGAAGGAAATGATGGAGGCCCAAGGCTTGACTGCTTCCAAGGGCTCAGAGAACAACATTACCCCAGAAGACCAATGGATCTCCTCACACAGCCACTGGGAAGATGATGCCACCTCCTCCTTCCGTGCCCCTCCACCTCATGGTGCATGGGACGACGTTGATGATGATGATGAGTGATCTTCGGGGCGTTAGTGTTGCTCTTGTCCCTTTTTGGCGTCTTGATGCCAAAGGGGGAGAAGTTGCACATTAGGTATGCGGGAGATTTGCGAGGGAAAGTCACAAGCTCGTTCTTGCCTTTGATTTTATTCGCTTGTGAACTTTATTTGGTTGCCTCTTGCTATGTGTGAACCTAACTATTGGTGCTATGTATGTTAAGACTATGTGGTTATCTTATGGATCCATCTTGTGTGTATTATGGCTATTCTTGTTGGATACATTCTATGTGATGATATTCCTCATTCCTAATCTATTGGTCATCACATGTTTCTTAGCAAAGGTATGTCCTCTATGTGCGACTTCTATTCTCAGCTAGCTTGCTTGATTGTATGGGGCTTGTTTCTACATATCTAGGGGGAGCCCCATCTACATCTTGTCGTCACTAGATTTCCTTGCAAAATGTGTGTTGTCATCAAACACCAAAAAGGGGGAGATTGAAAGAGCATTTGCTATCCCTAGTGATTTTGGTGTTTGATAACAACACACATATCGGACTAATGTTTTGCTAAGTGTATCGCATGTACTTTAAAAAGGTTTGCAAACATTCAGAAACTGTCTGCCTGGCGCGGTACCAAAAAGCGGTAGTACCGCCTTTTGCTACCGGACCAGACATAAGCAAATGACTAAGTGTCAAAAAGTCTCTGCCGGGCCAGGTACTAAAAAGCGGTAGTACCGCATTTTAGTACCTAGCGCGACAGAAGCTTTTTTACTGCTTGTCAAAAGCTTCTGCCTGCTCCGGTACTAAAATGCGGTAGTACCGCATTTTAGTACTGCTCAGGACAGAGGCTTTTTGAACGTTGCAAAAAGCTTCTGTCTGCGCCGGTAGCAAAATGCGGTAGTACCGCATTTTACTACCTGGCGTGACAGAGAGTTTTTGCACGTTGCAAAAAGCTTCTGTCTGCGCCGGTAGCAAAATGCGGTAGTACCGGGTTTTGCTACCTGGCGTGACAGAGAGTTTCTTGTATGATTTTGTGCTGTTCCCTCCAGGTCCGGTAGTACCGGTTGCCTCAAGCGGTACTACCGCTTCCCGGTAGCAACAAAAGTGGTACCGCTGGGGGCAGGACTTGATGCTGTTTGAAAAGGGTGGTCCGGTACCAGGACCGGTAGTACCGCTTGTACTTCCGGTACTACCGCTGCAGTAAATGCATCAACGGTCAGATTTTGTGGAGGGGTATAAATATCCCTCCACCTACCTTGGGACAAAGTGCTCAGCTCATTAAAGTCATTGCCCACCATTGGAGTCCATTGGAGCCACTCAAATTCTCAAGATCTCATCATCCAACCACCCAAAGTCCTTGATCTTTGGGGAATCAAAGGAGGAGGCCCCGATCTACTACTTCACCAAAAGAGATTTTCATTTCCTCCTCATTTCATTGAGGGCCCCTTTGCTCTAGCGTTTTGTTGGAAACCCTAGCTCTTGTTTTTGTTTTTACAAGCTTGTCTTTGATTGCTTTGACAGCTTGCTTGTATTTGGGAGCCTCCGATTAAGTTGTGGATGTGTGCCCCAAACTTGTAACGGTGCCGGCTTCCACCTTGAAGGTTGCCGATATAGTGGAAGGTGAATCGATCCCGTTGGGGTGAGATTCATCAGAGAACAAGGGAGGCCTTTCGTGGCGTTGGTGGTTTGAAACCACCCCCTCTCCAAACGTAGACGTACTTCCCCTCAAAAGGAAGGAACTACGGGAAACAAATCCTTGTGTCTCCGCGTCCACTTTTCGGTTACCTCTATCCTTTACCGCACCTTACTTACTTGTTACTATCTTGTGTTGTGGTAGTTCTTGCATATTTGTCATATAGGTAAATTCACCATAGTTGCATTATCTAGAGAATTTACCTTATTGTCAAACCTTAATTTGAAAAAGAAGAAAATTTGAAGTAGCACCTATTCACCCCCCCTCTAGGTGCCCATACGATCCTTTCAGTTATAAGTAAAAATATTAAACTTGATATATTGATTATGTCTCAAAAAAACCTTCACAAAATGACCTATCTCATTCGAGGCTTCTTGGCTTTCGGGTCAAATGACCAATGTTATGGCTAGAATCAAGACATAATTTGTGATAATGTGCCCATATTGTGCATACACATGCATCATGGGATGGCGAACAATGTTGCAGGAGGAAGTTTTCCTTTTCGTCGTACCAAAAAGCCATTTCCCATTTTCCGAGCACAAAAAACGGACGATTTTGTGAAGCAACCACCAAATGGCTAATTCAAAATGCTACCACCACATTTTACAAAAATACTATACCACCTTATATAGACAATGTCCCAACAGGGAAATCCGAAACATTTCCGTCCACCTCTGGTGAAAAAGACAAATTCCTGCCGAATCGGTAGGAAGTGGGTCAGATATGAACTACAGGTACATGATCCGATGCTCATGTTTTTTTACAAAAATCATTTTTAGATTCACAATATGCTATTTTATCAAATATTCAATGCAAGTTCTCCTTTTCATCGCACCAAAAAGCCATTTTTCATTATCCGGGTGCAAAAAAGGGATTTTCCTAAAGCAACCACCAAATAGATAATTCAAAAACGGAGGGTCTGTGATTAGTTGATATGGATATCATATTTGGATTCCTCTAATTTTTCTGATCAATTTAGACATATTATTTGTTAAATTCCGATTTATAGATTTAAAGATATTAATTATTCCATATTAAATAGAAAAATACAAAAAAGTAAAATTATTATATTTTTATTTGAATTCAATAATATTTTTACTTTTTGATTAATGTTTATTTAAATAATTGTTTATAATTTCAAAAAATACAAACATGTGACATGTTGATATAAGGGTTAATAGGATTGATATCATAGTATTGACAACAATATATGAATTACTTTGCGGAAACAGATTCTAAAGGAACGAGGAAGTTAAGCGTGCTGGAGCTAGAGTAGTATTAGGATGGGTGACCTTCCGGGAAGTTCGACCAAGACTGCAATTTAATTAAATATTAAGTGTAATTAGTGTTAAAAATGTTCAAAGTGAGAGATTAACGAGTCAAACAATTCAAAAATTCAGAAATTGAGAAAAAAAATAAAACATTTATTATTTTTTTAAAAAAAATATTTTTACAACCTGTCGACAAGCTATGCCGACGGCCGCATTGCCCTCGGCGTAGCATACGCCAACGGCATTTTGATACGCCGACGGCCTCTATGTGCTCCACCGAGGGAGCCCTTTGCCGAGGATGCTACGCCGAGGGCAACCGTCGGCGTAGCATACGCCGAGGGCATTTTAGCCTACGCCGACGGCTGTCCTGTAGTGCCCTATGTGTCTTGAATTAGATGTTGAAGACTTATCTGAATATACCTACGCATGTTTTAGTTGTTAAATACATACGAACTAAGACAAAACTCTGATATCTAATTTGAGAAGTAGGACTCCAGCTAAAAAGAAAGAGTTGCCTACCTACTGGTGCACAATGTTTTGTTGTGTTGTCGTCGGTTCAACGACGAGAACTGTGGCCAGAGTCCGCCGATTTCATCTCGTCTAAACCAAGGGGCACCGGAGGAACCACGTGGCGTGGGCAACCATATGCTTCAGTTTTGGCTCCCCTGGTTGAGCCTGCCCAGCATCGGCCGCTCGGCCAAAGAATGTGTGACACCGCGTGCACCGTGTACGTGATTACAGATATGTGGCCGTACGAACTGACCACGATCGGCTCAATTCCGACGGAAAGACCAACCGAGTCGATCGAGCGAGCCCACTGGGTTTGACAAGTTTGAGTTCTTTCATGGCCACGCGGTCGCGGAAGAGCGGCAACGTACAAGAGTTGGGCACAGCCGCCGCCGCGCGATTGGATGTGGTGCCAGGCGCGCAGGTTAGTACGTACTCTACTTACCATGTGAATCACGTGATTAGTTACTCGTTTTGCCTGTCGTAGGCGGTGGATGTATCCGATTGCCTCTAAGCTGAGCTGATTGAAACTTACTAGCTTTTCAAATATGTAGCGCTGCATTTTATCTCTTCGTCACGGATCATCGGGCCAGGATTTTTTTCCAAGTTATTACTCCTTTCTATCCAAATTATTTGCGTGGTTTTAGTCAAAATATTGTCTCAAAACTGTCTAAGTTAAATAAATTTGTAACAAGCAGTAGTTTGGACCCGAGTAAGTACTAGAACTAGTAAAGTGTCATTTTCATTATACTAGTGGCAACATAGCAGTCAAGACGATTATCATGGAGAATGCTGACGAGTGAGTCGTTTCTTGCGGACGGCCGCACATGCATGTTGCCAACTCTTTTGTCTCGGAGCGAAGGCACGATTTCAAGCTCAGGGCGGAAAGGCAGAAAACCGGTGGGAGGGTTTAGGTCTTACATAGGGCGATCAAAGCTGTTTCTCGCGATCAGTCTGCTTTGTCTGCGGTGGGCTGGTAAATCGTGTTTCCCACACTCTTGCTACTTAACAAGTGTTGCTCTTATTAATACATTACTGTAACTTTATAAGGATATCTAGGACCGTAGTGCATGATATCAGAGATTAGTCATGGAACTTGCATTTGTATCTGTTTGGGACTGTGACCGATAGGACACCACATCTAAAATTTTGATAAAAAATTGTCCATAGAATTGTAATTTTTCTATAGAGGTAGCAAAATAGATACATACTGTTTTTTCACTTTTACCAGGAATTCGCAGAAGTTTTTCATGGAATTATAATTTTATGGCACAACTTACCTATTTTTTGCACCTGTAGTTCAACATTTTAAAAAGATCTAACAAGGTGGACTCTTATCTCTCGCATGGTAGCTAGGTGTCCATAACTCGATGCCATCTGTGCGTCTAAATAAGCATTCGAATAATTTATGCGGAGTCTTTGTTTCCTGCAATTCATATAAATCAAACATAGAATGTCTCCTATTTGGGAGAGGCTCGTCAACATTCTATTGCAAGCGCAAATGGAGTTAAGGACTTTGGCATCCTCAAATAAGGGGTGATGGCACCAAGACGTGAGAACCTCTGGCATCTTCTTGCATACTATCTCAGCACCCTTCTCTTTCCTACGAACAAATGTTTTTAAAGTATTCAGTAGAGAATTCATAGGTTAAAAAGGTACTAAAACATTACACATATATGGCACAATCGCAAACTAATAAGTTATTTCCGTATGTACGATATCAACATTAGCGTAATACATAGAGCCAAAGTTTGCGGTAGATGCCATAATCGCACATCACTCGCAAGGTTCCTAACTCATAATTTTTCTCTACATCCGAAATGCTTTACTAGCATGCACACAATGTACCATGTTACGTGACTTCTCGCGAGGGCGACTCGGGGGATGACCCTCGTCGTCGCCCTTCTTCCCCTCCTCCCCCCCTCCCTCGTCACGTCAGACGAAGCCCGAGTGGCCGCCGACGACAGCGAGGCCCCTCCCGCGTGGTTCCTCTTGTCGGGTCGTCCATGGCTCCTCACACGGCACGGTGGTCGACGACATCGTGCCCCCTCCAGATCTGGTGTTGGTCGATCTCAGCGGCCCCTCCTCGCCTTGCTCTACATCTCCGGGGGATGGTCCGTGCGGGCAAGCTCGATGTGGAGTCAACCTTGGGTGCATGATTTGAGGCCTCTTGGAGGATGGGTCATGCTTGTTGGCGTTCGAGCTTTTGGTAACCGGTGGCGGTGGTTCCCCTTTCTTCCCTCTCGTTTCCTCTCAAGGGAGAGATGGAGGTGCGGTCCTAGATATGGGCAGGAAGCTTGGATCTGGTGCTAAGTGGTCCGTGGCCGGTGGACGTCAGTTGTCTCTGCATGAGTCTTTTTTCTCCAGACGGATCTAGTGAATGTTGGGGCAACCATCTTGATCTCACCTTCTCTAGGCGCAGTAGGACGTTAGTGCTCTGCAGGTGTGTTGGCAGCAGGATCATCATAGTCCCTTTGTCCATCTTAGCCAGTGAGGATGCCGGTGTGTAAGATGGTGTGTTTGCAAAAGGACCACAAGGCTTCAACTATTGGTGGGGGAATGACGATGTTTGCGGATGGTGTTCTCCTCCTTGGAGGCGTGGCCATGACACTCATCCCACTGCTGATTACTTTTCCCTAGACACCTCTGCTACCTTTTGACTTGTGTCATCTTCGAGTTCCTCCTCGGACTCTCTATTCGATGATGCCTTGCATCAGGTCGGCTCGACCTCTTCTAAACAATGTGCTTTCCAGTTTGCGCGGTCGCTCTTGGTCCTAAGAGCTTGAGTTGGTGACCTGCCACGAGGGGATACCGGGTTTTTCTCTAGCGGATTGCCAGCCTGGTTGTTAGGGCAAAGCCATAGGGGTCTCTTGGGGTGGGTGTTGGAACCAGTGAAAGCTCTGCACGGCTTTGCCCTGCGTTGACAACAACAACACCCTCGAGCGTTGTTTCTCTTCCTAGAGGCATTGTCATGAAGCACCCCCCCTTTGAACCCTAAAGGTTCGTCATCTTGTTGGTGCAGTTAGCCGAATGTCCCTAGTTTTTCCTCTTTCCTCTTTGTTTGAGTTGTTGTACTTCGCCGGTTGATGGCTTCGTTAGTACAAACTTTCTTAAGAAAATGGTAAAATTATTTCCTTTGTCTAGAAGGTCTATGTAGAACAATATTCCTCAAATCCTTCAGAATTCCTGCGTTCAAAATAGGGCCTTAGTGTTTTATTACAAACACTTGATTTAAATCTTTATTTGACACAAAGAAGAAGAAAAAGAGCTAAACGAGCTGAACTTGTGTTTGTCGTCACTCGCGCCTACGACTGCGCAGCGGTGCCGCCCCACATGGCGCCAATGCGCCACCGCACGCCTAGCAGCAGCTTTTCGTACACAGAGAGAGAGTCATAGGTGGTCGCAGGTCGGTCGTCCCTCGCCTCCCGCTGGATCGAGCGAGCGAGTCCAACGGTCCAACCCGAGTCCAACTTGCTCAGCAAACAAGACCCGAAACCGCGACTTGCGCCACAAACCAAATACCGCCCACCGCGCGCGCGCCCAACAACGTATCGCCACGAAAACGAATGAGACATTCATTGCTCGCGCGGCCAGATCCTCAGATTGTGCGACCGACATGTGGGTCCCCAGTCAATCACCGCGATACTTCCCCCGTGCACCGCGGCGAGGCGAGGCCCGTGGTTTTCCTTTTCCCGAAGAAAAGTAGACCATTTTGTAGGAACACCCCTATCTTTGTACGTAAATATCAGTTCGCTCTCCGTGTGCCAGCTACGTATAAAAAGGAGGACACCTGCCTCTCCCAGAAGACCAAACCAAACACACGTCAAAGCAACAACTCCAGAAAATCTCCAGCAGGTCCTAGAATATTCACCAAACCCAAACCCCCACCGTCTCTGCTCCGGTGCTTCGCCTGCCACTCCACTCGCGTACGCGGATCGTGATGGACACCCGCATCGGGTCCGTGGACGGGCCGTCGCCGGCGGCGGTGAACGGCGCGGTGGGCTGCCCGGCCTCGGCGCCGGGGTGCCCGATCATGTCCTCCCACCCCGCGCCGCTGGCGGCCGGCGAGGCGTCGCTGGGGCGGCACCTGGCGCGCCGGCTCGTGCAGGTCGGCGTCAGCGACGTCTTCGCCGTCCCCGGGGACTTCAACCTCACGCTGCTCGACCACCTCGTCGCCGAGCCCGGGCTGCGCCTCGTCGGCTGCTGCAACGAGCTCAACGCAGGGTACGCGGCCGACGGATACGCGCGGGCCCGCGGCGTCGGCGCATGCGCCGTCACCTTCACCGTCGGCGGACTCAGCGTCCTCAACGCCATCGCAGGCGCCTACAGCGAGAACCTGCCCGTCATCTGCATCGCCGGCGGGCCCAACTCCAACGACTACGGCACCAACCGCATCCTCCACCACACCATCGGCGTCCCGGACTTCTCACAGGAGCTCCGCTGCTTCCAGACCGTCACCTGCCACCAGGTACGCGCGCCTTCCCGACATGCATTGCCTCTTCTTCGTGATTCCTCTGATTTTCCCAAACCGATGTACTCCGGTTAACTTGTTTGGTTTGAGGAGCGGCTCTTGATCTGGTTGGTTTGTTTGTCCTCAATTCAGGCAGTGGTGACCAATCTGGATGACGCGCACGAGCAGATCGATACGGCCATTTCGACGGCGCTGAGGGAGAGCAAGCCGGTGTACCTCAGCATCAGCTGCAACCTGCCCGGGATACCTCACCCCACCTTCAGCCGTGACCCTGTCCCCTTCTTCCTCGCTCCCAGGTACTAATCCTTCTCTGTTCTTCTCCGAAGCCTTTTCGTGCCATGACTCATCGGCTTATTTTGGATCATGTTGTGAATAACTCTGGACCATTGAACATTTCCACCAAATTATCTAGTGTGTAGACTGCTATATCTTGACTCTTGATTTGCATGTTGATGCTATTTGAGTTATCTGATGAATTTCATGATCTGCTGGGAGCTTAAGATTTTAGCATTACCCAAAAATAATGTGCCTCGTTGAACCAGTAGTATTCCTATACTGGGATAGTGAAAACGTTGATGCTCTTTGAGCTGTATCTGATCTGATGAATTTAATGAGAGTTTTGTGATATTTCACTGTAAGTTGATTAGCCCCCCGACGAAATAAACTGTGTTGGCTAAGAATTCTAACGAAATGAACTGTGCTGTGAAATTGAAGGATGAATTGAACTGTGTTCTGTAATTTCAGGATGAGCAACAAGATGGGGCTCGAGGCTGCAGTGGAGGCAACCGTCCAGTTCCTGAACAAGGCTGTGAAGCCGGTGCTTGTTGGCGGCCCCAAACTGCGCGTTGCTAAAGCACAGAAGGCCTTCGTCGACCTTGTGGATGGCAGTGGCTATGCCTATGCGATAATGCCATCGGCCAAGGGCCTTGTTCCAGAGACGCACCCCCACTTCCTTGGCACCTATTGGGGCGCAGTGAGCACCGCATTCTGTGCGGAGATCGTTGAGTCGGCCGACGCCTACCTCTTCGCAGGCCCTATCTTCAATGACTACAGCTCTGTTGGTTACTCTTTCCTCCTGAAGAAGGACAAGGCCATCATCGTGCAGCCTGACCGTGTCATCGTTGGGAACGGGCCGGCATTCGGCTGCGTCATGATGAAGGAATACTTGTCTGAACTGGCGAAGCGGGTTAAGAAGAATACCACTGCCTACGAGAACTACAAGAGGATCTTTGTGCCTGACGGCCAGGTGCTGCAGTGTGAGCCAAATGAGCCTCTGCGTGTCAATGTGCTCTTCAAGCACATCCAGAAGATGCTTACAGGTGACAGTGCGGTGATCGCAGAGACTGGTGATTCCTGGTTCAACTGCCAGAAGCTGAAGCTGCCTGAGGGCTGTGGGTAAACATTCTTACAGTCTGACTCTACACTGTTGTAACTGTGTATGGTTTCTTGTTATTTGCCTTGTATACTGAGCAGGTTTTTTTTGGATACTTCAGGTATGAATTCCAGATGCAGTATGGTTCAATTGGATGGTCAGTCGGTGCATTGCTTGGATACGCCCAGGGGGCAAATGACAAGCGTGTGATCGCCTGCATTGGTGATGGGAGCTTCCAGGTGACATTTCTCGCTTGACGACCCTGTTATGCTGCTATTATCTGCAAATGATTCTGTGTTTCTAATGTGGTTTTGTGGGCAACTACCTGCAGGTGACAGCCCAGGACGTGTCAACGATGCTGCGGTGCGGGCAGAACAGCATAATCTTCCTGATCAACAATGGCGGGTACACCATCGAAGTGGAGATCCATGACGGACCTTACAATGTCATCAAGAACTGGAACTACACCGGCCTGGTGGACGCCATCCACAACGGGGAGGGCAAGTGCTGGACCGCCAAGGTAAGCAAAACTGTCCATAGCCAAAATGCTCACAGGAACTGCCAGAGCTCCGGGAATTTCTGCTGATGGGTACTGTAATACTTTCAGGTGAAGTGCGAGGAGGAGCTGACGGCGGCGATAGAGACGGCTTTGGGGGAGAAGAAGGACTCCCTGTGCTTCATCGAGGTGATCGCGCACAAGGACGACACGAGCAAAGAGCTGCTGGAATGGGGCTCCAGGGTCTCTGCGGCCAACTCCAGGCCACCCAACCCTCAGTAGACCAAGCTTTTACCTCCTCTGCCTCACTAGTACCACGCACCTAGCACGTTGGCCGCCATAAAATGATTGTGTACTTCGTCTTTGCGTTTCTCTGTTATGTTTGGTTACTTCGGTAGTCTGTTCGTGTCTACGTTGGTACATTCTGTGGCTACAGTCTGTTTCTACGAGTTTTGTTGTTTTCTTTTTCGAGCAAAAAGATATGCCAATTATTATGCCTTATTTCCTTGGAATGCCTTCGGATCGATCTGATCCATCGTTGTGACAGATGCAGGAAGACGGGGGAAGGCAGCGGCTTTGCGGCTGGACGGTGCCGTGCATCTCACCCTGCACTCGCGAAACTGCTTCGGTTTCGCTAGTTGCCTCCCTGACTTTTTTGGCTCCCGCCGCATGCGTCACTGGCGCGCCGCATAGCCCCGTCCCCGGAAAATATCCGCCGTCTCGCGGGTCACGGGGGCCGTGCCTGCCTGCGACGGCAACTTGCGCCGCTCGGATGGGGGCCATATACATACCCGATTGGTTTCTTTGGATGGTAGCGTGCTAGTTATGTGTGGACACACACACACACACACACACACACACACACACACGAGTCCGGTACATACCGTAATGTCGATGTGTGTAGATGCACCGGTGCTGAAGGACGTGGCAGGATTTCTTTAACAAGATCATATTAGTAGCGTTATGCTGCTTTACAGTGTAACGATGCTCACACCCAACTAAGAGATTATTATCCCCACGTTTTTCTTCTGGATCGACGTTCCCAAACTGATAACAAAAATGGACAATACGCAGTGTGCAAACCCGATCTAATGTTGATTGCCATGACCCAAAAAAAAGGCAGTCATGTACTAGATGTAGATGAGCAGATGACGTCCATCCGTTTATCCGAAACGGGAACCCCAATCAGTCCCTCAAAGTGACCCAAAGCCAAAGGGGGATCATCATCGCATCGCCCATGTGGCCTCAACGCAGCGGCACACCCCGAAGCAAGATAGCATCACAAGTTGCGCCTTGCGCGCAGGAGCACTCGCTCTCCAACGCAAAGCCAAGAGGGAGGCCCGCCCAAGTTGGTCGACGATGATGCGTTATTCCGTGATGATAATATGATATCCTGGAAATATTCGGGCGATTTTAATATCCCATCCGCGCGACGTACTATGCGGATCGGGCGGAAATCGCATGCGTTCCGAAAAAAAAAAGTGAAGTGTAGACGCCCGAAATCCTCGCCCACAAAAATTGCTGCGCCGGGAAAAACACCCCGCCAGAGAGACCTATATATACGCCACCGGCTCGCTCGCCCTCTTCTTGCGGCGCCTCACACCATCACCTCCTTTCCCTTTACACACTCACACACTCACGCACACCTCTCTCTGTTTCTATCTGAGCAGAGCTGCTGCTCTGTTTCAGTACTCACTCGGCGACGTGCTCTGCTCGTGGAAGATGGAGTGGACGCGCGGGAAATGCATCGGGAAGGGCGCGTTCGGCACGGTGCACTTGGCCGTCCACAGGGCCACGGGCCGCGCCTTCGCGGTCAAATCGGTGGAGACGGCCAAGGCCGGCGCGCCGGCGATGGCGTGCCTGGAGAGCGAGATAAGGATCCTGAAGCGGCTGAGCTCGCCGTACGTCGTGGCGTACCTCGGGGACGACGCCACGGCCGCGTCCAGGAACCTGCACATGGAGCTGGTCCCGGGCGGCAGCGCTGCTGAGGCGGGCGGCCTCGGCGAGCGCGCGGCGCGGCGCGTCCTGCGACGGGTGACCACCGCGCTGCACTACCTGCACGACGTCGCCGGGGTGGTGCACGGGGACGTCAAGGGCAGGAACGTGCTCCTCGGCGCCGATGATGGCGCCAAGCTCGCGGATTTCGGCGCGGCGAGGCTCGTGTCGGAACCGGCGCCACGAGGCCCGCGCGGGACGCCGGCGTGGATGGCGCCAGAGGTGGCCCGCGGCGGCGCGACGACGCCCGCGTCCGACGTCTGGTCGCTCGGGTGCACGGCGGTGGAGCTGCTCGCCGGGAAGCGGCCGTGGTCGGAGATCGGCGGCGCGCTCGAGGTCAGCGAGCTGCTGTTCCGCGTCGGGTTCAGCGGGAAGCGGCCCGAGCTGCCCGCGCGCCTGTCAGACTCCTGCCGCGACTTCCTCGACAGGTGCCTCCGCCTGGACGCCGGCGAGCGGTGGAGCTGCGAGCAGCTGCTGCGCCACCCCTTCCTCTCCGCGGAAGCCCACGACGACGCGGCCGAGCCATCGCCGTCTCCCCGGGCGGTTCTTGACTGGGCGGCGGCATCGCCGTCAGACTCGGACTCCGACGCGTCATCCGATTGCTCGGAGGCCGACATGGAGCAGGAGGTCATGGCGCGCGCCAAGGGGAGGATTGCCGAATTGGCATCAGACGACAGGACGCGCACAAGCTGGGCGCGCGAGTTGGATGAAGGCCCCACCTGGTTGTCCGACACCTGGGCCCCACTGTCCGGCCTCGAGATGTCAACCAATGTAGTACCATCGGTGCCATCACCATCCGACGACGCTACCACAGTCGCCGATGCAGGAAACGGCGGCGCCGGTGGGTCCGCCGTGAGCGTAGACGCCGCCGGTGGCGTCGGGGGCGTCGTCTGCAGTGTCAACGGCCAATTCTGGCGCGACGGTCACAGAGGGCACCATAAATGCAGTGGCGGAGCCAGGATTTTCATATTGGGTATTCAGAGTTAAAAAAAAATTCTCCAGCAAACCGATTTTAATATATGTGGGTTCACAATAGCAAGAACAAAACTAGAATTTGTACATAGTAATGGCAATATGCTCCAATAATAAAATTACACTGAAAAAACAATGAAAGAAAATACCACTTAACTCTACGATCTCCTTTCTGAAAGCGAGCAATGATGTCTTCATCCTTTACTTGTAAGAAGAATCGACGCTCAAGAAAAGTAACAAGGCAATCATTCAAGAATTGCTCCCCCATTTTATTTCTTAACTTATTCTTCACGTAATTCATTGAAGAAAAGACCCTCTCAACACTAGCAGTCGCCACAGGAAGAATTAGCACCAACTTAAGAAGCTTGTACACCATGCCATGGGAGATATTCTTTTTTGTCTCAACAAGCATAACAGAAAGGACGGCAATATTTTTTACCTTTCTAAATCTTTCATCCCTACGCATGTCAGCCACAAACATATCCAACCGATAAGGAAGCTTCAGTAACTCTAGCTCTGAGAAATCCTTAGGATAGAAGTGAGCAAGCTTGACCAACTTCTCTTGATCATAAGCAGCAAAAGAATTTATAGGATTGAATGATGACATGCAAGCAAGCAACCGAGTGTTTATCTCATCAAACCTATTTTCGAGCTCTTGATATTGCCTATCAATAAGACTCAAAAATATATCAACTCGGAAGCGGTGGAGATTATTAACATTCTTGAAAAACTTTTTAGATCTATGAACTGGCTTATAGCGTGCATCCATGTCAGGAACTTTGACTTTACGCTTGAAACAAAAAGCCTTGACTTTTTCAAGAAAATGTTTCCATCCACTATCTTCTCGCAGATTTAACAATTCTTGCTTAGTGAGATCAAGCATATCAATAGCATTCACAATGTCTTGGTCCCTCCTTTGTAAAGCTTGGGTCAAGAGATCAGTGTGTCCAAATATTTCATCCAACAAGTGAAGCATAAAAACAAACTCGAATGACTCGAATACTGTCAACATAGTTTGAGCTCCAATAGCATCTGCACTGTGATACTCTTTTCCAATCCTTTTGAGAACTTTTTGGATTGAAGGGTACAAAGACAGGACATGGGACACAGTTTTTGAGTGAGACCCCCAACGGGTTTCACATGGCCTTCCCAAACCCATCTCTTGATTTTGCCCTGTGCCTGATTCAATTTCTTCCAATTGCAATGCTTCAATGAGATAATCATCTTGAGCTTCTCGAAACATTTGAATCTTTTTGCAAGACATACCAAGAACATTCAATAAATTTCAAGTTGTCCAAAGAACAAAAAACAATCACCATTTTCTTTAGCAACAACGACAAGAGTTAACTGGAGTTGGTGCGCAAAACAATGCACATAATAAGCATTAGGGGACTCATCCATAATAAGTTTCTTTAACCCGTTAGCCTTACCCTTCATGTTACTAGCTCCATCATATTCCTGTCCACGTACCATTGAGAAGCTCAAAGAATGATCCATCAAAAGTTTCTCAATTGCCTTTTTAAGTGTCAAAGATCTAGTGTCCTCAACATGGACAATCCCAAGAAATCTCTCAACCACCTTTCCAGTTTGATCAACATACCTCAAGCAAACAGCCAATTCTTCTTGTTGGTACACATCACTAGATTCATCCGCAAGTATTGCAAAATATTCTTCACCAAGATCTTTTAGAAGAAGACTAGTTGTTTCTTTGGCACAACAATTGATGAGTTCTAATTGTATTTCAGGGGCTGTCATTCTGCAATTCTTTGGAGCATTTTTCAGAACCACTTTGTCAACATCTTCAAATTTTTCTGCTAGATGATTCAAAAGCTCAAGAAAATTTCCCTTGTTAAATGACTCTTCACTTTCATCATGACCACGAAAAGCCAATCCTTGCTTCAAAAGAAATCTCAAGCAATAAATTGAATAACTCAAACGAGAGAAATATTGGGCCTTTTTTTGTTTGCAACCTGAAGCAATAGACTCTCTAATAGATGCACTAGGTTGAATGAACAAATCATATTTTTCTTGAGCTTCAGAATGAGCACTAGAGAGACCACCTTCATGTTTGTCCAATCTATTTTTCATCACGTTCCAGTTTTTAAATCCCTCTTTCACAAAAGAATCACCGCCCTTATGTTTAGTTTCATCCTTGAACAAGTAGCAAACAAAGCAAAACACTGCATCTAGATGAACACTATACTCAAGCCATTTGTATTTATCAAACCAATGAGATGTAAAGCGTCGATTACCTCCAATATCTCTTATTGGAAAGTCATGTTGCCTTGGTTGACAGGGCCCCAATGAAATGTGTCTCCTTCTAATAACATCTTGTTCATTGACATCATAGTGTTTGACAGGAGTCCTCTTTCCTGGATCATGCTCAAGTTCATATATTACCTCATCATCGGATTCTTTATGTTCCTCTTCTACAACACGAGAGCCTATCTCCGGTTCTTTGCCACTACCATTACTGGTTTGCACTAGTGCTAGCTGCAACTCACTGGAGGAAGGATCCCTCACATATTCATCTAGATTTTGGCTTTCAACCTCAATAGATACCGGCGTTGGCGTTGAAGTCGAATTTATCTTCGGTTTCTTTGAAGCTTTGTCCCACATACGTTTCAAGGAACCACACTTGTCCTCCTTCTGCTTGTTCTTCATTTTCAGACCCGCTAATCAAAATATAACTAGTTGAGCATCACCCTCTGATTATAATTGAAGAAAATAAGAACAAATCAAGATTGATCCAATCTGTTTTTGCACTCACCGTTAGAACTCTGAACCTCTAAATTGATTAATCCTGAATCCTGAAATTAGAAATCCGATATGGCAGTGGGACTGTGGGGCGTGGGCGCACGGCTGCACTGCTTCTGGCACGATACTGCAGCGGCGCTGTTCTTGTCAGAGTTTGAATGCGTCGCTCCTTGGTGTCGTTCTATATGTACGTATAGATCAGTATATCAGCTAGCCGATCAGGATTCAGGAGACATAGAAGGGGGCAGAACTAGGTACGTGAACAGCTGGAAGGGAACTCACCTGATTCAGGGATGCGCCGTGGCAGACTGCAGGATGCGTCGGTGGTTTTACTGATCGGCGATCTGTGGAGGCGCGCGTCAAGGCGATGCAGCAGGGATCGTGGTTCTGGCTGCTTCACCAGATGTGATCGCATGTGGGAGCTTGGACTAGACTAAACAAAGCCCAAAATTGTTTTTAGGCCCAGGTTGAGAAGGCTGGACACGGGACTGCTCTCATGGTCGTGTTTTTCCCATTTTTTCGAGTTTAACAAGTGCATAAGAACACTATCATGCATATATAGGTATATAGGAGCATATACACTAAAAATTTTGTGCAAAAATTATTGGGTATGCATTGCATACCCATGAATTACCCTAGCTCCGCCCCTGGTTGTGAGGCTGGTCATCTCTTCTCTACTATATAATTTATGTTAAGGTGGTTTTCGTCACAGCAAGATTTTCGTCCGTCCTATTTTTATTTCCTGTTTTGCCCCTGACTGTTCTGAAAAGTTTCAAGCTCTGCCACCGCGTACTGAAACGGGCAAGCTCCCTCCTCCCCCTCCGGTATAGAGCCGTCGGCGAGCTCCTCCACGGCTCCCCATCACCGGCAAGCTCCCTCCTCCCCCTCCCACCGCCGGAGAGCTCCTCCATCGCCAGTGCACCCCCATCTCCGCTCCCAGCCGCCGGGAGTCCAGACGCCGGCGAGTACCCCAACCGCCGCATCCTCATCGAGATTTGGTAATACAGGTACTCGATCGATCCAATCGGAGCCTGACCTCCTCAATCGATTTTGACATGGAGAGCTCCTGGAACTCGCGCGCGGTACGGAGAAGCTTCCTCACCCTCGGCCTCCTGGTCGCAGCGGTCATTGGGGCAATAGCAAGCAACGGCGTCATTTGGCTGTATCTTGTTAAATCCAGCGATTTCTCCATGAAGCTTTGTCTCCTGCTTTCACGTTGATTCTATCTTCTTCACCTGAATTTATCCCTGATTCTGTTCAGAAATTTCTCGGATCTGGCTGTGTATTAGAAGCTGCAAGTCGCCGGTGACGCTTTAGAAATTTCCCGTCCCTGGCCATAGCTTGATCACTTGGATAATAGGAAATACAAGAGGCACGATTGGACGAGGCAGAGCGCTGGATGGCTGGAGCTGGATACATGGGCACCGGACTAGAACTTTGAAGATGCAGAGATTTGGGGATGGTTTTGCCAAGTGATTCATGACGGAAAAATTATGGTGGGATCGTGTGTGCTCCTTAATCAGTTCTACTGATGTGTGCTGGTCAGTGTTGTTACAAGTATTTTTTTTGACCAGGTGGTGCTACAAGTATTGCATCCATCCTTTGTCTTTGGACCGTCATATTTTTTTTGTCAGCATCGTGAGAAGTTTATTCTTTCTACATCATTGTTGTTAACTATGACCACATGTAGTATTTTTCTTAATTCACATTATAGTTAGTGGGTGCCCAGCAAAGCTCCCTTTTGGGTTGTAGTTTTGTTTTGCCCAACACTGTCACATTAGTTGTTCAAAACACAAGCTCTAGATTTGGCGCATGTTTCTATACTGATAATTTTTGTTAAGCTACACACGATTGTACAGTTTGATGAGGAATTTCTATATATAATTATATGCGAAAGCCAATATTGCTTTCTATCTAAATACTGTCTTATATTTTCCATATAAATTATTGATGTCATGACGTGGTCATTTAGTTTCTTTACTGGATTTTATACATCGAAAAAATTATAACATTCTTTTTACCAACCCTGAATGTAGGCAGAACAATTGGTGATACTAAGTCATACTCCAATGAAAGAAAAATGGAAGCTCGAGCAGAGGCTAATTAATCTTATGAGCATTAGATGTTTTAGCTACTATGTGTCAGAAATAGCATGGGCCTTTTCATTGATTAGAGGTGTGTCAAGAAATGAAAGTTAAATTGTTTCTATTTTTTGTCTATGGCAAATTGAAAGTTCTTGCTTACCAGGGTGAAAGTTGTCTTGGAGTAATAGTCACTTTTGATTTCAAAATCCCCGTTTTCGTATAGGATGACAGTGAAAAGAATGTAATAGAAGCATTGCATTTTCTTTCCATGCCTCACATGGGGCTGCTGGTTTGTCGCTCATGTAGTCATATTCTTGAAAATATTTACATGCTTGCCTCCTGCTTTCACGTTGATTCTTCCTAACATCTACCTACCGTTCTATATCATGTAGACCTACAAGATTTTAGACAGTACCAATGGTGTTTGCTCCAAGTCAAATCTTGGGCACATATTTTTCTCATCAAGAGGTATCCAATCTGGGTCTGGCCAGGTAATTGCTTACCTGAACCCATGTTTCTTCATAGTGTTTTTTTTGCCCAATTTTATACTACTTTGTGTTTGTTCTCGTGATGTTTTTCTTGCTGATTTTAGTTAAATATTAACTGCTACATGTTATTATGATGTGGACTTGTAAATTGTTGCTCTGGTGTGCTTCCTCGCTTGTCTGATCTATTCATTCTCTTTATGTGATTTACATGTTTCATCGAGTACTCCAAAATGTGTATTGTTGTAACCGTTGCCTTATATTTCTTACTCTGATATTACACATCTTATTAATGTGTACAATACATGAGAACTGATAGATGACTTTTCTGTTTAATATTTATATTGCTTACATGTATATTTTTCACCTTGATAGCTATTTACGCCTGGTGGACCTCATTATATTATTTCATTCTGCATTGTTGTTGGTCTCCTGCTTATTGCTTTTTTGTTTGTAGGTTTCACAAGGTCCACCATCTATAATAAATCCAGCCCCTAGGAATACAAGAGGCACGACTGCATGAGGCAGAGTGCCGGATGGCTAGAGCTTGATACATGAGAACCGCATCATGTGACTCTGTTTGAACTCTTACATGTGTATTGAAGGATTCGTTTTTTATCATGTCAGCGAGCATTTGCCTCAGCGGGAGGTTTTATTTCAGTCCCCATCGAAACCAATTGAGTGACTCTCAAATATATTTAAAGCATGTTTTGTTTAGGAAGACATGTGATGGTGGAGCGGGGTAAAGGAGGAAGAATGACGTTCTCTTGTTCTAAGGCGAGCGAGAAAAGAAGCTGGCATAAAAGCTAAACGTATTCATGAAATAAGACACAATCTACTTATCATCCGTAGCAACGCACCGGCATTCAGCTAGTAGTGCATAGTAACTTAGACTAGTAACATGCATATAGACCTTATTTATTAGCTGATAGACTCATTTTACTTTGGTTTGTGTGATGTTACGGTAACATAATATGTTACTACCTCACTCTCTTTCTTCAATTAATGACATGACACGTCATCTAAATGCTTACGTGGCATTGCATGTGGTTGCATGCTACTACTTATGTTACTTCCACTATGACTAGCCTGAGATGCCAATGACCATTGTGCATGGCTAGATCTAGATGCTAGCAGCGGCTTGTGGAACGTCCAATTCGCTAACACGGAACGCGCCATGGAATGATAGTCTAGCTCCTCAATCTTTTTTCATTAACACCACAAATCAACAAAAATATCCCACACACCAGTTTATTTAAGACCTTTTAAACTCTTTTAAAATTTAATACTAGTACTCCCCAATCAAACGCCGACGCTTGTCAACTCCATATCTATGTCCCCGCCTCTACAGGGCCTCCTACGACCCCATTGCTGTTGCTGCACTGTGGTTTCCCCGATTCGGGTGGTTGCTGAAATTACTCTGCGCGATTATTCCACGTTGCATCGTCGGGTGATTTCATGGTGTCAATTGTGGCAGCTGGTCCACGCAGCTGAATTTACAGAATCATTTTCCGGCACCAGTACGCCGGAACTGCGTGGCTCGTGCGCCGTCCATTTTTTGGCTACCCTGATTGAGCCTGCGCCAGCTGCGGCCGTCCGATGGAGAGAATGACAGGCGGTAGCCGTCGTACGTACTGACTAGTACTACTATTTGCGTTCACGGCCGATCAGACGCGACCAGCCGATCGACCGAGAGCCCACAGTGTTTGACTCTTCGACGCGTTTGGGTTCCACGGCACGTACGGCAACGTGTGCAAGAGTTGGGCACAGCTAGCCGCTTGGACCTGGGTGTCAGGCAACTCATTATACAGCTTATTATTAGTAGTAGTAGTAGTAATACTATGATTAAGCGTAGATTAATGACCAATCGCTGTTTCTTTTGGTCGACCACAAGCTTTAGCTGCTGAGCTCATACATGACGGAACGGAGCACCTGCCGACACTAACTAGTTTGTACTTACGTGATGCTTCTTCATTTTATTTCTGCAACATGGATCAGAAGCCGACCAGGATATATAATGGAGTAGACCAGATTTCAGATTAGTAGCAAAGTGACAGCGTTTCGCTGCAACGTTTTTGTCTCGGAGCCAAGGCAGCTTCCGAGCTCAGCTCAGGGCGGAAAGGCCGAAAACAGGTGGGAGGTTTCGCTGTACGTCTAGGGCGCCGCAGTTTCAAGCTGCTGCTGCTTCTCTTTTGACAAAGCACATGGTACAAAAGGCTCTTGCTAAGAGGGTTGAGTGATTTTTTTCCTTTAAGCTAGAATACTAATGATATTAAAAGAAATAGAGTGTTAACCCTCTAAACACTTTTGCTTCGGTGTCCCCCTCCTCTTCAAACTTTGACAAACAAAAACTCGATACTGATTCGTTTTGAATACCGTACAAACCCGCCCAAAGCCCGTATGGTCCTCTTACACATATACTCACCTTATACGTATACTCATGTGCCCGCGGGAGTCGGAAATTGGGAGGTATATAGCCACAACAACAAAAAATCAGAATGTGTCATGCAAAGACGTAGGTCGTGATAACGGGAGGTAGGATCAGCCGGTGGGAACGTGGAGTATACCTATCTTGACACCTATACGGAGATATACATGACATGGATACAGGTTCGACGGGGTCAAAAGAAAATTGGTCTATACAAACTTAAGTTTAAGGGGGGACACCGAAGCACACCACCCCTCTGAAACGTCTTAGATCTAAGAGATTCCTAGTTTATCTTTAGTTCCAGTAATATTTGAGGTATTAATGGGTGGAAATGCATCGAATGTGAATCGGATAGTTCCCTTCCCACATCCATTTCCATAATTTTAAAATGGATACGTATTCCCGAATGTGGGTAGGGATTGAGTGTTCTATCAATGCAAAATGGATACGAACATAGTAAAATAATAGACAAGTCGTGTCTTAAAAGGACTCAACTATAAAAGGATAGAGAGAGTTAAATATATTGATATAATACACAATAGTTTTGAGTTCAATTTAAGAATGTTGCAACTTTGTTAGTTTTTTAAGGTTGGGTATTGGCTATCGGGATGGAGTTGTAATAAAATTAGCTAACATATTTTATTCAGATACGGATATATCTATTTCCATATACACATTTGATTCAAAATTCAATAGCACATTTGTGTTTGTAAAACTAATCTATATATTTTCCACATCCATTTCCACTTTCATCTGAATTAGGATATTTCCATTTTCAATTCCTCGAATACAAATGACAGATAATTCGGATTATCCACTACCAGTTTCCACCCCTAGAGGTAGTAGTACATTGGAATTGCTAGTCTTCCCTTAGACTTCATATATCCATATCTATCAATCATGGATTTGTTTGTGTTTTTTATGCTACAATTGTTAAATTATTTTGGGTTTAACTGTCATGCAAAATGTATAAACGAAGGAAACTCTCATGAACTGGAAATGTATGGGGCATGGAGATCGTTGGCGGGCGAAGGCAAGCATTTTTTGTATATATGCATGCACCATCATTGTAAGATTGTTTCCACTATATGACACAAAGCATGCAAAAGACATTGCAATACTTCAGAATGTGCATGTAGCCAAAGTTATCCCCACACACAATAAATTCCCATCAAAATGGAACATATAATAATACTATGCAACAAGACGAAAATTCTTCTGCGACTTGAAACAAACGAATTTCAACACACATCTATGATCATTATAACATAAAAAACATACCAAACATTCTAAACAATTACTAACTGATTTTTTTTGTTTAAACATAGTGAATCCAAGTAGATGACCCATTATTCTAAGAATTTCCTTTGTTTAAAGGACCTAAAGGAGACATAATACTTAGAACATAAATTGTCATTCTTGGTTTAATGGCATATTTTATGTTAAAATACATTATTATTAGGATTGAATATATTAATAGGTGTGAGAATCCAACAAATTCTTGATTTTATGCATCGGGCATGAAAGTTTGGGGAAGTTAGAATAACTTCACGCAAAAGGTATTCGTATAGCAATGAAGGAGCACATGAGAAGGTCTGCCACATGGGGGCCACAAGGCCTAGTATGGTGCCCCACACACTTGACATCCATCTTCAACCTTAGATCATTTATATATATATATATATATTATGAGGGTTACGGTATCGAAGAATGGGGCCAAATCATCAAGTTCTACATAATGTGCTTATGTAGCTCATATGATTTTTTATGAGAGAGTAGATCAAAGTTATGTTGGCAGCTCAGATGATGAAATAGATAGGCTACATTTGTCTCACCCTTCCAAGCATATGTTTAAAGTGTTGCAAAGTGCCTAAAACATGTTTTGAAGTACTAGAAGGTAAAATCTACCCGGAGTCTTCTTCAAATTTAGTACTTCACGGGTCTGGTTTTCTGTGGATATTGTGTGTGTACCCGTGTATATTTCTCACACAATAATCACAAATACCTGGACTCAACTCTTTGAAGAAAACAAGAAAAAAAGGGGAGAACCGCAATGACGTGGTGTTTAACATAACCCCGACCTTCTGCGGTGTAACATCCCAGTATTTAGGAACTAACGAAAGGTAGATTTAGAAATATGGAATGTTACATGCATGCATCTGTGAAAATGTGGGTACAATTTTCGCCAAATAAAAACCTAAAGTGACAATGTTTCTTTCATACTTTGAGATTAGGCTTAGTCTTAAAGGATGATTGTTATAAACTTTGATATGATCTTTGAGGAATTTTGTGTTTGAAAAGTAAATTTGAATTTTTAAACTTGAGAGAGTTTGAATTATAATTCAAATGAATTAGGAATAAGTTTTGAATCTTAATTTAATTAAGAGTTAAATATTTCAACTTAATTCTATCCAAAGAAAAACAATAAAGAATATGAAAACTTATTTCATATTATCAATATATAAACAAGTTACAAAATTGTAACTTATTGAAATCATCCACACTTCAGAAAAGCAAATAAATATAGAATAAGAATATTCTTTACCGCACGCATGTGCAGGATGTGCGACGGTACAGGGCCTCCAAAACAGGAGGGCCTCCAATTTGTTATGTTAAACTACTACTAGTGACCGGTTTAGTTGGGCCTAATAAATTCATTGACCATTCTACCGTTGTACTGCATAGAAATCTACCCAGAATTAACTCCATGCCCCCCCAAACTCACGCACGCCTCCTCCTCTCTCTTCTCCTTTACTTTCTGACTTTCTCATCCACTATGAGCGTAATTTTTCTATAGCTTCAATAACCGATCCTTTGGTGGATTTAATTCCGCCGTGATTTCTCTAGAATAGATCTGCTAATGCAAGGAATAAATACAGGGTCCGTTGCTAGATGCACCCTCAATCCACCATCTATTTATTTTGTGTTTTGTTCTCAATTTCTCATCTCTCTTTGCTCTAGTGCTCTTGTTCTTCCGATACCCTTTCTTTTCCTTGCTACTCCCACGATTTGGGTGCATTAATTTGAGTTGGAGGCCTAGCCAGAGTGCTTTGTGGTCACCGATTCATCAAGAGGAGGAGGAGAACTAGAGCAACAACTGCACAATCAGAGACAGACCAGTAGAGCACACGCTGTCGCTGATGGTCTACTGCCAAAATTAATCAAAGGTTGTTTCTTACCATCTTATTTCCATGTTCTATTTTTGATACATGATATTTGCCTCTTAGTTTCATTCCGTGCAATGACTTCCAGAATTAAGAAACATCCTTGCAACCAAAGAATCAAATGCTTCTTCTGACAATCAGAGTGCATATGTTGGTACTGATGAGCTATATGTAGAGTTAAAGTTACTCTCAACTTTAATTCCAAAGGAAAATTTGGGACCGGTTAATATTTTGAATTTCTTGAAGCGAATTGACTCTTTTTCTAATGCAACCATTGTATATAGAATTTTGCTTACTATTCCAGTGACTGTTGTATACTTGCCTTCGACAATGACACAAGAGAGATTTAGTGGGTTGGCTATGATAGCAATTGAAAACGAAATTTTGGAGTATGAAGAACTAATTGAAGATTTTATCGAAAGGAATGCTAGAAGGGTGTCACGTTGCTAAAGTTTTCTCTAGAGGAGTACTATTCAATTTTGAGATCACTTTATGATAAGATGTAATTCTTACAAAAATTGACATGATAATAATTTTTTGTTTTACTAATTGCTTGTTGTTATGCTGAGGGCCCAATGCAATTTTTTGTTTCGCACCGGGCCTTAGTTTTCTTGGGTACGGCCCTGCCTGCAAGATAAACATTAATAAAACAATAAGAAGGTTAGAGTTAGTATTATTTTTCTCTCAGACATATCAGTGAAGTGCACTAGACAAATTCATCATTGAGAAATTTATAACAAGGGGCAAGTTTCACCTATATGAAAGAATCTATGTTTCATAAATTTTTAGCCAAAGGGTCAAACTGATCGCAAGGAAGGGCAAATTCACCAGCCAGGTAAAAGCAATCTGATCAAAGTAACTTCCAATACCAAAGCATATCCACAAGTGCACAGCAAGCACACAGGCAGGACACACATCAACATGCATGTCATGTGCTGTCAGCCTCACAGCACAGCACCAAACTTACAAAATCACCAGCACAGTCATGGAGAGGCACTAGTGCATCTCTCCACTGCTTGCACACAAGAACAACCAACTTAGATAGCAGCTTACCAAGCACAACAGCCAAACTAAACCACCAAAGATCAACCAAACACCACCAGAATGGTGACATGAGGAGGGGGAAGGATCAGGTGGACAACAAGGCCAAGTCTAGGAGCTAGGAGGAGCAGGCTAGCTCAAGGACAAATCCAGGAGCTAGGAGGAGCAGTCTAGATCAAGGTCAAGCACAGAAGCACAACAAAACAAGATCATCATCACCACCTTACTCCACAAACATCAGATTCTGTGGTGAGTTTCATAAAACCTTCACATGATCTAATCATATCATCTAGAGAGAAGCATGTGTTGTTTTATAAAACAAACCCTCAGAAAGCACCCAAGTGGGGTGAATCCATCATAGGGATTTTAAACTCCAAAAGCAAACAGCAAAGTACAAGGATCCAGCCAGAGCTCAGAGCAACATCATTGCTCTGGTTGTCAAGCTATATATTACAATTCAAGCATAAATATAACTATGATCTAATTTCTATGCACCTCCCTAAACGAAGGGTAGCACCTTAGAAACAAATCTTTTGGATCCATAGAATGATCAAGCCTATTATCATTGTTCTCCAAATTTTGATTCAAAAACAATAGCTGGTACCACTACCAGGACCATGCATATGAATCAACTAGATAAGGTCGGAATCCCTAAGCCTCAGA
This sequence comes from Avena sativa, assembly GCA_916181665.1. Classification (NCBI taxonomy): domain Eukaryota; kingdom Viridiplantae; phylum Streptophyta; class Magnoliopsida; order Poales; family Poaceae; genus Avena; species Avena sativa. The sequence goes on along the minus strand of OV702297.1, from coordinate 8,344,734 downwards.
CCAACATCATTGGTCTTAGGGATTTCAGAAAAGAACATTTCCATATATCTTTCAAAGCCAAATTTGTCTTAAGCTTAAACCAACCCAATCAATGGATTAGAATCAAACTTGTGTGCCATACCAGGATGGTGTCACAAGAATAATTCTATATGAATCAGAATAGACATTTCATCATCACAAATTCAGACAATTAACTTACTAATCACTTTCCTGTTAATACAGGAACCATAACTAGGATATTCCTACGTTAAACTTCACTGCCACACACTAATTCACAAGCCAACAGCACTAAGAAAGTGATTTCATCACACCATAACCATGAGCATAAACCTAGAAATGACAGTGAAAGGTTATCAAGTCACTGACTTTATCAAGCATGGTTTCCAAGCAACTATACCATCTGAATCAGATGCAATCCAAGCATAAAATCATCTAATAAGCCACCAGAAACATTATAGATCATCTCAAGCAACAAGCCTCAGGCCAATAATCATTTAGCATGTTTACAGATCATCCAGACATAATCTAATTCATTCAGTATATGATCAACCACAGGATAATAAACCTAACCTGATAAATCATCCTAATCCGAACCAGACAATAACCAGAGAGGTCACTGCCAACAACCAACATGGGATGAGCGAGCACATGGAGCACAAGGGATAGGAACAAAACTCACCAAAGGTCCTCGTTGGAGACTAGAAGAGGAAGAAGAGGGGCCGACATCCATGGCGGCACGGGGAGCACCCTAGGAGGGGCGCTGCAACCCATATGGCGCCACGGCGGTGACCAGGAACACACATAGAGGCGAGGAGCATCACCATGACGCGCGACAGCGATGACAGCACCTGGATCCATGCCAACCCCCAAACCCTAGGGTTCGGGACGGCATCGATCCATCGCAGGAGAGCCCCAGGCTCGAATCCTGTTGGATAGAAAGGACAAGCGTCATCGACAACCCCCTGTTACACCACGACGGCGACCAGAACATCCCACGGCGGTGGGAATCGACGGCGGCGGCATCGCCAGCCACGGGGTCGAGGTCAGAGGAGGAGAGGATGAGATTGAGCGAGAGAGAGAGGTAGTGAGGAATGGGCTGAGTTGGGCCAAACCCTTTGAGTTGGTTTCCAAGCAACTATACCATCTAAATCAGATGCAATCCAAGCATAAAATCATCTAATAAGCCACCAGAAACATTATAGATCATCTCAAGCAACAAGCCTCAGCCCAATAATCATTTAGCATGTTTACAGATCATCCAGACATAATCTAATTCATTCAGTATATGATCAACCACAGGATAATAACCCTAACTGGATAAATCATCCTAATCCGAACCAGACAATAACCAGAGAGGTCACTGCCAACAACCAGCATGGGATGAGCGAGCATAGGGAGCACAAGGGATAGGAACAAAACTCACCAAAGGTCCTCGTTGGAGACTAGAAGAGGAAGAAGAGGGGTCGACGTCCATGGCGGCACGGGGAGCACCCTAGGAGGGGCGCTGCAACCCATATGGCGCCACGGCGGCGACCAAGAACACACATAGAGGCGAGGAGCATCACCATGACGCGCGACAGCGACGGCAACACCTGGATCCACACCAACCCCCAAACCCTAGGGTTCGGGGCGGCATTTATCCATCGCAAGAGAGCCCCAGGCTCGAATCCAATTGGATAGAAAGGACAAGCGTCATCGACAACCCCCTGTTACACCACGATGGCGACCAGAACATCCCACGGCGGTGGGAATCGACGGCGGCGGCATCGCCAGCCACGGGGTCGGGGTTAGAGGAGGAGAGGATGAGATTGAGGGAGAGAGAGGTAGTGAGGAATGGGCTGAGTTGGGCCAAACCCTTCGGGGTAGTATTTTTGACTATAACTGATGGGCCACTAGCGCCCAATAAGAATAACCAACCCAGAAATCTTTTAAAGTCTGTTTAATAAAAAGGAAAAGACCAAAATACCACTGAATTTAACTAAATTCTAGAAAATAAAATTAAAAATCAAAAAATTATAAATAAAATATTTTTGGATTCACAATAATCCACACTATCCAAATAAAATAAGATATAAAATTTTAGACATTTAAATTTTTATAAGAATTTTGTAATTTATATATTCCTTATGGAATTTTACAAGATTATTGAAAGATGATAAAAATAAATAAAAATAACTTTCATTATAAATTAATATTTTAGTATTTTTGAAAAATACTAAATAAATATTTAATAACATTTTTTAATGAATAATTGATAATTCCTAAAAGACTTATCAAATCAATAAAAGTCAAATAAAAGGTAAAAAATAAAATAAAATAATTCAATATATGTTATAAATATTTAAAAGTAATATTTATAAATATTTTAAAAGAACCTTATATAATAATAGGGTAAATGCATATCAAATTAAATAATGCATTACATTACTTGCATAATCATTTTGCTTCTTTAAATATTGTTCTTACCGGGCAATAATGATGTTTTTTGTAGACATAGAAGCTCAAGGTCCAGTGCAAGCATGAGACTTCACTACCTTGCCATCACAAGGCAAGTTCATCACTTGCTCATGTCCTTTGAAGAGTCTTTATCAAAGTATTTGCAAATTGTGTGTTATCATATATGTTATAACAGAAAGAAAATATTATTTTCACAAATAAAGAAATCATAGATATCATCCTAAGTGATGATATAATGGACCAATAGAACTTAGGGTTATAGTTGCAAACAATGATGATCAAGTAGGGACTTAATAACCCCTGAAATCAGTGATTCTAGCGCTGTATATTACGCGTTAGCCATGAGATTTGGAATGGGACAGAGAAGTCAGCTGTATCTTCTTCCTCTCGCATGAAGCCGGATGTGCAGGTCATGGCTGTTATCCTCGTAGCATGCATATTAATTGGTAATTTATAGAGGATATGCAGCATATGGATGGGAACCCTCATCGTCCCATGATAGTTCTAGCATCTGATGGTTTGTACAAACCACTGCCGTAATTCATTATGTGGGCATGGTGTACACCAAGGAGGCATGCGAGGTCGCGAAGGGGACAGTGATTGGCTTGGACCAACTACTAGGCCCCACATCATGGAATTGTGGATGGGAAAGTACGCCCGGTTATGCAACAAGGAGTTGATCTCTCATGGGTAAAGTAACGCACCTCTGTAGAGTGTAAGAACTGTAACTTGTTACTACCTGTTCCGGGAAGGAGCTACGAACACGGCAGGAAAGGAACTCCATGAAAGTTCTGGTCAACCTATGAAGGCTGATTGTCATAGTTTTTTTTAATAAAATCAATCTTTGAAGAAAGATTTTCAAAAATTGCATAGTGCCAAGGATTTATAATTCAAGGTGATAGTTAGAGCATCAAACTTCACACCTTGCATACAATGAACTTGTTGGGTAACGCTATTACTCATTCTTTCCTTTGACCCCTTGCTTAGACTCTGAGGATCCCGAAGACGTGCCAATGTATGCAGCCGAATGCCAAGAAGATGTGTTCTATGAGAAACCTGATCTGTCTAGAGGCGTTGAAGGAGTGGATTACAAAATCCGCTATGGTGTCGATGATAACGAGTCCAACTAAGTATCCCTAGCTAGTAGTAACAAACGGAGCCGAGCAGCATGAACTCTATATAATAGGTTGTTGAGCTCAACTCCTAGTCGGAGTTGTTACTTTTAAATTCTGCTGAAACACTTTATATTTTGGTTTGTAAGTTAAACCTTTTGAAGTCTTGAACTTCTGGTGTTGTAATAATAATAATGTGTGAATGTTTGTAATATGTGAAAGGATACGGATGTTGTCTAGAGGGGGGGTGAATAGGCGATTAAAACTTTTCCTAGAGTGGCTCAACAAAGGCAGAATAAAACTAGTGTTTACCTTGTTAAGCACAACCTAGAACAACTAAGGTTCACCTATGTGCACCAACAACTTATGCTAAGCAATACAAGCAACAAAGTGATAGTAAGATATATATTACTTCAAGCACGAAGGCTATCACAATGTAAAGTGCATAAGTAAAGAGCTCGGGTATAGAGATAACCGTGGCACGCGGGGACACCAATATTTTACCGAGTTCCTCCCAACATGGAGTACGTCTCGTTTGGAGAGGGGGTGGTATCAAACCACCAATGCCACAAAAGGCCTCCCTTATTCTCCGGTGAATCTCACCCCAACGGGATCGATCCACGCTTCCACTATCGGTGCACTTGTCGGTGGCAACCGGAACCTCTCACAAGGTTGGGGCACTTCTCCACAACTTAATTGGAGGCTCCCAACAAACGCCACAAAAGGCCTCAACAAATGCCACCAAGGCCACAAAACCGTCTAGGGTTCCAAGAACCCAAGAGGGACAAGCTCCAATGAGCAACTCAAACCAAATCCTCCGAGGAGAACACAAACCGATGCACCAAATGCAAATGGCAAGAACACCACAAAGGTGTTCAAATCCTTCTCTCCCAAATTCCACCAAAGCTACAAAAGCTTATGGGGGAATAAGAGAGGAAGAATAATGGAGGAAATCCACAAAAGACTCCAAGATCTAGATCCCAATATGTTCCCCTCACTTAGAGGAGAGATTGATTGGTGGGATTGTAGATGTAGATCTCCTCTTTCAAATCCCTCAAGAATATGCAAGAATCATTGGAGGGATTGAGAGAAAGCAAGCTCAATAAGGTCAACAATGGAGGGGAAAACTTGCAAGAAAGGTTGAGGAACCATTGGGGAAGAAGGCCCCTTATATAGGTCCCTCCAAAATCCAACAGTTGCAGCCCAAAAACGCGATTCCCGGTACTACCGGACTTTTTCCCGGTACTACCGGACTTTCCCGGCACTACCGGACATTCCCTGGGATTCCTGGGCCTCCGAACGCATTTTTCTCTGCGCTCCCCGGTACCAAAATGCGGTACTACCGGATCCTGGTCCGGTACTACCGGTCATCACAGAACAAAAACAGCCATAACTTTTGCATCCGGACTCCGATTTCGATGATCTTAGGCTCGTTTTGAAGAGGACAACAACCTCTATAAGATCATGCAGAGAAACATCATAGTCCATCAAGGGAGGATAGATCCAAATTACAAATTAAAAACCTTCTGCCGCGCTAGGTACTAAAATGCGGTACTACCGCTTTTTGGTACCTAGCTCGGCAGTGGCTTTTGGAAACTTGTCAAAAACCTTCTGCCGTGCTACCACATTTTAGTACCTAGGAGGGCAGTGGCATTTGGCAACTTTCCAAAACCTACTGCCGCGACAGGTACTAAAATGCGGTACTACCACATTTTGGTACCTAGGAAAATTCAAACCTCTATAACTTTTGATTGGTAACTCCGATCGACCCGATTCCAATTGCGTTGGAAAAAGGACGATATGAGCTACCCTATGAAAGGTGAAAATATTGATTATCACCAAGTGAGAATGTATCATGTATAATAATGTGAGATACCTCACTTGGTGAGAAACCAAAAAGCCGCCAAGATCAAAATCGCAACAAGATACAAACGGAAGATCCGATTTTGATGAACAAGAGCTTGTTATGGAGATTACCACAAGCTCTATATATTCACATGGATAAGACTAAATAAAAACCAAATATGGTGATGCAAATATGCAAAGGTTTGAGATCTCTCCGAACGATGTGATCGAGTTACTCATTCGAGAGCCCCTCTTGATAGTACGATTATCTATCCTATACCCGGTCTCATACACACAACGTGAGACCGGCAAAAGGGAAAACCTATCAATATTATACCTTTGCCTTGAGCATTCCACTTGAGCTCGATGTAGATGATCTTGCCCTTCTCAAGATGGAACGCCTTTCTTGATTCTTCATCAACGGTCCATGATCACCGAGGATGGCAAGCCTCAAACATGAGATCTTCTATAGATGGCGCATTTTGAGCTTGCACATCACATCTTCTTCTCATTTCATCGACCTTGAAGCAAACACATGCTCCAAGCGATGCCAATGGACAAATCCTACAAGTATAACTTAATACACACATTAGTCCATAAAGATTGTCATTAATTACCAAAACCACACATGGGGGCCCAACATGTTCTTTCAATCTCCCCCATTGTGGTAATTGATGACAATCCCTTTAAGAGGGTTTATATAAGGAATATTAATGAATAAAATGGTAATACCAATATCAAATACTACAAAAGTATGTGATATTGGTACCACCACCATATATAGAGCAAACTCCCCCACAATATATGCATGTGTGATGAACTTGAATTTCATTGCATATATTGCCAATTATCATTGGTGGAGTTTCCTCTATATATCACATGCTAAGCAACAACAAAGATGCAAGAGCATGAAATGCAAATGCTTAAGAACCAACTCAATGCATAGCCCAACTTCCCTTAAACCCTCTAAAACTTCTCCCCCATTGGCATCGATTGCTGAAATGGGTGACAAGTTCTAGAAGGCAACTATAGTAATAATTCCTCCAAAGGTGTGCCTTCACACATATCCAATGATGAATACTTGGGAGGGAGTAGAACTATATCGAGGACCCGAAGATTTCCAAAATAAAGTCAAATGATGCAAGCAACTACAAGTCCGACAAACCAATTTGAAAACAACAAATGAGTCCAAATGGAGACTACAAGATATTATGATATGAGCAAAAGGGTGCTTTAAATAACTAATAGAGAAGCTCCCCAAGTTTTGTGCATGATTCAAGATAAATGCATTAGAACACATGTTGCACAAATATGGAATCCTCGCTCCTCCATACACATTTAAGACACAATAAATGAGAAAAGAGACAGATGAGCATTATTAAATGAATTAGATGAGCTCCCGAAAGATAATGCACCAATTATGATAATTGCATTTGGGAACAAGGTGCATAATCATGGAATCCTCACTCATCCAAGCTCATTTAACAATACAAGGCCTGAGAGAACAAATATGAGTGCCCAAAGATGTAAACAAGAGGAACACGCACTCATAGGCAATTAAATTTGGAAGCCACCGAAGAATCAAAAGGAATATAAAGGTGGTATCCAAGGATTAAAGATCAACTAAAATTATCTTCTCATATGTGTATATGTATCTAAGTGGAAAACATCACAAAGACATATGCCAACAAAGAAATATGCACACATAAAGAAGATATACAAGAAGCACATGGAAGAAAAAATGAAGTCATAACATATACCAATAAGATTTTGCTTCAAAACATGGCCAAGGGCTCAAATATATCTCATTATACATTAATGAACTTCAAGTACCAACACACTTCATATATTACAACTATCACCAAGGGAAAAGGAGAAAGTTGGAATTGAAAGGGTTTCGCGGCATAGTAAATCAAAATTTTCTACGGATGCGAACAGAGGGAAAGCCAAGATCTAATCTAGGAGATGCAAACAACGAGAGAGATTGGATTAGATCTTCATACCCTTGAAGATTCGCACAACGGAACGTTCGTCGGAACGTGGGTGATGTAGTCGTACTCGCTTCTCCTCCTCGCGATCCGATCCGATCTAGCACCACAAGTGGCGGTGCCTCCGTGAGATGCACACGTGCAGCACCTCGACGTCTCCTCCTTCCTTGGTCCAGCAAGTATGGTGGAGAGATGGTTGGATCTACAACGCGACGGCGCGGTGCAATTAGTGGAGAATTTCTGCAGCAGGGTTCGCCTACAAGCAGTCGGGAGGGAGAGAGGAGGGCAGCAGGGCGGCTAGGGTTGGAGGGGAAGGTGTGAGGGGTTGGTGCGCCCCCAGCCCTCTATATATAGAGGGGTGGGCGCAGCCCTAGCCCCTCCCCCAAGCCAAGGCCGGCGGCCCCAAGGAGGAAGAGTGGGGGGCAAGGAAACCCCCCCTTCTAGAAGCTCTATCTAGAGTTTAAACCTCTCTTGGCCGGCTGGGCCCTATGGGGCCTTGTGCCCCTGGCCCAATGCGACCAGGGCACTCCCTCATAGGCCCATGCCCCCTCCCAGAAGGTGGGGCCACGTTGTTCCCCTTCCGAAAGGTTCTAGAAGCTTCCGGTACAATACCGATTAACCCGGAACAATTCCGAACTCCAAAAACTGCACTGCCTTATATGAATCTTATTCTCCGGACCACTCCGGAACCTCTCGTGATGTCCCGGATCCCATCCGAGACTCCGAACAAAAACTCATAAACCAATTATCCAATCTATCCTAGCGTCGAGACACGTTAAGTGTGTGACCCTACGGGTTCGAGAATATGCAGACATGATCTTCTATCAATAATCAACAGCGGGGTCTGGAAACCCATATTGACTCCCACACATTCATCGATGATCATATCGGATGAACCACGATGCCAGGATTCAACCAATCCCATATATATATTCCCTTCGTCTCGCGATATTTTACTTGCCCGAGATTTGATCGTCGGTACCGTCATACCTAGTTCAATCTCGTTCACAGCAAGTACTTTACTCGTTCCGTAATCCGATATCACTTTGTGATTAACTCCTTAACCACATGCTTGCAAGCGGTGTTTATATCGATTACCGAGTGGTCCCGAAGTATATCTCTCCGACTTGGGAGGGACAAATCCCATCTCGATACATACAACCCAACAGATACTTTCCGATCACCTGAGAGACACCTTTATGATCACCCTCTCATAGGATGACATTTGATGACCTCAAAGCTTTCTTCCGATACCAGGGAGTTGTATTATCTCATGGTCTAAGGAATACAATATTTGACATAAGAAAAGCTTCACAAAGACGAACACGATGACACGATCTAATTGCTTTGCTTAGGTTGGGTCTGTCCACCATATCATTCTCCCAATGATATGATCTCATTATTAATTGACAACTCATGTCCATGGTTAGGAAACCTTAACCATCATTAATCAATGAGCTAGTCCATAGAGGCATACTAGGGACACGGTGTTGTTCACAAACCACACAAGTATTAAAGTTTCCGCTTAATACAATTCTAGCATGGAATATAAACATTATCATGAACAAGAATTATAATAATAACATCTTTATTATTGCCTCTAGGGCATAATTCCAACAGTCTCCCACTTGCACTGGAGTCAATAATTTAGTTTACATTTGGCAACAATCTCACACCCATGGAACTGAGGTGCTGATCATGTTTTGCACGCGGAAGAGGTTTAGTCAACGGATCTGCGACATTCAGATCTGTATGTACTTTGCTAATCTTCAGATCTCCATCTGCTATATAATCTCGGATTATATGAAACTTGCGGTTGATATGCTTGGTCTTTGTATGATATCTTGATTCCTTAGCGAGTGCTATGGCGCCAGTGTTGTCACACAATATCTCCAGTGGGTCCAATGCACTTGGAACCACGCCAAGCTCAGTGATGAAGTTCCTGATCCAAACTCCTTCACTTGACGCTTCTGCAGCAACCATGTATTCCGCTTCTACTGTAGATCCCGCGATCACGCTTTGCTTGCAGCTTCTCCAACTCACAGCTCCTCCATTCAAAATATACACGTATCCTGTCTGAGATTTGAATCATCCTTGTCGGTGTCAAAACTAGCATCGACGTAACCTTTTACGACAAGCTGTTTATCACCCCCATAGACTAAGAACATTTCTTTAGTCCTATTTAGGTACTTTAGGATGTTCTTCACGGCTGTCCAGTGTTCCACTCCTGGATCACTTTGATATCTGCTCGTCAAACTAAGAGCATTGGACACATCCGGTCTAGTACACAGCATGGCATACATGATGGAACCTATGGCCGAGGCATAAGGCACTTTGCTCATAGCTTCCCTATCATTTACCGTAGCTGGACACTGAGCCTTGCTCAATATCTTACCTGACAACATAGGCACCGAACCTTTCTTTGCCTTATCCATTCTGAACCTTTTCAGAACTTTGTCTAGGTATGTACTCTGGCTTAAAGCTATCAGGCGTCTTTGTCTATCTCTATAGATCTTGATGCCCAATATATAAGCAGCTTCACCTAGGTCTTTCATTAAAAAACACTTGTTCAAATAACTCTTCACATCATTAAGCATGTTGATGTCATTTCCGATAATCAATATGTCATCCACATATAGTACCAGAAACGTCACCGACCTCCCACTCACTTTCTTGTAGATACAAGCTTCGTAGCAATTTGGAACAAATCCAACGCTCTTGATCACTTGATCAAAATGAAGGTTCCAACTCCGAGATGCTTGCTTCAGTCCATAAATGGAACGCTGAAGTTTGCATACTTTATCAGCATCCTTAGGATCAAGAAAACCTTCGGGTTGCATCATATACAACTCTTCATCAATGTTGCCATTGAGGAAAGCAGCCTTGACATCCATCTGCCATATTTCATAATCATGAAACGCAACAATTGCTAATAAAATCCGAATGGACTTAAACATCGCTACGGGAGAGAAAGTCTCATCGTAGTCAACACCTTGAACTTGTCGAAAACCTTTCGCAACAAGCCGTGCTTTATAGACGGTAACATTACCATCCGCGTCCGTTTTCTTCTTGAAGATCCATTTGCACTCAACGACCTTTCGGTCGCTAGGAGGGTCCACCAAAGTCCATACTTGGTTTTCGCTCATGGATCCCAATTCGGATTTCATGGCTTCTAGCCATTTCTCAGAGTCTGGGCTCATCATCGCTTCCTCATAGTTCGTAGGTTCACTGTCTTCTACTAACAAGATAGTCAAGACAGGGTTGCCGTACCACTCAGGAGGGGCACGTGACCTTGTCGACCTGCGATGTTCAGTAGCAGCATCGTCCGAAGCTTCATGATCCTTGTCATTAGCTTCCTCTATTGTTGGTGCAGGTGGCACTGGAACAATTTCAGGTGCTGCGCTACTCTCCAATTCAAGAGAAGGTTCAATAACCTCGTCTAGCTCTACTTTCCTCCCACTCACTTCTTTCGAGAGAAACTCCTTCTCAAGAAAGGAACCGTTCTTTGCGACAAACACTTTGCCTTCGGTTCTGTGATAGAAGGTATACCCAATAGTTTCCTTAGGGTATCCTATGAAGACACATTTCTCCGCTTTGGGTTCGAGCTTGTCCGGCATCAACTTCTTGATGTAAGCTTCGCATCCCCAAACTTTAAGAAACGACAACTTAGGTTTAGCACCAACCACAGTTCATACGGTGTCGTCTCAATGGATTTAGATGGAGCCCTATTTAAAGTGAATGCAGCGGTTTCTAATGCATTACCCCAAAATGATAACGGCAAATCAGTAATAGACATCATTGATCGGACCATATCTAATAGGGTTCGGTTCCGGCGTTCAGACACACCATTGCGCTGTGGTGTTCCGGGTGGCGTGAGTTGTGAAACGATTCCACTTGCTTTAAGATGCGTGAGAAAATCATAACTCAAATATTCACCTCCATGATCGGATCGTAGAAACTTAATCTTTCTGTTACGATGGTTCTCCACTTCATTCTGAAATTCTTTGAACTTTTCAAACGTTTCAGATTTATGTTTCATTAAATAGATATACCCATATCTACTTAAGTCATCGGTAAAAGTGATAAAATAGCGATATCCACCGCGCGTCGAAACACTCATCGGTCCGCATACATCGGTATGTATGATTTCTAACAAGTCCGTTGCTCGCTCCATCATACCGGAGAACGGGGTTTTGATCATCTTGCCCATGAGGCATGGTTCGCATGTGTCAAATGATTCAAAATCAAGAGACTCCAAAAGTCCATCAGAATGGAGTTTCTTCATGCGCTTTACACCAATATGACCTAGACGACAGTGCCACAAATAAGTAGTATTATCACTATCTACTTTGCATCTCTTAGCCTCAATGTTATGGATGTGTGTTTCATCCCTTTCGAGATTTATAAGAAATAAACCATTCACAATAGGTGCATGACCATAAAAGATGTTACTCATATAAATAGAACAACCATTATTCTCCGATTTAAATGAATAACCGTCTTGCAATAAACAAGATCCAGAAATAATGTTCATGCTCAACGCAGGCACATAATAACACTTATTAAGGTTTAAAACTAATCCCGAAGGTAAAACTAAGGAGAGCGTGCCGACGGCCATCACATCAACTCTTGATCCGTTGCCAACGCGCATCGTCACCTCATCCCTCGCAAGCCGCCGTCTATTTCGTAGCTCCTGTTTCGAGTTACAAATATTAGCAACTGAACCGGTATCAAATACCCAGGAACTACAATGAGGGCTAGTAAGGAAAACATCAATAACATGTATATCAAATATACCTTTGATGGTGCCAGCCTTCTTGTCCGCTAAGTACTTCGGACAGTTGCGCTTCCAGTGACCCTTGTCCTTGCAATAGAAGCACTCAGTGTCCGGTTTAGGACCATACTTGAGCTTCTTCTCAGCAGGGGCAACGCGCTTGCCGCCGCCTTTCTTGAAGGGCTTCCTTGCACCCTTACCTTTCTTGAAGGTGGGGGGCTTGTTGACCATCAACACATGATTATTCTTTTTGATGTTCACCTCCGCTACTTTCATCCTAGCAAAGAGCTCAGTGATCATATCAGTGGAACCAATCTGATTGTGATCAACTACAAAACTTTTGTAGCTAGGAGTGTCAATCTTGAGCTCCTCTGGAATCTTGCAGTCCAGTTGCTCAAGGCGTTGAGTGTAGCCCGTCATCTTAATGGCGTGCTCACTAACGGAACTCCCTTCCTCCATCTTGTAGTTAAAGAATTTCTTAGAGATCTCATATCTCTCAGAACGGGCTTGAGTCTGAAACATGTTTTTTAGCTCTTCGAGAATCTCAAAGGGCCCGGCGAACTCCTCAAAACGATTTTGAAGATCCGATTCCATAGCATACAACATGGCGATCTTAATCAAATCATAATCATCCTTGCGCGACTGATAAACAGCCTTTTCATCAGCCGGCGCATCTATAGCAGGGGCGTCACCTAGCGCTTTCTCAAGGACATAGTCCTTTTGTCCACCAGCGAGAATGATTCTCAGAATGCGGAACCATTTGGTGAATTTAGACCCATTGTTTCTAAGCTTTTCTATCTCAGCAAAAACGTTGAAGTTGAAGTTGGACTTGGCCATGTGATCTACAGTATCTGCAAGTACAATTTAGACTATGTTCATGATAAATAGTTCAACTTAATCAAATTACTAGATAAACTCCCACTAAATTCAACATCCCTCAAGTTGTTTAGTGAAACACGATCCAAATTCACCACACCTAATCCGATCTTCACGAGAAGAGATGTGGTTTCAATGGTGGACAACGAAGTGTCGATCATATCATTCATATGACTCATGCTTAACCTTTCAGTTCATGTGTTCCGAGGCCATGTCTGTACATGCTAGGCTCGTCAAGTTAGACCCAAGTATTTCCGCGTGTGCAAAACTGGCTTGCACCCGTTGTATGTGAGCGTAGAGTCTATAGCACCCGATCATCACGTGATGCTTGGACACGACGAACTTTCGCAACGGTGCATACTCAGGGAGAACACAGTTTTTATCTTGATCTTTAAGTGAGGAATCATCTTATAATGCTACCGTCGCGATCTAAGCATAATAAGATACATAAAAGGATAAACATCACATGCATATAACTTTAATGTGACATGGTATATCCAATCTTCACGCAATGATCTCCATCTTGTGCGTGCCGGCATGATCTCCATCACTCCACCATGATTGCCTCCACCACGAATAGCAACTACAACTATTGCTAACTACTTAGCGATAAAGTGAAACTATTACATGGCGCATAAGAAGTTTACACACAGGTCATACACAATTATAAAGACAACCATATGGCTCCTACCGGTTGTGTACTCATCGACATGCAAGTCGTGAAACATTACAAAACATGATCATCGCATACATTATACACATCACATCTTGGGCCATACCATATCACAGAAAACACTCCCTGCAAAAACAAGTTAGACGCCTCTACTTTGTTGTTGCATGTTTTACGTGGCTTATGGGAGTAGATGCTAAGAACGATTCTTACCTACGGAAAGCCACAACGGTGATATTATGGTTGCCAAACTCCGGTGTTAATCCCATGACAACTATAGTGAGAGAAACTGACATCCACCAGCCGCATGTGTGGAACAAGCCACACGTCAAGTGCGGAGCCGGTCTCGCGAACGACGTCGCGTAAGGTTGGCCTGGACCGCTTCAATCTCACTATCCCGCGTCATAAGAAGAACACAAACAAGAGGCTTGCAACAGAAAACATCAACACCCGCAACAACCATGTTGCGTTCTACTCGTGAAACACATCTACGCATAGATCTAGCTCTGATACCACTGAAAGGGTTTCGCGGCATAGTAAATCAAAATTTTCTACGGATGCGAACAGAGGGAAAGCCAAGATCTAATCTAGGAGATTCAAACAACGAGAGAGATTGGATTAGATCTTCATACCCTTGAAGATTCGCACAGCGGAACGTTCGTCGGAACGTGGGTGATGTAGTCGTACTCGCTTCTCCTCCTCGCGATCCGATCCGATCTAGCACCACAAGTGGCGGTGCCTCCATGAGATGCACACGTGCAGCACCTCGACGTCTCCTCCTTCCTTGGTCCAGCAAGTATGGTGGAGAGATGGGTTGGATCTACAACGCGACGGCGCGGTGCAATTGGTGGAGAATTTCTGCAGCAGGGCTTCGCCTACAAGCAGTCGGGAGGGAGAGAGGAGGGCAGCAGGGCAGCTAGGGTTGGAGGGGAAGGTGTGAGGGGTTGGTGCGCCCCCATACCTCTATATATAGAGGGGTGGGAGCAGCCCTAGCCCCTCCCCCAAGCCAAGGCCGGCGGCCCCAAGGAGGAAGAGTGGGGGGCAAGGAAACCCCCCCTTCTAGAAGCTCTATCTAGAGTTTAAACCTCTCTTGGCCGGCTGGGCCCTATGGGGCCTTGTGCCCCTGGCCCAATGCGGCCAGGGCACTCCCTCATAGTCCCATGCCCCCTCCCGGAAGGTGGGGCCACGTTGGTCCCCTTCCGGAAGGTTCTAGAAGCTTCCGGTACAATACCGATTAACCCGGAACAATTCCGAACTCCAAAAACTGCACTGCCTTATATGAATCTTATTCTCCGGACCACTCCGGAACCTCTCATGATGTCCCGGATCCTATCCGAGACTCCGAACAAAAACTCATAAACCAATTATCCAATCTATCCTAGCGTCGAGACACGTTAAGTGTGTGACCCTGCGGGTTCGAGAATATGCAGACATGATCTTCTATCAATAATCAACAGCGGGGTCTGGAAACCCATATTGACTCCCACACATTCATCGATGATCATATCGGATGAACCACGATGCCAGGATTCAATCAATCCCATATATATTCCCTTCGTCTCGCGATATTTTACTTGCCCGAGATTTGATCGTCGGTACCGTCATACCTAGTTCAATCTCGTTCACAGCAAGTACTTTACTCGTTCTGTAATCCGATATCACTTTGTGATTAACTCCTTAACCACATGCTTGCAAGCGGTGTTGATATCGATTACCGAGTGGGCCCGAAGTATATCTCTCCGACTTGGGAGGGACAAATCCCATCTCGATACATACAACCCAACAGATACTTTCCGATCACCTGAGAGACACCTTTATGATCACCCTCTCATAGGATGACGTTTGATGACCTCAAAGCTTTCTTCCGATACCAGGGAGTTGTATTATCTCATGGTCTAAGGAATACAATATTTGACATAAGAAAAGCTTCGCAAAGACGAACACGATGACACGATCTAATTGCTTCGCTTAGTTTGGGTCTGTCCACCATATCATTCTCCCAATGATATGATCTCATTATTAATTGACAACTCATGTCCATGGTTAGGAAACCTTAACCATCATTAATCAATGAGCTAGTCCATAGAGGCATACTAGGGACACGGTGTTGTTCACAAACCACACAAGTATTAAAGTTTCCGCTTAATACAATTCTAGCATGGAATATAAACATTATCATGAACAAGAATTATAATAATAACATCTTTATTATTGCCTCTAGGGCATAATTCCAACAGGAATATATGGAGAAAGGCAGCCAGTATCACAAGGAATAACCAACTAGCAACAATCTCACTATTGCACATGAGAGAAGTTGAGGAAAAGATAGGCAATAAAATTGCTAGATTGACATATTTTGTATTGGTGGATCATATGCATGATTTTGTATAGTCCCAACTATATGCACTCATCTCAACTTATACACCTATACAATGAAGGGTTTCGCAGCATAGCAAATCAAAAAATTTCTACGGAAGCGAACAGAGGGAAAGCCAAGATCTAATCTAGGAGATGCAAACAACGAGAGAGATTGGATTAGATCTTCATACCCTTGAAGATTCGCACAGCGGAACGTTCGTCGGAACGTGGGTGATGTAGTCGTACTCGCTTCTCCTCCTTGCGATCCGATCCGATCTAGCACCACAAGTGGCGGTGCCTCCGTGGGATGCACACGTGCAGCACCTCGACGTCTCCTCCTTCCTCGGACCAGCAAGTAGGGTGGAGAGATAGATTGGATCTACAACACGACGGCGTGGTGTATATGGTGGAGAATTTCTGCCGCAGGGCTTCGCCTACAAACAGTCGAGAGGGAGAGAGGAGGGCAGCAGGGCAACTAGGGTTTGGAGGAAGGTGTAGGTTGGGGAGAGGGGGCGCACCAGCCCTCTCTATATAGAGGGGGGGTGCGGCCAGCCCTTGCCTCTCCTCCAAGCCTATCTCTAGTTTAAACGATTTAAACTTTCCCTTATCCAGAAACCCTATCTCTAGTTTAAACGATTTAAACTTATCCCTTATCTAGAAATTCTATCTCTAGTTTAAACGAGTTTAAACTTATCTAGAATCGGCTGGGCCCTATGGGGCCTTGTGCCCCTGGCCCAATGCGGCCAGGACACTCCCTCATAGGCCCATGCCCCCTCCCGGAAGGTGGGGCCATGTTGGTCCCCTTCTGGAAGGTTCTAGAAGCTTCCGGTACAATACCGATTAACCCGGAACTATTCCGAACTCCAAAAACTGCACTGCCTTATATGAATCTTATTTTCCGGACCATTCCGGAACCTCTCGTGATGTCCCGGATCCCATCCGAGACTCCGAACAAAAATTCATAAACCAAGTATCCAATCTATCCTAGCGTCGAGACACGTTAAGTGTGTGACCCTGCGGGTTCGAGAATATGCAGACATGATCTTCTATCAATAATCAACAGCGGGGTCTGGGCACCCATATTGACTCCCACACATTCATCGATGATCATATCGGATGAACCACGATGCCAGGATTCAATCAATCCCATATATATATTCCCTTCGTCTCGCGATATTTTACTTGCCCGAGATTCGATCGTCGGTATCGTCATACCTAGTTCAATCTCGTTCACAGCAAGTACTTTACTCGTTCCGTAATCCGATATCACTTTGTGATTAACCCTTAACCACATGCTTGCAAGCGGTGTTGATATCGATTACCGAGTGGGCCCGAAGTATATCTCTCCGACTTGGGAGGGACAAATTCCATCTCGATACATACAACCCAACAGATACTTTCCGATCACCTGAGAGACACCTTTATGATCACCCTCTCATAGGATGACGTTTGATGACCTCAAAGCTTTCTTCCGATACCAGGGAGTTGTATTATCTCATGGTCTAAGGAATACAATATTTGACATAAGAAAAACTTCGCAAAGACGAACACGATGACACGATCTAATTGCTTCGCTTAGTTTGGGTCTATCCACCATATCATTCTCCAATGATATGATCTCATTATCAATTGACAACTCATGTCTATGGTTAGGAAACCTTAACCATCATTGATCAATGAGCTAGTCCATAGAGGCGTACTAGGGACACGGTGTTGTTCACAAACCACACAAGTATTAAAGTTTCCGCTTAATACAATTCTAGCATGGAATATAAACTTTATCATGAACAAGAATTATAATAATAACATCTTTATTATTGCCTCTAGGGCATAATTCCAACAGTCTCCCACTTGCACTAGAGTCAATAATCTAGTTTACATTTGGCAACAATCTCACACCCATGGCACTGAGGTGCTGATCATGTTTTACACGTGGAAGAGGTTTAGTCAATGGATCTGCGACATTCAGATCTGTATGTACTTTGCTGATCTTCAGATCTCCATCTGCTATATAATCTCGGATTATATGAAACTTGCGGTTGATATGCTTGGTCTTTGGATGATATCTTGGTTCCTTAGCGAGTGCTATGGCGCCAGTGTTGTCACACAATATCTCCAGTGGGTCCAATGCACTTGGAACCACGCCAAGCTCAGTGATGAAGTTCCTGATCCAAACTCCTTCACTTGACGCTTCTGCAGCAGCCATGTATTCCGCTTCTACTGTAGATCCCGCGATCACGCTTTGCTTGCAGCTTACAGCTCCTCCATTCAAAATATATATGTATCCTGTCTGAGATTTACAATCATCCTTGTCGGTGTCGAAACTAGCATCGACGTAACCTTTTACGACGAGCTGTTCATCACCCCCATAGACTAAGAACATTTCTTTAGTCCTATTTAGGTACCTTAGGATGTTCTTCACGGCTGTCCAGTGTTCCACTCCTGGATCACTTTGATATCTGCTCGTCAAACTAAGAGCATTGGACACACCCGGTCTAGTACACAGCATGGCATACATGATGGAACCTATGGCCGAGGCATAAGGCACTTTGCTCATAGCTTCCCTATCATTTACCATAGCTGGACACTGAGCCTTGCTCAATATCTTCCCTGACAACATAGGCACTGAACCTTTCAATGCCTTATCCATTCTGAACCTTTTCAGAACTTTGTCTAGGTATGTACTCTGGCTTAAAGCTATCAGGCGTCTTTGTCTATCTCTATAGATCTTGATGCCCAATATATAAGCAGCTTCACCTAGGTCTTTCATTGAAAAACACTTGTTCAAATAACTCTTCACATCGTTAAGCATGTTGATGTCATTTCCAATAATCAATATGTCATCCACATATAGTACCAGAAACGTCACCGAGCTCCCACTCACTTTCTTGTAGATGCAAGCTTCGTAGCAATTTGGAACAAATCCAACGCTCTTGATCACTTGATCAAAACGAAGGTTCCAACTCCGAGATGCTTGCTTCAGTCCATAAATGGAACGCTGAAGTTTGCATACTTTATCAGCATCCTTACGATCGACAAAACCTTCGGGTTGCATCATATACAACTCTTCATCAATGTTGCCATTGAGGAACGCAGTCTTGACATCCATCTGCCATATTTCATAATCATGAAACGCAGCAATTGCTAATAAAATCCGAATGGACTTAAACATCGCTACGGGAGAGAAAGTCTCATCGTAGTCAACACCTTGAACTTGTCGAAAACCTTTCGCAACAAGCCGTGCTTTATAGACGGTAACATTACCATCCGCGTCCGTTTTCTTCTTGAAGATCCATTTGCACTCAACGGCCTTTCGGTCGCTAGGAGGGTCCACCAAAGTCCATACTTGGTTTTCGCTCATGGATCCCAATTCGGATTTCATGGCTTCTAGCCATTTCTCAGAGTCTGGGCTCATCATCGCTTCCTCATAGTTCGTAGGTTCGCTGTCTTCTACTAACAAGACAGTCAAGACAGGGTTGCCGTACCACTCAGAAGGGGCACGCGACCTTGTCGACCTGCGATGTTCAGTAGCAGCATCGTCCGAAGCTTCATGATCCTTGTCATTAGCTTCCTCTATTGTTGGTGCAGGCGGCACTGGAACAATTTCAGGTGCTGCGCTACTCTCCAATTCAAGAGAAGGTTCAATAACCTCGTCTAGCTCTACTTTCCTCCCACTCACTTCTTTCGAGAGAAACTCCTTCTCAAGAAAGGAACCGTTCTTTGCGACAAACACTTTGCCTTCGGTTCTGTGATAGAAGGTATACCCAATAGTTTCCTTAGGGTATCCTATGAAGACGCACTTCTCCGCTTTGGGTTCGAGCTTGTCCGGCATCAACTTCTTGACGTAAGCTTCGCATCCCCAAACTTTAAGAAACGACAACTTAGGTTTAGCACCAAACCACAGTTCATACGGTGTCGTATCAACGGATTTAGATGGAGCCCTATTTAAAGTGAATGCAGCGGTTTCTAATGCATAACCCCAAAATGATAACGGCAAATCAGTAAGAGACATCATCGATCGGACCATATCTAATAGGGTTCAATTCCGGCGTTCAGACACACCATTGCGCTGTGGTGTTCCGGGTGGCGTGAGTTGTGAAACAATTCCACTTGCTTTGAGATGCGTGAGAAAATCATAACTCAAATATTCGCCCCCACGATCGGATCGTAGAAACTTAATCTTTCTGTTACGATGGTTCTCCACTTCATTCTGACATTCTTTGAACTTTTCAAACGTTTCAGATTTATGTTTCATTAAATAGATATACCCATATCTACTTAAGTCATCGGTAAAAGTGAGAAAATAGCGATATCCACCGCGCGTCGAAACACTCATCGGTCCGCATACATCGGTATGTATGATTTCCAACAAGTCCGTTGCTCGCTCCATCATACCGGAGAACGGAGTTTTGATCATCTTGCCCATGAGGCATGGTTCGCATGTGTCAAATGATTCAAAATCAAGAGACTCCAAAAGTCCATCAGAATGGAGTTTCTTCATGCGCTTTACACCAATATGACCTAGACGACAGTGCCACAAATAAGTAGTATTATCACTATCTACTTTGCATCTCTTAGCCTCAATGTTATGGATGTGTGTTTCATCCCTTTCGAGATTTAGAAGAAATAAACCATTCACAAGAGGTGCATGACCATAAAAGATGTTACTCATATAAATAGAACAACCATTATTCTCCGATTTAAATGAATAACCGTCTTGCAATAAACACGATCCAGAAATAATGTTCATGCTCAACGCAGGCACATAATAACATTTATTAAGGTTTAAAACTAATCCCGAAGGTAAAACTAAGGAGAGCGTGCCGACGGCCATCACATCAACTCTTGATCCGTTGCCAATGCGCATCGTCACCTCATCCCTCGCAAGCCGTCGTCTATTCCGTAGCTCCTGTTTCGAGTTACAAATATTAGCAACTGAACCAGTATCAAATACCCAGGCACTACAACGAGGGCTAGTAAGGAAAACATCAATAACATGTATATCAAATATACCTTTGATGGTGCCAGCCTTCTTTTCCGCTAAGTACTTCGGACAGTTGCGCTTCCAGTGACCCTTGTCCTTGCAATAGAAGCACTCAGTGTCCGGCTTAGGACCAGACCTGAGCTTCCTCTCAGCAGGGGCAACGCGCTTGCCGCCGCCTTTCTTGAAGGGCTTCTTTGCACCTTTACCTTTCTTAAAGGAGGGCTTGTTGACCATCAACACATGATTATCCTTCTTGATGTCCACCTCCGCAGCCTTCAGCTTTGCGAAGAGCTCGGTGATCGTATCAGTGGAACCAATCTGATTATGAGTCACTACAAAACTTTTGTAGCTGGGAGGGAGTGATTGCAGAACCCTGTCAATCTTGAGCTCCTCTGGAATCTTGCAGTCCAGTTGCTCAAGGCGTTGAGTGTAGCCCGACATCTTAATGGCGTGCTCACTAACGGAACTCCCTTCCTCCATCTTGCAGTTAAAGAACTTCTCGGAGATCTCATATCTCTCAGAACGGGCCTGAGTCTGAAACATGGTTTTCAACTCTTCGAGAATCTCAAAGGGCCCGGGATAGTCTTCAAAACGATTTTGAAGTTCAGGTTCCATAGCAAACAACATGGTGCTCTTAATCACACCATAATCATCTTTGCGCGACTGATAGACAGCTTTCTCATCAGCCGGCGCAGTTGCAGCAGGGGGGTCACCTAACGCTTTCCCAAGGACATAGTCCTTTTGTCCGCCAGACAGAATGATTCTTAGATTGCAAAACCAGTTGGTGAAGTTAGACCCATTGTTTCTAAGCTTTTCTTTCTTAGCAAAAACGTTGAAGTTGAAGTTGGACTTGGCCATGTGATCTACAGTATTTGCAAGTACAATTTAGACTATGTTCATGATAAATAGTTCAACTTAATCAAATTACTAGATGAACTCCCACTAAATTCAACATCCCTCAAGTTGTTTAGTGAACACGATCCAAATTCACCACACCTAATCCGATCATCACGAGAAGAGATGTGGTTTCAATGGTGGACAACGAAGTGTCGATCATATCATTCATATGACTCATGCTTAACCTTTCGGTTCTTGTGTTCCGAGGCCATGTCTGTACATGCTAGGCTCGTCAAGTTAGACCCAAGTATTTCCGCGTGTGCAAAACTGGCTTACACCCGTTGTATGTGAGCGTAGAGTCTATAGCACCCGATCATCACGTGATTCTTGGACATGACGAACTTTCGCAACGGTGCATACTTGGGGAGAACACAGTTTTTTATCTTGATCTTTAAGTGAGGAATCATCTTATAATGCTACCGTCGCGATCTAAGCATGATAAGATACATAAAAGGATAAACATCACATGCATATAACTTTATGTGACATGGTATAGCCAATATTCGCGCAATGATCTCCATCTTGTGCGTTCCGGCATGATCTCCATCACTTCACCATGATTGCCTCCACCACGAATAGCAACTACAACTATTGCTAACTACTTAGCGATAAAGTAAAGCTATTACATGGCGTATAAGAAGTTGACTCGCAGGTCATACACAATTATAAAGACAACCATATGGCTCCTGCCGGTTGTGTACTCATCGACATGCAAGTCGTGAAACATTACAAAACATGATCATCGCATACAATATACACATCACATCTTGGGCCATACCATATCACAGAAAACACTCCCTGCAAAAACAAGTTAGACGCCTCTACTTTGTTGTTGCATGTTTTACGTGGCTTATGGGAGTAGATGCTAAGAACGATTCTTACCTACCGAAAGCCACAATGGTGATATTATGGTTGCCAAACTCCGGTGTTAATCCCATGACAACTATAGTGACAGAAACTGACATCCACCAGCCGCATGTGTGGTACAAGCCACACGTCAAGTGCGGAGCCGGTCTCGCGAACGACGTCGCGTAAGGTTGGCCTGGACCGCTTCAATCTCACTATCCCGCGTCATAAGAAGAACACAAACAAGAGGCTTGCAACAGAAAACATCAACGCCCGCAACAACCATGTTGCGTTCTACTCGTGAATCACATCTACGCATAGATCTAGCTCTGATACCACTGAAGGGTTTCGTAGCATAGTAAATCAAAAAAATTCTACGGAAGCGAATAGAGGGAAAGCCAAGATCTAATCTAGGAGATGCAAACAACGAGAGAGATTGGATTAGATCTTCATACCCTTGAAGATTCGCACAGCGAAACGTTCGTCGGAACGTGGGTGATGTAGTCGTACTCGCTTCTCCTCCTTGCGATCCGATCCGATCTAGCACCACAAGTGGCGGTGCCTCCGTGGGATGCACACGTGCAGCACCTCGACGTCTCCTCCTTCCTCGGACCAGCAAGTAGGGTGGAGAGATAGATTGGATCTACAACACGACGGCGTGGTGTATATGGTGGAGAATTTCTGCCGCAGGGCTTCGCCTACAAACAGTCGGGAGGGAGAGAGGAGGGCAGCAGGGCAACTAGGGTTTGGAGGAAGGTGTAGGTTGGGGAGAGGGGGCGCACCAGCCCTGTATATATAGAGGGGGGGTGCGGCCAGCCCTTGCCTCTCCTCCAAGCCTATCTCTAGTTTAAACGATTTAAACTTTCCCTTATCCAGAAACCCTATCTCTAGTTTAAACGATTTAAACTTATCCCTTATCTAGAAATTCTATCTCTAGTTTAAACGAGTTTAAACTTATCTAGAATCGGCTGGGCCCTATGGGGCCTTGTGCCCCTGGCCCAATGCGGCCAGGGCACTCCCTCATAGGCCCATGCCCCCTCCCGGAAGGTGGGGCCACGTTGGTCCCCTTCTGGAAGGTTCTAGAAGCTTCCGGTACAATACCGATTAACCCGGAACTATTCCGAACTCCAAAAACTGCACTGCCTTATATGAATCTTATTCTCCGGACCATTCCGGAACCTCTCGTGATGTCCCGGATCCCATCCGAGACTCCGAACAAAAATTCATAAACCAAGTATCCAATCTATCCTAGCGTCGAGACACGTTAAGTGTGTGACCCTGCGGGTTCGAGAATATGCAGACATGATCTTCTATCAATAATCAACAGCGGGGTCTGGGCACCCATATTGACTCCCACACATTCATCGATGATCATATCGGATGAACCACGATGCCAGGATTCAATCAATCCCATATATATATTCCCTTCGTCTCGCGATATTTTACTTGCCCGAGATTCGATCGTCGGTATCGTCATACCTAGTTCAATCTCGTCCACAGCAAGTACTTTACTCGTTCCGTAATCCGATATCACTTTGTGATTAACTCCTTAACCACATGCTTGCAAGCGGTGTTGATATCGATTACCGAGTGGGCCCGAAGTATATCTCTCCGACTTGGGAGGGACAAATTCCATCTCGATACATACAACCCAACAGATACTTTCCGATCACCTGAGAGACACCTTTATGATCACCCTCTCATAGGATGACGTTTGATGACCTCAAAGCTTTCTTCCGATACCAGGGAGTTGTATTATCTCATGGTCTAAGGAATACAATATTTGACATAAGAAAAACTTCGCAAAGACGAACACGATGACACGATCTAATTGCTTCGCTTAGTTTGGGTCTATCCACCATATCATTCTCCAATGATATGATCTCATTATCAATTGACAACTCATGTCTATGGTTAGGAAACCTTAACCATAATTGATCAATGAGCTAGTCCATAGAGGCGTACTAGGGACACGGTGTTGTTCACAAACCACACAAGTATTAAAGTTTCCGCTTAATACAATTCTAGCATGGAATATAAACTTTATCATGAATAAGAATTATAATAATAACATCTTTATTATTGCCTCTAGGGCATAATTCCAACATACAATAGAGAGTTCTCTTAGTACCATGGCTAGAGATACAACAATAAATACAATAACAAAAATTCATGCCAAGATGCAACCTACAAAAGGATGGAAGCAAGATAAATATGCATGAGCAAGAGATACTTGTTACCGAGATATAATTGGTAGGATGTAGAGGATATGAATTCGTTGATCATCCTATAGTTTGCCTCCAATTTTCATGTATGCATCATTTCTTCAAAATTGAGAGACAAGCATCCAATCTATCTCCCATGTACCTAAAACACATTTAAGTACAAAATGGTCCCCAAACTT
The DNA here is from genome assembly GCA_916181665.1 of Avena sativa. Lineage (NCBI taxonomy): Eukaryota > Viridiplantae > Streptophyta > Magnoliopsida > Poales > Poaceae > Avena > Avena sativa. The sequence goes on along the minus strand of OV702297.1, from coordinate 8,319,523 downwards.
ATTGGGTCCAATGTAGTTAGTGCAACTACAATACATAGGAGAGACTCCACATAAATATGTGCATATTGATATGAAATTGAATTTCATGCACAACTTAGCCGATGGGATTTGGTGGAGTTTCCCCTATATATTGGGTCAAAGAAAGCAAGCATGCCATAATATAACATATAGTAAATATGCATGCATAAAGCTTTCAAGAACCAAAAAGGAGATACAATTTGAACAAAAATACCAAGTAAATCGAGATTGCACACACAAGAGTGTGACATGACAAACGATGTCCAAATTGTATCAAAGAACCAATTCAACACATGAAAGATCACAAATTCAACAAATGAACTAGGCTAAAGCCAAAGAGCAAAAGATAGATAGAAATAAAAATGCTCAAGGATTTATCTCATTCTAGAATGGTCAAGTCATGAAACAAGGAATGAGACAAAACTAACTCCCAAAAAGAGCAAGGTTCCAATAAGAAACCCAAACTCCCCAAACTTCTCATGATGGCACAAAATACCAAAACGAAAAGATTGAGGTTCCAAGCACATAAAACCCGATATGGACCAAACAAAGAAGCATAAATATGAGTGTTCTAAATAATGTAGGAGAGCTCCCCCATAGATAGTGCATTATGTAGGATTTTCCTTTTAAATGCACACAAATGGGATCATCACTAGTACCTACAATAAGTAAAACACAAGAGGATATCAATAAAAAAATAAGATCCACAAGAAGCAAGGAAGGCTTGGGAGACAACACAAAACATTTTCTTGGCCAAAGATAGGATAAAATTAAGCAAGGGCCAAAGTGAACATGATCAATAAATTCTACCAAACGTTGGGTACTCATTGTCCAAGGACAACAAATATTGGGAATAATTTTCCCAGGGTAGCTTGCATGGATATCCAAGATCGTAGTCACAACAAGAAGCATATAACTAAGTATAAGAAATTAAGCATGATACTTCGAACAAGATTCTTGGTAGCTTCCAATAGTCACACAATCACTAGTGATTAGAGTAACTTGAAGCAAATGGTTTCCATGAGGATATATATATCTAAATATGAGGAAACACATACCAAGAAACATTCTCATATACAAGATCCAAAATAAGATCAATAAAGGCATTCAAGCAAATTGGAACTTGTATGAGCAAATGTGTCACATAGGAGCTAGATAATCATCAATATCAATTATAAGTGACACAACCTCGAATATTCACATTTTCTAGGATTTGTAATATGCACTAAGCATATGACTCCCCCATAATGTGATACTACCATAAAAACAACACGAGGCAAAGGGATACAAATAGAGATGATTAATGGACATTATAAAACTTAAATTTCTCATGAGAATTATACCACATAGAGACTAGACAAGAATCCAATATAAATACTAGGTGGTATTCCTCATGTACACACAATTTAGGATTGTGGAATGCCCAAGCATAACACTCCCCCAAAATGGGATAATCCATTAATTTCTCACAAGAGCCAAATAAGATACCAAATATAACCAAGTAAGGCTAAAACACAAGAAACACACATACATGGAGTGCCACCTAATCATTCACAAATATGCTTGATACCTCAAGATAATTAAGTGGATAGCACACCATGTATAAAAGCATGGAAGATACAAAACCAACACATGCACAAGGGGGCAAGTAACTTTCAATGTAAAGAGTTTAGCATATGTTACCGCAAGGAGGAACATTGGAAATATAATATAATCAAGATAATCTAAATGGCTTGGCTTGACAATAATAATTGATGAAGATCCCTCAATTCTTCATAATGTAGCCAAGACTCCAATGCCCTCCAAAACACACCTACTGATCAAGTTTTGGCTTGTTGGTCCCCAACCAAGTTGGGTCCTAAGAGGTTAGTCACAATAGGCTTGGCAACCCAAATGGTTCTTTTCTTGACACCACATTGAGCACCAACAAATTTGGCAAACACATTGCCAGCCTCATCCTTACGAAGTGAATAAGCATCATCAATCAAGATAGGATGGGATGAGGAGATACCAATAGTGCATGAGGAATAAATATGCCCCTTCTCACGGCATACGTATCAAGTTCTACTCTTGCCATCTTTCTTCTTAGGTGAAGCTACAACTCGAGGAAGAGAATGAGTAGTCCTCTTAGGAAGGGGCCCATTAATGACTTGAGGTGGAGCTTGAGGCCGCTTCCCTTGTTGCTTCACACTAAGAGGCTTTTTCTTCAATGGGCAAGATCTAACATGGTGCCCTTCTTCCTTGCACTTGAAGCAAACAATGTTGGCCAGATTCTTGACTTGATCTTGGCCATTCTTCTTGTTGTCCTTGTGCTTCAACTTGATAGTGGACTTGTTCTTGACATTGGAGTTGAATCCAAGCCCACTCTTGTCATTGGGGGATTTTTGCACACTCAAAATTTTGTTAAGTGTGGCCTTCCCTTGATGACCCTTTTTCAAGTCATTTCTCAAAGAAGTGACTTGGGCCTTGAGCTCTTTTATTTCCTCTACATGGTTAGTTTCAACAAAAGTACTAGAGGAAGTAGATGCTACATTGTTAGAGCAACAAGGCATGGAATGTAATTCATCACGAGATATAGCATGGTTGTGAGAGGATGAATTATAGGGACTAGCACATGGCAATATAATATTTGGAGTAGATATAGTGCTAATGTCCACATGAGGCCCACTAGATGTTACCTTTAACACGATGGCCTCATGAGCTAACTTTAGCCTACCATGGGAGACTAGAAGATACTCATGCGAGCTCGAGAGCTTAACATGACTTTCTTCTAATTTCCCATAGTTGCTAGTTAGCAACGCAAGTTGAGCCTTTAGCTCATCATTCTCCTTCAACATAGATGCTTCACAAGAAATAGAGTTAGTAGCACAAGCATCATCATTATTAGCAAGAGGTGAGGGCAACTTGGCAAGCTCTTTTGAATATGAGGCTTTAAGTTGCTCATGTGACTCGGTGAGTTTGATGAGCTCACCCTTTATGACCCTAGAGCCATTTTTGAGGTGCTCAAAATCCTCAAGGAGTTTAGCATAAGCAACTTGAGTCTCATCATTTTTATGTTTGAGATCACTTGCCACCTCAATTTGTGTTTCTAACTTATCAATAAGTTCTTTGCTCTTAATAGCAAAGTCCAAGATTTCAACAAAGTTAGAGCAAGCAATATCCTTGTTAACAAGGGCACGATAAACAATCTCACCCTTTTCATATAAATCATCAATATCTAGCTCTTCTTCCCCATTATCCACATCCTCCTCATCACAAGAGATAATGGGTTCCAAAGTAGGAGTTACCTTAGAATCCCTAGCCATAAGGCATAGGTGGGTACCGTAAGAAGGTGAAGATGAGATTGCATATTTGGCATCATTCAAAACCATGTCTTGGCCCATAGAATCTTCGGTTTCCTCTACATGGTTAGCAACACAAGAACTGGAGGAAATGGAAGCATTTTTATCATGGAAACAAGACAACACAAGCATATCATCATGAGATTTATTCAAGTCATTTCTACATGATATGCAAGGACTATTAACACAAGCATGTAAGGAGTTTATAGTGCTATAAGTGTTAAAGTCCAAAGATAGATCATTGCAACTAGATAGAGATGAGGGATTACAAATAGTAAGCACACTATCCAAATTGCAATTTCTATCACCACTCACCATATCATTACCTTGTGAAAAGTCACATTTTGGTGAAGTGGTAGAGGATGAGAACTCATCTCGACCGGAAGTGGAAGCAACACAATCATCCTCAATAATGTTGTACACAACATATTTATCTTGAAGTTTTGTCCATAACTCATGAGCGCTCCAAAAAGGAATGATTGAAGATGTAACTACATAGATCAAAGCATTAACAAGCACATTAGAAGCTTGAGCATCGAGATATAAGTTTTTCTCATCCTCACTAGATAGATTTTTGAAATCCATTGGAGGAGAAAAACCTATATCTACAAAACGCTCCAAATTTGGGTCCATGTCCCGAAAATGAATGAGCATGCGATTTTTCCATATATCATAATTTGTGCCATCGAATGTGAACATGTTATTGTGCACTAATCCTCTAGCCGACATCTTTACTCTCAAGGCGGTGAAGCCTAAAATGAGAGAACGGGCTCTGATACCAATTGAAAGGATACGGATGTCGCCTAGAGGGGGGGTGAATAGGCGATTAAAACTTTTCCTAGAGTGGCTCAACAAAGGCGGAATAAAACTAGTGTTTACTTTGTTAAGCACAACCTAGAACAACTAAGGTTCACCTATGTGCACCAACAACTTATGCTAAGCAATACAAGCAACAAAGTGATAGTAAGATATATATTACTTCAAGCACGAAGGCTATCACAATGTAAAGTGCATAAGTAAAGAGCTCGGGTATAGAGATAATCGAGGCACGCGGGGACACCGATATTTTACCGAGTTCCTCCCAACATGGAGTACGTCTCGTTTGGAGAGGGGGTGGTATCAAACCACCAACGCCACAAAAGGCCTCCCTTATTTTCCGGTGAATCTCACCCCAACGGGATCGATCCACGCTTCCACTATCGGTGCACTTGTCGGTGGCAACCGGAACCTCTCACAAGGTTGGGGCACTTCTCCACAACTTAATTGGAGGCTCCCAACAAACGCCACAAAAGGCCTCAACAAATGCCACCAAGGCCACAATGCCACCAAGGCCACAAAACCGTCTAGGGTTCCAAGAACCCAAGAGGGACAAGCTCCAATGAGCAACTCAAACCAAATCCTCCGAGGAGAACACAAACCGATGCACCAAATGCAAATGGCAAGAACACCACAAAGGTGTTCAAATCCTTCTCTCCCAAATTCCACCAAAGCTACAAAAGCTTATGGGGGGAATAAGAGAGGAAGAATAATGGAGGAAATCCACAAAAGACTCCAAGATCTAGATCCCAATATGTTCCCCTCACTTAGAGGGGAGATTGATTGGTGGGATTGTAGATCTAGATCTCCTCTTTCAAATCCCTCAAGAATATGCAAGAATCATCGGAGGGATTGAGAGAAAGCAAGCTCAATAAGGTCAATAATGGAGGGGAAAACTTGCAAGAAAGGTTGAGGAACCATTGGGGAAGAAGGCCCCTTATATAGGTCCCTCCAAAACCCAACAGTTGCAGCCCAAAAACGCGATTCCCGGTACTACCGGACTTTTTCCCGGTACTACCGGACTTTCCCGACACTACCGGACATTCCCTGGGATTCCTGGGGCTCCGAATGCATTTTTCTCTGCGCTCCCCGGTACCAAAATGCGGTAGTACCAGACCTCGGTACTACCGGATCCTGGTCCGGTACTACCGGTCATCACAGAACAAAAACAACCATAACTTTTGCATCCGGACTCCGATTTCGATGATCTTGGGATCGTTTTGAAGAGGACAACAACCTCTATAAGATCATGCAGAGAAACATCATAGTCCAGCAAGGGAGGATAGATCCAAATTACGAAGTAAAAAACCTTCTGCCGTGCTAGGTACTAAAATGCGGTACTACCGCTTTTTGGTACCTAGCCCGGCAGTGGCTTTTGGAAACTTATCAAAAACCTTCTGCCGTGCTAGGTACTAAAATGCGGTACTAACTCACTTTGGTACCTAGGAGGGCAGTGGCATTTGGCAACTTGCCAAAACCTACTGGCGCGCCAGGTACTAAAATGCGGTACTACCGCATTTTGGTACCTAGGAAAATTCAAACCTCTATAATTTTTGATTGGAAACTCCGATCGACCCGATTCCAATTGCGTTGGAAAAAGTACGACATGAGCTACCCTATGAAAGGTGAAAATATTGGTTGTCACCAAGTGAGAATGTATCATGTATAATAATGTGAGATACCTCACTTGGTGAGAAACCGAAAAGCCGCCAAGATCAAAATCGCAACAAGATACAAACGGAAGATCCGATTTTGATGAACAAGAGCTTGTTATGGAGATTACCACAAGCTCTATATCCTCACATGGATAAGACTAAATAACAACCAATTATGATGATGCAAATATGCAAAGGTTTGAGCTCTCTCCGAACGATGTGATCGAGTTACTCATTCGAGAGCCCCTCTTGATAGTACAGTTATCTATCCTAAACCCGGTCTCATACACACAACGTGAGACCGGCAAAAGGGAAAACCTATCAAGATTATACCTTTGCCTTGAGCATTCCACTTGAGCTCGATGTAGACGATCTTGCCCTTCTCAAGATGGAACGCATTTCTTGATTCTTCATCAACGGTCCATGATCACCGAGGATGGCAAGCCTCAAACATGAGATCTTCTATAGATGGAGCATTTTGAGCTTGCACATCACATCTTCTTCTCATTTCATCGACCTTGAAGCAAACACATGCTCCAAGCGATGCCAATGGACAAATCCTACAAGTATAACTTAATACACACATTAGTCCATAAATATTGTCATTAATTACCAAAACCACACATGGGGGCCCAACATGTTCTTTCAATATGGACCCGCAATGTTTCTGTTGTACCACTCTGAGGGATGTGATATTTATAGAACGGTGTTCTGCGAGTGTCATGTCAACGACTATAGTGTACTACACATGCAGTGGTATGTTGGGTCACCGCAGTTGGTATCAGAGCAAATTGCTTTGACCTTAGGTTGGAAACCTAGTAAAGGGTATTACCTGTAGAAAAGTTTAGCAATGATAAAGAAATCTCTAGAAGTGATATAATGGGTATTCAAATGAGAATATTTCGTTATATATTTTAGTGCGATAATTCTTTGTTATGATGCAATATATTATTGGATACTAATAAAAATCATTTTCTGATATATAGAAATATGGCACCAAAGTTTCCAAAACAGACTTTGATAAGGAAAGAGGAGACTCTTAATGATTATCAAGGATCATTCACAGACCAACTTCGTCAATGTTTAAAGCTCTTTAGTTGTCCCACTAGAATTCCAGTGAACACTATCACTTACCTTGATGGCCGGATGTTATCCAAATATCGTGTGAGTATCCAACTTCCAGAGAAGCTTGGATTATATCATGATCTATCTATAGGAGAAGGTAGGAGTCATTTAGAAGCATACCATGTTGCTATTGTGGAGGCGATAGCTAATATCCGGGAGCAGAAAACCAAGGAGCTAGAAGGTAGCACATTCTCTGTGATACCTCATGATTCTATAGACTCGGAGCCTATACCGGATCATCTTACTTTGGTTAATAAGCATCCTAAGTTAGCTTACAAGTTTATGGATAGATATCGAACACTCGTTGCATCTTTTTATAAGACCCATCAAGTGATTGTCGAAGACAAAAATGATATGTTAGAGGATCTAACTGATCCGGAAAGGAGAAAGCAGTTAGCATTCCAGTTAGAGAAGGAAGCAAGTAGTAGTGCAACACCTATCTTTAAGGATATACCTATAGACCCTGAATCTTTTATACCATATCCTTATTCACCAAGACCTGAACCTATACATGATCCTACCATGGATATGAGGTATGCAGTACCACAGAGCTCAAAGGATGGTTCTGACTCAGAACTTCCTATTGAGAATTCGGATGGTTGGAGGATGGGATCATATAATGGATCTCGTGAACACCAGATGTCCACAGATGGTTGTGACAGAAATGTTGGACAATCTAGTTGAATGGGTGTAAGGATGAACCCTAATAACAGAAGTAGAAATACACCATTCCTAAGAAACCTCAAATTATTAAGGGTTCTCCAAAATAGTCGGACCAATGACCAAATTATTAAGGAAGAATACACCATTCAAGTGGGATGAGAAATGTGAGGCAAGTTTTCAAGAGTTGAAGACTAGATTAACCATAGCTCCAATCCTAGCAGTTCCTGAAACAGGGAAGGACTTCACCGTATACCGTGATGCGTCTAAAGAAGGTTTGGGTTGTGTATTAATGCAAGATTGGAAAGTGATTGCTTATGGTTCAAGACAACTGAAACCACATGAAGTCAACTATCCAACTCATGATTTAGAGTTAGCAGCAGTAGTTTTTGCGCTGAAAGGATGGAGACATTTTCTTTATGGAGCCACATGTGAGTTATACACTGACCATAAAAGTCTCAAATATTTCTTCACTCAAAAGGAATTGAATATGAGGCAGAAGCGTTGGTTGGAACTAATCAAGGATTATGATTTAATAATCAACTATACTCCAGGAAAATCTAATGTTGTAGCTGATGCTTTAAGCAGAAAGAGTGCATATATTCAGCCTAGCAATAGGGAGCTACCAAAGAGTTACAAATGGACTTGGAAAGATTAGAGCTTCAATTCATCAGAATAGAGGTTCTTGGAGGATTAGCTACTATGCAGGTAGTTGTAGAGCAGGACAACGATCTTAAACAAGAATTTTTTAGATATCAAGTAGAAGATCCTTTCATTGCTGAGGAAATTCAGAGGATATCTCAAGGGCAAAAATCAGTTTTTCGCCTTGGAGAATATGAGTCTTTATGGTTTCAAGACCGTCTATGTGTTCCAGATGTGACAGAGATTAGAGATGTCATACTCAGAGAAGCACATGAAACTCCATATTCTATACATCCAGGGAGTACTAAGATGTATATGGATTTGAAAGAATTATTCTGGTGGAATAACATGAAAAGAGACATTGCTAAATATGTATCTGAATGCCATACTTGTCAAAGGGTGAAGGCTGAACATCAAAGTCCAGCAGGACCATTACAACCCTTGGAAATTCCTGAATGGAAATGGGAGGAAATAGGTATGGACTTCATCACAGGATTGCCCATGACACCAAAAAGGAAGGATATGATATGGGTAATTGTGGACAGACTCACTAAGAGTGCACATTTTATTCCGGTGAATCAAAAAGATAATGCCGAGAAGTTTGTTGAAGTATATGTCAAAGAGATAGTAAGTAAGCATGGAGTACCCAAAAAGATCGTAACTGATAGGGATCAGTGTTTACTTCAGCATTTTGGAAACAATTGCATGAAGCACTTGGTTCAAAGTTAGATTTCAGCACATCATATCATCCTGAGACAGGAGGTCAAACTGAAAGAACAAATCAAATACTAGAATACATGTTAAGGGCTTGTGCACTAGATTTTGGAGGAACATGGGAAGATCATCTACCATTGGCAGAATTTTCTTACAATAATAGCTATCAGAGTAGTCTGAAGGCAGCTCCATACCAAGTTTTGTATGGAAGGAAGTGTAGATCACCAATATGTTGGTATGAGCCTGGAAGCAGCAAAGAATTTGCACCATATTATATCAAGGAAAGGCAAGATATCATTGATAAGATCAGGGATAGACTAAAAATAGCTCAGAGTAGGCATGAAAGTTATGCAGATCAAAGTCGAAGATCATGGCATCCAGAAGTGGGAGATATGGTCTATTTGAAAGTAAGTCCAATGAAAGGGGTGAAAAGATTCGGAGTTAAAGGAAAATTGAGTCCAAGATACATCGGACCATTCAAGATACTGAGTCAAAACAAAACTATAGCTTATGCTTTAGAGTTACCATCAAGATTGGCTCAAGTGCATAATGTTTTCCATGTATCACAACTTCGCAAATGTTTGAAAGTTCCAGATGATGCAATCACACACCAAGAGATAGAACTACAAGCAGACCTGACCTATATTGAAAAGCCTTGTAAAATTCTGGAAGAAAACTGGAAAAGATTAAGGAACAGAGCAATCAAATATTGCAAGGTACAGTGGGAACATCACCCTGAAAGGGAAGCCACATGGGAGAAAGAAGAGGATTTAAGGAAAGCTTATCCAGAACTATTCAGGTACATCTCCACAAACTTCGGGACGAAGTTTAATTTAAGGGGGGAAGTCTGTAACATCCCAGTATTTAGGAACTAACGAAAGGTAGATTTAGGAATATGGAATGTTGCATGCATGCATCTGTGAAAATGTGGGTATAATTTTCGCCAAATAAAAACCTAAAGTGATCAATGTTTCTTTCATACTTTGAGATTAGGTTTAGTCTTAAAGGATGATTGTTATAAACTTTGATATGATCTTTGAGGAATTTTGTGTTTGAAAAGTAAATTTGAATTTTTAAACTTGAGAGAGTTTGAATTATAATTCAAATGAATTAGGAATAAGTTTTGAATCTTAATTTAATTAAGAGTTAAATATTTCAACTTAATTCTATCCAAAGAAAAACAATAAAGAATATGAAAACTTATTTCATATTATCAATATATAAACAAGTTACAAAATTGTAACTTATTGAAATCATCCACACTTCACAAAAGCAAATAAATATAGAATAAGAATATTATCTATTAATAATATTGTAATATTTATTACAGAAGAATAAAATGAAGATTACAAGATAATAAAATGAAATTACAAAAGAATAAGAAGATTACATTGAATTATTCTATAACTATTATATAATAGAAAAACTAAACTATAATCTTCATCTTCAAATCTGAACCTGCAAGATAAACATTAATAAAACAATAAGAAGGTTAGAGTTAGTATTATTTTTCTCTCAGACATGTCAGTGAAGTGCACTAGACAAATTCATCATTGAGAAATTTATAACAAGGGGCAAGTTTCACCAATATGAAAGAATCTATGTTTCATAAATTTTTAGCCAAAGGGTGAAACTGACAGCAAGGAAGGGCAAATTCACCAACCAGGTAAAAGTAATCTGATTAAAGTAACTTCCAAGACCAAAGAATATCCACAAGTGCACAACAAGCACACAGGCAGGACACACATCAACATGCATGTGATGTGCTGTCAGCATCACAGCACAACACCAAACTTACAAAATCACCAGCATAGCCGTGGAGAGGCACTAGTGCATCTCTCCACTGCTTGCACATAAGAACAGCCAGCTTAGACAGCAGCTTACCAAGCACAACAGCCAAACTAAACCACCAAAGATCAACCAAACACCACCAGGATGGTGACATGCGGAGGGGGAAGGATCAGGTGGACAACAAGGCCAAGTCTAGGAGCTAGGAGGAGCAGGCTAGCTCAAGGACAAATCCAGGAGCTAGGATGAGCAGTCTAGCTCAAGCTCAAGCACAGAAGCACAGCAAAACAAGATCATCATCACCACCTTACTCTACAAACATCAAATTCTGTGGTGAGTTTCATAAAACCTTCACATGATCTAATCATATCATCTAGAGAGAAGCATGTGTTGTTTTACAAAACAAACCCTCAGAAAGCACCCAAGTGGGGTGAATCCATCATAGGGATTTTAAACTCCAAAAGCAAACAGCAAAGTACAAGGATCCAGCAAGAGCTCAGAGCAACATCATTGCTCTGGTTGTCAAGCTATATATTACAATTCAAGCATAAATATAACTATGATCTAATTTCTATGCACCTCCCTAAAGGAAGGGTAGCACCTTAGAAACAAATCTTTTGGATCCATAGAATGATCAAGCCTATTATCATTGTTCTCCAAATTTTGATTCAAAAACAATAGCTGGTACCACTACCAGGACCATGCATATGAATCAACTAGATAAGGTCGGAATCCCTAAGCCTCAGACCAACATCATTGGTCTTAGGGATTTCAGAAAAGAACATTTCCATATATCTTTCAAAGCCAAATTTGTCTTAAGCTTAAACCAACCCAATCAATGGATTAGAATCAAACTTGTGTGCCATACCAGGATGGTGTCACAAGAATAATTCTATATGAATCAGAATAGACATTTCATCATCACAAATTCAGACAATTAACTTACTAATCACTTTCCTGTTAATACAGGAACCATAACTAGGATATTCCTACGTTAAACTTCACTGCCACACACTAATTCACAAGCCAACATCACTAAGAAAGTGATTTCATCATACCATAACCATGAGCATAAACCTAGAAATGACAGTGAAAGGTTATCAAGTCACCGACTTTATCAAGCATGGTTTCCAAGCAACTATACCATCTGAATCAGATGCAATCCAAGCATAAAATCATCTAATAAGCCACCAGAAACATTATAGATCATCTCAAGCAACAAGCCTCAGGCCAATAATCATTTAGCATGTTTACAGATCATCCAGACATAATCTAATTCATTCAGTATATGATCAACCACAGGATAATAAACCTAACCTGATAAATCATCCTAATCCGAACCAGACAATAACCAGAGAGGTCACTGCCAACAACCAACATGGGATGAGCGAGCACATGGAGCACAAGGGATAGGAACAAAACTCACCAAAGGTCCTCGTTGGAGACTAGAAGAGGAAGAAGAGGGGCCGACATCCATGGCGGCACGAGGAGCACCCTAGGAGGGGCGCTGCAACCCATACGACGCCACGGCGGTGACCAGGAACACACATAGAGGCGAGGAGCATCACCATGATGCGCGACAGCGATGACAGCACCTGGATCCACGCCAACCCCCAAACCCTAGGGTTCGGAACGGCATCGATCCATCGCAGGAGAGCCCCAGGCTCGAATCCAGTTGGATAGAAAGGAGAAGCATCATCGACAACCCCTGTTACACCACGACGGCGACCAGAACGACCCACGACAGTGGGAATCGACGGCGGCGGCATCGCCAGCCACGGGGTCGGGGTCAGAGGAGGAGAGGATGAGATTGAGGGAGAGAGAGGTAGTGAGGAATGGGCTGAGTTGGGCCAAACCCTTCGGGGTAGTATTTTTAACTATAACTGATGGGCCACTAGGGCCCAATAAGAATAACCATCCTAGAAATCTTTTAAGGTCTGTTTTAATAAAAAGGAAAAGACCAAAATACCCCTGAATTTAACTGAATTCTAGAAATAAAATTAAAAATCCAAAAATTAGAAATAAAATATTTTTGGATACACAATAATCCACACTATCCAAATAAAATAAGATATAAAATTTTAGACATTTAAAATTTTATAAGAATTTTGTAATTTTATATTCGTGATGGAATTTTACAAAATTATTAAAAGATGATAAAAATAAATAAAAATCACTTTCATTATAAATTAATATTATAGTATTTTTGAAAAATACTAAATAAATATTTAATAACAATTTTTAATGTATAATTGATAATTCCTAAAAGATTATTAAATCAATAAAAGTCAAATAAAAGGTAAATAAAATAAAATAATTCAATATATGTTATAAATATTTAAAAGTAATATTTATAAATATTTTAAAAGAACCTTATATAATAATAGGGTAAATGCATATCAAATTAAATAATGCATTACATTACTTGCATAATCATTTTGCTTCTTTAAATATTGTCCTTACCGGGCAGTAATGATGTTTTTTGTAGACATAGAAGCTCAAGGTCCAGTGCAAGCATCAGAATTCACTACCTTTCCATCACAAGGCAAGTTCATCACTTTCTCATGCCCTTTGAAGAGTCTTTATCAAAGTATTTGCAAATTATGTGTTATCATATATGTTATAATAGAAAGAAAATATTATTTTCACAAATAAAGAAATCATAGATATCATCCTAAGTGATGATATAATGGAGCAATAGAACTTAGGGTTCTAGTTGCAAACAATGATGATCAAGTAGGGACTTAATAACCCCTGACATCAGTGATTCTAGCGTCGTATATTACGCGTTAGCCATGAGATTTGGAATGGGACAGAGAAGTCAGCTGTATCTTCTTCCTCTCGCATGAAGCCGGATATGTAGGTCATGGCTGTTATCCTCGTAGCGTGCATATTAATTGGTAATTCGTAGAGGATATGCAGCATATGGATGGGAACCCTCATCGTCCCACGATAATTCTGACATCTAATGGTTTGTACAAACCATTACCGTAATTCATTATATGGGCATGGTGTACACCAAGGAGGCATGCGAGGTCGCGAAGGGGGCATTGATTGGCTTGGACCAACTACTGGGCCCCACATCATGGAATTGTGGACGGGAAAGTACGCCCGGTTGTGCAACAAGGAGTTGATCTCTCATGGGTAAAGTAACGCACCTCTGCAAAGTGTAAGAACTGTAACTTGTTACTCCCTGTTCCGGGAAGGAGTTACGAACGCGGCAGTAAAGGAATTCCATAAAAGTTCTAGTCAACCTGTGAAGGCTGATTGTCATAGTTTTTTTAATAAAATCAATCTTTGAAGAAAGATTTTCAAAAATTGCATAGTGCCAAGGATTTATAATCCGATGTGGTAGTTAGAGCATCAAACTTTCCACCTTGCATATAATGAACTTGTTGGGTAACGCTGTTACTCATTCTTTCCTTTGATCCCTTGCTTAGACTCTGAGGATCCCGAAGACGTGCCAATGTATGCAGCCGAATGCCAAGAAGATGTGTTCTACGAGGAACCTGATCTGTCTGGAGGCGTTGAAGGAGTGGATTACAAAATCATCTACGGTGTCGATGATAACGAGTCCAACTAAGTATCCCTAGTTAGTAGTAACCAACGGAGCCGAGCAGCATGAACTCTATAGAATAGGCTGTTGAGCTGAGATCCTAGTCGGAGTCGTTTTAAATTCCGCTGAAACACTTTATATTTTGGTTTATAAGTTGAACCTTTTGAAGTCTTAAACTTCTGGTGTTGTAATAATAATAATGTGTGAATGTTTGTAATATGGACCCGCAATGTTTCTGTTGTACCACTCTGAGTGATGTGATATTTACAGAACGGTGTTCTGTGAGTGTCATGTCAACGACTATAGTGTACTACACATGCAGTGGTATGCTGGGTCACCGCATGCGGTGTGCGTGATTCGACGTATGAGAGTGGAGGGATACCTTTGGGGACAAGCATGTTTTCTTCATGGTGAGATTGTGCGTTTTCAAGCATCGACGGATGCATGGATCGACAGAGATTTGTTCCTGTTGGCACTCGTTTTGGGCTCATAGCTAATCAAGACAAATGGTGCAAAACACTTGGAAAGTTCCACCACGAGGATTATTAATCATCATCGAAGAGGCACCGGATCAAGTCAAGCAATGATTAGATAGCTGATTATGCTAGTGTTTAGAGAAGACTCAGAGACTAATATATGGAGGCTTCCAGTATGACTTCTTTAAAATGACCTCAAAAGAAAAGTGCTGAACATAAAAGTTATACGTCTCAACGAAACAAGCAACTTTGATTTTTGAATCATCTTGATCCAAGTTAATATACAAATTTTAGAACCAAAATATTACCAGAGACCGAATTAATACTGCGAGACACGCGGTCGCCGGGTCGCAGACAATATCTGCCTCTAGGCGAGTGCAATGGACCCACGCAACCTAAAAAACTTCCTAATTCGATAAATTTTCTTATAACTTAAATTAAGCATTCAAGATCAATTCGGATTAAAAAGTGCAAAACATAAAAGTTTTTCGTTTTTTCGAGACGAACAACTTTGCTTTTGGAGCCGTTTTCATCTGAACAACTATAGGACTTTAAGATTCAAAATACGGTCGAACAGAGTTAAATTCGTTCGACCAAAATCCGAGTTTGATACAAAAAACTATCAAGATCAAGTCGGATGGAAAAGTGTCCCACGTAAAAGTTCTTTGTTTCTTCAAGAAGAACAACTTTTATTTTTACGAGATTTTGATCAGAGCTCGTTTACTATCTTAAAAGTGGGTTGGAAGATACGGTCCAGTTTTTGGCCGAACAGTTACGAGAAAGGTCGGGCCAGACCATCCGGATTTGATCCCAACTAGGGTTTTGGACATGATTCCAAGCCATTTTGTTGTACGAAAAGTCCAACCGTTCCTTATATACGTGAAGGGTGCAGGTCAATTGAACGAACATCAATCGAACAAACACATCGATAACTTTTTCGTGTTCATCTACTTTTGTCCCTCTCTCTTTATATCTTGCTTCTCGTTCTTCATCATTCTTCAAGATTGGAGGCTGCGAATCCACGAGGCTCTAGAGCAGTCAGGCTGACCTAGGGCAGTCTATAGCCGCCATGACGCCCTGACGGATCACTCCCGGACGAGCGGGGTTTGAGGTCTTCAAAAACGCTCGTCGAACTGTCTTGCGTACCGCCCTTCTGGCGAGCCTCCCTCGATACGTGGTGCCGCGCATCATGCTCGGTGGCGAGGGTACACGGTGACGTGTTCGTGTGCGAACAGTTCCACGTAGGGTGTTGGACATTTAGCATGGAGTTGTTGAGTTGTACTCCCCCCGTTTAGAAATATAAGATGTTTTAGATTTATGAAGAAAATGTATCTAGACAACTTTTAATGTATAGGTTCAAATGAATCTAGATACTAAAAGATGTCTAGATACATCTTATTCACAAACCTAAAACATCTTATATTTTCAAATAGAGGGAGTACTACTAACCTAGCAAACCAATGTCTGTGTTGGTCTTGATTTGGTTGTGCCCGACCTTTTTTGGCTTTCCTTCTATAGACGTGCAATATCCTTTCAAATCAAAAAGAACAGAGCAAGGTAGATATTGTTAGAGCATCTTCACTCGTCTACCCAGGACGTCGATCCGGATGCTGAAATTCGGTCCGTAATCAAAAATCGGCTCAGTCGCGTACCCAGGGACCTGTTTTCGTCCGGATTTCGACGTGTTTTGATCCGGCCTACCCAGGCCGAACCCAGGTTCCCGGGTACGTCCTGAGGACGCCGTACGCCGCAAAAAAGGGCGTGGGCCAGCTCTGTTGGCCAGACATTCCTATTCCCACCCACTCCACTCGCCCAGACTGCCGCGAAGAGCTCCCAGCGCCCCCTGTCGCCATGACTTCGCCAGAGGAGCTCCTGCGTGCCGATACATGCCCACGCCTCTAGCTACGCTCGCCGTAGTTGCGACCCAACACCACGCCATCCAGCTGCCGATCTCGCCGAACTAGCCTCGCCGTAGCTCTGCTTCGCTACGTGCTCCCACCACCACGCCGCCAAGTGTTCGACATTTGGCCGAATTCGGCCATAGACTCCAACGGCGACGAGATACTCGCCACTGACTCCGACGAGGACGAGATACTCGCCATGGAATCCGACGACGAGGAGATGCTCGTCGTACTCCTGGAGGAGGAGAGCGCCGAGGTCGCCGAAGGTGAAGAGCACTTGCAGATCCTCGCATCGCTCGCCCAACCGTACATGCAGATGGCGAAGCCCAAGCGCGGTGGTTCGGCGCCAGGTCGCCGGAAGTGCAAGGCGAGACAAAGGATAGAGGGCTACTGCATGTTGTACGCCGACTACTTCGCCGACCAGCCACTCCATGGAGAGGACGTGTTTCGCCGTCCTTTCAGGATGAGCCGGAAGCTCTTCCTCAAGATCGTGCATGTCATCCGGGAGTTTGACCCATATTTCCTTTGCAAGAAGGACTGCACCGATTTGATTGGGTTTTCCTCGCTTCAGAAGTGCACGGTGGCGATGAGGTTGCTTGCATATGGAGCACCGGCTGACAGTGCCGATGACTATCTCCGCATCGCCGAGTCCATCGCCCTTGATTGCTTGTACAGGTTCTGCAGGGCAGTGATTGTAGTGTTTGGGGAACAGTACTTGAGATCACCCACTGTTGAAGACACTGCTCGGATCCTCGCAGTCAATGAAAGTAGAGGATTTTCTGGTATGCTTGGAAGCATAGATTGCATGCATTGGGAGTGGAAGAACTGTCCATTTGAATGGCAAGGAATGTACAAAGGCCACAAAAGAGGATGCACTGTGATACTTGAGGCAGTTGCTACACACGATCTTTGGATCTGGCACTCCTTCTTTGGCATGGCAGGATCGAACAACGACATCAACGTCCTTAACTCCTCAACTGTCTTTTCCAAGCTTGTTGAGGGTCATGCTCCCCCTGTGGAATTTGAGATCAGTGGACATCACTACAACAAGGGATACTATCTAGCAGATGGCATCTGTCCAAGATGGCCAACATTTGTGAAGACTATCTCAAGCCCAATGCTCCCCAAGCATTCTCACTTTGCCAAGAAACAGGAAGCTTGCAAGAAGGACGTGGAGCGGACATTTGGCGTGCTCCAGCAGAGGTTTGCAGTTGTCCGGTTCCCTGCTATGACCTGGTCGAAAGATCAGATGTGGAAAGTGATGAACTGTTGTGTGACCTTGCACAACATGATCATTGAGGATGAGAGGAAGGATCCAGTGAGTTTGCTCGAGGAGGACGAGCCATACTACAGACAGGGTCCTCTTGCCGAGCCTGATCATTAGGTGCCTCCAACATGGGCTGCATTCATCGCAATGCGTTAGGAGATCCGAGATCCGAGATCCGGCGATGCATCAACAGCTGCAGGATAATCTTGTTGAGCACATATGGATACGCAGGGACAACACGTCGTAGATGCCCAGCGTGAACTAGGCCGAACTTGGCCGAAATATGTTGTATTTTCATTCCAGGCCGAACTATGTTTACATTTACGCCGAACTCTGTTTAAAATTTCGCCGAACTTTGGTCTTAAAGTGTTGTATATTCATTGTATGACGAATTATGCCGAAATCTAGACGAACTTGAGCCGAATTTGAGCGAAAACGGACGACCCAGAAACTCGGCCTGGATACGCGAATGGGAAACTGGGCGTACCCAGACCGAAAACTTGCACCATCCGACCAAAGTTTGGTCCGGATTTCTGTCTAAGTTCCTCCATGCTCTTACGGTACAAAGGCGCCGCTCACATCTCAGCATTCAAGCTTGACTGCGCGCGATTGATTCCACCGTGAGCAGCAAACCAGACCGAAAACCGCGACTTGTGCCCCAAACCAAATACCGCTGTCAGCCAGGCACGCCCAGCCCTGGACCGAGGCGAATCTGATAAATATTCTAAGCTGATACCTATGTTGTGCAGCTGACAGGAGGGGCCTGGATAAGGCTCTGGACCCCCAATAGGCTCCCGCCGCGGCGCAGCGCTGCCCGTGGTTTAGCTTTTCCCGGAGGAAGAAAAACAATGCCTGTTTTGCAGGAACACCCCCCCCCCCCCCCCCCCCCCTGTCTGTCTGTATGAGTAAATCGCGATTCGCTCGCCGTGTGCCATCTCCAGGTATAAAACGAGGACAGGACAGCTGCCTCTCTTCTCATCGTCAAACAACACACCAAGCACAAGAGACCCGACACACGTCAAAGCAAAAAAGAGCCGGCAGTGTGTATTCCCCCAAACCCCACTCTGCTCTGGTGTCATCTCCAGCTCCACCAGTGGTGTGTATTCCCCGCCCCGGATCGTGATGGACACCAACATGGGGCCGTCGCCGGCGGCGGCGAACGGCGCGGTGGGCTGCCCGGCGTCGGCGCACGGGGCCCCGATCATGTCCGCGGCGCCGCCCGCCGGCGAGGCCTCGCTGGGGCGGCACCTGGCGCGGCGGCTCGTGCAGGTGGGCGTCGGCGACGTCTTCGCCGTCCCCGGCGACTTCAACCTCACGCTGCTCGACCACCTCATCGCCGAGCCCGGCCTGCGCCTCGTCGGATGCTGCAACGAGCTCAACGCCGGGTACGCGGCCGACGGCTACGCGCGGGCCCGGGGCGTCGGCGCCTGCGCCGTCACCTTCACCGTCGGCGGCCTCAGCGTCCTCAACGCCATCGCCGGCGCCTACAGCGAGAACCTGCCCGTCATCTGCGTCGCCGGCGGGCCCAACTCCAACGACTACGGCACCAACCGCATCCTCCACCACACCATCGGCGTCCCGGACTTCTCCCAGGAGCTCCGCTGCTTCCAGACCGTCACCTGCTACCAGGTTTTTATTTTTATTTACAACCATCGCCTCATCCCGGTTCCTGCAATTTGTTGGGTTTTAGGAGCAGCTCTTGATCTGGTTGGTTCCTAAATTCAGGCGGTGGTGACCAATTTGGACGACGCGCACGAGCAGATCGACACGGCCATCGCGACGGCGCTGAGGGAGAGCAAGCCGGTGTATATCAGCATCAGCTGCAACCTCCCCGGCCTACTTCACCCCACCTTTAGCCCTGATCCAGTCCCCTTGTTCCTCGCCCCCAAGTACTATTTCTCATGACCCTTTTATTTCCCTGTATTGTTTCTTACTACTGCAGTATTATTATGCGAACACGTTAACTTGGATCATGGAGCATTTCCCCCCAAATCATCCACTAGCGACACTTGATTTGCATGTCCTTAACTGCTGGGAGCTTCATTTTCTGTCATTCAAAATTTGCGCATGGTGGAATCATTAGTATTGAAAATATAAGATGGAAATTCTATTTGAAGTGACCTGCCGGACCGAATTGATTTTTTTACCATACTGCACCCTGTGCTGTAATATGATTATTTATTTGAAGCCATCTAGTGAATTGAAATGTGTTGTAAAATTGCAGGATAAGCAACCAGATGGGGCTCGAGGCTGCAGTGGAGGCAACAGTCCAGTTCCTGAACAAGGCGGTGAAGCCAGTTCTTGTTGCTGGCCCCAAATTGCGCGTGGCCAAGGCAGCAAAGGCCTTCGTGGACCTTGTAGATTCCAGTGGCTATGCCTATGGGATAATGCCATCGGCCAAGGGCCTTGTTCCAGAGACGCATCCCCACTTCATTGGCACTTACTGGGGAGCCGTCAGCACTGCCTTCTGTGCCGAGATCGTCGAGTCGGCCGACGCGTACCTCTTCGCAGGCCCCATCTTCAATGACTACAGCTCTGTTGGCTACTCTTTCCTGCTCAAGAAAGACAAGGCCATCATCGTGCAGCCTGATCGTGTAACTGTTGGGAACGGCCCGGCATTTGGGTGTATCATGATGAAGGAGTACTTGTCTGAATTGGCTAAGCGGGTTCAGAAGAACACCACTGCCTACGAGAACTACAAGAGGATATTTGTGCCTGAGGGTCATCCACTGAAAGGCGAGGCGAACGAGGCGCTGCGTGTGAATGTTCTCTTCAAGCACATCCAAAATATGCTTACGGGTGACAATGCAGTTCTCGCCGAGACTGGTGACTCCTGGTTCAACTGCCAGAAGCTGAAGCTGCCCGAGGGCTGCGGGTAAGCATTCTGATTCTATAATAACGTTGTAATGGTGCATGTCTCCTTGGTCTTGGCCCTGTGCTAAGCAGGTTTGTTTGCACACTGCAGGTATGAATTCCAAATGCAGTATGGTTCGATTGGA
Organism: Avena sativa; assembly: GCA_916181665.1. Taxonomy (NCBI): domain Eukaryota; kingdom Viridiplantae; phylum Streptophyta; class Magnoliopsida; order Poales; family Poaceae; genus Avena; species Avena sativa. Next base: position 8,298,565 of record OV702297.1, on the reverse strand, counting down.
TGGTCAGTGGGTGCATTGCTCGGGTATGCACAAGGGGCAAACGACAAGCGTGTGATTGCCTGCATTGGTGATGGGAGCTTCCAGGTGAAATATCCCTCAATTTGATCTGCTGCTATGTGCTGCAATTTGACACACTAGACTGATCCTAGTGTGGGAAATTTCATTTTCTACAGGTGACAGCACAAGATGTGTCGACTATGCTGCGGTGCGAGCAGAACAGCATAGTCTTCCTGATCAACAACGGTGGGTACACCATCGAGGTGGAGATCCACGATGGACCTTATAATGTCATCAAGAACTGGAACTACACCGGCCTGGTGGACGCCATCCACAACGGGGAGGGCAAATGCTGGACTGCCAAGGTAAGCTATTGTCCATTGCATAGTCCAATTCAAGCATCAAAATGAGCCGAACTTGCGGAATTGCTGCTGATGGATGATGTGCTACTATTGTCTTTTCCAGGTGAAGTGTGAGGAGGAGCTGACGGCGGCGATTGAGACGGCGTTAGGGGAGAAAAAGGACTCCTTTTGCTTCATAGAGGTGATCGCACACAAGGACGACACCAGCAAAGAGCTTCTTGAATGGGGCTCCAGGGTCTCTGCTGCCAACTCTAGGCCACCAAACCCACAATAGACCAAGCATGCGTGCCTCAGTTGTAGTAGTAGCAGCAGCAACAACAGCACGTTGGGCGTTATCAAATAATGTGAACATTGTATGTTTGCCATTTCTGTTATGTCCTTCCTATCTTGTGTATGTAGTTCTGTGCCTAGTCGTGACTTGTGACCATCCCCTGTTGGTGCGAATACTACGAAGATTAATGAGAAATTTTAACCTTTGCCTTGGCTATCTGTGATTTCTGATGTTGTTTCTCCACCATATTAATATATACTCCATCCCAAGGCTTAAGGCATATAACTTTTTTGAAAAGTCAAGCCATGTAAAGTTTGACCAAACTTTTAGAAAAAACTATCAAGAACTATTATATTATATAGATATCATGTGAAAATATGTTTCATGATGTATGAAAGGGTATGGATTATGTATTGTAACTATTAATATTTTTCTCTAAAAACTTGGTCAAACTTTAGTTGGTTTGACTTTTGAAAAAAGTTATATGTCTTAAGCCTTGGGACGGAGGTAGTACTCGTTTCCAAGAAGAAGAAAAAAGTTATCTGTGTACTAGCTCGTACTCTACACATGAAGATGGTCGCCGGAGCATAAATGAATGTCACGAGCGACTCCTGAGTGGGTGCTTGAGGAATCAGGAAGCGCTAGATCCACGATGCAGCATGCCTGAACACTGAATCTTGCAAATATGAAAGGCAAAGGCCAAAGGCACATTTGGTACTCCTAATCAACTATTAGAGCATTCTTTTTTTCTTGTAAAAAAGCAACAACCTACTATATGGAGCAAGTAGGCTTGGCAGTAGCCCAGCGTGCGTGCATCCGCACGGAACTGGTTCAGCATTCGTTGCCTCTCGTGGAGCCATATGTTTGTTTGTGGGTTTTGATATTGCCACCTCCCGTTGCTTTAGCCGACTAAGGCGGTCACCGTACAAATCAGCGGTCAGTCACCAATTAATTAATTAACGACCTAAGGCAGAAAAAGAGATCGATAGATACAGCCTTTGAAGTTTCCGCATGTGAGAAGGACACGGGGGACTGGAGTTATCTCTGCTCTCACGTGCTGTTGTTTTCCTGGAAGGGCAAATGGCATTTCCCTTCGGAAGAGGGAAGTTGCAGCATGGATCTTGAGGTCAGGTCATGCAGACAATCCATCACGATGTTACGGTTCCTTTTCATAACTACAAACCACTTACCCTACTTGTCCTCACTGAATTATTTGGTCACTGCCCACATAATAAACTTCTCGCCTCGCAGGTTTCAAAGAATAGAATGTCTAGGAAACGATTGTCCATCCACAGAGTATTTTCCATGAGAACCTCGACATATGTCGACGATGATCCCAAGTGCGGTCGATTCGTTCATAAATAGAGGGAGTTTATTTATGTACCTAAAAGCAAGAAAACAAGAATCTTAACTCCGTTTATGCTTAGGGTTCATAATTAGCCCTGCTTTGTAGTACGTTTGATGGAGCACAAGTACTGTACTCACATGTCAATGTCAGGGCAGACGATCCCTGTCGACAGTGGTGAATAGGTTAACCGAAAGATGTGAACACATGCAAGGAACCATACGGGAATTGCAGAATAGGACATCAACATTACAAAAGATCAGCTAACTGCATAATAAGTTGGTTGTGAAAACATCAGCATAAGAAAACTCAGGACTGGCCCATCCTTCTAACAGCACGAAACGCAAAATGTGCTTTTTCAGGGATCATTCTGTTCCGCTGAGCTCAATCTTCTAAGTGCAGTCCATACACGGTGTCGAAGCAGACAGCAGCTTGTCTTTCTTCAGAAGATGGGAGGGGAACGAGGACTTACAGGCTGCGATGTGGGATTTGAGCTTGGGGATATTCGGGTGGGCGCTCCTGCATCTGTGGCACCTTAGCTCCATCCCGAGAATCTTCTCGTCTTTGCTGATAGTTGCGGATCCTTGCTGGTCGACCTCCTCCATGACATCAACAGAATCAAGGAAAAACGCACTTGTGAAGGAATTCCAGTGCTTCTTGTTTTTCAAGTTGGGCGAGTTGAAATCCTGACTTATAACATGAAGGTGCAACTGCCGCATGGATGGAACCTGCAGAAACCAAAGACAGAATTGATCTTTCTCATGTTACCATATACTTTGGAGAAAAGTAGGGAATAAGCAGTTCAACACTGAGTTAAAGACACTACCGAATGATATCCAAGTCTGAATGTCAGAGATGCATCTTCCTCTAGGAACTTCTGTGCCCACTTCAGCCCAACTGAATGCATACTCCTCAGCAAAGGCAAGTGCTCCTTCTTGACATCTGCTAGAGAATCAAGACCATCTGTCCTACATATCACCAACACATGCTTTTTGGCCTGCATACGTAAAGAGCTTTGCTGAGATGTCAGCCAGCTGACTGAATAGCATTAGAGATGAAGGGGAAATAGTATTTAATTTCACAATACCTTTGGATAGAGGTCCTTTAGAACAACAACTTCATCAGATGTCTCCAGGATAGAATCCGAGTTCTTGTATTTTTCCGGGTGCATGGCAACCTCATAAAGAGCTTGTGCCCAGGATCCCCAAGTCTTACTGGTGACTGCACTATTCTTCTTGCCATCTTCCTCTCTAGCTTGATTTGGAGCATCAGACGACCCCATGGAGTTATCATGATGATTTTGTGTGTTAGACCCTTTGTGCTCATGGTTTTGCCTTGAAGGCAGAATAGGTGGGAGCAACTTATATTTTTTGGCCCTTTCAGAATCATGGCTATCCTCTCGCTTCATTTTTGAATCATTAGGTGATATCACTCCCGACGCTGACTTCTTTGATGAAGTTTCAACGTTCTGCTTCACCGTGTGGTTCTGGACGATCGATGCGAAGTTCTCAAAAAGTGAATTATATGCATCATGGAGAATCTTACACCCTTTGGTATAGTCATTTTTCAGACAATCTGGCCGCATTGGGTTCATATTTGGTCCGAGAACATGTATGACATGGGTCACCCCTTCCTTTTGATGCAGAGGTGAAGTAGATGGGAGTGGAACAGAAACAGAGCTACCAGGTCTCAATGTGTCAGCACATTCCTTGGTTGCACACTGTAAAGCTTCTCCAGCGGCATTAAATATTGCTGCATTAACCCCTCCACCTCCAGCTTTTAACCTCCTGCATGAAAGTTACAGGTATCATCTCCAGATCCATGGTAGAGGAGGGAATGCCCTAACCATTTTTGCTTGTGAAAGACAAAAACAAAAGGTCCAGTCGAGCACGAATAAAGCAGGATTCAAGTACTCAACATATATTACATAATCTTGAAGTAAATCTGCATTTAATAGAACACGTGCATTATAAGAATTTAGTGAGAGAATAGTAATTACCAGTTGGCAGCATTAGCGATCACGTTGCATTGAAGACCTCCTTTTGACTTCAGTTGGGTGATGTCTCCCACAAAAGTGAAAAATCTGCTGGAGTCAATGCTCTTCTTAGAAGCCTTGTCCTTGACCAACGACAATATTCTTGATTTCTGACTCAAGTCCACAAGAACTAGTCTTCCATTGTCATGCTTCTGCACGAATTCAGCAGCAGTATCTACTATAATGTCAGATGCTCTCTCAAGATCAAACTGGAAGTCAGCGGTAGATATTGATGGAAATGCCAGAGTGTGCGAATTGATGACAGAAGAAACACTCTGTTTACTTTGTTCTTCATTTTTCTTCATGTTATTGGACTTTTTTTCTACTTCAATTGAACAGGTGCCAATAGCTTCAGGGTTTTCCTGTTTTGGCAATGTATTTTGCTGCCCTGGATTTCTTTCACTTGACGTCATCATAGTTCCACTGGATTTTTGAGCACTAGAAGTGTCTGCCTTCTTTAGAAATCTCATTATACCAGCTTGTACAGGTACTTTGCTCTTCTCACCAAATACACCCGAAGCAAGACTATCCGAAGGACCTAAAGCACAATACGTGTCAACTGCCTTCTTAATGTCATCGTCATCCTTACAGAACATGATCCGGCTGAAACCTTCAGTCAGCAATGGCACCTCCTTCTTCTTCAGCATGCGGTTGACAACCATGGCAGCCATCCCACCCTGCAGATTCCCTTCATGGCCAGTTCGACTAACCGAGCGCGAGATGCAAACCTTTGCGGGGAGATCCAAGAAAACAGCATGCACATCCGCTTGTACGGTGCAACCAAGCTTCACAAAATCAGCACGCTGCTCACGTTCCAAGTTGCACCGGTCAATGAAAACACTCTTTCCCTCCTTCAAAGCGTCCGCAGCAGCCTTCAAGCAGAGTATTTTTGTCCCAGCTTTGCCCTTTCCAATCGTATCCTGGACAACAATATTCACCCAAACAAAATCTTGTCACATTTGCTGGATTTTCAGTTGACAAACCTGGCTCTTAACATGCAAGCCAAGGGGAAAAAATGCACAAGTCTACTTTTGTTCATCACAAACAAAATGCACAAACTACAACTGCTCCACCATGCCCAGGAAAAAGGATTTTAGCGTTTTTGAGTTTGAGATGTTTTCCAATTCCACATGTGTTATCATTTTTCTAAGGTCAGTACTACAACCATTAGACTGAAACTACAGTCTCCAACAAGTAACAATAAGGTGCATCAGACGAACCCCATTTTGGCATTTGCAAATTGCTTGCCTTCCAACATCAGATTCACAACGGAGACGGATAGCAGTAGCACCACTAAGGAAATTAGCCCACCGAAAGAAAATGGAGCGCGTGGGGCTTACCTGGCAGACGCGGGCCCAGGGTCGGCCGTTGGTGGCGGCGGCGTTTAGGACGGCCTCGGCGAACGTGGACTTGCCGCTGCCCGGGGGACCTACGAGGATCACCACCACCTTCTTTCCGACGCCCTCCTTCGTCTCCGCGCCCGGGCCCGTCCCTGCAAGGAATGGTTCGACAGAGCGCGCGCTAGGGTTTTAGCGTCTGACGGGTGGCACTGGTCCGACGGAACAAAATAGCAAACAAATCACCTGGGGTTGCCGTTGACGTCGATGGGGCGGCAGTGGAACCGCCTGCGTCGGGATCCATCTCGCGGAGAAGCTCGTGAGGAGAGTAATCTGCTATTGCGGTGGGCGAGCGGCGGAGAAGAAGGGGAGGGGAGAAGTGTGGGCTCTGGCTGTCAGTGCTTCAATAAGATCTAATCAAGACCGTTAACCATCCATGATCTAACCGTCAATAGAAAAATACAGCAAAAACGAAAGAAAAAAAGAAGATGTGGCTGCTGGGATTCGAGCCCAGGTCTCCACGGCCACAACGTGGAATTCTCACCACTAAACTACAGCCACTTTTATGATGGAAATTACAAACGAAGTTATAAGTAGCATCACTACTTTACTAGTACAAAATTCAGTTTTAGTAATTCGTACAAATATGGTGTAATTTTGTGCTCAAAATCTGCCTGATACAATAGACGGCATTATCGTACATAACCACGCAATTTTCTACCCCAAGATCAGGAAGCACTCCAGTTCTGCAGATAGATTGTTCCTATCACCCAAATCTAGCGAGCTAAAACTTCTTCAGATCAACAACGAAGTGAAGACGTGCTAGAACTCGTTGAAGTGTATGGCGCCGAGCTTCCAAACGAGGTAGGTGGTGCCGAACATGACGGTGGTGATGACGCTGAAGGACGCCGCGACGATGAGCACGTCCGTGCCCACCGGCAGCGCCGCCAGCCAGTCGAACGTCCACCCGTCCTTGGGCATCCCACGCTTCGTGTCGTCCAGCAGGTTGCTCGGCGCCTCGGGAAGCCCCGACCGCTTCCTCCCGCCCTTCTTGCCGCCGGTGCCATCCGTCTGACGCAGCGCGTCCAGCACCCCGCTCCCGAACTCCGACGACCCCTTCTTCTTGTCCCCTGGCTCCCCCGCGTACTTGCCCAGCACGCGCGCCGCGCGCAGCCGCTCCCGCGCCGTCAGCGGCACCCGCTTCGGCGGATCGCTCGGCTGCGGCTGCTGACCGATGCTGTTGCCGGAAGTCACCTGGCCGGCGCTAATGGTTGTTTCTTGTGCTGCCTCCGCCGGCGCTGCCCGGTCGTTGTCCGTGGTGGCGCAGGGCCTTCCGTGCTTGAGCTCATTCTGAGGCCTTTGCAGGGCCGCAGCGGTCCCTATCTTCTGGAAGGCATGTCTGGAGCAGAAGGCGAGCTGGGTGTAGGACGAGGAAGGTCTGGAGACGCCTCCTAGCTGTGTAAACCAAAGTACCAACTGGAATTTAGTCTCCTCATGAGACTTGTTACAGAAGCTGGCATGGCCGGCATAATCTCTTTGTTTTTGAACATGATTCCTAGCTAGCAAATAGAAAGAAACAGGAAGGAAGATGGACCGGGAGCTTACTTTGGCAGTGGCGACCTTGGAGGGAGAGGAACTGAGGCTGGTGGCAGCCATCTTCTTCTCCCCTGCTCACTCACAGCATTTTGTGCTCTACACGAGATGAGATAGAATTTGTGAGGCCATCCCGTAATGGGCGACTGCATACATCCGACTACTTGCTGGGCCGGGCAGAATTAATGGTGCCAAGTGAACCCATGTTAAGTCGGGCCGGATGGATGATGCTAGGGTTAACCCATGTACTAAAAAAAACTATAAAGGCCCCTCTCATGATAGCTGCTATGTCTATACAGGTAATTACAGAGAATAATATCCATGTGCTGAAGAAAAAATGCTACCAAAAGGAAAAACACGTAGACTAAACTGAAAGAATCTTATATGCGTAAATATTGTTGCAACCTTCAGACCAGATAGTCTTGATGGAGGAATTGGTGCGGTTATTCAGGATGAATGAAACAGGAATTTTTATAGCTGCTTGCAATGATCCGGTCAATTGTACTATTGATGAAATACTCTGGCGCTTGCGAATCAATTGGGATGTTCCGGCTTGTAATTGCCTTGAGGTGGTGGAGACTCTACAAGACTACAAGCATGCTGCTGCTCGCCTACTGCGCTGGCGGTGTTTGGAGATATTTATGTGCAAGCTTCTACTTTCTCTAAATGTGAATTTAGTTTATGTAATAGGGAGGTTAATGCTGTTGCAAATTGTCTAGAGAGAGACGGGATCACTACCATATGTTTGGATAGATGAACCGTCCACTTTTATTAAATATTCGTTAATTGACGATGTAATTATTATATGATCAATAGAGCTCGCAGCAGGACGGAGTGCTAGCTATTTCCCTAAAAAATGTAAAACTACGCCTTCCTCCATTCTAAATTATAAGATTTTTTAAAAATACAAATATCTAAAAGTATTTTTATATAAGTTCGTAACAAAATGAATGAATTTATTAGTAGGTTAGTCCCAATAAATATATTAAAGTTGTAAGATAATAGAGAATCAGGCACAATAAACTACAAAGTTTATGGATGCATTTTACATCTATCGGTGCCCTCCTCAGAGAACACAGTCTTATGCAAACGGCAAGCTCCGTAGCGCAAGTATTGTCTCCGGAGATAGATCCCGTGGATGGACACGAATGAAGTGGTTTGTCGCGAACTCATATTGATTATCGTTCATCCAGGTTGCCTCGCTAACGGAGATCGCGTTAAGAATGGTCGCATCTTTCTCGGATTGGCTCTCCTAGGGGCACCACCATGGACGAGCAAGCGTACAGAATCCTGGGACCCTCCGCACCTACGTTTCTTGGGTGAGCCTTTGGGCTCACCCGCGATCTGCACCTTCCCCGCATGGCGACTGAACAGAGGTGTCGAGTAACTACCCAAACACTACAGTCAATCCCTTAGCTCGACCAACGTCAGACCACATACCCTGTGTTGTTTCGATTGGTACCTCCATCCCTAAAGCACAAGTTTTTAGATTTGAAAATCACTGGATTAAGATGCCAGGTTTTATGGATGTTGTTATGCGAATTTGGAATATAAACTGTCCTGGAGACAGTGCAAAATGTATCTCCTCTAAGTTCAAATTTTTACGGAAGGCTCTCAAAATATGGAGCACTAGCATCTTTGTCATCAACACCATTATTGACAACTGCAATCGTATCATCCTCATGTTGGATAACATGGAAGAATCCAGGCCTTTGCATATTACAGAGTGGAATTTCCGAAATATTGTTAAAGCCAGACTTTCTCACCTCCTGCAATGCAAAAAGGAATATTGGAAGAAGCGTTGTACTGCAAAGTGGGTGAAATTTGGAAACGAGAACACTTCATACTTTCATTCAATGGCCACAATACGGTATAGAAAAAAATACTATTGCATCACTTACAAGAGAGGATGGTTCAGTTGCGATGGAGCATCATGCCAAAGCTGGAATCCTTTTGCAATCCTTCAGAGAACGTCTTGGTTGCTCTACCCCGATTGGTCACACCTTTGCTTTTTCTGACTACATTCACCCCACTGTAAACTTGGACTCTTTATTTGCTCCATTCACAACTGAGGAAATTGACAAAGTGATTGCAGAGCTCCCACCTGACAAGTCTCTGGGTCCGGATGGTTTTACAGGTATGTTCGTTAAAACGTGCTGGCAAATAATCAAGTTTGATTTCTATAAACTGTGTCATGAATTTTGGGAGGGGTCTCATTCCCAAAATTAATTCTCCTGAGAGTCCCAATGACTATAGACCGATATCGCTGTTGAACATCAGTATTAAAATTCTTACTAAACTGCTTGCAAACTGCTTACAGAATATTATCCTTAGGTTGGTCCACACCAACCAGTATGGCTTCCTCAAATCTCGGACTATCTAAGACTGTGTAGCATGGGCGTACGAGTACATACACCAATGTAAGCAATCTAGAAGGGAGACAGTGATTCTGAAACTTGACTTTGCCAAAGCGTTTGACACTATTGAACACAAGGCAATTCTGGAAATTCTACGCTGCTGGGGTTGTGATGACAAATGGATTTCTTGGGTACAGGCCATATTCACTTCTGGTTTCTCATCAGTCCTTCTCAATGGCGTCCCAGGGAAAAAAAAATCCTTGTCGACGTGGTGTGCGTCAGGGAGATCCTTTCTCCCCCATTCTATTTGTCGCTGGAGCAGATCTTTTGCAATCCTTAGTTAATGACCTGATGTTGAATGGGGTCTTGGTCCCTCCTTTGCCTCTCCCAAATACAGACTTCCCTATCGTTCAATACGTGGATGATACTTTGCTTATTCTCCAGGCTTGCCCGGTCCAGTTGCTTGTTCTTAAAAATCTTCTGCACACTTTCTCAGCTGCTATCGGTCTACGTGTTAACTATGCTAAATCCTGCTTGATGCCTGTTAATGTGGATGTTGAGAAGCTTGCTTCTCTTGCGGGGGTCTTTGGTTGTGCGGTGGGATCGCTTCCATTTACTTACTTTGGCCTTCCGCTTGGCACGACAAGGCCAACTGTCCAGGACCTCACTCCAATTGTGGACCAAATTGAACGGCGTCTAAATGCAAGTGCGCGCTTCCTGGATTATGGTGGACGTCTGCAGCTAATTAATTCAGTCTTGTCTACACTGCCCAATCACTATCTTTGCTCGCTGAAAATTCATAAGGCAGTGATAAAAATTGTTGACCGCTCTAGGAGACATTGTCTTTGGGCCCGAGATGAAGACTCTCATTCTGTTCATTCACTTGCAGCTTGGCCCCTTGTATGCAAACCTAAAAGACGAGGGGGTCTTGGTATTCTCAATTTGGAAATCCAAAATAAAGCACTCTTACTAAAGCAACTACACAAGTTCTATTGCAAGAAAGATATCCCATGGGTGAAGCTCGTGTGGTCCCTTTATTCTGCTGATAAACCCCCGCATGCTCAGTCACGTAGAGGCTCGTTTTGGTGGCGCGATGTCTTTGATCTTGTGGAAATATATAGAAGCATCACCTCCTCAGACCCTGGAGATGGAAGGACTATTCTCTTCTGGAAAGATCTCTGTCTTGGAAACGAACTTTTGTGTGAGCGCTTCTCTCGGCTTCACTCGTTTGCGCTAGATGAAGATATATCGGTGGATACTTTCATTCATGCTCAGGACCCCTATTCTCTGTTTGCATTACCTATTTCTCCCCAGGCATTTAAAGAACTTGTTCAACTTCAGGCGCTGACTCAAGAGGTGAACTTGTCGCTAGCCGAACTGGATAGCAGAAAATTTGTTTGGGGTTCAGCCATCTACACTTCTTCAAAGCTTTACAATTTCCTGTTTGAGGCGCTGCCTGAAGACCTCACGTTCACTGCAATCTGGAATTCAAAATTACTGCCCAAACTCAGAGTGTTTGCATGGCTCCTTTTAATGGACCGTTTAAATACAAAAGAAATGATGCAAATAAAAAAATGGCATATTGAAGGGGGGCCTTCCTGTGTACTGTGTGATGGCCAAGTTCTTGAAGATCATGAGCACTTATTCTTCAGCTGTCCATTTGCATTTGCTTGTTAGGAGAAGATTGGAGTCAACTGGGACCTCTCAAGGAGCATGTCGGACAGATTTTATCAGGCAAAATGTACATTTACTGGACCTTGCTTTATGGAAATAGTGGTCTGTGCTGCATGGAACATTTGGAAGGAGCGAAATGATTCAATTTTTCGAAACAGCCTGTGTTCGTTTGCTCGCTGGAAATTTTGCGTCCAGAGTGACTTTCAACTCCATCGCTACAGAGTGAAAGATGCACTTGTGCAGCCCCTTTTGGACTGGATTTTACTCACCTTTACTTAGCTTCGCAATTTGTATTTTGCTCCCCTTTTTATCCCCCTCGATGTAATTCCTAATCTTGTACCCTTTTTTTGCTCACTTGGGCAACTTTTATATATAATTTGAAAATCTTACCGTAGGGGTTCTCCACTACGGTCCACTCTTCAAAAAAAACTCCCGGGAATGGGGTCTTGGCCAAACGTCTGCTTACCGGGAGTGCCTAGTTTGGTCACCACGGTCTGCACCTCCCTCCGCGGAGCGGTGGGAGAAAGACGATGACCACCCCCAGAGAACAGAAGCAAGCCTCGCCCCATGATTACCGTCCCTGGGATGGGAGTCGGCAAGGGCGAACTTGTCAAAGTAAAGATGTAACCCGGCTATCACCCTCATGTGTGCTCATCCCGCTCTACGGGTCACTGTAACATCCTAGCATTTAGGAACCAACTAAGGGTATTTAGGAATTTGAGATATTGCATGCATTCATCTGTGAAAATGTGGGTAAATTTTTCGCCAAATAAAAACCTAAAGTGATCAAAGTTTCTTTCATACTTTGAGATTAGGTATAGTCTTGAAGGATGATTGTTATAGACTTTGATATGATCTTTGTGGATTTATGTGTTTTGGGAAATGAAATTTGAATTTAAAACTAGAGTGTTTGAATTATAATTAAAAAGGATTTTGAATGATATTTGAGTATTTGATTTAATTTAAGAGTTAACCAACAACAACTCAAACTTTAAATAAAAGAAGATAATTAATAACATGAATATTCCAAAAAAACTTCATTCAATAATGAGTTACAAAATGTAACTTATGAAATGAGAAACAATCTTTACAATAGCAAAACAAATAAAGAATAATATTTCTTTATTGATAAAAGTACAATCTTTATTACAAAAGAATAAAAAATAGAGTACAAAAGAATAGATTAAAGATTACAATTGAATATTAGAAGTTATTACAAGTGACTATTCTATAAAGAAAAATAAAGGCCTAAACTAAAATCTTGATCTTCAAATCTGGTACCTGCAAAATAAATAAAAACTTAAACAAAAAAGAAAGTTAGGATTAGAATTGTTTTACTATCAGAGTTGACAGTGAAGTGCACTGTTCACTTTTTCATCATTGAGTATTTAAGGGGCAAGTTTCACCAATATGAAAGAATGTATCTTTCATAATTTTAAGCCATAAGTCAAATAAACAGCAAGAAGGGGCAAGTTTTACCAGCCAGGTAAAATATAACCTGATAACAGTAACTCTCAAAATTCAGAACATACCACAACTGTACAGCAGGCACACAGGCAGCACACACACCAAACTGCATGGTGTGTGTTGTCAGCACCACAACAATAGCACAAGCAAACAAAACCATCAACACAGCCGTGGGAAACCAATCCCCACACCATTCCATTGTTCTTACACACCAAGCACAGCAACCACCAACTAAACCAAGCCAAAGCCAAGCTAGATCATACCAACCAAAAACCTGAATCACACCACCAAAATGGTGACTTAAGAAGGGGGTAGATCAGGTGGATAGCAAGACCAAGATCAAGCCATCAGGACCAGGAGGTGAAGGGCTGGATCAAGGACAAGCTAGGAGCTGGAAATACTAGGAGAGCACCAGATCAAGCCACCACAAGATCAATCACTGGCAACCCCAACATCAAATAAGTGTGGTGAGTAAAATAGACCATCACATGATCTATCTGTCTAAGATTAGACAAGCATACATGATCTGTCTATTACTCAAACTCTCAGAAAGCACCCAAGTGGGGTGAATCCATCACTGAGGTTTTAAACACTAAAAGAAATCAGAAAAGTATGAGGATCCAACTTAGATCTCAGAACAACATCATTGATCTAAGATATCAAGCTATATTTCAATTCAAGAATGAATATAGCCAAGAATTAAACCTCTACGCACATCTAAGACAAGAGTAGCACCTTAGAATTTAATCTTATGGATCTATACAAGTGATCAAGCCTACCATCATTTTTCCCAACTTTGATTCAAGAAAGAGTAGCTGGTATCACTACTAGAACCAATTCATGTGAATCAACAAGATAGAGGTCTAAATCCCTAAACCTCAGACCAACATCATTGGTTCTAGGGATGCAAGAAAAGAGAATTCCACTTATCTATAATGCCAAGTCCATTTTAAGCTTGAACAAGACCAAACCAAGTTATAGAATCTAATCTTGTGTGCCATACAAGGATGGTGTCACAAGAACAGTTCTAAACTAAGCACGTTAAGCATCCAATCTTCACAGCTACAACCATCCAACTATAAATCATTTTCCTGTTCTTAATCACAGGAATCATAACCAGGATATTCATATATATATCTTCACTATAGAAAACCATTTTGTTCTCAAGATATTATATGAATTCTTAAGTCAACAACACTAAGACAATGACTTCATCACACAACACTCACTGTCATCAACCAAGTAATGACAGTGGTGAAATATTAAACCACTAGATTTACCAAGTATTGCTTCTAGATCAACTTTACCATCTGAATCATCTAAAATTTAATCCATAGAATCATCTGATGAGCCACTAGCATCACACATCTAACCATCAGCAGTAATCCATAACAAGTCACCACTTAACAGGTTCAAGGATCGTCAATACATGATCTAATTCATCAAATATCTAATCCACAGCAGGGTATGAACCCTAAGCAGAACCAATCATCTTAATCAGGACAAGACAGTAACCATGAAAGCTAGTACCAACATCTAGCATGGGATGGCCTAGCACAGAGAGCACAAGAGGAAGAGGAACCACTTACCAGAGGTCCTCGCTGTAGATTAGAAGAGGAAGCAGAGGAGGCCGACGACCACGGCGGCACGGGGAGCACCCCTAAGGGGGCGCTGCAACCCACACCACGCCACTGCGGCGAACATAGCCACGCCTGGAGGCAAGGATCAGCACCATGACACACGACAGCAGTGGCGGCGTCTGCATCGAAGCCAACCCTAAACCCTAGGGTTCAGAACAACATCAATCTGGCCGCAGGAGGGCTCCAGGTCCAAATCCAACTGGACGGGAAGGAAGAGCGGGGCCGACAACCTCATCCTGCACCACGGCGGTGGCCAGGGAGGTCCAGGGTGGCGTGAATCGCCGACGGTGACACCGCTGACCACGGGGTCGAGGAAGGAGAAGGAGAGAGGTGAGCTCGAGAGAGAGAGAGAATGATGGGATGGAATGGGCCAATACCCCTTCAGGGTGTTGTTTTTCCTTTGCCCTACAGGGCCACAAGGGCCCAATAAAACCAAATAGCCAGCCCAAATCATTTAGAGCCTGTTTTAGTAATTGGAAAAAGACCAAAATGCCCCTGAACTTAAATAAATTCTAAAAAATAAAGTAAATGTCCAAAATTTATAAATAAAATATTCATAGATTCACAATAATCCAAACTATTCAAATAAATTAAGAAATAAAATTTTATACATATAAATTTTATTAAGACTTTTGTAATTTATATATTCCTTATGGAATTTTAGAAAATTATTGAAAGATGATAAAAATAAATAAAAATCACTTTCATTATATATTGATATTGTAGTATTTTAGAAAAATACTAAACAAATATTTGATGTCAAATTTTTGATAATTAAGGATAAGTCTTAAAGGAATTATTAATTAAATAAAAGGCAAATAAATTAAAATAAAATAAAATAAAGGAATACAATATTCAATAAATATTAAAAAATTTATAAATTCTTTCTCATTAAAATAATTTTATAATTTAAATAAATGGGGAAGAATACATATAAAGCTAAATGATGCATTACATTACTTTGCATAATCATTTTGCTTCTTTAAATATTGTCTTTACCGGGCAATAATGATGTTTTTGTAGACATAGAAGCTCAAGGTCCAGTGCAAGCATCAGACTTCACTACCTTGCCATCACAAGGAAGTTCATCACTTGCTCATATCCTTTGAAAAGTATTTATCAAAGTATTTGCGAATTGTGTGTTATCATCTATATTATAGAAAAAATCTTTTCTTAAGATACTAAATCTTAGATATCATCCTAAGTGATGATATGATGGAGCAATAGAACTTAAGGTTCTAATTACACTAATGATAAACAATTAGGGATTAATAACCCATGACATCTGTGATTCTAGCGCCGTATATTACGCATTAACCATGAGATTTGGAATGGGACAGAGAAGTCAGCCGTATCCTTTTCCTCTTGTATGGAGGCAAGACGACCTTAACGTGACGTTGTGATTCCTTGTGTGGATCCAACATATGGGTGGGCACCCTTACGCCCCACACTTTTGGTGTCTAGATTATCTATGAATGGTGTTTAGGGAGTTAGTCCATGTAAATGGTACTATTCCGGGCATTACTAGGTCATAGAGTCTTCGAGAACTCATCAGGGTTTTAGCCTGCCCAAAAGGGGGCTTAACTAAGGTGAGCCAGCCCGGAGGATCGTGCAGACATATGAGGTCGCGAAGAGGGCAGTGATTGGCTTGGACCAACTACTGGGCCCCACATCATGGAATTGTGGACGGGAAAGTACGCCCGGTTGTGCAACAAGGAGTTGATCTCTCAAGGGAAAAGTAACGCACCTATGCAGAGTGTAAGAATTGTAACTTGTTACTCCCTGTTTCGGGAAGGAGCTACGAACGCGGCAGGAAAGGAACTCCATGAAAGTTCTGGTCAACCTGTGAAGGCTGATGGTCATAGATTTTTATAATAAAATCAACCTTCGAAGAAAGATTTATGAAAACTCCATAGTGCCAAAGACTGATAGTCCAAGGTGGTAGATAGAGCATCAAACTTCCTACCTTGCATATAATGAATTTGCTGAGTAACGTTGTTACTCATCCTTTCCTTTGAATCCTTGCTTAGACTCTGAGAATCCCGAAGATAATCCAATGTATGCATCTGAGAGTCAAGAGGAGGTCTTCTATGAAGAGCCCAACCTATATGGAGCCGTAGAAGGGGTAGACTATGACATCGTCTATGGAGGAGAGTTCCAAGAGTCCGAATAATTACTATAGTTCTAGTAGCCACTTGAGCCGAGCAACATGAACAATATATAACAACAAGTTGTTGAGCTCAATTTGGAGTTTAAGTTTTAAATTTGAAACTTCTGCTGAAACACTTATATTTTGGTTTGTAAGTTGAATCTTTTGGAAGTCTTGAACTTCCGGTATTGTAATAATAATAACGTGTGTATGTTTGTAATATGGACCCGCAATGTTTCTGTTGTACCACTCTAAGGGTTGTGATATTTACGGAATGGTGTTCTGTGGATGTCATGTCAACGACTATAGTGTACTACACATGAAGTGGTATGCTGGGTCACCGCAGTTGGTATCAGAGCAAATTGCTTTGACCTTAGGTTGGAAACCTAGTAAGGGTATTACCTGTAGGAGAGTGTAGCAACGATAAATAATTCTCTAAAAGTAATATAATGGGTATTCAAATGAGAATATTCCGTTATATGTTTTAGTGTGATAATTCTTTGTTATGATGCAAGATATTATTGGTTACTAATCAAAACTATTTTTCTGATATACAGAGTTATGGCACCAAAGTTTCCAAAATAGACTTTGGTAAGGAAAGAGGAGACTCTTGATGATTATCAAGGATCATTCACAGACCAACTTCGTCAACTTTTAAAGATTTTTAGTTGTCCAACTAAAATTCCAGTGAACACTATAACCTACCATGACGACCGGATGTTATCCAAGTATCATGTGAGTATCCAACTTCCAGAGGAGCTTGGATTATATCACGATCTACCTATCGGTGAAGTTAGGAGTCACTTAACAGCATATCATGTTGCTGTTGTGGAGGCGATAGCCAATATCCGGGAGCATAAAGCCAAAGAGTTAGAAGGTAGCACATTTTCTGTGATACCTCATGATTCTATAGACTCGGAGCCTATACCGGATCATCTTACTTTGGTTAAGAAGCATCCTAAGTTAGCTTCCAAGTTTATGGATAGATACCGAACACTCGTTGTATCTTTTTATAAGACACATCAAGTGATTGTCGAAGATAAAAATGACATATTAGGGGATCTAACTGATCCAGAAAGAAGGAAGCAGTTAGCAATCCAGTTGGAGAAGGAAGCAAGTAGTAGTACTGCAACACCTATCTTTAAGGATATACCTATAGATCCTGAATATTTTATACCATATCCTTATTCACCAAGTCCTGAACCTATATATGATCCTACTATGGATATGAGGTATGCAGTACCACAAGGTTCAGGGATGGTTCTGATTCAAAACTTCCTATTGAGAATTCTGATGGTTGGATAAGGGGATCATATGAAGGATCTTACGAACACCAGATGTCCACAGATGGTTCTGACAGAAATGTTGGACAATCTAGCTGGATGGGTACAAGAATTAACCCTAGTAACAGTAGTAGAAATGCCATGTTGATAAACAATCAGGATGAAGAAGAAGATCCTGAGGAGAGAGTGTTTGAATCATCAACATCTTCTCAAAACCCAGGGAATATACATTATCCAGTGTTTAACTATCTTGCCCAAAGGAGCACCTAGGAAGCAGCAGGATCTGCGTATCCTGTTGACAACTCAAGGAATGAAGCTCAGGAGATGCAGGCGGGAGATAATGTTGAATATGTTTCTGAAGACTTTTCATCTGAGCTGGAAGGAGTCAATGCGCTCAGGTTGAGTAATGACTCAAGTCATGACACTTCAGATACTGAGTATGTTCCTTCTGGAAGGCTATTTGTTCGACAAACTGTGCGACGAATGACACGTCATCACGGTTGGACTTTAGGCATGTATGATGAGTGTGGTTACTACTAGAAGTAGGCAACTAGTTAGAGGTATCAAGTACCGTGTATTGTATCCTAAGAAATAAGATAGTTAGATAAATAAGGTAGTGTTGTGATTATACCTATATGGTATATGTTGTAATGACTTTGTATTATTATGATATTATGTATAATATGTGAAATGCATATTTGGATTTTCTTTGGATCTTCATTGTGTGATTAGTTCTGTGCGTAAAGTCGAGCTTAGAACACATGTGCATGATGTAATTATGAGTTTTCGCTTTATGTTGCAGGACTAGAGGGTCATGGATACGGGTGTAGAAATCGAAACTGAGCAGCAGCGGATGGAACGAGAGGCCAAGGAGAAGGTCGATGCAGATGCAGCAAACCAGGGAGCATTTCCATCACCACCACCAATGAGGCCGTTAATGGAGCAGAACTTTATGCAGTGTATGCAAATGATGCAAGAGACCCAGAACAAGTGCATGGAGGAGTTGCTGAGACGAGCAAATCAGAGGGCACCTGAAGGAGGAGGAGTGAGTTTATCTGATTTCCAGAATGAAAGGCCGTTACCTTTTGCATCAGCTCCTGAACCAATGGATGCAGAAGATTGGCTGGCAGATACAGAAAGAAAACTAAAGACTGTAGGTTGCAATGATGAGGAGAAATTGAGGTATGCAACTCATCTTCTGACTGGACCTGCAGCATCATGGTGGGAGAATTAGTTGGCCATGCAACAACTAGGAAGGGAGTTCACCTGGGAGGATTTCAAGCAGAGATTCTGTGAATATCATGTTCTGGAAAGTGTTATGGAATTGAAGCGAAGAGAATTTGAGGAGCTTCAGCAGGGATATACCAGTGTTATGAAGTATATCCGGGAGCTTAGTCAACTGTCTCGTTATGCTGAGGAAGAAGTTAATACGGAGGAAAAGAGGAAGAAGCATTTCCTGCATGGATTAAATACATTTGCAAGGATGCAGTTGAGGTTGGCTAATAATCAAACTTATCAGCAGTTGCTGGATGCAGCTATTACTTTTGAAGATGACTACAAAAATGTCCAAGAGGATAGGAGGAAGAGATCTAAGAAGGAAACCAAGAGGATACAAGCAAGCAAGCCCAAGCCTAATCTGGAATTCAAACCAAGGAATAAGCCTTATAATAACAATAATTCCAATCGGAGTGCCAATCCAAACGCAAAGAATATTATATGCCACAATTGCAAGCTTCCAGGGCATATGAGCAGGGATTGCCCGAAACCAGTAATTGTATGCCATGCTTGTGGTCAGAGAGGTCACATCAAGCCCAATTGTCCAAGCAAACCACAAGGAGGTTGGCCAGTTCAAGATGGAAGGCAAAACAGTGGAGGTAATGGACAACCCAATAAAGGAGGAAATAATGGCAAGAACAACAATGGCAAGATGAACAGACCTACCGGGAAACTGAACTGTGCAACCCTCGAGGAGGTGGATAATTCGGAGCATGCAGTGATAGGTACGCTCAATATCCTTACCAATCCCGACAAAGTTCTATTTGATACTGGTGCAACTACTTCATTCATTCCTGAAGAATTCTGTGATAAGTTTGGGATTAGAAGGGCAACGTTAGAAAACCCTATGACCGTAGTTACGTCAGGGGGAAATGTGATTGTACGCCACATTAAACAAGATCAGGTTATCTCAATCTGTCATTGTACATACTTTGCAGACCTTTATGTAATTCCTTTAAAGGAATTGCAGTAGTGCTGGGGATGGACTGGATGATGGAACATGGAGCTCAGATAAATTGTGAGGAGAAAACTGTCTCAATCAAAACTCCAAGTGGAGCAAGGATAGTTTAGCAAGCAGATAAGCACAGTCATATCATGGTGGATCTGCAGTTGAACTCGATGAAAGAGGTCAAATTGGAAAATATTCCTATAGTAAGTGAATTTCAAGATGTTTTTCCAGCAGAGCTACCCGGAATGCCACCAGATCGGGAGATAGAGTTCACTATTGATCTAATTCCTGGTACATCACCAATAGCTCAAGCACCATATAAGATGGGACCCAAAGAATTAAAAGAACTCAAAGAGCAAATTGATGAGTTAGCCAGAAAAGGATTTATTCAGGAAAGTGTATCTACATGGGGAACACCAGTAATCTTTATGGATAAGAGGGATGGTGGAAGAATGATGTGTGGTGATTATAGAAATCTGAACAATGTTACTATCAAGAATAAATATATTTTACCAAGGATTCAAGATTTGTTTGATCAAGTGAAAGGAGCCAGAGTATTTTCAAAGATCGACTTAAGATCTGGATACCATCAAATAAAAATCAAACCTAAAGATGTTCCAAAGACAACATTTGTCTCAAGATATGGACACCATGAATACCTGGTTGTACCATTTGGTTTGACCAATGCACCAGCAATATTCATGAATCTGATGAACAAAATCTTTATGCCATATCTGGATAAGTTCGTCATAGTTTTTATTGATGATATCCTGATATATTCCAAGGATAAGGAAGAGCATGCTGATCATTTGAGAATAGCATTGCAGACACTAAGGGAACATAAACTTTATGCTAAGTTTACTAAGTGTGAATTTTGGCTAGATGAGGTAGAATTCCTCGGCCATGTGATCAGTAAAGATGGAATTGCTGTAAATCCATCTAAAGTTCAGTCAGTACTAGAGTGGACTGCACCAACCAATGTGAAGCAGATTCGAGGTTTCTTAGGAATGGCTGGTTATTGCCGGAGATTCATGGAAGGTTTCTGCAAAATAGCTGGACCAATGACCAAATTGTTAAGAAAGAATACACCATTCAATTGGGATGAGAAGTGTGAAGCAAGTTTTTAGGAATTGAAGACCAGGTTAACCACAACTCCAATCTTAGCAGTTCCTGAAATAGGGAAAGACTTTACAGTATACTGTGATGCATCTAAAGAAGGTTTGGATTGTGTATTAATGCAAGATCGGAAGGTGATTGCTTATGGTTCAAGAAAACTGAAACCACATGAAGTCAACTATCCAACTCATGATTTAGAGTTAGCAGCACTGGTTTTTGCGCGAAAAGGATGGAGGCATTTTCTTTATGGAGCCAGATGTGAGTTATACATTGACCATAAAAGTCTCAAATATTTCTTTACTCAAAAGGAGTTGAATATGAGACAAAAGCGTTGGTTGGAACTAATCAAAGATTATGATTTAACAATCAACTATACTCCAGGGAAAGCAAATGTTGTAGTTGATGCTTTAAGAAGGAAGAGTGCAGACATTCAGCCTAGCAATAGGGAGCTACCAAAAGAGTTACAAATGGACTTGGAAAGATTAGAACTGTAATTCATTATAACAGAGGTTCTTGGAGGATTAGCTACTATATAGGTAGTTGCAGAGCAGGACAGTGATCTTAAGCACAAAATTTTTAGACATCAAGCAGAAGATCCTTTTATTGCTGAGGAAATTCGGAGGATATCTCAAGGGCAAAAATCAGTTTTTCGCCTTGGATATTATGAGTCTTTATGGTTTCAAGACCGTCTTTGTGTTCCAAATGTGACTGAGATTAGAGATGTCAGACTCAGAGAAGCACATGAAACACCATATTCTATACATCTCGGGAGTACTAAGATGTATATGGATTTGAAAGAACTATTCTGGTGGAATAACATGAAAAGGGACATTGCTAAATATGTATCAGAATGCCATACTTGCCAAAGGGTGAAGGCTGAACATCAAAGTCCAGCAGGACCATTACAACCTTTAGAAATTCCCGAATGGATGTGGGAGGAAATAGGTATGGACTTCATCACAGGATTTCCCATGACACCTAAACGGAAGGATATGATATGGGTAATTGTGGACAGACTCACTAAAAGTGCACATTTTATTCCGGTAAATCAGAAAGATAATGTCGAGAAGTTAGTAGAAGTTTACGTCAAAGAGATAGTAAGTAAGCATGGAGTGCCCAAAAAGATCGTAACTGATAGGGGATCAGTGTTTACTTCAGCATTTTGGAAGAAATTGCATGAAGCACTTGGTTCAAAGTTAGATTTCAGCACAACCTATCATCCTGAGATAGGAGGTCAAACAGAAAGAACAAATCAAATACTAGAAGACATGTTAAGAGCTTGTGCATTAGATTTTGGAGGTACATGGGAAGATCATCTACCATTGGCAGAATTTTCTTGTAATAATAGCTATCAGAGTAGTCTGAAGGCAGCTCCATATCTGGTTCTGTATGGAAGGAAGTGTAGATCACCAATATGTTGGTATGAGCCTGGAAGTAGCAAGGAGTTCACACCAGACTATATCAAGGAAAGACAAGATATCATTGATAAGATCAGGGATAGACTAAAAATAGCTCAAAGTAGGTAGAAAAGTTATGCTGATCAAAGTCAAAGATCTTGGCATCCAGAAGTGGGAGACATGGTATATTTGAAAGTAAGTCCAATGAAAGGGGTGAAAAGGTTTAGAGTTAAAGGAAAAATGAGTCCAAGATATATTGGACCATTCAAGATATTGAGTCAGAACAAGACTATAGATTATGTTTTAGAGTTACCATCAAGATTGGCTCAAGTGCATAATGTTTTCCATGTGTCACAACTTTGTAAATGTTTGAAAGTTCTAGATGATGCAATCACACATCAAGAGATAGAACTACAAGCAGACTTGACCAATTTTGAAAAGCCCTGTAAAGTTTTGGAAGAAAACGGGAAAAGGTTGAGGAATAGAGCAATCAAGTACTGCAAAGTACAATGGGAACATCATCTGAAAGGGAAGCTACTTGGGAGAAAGAAGAGGATTTAAGAAAATCCTATCCAGAACTATTCAGGTACACCTCAACAAACTTCGGGACGAAGTTTAATTTAAGGGGGGAAATCTGTAACATCCCAACATTTAGGAACCAACGAAGGGTAGATTTAGGAATTTGAGATATTGCATGCATTCATCTGTGAAAATGTGGGTAAATTTTTTGCCAAATGAAAACCTAAAGTGATCAAAGTTTCTTTCATACTTTGAGATTAGGTATAGTCTTGAAGGATGATTGTTATAGACTTTGATATGATCTTTGTGGATTTATGTGTTTTGGGAAATGAAATTTGAATTTAAAACTAGAGTGTTTGAATTATAATTAAAAAGGATTTTGAATGATATTTGAGTATTTGATTTAATTTAAGAGTTAACTAATAAAAACTCAAACTTTAAATAAAATAAGATAATCAATAACATGAATATTCCAAAAAAACTTCATTCAATAATGAGTTACAAAATGTAACTTATGAAATGAGAAACAATCTTTACAATACAAAACAAATAAAGAATAATATTTCTTTATTGATAAAAGTACAATCTTTATTACAAAAGAATAAAAAATAAAGAGTACAAAAGAATAAATTAAAGATTACAATTGAATATGAGAAGTTATTACAAGTGACTATTCTATAAAGAAAAATAAAAACCTAAACTAAAATCTTGATCTTCAAATCTGGTACCTGCAAAATAAACGGAAACTTAAACGAAAAAGGAAGTTAGGATTAGAATTGTTTTACTCTCAGAGTTGACAGTGAAGTGCACTGTTCACTTTTTCATCATTGAGTATTTAGGGGAAAGTTTCACCAATATGAAAGAATGTATATTTCATAAAGCCATAAGTCAAATGAACAGCAAGGAGGGGCAAGTTTCACCAGCCAGGTAAAATGTAACCTGATAATAGGATCTCTCAAAATTCAGAACATATCCACAACTATGCAGCAGGCACACAGGCAGCACACACACCAAACTGCATGGTGTGTGCTGTCAGCACCACAACAACAGCACAAGCAAACAAAACCATCAACACATCCATGGGAAACCAATCCCCACACCATTCCATTGTTCTTACACACCAAGCACAACAGCCACCAACTAAACCAAGCCAAAGCCAAGCTAGATCATACCAACCAAAACCCTGAATCACACCACCAAAATGGTGGCTTGAGGAGGGGGTAGATCAGGTGGATAGCAAGACCAAGGTCAAGCCATCAGGACCAGAAGGTGAAGGGATGGATCAAGGACAAGCTAGGAGCTGGAAATACTAGGAGAGCACCAGATCAAGCCACCACAAGATCAATCACTGGCAACCCCAACATCAAATAAGTGTGGTGAGTAAAATAGACCATCACATGATCTATCTGTCTAAGATTAGACAAGCATACATGATATGTCCATTACTCAAACTCTCAGAAAGCACCCAAGTGGGGTGAATCCATCACTAAGGTTTTAAACACAAAAAGCAATCAGAAAAGTATAAGGATCCTACTTAGATCTCAGAACAACATCATTGATCTAAGCTATCAAGCTATATTTCAATTCAAGAATGAATATAGCCAAGAAATAAACCTCTAGGCACATCTCTAAGACAAGAGTAGCACCTTAGAATTTAATCTTATGGATCTATACAAGTGATCAAGCCTACCATCATTTTTCCCAACTTTGATTCAAGAAAGAGTAGCTGGTATCACTACCAGAACCAATTCATGTGAATCAACAAGATAGAGGTCTAAATCCCTAAACCTCAGACCAACATCATTGGTTCTAGGGATGCAAGAAAAGAGAATTCCACTTATCTATAATGCCAAGTCAATTTTAAGCTTGAAAAAGACCAAACCAAGTTATAGAATCTAATCTTGTGTGCCATACAAGGATGGTGTCACAAGAACAGTTCTAAACTAAGCAAGTTAAGCATCCAATCTTCACAGCTACAACCAACCAACTATAAATCATTTTCCTGTTCTTAATCACAGGAATCATAACCAGGATATTCATATATATATATATCTTCACTATAGAAAACCATTTTGTTCCCAAGCTATATATGAATTCTTAAGTCAACAGTACTAAGACAGTGACTTCATCACACAACACTCACTGTCATCAACCAAGTAATGACAGTGGTGAAATATTAAACCACTAGATTTACCAAGTATTGCTTCTAGAACAACTGTACCATCTGAATCATCTAAAATTTAATCCATAGAATCATCTGATAAGCCACTAGCATCACACAACTAACCATCAGCAGTAATCCACAGCAAGTCACCACTTAATATGTTCAAGGATCATCAATACATGATCCAATTCATCAAATATCTAATCCACAACAGGGTATGAACCCTAAGCAGAACCAATCATCTTAATCAGGACAAGACAGTAACCAGGAAGGCTAGTACCAACATATAGCATGGGATGGCCTAGCACAGAGAGCACAGAGGTCCTCGATGTAGATTAGAAGAGGAAGCAAAGGAGGTCGATGACCACGACGGCACGGGGAGCACCCCCAAGGGGGCGCTACAACCCACACCACGCCACGACGGCGACCATAGCCACGCCTGGAGGCAATGATAAGCACCACGGCACACGACACTAGCGGCGGTGTCAGCACCGAAGCTAACCCCAAACCATAGGGTTCGGAACAACATCGATCTGGTTGCATGAGGGCTCCAAGTCCAAATCCAACTGGACATGAAGGAAGAGCGGGGCCTACCACCTCATCCTGTACCACGGCGGCGACCAGGGAGGTCCACGGCAGCGTGAATCGCCGGCGGTGACACCGTTGACCACGGGGCCGTGGGAGGAGGAGAGAGGTGAGCTCGAGAGAGAGACATAGAATGATGGGCTATAATGGGACAATACCCCTTCGGAGTGTTGTGTTGCCTTTGCCCGACTGGGCCACAAGGGCCCAATAAAACCAAATAGCCAGCCCAAATCATTTAGAGCCTGTTTTAATAATTCGAAAAAGACCAAAATTCCCCTGAACTTAAATAAATTCTAAAAAATAAAATAAATGTCCAAAAATTATAAATAAAATATTTATGGATTCAAAATAATCCAAACTATTCAAATAAATTAAGAAATGAAAATTTAGACATATAAATTTTATTAAGAATTTTGTAATTTATATATTCCTTATGGAATTTTACAAAATTATTGAAAGATGATAAAAATAAATAAAAATCACTTTCATTATATATTAATATTGTAGTATTTTAGAAAAATAGTAAACAAATATTTGATTTCAAATTTTTGATAATTAAGGATAAGTCTTAAAGGAATTATTAATTAAATAAAAGGCAAATAAAATAAAAGAATACAATATTCAATAAATATTAAAAAAATTATTTATAAATTCTTTCTCATTAAAAGAATTTTTTTAATTTAAATAAATGGGGAAGAATACATATAAAGCTAAATGATGCATTACATTACTTTGCATAATCATTTTGCTTCTTTAAATATTGTCCTTACCGGGCAATAATGATGTTTTTGTAGACATAGAAGCTCAAGGTCCAGTGCCAGCATCAGACTTCACTACCTTGCCATCACAAGGCAAGTTCATCACTTGCTCATATCCTTTGAAGAGTCTTTATCAAAGTATTTGCGAATTGTGTGTTATTATATATATTATAGAAAAAAACAATATTTTCTTAAGATACTAAATCTTAGATATCATCCTAAGTGATGATATGATGGAGCAATAGAACTTAAGGTTCTAATTGCACTAATGGTAAACAATTAGGGATTAATAACCCATGACATCTGTGATTCTAGCGTCGTATATTACGCGTTAACCATGAGATTTGGAATGGGACGGAGAAGTCAGTTGTATCCTTTTCCTCTTGTATGGAGGCAAGATGACCTTAACGTGACGTTTTGATTCCTTGTGTGGATCCAACATATGGGTGGGCACCCTTACGCCCCACACTTTTGGTGTCTAGATTATCTATGAATGGTGTTTAGGGAGTTAGTCCATGTAAATGGTACTATTTCGGGCATCACTAGGTCATAGAGTCTTCAGGAACTCATCAGGGTTTTAGCCTGCCCGAAAGGGGGCTTAACGAAGGTGAGCCAGCCCGGAGGATCGTGCATACATATGAGGTCGTGAAGAGGGCAGTGATTGGCTTGGACCAACACTGGGCCCCACATCATGGAATTGTGGACAGGAAAGTACGCCCGCTTGTGCAACAAGGAGTTGATCTCTCATGGGAAAAGTAACGCACCTATGCAGAGTGTAAGAATTGTAACTTGTTACTCCCTGTTCCGGGAAGGGGCTACGAACATGGCAGGAAAGGAGCTCCATGAAAGTTCTGGTCAACCTGTGAAGGCTGATGGTCATAGATTTTTATAATAAAATCAACCTTCGAAGAAAGATTTATGAAAACTCCATAGTGCCAAAGACTGATAGTCCAAGGTGGTAGATAGAGCATCAAACTTCCTACCTTGCATATAATGAATTTGCTGAGTAACGTTGTTACTCATCCTTTCCTTTGAATCCTTGCTTAGACTCTGAGAATCCCGAAGATACTCCAATGTATGCATCTGAGAGTCAAGAGGAGGTCTTCTATGAAGAGCCCAACCTATATGGAGCCGTAGAAGGGGTAGACTACGACATCGTCTATGGAGGAGAGTTCCAAGAGTCCGAATAATTACTATAGTTCTAGTAGCCACTTGAGCCGAGCAACATGAACAATATATAACAATAAGTTGTTGAGCTCAATTTGGAGTTTAAGTTTTAAATTTGAAACTTCCGCTGAAACACTTATATTTTGGTTTGTAAGTTGAACCTTTTGGAAGTCTTGAACTTCCGGTATTGTAATAATAATAACGTGTGTATGTTTGTAATATGGACCCGCAATGTTTCTGTTGTACCACTCTGAGGGATGTGATATTTACGGAACGGTGTTATATGGATGTCATGTCAATGACTATAGTGTACTACACATGCAGTGGTATGCTGGGTCACCGCAGTCACGAGACATGGTAGACGGAAAGAAGATAAAAGAAGGGGGTGGCGGTTGCAACCTACCCGTAGGCACTTCCCTATTCTGATCGAGAGAGAGGCTACGACCCCACAACCACGAACAAGTCAAGGTCGACCGTCACCTCCTCTGCTTCTTCTGAGAAAAAAGGCCCAGGCAAGGACTCTTCTCTCCGAAGCGGGAGAAGGCGGGGAATGAGCTCCAAGGCACCAGGAAACAAACAAAACCTCGGTCGAAAACACAATGCAAAGGGCACCAAGGCCTGAGTTCAAAATACAAGAAAGTAATGATACAAGCGCCACACAGGGCAAGGCTAAAACTGTCCTATAGGGATAGTGCGGGGCGACGGTGTTGTCTAGTCTTCGGACTAATGGCCCATCGTCTGCACCACCTTTTCCACTATCGGCTTCACAACATCTTCCGAGGCCTCCAAGTCTGCTCCAGGGGCTGGGGCTCTAAAGATAACCTCGGCGTCAAACCCGGGAAGGTAGTGGTGGAGCCTAGACAACACCAATTTGGCCACTTTTGCCACCACCTCCTTCCCCTCGTCCTCCAGCATGGCGTCAAGGGGCGCGTGTAGACACTTCAAGCAGTCCAGCAATGCCCCGAAGAAGAAGGAATGGACATCGACATCATCCCCATCGAGGAGACCGATAGGAGCCACCCAGAGGCGTGGGATCATTTCGTCTAGACGGGAAGACGCGTCTAGCAAGGCGGTGATGCGGCCCACCTTTCTACTCCTTCTCGAAAGCAAGAGAGCAGCATGCACTCTCCACCGCAAGCCTATCTTCCCGAAAATGGTTGGCGGCCACGCTGGCACCATCATCCAAGCACGACACCTTCGCGCGGAGGTCGGAGAGTTCTCGATGCACCTCTTCTTTGGATAGAGAAGATGCGGCGGTAGACTCCCGCAAACGAGTGTGCTCGCCTTGCAGCGTTTCCAGCTCATGCGCGAAGGATGACCCCACTGTAGGGGTTCGTAGCATGGAAAACAAAAATTTCTACCGCATGCACACAAACAAGCCAAGATCTATCTACTAGATTGTAGCAACGAGTCGATTAGAGTACTCACCCTCGAAGATTCCAAAACGGTTAATGAGAGAAGATTCTTGTGGGTGATGTAGTTGTACACTTGCCGATCTTAAGATCTCATAGAGATCCTTCCGGCACTGCGTTCCGGAAGCGCTTCCGCAGTCGGTCACACGTTCGGTACTTGATGAAGACCTTCCTCTCCCTTGTTCCAGCAGGCATCGGAGGTTGTAGTTCTTCCCTCGCGATTTCGGCAGCACGACGGCGTGGTGTTGGAAGTAGAGGGAAAATCCTGCAGGGATTCGCCTAAGCCGGAGTAGGTTACCGTGGATCTAGGGTTTCTGGTGATCTAGGTTTAGAAGGCCGGAGAGGAGGAGGAGGTATCGGCAGCGGCTAGGGTGATGGCGACGGGCCGGCGTCGGCGGCAAGCGGTGGCGGCGGCTGCGCTAGGGCGGCGGCGGCGATGGCTTGGAGGTGGGGAGGGCTGGTTGTGGTGCTTTGGGGCAGCCCCTCCCCTCTATATATGAGAGAGGGAAGCTTGGGAGAGGGGAGTTTGAATCCTTCCCCAAACCCAAGTTGGAGAGAAGGAAGGACTCTTTCCTTCTTCCACTAGGAAACTATTATTCCAGTTTGACTTTTCAAACTTCCCTTTTGACTTTCAATTTAGAGCTTTATTTCTCTCTCGCAAATGCCCAACCAAGTGACCTAGGACATGATCCAATCATTCCACTTAACCATGACACATTCATGAACCATTCCCCTTCCGGTCCGGTGAACCTTCTAGACCATTCTAGAACCTCTCTGATGAAAACATCGAAATCATTCCCGAACACCGGAATCGGACTTTCCTTATATGAATTTTATTCTCCGGACCATTTTGGATCTCCTCCTGATATCCCGAATCCCATCCGAGACTCCGAACAACATTCGATCTCCCTACTTACATTCCATATCTACTAAACAACATCGAATCCTTAAGTGTGTCTCTCTATGGTTTGTGAATTATTCGGACATGACCGAGACACTTCTCCGATCAATAACCAATAGAGGAATCTGGAAACTCATACGGCTCCCACATATTTCTACGATTACTTTGCGATCGAATGAACCACTTACATACGATACCAATTTCCCTTTGTCTCGCGATAGTTTACTTATCTGAGGTTTGATCGTCAGCATCTCTGCATACCTAGTTCAACCTTGTTACCGATAAGTACTCTTTTCTCGTTCCCGTGATATGTGACCCCTTGTGAGCCAGTCACATTCTTGCAAGCTAATTGGATGACATTCCACCGAGAGGGCCCAGAGTATATCTATCCGTCATATGGATGGACAAATCTCACTCTTGATCCATGTGCCTCAATACATACTTTCCGAACACTCAATGCCACCTTTATAGCCACCCAGTTACGGTGTGGTTTTTGATGTCATCAAAGCATCCTTCCGGTGATGGTGATTAACATGATCTCATGGTCGAAGGAATTAGGTTACTATTTATCAGAAAGCTTATAGCAAATGAACTATTGAAATGACTTGATCTTTATGCTACGCTTATCTATAGGAGTATGTACATCATACCATTCTCCTAATGATATGATCTTGTTGTCAATAACATCTCAATGTTCATGATCGAGAAACCACGATCATCTATTAACCAACAAGCTAGTATTATAAAGAGGCTTTACCAGGGACTCTAATTTAGTTTACAAATCACACAAGTATTAATGTTTCTGGTTAATACTATTATAGCATGAATGTAAACATTTATCATAAACACAAAGATATAATAATAACCACTTTTATTATTGCCTCTAGGGCATATCTCCAACAGTCTCCCACTTGCACTAGAGTCAACTAATCTAGATTACATGGTAATATACCGAACACCCATGGCGGTTTGGTGTTGGTCATGTTTTGCCCTCGGGAGAGGTTTAGTCAATGGATCCGCCACATTCAGATCTGTGTGTACTTTGCAAATTTTTATGTCACCATATTGGACATGTTCTCGAATAGCGTGAAACCTCATCTTGATATGCTTCAACTTCTCGTGTGACCTTGGTTCTTGCGCATTGGCTATGGTGCCCATGTTATCACAATAGATAGACATTGGGTCCATCGCACTTGGAACCACACCGAGCTCTGTAATGAACTCCTTCATCCATATCGCCTCTTGTGAAGCCTCCAAAGCAGCTATGTATTCCGATTTAGTTGAAGATCTCGCCACAACGCTTTGCTTTGCACTCCTCCAGCTAACTGCTGCATCATTCAAAGTAAATACGTATCCAGATTGAGATTTAGAATCATCCGGATCGGTGTTCCAACTAGCATCGGTGTAACCATTAATAATGAGTTGTTCATCACCTCCATAAGAAAGAACCATACCCTTAGTTCTTCTCAAGTACTTAAGGATGTTTTTGACCACTGTCCAATGATCCACTCCTGGATCACTTTGATATCTGCTAGTCAAACTAACAACATATGCAGTGTCGGGTCTAGTACATAGCTTGGCATACATAAGAGATCCTATGGTTGAGGCATAAGGAGTTTTACTCATTCTTTCTCTATCTTCTGCCATTGCAGGACTTTGAGTTTTACTCAAGGTCGTATTGGGCAACATGGGCAAGAACCCTTTTTTGCTATCTTCCATTCCAAACCTCTTTAGAACTTTGTCCAAATATGTACTCTGTGACAATGATATTAGGTGGCTCGATCTATCTCTATAAATCTTTATGCCTAATATGTAAGCTGCTTCGCCAAGATATTTCATTGAAAAACTATTATTCAAATAATCCTTGACACTATTAAGAAGGTCTGCATCATTCCCAATCAACAATATGTCATCTACATATAGTATTAAGAATTATACAGAGCTCCCACTCACTTTCTTGTAAATACAAGCTTCTCCATAAGTTTGTATAAAACCAAAACTTTTGATCACCTCATCAAAACGTTGATTCCAACTTCGGGATGCTTGCTTCAATCCATAAATGGACCGTTGAAGTTTGCATACCTTGTTAGCATCTTTAGGATCGACAAAACCTTTGGGTTGTACCATATACAACTCTTTATCAATGTCTCCTTTGAGGAACACCGTTTTGACATCCATCTGCCATATCTCATAATCATAATATTCAGCGATTGCTAATAAAATCCTTACAGACTTTAGCTTCGCTACCGGTGAGAAAGTTTCATCGTAGTCAACTCCTTGAATTTGTTGAAACCCTTTTGCGAAAAGTCAAGCTTTATAGACAGTAACATTACCATCAGCATCTGTTTTCTTCTTGAAAATCCATTTGTTCTCGACAGCCTTCCGGCCATCCGGTAAGTCCACCAAAGTCCATACTTGGTTTTCGTACATGGATCCAATCTCGGATTTCATGGCTTCTTGCCATTTATTGGAATCTGGGCTCATCATCGCTTCCTCATATGTCGCAGGGTCATCGGGGTTGTCCACCAACATGACACTCATAACGGGATCATACCAATCAGGAGTGGTACGAGTTCTCGTTGACCTACGAGGTTCCGTAGTGACTTCAACTGAAGTTTCATGATCAGCATCATTAGCTTCCTCTATTATTGGTGTAGGCGCCACAGGAACTACTTCCGGTGCTATGCTACTCTCAAGTCCGAGAGAAGGTTCAACAACCTCGTTGAGTTCTACTTTCCTTCCAGTCACTTCTTTCGAGAGAAACTCCTTCTCTAGAAAGGATCCATTCTTGGCAACGGAGATTTTGCCCTCGGATCTATGATAGAAGGTATACCCAATAGTTTCCTTTGAGTATCCTATGAAGACGCATTTTTTTGCTTTGGGTTCAAGCTTGTCGGGTTGTAACTTATTTACATAAGCTTTGCAACCCCAAACTTTAAGGAACGACAATTTAGGTTTCTTCCCAAACCACAATTCATATGGTGTCGTTTCAACAGATTTAGATGGTGCCCTATTTAAAGTGAATGCGGCTGTTTCCAATGCATAACCCCAAAACGATAGCGGTAAATCTGTAAGTGACATCATAGAACGAACCATATCTAAGAGAGTTTGATTACGACGTTCGGACCCACCATTACGTTGTGGTGTTCCCGACGGTGTCAATTGTGAAAGTATTCCTCATTTTTTCAAATTCTCGCCAAACTCGTAACTTAGATACTCACCTCCATGATCAGATATTAGAAATTTAATATTCTTGTTACGTTGATTCTCTACTTCACTTTGAAATTCCTTAAACTTCTCGAAAGTTTCGGACTTATGTTTCATGAAATAGATATACCCATATCTACTCAAGTCATCCATGAAGGTAAGAACATAACGATAACTGTCGCACGATGCTACACTCATTGGGACACATACATCAGTATGTATGATTTCCAATAAGTCCGTAGCTCGCTCCATCATACCAGAAAATGGAGTCTTAGTAATTTTACCCATCAGACATGCTTCGCATCTTTCAAGTGATTCAAAATCAAGTGATTCAAGAAGTCCATAGGAATGGAGTTTCTTCATACGCTTCACTCCGATATGACCAAGACGACAGTGCCACATATAGGTCGAGTTATCACTCAATTTGAAATGTTTAGCTTCAATGTTATTAATATGTGTATTACTACAATTGAGATTCAACAAGAATAGACCATCTATCAAAGGTGCATGTGCATAAAACATATTACTCATATAAATCGAACAACCATTATTCTCGAACTTAAACAAGTAACCGTCTCGCAATAAACATGATCCTGATATAATGTTCATGCTCAACGCAGGCACCAAATAACAATTATTTAAGTATAAAACTAATCCCGATGGTAGATGAAGAGGTAGCGTGCCGACCACGATCACATCAACCTTTGATCCATTTCCATCATGTATCGTCACCTCGTTCTTCGCTGGTTTCCGTCTATTCTACAGTACCTGTTTCGAGTTACAAATATGAGCAACTGAACCAGTATCAAATACCCAGGCACTACTACGACTACTAGTGAGATACACATCAATAACATGTATATCGGATATACCTTTCTTCTTGATGTTGCCGTTCTTCAAATCCGCCAAGTACTTAGGGCAATTCCGCTTCCAGTGACCTTCTCCCTTGCAGTAAAAGCACTCAGTATCAGGCTTAGGCCCAGCCTTGGTCTTCTTCACTGGTGCGGTAACTTTCTTACTGCCCTTCTTGAAGTTTCCCTTTTTCTTAGACTTGCCTTGCTTCTTGAATTTGGTGGTCTTATTGACCATCAACACTTGGTGCTCTTTCTTGATCTCCACTTCCGCAGACTTTAACATGGAGAAGAGTTCGGGCAACGACTTGTCCATGTTTTGCATATTGTAGTTCATCACAAAGTTCTTGTAACTTGGTGGTAGTGATTGGAGGACACATTGAATCCCCAAAGCATTAGGAATCACTATACCCAAGCTTTGAAGCTTGCTTGCGTGCCCAGACATCTTAAGAACGTGCTCACTTACAGAGCTGCCCTCTTCCATCTTGTAGTTAATGAACTTTTCAGAAGCCTCATAACTCTCAACTACCGCGTGAGCTCAAATATCATTTTGAGTTCACAGACAATATCATGTGGGTTATGGTTCTCAAACCTTTTCTAAAGCTCCGATTCCAAACCATACAAGATAGCACACTGAATTGTGGAGTACTAATTCTTCCGAGTGAGGGAAACATTCTTCACCTCATCGGTAGCATCAGCTGCAGGTGGGTCACCCAGCGGTGCATCCAGCACATAGGTTAAATTACCAGCATTGAGGACAATCCTCAAATTGCGGAGCCAATCTGCGAAGTTGCTTCCATTATTTTCAACTTTTCTTTCTCTAGGAACACATTAAAATTGATGGTAGGGGGCGCCATTGATCTACAACAAATTTGCAATAGTTTAGACTAAGTTTATGACAAATTGAGTTCTAATTAAAAGTTAAATTAATCTAGGTGAACTCTCACTGAAAACAATATCCCTCACATTGTCTTAGTGATCACACGAACCAAATCCACCACATCAAAACCGATCATCACGAGAGTTGATGTAGCTTCAATGGCGAACAATCAACATGTTCATCATATCTACTATATGACTCATGCTTTACCTTTCGGTGACCCATGTTCCGAGACCATGTATGTACATGCTAGGCTCGTCAAAATCAAACCTTAGCTTCCACATGAGCAAATCTGGCTTGCTCCCGTTGTATACACTCGTAGAATCTAACACACCTGATCATCACGTGGTGCTTCGAAACAACGAGCTTTAGCAACGGTGCCTACTAAGGATGAACACTTTATAACTTGAATTTTTGTGAGAGGGATCATCTTATAATGCTACCGTCACAAACTAAGCAATACAAGATGCATAAAAGGATTAACATCACATGCAATTCAAAATATGTGATATGATATGGCCTTTCTTCTTGTGCTTCCGATCTCCATGTTCAAGCACAAACATGATCTCCATCATCACCGGCATTGCGTCAAGGTCAATGGCGCCGCTCCATGGTTGTCGTCCACCAGCATCACCTATTACAACTACTTTGAATAATAGACACGCAGGTCTTTAACGGAATTAAAAATACAACCATATGGCTCCTGTCGGTTGCCAACTTACAATAAGGAACATTGCATACATCATATATAATCACAATCATGGCCATATCACATCATAGCACACCCTGCAAAACAAAGTTAGACGCCTCTAATTTTCTTTGCATATTTTACGTGGTTTGCGGCTTTCAATAAGTGTCGTTCTAACTTACGAACAAGAACCACAACATTGATGCTTGAACTATCAAGTGCCCATTGTAAATTGAATCTATACTATGGTGTGAGAGACAGGCACCCGCAAAGCCACTTATGCAATACAAGTTGCATGTTGAGTGTGGAGCAAGTCTCATGAACGATGTCATGTAAGGTTAGCCCGGGCCGCTTCATCCCATCATACCTCAAGATGCATAGTACACAAAAAGCAATTGATAATAAAAGCACCGCCGCCCACAATGACCATTGTGTTCTACTCGTGCAACAGATCTACATATAGACACGGCTCTGATACCACTGCAGGGGTTCGTAGCATGGAAAACAAAAAAATTCTACCGCATGCACACAAACAAGCCAAGATCTATCTACTAGATTGTAGCAACGAGTCGATTAGAGTACTCACCCTCGAAGATTCCAAAGCGGTTAACAAGAGCAGATTCTTGTGGGTGATGTAGTCGTACACTTGTCGATCTCAAGATCGCGTAGACGATCCTTCCGACACTATGTTCTGGCAGCGCTTCCGCAGTCGGTCGCACGTTAGGTACTCGATGAAGACCTTCCTCTCCCTTGTTCCAGCAGGCAGCAGAGGTTGTAGTTCTCCCCTCGCGATTCCGGCAGCACGACGACGTGGTGTCGGAAGTAGAGGGAAGATCCTGTAGGGCTTCGCCTAAGCCTGAGAAGGTTATGGTGGATCTAGGGTTTCCAGCGATCTAGGTTTAGAAGGTCGGAGAGGAGGAGGTGGTGTCGGCGGCGGCTAGGGTGACAGTGACGGGCCAGCGGCGCGGCGGCGGCAAGCGGCGGCGCTAGGGCGGCGGCTTAGAGGTGGGGAGGGCTGGTTGTGGTGCTTTGGGGCAGCCCCTCCCCTCTATTTATGAGAGGGAAGGCAGCTTGGGAGAGGGGAGTTTGAATCCTTCTCCAAACCTAAGTTGGAGAGAAGTAAGGACTCTTTCCTTCTTCCACTAGGAAACTATTGTTCCAGTTTGACTTTTCAAACTTCCCTTTTGACTTTCAATTTAGAGCTTTATTTCTCTCTCGCAAATGCCCAACCAAGTGACTTAGGACAGATCGAATCATTCCACTTAACCATGACACATCCATGAACCATTCCCCTTCCGGTCCGGTGAACCTTCTAGACCCTTCTAGATCCTCTCCGATGAAAACATCAAAATCATTCTCGAACTCCGGAATCGGACTTTCCTTATATGAATCTTATTCTCCGGACCATTCTGGATCTCCTCATGATATCCCGGATCCCATCCTAGACTCTGAACAACATTCGGTCTCCCTACTTACATTCCATATCTACTAAACAACATCGAATCCTTAAGTGTGTCTCCCTACAGTTCGTGAATTATGCGGACATGACCGAGACACTTCTCCGATCGATAACCAATAGAGGAATCTGGAAATTCATATGGCTCCCACATATTTCTACGATTACTCTGCGATCGAATGAAGCACTTACATACGATACCAATTTCCCTTTGTCTCGCGATAGTTTACTTATCCGAGGTTTGATCATCAGTATCTCTGCATACCTAGTTCAACCTCGTTACCGATAAGTACTATTTTCTCGTTCCTGTGATATGTGATCCCTTGTGAGCCAGTCACATGGTTGCAAGATAATTGGATGAAATTCCATCGAGAGGGCCTAGATTATATCTATCCATCATATGGATGGACAAATCCCACTCTTGATCCATGTGCATCAACATATACTTTCCGAACACTCAATGCCACCTTTATAGCCACCTAGTTACAGTATGGTGTTTGATGTTATCAAAGCATCCTTACGGTGATGGCGATTAACATGATCTCATGGTCGAAGGAATTAGGTTACTATGTATCAGAAAGCTTATAGCAAATGAACTATTGAAATAACTTGATCTTTATGCTACGCTTATCTATAGGAGTATGTCTATCATACCATTCTCCTAATGATATGATCTTGTTGTCAATAACATCTCAATGTTCATGATCGAGAAACCACGATCATCTATTAACCAACAAGCTAGTATTATAAAGAGGCTTTACCAGGGACTCTAATTTAGTTTACAAATCACACAAGTATTAATGTTTCCGGTTAATACTATTATAGCATGAATGTAAACATCTATCATAAACAGAAATATATAATAATAACCACTTTTATTATTGCCTCTAGGGCATATCTCCAACAGGATGGCGTTGGAGACTGTCACACGGAGCTTCCTGTTCATCTCCTCCAATGTGGAGATGCGCTAGAGAGATTTCTTTAAGTCGGAACTCATGGTGTTCACTGCATCTAGAAACCTCCTTACCATTTCATTGAACTCCTTCTCCAAGTTAAAGAGACACTTGCGCACAATCTCTTAGTGGACGAGTTCTTTCTTTTGCTGTGCATCCAAAGCAATGTTGTGTTTCTTAGTCTCCAAAACCGGCTTCATTGGGACAAACCATGAATCAGGGAATTGGGACACCCAATCCTCTTGTGGCTTCATGCTGATCTGAGCATTCATGGTACCTTATTTGCCGTTGATGTGTGCGCAGTAGTTTCTTCATAGGTACATGCCTTAGGTCGTGGAGATCTCTTACGTTTAGGTGCTGAGTAATTGGTAGTGATAACCTTAAGCTCCTCCATATGTCCCTTCCTATGAGTATTCTTGGCTTCTTCTTCATCTTCAGGCCTCACCATAGCGAGATAATACGATTGTTTCGAACCGTGTGTAGCTTGATTAACTCAAAGGCATCTTCATCATCATATTTGTACGAGTCGGAATATTGCTCTCGGTTCTTGGGTATAAGGCCCTAAGCATCACGGTCATCGGCTTCAATACAAAGTTTGGAAACTATCTCATGATGGATCCATGAAACCAAGAGGCTTGCCCTTGCCTGTAACTGGGTAGAGCATTGTGTAGATGAAATATGAAGATATGAGAAGAAGAACTCTTTGGAGAGTTTATGAGGGGTTAGGCAGAGGAAAATATCGTAATAATAGTCTTGGAGTCACACAAGAAAAGAATTCCGACAAAATAGGAAAGAAAATAAACAAATGAGAAAATTAGGGGCCGTAATGACCATCGAAACGGGCCCGGACCATACCGTGCGCCCATACCCAATATGTGGAGCAAAATTTTCCTTCTTTGAACATTAGTAAAACCTTCCAAAAATTTGGTATGGACAGGTTCACTCCGTACCATCGCCTCATACCATAGGTTACCAACTTCCAATGTCGATAGAAAAGTTTTTTTATCAGAAAGTCAAAATGGAGGAAACAAAATAAAAGAGTCTAAAGGAGATAACGACAAGCAGTACGGGGTGGAGCGTACTACCCAATCGTACCATATCTGCAGAATAAGGATAATGAAGCTTTGATTATAGTCAAGTTAACGGGCATTAGTACGGGCGTGTGCGGTCGTACCGCCCTCCTGTACCAGCCTGTGAAAACTGGCATTGGACTCAGAAAACTATATGCACTTCAAAACAAAAACAAAAATAGATTGGAATTTTAAAAATCAAAAAGTGAGTAGGTTCAAGGTTACCTACTTAATAGTTTTTCAAGGAATGAGTTTGGGGAATTTACTTCCCTTCAATTTTTGCATTATCTTTTTCTTTCCTTTATGTATGGTTGATCACAAAAATTGCTAAAGCGTGGACAAAGAGCATTAGAAAATTTATTTTTAGGACGAATTTTACCTAGAGGTATGTAGATTGACGAGACTGCTTGTTTTTTATTTCTTCAAATAATTTTGGTATTTTGGGTGGATCTTCCTTTCTTTGCATGATCTGTAACTCAGGCTCTTGTAAAACAGAAGTCCAACTAATCTTTTTAGGCTTAACATTAGTTTTTTCAGGAATTTCCTTTAAGATATCATGATCAGTATGCACTCTAATTTTTTAGTCAATAATATACTGGTAAAAGTATCCACAGAGAAGCCAGAGACTCAGTAAGGAGAAACCTGGGTTTTGACAGTTCCAACTCAGCTCCATTGATGATTTTGCCAAGTAGGGGACAAGTGAATTATCAAGCCCTTCAAGGGAACAGGGGGTTCATTTTTCTGCTGGAGTTCATCCATCTCCCAATAGTTTGACTGATAGTCCTTTATCTGCATGGAATGATATGATTTATGATTATAATAGTAGCTCAACTGAATCAATGCAAATTATAGTGAATGATTCTGATATGGCTGAATCCTCAGCTCAAGGAGCTGCTAGAGGGTCAATTCAGCAGGAGATACCTCCTTCTTTTATGATTGCAAGGACAGTCTTAATCAATTGGCAACAGCCAGACATTTTCTGGGGAGCTAAGTCATTGTTTGGATCAATGTTTCCATCGCCAAGTTTGATTAAAACAGACTTTTCTGCTGAAAAGATCCTCTGTCATAGTGAGGTTGATGACAGCTTTAGGACCAGAAGGGTGGCTAGGAAGCTGTTTTTGGATGATTCTCCTAACCTTGGGGAGGAGTGTTTTATTTCTGAGGTGCAGAATACTACTGGGAGACATTTAGATTCAGAGGATTCTGGGATGGTAGTGCAGAAATATTTGGGAAAGACAAAAGAAAAAGGGAAAAAATCTGTCTCTGTAGTGGCTGTGCGTAGGAGTCCAAGAAATAACATTTATAATGGATTCAAGGTTGATATGCCTACTGACTCAAGGAAAAGGAAATCCAAGGTCAAGGACAGAGTTGTTCCTGGATTCAGGAATAATAGTGGATTGGATCATGGGTCCGATGACAACAGCTGCTGATTCTGAACTTTCTGAAATCAATAACCCAGCCTCTCCCATTCCTCCTGCCACTCCCATTTCAGTGCTTCAGAAGATTGGTGTTAGCATTTGTGGCATTCCTCTAGAGGAACTCCAGGAGGACAAGCTTGAGAAGGACCATGATGAAGAGGAATAAGCTTAACTGCTTTTTTGCTCTTTCAAATAAATTTGCATCATCTTTTATTCAGAACCTATCTGTTATTGTAATAAGGATTCCCTTTAGGAATTATTCACAGGTGTGCCTACCTGTTCTATTCATTTGTTATTTGTTATGAATTACTATCTAAGACAGTGGAACATTCTCTGTTGGAATGTTAGAGGTTTAAATTCTGAGGGTAAACATAATGCTCTTAGAAATCATATTGATTCCTCAGGTTGTGCAATCGTTTGTCTGCAAGAGACAAAAAGAGAACTTTTTGATCATTCTTATATCAGGAAATTTTGTCCTAGAAGATTTGATAAATTTGTCTCTTATCCTTCAGTTGGAAATTCAGGGGGACTGCTGGTAATCTGGAATAGTGCAATTTTCAGTGGGTAAGTTAGTGAAAATTTAACTTGGGCAATAACTATTAAGTTCACTTTTTTGCAAACAAACTGTAGTTGGTTTCTATCAAATATTTATGGGCCATGTGATGGAGTGGAGAGATAGGAATTTGTGAATTGGTTATATAATTTGCAAATTGATAGTCTGACCAATTGGCTACTCATTGGTGATTATAATTTTTATAGATCACAAAATGATAGAAACAGACTGGGAGGAAACATTGATGACATGATACTTTTTAATGATATCATTAGAGCTCAAAATTTGGTTGATCTTCCTTTACAAGGTTCTTCTTATACCTGGAGTAACATGCAATCTGAACCTTTATGGGAGAGACTTGATTGGTTTTTCACATCCAATAATTGGACTACTGCATTTCCAAATACCACAGTTAGAGTTATGTCAATACTAGATATGATCATGTGCCCTGTCTTATTTCTATTCAGTCTTCAATCCCAAAATGTAGATTATTCAGGTTTGAAATTTTTTGGATTCATCATCCTGGATTCAGAGAAACTGTTATTGCTGCCTGGCAAATTCCAGTTTATAGTAATAATCCTGCAGTGGTTCTGAATGGTAAATTAAAAAATACCAGAAGGGCCTTAAAATTGTGGAGTAAGAATATTTCCAAATTATCACTTCTCATTGAAAACTGCCAGAAAGTCTTAAAGCAAGTGGATGATTTGGAACAAATAAGAAGATTGACAAGGGCAGAGTTGAATTTCAGGATGATTCTTAAAAATCATATTGTAAGATTACTGTCTTATCAACAATAGTATTGGAAAAAGAGATGCACTGAAAGATGGATTAAGTATGGTGATGAAAATTCAAAGTTTTTTCATAGAGTGGCTACTGAAAGGCATATGAAGAATTCCATTGCAGTGCTTCATTCAGAGAATGATTCAATCATTATTGACCATGATGGGAAAGCTTAGCTGCTCTTCCAAGCTTATAAATTGAGATTGGGAATTTCTGAACCCCATGAGATGAAATTCAATCTGCAAAGTTTGTTCTCACCTTTAACTGATCTTCATGAGATTTGTTCACCTTTTTCAAAGAATGAGATTGACAAGGTGGTTAATAAAATACCTTTGGATAAAAGTCCTGGACCTGATGGCTTTAATGGATGCTTTCTTAGAACATGTTGGGATATTATGGCTGCTGATTTTTACAATCTTTGTGAGCAGTTTTATCAAGGAAAGGCCAATCTGAACAGTATTAATAGTTCATTTATAACTCTAATCCCAAAAAAGAGTCCTCCAACTGGTGTGAATGATTTTAGGCCAATCTCTTTGCTAAATAATTCATTGAAATTACTGACAAAAATCTTAGCAGGCAGACTGCAGATTTGGCTTCCAAGACTGGTCAGTGAAAATCAGTATGGTTTTATAAAAGGAAGAACTATCCAGGATTGTTTAGCTTGAACTTTTGAGTATATCTATCAATGTCAAGCTTCCAAAAAAGAAATTGTGGTGTTAAAACTAGATTTTGAAAAAGCTTTTGATATGGTGGAACATGATGCCATAATTGACATCCTTAAAGGCATGGGTTTTGATGAGCTATGGCTAAAGTGGATAAGATGTTTACTTTCATCTAGGCACTCTTCAATTTTACTAAATGGAGTTCCAGGGAAGAGTTTCAAATGTAATAGGGGAGTCAGGCAGGGGGATCCTCTATCACCTTTATTATTTGTGGCTGCTTCTGAACTACTCCAAAAGGTGATTAATAAGGAAATACTGAATGGAAACTTGAATCTTCCAATTCCTTGTGGGGGTAAATTTCCTATCATTCAATATGCTGATGATACTATTTTGGTTCTCAAAGCCTCAAATGAGGAAGTTATCCATCTGAGAAATATATTATTGGACTATGCTACATCAACTGGGCTGAAAATTAATTTCCATAAATCCAGCCTAATTCCAATCAATATTACTGAGGCTAGGGCTCAAGAATTAGCTACTATATTTGGATGTGCTATTGCAAAAATGCCTTTCACATATTTAGGACTGCCTATGAGGACTACAAAGCCTGTAATTACAGATTTATTACCTTTGGTTGACAGAATCGAGAGGAAATTGACAAGTGCTACTCTTTTAATGTCTCATGCTGGGAAACTAGCTTATGTCAATGCAATTCTATCTTCAATAGCTACATATTCAATGTGTACTATTGAAATCCATCCTAAGATTCTAGAATATGTGGAGAAGATCAAAAGAAGATGTTTATGGACAAAAAAACACTGATAATGGTGAAAAGTGTGTTTCTTTGGCTGCTTGGGAGATGGTTTGTAAGCCTAAAAATAAAGGAGGTTTAGGAGTCTTAAATATGAAGCTACAGAATCAAGCTCTACTGCTTAAATTTTTAAATAAGTTCTATAATCATCAGGACATTCCCTGGGTGATTCTTATCTAGTCAACTTACTATCAACATTCAGTCCCTCATGCTACTAATCCAGTGGGATCTTTTTGGTGGAAATCTGTTCTGAAATTATCCCCTATTTTCAGAGGAATAACATCATGCACAGTTAAACAAGGAAATAATGTGCTTTTTTGGAAGGACAAATGGAATGATGGGATTAAACATCAGTCTTATGCAAGATTGTTTTCTTATGCACTTAATGAGGATATTACTGTCAGAGATTTTTGTTCTGCAGAGGATTATCAAAATCTGTTTCACAACCCACTTTCCTTACAAGCCTCACAGGAGTTACATCAAGTTCAAATGGAAATTGCTAATCTGAGCTTGACTGAACAGTGTCAAGATGAATGGAAATTTATTTGGGGAGACAATTATAATTCACAGAAATATTATAAATTTTGCTTTAGGCTGCTTCAACCACGTGTGCAATTTTCATGGATATGGAAATCTAAACTATGGCAAAAGCTGAAGGTATTCTCCTGGTTATTGCTCTCAGACAGATTAAATACCAAGAATATGCTTCGAAGAAGAAATTTCAATGTGGGTCAAGGCCAAAATCACAATTGCCCTCTATGCAACCTTAATACTGAAGAAACCCTGGAGCATTTATTCTTTCACTGCCCATTCAGTACAGCTTGCTGGCTCAGATGTAATATCACTTGGATGGGTACAGGAAGCAGATTCCAATTACTGAATCAAGCTAAACAAAATTTTCAGGAACATCTCTTTTTTGAACTGTTTGTTATTTCAGCCTGGGGAATTTGGAAAGAAAGGAACAATCTTATATTTCAAGGAATTACACCATCAATTCAA
The DNA here is from genome assembly GCA_916181665.1 of Avena sativa. Lineage (NCBI taxonomy): Eukaryota > Viridiplantae > Streptophyta > Magnoliopsida > Poales > Poaceae > Avena > Avena sativa. Next base: position 8,254,484 of record OV702297.1, on the reverse strand, counting down.
GCTTGGAGAGCTAGGGTGAAATCAGACTTACAATTGCTTAGGTTCAGGGTTAACCAAAACCAAAACCTGGAACAAACCATAGATTTTTTTATTGATACAATTTAGTTATTCCTGATTTTATATTTCTTTTGCTGCCATGGCAGCTCTTTGTATATATGTAACTTTTATCAGATCAATATAGTACCACAGTAGGAGCCTCTCCTACTGTTTATGGTCAAAAAAGACAACCACAAAAAGTTCCTCCTCAGCCATAGGGTAGTTCCTTGAGTCTCATTAAGAGTACGGCTAGCATGATGAATGCTATTAAGTTCATCACAATCATGCTGGCAAAGAACAGCGCCGATAGGTTCATTCCTAGCTTTAGAAAAATAAATCAAACGGCTTTCTTCAATTAGGTGCTTTAATAATAGGAGCATTTAGAAGAGCTTGTTTTAATATGGTAAAAGTAGTGAGACAAATTTCATTAAACTTAAAATGAGCATCTTTTTGCAAGAGGTTAGTTAATTATCTAGCAACTTTAGAGAAATTCTTAATGAACCTTCTATAACATCCTACATGATCCAGAAATCTTCTTATACCTTGCACATCATGTGGAGGTGGTAGCCTATCTATTGCTTCTATTTTTTTATTTATCAGCCTCTATACCCTTACCTAAGATTTTGTGGCCGAGCACTATACCTTCTTGAACCATGATATTACATTTCGCTCAATTCAGGACAATATTAGTCTTTTCAATCGCTTCAAAACTTTATGAAGATTGTGGAGACAACGGTTAAATGAAGTTCCATAGACGGAAAAATCATCTAGGAATACTTCCATAATATTTTTAACATAATCAACAAATATAGCAGTCATACATCTTTGGAAAGTAGCAGGTGCATTACATAAACCAAAAGGCATATGACAATACGCATATAAACCAAAGGGGCACGTAAAAGTTGTTTTCAATTTATCTTTTGGATGAACAACTATTTGAGAAAAACTAGAGTATCCATCTAGATAACAAAAGTAAGAACGCTTAGCAAGCCTCTCTAATGTTTGATCTATAAATTATAAGGGATAATGATCCTTCCTAGTTTCTTTATTTCATTTTCTAAAACCAATGCACATCCTATGTGCAACAATAGTTCGAGTAGGAATTAACCCATTGTGTTCATTTGGTACAACAGTGAATCCACCTTTCTTTGGAACACAATGAACATGACTTGCCCATTCATTTTCTACCATATGATAAATTATACATGCATCTAAGAGGCGGATTATTTCCTTTCTTACCACTTCCTTCATTTGTGGTTTGAGTCTTTTTTGAAAATCTGCAACCGGTTGAGCGCCTTCCTCCATAAATATTCGATGAGTGGCTATAGAGGTACTAATCCATTTCAAGTCATCCATGGAATATCCAAAAGCTTTACGGTGCATTTTCAGTACAATAATCAAATTCCATTCTTCCTTTTCTGTAAGATTCGCACTAACGATGATAGTATATTTATTTGTATCATCCAAAAACATGTAATTCAATTCTTTAGGAAGAAGTTTAGTTCTGGGGGTGGAATTTCCTCATCAATATCCTTTTCTTTCTAGAACTTCATGTGATTCATTCATGGGAGATCCGATTATAGGAGAAGAATCAAGATACTCATCCGTATTTATCTTACCAATGTATTCAAGGATATTATTGTTTTCAACCAACCTTCTTTCCAAAATATAGCAGCAAGGCTATATTAGCTTCCTCTTATTTATCTTGATCTTCAGATTCTCCATAAGTTGCCTTGTGTTGATAATTTGAAAATGGAATTTAATTTCATCTTCTCCAAACTTGAGAGAAACTATCTCATTTTTACAATCAAACACTTTCCCCTATGGTATTCAAGAAAGTTCTTCCAGAAATAATTGGGCAATATGAGTTAGTAGGCCTATCAACTATCACAAAGTCAATGGGATATTAATATGGACCTACATAAATTGGAACATCTTTAATAACTCCCATAGAGATTCTAAGTGTCTTATTAGCAAGCATGATTGTCATATCAGTATTTTCAAGCATAGCTGGTTTGAGTTAATCTTGAATATATAGATAAAATTTATAAGGAATGACATTTACAACCGTTCCAATATCACAAAGGCCATAGTAAGTTGACTAACCACAAGTGCAAGGAAGAATAGGCTTAACAACATTTTTAGCTTTACCTTTTCCTTAACGAATTGGGAAGCTTCAGCATCAAATTCAACTACATCGCAATTTGCAAACATAATATTTCTTCCTTGGTTATTTATGTTTATTCTTCCACGTTACCTCGAATAATATCCCTCTACCTTGGCTGCTTCTTCTTGCTCTTTGAGAATTCTTTGTTCTTCCTCTAGTTGTTCTACAAGATGCTAAGCTACAATGTGCTTTTCCATAGTCCTTGGGAAAGGAAGAGGATCTACATATGGTGTCCTTTGTCTCCATTGGCACATCAACTACCACTTGCACTTCTTTAACTGGTTTAAGCGGTGGAGTGCATTGAAGACATTCTTTCTTTGGTGCTTAAATGTGCTCTAAAAATACTGAAGAATTTGCAAAATAATATCATCATCAAGTTGGAACTCATCAATTGTTTCCTTTACCTTACCGGTTTCTTTATAAGCATTTAAACAATAATAATCTGCTTCCATTCCACATTTTCCTCCTAAATCAAAACCCCAAGTTTCTCCATTACGATGAATTATTTCTAGAAGTTCCCAAGCTTGCATTATGGTGAGTTCCATAAAATACCCACCAGATGCTAAATCAACTTCGGTTTTAATCACTTGGTTAAGTCCTCTATAGAAAATATTTAAAACGTACATGGTGGTAAATCATGATGGGAACATTTATTAACCATAACTTTATACCTTTGGTAGGCTCTTACTAAACCTTCACCTGGGTGGTTCTTGAATTTGTAATTGCTTTTGTCGCTCCATCTAATTTTACTTTGGGGTAAAAGCTCTATAACTCTCCTTTTAGTTTATCCCATGTATCATTTTTTCCTGCATGACAAGTTCTATACCAAGCTAGAGCAGTGTTTGTTAGAGATTGGATAGACAAATTTAGTTTCAATTCATCATCAAAATAGCCTCTCAATTTAATTGTCCAACATAACTCAGTAAAGTTGCTTAAATGAGCATAAGAATCTTCATTGGGATCATTTCCTGCAACACTTTTTTCATGCAGAATAGAAATGAAATGAGGGTTAACCTCATATTCTGCATTACATTCCTTTGGGTATTCTTTCACATGACCTCTGTTAAATCTCTCGAGGTATTCAGTTGCGTTGAGCTTGTTCATAAGCCCAAGAAAAGTCATGGTGTTTACCTGAAACTAGTAAACAACTTCAGTGTAACAACTCATGGATTAGGAACTAACAACAAAGACCTAAAGCCCTTAGCTCCCTAGCAATGGCGCCCAAAAATAGCTTGATAACTGCAAGTACATAGGTACATTGTAGCTAGTTTCAAAAGTAAGAGTATCTAACCAGGGAGAGCTATTTTGGTTAAGATCTTTATGCCCCTTGTCACTATGTATCAAAAGACACTTGTAAGTTTTCCTTGATTTCAAGTAAGATCATTTTGGTAAAGTTGTTTTGGGTGCAAATTAATAACTAAAAGAAAATTAAACAAAGAGTGACAAACACGATGTAAATAGTAATGAAACTTCAGTAAGGCAAAATGTTCTCGAGAAATTTAGGATACACCTCTAGAATTGGTATTAATTATAATTAGGAAGAAACTAAGTATTTATTTATAACATGTATGGGGATAGATCCATAATAAGATATTCATAGACAAGCCATCTCATATTACATACCTAAAATAACCACTGCAATGATCGTGAGCAAGTCACTCTGATCCCTAACAATTAAAGGCTCCCCCATTGATATTGATAGGAGCTTAGTGAATCTCTCATAACCCCCCTTGACCATATGAATATAATGCCAACATGTTATGTCACTTAGTACCATACATATTACCATATATACAATGGTAATTCCCTCTCTAGTCCCGAAGGTAAAAAAAATTACACGGTCTACTTCACATAATATCCAGAGAAAACTAACACGTAATCATACACCAAAGTTATAGTTCATCTTTATTTCATACCATAATATTCTCCATATTTCCCCAAGAACAAATTAAACTACCTACACATGGAGGAAACCAATAACATCATCATGATCATGTAAATGAAGTACGAATATGTGAATGATTTCAAGTGCAAATCCACAATAGTAATTGGAATTACAACAAGATGGAGCTGCATGATATGGGAATGGTAATGTTGATGAAGATGCAATGGTTGATAACGGGGAATGATGCCTTGGACTCCAATGATCCATGTAGCAGCGAGGATGATGCCCTTTTGCAAGTTCCTCCTCCTGATCCCTTCCAGTTGTGAGGTTTTTGTGGTTTGTGGTGTCTTTGAATGTCAGATCTAAGATCCGTTTTTGCAAGGTGAAAGTATCTGACGAGACGAGTCAGATGGGAGGTGGTACGGTCATACGGTATGGGGCTCACTCCGTGTTGGAGATATGCCCTAGAGGCAATAATAAATGTAGTTATTATTATATCTTTGTGTTTATGATAAATGTTTACATTCATGCTATAATAGTATTAACAAGGAAACATTGATACTTGTGTGATTTGTAAACTTAACTTGAAGTCCCTGGTAAAAGCCTCTATCTAATACTAGCTTGTTGGTTAATAAGATGATAGTGGTTTCCCTATCATGAACATTGAGATGTTATTAACAACAAGATCATATTGTTAGGAGAATGATATGATGGACATACTCCTATAGATAAGCGTAGCATAAATATCAAGTCATTTTAATAGTTCAATTGCTATATGCTTTCTGATACATAGTAACCTAATTCCTTCGACCATGAGATCATGCATATCACCTTTACCGGATGGATGCTTTGATGACATCAAACACCACACCGTAACTGGGTGGTTATAAAGGTGTCATTGAGTGTTCGGAAAGTATTGGTTGAAACACATGGATCAAGAGTGGGATTTGTCCATCCATATGACGGATAGATATACTCTGGGCCCTCTCAGTGAAATGTCATCCAATTAGCTTGCAAGCATGTGACTGGCTCACAAGGGATCACATATCACGGGAACGAGAAAAGAGTACTTATCGGTAACGAGGTTGAACTAGGTATGCAGAGATACCGACGATCATAACCTCGGATAAGTTACCTATCGTGAGACTAAAGGAAATTGGTATCATATGTAAAGTGGTTCATTCGATCACGAAGTAATCGTAGAAATATGTGGGAGCCATATGAATTTCCAGACTCCTCTATTGGTTATTGTTCGGAGAAGTGTCTCGATCATGTCCGCATAATTCACGAACCGTAGGGAGACACACTTAAGGATTCGACGTTGTTTGAGTAGTTATGGAATGATGAGAAAGAGACCAAATGTTGTTTGGAGTCTCGAATGGGATTCGGGATATCACGAGGAGATCCGGAATGGTCCGGAGAATAAGATTCATATAAGGAAAGTCCCGTTTCGGAGTTGGGGAATGGTTCCGGTGTTTTCATCGGGAATGTTCTAGAAGGTTCCGGAATGTCCGGCACTCCGGGGGGAAGGGTACATGAATGTGTTATATCAAGTTGATATGATTGCATCATGTACTCGGTGTCATCGCTGATCAAAATAGAGGGTTTATTCAAATCCTAGTTTGAAAAGTCAAACGGCTAGTTTGAAATTCAAACGGCAGTTTTTGGAAAGAGGAGGAGTGGGAAACCGAGTTGGGGAGGAGTTCCCTCCTCCAACCGGTGGCGCACCACCCAAGCCGAGTTGGGGAGGGACTCCTCTCCCTCCCCATGGCCGGCCGGCCCCACCACCTATATAAGGAGGGGCAGGGCTCCCTCCTAGAGATACACAAGATCCTCTCCTCCAAACCCTAGCCCCAAGCCGCCGCCGCCTCCATAGCCGCCGCCGGCCCTAGGGCAAACCCTAGCCGCTGTCTAGCTAATCCCTAGCCGCCGGCTTGCCCCTCCTTGGTGTGTCTAAACCCTAGAACACCGAGGGACTCTCTCATACTCCACCATACTCGCTCCGGCTTAAGGCGAAGCCCTGCGAGATCTCCCCTCTACTTCCGGTACCACGCCGTTGTGCTGCCGGAATCGCGAGGAGAGTGCTACAGCCTCCGCTGCCTGCTGGAACAAGGGAGAGGAAGGTCTTCGTCGAGTACCGAACGTGTGATCGACTGCGGGAGCGCTGCCGGAACGCAGCGCCGGAAGGATCGTCTACGCGATCTTGAGATCGGAAAGAGTACGACTACGTCACCCACGAGAATCCGCTCTTGTTAAACACTTTGGAATCTTCGAGGGTGAGTTATTCTATCGACTCGTTGCTACAATCTAGTAGGTAGATCTTGGCTTGTTTGTTTGTATGCGGTAGAAATTTTTTGTTTTCCATGCTACGAAACCCTACAGTGGTATCAGAGCCGTGTCTATATGTAGATCTGTTGCACGAGTAGAACACAATGGTCATTGTGGGCGTTGATGCTTTTATTGTCGATTGCTTCTTGTGTACTTTGCATCTTGCGGTATGTTGGGATGAAGCGGCCCGGGCTAACTTTACATGACATCGTTCATGAGACTTGCTCCACGCTTGACATGCAACTTGTATTGCATAAGTGGCTTTGCGGGTGCCTGTTTCTCCTAGCATAGTTAAGATCTAATTTACAACGGGTGATTAACAATACTAGTATCAATGTTGTGGTTCATGTTCGTTAGTTAGAACGACACTTATTGAAAGCCCCAAACCACGTAAAACATGCAAAGAAAGTAGAGGCGTCTAACTTTGTTTTGCAGGGGTGTGCTGTGATGTGATATGGCCATGATTGTGATTATATTTGATGTATGCAATGTTCCTTATTGTAAGTTGGCAACCGGCAGGAGCCATATGGTTGTCTTTAATTTATGTTAAGACCAGCATGTCTATTCAAAGTAGTTGTAATAGGGTGAAGCCGGTGGACGACAACCATGGAGAAGCGTCATTGACCTTGATGCAATGCCGGTGATGATGGAGATCATGTTCGTGCTAGAAGATAGAGATCAGAAGCACTAAGAAGAAAGGCCATATCATATCACATATTATGAATTGCATGTGATGTTAATCCTTTATGCATCTTGTATTGCTTAGTAGATGACGGTAGCATTATAAGATGATCCCTCATGCACATGAATTTCAAGTCATAAAGTGTTCACCCTTAGTTAGCACCGTTGCTAAAGCTTGTTGTTTCGAAGCACCACGTGATGATCGGGTGTGTTAGATTCTGCAAGTGTATACAATGTGAGCAAGCCAGATTTGCTCATGCGGAAACTAAGGTTTGATCTTGACGAGCCTAGCATGTACAGACATGGTCTCGGAACACGGATCACCGAAAGGTAAAGCATGAATCATATAGTAGATATGATGAACATGTCGATTGTTCGCCATTGAAACTATATCAACTCTCGTGATGATCGGTGTTGATGTGGTGGATTTGGTTCGTGTGATCACTAAAACAATGTGAGGGATATTTTTTTGAGTGGGAGTTCACCTAGATTAATTTTATTATTAATTTGAACTCAATTTGTCATAAACTTAGTCTAAACTATTGCAAATATGTTGTAGATCGATGGCAGCCCCTACCATCAATTTTAATGCGTTCCTAGAGAAAGAAAAGTTGAAAAACAATGGAAGCAACTTCGCGGATTGGTTCCGCAATTCGAGGATTGTCCTCACAGCTGGTAATTTGACCTATGTGCTGGATGCACCGCTGGGTGACCCACCTACAGCTGATGCTGCCGATGAAGTAAAGAATGTTTACCTCACTCGGAAGACTCAGTACTCCACAGTTCAGTGTGCTATCTTGTATGGTTTAGAATCGGAGCTTCAGAAAAGGTTTGAGAATTCAGACCCATATGATATTGTCGAGGATCTCAAATTGATTTTTGAGACTCATGCGGCAATATAAAGCTATGAGGCTTCTGAAAAGTTCTTTAACTGCAAGATGGAAGAGGGCAGCTCCGTCAGTGAGCATGTGCTTAAGATGTCTGGGCACGCAAACAAACTTCAAAGCTTGGGTATAGTGATTCCCAATGCTTTGGGGATTTACCGTGTCCTCCAATCACTGCCACCAAGTTACAAGAACTTTGTGATTGAACTACAACATGCAAAACATGAACAAGACGTTGCCAGAACTCTTTGCCATGTTGAAGTCTGCAGAAGTGGAGATCAAGAAAGAGCACCAAGTGTTGTTGGTCAATAAGACCACCAAATTCAAGAAAGGCAAGTCTAAGTAGAAGGGACACTTCAAGAAGGGTGGTAAGAAAGTTGCCACGCCTACGAAGAAGACCAAGGCTGGACCTAAGCCTGATACTGAGTGCTTTTACTGCAAGGGAGAAGGTCACTGGAAGCGGAATTGCCCAAAGTACTTGGCGGATTTGAAGAACGGCAACATCAAGAAGAAAGGTATATCTGATATACATGTTATTGATGTGTATCTCACTAGTACTCGTAGTAGTGCCTGGGTATTTGATACTGGTTCGGTTGCTCATATTTGTAACTCGAAACAGGTGATGCAGAATAAACGGAAGCTAGCGAAGAACGAGGTGACGATGCGCGTGGGAAACGGATCAAAGGTTGATGTGATCGCGGTCGGCACGCTACCCCTTCATCTACCATCGGGATTAGTTTTATACTTAAATAATTGTTATTTGGTGCCTGCGTTAAGCATGAACATTATCTCGGGATCTTGTTTATTGCGAGACGGTTACTTGTTTAAGTCCGAGAATAATGGTTGTTCGATTTATATGAGTAATATGTTTTATGCACATGCACCTTTGATAGATGGTCTATTCTTATTGAATCTCGATAGTGGAAATACACATATTAATAACATTGAGGCTAAACGTTTGAAATCGAGCGATAACTCGACCTATATGTGGCACTGTCGTCTTGGTCACATTGGAGTGAAGCGTATGAAGAAACTCCATTCCGATGGACTTCTTGAATCACTTGATTTTGAATCACTTGATAGATGGGAAGCATGTCTGATGGGTAAAATGACTAAGACTCCATTTTCTGGTATGATGGAGCGAGCTACGGACTTATTGGAAATCATACATACCGATGTGTGTGGTCCAATGAGTGTAGCATCGCGCGGTGGTTATCGTTATGTTCTTACCTTCACGGATGATTTGAGTAGATATGGGTATATCTATTTCTTGAAACATAAGTCCGAAACTTTCAAGAAGTTTATCAAAGTGAGGTAGAGAATCAACGTAACAAGAAGATTAAATTTCTACGTTCTGATCGTGGAGGTGAATATCTAAGTTACGAGTTTGGCGAGCATTTGAAGAAATGTGGAATACTTTCACAATTGACACCGCCAGGAACACCACAGCGTAATGGTGTGTCCGAACGTCGTAATAGAACTCTCTTAGATATGGTTCGTTCTATGATGTCACTTACAGATTTACCGCTATCATTTTGGGGTTATGCATTAGAAACAGCCGCATTCACTTTAAATAGGGCACCATCTAAATCCGTTGAAACGACACCGTATGAATTATGGTTTGGGAAGAAACCTAGGTTGTCATTCCTTAAAGTTTGGGGTTGCGAAGCCTATGTAAAGAAGTTACAGCCGGACAAGCTTGAACCCAAAGCGGAAAAATGCGTCTTCATAGGATACCCGAAGGAAACTATTGGGTATACCTTCTATCATAGATCCGAAGGCAAAATCTTCATTGCCAAGAATGGATCCTTTCTAGAGAAGGAATTTCTCTCGAAAGAAATGACTGGAAGGAAAGTAGAACTCGACGAGGTTGTCGAACCTTCTCTCGAAATTGCGAGTAGCGCAGCACCGGAAGAAGTTCCTGTGGTGCCTACACCAATAAGAGAGGAAGCTAATGATGATGATCATGAAACTTTGGTTGAAGTTGCTACAGAGCCTCGCAGGTCAACGAGAACTCGTACCACTCCAGATTGGTATGATCCTGTTATGAGTGTCATGTTGGTGGACAACACCGATGACCCTGAGACATATGAGGAAGCGATGATGAGCCCATATTCCAATAAATGGCAAGAAGCCATGAAATCCGAGATTGGATCCATGTACGAAAACCAAGTATGGACTTTGGTGGACTTACCAGATGGCCGGAAGGCTGTCGAGAACAAATGGATCTTCAAGAAGAAAACAGATGCTGATGGTAATGTTACTGTCTATAAAGCTCGACTTGTCGCAAAAGGGTTTCGACAAATTAAAGGAGTTGACTACGATGAGACATTCTCACCAGTAGCGAAGCTAAAGTCCGTGAGGATTATGTTAGCAATCGCTGCATATTATGATTATGAGATATGGCAGATGGATGTCAAAATAGCGTTCCACAATGGAGACATTGATGAAGAGTTGTATATGATGCAACCCAAAGGTTTTGTCGATCCTAAAGATGCTAACAAGGTATGCAAACTTCAACGGTCCATCTATGGATTGAAGCAAGCATCCAGAAGTTGGAATCAACGTTTTGATAAGGTGATCAAAAGTTTTGGTTTTATACAAACTTATGGAGAAGCTTGTATTTACAAGAAAATGAGTGGGAGCTCTGTAGCATTCTTAATACTATATGTAGATGACATATTGTTGATTGGGAATGATGTAGACCTTCTTAATAGTGTCAAGGAATATTTGAATAATAGTTTTTCAATGAAAGATCTTGGCGAAGCAGCTTACATATTAGGCATAAAGATTTATAGAGATAGATCGAAACGCCAAATATCATTGTCACAAAGTACATATTTGGACAAAGTTCTAAAGAGGTTTGGAATGGAAGATAGCAAGAAAGGGTTCTTGCCCATGTTGCCCAATACGACCTTGAGTAAAACTCAAAGTCCGACATCGGCAGAAGATAGAGAAAGGATGAGTAAGACTCCCTATGCCTCAGCCATAGGATCTCTAATGTATGTCATGCTATGTACTAGACCCGACATTGCATATGCTGCTAGTTTAACTAGCAGATATCAAAGTGATCCAGGAGTGGATCATTGGACAGCGGTCAAAAACATCCTTAAGTACTTGAGAAGAACTAAGGATATGGTTCTTTCTTATGGAGGTGATGAACAGCTCGTTGTTAATGGTTACACCGATGCTAGTTGGAACACCGATCCGGATGATTCTAAATCACAATCTGGATACGTATTTATTTTGAATGGTGCAGCAGTTAGCTGGAGGAGTGCAAAGCAAAGCGTTGTGGCGAGATCTTCAACTGAATCGAAATACATGGCTGCTTCGGAGGCTTCACAAGAAGCGATATGGATGAAAGAGTTCATTACAGAGCTGGGTGTGGTTCCTAGTGCGCTGGACCCAATGTCTATCTACTGTGATAACATGGGCGCCATAGCCAATGCGCAAGAACCAAGGTCACACAAGAAGCTGAAGCACATCAAGCTGCGTTTTCACGCTATTCGAGAACATATCCAAGATGGGGATATAAAGATTTGCAAAGTACACACAAATCTGAATGTGGCGGATCCGTTGACTAAACCTCTCCCGAAAGCAAAACATGACCAGCACCAAACTGCCATGGGTGTTCGGTATATTACCATGTAATCTAGATTAGATGACTCTAGTGCAAGTGGGAGACTATTGGAGATATGCCCTAGAGGCAATAATAAATGTAGTTATTATTATATCTTTGTGTTTATGATAAATGTTTACATTCATGCTATAATAGTATTAACAAGGAAACATTGATACTTGTGCGATTTGTAAACTTAACTTGAAGTCCCTGGTAAAAGCCTCTATCTAATACTAGCTTGTTGGTTAATAAGATGATAGTGGTTTCCCTATCATGAACATTGAGATGTTATTAACAACAAGATCATATTGTTAGGAGAATGATATGATGGACATACTCCTATAGATAAGCGTAGCATAAAGATCAAGTCATTTTAATAGTTCAATTGCTATATGCTTTCTGATACATAGTAACCTAATTCCTTCGACCATGAGATCATGCATATCACCTTTACCGGATGGATGCTTTGATGACATCAAACACCACACCGTAACTGGGTGGTTATAAAGGTGGCATTGAGTGTTCGGAAAGTATTGGTTGAAACACATGGATCAAGAGTGGGATTTGTCCATCCATATGACGGATAGATATACTCTGGGCCCTCTCGGTGAAATGTCATCCAATTAGCTTGCAAGCATGTGACTGGCTCACAAGGGATCACATATCACGGGAACGAGAAAAGAGTACTTATCGGTAACGAGGTTGAACTAGGTATGCAGAGATACCGACGATCATAACCTCGGATAAGTAAAATATCGTGAGACAAAAGGAAATTGGTATCGTATGTAAAGTGGTTCATTCGATCACGAAGTAATCGTAGAAATATGTGGGAGCCATATGAATTTCCAGATTCCTCTATTGGTTATTGTTCGGAGAAGTGTCTCGATCATGTCCGCATAACTCACGAACCGTAGGGAGACACACTTAAGGATTCGACGTTGTTTGAGTAGTTATGGAATGATGAGAAAGATACCAAATGTTGTTCGGAGTCTCGAATGGGATTCGGGATATCACGAGGAGATCCGGAATGGTCCGGAGAATAAGATTCATATAAGGAAAGTCCCGTTTCGGAGTTGGGGAATGTTTCCGGTGTTTCCATCGGGAATGTTCTAGAAGGTTCCGGAATGTCCGGCACTCCGGGGGGGGGAAGGGTACATGAATGTGTTATATCAAGTTGATATGATTGCATCATGTACTCGGTGTCATCGCTGATCAAAATAGAGGGTTTATTCAAATCCTAGTTTGAAAAGTCAAACGGCTAGTTTGAAAGTCAAACGACAGTTTTTGGAAAGAGGAGGAGGAGTGGGAAACCGAGTTGGGGAGGAGTTCCCTCCTCCAACCGGCGGCGCACCACCCAAGCCGAGTTGGGGAGGGACTCCTCTCCCTCCCCTTGGCCGGCCGTCCCCTCCACCTATATAAGGAGGGGCAGGGCTCCCTCCTAGAGATACACAAGATCCTCTCCTCCAAACCCTAGCCCCAAGCCGCCGCCGCCTCCATAGCCGCCGTCGGCCCTAGGGCAAACCCTAGCCGCCGTCTAGCTAATCCCTAGCCGCCGGCTTGCCCCTCCTTGGTGTGTCTAAACCCTAGAACACCGAGGGACTCTCTCATACTCCACCATACTCGCTCCGGCTTAAGGCGAAGCCCTGCGAGATCTCCCCTCTACTTTCGGTACCACGCCGTTGTGCTGCCGGAATCGCGAGGAGAGTGCTACAACCTCCGCTGCCTGCTGGAACACGGGAGAGGAAGGTCTTCGTCGAGTACCGAACGTGTGACCGACTGCGGGAGCACTGTCGGATGCAGCGCCGGAAGGATCGTCTACGCGATCTTGAGATCGGAAAGAGTACGACTACATCACCCACGAGAATCCGCTCTCGTTAAACACTTTGGAATCTTCGAGGGTGAGTTATTCTATCGACTTGTTGCTACAATCTAGTAGATAGATCTTGGCTTGTTTGTTTGTATGCGGTAGAAATTTTTTGTTTTCCATGCTACGAAACCCTACACTCCGTACTCATGGTCATTAACTCTCCTGGAGTCTCCCTTCGCACCCCTCTTCACCCAAGTGCGTGGAAAATCATTTAGATGACTTTTATCACTTCTAAATATCATATTAATGTATAATATGATAGCTCTAAATGATATGTGCATCAATACTTTCAAAATTTGGGATCCTATGGAAACATGGATAAAAGGTGCATGTGAGTGCCATAAAATACTAAAATCCTATTGCTACGCATGCAAAAACACAAGGTAAATATGTTTCAAAAATACACTCATCATTTTGGTCTTACGTTCATTGTGTTTTTGTGATTTTTCTATATTTACTTATAAATTATTTGATTTCAAGTTTGAATTATTCAAATCTCACTTTTAAACTCAAATAGTGAATTCCAATTCTCTTTTAGAATCTTAACCTATAAGTGTGATTGAGTCTTCAACTCAAATTTAATGTGTTTGAAACATTTTGAATCGTAAGTTTAATTTTTTTGAACTCCTTTTGAAATTTGAATTCAAATCCTAGAGTTGACCTAAGTCAAAACTCAACTCCATAGTTCAACTCCAATCCTTCGTATCTTCTTAAAACAAAAGTTTTAAAATTTTCACACTTCACAAATGCATGCAATGCAAGTTCCATGTTTTACAAAATAGTCCTAAAACATTCCTATTATTTGGGTAATTACTATATGTCACCATAATAATGTAAGGCAACTTATACGGTTTTGAAACAACGATAGTATAAGAGAGAAAGATCAAACTACTGTCACAAAAATCCATTTTGTGGGGGGTGGAATACTCTCTCTTCATCGTGGATGTGGTGAAGATGTTTTTGGATAATGTGGAGACGCGACTGGGGGCAACTCTGGCAACTTTTATCCCTCCAATCTTTGAAGTTATCCTTTTTATTTCTATATTCACTATGTTTGTCCTCCTCTACTCTGCCTAATTGCGTGATCGTGAATGGTGGTATATATATATGCGTTTTTAGGTTCAAATAAATCTATAGCCTAAAGATTAATGTCAATTGTACATTGGAGGGTGGAGTGTTTGGGATATAACAAATGGGTATATGATAGCTCTATTTATATCGAGAACTTTCAAGGTTTTTTCGTAGGTTTTCACTTGGTTTTAGCAGTTTTCACCTTTCAACTAATGCTATATTTAGAAAACAAAGTTCTAAACTAAAAACATGAGCATAAACAAAATCATATTGAAATGAAATCAATAAAAGGGATAAGTAACTCTTGGTTTAAAGAAAAGGGAGGGGTAGGTCTTGGTTTAAAGAAAAGGGAGGATATGGATCAAATTCAGCCATTTTTGTTTCTTTGGTGATCTTCAACATATCTATTTGAATTTCCTACGAGTGAGGAACTTGTTTTAGGGAAAAACGTATTGAAAGCTTATATGCCACGTGAAGGTTACAATTTCGCGTCGTTTCACTAGATTAGTCTACTCTAGTATGTCACTAGTCAAAACATGTTGTCTAATATAGATCGCCAGGATGATTTGATTTTTGAAGGCAGTTGTCAACACTTCCTTATTAGTCAGTCACATCAGGATTGGGTCACAAGCGCTAGCACATCATGCTTCATCATATAAAAAATAAGTGCTTTCCACCTATTTTTTTGCTTCAGTTGCTGGTTGAAGATGAACCTTGCCCGGGTATCATATAAATCACCAAAAGAAAGAGCAGAGAAGACGCAACCCTTCACTACATCAACTCTCGTTCCCCTCATCCTGTCCCTGTAGCTTTGAGAGTCGAGTGTGAGTGACTGGGGCTCGTCCGCGCCCTTCTCGCCGAAATAGCCGGTGGGAGGTGGCTGCGGAGGGTCGTCGGAGTAGCAGTAAGTCTTAGGTAGTTTAGCCTTGTGACGGTTGTGGGTGTCTTGCCTAGTAGGGGATGCGGTGCTTCGGATCTTGGTGACTGGATCCATGAGATCCTAGGGTTCTTCCTTGGCCCCCTTTTGCTCCAATGGCCGGAGTTGAGGAAGGAAGGAAGAGCAACCGCTCTGGCTAATAAATCTTGGTTCGTGGGTGTCCAATCGAAGGTGATGGCACGAGGTGTTCTGTCCAGGCCAGCCATGGAGGCGAGGGGGAAGGGCGCATCAGCGTGGTGACGCGGATCCACTCCTGGCTGGCCATGGCGGGGGGGGGGAGAATAAGGGTTGTGCCTACTTTGATATGGATCTGGTGGCTCTGGCCTCCTCGGAGGGGGCGAATTTGGTGACGCTCTTGGAATGGGAAGACCGTCTTCCTCCTCTTCCAGGTCGCCATGGTGGTCACACTACAAAGGATGGTGAGCTGGTTTTTCTTCCTCCTTGAACTCCACCGGAAGATGGGTGGTGCTGCTCTTGGTGTCTATTCGCAGTGGTCCGATGCGGTGGTGGTGACGCTGGGATGCTGCCTCTTCTGGTTGAAAGGCGACCTTGGGTTTCAACCTCATTCGGAGGCCCTCAACATTGGATCCTTCTGTCGAAGCTCCGTGCTGCTTCACCCCCAAGTGGTTTCGTCCCCAGGAGTGTCTCGGCGACCGGAGGACCGTATCCCTTGCCGGGCAAGAGGCCCCCTCAAGCGTAGTATATGACCTCGGATTTGGATTGAGGTCACCGGCGAGCGGTGGAGATGGAGCCCTAGGACTGGATTGCTTTTATTTTTTGTTCCAGGGTTCTTTTCGCAAAGTTTCAGCCCCTTTTTCCATCAGATCTTGTATGTGTAGTGGATGACTGTTGTGGATGACTACATGAAGCATGTGACTAGGTCACAAGGATATTGTATCATGGAACAAGTAAAGAGTACTTGCCGATAACAAGATAAAACTAATGTATGGTTGATACCTATGCTCAGATCTCGGACAAGTTAAATATCGAGTTACAAAAGGAATTGGGTACAACGGTAATGGTTCACGTGATCACAAGATTCATCGTTGAATATGCAAGAGTCATTGCGGATCTCCAGGTCCTACTGTTGACTATTAATAGGAGATGTGTCTCGATCATGTCTACATTATTTATGAACCGTAGGGCGACACACTTAAGGCTCGTTGATGAGTTCGAGAAGATAATGTATGTTGGAGAAAATTTTAGTGATCATCAGAATCGTTTCAAGGGATGTTTTCGAGAAACACCGGAATTGTTTCGGGGATATCTAAAAATGACAAGGGAGTAATTGTTAATGCTTGTTAATTAAAAGAATTTAAAGATATTTAAATTCTGAATAAAATTGTTTTTATTCATTAAATGCATTTTGAGTGGAGAGTCCACTAGCATTAAATGGGAAAGTGAGTTGATCTTCCACCCACTTAATAGAGGAGAGGTGGGGGCATCCTGAAGGGAATATGCCCCAGAGGCAAATAATAAATAGTTATTATCGTCATATTCCAATAAGTTCGTAATAGTTTCATATTGTTCTATAACTGTATCAAGTGGAAACATTGCTACATGTGTGATATGAAACAGAAGTCCCTAGTAGACTCTATTCATACTAGTTCGTTGGTCAACCGATGATCAAGGTTTCCTGATCATGGGTGATAGTGCTAGTTGACAACAAGGTCATATCACTAGTGAATGATGTGATGGACATTACCCAAATACTGCGACACGATCAAGTCACGAGGTTCATCGTTGCAATAGTTAGAAACAAAGTATCCTTCTCCTTAGACCATGAGATCATATTAATCACTATCTCCCGAGGCTGCTTGGACCGCATCAAACGTCACTCAGTGAAATGATGATTATAAAGGTGTATGTTGGGTATTTCAGAGGAACAGGTTGAAGCCTATGAATCAAGACCGGGATTTGTTCACTCAGTGACAGGTAAGATACACAAGGCCGACTTGGTGAGATTACATCTGTAATGTTACAACATGTGAATAGGTCACGGGGATGTAATATCGTGGTCACAAGTGAAACTGTACTTGTCGGTAACGAGATTGAACAAGGTATGTCATACCAAATGATCAGATCTTGGAGAAGTCATATCGAAGAAACAAAGGGAATTGGACTCGACATTTATGGTACAAATGACATCATCATCATGGAATGTACATGGGTCAATATGTCATGGTATTTCCGATGAGTACGGCATGGAGGGGTCCTCACAGCGCGTGTTTAGAGATGTGGGGGAAGGCGGTAAGTTGGCGGGTACGACGTAACACGGCTTACCTAGGTTCAGGTTCCATGATAGTGGTGGAACCCTAATCCTGCTATAAATCACTATAAGGGCAATACACCGAGTTATAAGGATTGGTTTGCTGTTCGAGGTGTCGAGTTGAATGATCTAGGTTATGCCCTAAAGGCTCCCATAGGTCCGGCTTATAAAGACACCAAATCCGAGGGTTACATGGAAGAGTCATAGCCGAACATGTAACAGAGTCCTACAACTAGTCTACGTGTCTTGTACTCCAAGGCTCCGAGTATGTCAGTGAATCCATCGTAGCCTTTCTTTTTCCGGCATGGGCCTCCCTTGTGGATCCATCTAACTGGGCCGCCCAGCAGGCCATGGGCCTTGCTACCAATTGTGGGACACCCAGGTTATCCGGATTAGAGACATGCTATGGTGATACCCATTTAGCATATCCCCAATAGTAGTCCCCGGAGAACTCCGAGATCTTGTGCCGTCTTGCCTCTTTAGATTGAATGCTCTGTCTAGGCGATGTCGGTAAATCGTCAAGCAATATCTTGTAGTCCTCCAAAGAATCCTGCAATATCCTCCATCTTCAATACGTAAGTCAGAGAATCTCTAAGTCTTCCATCATACTCTTCTCGTAACCAGACAAGATCCGTCCATGCCAGAATCTTCAGATGAGACTGTTCTTCTGCATATGTTAGTGAGATGACGTAGACCATAGTCTTATCGGCGCCTCATAACTCACACATGCAGTGAACATAATCATAGCTATTTCCCCGTGCGATAAATCCGAAAGGCGAAATATCTGCGCATGTTATCGCACGCATTGTCCACGCGTCGACCGTTAGATCATCTTGCATGAATCTTGATGCCGGGGCTACATATTTTAACTACAGTGGTCAATTTATCTTTTCACCTCATTCGCTCCCGCATCATATTCTTCCTCCATCCCAAACCTTCCTCGAGCACATCGCGTGCATGCAAAGAGAAAACCCTAATATTTTCCCCATCTATCAGCCCATATCCTCCATTCCAATGGCGAGCAGCAGCACCACCACATCGATGGCAGCGTCCAGCGAGGCTTCAGCCAAGCCATCCAGCACGATTCACATCCCGCCGAAGGGTGTGGTGGTTCCACGCTCCGCGGTGATTGAATCCACTAGAGGTGACCATATTCCAGCGACGCTAGAGCCGTTGGAGGAGGATACTGACTCCCACAAGGGTGAATGGCGTAGCTCGGACATCTCTGATAGAGATATCAAGGAGATGATAGCCGAGGGGTACCTCCCTATGATGAAGGGTCTGGTCTGGCGGGCGGCACCATCCAGCGAGGTCATCCCTTCTCCCCAACCCGGAGAAAAGGTATACCTCAAAGCTCAATTCGTACATGGCATCTCCTTTCCATTGTCCGACTTTTGCATCCAAGTCCTCCAGCACTTCTGGGTTTAACCTTAGAACCTGTCCCCCAATAGAATCCTCGCCCTTAGCAACTACGCTACTCTATGCGAGGGATACCTAGGGATTAGGCCTAGGTTAGATCTATTTATATACTTCTTCACCGTTAAGAGGTAAGCCGGAGTGAGCAAAGAGGAGCTCAGGAACTGTGGGACCATTAGCTTCAAGATCCGGCCTGGTCAGCGGTTCCCCAACATTGTAAGACATGAGTCCTGCAAGAACTGGCAGCGCATGTACTTCTACGGCCCAGATATCCCTCTGGCCAACGGAGAAGCATCGTACCCAGACTTCATCAATGGGGCCGCCGTTGAAGCCCCTACATGGAGATTACAAGCCCTTGTCCCCTTCGACGATGAAGCCTCCCGCGTTGTAAGGCAAATTGACTGGTTTGTAGAGATGGGTCTGACCGGCTTGGACCTGGCCATGTGCTTGTTCATCAGGCGGATCCAGCCTCTGCAGCACCGCGGAGGCTGATGTGTCAGTACACCAAGGACAAAAAATATAGCCTCCGGATTTCCGAGGATAACTTTTCCAGTGACTCCATCAAGCTCCGCCTCAAGGACATTGTCAAGGTGAAGGATCGCAAGCATGGCTTCACCATCACCTATGACATGTTCGAGGATGAAAAGTGCCCAAAGGTAAGTTTCATTTATTTACTTGACATCTCCAGTTCTTTCGACTTGAACACGTACTTCCATCTAACACATTTGTTTCATTTAACAGCTAGGGGACTTGGAGGAGACCTGCATGGCTCCCCAGGTTTATGACCCCAAGATGAAGGAAGTCACTGCCATGTCCAACGACGAAGTCCCGCTGGCGTGGAAGAGCTCCAACTCTGACGCTGCCGACGGAGGCAAGAAGAAGAAGATGGAGGGTGGAGCCTCCAAGAAGTCCAGTGCCTCCCTAGAGGAGGAGAAAAGAAGATCAGCTAGCATCCCTTTGACCAAGGCACCGAATGTTGTGTAAGTTTCTTTTCCTCTGACATTGTCATATTACTTCTCTTATTCCTGTACTTATACATCATAAGTTTCAGGAAAATGTCTAGTTTGAGTTTGAAGAAGACCTCCAAGTCAATGGGGGCTTCTAAAAACATTAGAGATATGTTTGTCTAGGACTCTCCCGCCATCGCTCCTCCTACCCCTGCCGTCCAACCATCTGCGCATCTGTCGAATATCCGACTAAGGTAACATCTAATCCTTACATCATGGAAGTGGACAACACTCCTTTGCAGGATGTCCCAGATGCTTCCGTTTTGATCCTTGTTCCTGGTGAGCAGGCGACACAAGAGAGAACCTCCTCTAAAGTGGCTGAAGCTTCGTCTAAGGATGGCACTGAAAGCGGTAAGGAGTTGATGGTGGGAGGCGGATCTGTGGCGACCACGAGCCAAGCGGAGGCCCCTAAGATCATCTTTCTAGTGCTTACTCCGAGTACCTCTACCACGGCTCCTGGTGCAGCGCCGACTTCTCCAACATGAGGCCTTGAGGAGCTTCTCAAGCAAGCGGAAATCCTCCGAGTTAACACAGTTGCCTTTGGCGAACTGTTCACCGAGAGTGCCAGGAACCTCAAGATCATCGCATATGTAAGTTTTATATTCTTTCACATTTCACATATAGTATCCCACTGTAACCCCCGAGGATTTAGACGGAAAACCATAGGTCTTTTGGTCTGAATGCTCGAAGAGTGACTAAGTAAGAAACTTTGTGCTGTAGCCCCCAAGTATGTAGTTTGAATGAATAATTCCAACTAGATACTTTTAGAGTAGCATATGTGGTGTTTGTAATTTTCAATACTGTAGCCCCCATGCCTCTAGTTGAAACAAAAATAGTTCCGACTAGATGCTTAAAGAAAGACTAAGCATAGCTTTGAGTTAAAAACTCGTACCATAGCCCCTGAGACTCTAGGTGGAATGAAATATTTCCGGCTAGATGCTCTAAGTAGACTAAGTATCTTTGTTTCTGCAGAATGAGAATGCTTGGAGGGTGACCGCCAATGAAAAGTTTTAGAAGATGCGCAAGGATCTTGAAGCTGAAAAGGGTAAAACCGCCTATTTGAAGGAACGAATCATCAATAGAAAAAGTCTGGTTTATTCTCAGTTTCAGTCTCAACTTGATCTTGTGTCTTCATATTCCGAATAATCATTATGCTTTGTCATTTCTTTGACTTGAAGAAGCTGTCGCCAAGGCCAAAGAAATTGTCGAGCAGTCCAAGCACATTCAAGAGCTGGACAACAAAAACAAGATCTTGAAGCAGGAGAGGGCAAGGCTGACACCCTTAAGATGCATGAAGAAGCACTAACTGCCGTGCAAGAATCTTATAACACGGAGATGAACCGCCTTAAGGAGGAGATTGCCATCCCCAAGGAGCAGAAGAAAGCTGTCGACAAGCAGAATGCTCGCAACCTTGAGGCATACAAGACTCTCCAGAAGGAATGGGACTCCATGGTGGAGGTTCTCCAGCTAGCTGAGAGCAGCGTCTTTGGTAAGATTTATCCATATTGTACTTCTGTAAGTCGGGTACTTTAATCTGACTTGGTGAACTCATGCCCTCAAATGCCTTTGTCAGAAATGTAGCTCCCATTGGACTAGCCAACAATGCTCCTGCGCCAAAAGAGTGCAGGGTTCTTGTAGGCAACTTCATTTACAACGTGATCTCCCAGGCTAAGGAGATCGCTAAGCCCTTGGACATTAAAATCAAGGCAGTGGACTCTGTCATGAAGTTCTCGGAGATCCTTCGCCGAGCCCCAAGCGTATCATAAGCTGGAAAGCTTCATGTACCCGGGCTGGCGCTAGGATGGCCCTTGCCATGGTCAAGGCCCACTATGACGATGTCGGGATGGACATGGTGACCTCTGGTCTCCCCAACATGGACTAAGACAGAAAGAAAATCGACAACGATGCAATTTGGGTCTCCCTCACTAGCTACGACACCAGGGTCGCCCAATTGGTCAAGGTGGATGTCTTCGTGCCTCTTGAGGTTATTGACGCTGACCAGGCTGGCTCTGAGTCCTTGAAGACTGTTGGAGATATGCCCAAGAGGCAATAATGAAGTGGTTATTATCATATCTTCATGCTTATGATAAATGTTTACATACCATGCTATAATTGTATTAACTGGAAACATTAATACTTGTGTGATTTGTAAACATAAAAGAGTCCCTAGTGAAGCCTCTTGTTAAAATAGCTTGTTGGTTAATATATGATCATGGTTTCCTGATCATGAACATTGATATGTTATTAACAACAAGATCATATCAATAGGAGAATGGTGTGATGGACATACTCCTATAGTTAAGCGTAGCATAAATATCAAGTCATTTAATATAGTTCATTTGCTATAAGATTTCTCATACATAGTAACCTAATTCCTTCGACCATGAAATCATGCTAATCACCATCATCGGAAGGATGATTTGATGACATCAAACACCACACCGTAACTGGGTGGCTATAAAGGTGGCATTGAGTGTTTGGAAAGTATGTGTTGAGGCACATGGATCAAGAGTGGGATTTGTCCATCCATATGACAAATAGATATACTCTGGGCCCTCTCAGTGGAATGTCATCAAATTAGCTTGCAAGCATGTGACTGGCTCACAAAGGGATCACATATCACGAGAACGAGAAAAGATTACTTATCGGTAACGAGGTTGAACTAGGTATGCGGAGATACCGACGATCAGACCTCGAATAAGTAAACTATCGCGAGACAAAGGGAAATTGGTATCGTATGTAAGTGGTTCATTCGATCACAAAGTAATTGTAGAAATATGTGGGAGCCATATGAATTTCCATATTCCTCTATTGGTTATTGTTCGGAGAAGTGTCTCGATCATGTCCGCATAATTCACGAACCGTAGGGAGACACACTTAAGGATTCAATGTTGTTTAGTAGATATGGAATGTTAGTAGGGATATCGAATGTTGTTCGGAGTCTCATATGGGATCCGGGATATCACGAGGAGATCCGGAATGGTCCAGAAAATAAGATTTATATAAGGAAAGTCTAATTCCGGAGTTCAGGAAAGATTCCGATGTTTTCATCGGAGAGGTTCTAGAAGGGTCTAGAAGGTTCACCGGAACGGAAGGGGTCCATGAATATGTCATGGATAAGTGGAATGATTGGATCATATCCAAGGTCACTTGGTTTGGGCATTTGCAAGAGAGAATTAAAGCTCGAAATTGAAAGTCAAACAGGAGGTTTGAAAAGTCAAACTCGAAGAATGGTTTCCTAGTGGAAGAAGGAAGGAGTCCTTCTCTTAATCCAACTTGGGTTTGGGTTTGGATTCAAACCCACCCACCCCAAGGCTGCCCCTCTCATAAATAGAGGGGAAGGGCTGCCCCAAACACACAAGCCCTAGCCCTCCCCACACCCGTGCGCTGCCTTAGCCGCCGCCGCCTTAGCCGCCGCCGACACCTCCTCCTCCTGGCTTCTAAACCCTAGATCCACCATAACTCACACCGGCTTAGGCGAAGCCCTGCGGGATCTTCCCTCTACTTCCGACACCACGCCGTCGTGCTGTCGGAATCACGAGGGGAGAACTACAACCTGCGCTGCCTGCTGGAACAAGGGAGAGGAAGGTCTTCATCGAGTACCGAACGTGTGACCAACTGCGGAAGCGCTGCCGGAACGCAGCGCC
This sequence comes from Avena sativa, assembly GCA_916181665.1. NCBI lineage: Eukaryota > Viridiplantae > Streptophyta > Magnoliopsida > Poales > Poaceae > Avena > Avena sativa. The sequence goes on along the minus strand of OV702297.1, from coordinate 8,230,670 downwards.
GGAAGGATAGTCTACGCGATCTTGAGATCGGCAAGTGTACGACTACATCACCCACGAGAATCTGCTCTCGTTAACCGCTTTGGAATCTTCGAGGGTGAGTACTATAATCGACTCGTTGCTACAATCTAGTAGATAGATCTTGGCTTGTTTGTGTGCATGCAGTAGAATTTTTTTGTTTTCCATGCTACGAACCCCAACAGTGGTATCAGAGTCGTGTCTATATGTAGATCTATTGCACGAGTAGAACACAATGGTCATTATGGGCGTTGATGCTTTTGTTGTTGATTGCTTCTTGTGTACTTTGCATTTTGCGGGATGGTGGGATGAAGCGGCCCGGGCTAACCTGACATGACATCGTTCATGAGACTTGCTCCATGCTTGACATGCAACTTGTATTGCATAAGTGGCTTTACGGGTGCCTGTTTCTCCCAACATAGTTAAGATTCAATTTACAATGGGTGATTGACAATACTAATATCAACGTTGTGGTTCTTGTTCGTATGTTAGAATGACACTTATTGAAAGCCCCAAACCACGTAAAACATGCAAACAAAATTAGAGGCGTCTAACTTTGTTTTGCAGGGGTGTGCTGTGATGTGATATGGCCATGATTGTGATTATATATGATGTGTGCAATGTTCCTTATTGTAAGTTGGCAACCGGCAGGAGCCATATGGTTGTCTTTTAATTCCGTTAAGACCCGCGTGTCTATTATTCAAAGTAGTTGTAATAGTTGATGCTGGTGGACGACAACCATGAAGCGGCGCCATTGACCTTGACGCCATGCCGGTGATGATGGAGATCATGTTCGTGCTTGAAGATGGAGATCGGAAGCACAAGAAGAAAGGCCATATCATATCACATATTATGAATTGCATGTGATGTTAATCCTTTTATGCATCTTGTATTGCTTAGATCGCGACGGTAGCATTATAAGATGATCCCTCTCACAAAATATCAAGTTATAAAGTGTTCATCCTTAGTAAGCACCGTTGCTAAAGCTCGTTGTTTTGAATCACCACGTGATGACCGGGTGTTTTAGATTCTGCGAGTGTATACAACAGTATCAAGCCAGATTTGCTCATGCGGAAGCTAAGGTTTGATCTTGACGAGCCTAGCATGTACATACATGGTATCGGAACACGGATCACCGAAAGGTAAAGCATGAGTCATATGGTAGATATGATGAATATGTTGATTGTTCGCCTTTGAAGCTACATCATCTCTCATGATGATCAGTTTTGATGTGGTGGATTTGGTTCATGTAATCACTAAAACAATGTGAGGGATATTGTTTTGAGTGGGAGTTTGTAACATCCCTAAAATCATGTTTTCAAAGGTTGCATATCATTCATGCATGCATATAGAATTGAGATCAATTTCAAACTCATTTCAGAAAAACAGAAGCCCATAGTGCTATCATTTTATGTGAGCAAACTTAAATCAAATGGCCATCCCCATTTGAGAGTTTGAATGTTTTAAACCTAGATTGTTTGTCTCCCTTGTTGAATGGATTGAGTGTGGAATTTGAACCAAGCCTTACAAATGGAAATGGTTTCAAAAATCATTTTACAAACATTTGCAAATCAAGTGCAAAGTCCCTGTTATTTTGTTTCTCCAAAAATGACCAAGCCTTTACAAAGTAACCACATGGTGTTATGCCTAGATTTGAGACTGTTGCACACTACAAAAACCCTAGAAAGATTTGAATTCAAAAGGAGTTTGAATTCATTTAAAAACCATTCCTAAAAATCAAAACAGAAAAAGAAAAGGAATAAACAAAAGAAAAGGGCCAGGCGCTCCTATTCTAGCCCAGCAGCAGAACCGGCCCAACTAGCCCACCCGGCCACTCTCTCGCTCGCTCGCACGCGCAGACGCACCCACGCGGTCGCTGACACTCGGACCCCACCCCCTCTCCGTCTCACTCGCTGACTGGTGGACCTCGACAACTCACCCTCGTCTTCCCCAAATCGCGCCCGACCCCGTCGCCGGCCGTTTCCTCCGCCCATCACTGCCGCGATTGATTCTTCGCTTAATTGCCCTTGATTCCGTGCTTAATCGCTGCTCCCCTCTCGCCTACAAAACCCCCTCTGCACCGCGGTCATTTTCCCCCACTCTCCTCGCTCACTTTGCCACCAGACTGCGCGCATTTGACCTCGAAACCCCGCAGTACCGACGACTCCGACGACTAATTCCGGTGAGCCTCGACCGCCCCCCCTCTCCCTGGTTCAAACTATCACGTCCAGAATGATCTTGTGCATCTGCTGACGCCTCTGGTTTGCTTGCTCATGACCCAGGTCGTCGTTTCTGTTCACGCCCGCAACCACCAGCGCCGCCGCTCGACTCCGGCGAGCAATAGCGGTAAGTCCCGAGCGCCCCTTGCCCCCTCTTGCATACGAGGATGTTAGCCTTCGTCTTGTGCATCTCCTAATCCCTTTGGTTCGTGCTAGGGCGACACAAAACCTCGGCAACCAACTCGACAGCAACCTCCCGACGCCGTGCACAACTCCGACGAGCTCCAGCAGCCCCAGCCGTGCGCCCCTTGCCCAGCCACCTACACGTTGAGCTTCGCCTCGACCTCACGGTTCTGGTAGCACACCCTCCCCTTACCGAGCGATCTAGAATGCTAGCGCCGCTGCTGACAGAGCGCTCCGCCGCTCGCCGTCGCCGCGCGCCGCCAGAACATGGTCGCTTGATCGAGAGCCCTTGGATCTAGATCCAACGCCGTGCGATAGAACCACTTAGCGAAGCGGTATGTTTAGATCTGAACCGTGCATCGTTAGTTAGATCCTACGGCTCACGAGCGTGATCCGGAGCGAAGCGGTACGCGCCAGTAAGAATATGACGCGTGGCTAGGGTTTGATTCAAAAACAGATTTGAAATCAGATTTAGATCCAAAATTGAAATGGCTATAACTTTTGATTTCCACGTTAGATTTTTGCAAATTTTATATCGTTGGAATCAGGGAGACAAGCCCTTTCTATTTATGCAATGTGTTTAGTGAAAAGTTTCTGTTAAAATGACTTTAGATGCAGAAACTTGTTTAAGGCTATTTTAAGTATAGAAATTGTTTAGAATTTTGTTTTGGTGTAAAATAAACTTGATTTAGCAGGTTTTCAACTTAGTATTGTTTCAGTATTGTGCACTTGCTTGGTGGAGTTTTACAAAGTCATCACTTAGCATTTTTGCATGCATGCATATATTTATGTTTGTATATGAATTGTGTGTAATTTTGTGCTACCAATTTTGTGTAGATTTTGGTGCTAGTGATTGTGATTGTGAAGAGTGCTACTCTCCCCATTATCGAGGCAAGTGGTACTTCATGAATATTCCATCCCTATATTTTGTACAAGCATTAGAAATATTTTGCTAAGTCTTGCATGTTATTATTTTGCCAAATGCTATGTTGGGAAATCCTAAGTAGTTGTAGAATTGCTAGGAAATTTCCTAAGTTAAGTTACTATGCCATGCTTAGCCTAGCTAGTAGCAAACAAGGGTTGGTAAAGTATATACATGCTATGATGAAAATATTTCTAAGTCTTTTGACTTATGTTTTTCTTAATAAAACAACCAAGTCAATGAATCACCAGAGTGGAATGGGACTTGAATGGTGGTTTTTGGTTGAGTGGTTACACAAGGCCCATGGACATGGTTTACCTTGTGTTTCTCACTTGTGGTATGCCACCCAGGCACAAAGGGATTTTAGAGGCCAAGTGTTGAGAAGCTTATAGTGCAGCCACTTGGCAATATGGGCTCTGCCTGGATCACATAAGTTGCTAGAACTTAGCCATTTGGACAGTTGGTGGTAGTGGGAATGATAGGTTGGAGCGCGTCCATTTGGTCTAAGGAAAGGCTTCTAAAAGGTCCTGTCTTGGGAATCCAAGTCTGGTGGGGAAAGTGCACAACCTCTGCAGATGGAAAATCTAAGTACTTAGCCAAGTCCATGGCAATGGACAACTTGAGCATCAAGACATGGAAGCTATCAAGAATCTCATCACTCCAACTTCTAAGTAAAAATTTGTGGGTGAACAAGGGTGAAGGACCCCAATGTCTATTGGTGGTTTCTTGGGAAAAGTTTTGACAAAGAAAAACTTAGAGATTTCAACTAATAGGAAAAACCTATTTTTGAGCAAAGCAAGCCAAGCTACACTTAGACAATATGCATATAGTAAAATAGTCCACTTAAAATTTACTAAGGTATCACTTGCCAATACTATTCCAAAGTATTGACCCACTGTGGCTGTAACTTGTGATGTTGCAGGTTACTCCGATGATGATTAGGTGTCATGAGTCTACACTCAACATGCTTGCCTGTGGCACATGAAGATGAAGACTTATGTTTATTTACTTATTCCAAACTCTTGTATTAGGCCTGTGGCCTTGAGTTGTAAAAGACTATGTTTCATCTCTGGAATGGATGTAATAAATGACCTTTGTATCTGTGTACTTCATCTTAAACTGTGGATGCTAGCAATGATCCAGGGACTAGCATTGCAATCACAGGGATCCTTTTCCTTTACAAAGGAGGGATCTTATAGTTGCACACTACAAAAACCCCAGAAAGATTTGAATTCAAAAGGAGTTTGAATTCATTTAAAAACCATTCCTGAAAATCAAAACAGAAAAAGAAAAGGAATAAACAAAAGAAAAGGGCCAGGCGCTCCTATTCTAGCCCAGCAGCAGAACCGGCCCAACTAGCCCACCCGGCCACTCTCTCGCTCGCTCGCACGCGCAGACGCACCCACGCGGTCGCTGACACTCGGACCCCACCCCCTCTCCGTCTCACTCGCTGACTGGTGGACCTCGACAACTCACCCTCGTCTTCCCCAAATCGCGCCCGACCCCGTCGCCGGCCGTTTCCTCCGCCCAGCACTGCCGCGATTGATTCTTCGCTTAATTGCCCTTGATTCCGTGCTTAATCGCTGCTCCCCTCTCGCCTACAAAACCCCCTCTGCACCGCGGTCATTTCCCCCCACTCTCCTCGCTCACTCTGCCACCAGACTGCGCGCATTTGACCTCGAAACCCCGCAGTACTGACGACTCCGGCGACTAATTCCGGTGAGCCTCGACCGCCCTCCTCTCCCTGGTTCAAACTATCACGTCCAGCATGATCTTGTGCATCTGCTGACGCCTCTGGTTTGCTTGCTCATGACCCAGGTCGTCGTTTCCGTTCACGCCCGCAACCACCAGCGCCGCCGCTCGACTCTGGCGAGCAATAGCGGTAAGTCCCGAGCGCCCCTTGCCCCCTCTTGCATACGAGGATGTTCGCCTTCGTCTTGTGCATCTCCTAATCCCTTTGGTTCATGCTAGGGCGACGCAAAACCTGGGCAACCAACTCGACAGCAACCTCCCGACGCCGTGCACAACTCCGACGAGCTCCAGCAGCCCCAGCCGTGCGCCCCTTGCCCAGCCACCTACACGTTGAGCTTCGCCTCGACCTCACGGTTCTGGTAAGCACACCCTCCCCTTACCGAGCGATCTAGAACGCTAGCGCCGCCGCTGACAGAGCGCTCCGCCGCTCGCCGTTGCCGCGCGCCGCCAGAACATGGTCGCTTGATCGAGAGCCCTTGGATCTAGATCCAACGCGTGCGATAGAACCACTTAGCGAAGCGGTATGTTTAGATCTGAACCGTGCATCGTTAGTTAGATCCTACGGCTCACGAGCGTGATCCGGAGCGAAGCGGTACGCGCCAGTAAGAATATGACGTGTGGCTAGGGTTTGATTCAAAAACAGATTTGAAATCAGATTTAGATCCAAAATTGAAATGGCTATAACTTTTGATTTCCACATTAGATTTTTGCAAATTTTATATCGTTGGAATCAGGGAGACAAGCCCTTTATGTTTATGCAATGTGTTTAGTGAAAAGTTTCTGTTAAAATGACTTTAGATGTAGAAACTTGTTTAAGGCTATTTTAAGTATAGAAATTGTTTAGAATTTTGTTTTGGTGTAAAATAAACTTGATTTAGCAGGTTTTCAACTTAGTATTGTTTCAGTATTGTGCACTTGCTTGGTGGAGTTTTACAAAGTCATCACTTAGCATTTTTGCATGCATGCATATATTTATGTTTGTATATGAATTTTGTGTAATTTTGTGCTACCAATTTTGTGTAGATTTTGGTGCTAGTGATTGTGATTGTGAAGAGTGCTACTCTCCCCATTACCAAGGCAAGTGGTACTTCATGAATATTCCATCCCTATATTTTGTACAAGCATTAGAAATATTTTGCTAAGTCTTGCATGTTATTATTTTGCCAAATGCTATGTTGGGAAATCCTAAGTAGTTGTAGAATTGCTAGGAAATTTCCTAAGTTAAGTTACTATGCCATGCTTAGCCTAGCTAGTAGCAAACAAGGGTTGGTAAAGTATATACATGCTATGATGAAAATATTTCTAAGTCTTTTGACTTATGTTTTTCTTAATAAAACAACTAAGTCAATGAATCACCTGGGTGGAATGGGACTTGAATGGTGGTTTTTGGTTGAGTGGTTACACAAGGCCCATGGACATGGTTTACCTTGTGTTTCTCACTTGTGGTATGCCACCCAGGCATAAAGGGATTTTAGAGGCCAAGTGTTGAGAAGCTTATAGTGCAGCCACTTGGCAATATGGGCTCTGCCTGGATCACATAAGTTGCTAGAACTTAGCCATTTGGATAGTTGGTGGTAGTGGGAATGATAGGTTGGAGCGCGTCCATTTGGTCTAAGGAAAGGCTTCTGAAAGGTCCTTTCTTGGGAAACCAAGTCTGGTGGGGAAAGTGCACAACCTCTGTAGATGGAAAATCTAAGTACTTAGCCAAGTCCATGGCAATGGACAACTTGAGCATCAAGACATGGAAGCTATCAAGAATCTCATCACTCCAACTTCTAAGTAAAAATTTGTGGGTGAACAAGGGTGAAGGACCCCAATGTCTATTGGTGGTTTCTTGGCAAAAGTTTTGACAAAGAAAAACTTAGAGATTTCAACTAATAGGAAAAACCTATTTTTGAGCAAAGCAAGCCAAGCTACACTTAGCCAAAATGCATATAGTAAAATAGTCCACTTAAAATTTACTAAGGTATCACTTTCCAATACTATTCCAAAGTATTGACCCACTGTGGCTGTAACTTGTGATGTTGCAGGTTACTCCGATGATGATTAGGTGTCATGAGTCTACACTCAACATGCTTGCCTGTGGCACATGAAGATGAAGACTTATGTTTATTTACTTATTCCAAACTCTTGTATTAGGCATGTGGCCTTGAGTTGTAAAAGACTATGTTTTATCTCTAGAATGGATGTAATAAATGACCTTTGTATCTGTGTACTTCATCTTAAACTGTGGATGGTAGCAATGATCCAGGGACTAGCATTGCAATCACAGGGATCCTTTTCCTTTACAAAGGAGGGATCTTACAGAGTTCAACAACAATATGATTAAAAGTTGAACACTATTTATCATAAATTAAATCAAAGTGAATTTGCATAGTTGTTGTAGTCATTGGCATCCGTTTACCATCTTGCGCTTAGTTATAATTGAGATAATAGAACTATAGAATTCTGGTTAGTTACATTACGAACTGGTATCGTATTGGTTTGAAGTTGAAAAGTCCCATTGCAAACTTTCAGTAAGTTCCGGTTACTCCGTGAAGTTTAATAATTGGTATTAAATTAAAAGTAACAACTCCAGTGTTAGTAAATAAGTATCATGTTTATCTCCATGATTCTTGATATTTAAAAGATTGTTTTAATACCAAGGTAATCTAGGAGTTGAAAGAGTTGTTTCAGAAACCATCATGTGTGGAAGATATTGCGATATCTGAAATGATGTTTTGGTTACAACATGATAGAGTATAATATGGCAAAGTTTATGTTCTCATATTTGATGAGAATTTACAAAAGGTTGGAGACACTAGTTGTCCTAATCCTCCAAAAGGTTTTGAAGAGCAACATTATACTCGCGATTCACCGTTATAAGCTAAAAGTAGTTTGATCATGAATAATTCCATGATAAGGGTGAATATTTGATGTAGGTAAAATGTTTACTACACCAAGAGATTACTAAAGAATAGAATTTGAAAGAACACCAAACATTTAATGATGGTGATCTACTTCAAAGTGCAAGTCCAAAGACATTGGTATTTAATTATACATGCTTTGGACTATGTGTCATGTATATGGCTCCACTATTGATGTTGATAGATTCTTTCAAACAGAAAAAGGAAATACTGAAAGAGAATCTCATAAATATATGGCAGAAAATAAAAAACTAGAATTGTTTAGCTAAGGTATATAGAGGATATACGAGTTATGGATGTATTCTTTGCTTGTTAAATAATGTGGTTCTTAAGTATTGGATACTGAATTTGTTGAATCGTCATACGAAACAACACAATTCATGAACTACAATGGCCCAAGTAACTAGCAAAATAATATGTGATGATGTTCATCGAGAACAAATAAAGGGTTGTTGTGTTGCTCGTTAACATCAAAGCTTGCCTTCAAGATTTGTTTTATCAGGTATTATGAGAACAAAAGGGTTGTTCAAATAATTGCCGTAATCCATAAAAGATGGATGATTTACAAATCTCGTTGGATAAATCACATCCATAAAACTGTTGCTAAAAATGTCGAAACACAATTGATAAGAAAAGATCACTTAGGAAGTGACATCGCATTTTAAATTATATTGGAAAGAAAACATGAAGAAACTCCATGTGGATGGAATTTTGGAGTCTTTTGATTTTTTGATCAAATGACGCTTGTGAAACTTTCCCAGAGATAATTAACACTTCGTTCATAGGACAAAAGGGAACGAATGACTAGCTTATTGGAACTTATACATATTGTTGTATGAAGTCCATTATGTGTAGTCAAGTGCGATGAATTTCAACTTCATATGCTTTCTCCGAAAATTTGAGTGAATATATGAATATTTACTTAATGAGGATGAAGTGTGAAACATTTGAAAATGTTCGAAGACTTTCAAGATGAAGTGCAAAATCAATGTAACAAGAGAATAAAGAATTTATGATAGGATCATAAAGGAAGATTTTTGAGTTACTAGTTTAGCATAACACCTAAGATTTGAGGAATCGTTCCGTGGATTTGCATTTCCCGAAACACCATAAGAGTATGGAGTGATCGAGATATGTAATTAGACCTTGTTTGGCATGGTAAGATCAAACGTGTAATTCATAAAAATGCCATTATATTTTAAAGATTAAAAGCTTTAGAGACTACCGTTTTTCCACTGAAAAGAGCTCCATCATAATCCGTTGAATTGACACCATATAAAGTTATGGTTTGGGATAAAACCCAAGTTGTCCTTTCTTAAACATTGGTATGCTATGCATAAGAAAGATGTCTGCAACCAAAATCGGATGAACATATCTTTGTATGTTATTTCGAATAATCGTTGAGTATTCCTCCATAACACCAAAGACAAAAATCTTTGTTGCTTAGAACGTCAAGTTTCTTTGAGAAGGAATTTTCCGTGAAAAGTTAAGTGGGAGGACAATAGAACTTTGATAAGGTTAAAAGAACCTTAGCTATATGTGCTAAGTTGCGCAGCACCGGCAAGCGTTTCGGATGTAGCAACAATGCTCATGGATCACGTGCCTCAAAGGTTGTGGTCACGGAGGTCTAAGTTCCTATTGAACCAAGTAGGCCGGGTAAACAATCAAATACCAAGATTTGAGGGTTGAATCATTATTTGACAATAATGAACGGACTACATGCAAAGAAGCGATGATGGGCCCTGACTCCGTCAAATGGCTTGAAGCCATAAAATTCGTGATAGTTCCATATACGAGAGATCAAGCTTTGAACTTGAAAGACCCTCTAGAAAGGTGCAAGACCTTACAGTCATATTTGGATCTATAAAGAAATAGACATGGATGCTTCACATCTATGAAATTATCGACATGTCGGGAAAGAGTTCACGACAATGTTCAAAGAGTTGACTATGACAAGATCTGATCTTTCATTAAGCGATATTTAGTCTAGACGAATTAATGTAGCAACCATGACATATAATTTTGTTATGTGTTGAATAAACAAAACAAGTTCTTCTAATAGAATGGTTACCTAGGACGTGTGCATGACATGGTCCAAAGGGTTTTGTTAATTCAAAGGATGCTAAAAGCATATGAAAACTTGAATGGTTGAAGTAAGCATCACGGAGTTGGAATCTTCACTATGATGAAACTGTTAAAAGAGTTTAATTTCATCGGAGACGATGAAGATGCTTGCGTTTGCAAGAAATTAAGTGGGAGCGCTAAGACATGTTTCTAATACATTATGTGGAAGACATATTGTTGATTGGAAATGATGTATCTTTTTATTGACATAGGTTAAGAATTTCATCTCAATGAAAGGCTTAGGCAGAACCTGAATATTTGGCATCAATGTCTATATGGATAAATTGAGATGCTAATATGGTTGTGCCAGAAGTACATAGATGAGATATTGAATGATTTCGATATAGAAACTACAAGAAATGTTCTTGTTGCACGGGAAGGATTGAATAAAGATTCAATTATTTTTTATACTTGATATATAAAATCACAAAGAGTACTTTATCAATCATGTTGTGATGTGTACAAATCCAGATATGTCCTATGCTCTAAATGTTATGAGCATATACCAGAATGATTCATAAGATGATTATTGGATGATAGTAAAGATATTCTTATGATCTTTTAGAAGAACTAAGAATATATTATTTTGTAGAAGTGACAAATAGATGGTTAGTTCATTGTAAAAGTATTACATTGATACTAGTTTTGTCACAAAGTACAAATTAAGTTTATCTCTATCTAAACTAAGGGTGGCACAATATGATGGAAAGTAAGTTCCATAATGGATTTGGATGAGTTCCAAAGTTAAGACATTGTGACAGATACTACAACAAAGGCTAAGTATATGACTGCTATAATAGCAGCAAAAGAGGGCATTTGTGTCAAGTAGTTTGTTATCAAACTAGGTGTGTTTCACAGCGGGATAGTACTATGAAGATATATTATACGACAATATTATCAACATGTTTTAACCCCAAGGAACTAAAAGGTCTCACCAAAGGACCAAATTTATACAAAGATATCTCATTAGAGAATGAGTGATGCATAGAGACGCAAAGACATGCAATTACACACGGACCTGGAAGTGTCAGATCCAGAGATCAGTTGACCACTAGCAATCGTGTACATACAACACTGGAAAGCCATAGGTGTTGAATACACAAAGGTTTGAAACTAGATTATTGACTCTAGTGCAAGTGGGAGACTGTTGGAGATATGCCCAAGAGGCAATAATAAAGTGGTTATTATCATATCTTTACATACCATGCTATAATAGTATTAACCGAAAACATTAATACTTGTGTGATTTGTAAACATAAAAGAGTCCCTAGTGAAGCCTCTTGTTAAACTATCTTGTTGGTTAATATATGATCATGGTTTCCTGATCATGAACATTGAGATGTTATTAACAACAAGATAATATCATTAGGAGAATGGTGTGATGGACATACTCCTATAGTTAAGCGTAGCATAAAGATCAAGTCATTTAATATAGTTCATTTGCTATAAGCTTTCTGATACATAGTAACCTAATTCCTTCGACCATGAGATCATGCTTATCACCATCACCGGAAGGATGCTTTGATGACATCAAACACCACACCGTAACTGGGTGGCTATAAAGGTGGCATTGAGTGTTCGGAAAGTATGTGTTGAGGCACATGGATCAAGAGTGGGATTTGTCCATCCATATGACAGATAGATATACTCTGGGCCCTCTCGGTGGAATGTCATCCAATTAGCTTACAAGCATGTGACTGACTCACAAAGGGATCACATATCACGGGAACGAGAAAAGAGTACTTATCGGTAACGAGGTTGAACTAGGTATGCGGAGATACCGACGATCAGACCTCGGATAAGTAAACTATCACGAGATTCATTCGATCGCAAAGTAATCGTAGAAATATGTGGGAGCCATATGAATTTCCATATTCCTGTATTGGTTATTGTTCAGAGAAGTGTCTCGATCATGTCTGCATAATTCACGAACCGTAGGGAGACACACTTAAGGATTCGATGTTGTTTAGTAGATATGGAATGTTAGTAGGGATACCGAATGTTGTTTGGAGTCTCGGATGGGATCCGGGATATCATGAGGAGATCCAGAATGGTCCGGAGAATAAGATTTATATAAGCAAAGTCCGATTCCGGAGTTCGGGAAAGATTCCGATGTTTTCATCGGCGAGGTTCTAGAAGGGTCTAGAAGTTTCACCGGACTGGAAGGGGAATGGTCCATGAATATTGTAACATCCCAAAAATACTAAACTTGGATCATCAAACTCTAATCATCAAAATTAGGGTTAACAAAAACTTATCTTAACAAAATTATGAAAGCATGCATATGTGTATGCATTTAATTTGAAATTCTTTTGAACCAACTTGTTTGTGTGTTTCTTTGCTTGTAAAATTTTTTTCTTAGGTGAAATAAACATCATCTAAACATTTCCCACACTTTTCCCAAAGACAAGTAAAGCAAAACAAATAAAATAAAGGAATGGTCATTTTGACCAATTTAACTCCCATGCCTACTTTGGCTGTCCCAAACTTTTAGAAACTAACAGAAACTTTTCTGGGTCTTTGCACCCCTTGATTGTACTCATAACAAAGTATCAAGGCCCACTTTGTGATCATCCAGAAACTTTCAAATGCATAGTTTAAATGACAATTCAAAATTGAATCTTTATCATATGGGAAGATCCCACTTTTTCAAAAACCACTCAAACAAGCTCAACTTTCAAAACCCAAGCATCTGCAGACTCACCAGCACCAATCTAGCACACCCACCAAAAATCTTTTCAAAATTCAAAACTTGAATTCATGCGGCCATTTCATCAAACACTTGGCAGACACAAACCAAACAAAATCAAAACACTATTGTGAGCAGTGATTCTTGCCTAACTGGTTCCCTATCTAGCTCACAACCAGCTCAGTAGATCATCTAGCAAGATTAACCAAGCACTAGCACCACTGTGAGCTTGGCATTGTCATCAATGGTGAACATCCGAAGCCACCCTTGCCACCCACATGTCAACAGCAAGCTAGGAAGGAAACTAGCCATGCCAACCTTGTCTGGGAGATCACCCATGCCTCACCGCCCCCTCTAGACCAGCCCTGCCTCGAAGACACCGACCAGAGCACCCAGGAACGCCGCGCCCGTGCCTCTGCCAACCGTGCTGAGCGTGCGCCAGAGCGCCACCCTCGACCAAAGCCCACAGACCGCGCGCCGCCCTCGCTGTGTGCATACACGATCGCCACCGACCCAGGAGACCGCCAGACATCCCCGTTCGCCGCCCCATGCCGCACAGCCACCACTCGCCGTTGAAGACGCCGCCTCTGCCGTGTAGAGCGTCGCGTGTTCCAGACCAACCCGCACCGCCCCACGTCTCGCCACCGTACCGTTAAGCATCGCCAGGAAACACCGCACCGTCCCCTACCTTCGCCCATGCCGATAGTCGTCTGTACCATCGCCCCCGACGAGCTCACCGTGCGCCCCGTCGGTCCCCTCGCTCGACTATAAATAGAGGCCACCTCCAGCCGAATTGAGCACACCATTCTACTCCCCTCTCATCACTGATCGTGCCACATCGTTCCCGGAGCAAGGCGAGCAACACTTCACCGGAATTTCACCGGAGCCCGCCGCCTCTGGAGTAGAAGGGAGCCAGCGATTGGAGCCGCCCCAGGAGGAGCCACTGGTACCAGGAGATTCATCGTCGTCGACCTCGTCGTTCGCCTGCCTCGCCGACCCTCGCCTGCACCCCGGTGAGCCCCGAGCACCCCCCACTGGCCGCGCTAGGTTTCTGTCTTGCCGGTGTTTCCCAATGTCGACGATGACTCCCAGCCGTTGGATTAGAACCAGATCGAACATCCCACCTTGCCCCGTACCGCTTCGCACCCCCTGTCTCACTGACGAGTGGGGACAACCACTTAAACAGCCCGCGGAAGCGCTACGCGTAGCAGGCCGGCCCGTTAACTTTTCCCGAGCAACCCAGTTATTTGAATTAAACCTTTTCCATTTTATTTCAAACACACTTCTGTACCCAGTTTCAAAAATCAATCTAGAGCGATTTAGTGCACCAAATTGAATGAAACCAATTTTGTTGGAAAGGTCTGGGAATGCTGAATCCAAGCCCGTTGGATTCAAGTCATTTGGATCTATAGATCACCCATGGTAAAAATAACAAGGCAAAAGCTTTTCTGCATTCAAACATTTTTCAAATTTAAACCATAATAGATTTTGAGTTGATTCCAATTCTCAAAAATCACATTCAACCATACCTTTCAGAACATATAAAAATATATAGGTTACTTGCAGGAATAATGTTCAAGTAATAAAAGAATGCCCCATAGGCATTTCTAGTCACTTTATTTAATTAAAATAAAAGGGTAAAACCTTATTAAATTGTGACACCACTTTAAATCACATTCCCATGGACTAAAATATGTGGTGATGACATGTGTCAACATGATCCCATGTTTGGTTTGGAAAATATTAAATCTTAAGTAGTTTTTCAATGAGTAGAAATTACTTTTCTAAAAATAAAAGGAATTAAACCAATGTTTAATCTTGTAAGGTTAGTAATGATGCTAGATCATCTATAGGACCCTTGTGTGTGATGATTGCAAGTAGTTAAGTATTGTTTGGTGATTGTGTACATCGTATTTATTTATAAACGCTAGTACCGACCAAGGATACGAGGAGGAAGGAGGATTCTACGAAGAAGAAGCCGAGGAGAACTTCAACCACTGCTCTGCACAAGGCAATCTTATATTGACACTAATGCAAGCTATTAACCTTGCAAGCTAACACTTGCAATTTAGCAAGCTTATACTGATATTAATGCAAGAAAACACTTGCAAGATCCCCTACTAATGCAAGCTAATACTTGCTTGTTACCATGCCAATTATATGCCTTAAGCATATATGATCATCTCCACTTGATAAACCCATCCTAGTTTTACTTACATGCTTCTTACTTTATTTCTTTATCAAAGCTCTTACTTAGAGTTTACTTAAGAGAATGGTAGATACTAGAAAGATATGTGAAGGTTGCATAAAGAGCATAAAATTTGGCCTAAGCTAGATAATCTTGATGTCATCTTAAGGCATGAGATTGAACTTAGTTAGAACTCCACTAGTTACCACCCCTCATTATTGCTTAACCCCACTTGTAGATGCTAGTGCTAAGCATAAAACTTGATCAACTTTAGATGGGAATACTTGGTGGAAAAATGGTTATGAAAACCTTGGAACGATGGATCATTCTATTGAAATGTTTTGGACATGTGTTTCCGAACACCTGATGATTTTGGGTGATGAAAATGTTGAGGCATGATCCTTAGCCCTTTATAAAACTGATGGTTGTCTGGATGCGATACCATTCCAATTTTATCGTACAACCACAATACCCGAAGATTGGGTAGGGCTTGACTAGAAACTTATATACCTTAGTATTAGTTCCCTCACGGCCAAGGTCTGAGCTGAGGCTACCTTGTGAAGATTGTCCACCTGTGCAGTACCCAAGATGACAGTTGGTCATGGTTGGGAGGCCAAACTCACAGGAGAGGTGCTTATACTAGGGCGTGTAATTGAAAGGTTAGGATTGATTATCCGCATACTGAGTATGGTGAATTCAGGATTTGTTCCTGACGGATGTATCGAATGTTGTGGTGAAAGTGTACAATCTCTGCAGAGTGTCAAACTATTCGAATAGCCGCGTCCACGGTTATGGACAGTTGGAGTGGCCATACTGTTCCCCCGTCAGACTTTTCAAAATGACTTGTGAAATGAATTGAGACTTTGACTTGACCACAACAGGGTTGTGGCATAAGATACAAGTTCCCACTTAGGGTTATAAAACTTAAACTAGCATTCGTTGCTTCTAAACTTAGTAGAGATAAATCTGGCTTTTGCAAAATAACCCTAGAGCCTAGTGTCTTATTATCAAAAACCCCTTTACTTGTTAGTATTAGTTTGTGAGTACTTAAAGAGTACTCATGGCTTTGTCCCTGGCTATTCCCATGGCCAGACTATGAAGAGGAGTACCTGGAGGATGGACCCCAGGAAGGTTACGACAACTAGGATCATCTCCCATCGTCAGCATTGCCTGTGACCCCGAAGATGGAGCTTCGCCTACGCTACCGTTATTAATACGTATTCCGATGCTTGATGTTGTATTAAGAACTGGATCATGATATCCCTATTTGTGTAAGAACTTATGTATGGATTGTAATGGATGATGTACTATGGTATCCAATTCTGTTATGTCTCGCAAAAATGGTAATCCTGGGATTGCGATGTATGGCATAACAGGCATCTAGGATTAAAAATCCGGGTGTTGACAAATATGTCATGGATAAGTGGAATGATTGGATCATATCCTAGGTCACTTGGTTTGGGCATTTGCAAGAGAGAATTAAAGCTCTAAATTGAAAGTCATACAGGAGGTTTGAAAAGTCAAGCTGAAACAATGGTTTCCTATTGGAAGAAGGAAGGAGTCCTTCTATCAATCCAACTTGGGTTTGGGTTTGGATTCAAACCCACACCTCCCAAGGCTGCCCCCTCTCATAAATAGAGGGGGAGGGCTGCCCCAAACACATAAGCCCTAGCCCTCCCCACACCCGTGCGCCGCCGCTGCATGCCGCCGCCGACACCTCCTTCTCCTCCCAGCCTTCTAAACCCTAGATTGCCGGGAAACCCTAGATCCACCATAACTCGTACCGGCTTAGGCGAAGCCCTGCGGGATCTTCCCTCTACTTCCGACACCACGCTGTCGTGCTGTCGGAATCACGAGGGGAGAACTACAACCTCCGCTGCCTGCTGGAACAAGGGAGAGGAAGGTCTTCATCGAGTACCGAACGTGTGGCCGACTGGGGAAGCGCTGCCGGAACGCAGCGCCGGAAGGACCATCTACGCGATCTTGAGATCGGCAAGTGTACGACTACATCACCCACGAGAATCTGCTCTTGTTAACCGCTTTGGAATCTTCGAGGGTGAGTACTCTAATCAACTCGTTGCTACAATCTAGTAGATAGATCTTGGCTTGTTTGTGTGCATGCGGTAGAATTTTTTTGTTTTCCATGCTACGAACCCCAACAAAGACCACCAACTTTGTTGAAGAACGAGATGCCTCTCCTGTCGCCGACAACGCAGCTTCAAATTCCCTTGCACCAAAAGAATGAAAACATTTTTTAATATTTGTCTCTTCTAGATATTTATGTATGCGGAAAAACAATGTGGTTCACTTAAGGTGGAAAACATGGCTATAAGCTTCGAGCTACTCAAGAACTAGTTCCAGCATGTATATTTGTATATATTTTTAAGCAAGTGTTGGCTTATCCATTACTTCAGTTTTTATGCTTGACCTTTTATGAGTCGGAATACCCTTAGTTAGAACCATGTGCTCAGGTGATGATGCCTAATGGCATCGTCAAGAACCTAAGAACAAAATCGCCGACTTCGAGTGCCGAGAGTCACTACTCTAGAATCCGCATAAAAACAACAAAGAACGTGTAGACCAGAAAACTTAAGCTAACGCCTATAGGCAGAATTTTCACAAGTGCAAATGCAAAGATTGTGCATAAAGGTTTTACATGATCCAAAAAGAACACTAAAGGAGGTAAAAGACTTAGGCATATGAGTGAACCAAAAGCTCATTTCATTGATCATATAAGAGGTACACGGTAGATAGTAAAATATGCTAAGTGTAAAAAGGACGTAGCTGTGATATGTTCCATGGCCGATCAAGCTCCGGGTAATCATCATCCGGGTCATGTCGCTTATGCTTATGATCCTTGTTTGTCCTATCTTCCAACTCATGATTATCAATGAGGTAATAGGAACCACCGAGTAGCGTCTTGCTTATGATGAACGATCCTTCCCATGGCGGGGATAATTTGTGTGAATTTTTCTGCTTAAGTCGGAGCACCAGATCCCCCTCTTTAAATGAGCGATGTCGAACATGGCGACTATGGTAGCTTCATAGCTTCTGCTGGTAGATGGCGGATCTCTGGCATGCTAGCACGCGTTCCTCCTCGAGCAGGTCCACATCTAAGCATCTGTATTCTTCAGCGTCATCCTCGTCGTAGGTGGTGACTTGGTGAATCGTGGAGGATGTCGGAGGGAAGGACTGCTTCTGCTCCATATACCATGAAGAAATGGGTGTAGCTGGTGGATCTGTTGGGAGTAGTTCGTAACAGATGGAAATTCCTTCGCCCAGGCTCTAGCTGCTCTATGCAGCGGTGCTTCTAAACATGGCTTTATTCCCTGCAGAATTAGTCCATTGGCCCGTTCAACTTGACCATTAGACTGTGGATGAGCCACAAATGCTAGATCAAGGTGGATGCCTTTCTCCAAACAGTAAGCCTCTACTTCTCCGATTGACAAGTTTCTGCCATTGTCAGTGATGATGCTATGTGGGAGACCAAATCTCACCACTAGATCCCGGACAAACTTAAGGGCAGTTGCTTGATCAAGATTTCTAATGGGTTTATCTTCTATCCATTTTGTGAATTTGTCAACTGCTACTAGTAGATGTGTAAACCTACAAGGTGCCATCTGCAACGACCCAACCATTTCAATCCCCTAGACTGCAAACAGCCAAGTTATTGGTATGGTTTGCAGTTCTTGAGATGGTACATGTGGTTGCCGGGCATAATACTGACACCCGATGCATGTCTCAACCAGCCTTTCAGCGTCCGCCTTCGCGGTCAGCCAGTCGAATCCTTGCTAGAAGTCTTTGGAGACCAAAGATCGAGGAGCGGCGTGATGCCCGCAATCTCCAAGATGAATCTCACGAAGGATATCGATACCTTGCTGTTGGGAAACGCACTTTTAGGTATACACATGTGGTGCTTATTTTGTAGAACTTCCCATTGATTATGGTATAGCCCTTTGCTCGATGTACTATTTGCCGACTTTCGATCTCATTGATGGGCAAAGTTCCGTGTATGAGATAATCCATGAGCAGTTTTTTCCAAGCCGGAGGGACTATTGTTACTGCAACTCTATCCGGGTTCTCGGGGTCCGCTCCCTTCACGGATGGGGTCCGTAGATGCTCCAGAAAAATGCCTAGCAGAATTGGTTTGTGCCTCGATCGAGCTTTAATAGCAGATCAGCCGCCTCATTTTCCTCCCTCTTGACGTACTTGACTCCGTAGCCTTCAAAGCACTTGGCTATCTCGTCTACTTCGTCTCGATATACCGCCATCATAGGGTTCCGCGCATTCTAGGTGCCAGCCACCTGCTGGGAAATCAAGTCAGAATCTCCAAAGAAAACTATGCACTTGATGCCAATATCCTTGAATACACGAAGTCCGTGAATGAGTGCTTCATATTCCGCCATGTTGTTTGTAGCCTCAAAGTGAATTTGCATGACATAGTGCAGTTTTTCTCCTGTTGGTGAATGTAGTAGTACACCAGCCCCGATCCATTGAGTATCTTTGATCCGTCAAAGTGCATTACCCAATATTCTGGTTCTGGTATAGGAGTATCATCTGGCATCTACGTCCAATCTGCAATGAAATCCGCTAAGGCTTGTGACTTGATAGCGTCGCGTCTCTTGTCGGTGATCTCGAAGATGGCAAGCTCAATGCCCCACTTCTCCACCCTTCCTATAGCGTTGTTGTTATTGATGATGTCGGACAGTGGAGCCTTGCTCACTACTGTGATTGGGTGCTCCTGGAAGTAGTGTCTTAGCTTCCGAGAAGCAAGGAAAACTCCATAAGCTATCTTCTGGTAGTGTGGATAACGCTTCTTGGACTCCATCAAGACCTCGCTTACATAGTAAACTGGTCGTTGTACTTTGTACTCATGCGTTGGTTCCTTCCGCTCCACCACGACGATGATGTTGATAACCGGGTTGGTGGCCGCCATGTAAATCAACATAGGCTCCATTGACTCAGGTGCTACAAGTATAGGGGGCAGAAGAAAGTATCCTTTTTAGCTCCTTAAGCGCATCATCTGCCTCGTCTGTCCATATGAATTTGTATGCCTTCTTCAGCAACTTGTATAGCGGCAGAGCCTTCTCTCCAAGTCGGCTGACGAACCGGCTTACTAATGCAATGCAGCCTGTGAGCCGTTGAATGTCCTTCATGCATGTCAGGCGATTGATGTTGAGGATGGCCTTGATATTCTCCGGGTTGACTTTGATTCCATGCTAGGAAACGATGAAGCCCAACAGTTTGCCAGCTGGAACCCCGAAGACGCACTTCTTGGGGTTAAGCATCATGTTGTACTTTTGGAGGTTATCAAAGGTTTCCTTTAAGTCGGAGATTAAGTCATTTTACTTTTTTGACATCACCGCGATATCGTCCACATAGGCGTGAACGTTCCGACCAAGTTGGTCATGAAGGCAGCATTGCATAGTCCACTGGTACATATCACCTGCGTTTTTTTATCCCAAAGGGCATCGTGACATAGCAGAACATGCTATAAGGTGTGGTGAACGAAGTGGCCAATTGGTCTGACTTC
Organism: Avena sativa; assembly: GCA_916181665.1. Taxonomy (NCBI): domain Eukaryota; kingdom Viridiplantae; phylum Streptophyta; class Magnoliopsida; order Poales; family Poaceae; genus Avena; species Avena sativa. The sequence goes on along the minus strand of OV702297.1, from coordinate 8,210,139 downwards.
CTCATCTTGATCTGGTGGTATCCTGAGTATGCATCTAGAAAACATAGAAGTTTCGAGCCAGCCGTCGAGTAAATGACTTGGTCAATGCAAGGCAAAGCAAACGGATCCTTCGGACACGCTTTGTTCAAGCCGGTGTAATCAACACACATTCTTAATTCTTTGGTTCCCTTTTTGGGCATAAGTACAGGACTAGCCACCCATTGGATGTGAAGGACTTCTTAGATAAAACTAGCCTTAAGTAACCTAGCTATCTCTTTGCCAATGGCGCGTCTCTTCTTGTCCCTGAAGCGTCGTAGAGGTTGTTTCACCGGTTTGCATTTTGGATCAATGTTTAAGCTGTGCTCGGCAAGTTCCCTAAGTACACCTTTCATGTCGGCAGGTTGCCAGAAAAATATGTCCCTATTATCACGGAGGAACTCGACGAGCGTGCTTTCCTATTTGGGATCCAGGTTCATCCCAATGGCGGTGACCTTGGAGGAATCGCCTACCACAATTTCCATCGGCTTGGTTTCAATGGAGGCCTTGAAGGCGGGATCAGAGATAGAAATCTGTTTCTTCGATGCCGACATCGCCGAGGCGTCGACCTTGCTACTTATCTCCTTGAATTCTTTATTGTAGAGGATAGCTTCTAGAAAGGCTGCTTCTCCAATCTCGCAGTCCCTTGCCTTTGAAAAGCTTCCGGATACGATGATGACACCGTTTAGTCCGGGTATCTTGAGCTTGTTGTAGACGAAGCATGGCTTGGCCATGAAGGAGTGTAAGATGTCGCGTCCAAATATGACATGGTACATGCTCTTGAAGGGGACCACTTCAAAGGTCATGCGCTGTTGGCGATAATTGTTGGCATCGCCAAAAGTGACCAGAAGGGTGATGCACCCAAGGGACTGAGCCTCCCGGCCAGGAACTATGCCATGAAACATGGTGCTGGTCCGCTTTAGGTTGGTCTCCATGAAATTCATCTTGTGCAGTGTATCCAGGTATAGGATGTTGATGTTGCTTCCACTATCCACCATGCACTTAGTGAACTTGCAGCCGTCAATCAGGGGGTTGATGACCATGGCATACTGGTTCTCTCTTGGAACAAGGTCAGGGTGATCCTTCCCGTCCCATGTGATTGAAACTTCCGACCAACACAGGAACTGGGGGTAGGGTGGCCATCAGTATCCTCAGAGAGGCCTTCTGTGCCTATACAGTTGGGGTGCCAAGGAAAGTGTGGTAGAGGGGGGCCTTCTTATCGAAGGGGTTCTTGCCTTTGCCATCGCCCTTGTTGGCGTGCTTGGGGTCTACGTCCTCGTCCATGTCACTTGAATCCTTGGACTCCTATTACTTATTATTCCCTTTGCCCTTGCCTTGCGGTCGGTTCTTCCAGCTTTGCTTGTAGCCGGACTCCGGGTCTTCCTTGAGATCATTGACGAATTTGTAATGGCGGTTGGTGTGAGTGGCTTTGCCATTGGAATCGAGGTGTACGAGGCACGTGAAAGGGCATGCATGCCCTCATGTGTGGTTTTGGTAATTAATGACAATCTCTATGGACTAATGTGTAAATTGAGTTTCGCTTGTAGGTTTGTCCATTGGTATCGCTTGGGCCATGTGTTGGTCTCAAGATTGAAAGTTGAAGAAATTTCCAAGGGCTTTGTGCCCATTGGAATCATGAAGAAAGAATGAGCTTGAAGGTTGATCAAGACAAGAGCAAAGAGTTGCATCAATATGGATCAACCTCAAGAAGGGATGAAGAAGGGCAAGCTCATGATGCGCCATCTCTAGAAGATCTCATGCTTGAAGCTTGCCATCCTCATGAGCATGGAGTGATGAAGGCAAGTTCAAATAAGAGGTTTACCCATGGAGTATGGGGAGCAATTTGCAAGTCTTCATCTTCATCAAGCAAGAGCAAACAATAAAGGTGTTCCCACTATAGAAGAACAAGACGGTCCACATCAAGTTTATGTGGGATGCTCAAGGCAAAGGTATGTTCTTGATAGGGCTTCTATTTTTCTGGTCTCATGTTGTTAGTTGGGAGACCGGGTTTAGGATAGATAGTCGTACTATCAAGAGGGGCTCTCAAGCGGGTGTCTCGATTGCATCGTTCGGAGAGATCTCAAACCTTTGCATTCATAGCATCATCTTTCTTGGTTGTTATTTGGTTCTTGTCCATGAGAGGATCTAGAGCTTGTGGTCATCATCATAACAAGCTCTAGTTCATCGTCTAAGGATTTCCCTTGCATACCTTATTGTGGTTTTTGATCTTGCGAGTATTCCGGCTCCACACCTTGGGGGATACTTCACATATATATTCATGGTATTTTCTCCCTAGGTGATACCAAATATTTTGTCGTTATCTTTCCAACAAAATTGGTTTCATCTTGTTTGGAGTTCGGATGTGAAAGTTATTGCATTTTTTATTTCTGGAATTTCCCTGACCGGAAGATCCGACTTCTCATCGGAAGTTCCGCTAGGGCATTTTGCCACCGGAAGTTCCGTTTCTTCTTCCGATCATGTACTGTATCCTCTCTATTTGGTTTGTTATTTTTGATGGAATTTAGGCCAAAAGTTTCGGCGCTAATACCGCCCCCACCAAAAGTTCTGGCCAGGGACCAGAAGTTCCGCTTGGGCCTAGTTGCCGCCGGAAGTTCCGATTGAAAATCCGGCTCTTGTTCCGCTCACATTCAGTAACCTTCTGTTTTAGATGTGTCTATTTGACGGAACTTCAGTCGGAACTTCCACCGGAAGTTCTGGTGGACCGGCGGAAGTTCCGATCAGGACTCGCGTTTTCAGACTCTCGCATCGCAGTTGTTGACCGTTGGTCGTGTGCCACCGGAACTTCCGGCCTCCCACCGGAAGTTCCGGCGAGGGTCGCGAATGCCCATAACGGGCAGATCTAGGAGCCCTTTGAAAGGGGCTCCTCTTCCCCTACGTGGGCACTAGCTTTTCTTCTTGGTTCTTGGCTTTCTCTCTCTCCTCCATTGTTGACCTTGAACAAGCTTTCCCTCTCCCCTTTCCCTTCCTATGATTCTTGCATCTTTTTGAGGGATTTGAGAGAGGAGATCTATATCTACAATCCCCCAAGCCAAATCCCTTCTTTGTGAAGGAATCATTGGGATCTAGATCTTGGAGAGTTTTGTGTTCTCCTCTTGTGTTCTTCCTTCCTTATTCCCCCAATAGCTTTTGTAGCTTTGTTGGAATTTGGGAGTGAAGGACTTGCCCTTGCATTTTTTTGCATACATTTGAGTTCTCCTCGGAGATTCAGCGAGTACAAGCTTGTGGGCTTGTTACTCTTGGGTTCTTGGAACCCTAGACGATTGTGTGGTTGGTTTGTTGACCTTTTGTGGTCCTGTAGACCTTTTGTGGTCTTCTTGAACTTTTGTGGTCGTGTAGCCTTTTGTGGCTTTGTTGTCCTTTTGTGGCATTGTAGCCTTTTGTCGCTTTGTTGTTGGGAGCCTCCAATTGAGTTGTGGAGTTAGCCCCAATCTTGTACGGGTTCGGTGACCGTCCTCAAGCATCCCATAGTGGAGCGAGTGCCCGCCTTTTGTGGTGCGCACTCGGGAGAATAGGGTGAGCCATTTGTGGCGTCGGTGAGTTGCATGCTTCTGTATCCGGGGTGAGGACTTGTGTGGCGTTGGGTGAGCATCAAGCCACCACACCTCGAGGTGAGCCATTTGTGGCGTTCAGAGAGCATTGCGCCATTGCACCTCTCCAACGGAGAGGTAGCTTCTTTGGAAGTAAACTTCGGGAAACAAATCTTTGTCTCCGCGTCCATTGGTTATCTCTCAACCGAGCCCTTTACTTATGCACTTTACATTGTGATAGCCATCGTGCTTGAAGTATTTATTTCTTGATATCACCTTGTTGCTTGTATTGCTTAGCATAGGTTGTTGGTGCACTTAGGTGAACTTAATGGCTAGGTTTTGTGCTCAATAAATTAAACGTTAGTTTTATTCCGCATTTACTTGATCCTAAACCGTAATAGTTTTAAAAGCCTATTCACCCCCTCTAGGCGACTTCCTTTGTACTTTCAACACGGCATATCGCGGTACTCCTTATATGTTTGGGGAATGCAGAGCGCTACCGGGGTAGTATCACTACCGCGCTGCTGCCCACGACCAGCCCCCCGGCCTTGGCCACGTTGTACGCCATCACCTCTGCCTGCAAACGTCATGGCGACCATGTCGGAAGCTGGCTTTTCTTCTGGCAGATTCTTCCGCTTAGTGTTATTGTTCCTCTTTGCTAGGGTTGGAATGGAAATTGCCAGCAAGGAGCCGCGAGCGTCGGCGGTGGCAGCCGCGAACTCACTGGCCAAGGAGATCATTTGTTTGAGATCTAGCTTGTGATTGTCCTGCAGACGCTTCAACTTATGCCGGAGCAAGGTGCCATTTTCCAAATCATCAATGTAGGCGTCCATAGCGGTCTGATCGTGCAGTCCTGTGAAGGAATTTTTCTTATCTAGCCAACGGGAGAGGTAGGCTTGAGATGTCTCGTCCTTTTCCTGGATGCAACATTGTCGATCGCCGACAGTGCAAGGACGTTTGTACATACCCTCAAAATTCTTGGTAAATGCTTCATGCATGTCCAACCAATTGCATATGGACTTCTCCGGCAAGTCGTCAATCCATTGGTGGGTCGTGCCCATCAACATCAGTGGGAGGTACTTGACAATGATGTTATGGTTTCCCCTGGTGATCTTGACCGCTTCGCTGTAATCCTACAACCATGTAGCTGGCCTGACAGTGCCTTCATAGGGATTGATCGTCTTGTCAATCCGTAAACCCTTGGGGTAAGTTGTGGCCCGTATCATAGCTCCAAAACAACGTGGTCCCAAGTATTGTCCTTCCCGGGCCTCATGAATCTTGTCCAACCGTGTACATGCATCGTATGGCTTAAGGCTTGATTTTTTCTTGTCGCCATCACGGGAAGGGTTGCGTGAACAATGTGGTCCTCCTCCGCCATGGTGGCTGCTAGGGGGCGACGGAGGCGGAGGTGGCGGTGGGTTAGCCTTCTTGCTATTCCCTCCTGCGACTCCTCACGCCTGTCGGGATTGCTCGTCAGACACGGAGGGTCATGGCGCGACTTGCTCCTGTGCTCGGGGTTGCCACTGTGTTCTTAGCCATGACGAGGCTGATCCACATTATCGCGAATGACGATGCCACCCTAGGAGCATCTACACGGAGGCATGCTCGTACGATGGTGAGATTTTGGGTCTTCATCATGCCGGGAAGATTGGGGAAGTGGTGGCGAGCGACGAGGGTTAGCCTTGCCTCCGTGGTCGGAAGATATGGGGATAGAATCATCCCTGTTGTGTGCATTCCTCCGTCTTCATTTTGATGAACCCGTTTGAGATCCGACATCATGAGGATATCTTGCCCTCTGTTGTTTGGGAGCGCTAGACTGGCAATATGCCGGGTCAGACTCAAGCCTCTGAGAGGTGGCCTTTTCCTGCTGTTTGACAGCCTTGGCGACAAGATCATAGACCGGTTCCACAACTACGGGCGATCTGTCCTACTCCAGTATAGTATTTGTGACGGCCAAGTTGAGGACGAGTGTGGGCATGACTTGCTTTCCATCACTGCTAATGTATGACTTAGCTTGTGCCGGCTTCGAAGGAGCCCACCCCAAGTCGCGTTGTATACCAGGGTCGTTGACAACGTGAGCTGGAGATTTCTTGGCCTTCTGCTGCTTGAGCAGTGTCTTGTACTCGGCCTCCATGGCTCTAGCTGCCTTGATCGATTTATGCACTTTGGCTAGATCTCGATCTAACTTTGCGCCTTGCTCCGCGATGGCCTGTGCTTCCTCCAGTAATTGCTGGCGCTTCTCATCGAGTTGGAAAATGTTCTGTATATGGGCCATGGTCACAGGCTTGGCGAGCAAATTGCCGTACATCACTCTATCAGCGGGAGTGATTTGGATAGCCGCCGACGTAGATGCTGGTGGCGGTGGATTTGCGGTGTTGGCGTTGCTTGGACCGGTAGGTAGTCCTGCGGCTATTGCACTAGGATAGTCGGAGGGGGCATGGCCTTCGCCCGACCATTGTCAGCGTCATCAGCTGGCCCTTCCTGTTGTCCCGCGGCTTAGGCAAAGCTGCTCCGGTTTTATCTTCTTCCATCACACTCCCGATGGCGATGAAAACCTGGTGGGATGTGACGGCCTTGTTGGCCCACTCCTCGCGGTTGATCTCCTCCTCCATCTTTTTCATGGATGATTTGAGTTCTTCTAGGTTGACGTCCATGAACTCCGAGTCCACGCTGATGTCGGCATAGAGCGCATCCAAAACAAAGTGGGAGGGTCTGGGATCTTCCTCAATGTCGGAGGACGATGCTGAGGAAGCAGGACCATTGGCTGGCGGCGGCGGTAGCTCGGGTACAGCGATAGGAGCTGCCTGGGCAACCCCGTTAGCAATGGCAAAGTTGTTGAAAGTGTTGATCATCTGCTCGAAAGTGAGGATGCCTGCGGTCTGCTACCGCCTGAGCGTATGCCGGAGAAGTGTGCCGCGATCCAGCCCTTTGACAAAGTGGTAGACACCGTCATTATCTGGTTAGCCTTCCAGATCGGCTCGTATCCAGAGCCATCTGGCGAGGTAATCTCGGGGGATTTCACCCTCTCTCTCAACGCAGCGCGCCAGACCGAAGATGGTTACCACGCCGACAAAGTGCGATCGCTGCTTTCCAGACGCACGAGCTAACCCGGCGGATTTGCTGTGATCTTCCACCATTATATCCTGCACATGGGCGGTTTGGGTGGGCCTTGAATTTTTCCGATCTAAGCCAGCAAACTCCAAAGAGAGATCCGACTTTGATCCTTCCGTGAATGTGTCCTGCCTATAGGCGGTCCGTGCAGGCCTTGATGATCCTCCGACTTCCAGGGAACTAGCGCCCGAGTCGGTTTCGCCGATGAAGAGGTGGATGTCCCCGATTGGAACAATTGAGCATCAGGTGGGTTCGTCTTTGTCGGGATCCAGAACTCGTCGGGAGGTACGATCAGAACGTTGTCGGAGAATATACCACGACTGATGGCTACAATTTTTCTAATTCCTGCGAAGAGCTTGGATCTCGCCCGTTGTAGAGCTTGAATCGCCTCTTGCCCCACGATGGGCGCCAACTATCGTGGTATTGCCGACGAGTACGCCATGGAGGGGTCCTCAAAGTGCATGTTTAGAGACGTGGGGGAAGGCATTAAGTTCGCGGGTACGAGGTAACACATCTTACCCAGGTTCAGCTTCCACGATGGTGGCGGAACCCTAATCCTGCTACAAATCACTATAAGGGCAATACACCGAGTTACAGGGATTGGTTCGCTGTGCGAGGTGTCGAGTTGAATGATCTAATTTATTCCCTAAAGGCTCCCATAGGTCTGTCTTATAAAAACACCAGATCCTAGGTTTACAGGGAAGAGTCCTAGCCGGACAGGTTACAGAGTCCTACACTAGCACCAACTAGTCTATGTGTCTTGCACTCCAAGGCTCCAAGTATGTCGATGACTCCATCGTAGCCTTCCTTTATCCGACATGGGCCTCCCTTCTGCATCCATCTAACTGGGCCGCCTAGCAGGCCATGGGCCTTGCTACCAAATCTAGGCCACCCGGGTTATCCGGATTAGAGACACGCTATGGTGATGCCCATTTAGCATATCCCCAACACAATATGGGCACCCCGGTCCTGTTGTTAATCATTGATAGAGATCATGTATGTGCCATTCCTGAGCCATGGGGAGATACACTTAAGGGTACGATGAGAAATAGATATTCTGTAAGTTGGAATCACAGCAGAGAAAGAGTAAGTCGGAGTTGTTCCGCAGAGAGATTCAAAGTTGTTCGGAGAAAGAAAAAGGGAACCGGAAAAGTTCTGTGAGAGAACCAGAATCGTTTTAGGAAGTTCCGAAGTTGTTTGGGGGAATTTGAAGGGGAACCAAAAGGTGTTTCAGGTCAAATCAGATTTTGTAATATTTATTTACATATTAATTAATGTAATTAATATTAGATATAATAATAAAATCTAATTTGAAAGGGTATTCCACTAATGGGCCAAACTTCCTAGGAAAAAGGGTCCATGAGGGAAACCACAAGTGGGAGGGCCATGCTCCTAGGGTTTGGGGCTCCTAGGGATGCCCCCACCTTGGCCGGCTTCTAGGGTTTGGGGCGTCCTAGGGCTGCCCCCTCCCTTGACAGCCGCCTCTTGCCCCCTCTTGGCCGCCTAGGGTTGCCTTGGTGGGGGGTAAGGGTGCCCCCGTTCCCCTATATAAAGCGCCCCCCTTGGAAGAGTAGAAACACACCAAGGCCACAAGTTGGGAGCCCTCCTCCATCCTCTATGCACCTCCTCCCTCCCTATCCTCTCTCTAGTTGTCTCCTTGTGCTAGCATGGTCCCATGATAGGACTGCTCGCGCAAGGTATGGCGCATATGCAGCACGCCATTGCGTTGCGGAGATTCCAAGCCAGAGATCTACATCCGCACTCCCGACGGGATAAGGGATCCAGAGGTCGTCATCGTACACCTTATGTGTACGAAACCACGAGGGGACACACTTGGGGCACCTTCGATATCGTGAGTTGGACTGTTGCACGATGCTGGAGCAAGGGTGACCTGCAAGGAGCTTCGTGACCTTGAGGTCAGCTATGAGCATGACTACTTCAACCATGTTCCCCTTGGAACGTTAACCGGTTTTAGACTACAAGGTTATGTATCCGAAACCTTCGGCCGTTACTGTATTACTAATAGATAGATCTTGGGTATTAGGGCGGTCCGTCGTAGGATTTTTTTTGTTTTCTGCATCGGAAACCCAACACAGCCCATGGTGGAAGCACCTCCCCTATATAAGGAGAGGTGGATCTCCTATCATACTTACACTCCAGTACAAGCTCTCTTTCCCCTCCCATTTCCTTTGGATTAGCGAGATCAATGGCATAGTAGTTTTCTCCAGCGGATCTTTTGCTTCCGCTACCCTATTTGATCGAGGGTATGGGAGTCGTCCTAGAGCTATACGTGTGATCGAGCACGGAGGCGCTACCGAATTGCAGCGCACATCTACTCGATCTTGAGATTGGCAAGTGATTGTCTACATTATCCATGAAATCAGATTTTGTTAAAATATTTCACTCTTCGAGGATGAGTTTTTCTAGATGACCCCTTACTCGTTACTTCCATCTACTAGATTACATCTTGGTGTAATTAGGTGTTCATATCGTAGGATTTTTTTGTTTTCTATGCTGCGAACCCTTCACGATCTACTCTGGGATCTTCGATCTCTAGATCCTTCACTCCACCATCATCACCCTTCACATATATATGTATATATAGAGAGAGATTCATTATTGTAAGATTAGGGTTGAGATTCTATTCATACTTGGAACAAATGATTTGTATTGCTTTGATCTCACTTCTTATAGCGGATTGCTACGGTAATATCGAGATGTACTCCTTTTATATAATCATTGTCTCTCTATGTTATTCCCCTATCATGTGCGAGTAAATCCCCCTAGACATGGGAGATGTAGGGGATTGGTGAGATGTGACGTGCCTCTATATTATTCATCTATTTGTGTGACTAGTTGTTATTATTGATATAGGGAATGAAGATCCATGTTTTGCATAATGCTTGTTGTCTTATTTCAGGGTCCAAACATCATGATCCTAGACCTATATGGGTAATAAATTATTGTGTAGTGAATCGACAACCTTAGAGTTACGAGGTTTGGGCGTTGTACCGAGCACAGTAACCATGCCCGCCGGACTATCGCCTCCCAAGCGTTGGCTAGAGGATGGTGCTGAACAACGTTGGCATACCGCTGAAACCCAGGCCCTGCACCAAGGCATGGTGGCAGCGCACCCACGGCCACCGGCGGAGGCTGTCGCCGGAGGAGCGCGTATCCTCCTTGTGGTCTTCCGACGACAACGACGAGTGGTGGCGCGATAACTTCCATGCGGAGTGGATGGAGTACATGGTGGGTGATGATGTTCTCATCGGTCCGCCGACCACCTATGCCTACGGTGGTGGGGCACGCCGGGCTGCATCTTGGATGCTATCAACGAGCACATCAGGATCGACGACCCTCTCCTAGAGATGCCATCGACACCACGAGAACATTGGCTTCCAAGGGCTTCAACAACAACACCGCGCTCATCCTTGTGGTCACCATATTACCGGGGGCCATCACGCTCCTCCTTACGCTCCACCTCGCGGTCCTGCCCCTATCCCACCCCCAAAAGGGAGATGATGGAGGCGTTCACATCGCCAGCGAGGCGCGACCCGTCGTGTCATTTGCCCCCAAGCCGGAGTCGAAGAAGGAGTCCAACGTGGAGTCTACTTTGGCCGCCTACCTCCACCAGCAGTGGCTCTTGGCGAGCGCCGACGACACCGAGGACACATCCGGCTACAACACAACATGGATGGAATCTGTGAACGATCATGACACCTGGTGGGAGTCTCTCAAGGAGGCGGTTGCGAAATCCATCCACGACGCCAGTGTAGAGCTCGTCGGCCTGGTGCGTTGTGAGATCCTGGCACATGGCTTAATATGATTGATATGATACTCATATCAACAATGCAACTTCTTTTCTGAAAGCTCATCTGAAAAGAATTCTAACGTTAAGCGTGTTTTGCCTAGAGAAATTTTAGGATGGATGATTGATCGAAAAGTGGATACCAGATACGCATGAGTGAGAACAAAGTGCGCAGAAAAAACTAGTGTTGATCGGGTCTTAGTCTAGAGATCCTATTAAATTGCCAGGAGTGACAGCCCGGACATATAGAGTCTGAGATATTACATGCGTGATGGCGATGTCATTAGGGACGAGTCGGCGACAAGCCTAACGAGCGTGGAAAGGGAAGATCAGCGACGCCGACTACCGCTACTACCGTTATATTAGACTAGCTGAATGTCCATGCGTTGTCACGGTCACTTAAGTTTCTTTACTCGACGTACATGTACAATGAATATGAAAATTCATGTATTCGTAGAACTATATTCCGATAAAAATCTATAACTCGATATAGTATGCACAACGAGAACATACAGTGCTAAATTGCTCTTATTAATTAAGATCTAATTCGTGACATGCTTAAGGAAGGGCTCGACTTGTCCAAATAAGACAAGCACTCTACCTAATGGGACACTCTTTCACTTCTCATCGGTCATTGTGCAACCCTAGAATCCAAATGTACCTAGACGATAACACAAAACTTTCACTCATCGCAAATCCCCTCGCGCCCCAGCCCATCGACCATGTTACCACCAAGCTCAAGCCTCTTTGATATTGTTTCTCGGACTGCTAGAACACGCGGAGAGATCTGCTCGGGATGGTCGACGAAACATATATCATGAGTGGCTACGGATTTATTTTGTATGCTAACTTCATTAATTTGTTTGAATCTGATTGACAATGGTTGACAATGGACTGCTAGAGCACTCTGTTTTTTATGGGAATTGCATCCATAAAAGCCGGTGTATGTTTGTAGGTTTAACCGAACTCTGGGTTGTAATGTGTTTCTCTGAAAAGTGTGTAAACAACATAATGAGAGTATCTGATAATTTTTTCTACATCCCAAACGTTTAAGCCCTTTTTTCTTGTCGGTAGTTTACTACACTTATCTAAAGACAGAGAGATAATCAAATTTAATAACATCACTATTGTGTTTTTTATACTATATTTTTTCAAATACAACTTGATTATCAAATTTAGCACAGATTACACATGATCGATACATTAGGAACCTCACGCCTCACACAAATTCGCACCGTGCACCTCTTTTCACTGTATCCCAATACTTTCGGTTCACACTGGAGCTGCAATCTCACAACACTATTCACACTCTCGTAATCTAAAGTCAGTACTACCAAATTGCACAAAACTCCATTTTAATCTAACACCAATGCCCTGGATCGATCAGACGCGCAAGAAGTTGAAAAAAGTGAGAACTCCAGAGTCTGATGCCAATCTATTAGCTTGTTTGACAGTTGGCAGGCGCACATGCCACTTCTTTGAGGCTTTTTATCATACATCTGAATAGCGTGATCCCAGACAGCAACGTAGAAACACAACCTGCAATATCGCAACAAATCAAGCACTCGACACAATCACCGCTGGACTCCGAGGCCTTCATCCTGTGTGACACTCCGCACCTGCAGGACACAGGCGCCGGCTCGCCGGTCGGGACCGGCCGCGGCAAGAAGGAGGGTCCCTCGCTGGTTCTGCAGCTGGGGTGTGTCAGCCCGCGCCAGGAGGCTGGAAGGACAAGCTCGTGGGGCTATGTGGCATGGAACTTGGTCGGCGCCTCGACCTCTCCGCGTGATGCGATACCGACCGCCACTGAAGTAGGAGAATCTTACCTGTCGGGCGCGGACGGATTCCCAGCTCCACCTCCACCCAAAATTCATAGCTTCCCTGGAGGAGGAGCGGTAGAATATGACCTTTAGCTTGATTTGTGACGTAACAATCCAAATGAATTTCTTCCAGGATAGTAGGACACTGCCACCGCCCGCCCACGGTTCCCTGCACTCCCTGTCTCCCTCGATGCTGGTCCTAGCCTCCTGAGCCGACCCTCCCGACCGGGATCCACTACCGTCGGCCCGCCTCCTCATCCGTAGGCTATCCCCCCGCGCCCGATCAAGACACTGGCGCCATCCAATCCCCTCCGACCCACTGCGGATCTTCACGCACATCGACTTCCGTTGCTGCCGGGACCGTGCCGCCACTACTATCCACCCCCAGATCCCTACCGCTGGTCGCCTCCTCCCTTCCCTCAAGTATTGGCCCGGTGCTCCCCATCTCCATACCCAGCAGGGCCGCTGCCCTCCACGCGGTTGTGACTTGTGAGCCCAAAATTGGGGAAGCGGCCATGGGAGGAGATCTATGGGGTGGCGGCGATGTCCAAGGGGCGCTTCTATTGGAGAGTAGGACAATCATTCGGGCGAGCGACATGGCCGGGAGAGGTCCGCGAGGTTGGGAAGGTTCGGGGCGGGATGGCCGGCGGCGTGGCTGCGCTCGGGGATGAATAGGGAGAGGTTTTTTTATCTCACTTGGCGGTGGCATACCACGCAAAATCCTCAAACAGACAGGGGCAAAATCGTCCATAAAAATCAGAACGAAAAAGCAGACGGACGAACCTACCTCTGTGTAAATTAGTAGATAGATTAATTTTCAGTTAAATTTTGTTTTTTTAGTTAAATTTCGTTTGAACCTTATAAACTATAACGAAGTCTAATGAAATTTTAGATTTCCGTGTGTATTCAATTTTTCAAAAGATGTTTAGAGCACGCGTCTAGAAACATGATGGCTCCAAATAAGGCACGGCACGGTGGCGTCCCCAAACAACCGATACGATGACGCTTATGTCAGAAGTTATTTGAGGACACGAGTGAAGATGCTTTGATCTAATCTAAAAAAATGTAGCAGTTGCACAGACTTATTTTTTTCCTGAGTGAATTCCAATTTTTATCTTTTATTTGTGACACTAATTACCTTACGTAGTGAAAATTCATTAAAATTACCATGTTTGGAAATTTTAAACCTTATTTTCTGATGCATATCTAGTGGGCAAGGTGTGATGTGATGATTGAACTTTGAAATTATGAGATGGCAACAAAGAATAGAACATTTGGTGCAGAGAAGGATAGATATGATCGACGGCGACGTCCTCCGATTTTGACATATTTTATGGCGACACATCGTCCTAACATGTCAGCCTTATTTAAGAACACGTGATGAATGCTAAAACGGGACAAAATTATGCTTAAAATTTTCTTAAATAGAACATTCGGATACAACTTCTATTAAATGGGATAATTAGTGTTTCAAATACATAAATAGAGAGTAAAAAGTAAAATTCACTCTTTTTTTTGGCTAATTTTTTTTAAATAATACATTTTTTTATTGAATTTCACAAATAATACACAAAACGGGAAAATTGCAAATCTGTTGGTCGGTCGGCCGTTCGACAGACGACAGACAGGGTTCGTCTTTTGAACAGACGACAGACCAGTCGACTTTTATCAAACAGCCGACAGCGTTGCCTTCTTTTTCCGAAAAGACGACCGCGTTGCCTTCTTTATTTCAAAAGACGACCGCGTTGCCTTCTTTATTTCAAAAGACGACAGAGCATCACGCTGTCGGCCGACAGGGGTTTGCAGGGTGATTCGTCCGTTGAACGGACGAAGGCAGGGTTCGTCCGTTGACGGGCCGACACCACCCAGCATATAACTCGCCGACCCATCGTCGTCCTCCCCTCCTCTCGCTAGCCCTCCTCTCTCTCGGTTCTTCCTCTTTCTCACTAGCTCGCTCTCATTTTCGCCAGTTACTGCACCGATTTTTAGCCCAGATTTCGACCCAAACTTGCTGCTCTAACACATTAGCAAGCTAGTAGAGTCCCGATCTACTAATGGAATAGCCTGGTGTAGTGATTTGAGTCGTTTTGGTGGAGGGATCTGGTGGTGTTCTTGTTGAGCAATGGCCATGGTGGAGGCTGGTGCTGGGACTTGAGGAAGGTGCATGGTGGAGGTGCTGATCCGTTGACCTGAGGCAGCTGCACGGCACGACTTCGCACGCTTCAAGGGTAAACCCTAATTTCTTGCTAATTGCAGTCATGTGTGTATGTTTATAGGTAGCCTTTGATGGGGTCTGTTAGATGCAAGATATTTGTAGAGTATTATGTGTCAATGTACCTGTTTTTGACTATTTTCGGTATTTTTTAGGTCGAAAATCATGTCAAATAATGTAGTGTTTAGGTTCTTGTATGGTCCTGGTTCCGTCAGAATAAACCAGCACGGAGTTGATTTGAGCGAGTTTAGTTTTATGGATGAAGTGCTTCAGAATTCTGAAACAGTGCCCGTTACTCAGTTGAAGGATTGGTTATGTGTTCGTTTAGGGCTCCCTCCTACCCATACCGTCGGTGTGCATGCTTTATGGACTAAGTCAAGGCAAACCCCTAATTTTTATTTAAGGCCAATAAAAGCGCAACAGAAATGGGTCAAATTTGTGCAAGCTTGCCAGAAAAGAGAAGTTAACCCCAGTCTCTTAATGTTACCTGTGGCGAAAGAGGCTGGGTATGATCATGGCCAGAGTAGTTAGGCCGGTCATGCTGGAGATAGTTATGATCATGGCCAGAGTAGTCAGGGCCAAGAGGGTGGCGGCGGTTATGAATCAGGTCACAGTAGCTATGCACACACCGGGGTGATGGTTATGTATCAGAGGACGATGGTGAAGGATTAGGGGAAGACATATTCAGTGGCGAAGCTGATGAGGACGAGATATATGATGGTTTGTTGCAACATCAAATGGAAGCCGAAGACTCAGAAGGCAACAGTGATACGGTTGATGATTCTGGCGAGTCTGATCAAGAAGAGATCGGCCAACCTATTCCGTCATCATGGAATAATGACAACACAGCAACAATGACTGTGAACGATGGGCATGATTCGGCGTGGCATTATCACGCGAATAGCATCTCTCTGGGTGCATTATATCCTAGCAAGAGACATCTGCAGGAAGCAATTGTTGAGTGGTCAATGTCCATGCAACGGGTCTTGAAAACGAAGGTGTCATCACAACAATATTTGACATTGGTTTGCAAGGAAGCTGGATGTCCTGCAAGGGTGCATGCCCATGTACCTAGGTATGACACAAACTGGAAGGTCACCGATGTTGTGATGCACACATGCACACTTGAAAGTGTCCTTCAGGACCATCGTAACCTCACGTCAACCCTCCTGGCTAACCTCACGTCAACCCTCCTGGCTAGACTGTTGTACACAGAGATAGTGGAGGGCAAAGCCATGGGGGTGAATGCTATCATTCACAAAGTTTCTGTCAGATTCCGCTACAATATTTCATACGGGAAGGCTTGGAGGACTAAGCAAAGGGCACTGGAGGCAAGGTTTGGTTCGTTTCGAGACGGGTATGACTGTGTTGTTAGGATGCTCCAGACACTGCAGGCTAGGAATCCAGGCACCTACGTGGACATCCAACACTTTACATTGCCACAGGAACCTAATTTGAGGGTACTTCATCGAGTGTTCTTCTCATTTGCTATATGCATAGAAGCTTTCACTCACTATCGACCAGTCATCTGTGTGGATGGTACATTTCTCACTGGCAAGTATAGGGGTCAGATATTGACTGCCATAGGTCAAGATGGAAACAATCAAGTTGTTCCACTTGCTTTTGCTTTCATGGAGAGCGAGAACACCGAGAGTTGGGTATGGTTTTTCAGGCAGCTGAAGATAGCAATTGTGAGAGATACACTGAATGTATGCGTGCTTCATGATAGGCATCCAGGTATACTAAGCGCGATAAAGAAGCTCACACAGCCCACTCCTGATGAAGTAACTCCATGGCTGGACATGCAGAGTCGTTGGTGCATGCGGCATCTAGGGGCCAATTTTTTCTCACAGTTCAGGAACAAGGCTCTTATGAACCTATTCAAGAAGCTTTGCAAGCAGAACCAAGAGTGGAAGTATATCAAGTGTCGTGGCTATCTTGATGACTTCACTAAAAACATGTGACTCAGAGGAGAGCAGCTAGAGCAGCAGCGGTCGCGGCTCATGCAGCGGCGTGAGCTGCACATGAAACAACAGGAGCAGCACCACCGGAGGAAGAACCCATTGCCCTTTGTGACTTGCCAGGATTTGACCAACCCGGTACTAGGAGAAGGCCTGGCAGAAGGATTAAAAAATTTCAGGAATGGATATATCACGAGCCTGTAGAGAGGTGGTCTCTGCTGCATGACACTCATGGTGCTAGGTTTGGCGTCATGACTACAAATCTGGCTGAAACTTACAACTTTGTCTTGAGAGGAAGTAGGGCTCTACCATTAACAGCCATTGTGGAGTGTATTTTCACCGGAACTCTGAAGTATTTCAGAGACAGACTCCAGATGGCTCAGCTGCATATCATGAACAACCCAAACACGAGGTATTGTTCAAAGATCATGCATTACATGGATGCCAAGATGGAGAAGGCTCGGTCCATGCATGTCATCGTCATCGGTAATCAGGAAAGAAGGTTCGAGGTACGCCTCCCTTCCAACCAGATTGGAACAGGAGAAGAGGTAAAGACACAGGAGGTGAGGATATGCAACGAAGCCTGGCCAACGTGTGAGTGCACGTGCAATAAACCCAAGCTGTTGCATCTGCCTTGCTCTCATGTACTAGCTGCATGCGGGCTGATGGGTATGGATGCGATCTCGTTTGCGTCTCCTTATTTCCTTAAGGACGCGGTGGTCAATACGTGGACAGGCGAGATGATGGGATATAGGGCATGGGGAAATTTCAACAAAGTAAATCCAAGTGAAAGGGTTTACATCCCAGATCCTGAACTGATGCGGACAGGAAGAGGAAGGCGACAATGTGTCCGCATCCGTAATGATATGAATGAATCTGAAGCCGGAGGCCCTACTAGGCAATGTTTTCTGTGTAATCAATTTGGTCATATAGACACCAGTTGCCACATCTTCGGGACTGGTGGAGCTGCTCCTCGTGGACGTGGCAGCCGAGGAAGAAGAGGCAGAATGTGTGGAACTATGTCTTAAATTTTTAATATGTGTGGAACTATGTCTTAAATTTGTAATATGTGTGGAACCATGTCTTAAATTTGCAATATGTGTGGAACTAATGTGTAGATGGCGGGATCTTTGCTGAATGCTGACATAGATAGAAAGCACCGGTCGACGGTACTGGATGCTAACCCGGGGTCCTTGAAGCACCTAGTGGCTCGCACTCCCATTTCGAACTGGTGCATACATCCTGATTGGCTTCAGAGGCATGTGACATTTATTTCTCTTGCTGTTGGGATATTTATGGGCCAGAGTGACTAAACTATTCTACTTTCTTCTTATGTAGATTGAAGTGGGCTGGGCTCTTACCCTTCGTTCGTTTGGTTGAGGCCACTCGTATGGAGGAGATAGAAGGGCGACACCTTGGGTTCCAGACTAGTCGCTTACAGTACGACTCATCTTTGCTCACGTGCTTGGTGGATCGATGGAGGCCCGAGACTCACACTTTCCATTTTCGATGGGGAGAGATGGCTCCTACCCTTCAGGACGTCTCGTACTTGCTGGGACTTCCGTTGGCTGGCGTGCCCATAGGCCCAGTGGATCCACCGGCAAATTGGGCCCAAGACATGGCCCAATGATTCTTTGGCATCCGTGATGGAGCTCAGGCCTTTGGCCATGACAATCATGGGCCAAAATTTGGATGGTTGGAGCAGTATCAGGTGTGTTTCATTTATTTGTTCTATTTTGTTGGAGAAGTATCACGTATTGAAAATTGTTCTATTTGCCAATGCAGGTATAGAGGTTTGGGTTCCCGGCCACTCCGATGACTGTGCCACAGATTACACGCAGCCTGGAGGCATACATTATGTGGTTGCTCGGGAAGGTGATGTTCACTGAGAACCACATGTCGACCATTAGTGCGCGATACATCCATTTTGCTAGAGGGACCGCGGAGGCGACGTGCCAGGAAGAATGCACACAGTGGAGTTGGGGTTCAGCTGTCTTAGCAGCTACGTACCGAGGTATGTGCAATGCTTTCCAGTTAACCAAGGACAGTTCTGCCTTGCTAGGATGCCCATTGTTGCTGCAACTGTGGTCATGGGAGAGGTTCCCTATCGGCCGTCCAGAAGTAAGTGTCAACCAAATAGTCGGCAACCAGGAACATGAAACAATTGTCTACCACTCTGACCTGTTGTTCGACGAAGAGCAAATTGACTTGCCTACATTTGGCACTCACTGGACCCGTCGCAAGGTCAGTGTAATGTCTTAATAAATTGCACTTCTGGTACTACAATATGAAAGTTACTAACAACTATTTTGTCATGCAGTGTCGTTTCGCGGGAGAGCAAGTCGTTACATGATATCCATCATTCAGCGAGCAGTTCGACACACTGAAAGAGGATGTCGTGATTTGGGAGCCGTACACCCTACAGACACGACACACACGATATCCCGGTGGGTTATCTATTATATGCACTAGAGATCGAGAGTATTGGCTGACTACATCGAAGATCATCTTTGATTGCCAAGTTGAGGAGATGTCTCAACAGAGGGTCGTGCGGCAGTTCGGTCTTTGCCAGATGGTAGATCCCCCATGTCCGGATGTTCCCCTTCCAGATGTCATGCACGCGTAAGTAAATATATGTACATAAGGAATGCGTCTTATACTTCATCTATGTTTTTTAATGATGGTCTAACAAATTCTAATGACAGGTACTTTCGGAAAACTAGCAAGACCGCCACTCAATGGCTCCAACGGGTGGGGATTTACGTCAACGAGTGGCAGAATGCACCAACACAAGTGTGGCACGCTGGCACGTTTGATATGGAGCTATTCCACGGATACTTACAGAGGTACATGTCGATGACACGGCTACGTCCCATTCCACACGCACATGACGATGAGATATACCCTAGCCAGTCAATACTGGAGTCCAGACAGTCAGCGGTAAGTACTTTATTTAGAGCATAATCAACATGAGTGCCTATGTAGTGCATACCTAACTATAAGACAAATGCATGCCAATATGACGTGGGAGCTACAGACTGAGGTGGCTCAGTACGGACGATCGCTTTCGACCGTTCCTCTTGTTCCCCTTCAGCAGACTCAGTCCTTTGCCCGGCGGGTCGAGGAGAAGCTGCGGCGTATCTACGCGGCCATCACGTGCACCAGCGTCTCAGGCGTTGTTCAACACCGAGAAGCACAACGCCCACCGCGTCACTCGGTGGAGGAGCGCGCCCCACGTCGATCCACGCAGCAGCGCCCATCGCGTCACTCGGTGGAGGAGCGCGCCCCACGTCGATCCATGGAGCAGCCACCTTCTCCAGACCATGCTGGAGGCTCGGGATGGCATGAGGAGCATATTTCTCCACCACGGGCCTCGTCCACGACTCTCACAGCAGGCGCCGCCGAGAGCACCACCTCCAGACCAGGCTGGAGGCTCGGGGTGGCATCAATCACAGTTTACTTCTGACCCGTGGCAGCAATCGCAGTTTAATATCGACCAGTTGCAGCAGAATCAGATTACTTTTGAACAATGGCGGCATCAGCAGCCGATCCCCTACATGGACTTCGCTTATCGACCACAATCTCATCCTCATGGTAAGCATGTCCCTTCCTACTATTGTTAGATGTAGTATGACATTGTTCAGTACTTAATTTCTTGTACACTAGCAGGAGACTCCGTTACATGGGACAGTACTGACGACCGTGATCAGCAGACACAGCACGAGCAGGTAGACTGGTTTGGCCAGTATCAGCCAGGTACTCCACCACCTATCCCCCACACAGGATACACAGGATCAAGGTGAAGGGTCAACTGCACCTCGCCGTGATGTGATGCCACCCCACAGATATGGATGGAGTACACCGAGGCTTCCGCCACCTCGTAGTCGACACCAGTGATATCTACTTATGTATCAGGCATTTATCTATCTATGTATGAGACATCATTCTATTATTTCATGATTTTATTCGACAAACTACTCAACATAACTTGCAACATAGTTCAACATAACTTGCGGTACATAAATAAGAGTCCTATCTATCCCTAGCATGATGCCTTTCCCTTTCCCTTCGATGATGCCTCGCCCTTTCCCTTGGACGATCCCTCGCACTTGCTCTTCTTGGCCTGCGCTTTCTTCTTCTCCTGCCTCTTGTCCCACTTAGCTCTCGCCTTGCTTCCAACGGGTGGCGGCATGAAGATATCATCCTCATCTTCGCTCTCTTCTATCCAGGCCCTAGGTGCCACAACCTGCTCCGTCATGTTATCTTGACTCTTCTTGGCCTGCGCTTTCTTCTTCTCCTGCCTCTTGTCCCACTCAGCTCTTGCCTTGATTCCAATGGGTGGCGGCATGAAGATATCATCCTCATCTTCGCTCTCTTCTATCCAGGACCAAGGTGCATCAAACCGCTCCTTCATGTAAGCTTCACTCTTGAAGGTGAGCTTGTCCCACCTTACCTGGATCCTGAGAAGCTCTGCTCGTACCTGATTTGGGGTCTTTAGTTTCCACCCTCTTCGATGAAGTGACTTACCAAGCAGAACGAGAGCATCATGGTTCGTTACCAACATATCCCAGGAGCTTGGTTCATCGCCTATCACAGCAGTTCTGGCTATTTGGAGAAGCCCAATGGACATATCTAGAGGCCAGGGAGACACGTCGGTCATAGTGGAGAGGAGTGGAGGGAAATGCGAGAGCAAGAGATGAGGAGGGAAATGAGAGAGTAAGAGGAGGAAGAGATGAACTGGGTTAAATGATACATCTCGTTGCCCGGATTTATAGAGGCACCGAACCGAATAGGCGGGAAAAAAGGGCGGGAAGTAGTGGCGGGAAAAAAATGGCGGGAAGTAGTGGCGGGAAAAAGGGCGGGAAGTAGTGGCGGGAACAAAGGGCGGGAAGTACTGGCGGGAAAAATCGGCGGGGAGTACTGGCGGGAAAAATCAGCGGGAAGGATTGGCGAGGAAAACAGCGGCGCACGATTATTTAGCGGCAGTATTGCCGATCAATGCAACCTTGCATGAGCAATGCACCCTTCGTCCTTCCAATAGACGAACAGTACGTTCGTCTGTTGAACAGCCGAACATCTGGGCCGTCGTCCCCCCAATAGACGAACAGTACTTTCGTCTGTTGAACAGCCGAACATCTGGGCCGTCGTCCTCCCAAAAGACGAAACAATGTGTCGTCTGTTGAAAAGACGAAACGAGTCTGTCGTCTGTCGAACGGCCGACCGACCAACAGATTTGCAATTTGTCCGTTTTATGTATTATTTGTGAAATTTAATAAAAAAATGTATTATTTAAAAAAATAGCCTTTTTTCAACGGAGAGTCCCCAATGGCAAGGAAGCTTTAATAATTAACCAGGCGGGTACAGACTTACACAGAGGCCTCTATTAACATGCCCAATACATACAGTACTAGTAATATAAAATAAGGGCTCAAAGTTTACAAACAGAACCCTTGATCATCGAATTATCGCCCTATGATCATTTTGAATCTAAAAATGAGTTTGTCTAAGACAATATACTATGTATGCTTAAAGCGGTTCAATGAGTTGAAGGAATCGGTTCAATACATAGCAGAACACCGATTCATTGTTTCAGCGCAGAGAAGCGGACCAAGATGTTGGTTCGATTCAAAGAAATATGTTTGTCAGGAGCAATACATTGGATCCACAAGGCAGAGATAGAAGGCTGTGTATAAGGAGAGAGGTTGCCAGATAAAATAAGGTACCATGTCTGACAGACGTCCATCATGGTTCGACCTCAACATAGCAGCAATGGACTACTTTCATACAGTATATAACTCTCATACATAGTGTCAATGTGTGATCCTAGAACTAGTGAATTACAGTACCTGAAATGGATTCTAGCGAATTGAGGCTGGGTGACCTCATGGTTCATTGTTTGGGATAAACGTGTCACATGAGCTTTTGATACAGAAATTACACTACTGATTCCAGGCCTTTTGCATATATAAATTCCATAAGTTCAGAAAAAAGCTCTTTTACACAACGAGAGCAGAGCTAGATGGCCCTTCTTGATAATATACAAGAGCAGAGCTTACTCCCTAGAACATATGAACCTTGACATGAAGATGTCTCAAAGATATCGGAAGTCTAACACACTTGGCCCTTAAACTACATATAAAGGCTAATTTAGCCCAACATGGAGCCTATCACAGATTTAATATCATTGGCAATATTCTTTGCATCCGCAGAAATACCAGCCAACCCTCTCCTCGCTAACCCAACACAGTAGAGCCTATTTTCATCTTTCCAATGATTCGGATATTCCTTCCTCGGCAGACCATTGTCATTTAACATGCTCTCACCATTCTGCACTTACAAATAACATATAACTTGGTTAGAAGATCTAACCATTTCTATATTAAAAAGAATCCTACTTGGACAAAAAAACATTGCTATTACCTTGAGCCACATATTTGCTGTGCTCTTGTATCCAGTTGCAAACACGGCCGCGTCAAATGAGATTTCATCCCCACTTTGAAATTTAACTATACTTCCCGTGATCTTACTAATGCTTCCTTGAACCTATAAGTGGTAAATAAACATTAATAAACTGACATGGTAAATTATCACAACAGTGGATGGTACATATAAGGTTTATATCATGTCTGAGGATATACCTACTTGGATGATGCCTTTTTTAATTAACCCAGCAGTGCCAACATCGATCACAGCGGATCGGCCGGTTTTCGACTTGAGTATCATTGGACCCATTTTTGGCATTGTGATGCCATACCTTGATAGGTCTCCAA
This sequence comes from Avena sativa, assembly GCA_916181665.1. Taxonomy (NCBI): domain Eukaryota; kingdom Viridiplantae; phylum Streptophyta; class Magnoliopsida; order Poales; family Poaceae; genus Avena; species Avena sativa. The sequence continues at coordinate 8,186,894 of OV702297.1, read as the reverse complement.
ATATGAATTTTGCTGCCATGACAAGGAAGTTATCCACTAGATTGAGTGGAAGATGGTGGGCTAATGTCATTCCCAACCGAATTAGTTCCTTTGTCATTATATGAATCTGCAGCCAAAAGGGGGGTCACACATCTTTGCAACATGCAGGATAAAACAAAATATCATGCTAGCATAATAATACTATGAAATTGTATCCTTATTACTATATGAAATTACATAGTGCACATACCGGGCTTCGTATAACAATCGAAGTATTGGCACCATGGGTTGCAAGGTCATAAGCGATCTCCATCCCAGAGTTGCCAGATCCAATGACCAACACGCTCTTACCGGCAAAGATCTTGCCTGACTTGTAGCTTGACGAGTGGATGGCCTCACCCGGAAAAGTGTCAAGTCCAGGGATCACTGGAATATTCTCTGCACTATTCTCACCACTTGCCACAACAAGGAACTTTGCAATGAAATTTATTGTTGTGCCTTCTGCCATGTCACGAGCCACAATGGACCAACACTTCTTATAACTGTCATATGTTGACGACTCCACACAAGTGAGATACTTGGGTTCAATATTGAAACGCGCAGTATAGTCATCCAAGTATTTGACAAATAGGGCTTTTGGTATGTATGTTGGTGCATCTGCTGGGTATGACATGTGTGGTAACTCACAGAACTCCTTTGCAAGATGCAGCTTCAAGCGGTCATATGCGCGGTTGCGCCAGAGTGACGCGTTGCAGTCCTCACGCTCGACGATGACATAGGGAATGGAGAGATGAGTAAGGCACGCTACCGTCGCGAGGCCTGCTGGACCAGCACCAACAATCAGAACAGCGACATTCTCCATTGCAAAGACAAGATTTGGCAAAGTTGTGGAATTGGGGGTGTGGTGGTAGGCTGGAATAAGAAGAGGTGTTTTTGTTCACTAGGTGTTGAATGGATGAGTCTTTGGATGAGATAGTCGCATATGAGGCATATATATATGCTTGTAGATCTAACATATCAATTCTGCTTTGTGAATGGTTTCAGATTAAGGGTCATAAAAAAGGAAATAATCAATTGGCGGATATTACCTAGTCTATCCAGGTCCTCTATTAATTAGAATGTTATCAATGCCAAAGTATGTCCTCATACCGAATAGGTAGGAAATGCAATCGGTTATATTCTTTTGGAAACATACCGGCCGAATTTGAGTATGTTTAGCATGTAGTTGATTAGTGAGTATTTCTTTCTTTTTCTATCGTCATCAATGAAATTTCTTATAGAACAAAGATATGTACAAAGTATATACTATCCAAACGTTTCTTACTTTTTATGGACTTGGTAGGATAAGGATAATCTAAAGTTTCTCAACATTCATCTAAGAAAAAACGTTTCTCAACATTTTGACAAAAAAAAATAGGTTTCCCAACATGTATTTACAGAAAGATTTTTTATTACACTAGTGCCACTATGAGGCTCTAGCACGAAGAATAAAGTGCATCTTCACTTGCCAGCTTTCTTCATTAGACTAAGCACATTTCTTTGTAGCTAACGTCATACCCGTGCGAATGGACTATTTCACCACGCCACAATATGCACACTACTTAGGGTCCCTTGGAATGGACTATCCACCACGCTACAATCTACACACTACTTAGGTGAACTTTGCTGTAACTTATTCTCGTTTTTGCTATTAGTTGATGGATAATCACCGCATCACTGGCCACGGAGTAAAGATGTGTACTTAAATTTCATATGGTGTGCGCTAGTCGTGAGAAACGCATGGGAATATGAGGTTACGGGGGTGATGCAAAGTAGCAACATTAGAATGGTACTGCAATAAAATAAAGAGTACAATTCGTATTTTACATGGAATTTGTATTTTGAAAAAATGGCACGCCACAGTTTGTTAACGAGGAATGGACATGTGTGCAATGCATTTCATGAATTTGGAAATAGGAAAAATGTCTTTAAATTATTAAAGTTAGAGTGAATTCCATTTTTTTACCCTCTACTTGTGCATTTGTGACACCAATTACCCTATATAGTGAAAATTCATCTAAATGACCATGTTTGGAAACTTTAAACCCTCATTTTCTAATGCATATCTATTGGGCAAGGTGTAAGGTGATGATTGAACCTCAAAATTATCGAGATGGCAACAAAGAATAGAATATTTGGTGCAGAGAAGGGTATATATGATCGACGACGATATAGTCCGATCTTCACATATTTTGTGGTGACACATCGTCCTACATGTCAGCCTTATCCAAGAACACGTGTTGAATGCTAAAACGGTACAAAATTATCCTTATATTTTTCTTAAATAGGACATTCGGGTACAACTTCTACTAAATGTGGTAATTAGTGTCTCAAATGCACAAATAGAGGGTAAAAGTGGAATTCACTCTTAAAGTTATTAGCAAGGAACTATTTAATTGGGCATGACCTTTACTTATTTTGCTACTTCTGAAACACGGGGTGAACAATGAGTAAGTAAAGGACCAAGGTGCATAAGCACAACTTGCATTAAAATTTGAAATTCAGACTTTAACTTGAAATTTGATAAAACCACATAATATTATTGATTCAGACTAGAATTCACATACATATTTGAAATGTATAAGTCAAATGTAATTTGAACCAAAAGATTATTTCAGAGTCTAAAGAATAGTACAAGAGTTGTTACAAGTCCAAATCACATAATTACAAGTTCACAAGATCATAAGCATGCTTTTTTTAGATCAAATTGCTGCGATTTCATTCACCCATAACTGAGTCTAGACCAATCTAGTTCAAAATACAATCTGGTGCAACACTAAATCACACCTTACATACTTTATTATCGCAGACTTCTTTTGCCATTTTGTGAGCAGCCTCATTCTTCGTTCGTCGAATCGATCGCACCAAAACTTCTTCAAAACCATGGAAGAGAGATTTTATTTCATCAACCAAAGGACCATGGATAGAGCGGTCCTTCCCCTCATTCCTTAGCTTCGCCGCAGTCTCGACATTGTCCATCTTCAAGATGATATTTGGACTTGTACTTCTCTTGCCACCTGCAAACCCCTTTTGCATGCCAATAATTCCGCTCTTTCAGCATCAGCAATATGGGGGAAAATGGCATGCTCCTGCAACGAAGATGCCATGGCCGTCACGAATAACCACGCCGCCGCCATCCCATGCATCTAATGATTGGAACGTTGCATCAACATTTACCTTGTGCCAATTCAGAGGAGGGAGCCAGTGCTCAGTCACTCTTGAGGCTGGCCACAACCGATCGCTTGGCAACTACAGAAGGATAAACAATACTACTTGACTCCCGAGCATCATTCCAAGCCAGCCATAGGTTGTAAATTAACGTCAACACCCAAGAAATCGACTTGCCATAAGCTTTTCCAATCCAGTCAAGCAACCATCCTTTGAGTTCGGCATGACACTTTAAATGACAAGGGGTTTAACCAGATTAGCATCTATATCTTCCAAGAACAATTGCCAGGTCAAGACTGAATGAGAACACTCTCAAAAGCGATACACTAAACTCTCCATCCACTTTGTCGCACACTAGACAGTTAATCATGTCTTTAATTATTTGGTGTTTGAGTTGAGAGGCCACAGCAAGACCATTCTCAACCAGCCTCCAAAAATGAGTTTTAACCTTTCCTGGCACATTCGCCGCCCATAACGACAACCACCCTTTATGCTAATCATAGGACCTGGTTGATTCATCAAACCTCTCTCCTCCCTTTTCCATTGAACAGACAAGTGGTAGGCCAATTTGACCGAAAAAATACCCGACTTTGTGTGGTTCCAAGCAAGAAAATCATCGGAGCCTGGACGACCTACCTAGGTGTTGAGGATGTGCTTAATGTCAATGTCAAAGAGAAACTCCCTCACCTTCTGTTCATTCCACGCTCCACCTCCAGAAAGTAAGAAGACATTCACCTTTATAGGGCAATCATCTCGCTAACATCTGAGCGCGTGCTGCACACTTTTCCTCAGAATTCACTTATCTTCCATCGTTTTAATCTGTAAACCATTACCGATCCTCCACACTAAACCTGCTCGGAGAAGCTCTCTACCATGTATGATGCTCCTCCACGATCGTAGCGTAACTCTCCCCTCCTCACGTCGCCCCCTCCAGGCGACTGAGGGGGCCAACCCTAGCGCCCGCCTCCGCCCTCTTCCCTCCTTCTCTCCCCCCCCCACCTTGTCGCCCCGGAGGGTCGCCGGCATAAGGCGCGCGTGGATCCGGTGAAGGGGGCGGCGGGGATCTGTCTTGGTGGCTCTCGCGCGGCTGAAGGGAGGAAATCTCCTGCGCTGGAGAGCCTCGGATCCGAGGGGGTGGCCTCACGCGGGTGGACGGCGTCAACATGCGGAGGTCACTAGATCTGAAGAAGGCTGCTCCTCCCTATGCTTCTCCTCCCCGGCCATGGACCCTATTTCGGCGGCTGGTGGGTGCTGGAGGCAGGGCTAACTGGGGGGAAACCCTTGGCCGACGGCGGCCATGATGTCGACGATGCTATGGGCGCCGTTATCCTTCGTAAGGCAACATCGAGGTGGAAGCATCGACCATTCAGGTGGTTAAGTCGGCACGCTCAGTCCGTTCACCGGGAACCGGCCGACGATGTGGGGATCGCTGCGTCGGCATTAATAAAGGAGGTGTTCCTTGGGTTTCTTTCGCATGAAGACGAAGATCTGCTTGATGTCTGCCCTTGTTGATCTGGACTAGAGAGGCGAGTTCTGGAAGGCTCTGCCGGCGAACTCCCATGGGCGTATCATGCCTAGAGATTGTTGGATTGTAAGGTATTCGGTCGTGCGTACCTTGTTTTTTTGGCCGTTTGGTTTTAGCGGGAGCATTGCGAAGCTCTATTGTTTGTTCCCACCAAGCGTCATTCATCGAGCCATGGTGAAGTCATATGCGGAGAATGTCAGGAAAACGGAAATATGAGGGTAGCGATGGTGATTTTAGTTTTTGTGGCGACGAAGAACTGGCTGTGTGATCTGTGACTCATAGCAGGGACTGTTGGTGCGGAAGACAACACACGATGAGTTCCTAGTCTTACCTTGCAGGGTGAAAATCCAAGGTCTGGTCTTAACTGGCTATGCTTGGCAATGACCTTGTTGAAGGCATTATTTTGCGAGCGAGGACTTTCTCCAGGGTGAAAACCTATGATCTTTGATCGGACAACGATGGCGTTCGGGCACTGTTTCCTTCTTGAAGGCGTTGTTATTGGAGTGGAAGAATACTGGTATTGTTCTGATGGTGTCAGTGTCGTTGCTTTGAGGAATAGTTCTATGTAGCGGGACTTTTTCTTTTTTGTAATTCTTCTTTATTATTTCTGGGATGTGTGCATCCGTAGATCCGCTAGGACATGCGTTTTTGCAGAGGCTGAGTGTAATTGGTATTCCTATGATATTAATATGTACTGTTTTCCAAAAAAAAATCATGCTCCTCCACGTGAAAGAAGCCCTCTTTGGGCAGTCCGCTGTCAAAAACTCTCATGAGTTATAATAGCGAGCCTTAAGTATTTGTGCACATAATTATGGGTTAACATATACACCTCTAGTGGATCAAAAATGTATCCAGATTTTCCACCCTCCTTGTCGGCAGTATCGGCGGTTCGTCCTGCCTCCAGTGACCCTTGGGACCAGTTACAGGTGTGCGGACCATGGCCCTTGGAGGAGCATCGGGTTGACCAACCTAGGCCCGGGTTGACCAACCTAGGCCGCGTGGCCCAAGTTTTCCTTTAAATATTTCCTTAGAATCATCTATTAATTCAGCCCGCTAGGAGAGAAAGGTCACTATCTGTGTGAAACTGGTGCACTCTTGATTGTTTTTTTAACTGAAGGCCTTATCCCCATGTTAAATTAATAACACCGAAATGTCAGATAAGTCAGCTTACAGGCAACGCACAGAGAGGCTAGAAAATACAACATGAAACACAACTTGAGAAGCGAGGCCTTCGCCCATCTGCGCGCTTAGCTCAAGAGGTAACATTGTTGGACAAGCATGCTACCTGAGAAGATCATGTCTGTGTCTACTCCCAACACGCCGTATGCCTCCACCTCCGAATAAGACCCCTGTCTTCTCGCCCTGGTTCGAAGGGCGCTGTATCATTGACAGGCAGAGCGGCTCTCCCTAGAC